>OX346252.1:29374317-31874317 GCA_947049275.1 Epinotia bilunana | reverse complement strand
GAAATTCAGGTTTTGTTCGAAAACTACGTGCTCTATGCAAATATGGTCTAAAGCAACATTAATTAAAGCTGAATGAATTCAGCACAAGCCTTTAGTACACAACCTTGATGAGAAAACGTGTCTTCTTGTAGAAAAATGCATCCACATGCGAGATTTTCCCTCGGTGTACTTCCAGGGAAGATTCTCTGAATTTGAAGCTCGGGAGAATTTCAAATCCATTTTGATTTACACAATAGGATATGCACTACATTAATATTAACATTTTACCTGACTACGGCTAAACCCTAAAGAATGGTGATGGATTAAATTGTTCGTTAAGTACTGATAGTTTATTATAGGCTTGTACATAATTTATTCAGCTTTAATGTTGCTCTATACCATGTTTTCATAGAGTACCTATGTTAGTTTACGAAGAAAACCTGAATTTCTTACGAATGGAGATCATTCTCCTGTCCTGATCCGGGGACTTTTGGGAGACGAAAACAGGGCTTCCAACGAACATTCGTACCAAATTTCATCAAACTCCTCGGGATTTCGAGGTTAGACGATATCGACTGTACTAAGAGAAATTATAGATTCTTATGTAAATTATTTTATGTCGTAACTCGGTAAAAAACGTCGTCTCCATTGTGACATTGCTAGTATTCCTACTAATGTACCTAACCCAGTCTCAGTTCTAGTTTTAGTCACAATATCAAAGTGATATCTCGTTTTAGGTGATGATGTGTTCATACAAAGTGAAAATAGTTATTCCATGAACTCAAAAAAAAAACCTAATTGTACCTAGGTTGACATAACATTTTTGATCCTTGCCTCATTATTCATTATAGGGCAGTTTCCTCATGTTAAAATTTTCCATACCAAGGACTAACTCTAATACAAATAGCAAAATGTGACGTCACAATTATATATCAATTAGAATAGAATAGAATAGAAAAACTTTATTCAACATCACATGACAATTCTAGTTACATAATTAATATGAAGCATTTCTCCCGCCGCTAGCGAGGTCCCTCTTTGACAATTTTTTTTGGGTATTTATATTCTTTAATTGTAATTGCACCTATACAATCATTTGTTCCACAAAATAATTTCCAAATTTTTAGGACAAGCCTATGGCATAGCTAAAATCTGTCGGGGTATTGGGGCACATGGTTTATGTATAGTAAACACGAAACTTGAAATGATAGCACACATGTTTTTTACTTACGTTTGTTTGACGCAAATTAATCTTAAAGTTTCGCGCCTAAGAAAAAGATAGGCATATCATATTTTGATTATTAGAGTCAGCAGAGGCAAGTTAAGTTATAAATTATAAATCACTAACTTCTCGAGGGAAATAACAATGCGAAGAATCATTTAGATGTCTTATTTTCTCGATTATTTTCTGTCCGTTATTATATTTTGTTAGCACCTCTTTACCTATTTAATCATCTATCTACTTCTTATGCGTGTCTGACGCCGCGTCTACGTAATTTTGACGTCCATATTTATGTGTAAACACGGCGTCACCGTATTGAATGTTTCGCTTCGGTGTAGCACACTCTTCGTAGGAGTTCAGCTCAAATCACGTTCCACTTGTGGAGCCAAAGATTTTGAGATGCCAATGAAATTAGGTACCTACACTAGATAACTAATCCCAAAAGGGACGAAGGGATATTCTGCGAACTGTTACATACCAATCCATACGCAAAACTATATCGTATATTTGGAACAACTTATCAGTAAGACCAAGGGAATCAAATCAATACTTAAACTCTCGTCACCATGATGGGTGAAGTCGGATGAACTAACATATAGTTACGACTACCATGCACTTGTCGTTGTCTATAATAGTTGCCAGCATGAAATGTTTTATCTTTACTTTATCCGATTCATGAACTCCATTATGCCTGTTATATACAATGCATCAATTGTGTCCAGTTCATCGTATTCATCCAGCATGCTACGTTCTTTTTTTTCCAGATCTTCGAGTATATCATGCCTCAGTGTACTGTACCCTTCGTTGTGTCTAGTTCATCGAGTGCAGCACGCTATTATGTATTTATGTACCTTTGGTTGCATCCAGTTCATCGTGTTCATCTTGCATTCTTTAAACGCTGTTTTTTTCGAGGTCGTCAAAGCAAGTCAGGTTTTTTTTATTCTCACGAACAAATATCTTGGTGGATCTTGTGAAATAGTGTGAGCAGAACATTTTCCGATTTACTTCTCATCAGCCGTAGAAGGCAACTGAAATGCGTCATAATCAACGTGCTGATGACTTTTATTGCGCGATATTCGAACGCTTTCAACAACTTGTTTACAGTACTCGGCCAGCCGTGGGGAGGCGGCGCACCGCGCGGCCGGCGCGCCCCGCGGCCCCGCGCGGTCCACACGCCCCGGCCCCGGCCTCAGGATACGCAGGAATTAGACATTATATCCCAAACCTTCAGAGCCAATGCAACCTACGCAATAGAAGACAGAACATCCACGCATTTGCACCTTAATTCCTAATAATTACGACAACGCTGATCGCCTATGGTTAAAGAGTTTGCACGTCAGATTATTACAATTTTTCGTTCGCCTCATAAGCCGGTTAAATCGGCCAGAAAGAAAAAATACATAATAATAGGTATGTTCTGTACATTATCTCCTCAAAATTGCAGTAGTCGATGTTAGAATGATTCACATAAATAATAGGAGGTAAAGTCGTACTCGAATACGGAGTTCAATACTAGAGCCTTGCTTAAATCCTTTGGTTCTAAGGTATTAATAGCCGGTATCTCGTTCTCTGCGTGGCGCGGGGATGTCTACCTCCCCGCCAAACATTATACAATGCCTGTCGTCTGATACATCTTAGCTGATAACCATTTGACACCGAAATGACGCGTCAACACCCACGTTACTATTTTCCGAATTTCCATGTTTCCAAGTTCAGCTCGAGTCGACTCTTTCCATGCAGAGCTGTGATTCAATACTTTAGCCAGCCACTGTACTATCGACAACACGGCTAACTGACCATCGGTGCACCCTAAGTGCATTGTAATAAGGTTCTATATAAGCACAGGATGATCAGTTAACAGTGTTGTCGTTTGTACCTACTCCATTCTTCCATCCCATGAGTCTAGTACCTAAAGTCAACTGGTTCCTTTTTCAGGGCTCCATTTCTGTTTTGGTTACGTATCTTTGTCTGAGCTGTTTTTAATGTTGGTGCTATAGAAAGGTACTTAAATATTCTCTTATTCTTATTTGGCGAGGTCTTTCATGACCGTTACTAATGTCACTATTGTTCCCTGCGAGAGTCACAATACCGTCGGTTGCTAATCGGTTTATTCCATGTGTTTCCGCGTGCTCCACGCTCAAGATTCATAATCATAATCATCATTTATTGCATCCATGGTACATGTATATACATAGATCTAACATATAGTTTTTGGATTCACATGCACCCTGATAGGTCACAGCAATAGATAGTTTTCAATCTATTTGAATTAATAATAAATAAATGTTAGCGCGGGTTACCAGTACAATAAATAAATTAAGTAGAGATTCGTTTGATATTTTATGTCGCACATGTATTAAATGTATTGTCTTCGTCGTTAATACCTAACTGTGATTCCTTGTGATTTTGATAATAATATTAGAATATGACTAAGTATTAGGATGTCATTCCAATAATTAGGCTATGATAATAATATATTTTTAGGATTCAATCTTCGTTAGCACATTAATAATCTCCAATGTCTTCCGTATATCTTCAATGTTACTAAATTGAAACTGTAACTGCACTTTTTTTTTATTTGCCGCAGCTGAGTTAGTGTGAGATTGCGGCAAATTAACCATTACCGTTATAGTAAGACGTCATTTTCAGAACAGTTTTTAATTTTGCTGCATAAGAACCTTTTTTTCCCTTATGTGTGGCAACCGTATAATCACTCTATACCCTAGCTATACGAGGGCTGCTAATTATGTATCCGGAATAGAAAAAATAATCAAACGTACATTACTAAATATAGTTTTATTGTTTTTCAAAATATTCTCCGTGATGATCGATGCACTTTTGCACTCTGATTGAGGTATCCCCAAACGTGTTGTTTGAACGCGTCGACCGCATCTTCACGGGTCGAAAATCGTTGACCACGTAATTTATTCTTTACATTTGGAAATAAATAAAAATCATTGGGTGCCAAATCAGGGCTGTACGGTGGGTGACCCGTTAATTCTATATTTTGATCTTCCAAAAATCGAGTTGTTTCGCGTGATGTATGACAGCTGGCGTTGTCTTGGTGAAGAATGATTCTGCGTCGCTGGTTGTCTTTACGTATTTCTTCAACACTTCTGGTAAACAAATGGTCGTGTACCACTCCGAATTAACCGTTTTACGATTTTCTGGTGGTACTGTAGCCACATGGCCATTCATACCAAAAAAGCAGGCGACCATTTGCTTCAAGGTGCTTTTTGCACGAGTAAATTTCGTAGGGTTCGGCTCATTTTGAAACACCCACACTGTTGATTGCTGTTTAGTTTCGGGATCATACGCATAAATCCAAGATTCGTCACCTGTGTAGATATTATAAACAGCTTTTGAGTCACCACGGTTATATTTTTTCAACATTTTTTTGCACCATTCGATGCGAGCCTCTTTTTGATCCTTAGTTAAATTGTGCGGTATCCAACGCGAACAAATTTGTTTTACAGCTAAATGTTCATGTAATATCTTATTAATGCTCGTCATAGATATCCCCAGAATTGCCTCTATCTCGCGATACGTAACATGAAGGTCATGCATTATAAGTTTCCGCACTGCTTCAATATTTTGTGGTACAACGGCCGATTTCGGGCGACCTTCCTTAACTTCGTCCGTAAGCATACTACGTCCACGATTGAACTCACCAAACCAGTGATACACAGTAGTTTTTGATGGAGCTTCATCACCAAAAGTCAAAGTTAATTGATCTATGCATTGTTGTTGCGTTAAGCCACGCCGAAAATCAGCACGAATATTTTCACGAGTAAGTTCCATTCTTGCAACGAGATAACATTTTAAACCCGCCAAAAACAAAAGACTAGCGTACTCAACAAAAAAATTATAGCGGCCAGTATTAAAAGAAAGTTCAAATTTTACCATGGAGGTCAAAAATTGTGTTTAAGAAAGTTGGAATCCTGGATTCCGGATACATAAGTAGCAGCCCTCGTAGAAACTTATTTCATAGGTAAAATTGTTGTCATATACATAATTTGAAAAATTGACCAATTTGCGTTGGCCCATGTTGGCCGATTGTGTAGGGAGCCTTTAAGTACAGGAGTACGATAAAAACCTGTGTAACATACAGTTTGTAGTATCGTAAATCCTTAATCTCTATTATATAGATTTTACTCATAATAGGCAACGATAAAGGAATATTTTTTTACAGTTTTAAATCATGAATGGTCACCGTTTGACAATGCATACATACGGGGCGCCATATGGAAACCGCATTCATATGTGCTCAATTGCAGAACACCTCTCGCCAAATGAAAAAAATATAAAAAGGAAAATGTAGAAATATAATCCATAGACAAACCTGTATATTTTTATGTATATTTATCGAAGAGCATCTACTTTATATGAAAGTATATTTTTTAGTATTAAATTCATATTTTCTAAAATACTTGATGTTGAAGAAAAATCAAGTAGGTTATACAAGTAGTAAAAAAAATTATTTTGTTAAACCTGTTATTGAAATGAGCTATTCTAATATGTGCCTATGTAAAAATCTATCTACTTATAACAAAAAAAATGTTTATTATATAATATTTATTTGGTACATCATCATATCAACCGAAAGACGTTCACTGCTGGACATAAGCCTCTCCCAAAGAGTGCCAAAGTGACCGGTCCTGCGCCACTCGCATTCGGCGGACTTCCACGACCTTTACCAAGTCATCAGTCCACCGTGTCGGGGGTCTACCCACGCTGCGTTTTTCGGTACGTGGTCGCTACTCGAGAACCTCTCCGTTCCAACGGCCATCGTTTCTACGTGCAATGTGTCCCGCCCACTGACACTTAGGTTTAGCGATTTGGAGGGCTATATCCGTTACCTTGGTTCTGCTACGAAGACCCCCTCATTTCTGATGCGATCGCACAGTTCTCTGCGTACTCCCAGCATAGCGTAGCCCTGTGACGTGACTTTGAGCCTTATTATGAGGCACATAGTAAGGGACCACGTTTCTGTGCCATATGTCATCACTGGCAACACACTGGTCAAAGACTCCCGCTTTGAGACTGAATATTGGACGAAAAGATGTGCTGTGATGATTGTCACCCTCCCGAACAAGCCGGTTTCCGAAGCGGCTTTAGTATCGTAGACCACATCCATACGCTACGTCAGATTATACAGAAGACTGAGAAGTATATAACCTGCCGTTCGTGGACTACGAGAAAGCCGAGACCTGAAGTGTTTGTACGAGAACGCCACAATGTCACTTCGACTCGAGGAACTCGAAACCTATTCCGCTTCAGCGGGGAGTCAGGCAAGGAGATGCTATTTCTCCAAAACTATTCACCGCTGCACTGGAGGATGTTTTCAAGACTGGACTGGAGAAAGCAAGGCAATAGGCCTCAACATCAACGGCGAGTACATCACTCACCTGCGGTTTGCTGATATAGTAGTCTTGGCTTGCGTCCATGGAGGACTTAAGTACGCGCTGCTCGATGACCTCAGTAAAGCCTCCGAGCGAGTAGGTCTAACGATGAACATGGATAAGACGAAGATCATGTCAAATGCCCATGTAGTACTAACTCCAATTACAATCGGACATTTACGCGCGAGTTGTAGACGGTTATGTATACCTAGGACAGACTGTCCAGTTAGGTAGGGCCAACTTCGAGAAAATGGTCAATCGTCGAGTCCGATTTGGCTGGGCAGCGTTCGGGAATCTACGGCACATTTAGTACAGTACAAATGCATACAATATTAGGTAGTGAGATAAGTGTGATCGGTAGGAATGGCTGTGTTTATCCATTTTAGACTCTTATTGTGACTTATTAAACTTATTGTCGTATCAATTTAGTACCTACTATATGTTTATACACATGTAGATCCAAAGTGTTTCAGTGGGTAGCGACCCTGCCTACGATACCGACGGTCCTTGGTTCATATCCCGGTAAGGGCAAATATTAGTGTGATGAGACTGATGAGCATTTGTTTTTAAGTATTGGATGTTTCCTACGTAGGTATTTATATCTAATATAAGCGCTAAGTTTATATTATTGGCTATACGGTATATTATTTTGTCTATAAATATGTTGCGCTGTTGGTTTTCCATGTATCATAAATAAATAAATATATTATAACACAACCGTTGTTGAGCTTAACATAGGTTTAGTTCAATGTGTGTACGTATGTTCCATAATAATAGGATATACGAATAGGGGCACGATTCATCCGTTTATTTAATAAAAAATATTTCAGCCCGCGACTCCGTACGCGTGGAACTCGTTAATATCGTATAGTCCAGTCAATGAACTGACAATTTGTATGGAAAAAAATGTCAATTTTGGAAATAATGTATAATGGCTTATTTGTTCTGTGTAACCGATATATTTATCAATAAAATAGTTAACCGGCGACAGAATCCGACAAAATTTCTGTACACATAATCACGGGTCACATTCGTTAAAACCCCCTTTTCAGGCACAACAATAATCACTGCCATACAAAAGGAATCAGCAACATACCTTTGCTAGGCTCCGTTCGTCTGAAGACCGCCGTCGCGTGGGCTTGGCCTGCAGCCCAGGATTATCTCAATACAAATTCACATGAACCAACAGTTTTCCTACATTTTATACGGGAGCGCGCTCATGCCCGTGCCCGGCCATGTTGCTAAGTTTTTAAGTTCCTCCTTTTGCCACCATCCTCTTGAGCGCTGCAGTCGCGCGCGGCTCTGCCGCTAGTAATATGCCAATTCGATTTGAATGGACAATGATTAAAGTGTTTGTGCCTGAACAATTTCAGACGTGAAAAAATGATACACTAACTAGCTTCTGAAAAGTCAGAAAATATATAAGTAAATAAATATTTTTGTCTTTATTTTGGTTCATTTACATTTGCTCTATTATATTCAAGGTAATTCATACAAATAAAGACAATGCATACTTCATTTTAAATCTACATAATTACTTCCGGGCGGAAAGTTTGTCGGATTCTTGAATAAAGCATCTTAGAATAATATTTTAAAATGAAATCAACAAAAAAAACGCTATTGTAAATTAATGTTTTCCATTTGTCATCTTAGGGGGTGATTTTCGGAATAAAAACTATCCCAATTTTATTCCAAGACCTCCGTTTGTATCTCCATGATACATTTCATTTCAATCGGTCCGGCGGTTTAAGCGTGAAGACGTAACAGACAGACATACAGACAGGACACACTTTCGCATTTATAATATTAGTATGGATTTCGTACATTAAAAAATATTTTGATAATGGGTTGGCTAAAAAAATCCGGGCCGCGATATAAAATACTTTTCACTTCTCATGCTCGCAATGTGTGTCATATTAGGCTTAGCAAGCGGGGTTAAAGTGTACCTACATGCTACATACATACTCGTACCCTAGGGAAATATGTATACATAATTATGACTATTAAAAAAAACCGTTCAAAACACTGCAGCTTGTTACATCCACCAATCACAGCCCTTTAAAAGACATTTGTATTTGCTATCAACTAACCACAATTCAGCTAGATATTAAAATCAACCAATCAGGAAGCAAAATTAAATTTAAAGATTAGGGGTTTTTCATTCCATAATCTTTATATATAAAACTCTTCGTTACTAATCTATTGACAGACAGCGCACACAAAATCTGGAACATATATTCTTTACAGTACGTGGACGTCCACTAAGAAAGGATTTTTCGAAATTCAACCCTTAAGGGGGTGAAATAGGGGTCGAACCGTTGTATGGAAATCGTTTATGTTGAAAGTTATAGACTTGAATCTTTGTATGAAAGTTTCTTACTAAAAAGCCAAACAAATGATTTACCTTTGCTATAAAAAATCATCCCCTAAGGAGGTTAAAAAGAGTTAAAAGTTTGTATGGGAAACATGTCGCTTTTGAAGTTAACCATTTAAAACTTCGGTCACAAGCTCCTAATGTACAGTCAAAAACATTGATAAGGGATTTTTTTTCTAATTCATCCCTTAAAGGGGTTAAGATAGGGGCTGAAAGTTCACATAAGTAATGTGTGATGTTCTAAACCGCTAAAGTTATAAGCATGAAATTTGGAATATATATACTTTACAGTACGTGGACGTGTACTAAGAGAGGATTTTTCGAAATTCAACCCTTAAGGGGGTGAAATAGGGGTCGAGCCGTTGTATGGAAATCGTTCATTTGGAAAGTTATTGACTTGAATCTTTGTATGAAGGTATCTTACTAAAAAGCAAAGCAAATTCTTAAGCGAAGTTACAAACATTCATCCCCTAAGGGGGTTAAAAAAGAGTTGAAAGTTTGTATGGGAATCATATCGTTTATAGAGTTAGACGTAGAGCTCCTAATGTACAGTCAAAAACATTGATAAAGGATATTTTCCTAATTCATCCCTTGAAGGAGTTAAGATAGGGGTTGAAAGTTCAAATACCTAAGTAATTTGTGAATTTTAATATTTAACTGTGGCTAGAAACATGAAAGCAGGAGAGCAGGTTTATTTTACAATATGTAGATCTATTTGCCCCCTAAAGGGGCGAAATAAGGGGTAAAGGGGCTTAATCAAAATAATTTATTCTCTAACACCGTTAAATGGGGACGGTGGATGGAGATGGAAAGTGCTACGTCTTTTAGCATTAGATAAGTTTGCTTTCAAAACTATACAGGTAGCCCAAACTAACGTAAAACTACTGGACGGATTTAAGAAAAAAAATCCAGTCATGTAGCTTTCTTTAATATGTACCTACATTATGAAAAATATACAATTTAAGCAGAAACGTCTGTTGATGATTCTTAAGATATTATATTTGTAAAAACGGAGTTTTCAATTGAAATTTTGCAATTTAAAATAATGAACTCATCGCACTGTTACCTTTTACGCTTAATTCGTGAACGGATTTAGATGAAATTTTTCGTACAGATGAGTTGAGACCCTTGGAAGGATATAGGATAGTTTTTATATCAGAAATCATCCCTTAAGATGGTAGAACTTTGTTTGGGTCGGCGATAATTGAGGTTCCGCCCATAATAATTTAATAGCAATCAAGTTCTACGCGGACGTAGTCGCGGGCAACAGCTAGTTCACCATATTTAAAGAAAATCGCCTTTGACTAACGCTATAGACGTATAAGTAGCGTATAGTTGACTGCATACATACATGGCATAAGCTATGAGAATGAGCGGGATAGACTGCTGTCTATCACGCTTTATCTTATGCTGTCCGCCGCGGTCGGCCGTTTGGATGTGCATATGGTACGCGCGTATGGTATGGTATAGCGTCTATCCAAAAGTTTGTTTAAAAAAACATGCCGCGAAAATTTAACAATCTTCGCCGTCTTCGCCGTGGAATTTAGTAGGAATTTGATTGCGGATGGATAACTTTGTTTTTACTATTTTCTCTCAGTCGCTATATTACAACACGAACACTTTTCTCTCACTTTGCTCAGGAAAATAAACATCTCGTGGTAGTGACCCTTGTCATACAATTTATGTCATTCATTTAAGAGATGGGTGCAAATCGTGCCTCTATTCTAATATTATATATATTATAAATGCGAAAGTGTGTCTGTCTGTCTGTCTGTTACCTCTTCAAGCTTAAACCGCTGAACCGATTTAGATGAATTTTGGTATAGAGATAGTTTGTGTACCGGGAAAGGACATAGACTAGTTTTTATCCCGGAAATCATCCACTAAGGGGGTGAAAGTTTGTATGGAGCTGTGATATAAACGAGTTCCACGCGGACGGAGTCGCGGGCAGAAGCTAGTAGGTAGTAATAAAATGAAATAAGTACGGAATGTATAGGTACCTACTATTCTAATTTGGATCAAGTTGTATTGGTTTTGTTTCATTCTCTTTGAAATAGAACTGAACTACTCTATTTCATATTATAGTTGACTAGCTTCTGCCCGCGACTCCGTCCGCCTGGAACTCGTTTTTATCGTAGCTCGATACAAACTTTCATCCCCCATTTCACCCCCTCAGGGGATGATTTCCGGGATAAAAACTATGCTATGTCCTTCCCCGGGATTCAAACTATCTCCAGAGCAAATTTCATCTCAATCGGTTTAGCGGTTTAAGCGTGAAGAGGTGACAGACAGACAGACAGACAGACAGACACACTTTCGCATTTATAATATTAGTATGGATTCCAATTTTTGTATGGTGGGTGACTAGATTTACGTGTATAATCTCTTTATCTAACTGAAATCTATTATTATTTATGTAACATCGTCTAGATTCCATCTTAAGAGTTAATTGCGATATTTGTTTCAGGTTGCGTTTAGGGTACGCGAACGTGAATGCTGATTACAAGCGTCAGAAGAAAGTAATTGAAGCCTAGTAGATAGTCAATATACAAATGACGACAACTGTACAACGCGTTACTGAATTAACTCAACACCTCTCCTGCACGTCGGACGTTGTAACCGACTGACATTATTAGTCTCTTATTTTTTAAGTAGGTATTGCAGCAAATATTCTTATGTTACGTCTTATTTAAAAAATATTGAAAAGTAAACTTCCAGAGAATATACATAAAAAAATGGTACTTTTTATTCTTGTTTCTAATTTATCTACCTACAACGTTTTTGCGTTCTTGCATAGAAGATAATAATATATAGGTATCGGTATTGTATCTTGCATCTTTTTGAGGAAATATATATTGAGGTACTTACTTACTCAACTCTTTTTAGTGTAGATAAATGTTGGTGAATTTTGCTATTAAAAAGTACAGTCGTGACATGTAAATACCTATACGTCGTTTTATTGTTGGTAGGTACTAGTAGCGCAGTTTCAGGTGATAATGTGGACACGCTGGACAAAAGCACCAAATTGTTTTCAGGTCCTTGTTAGGTTAGGTTAGGTTAGGAACCAACTCCTCCGTCAGCCATCTTTAATTTATTGCGGTCATTTTGAATTATACGTATATCATTAATATCTCGACTTCTAAATAACGTAGAATTACAAACTTATTGTCTAAATATACATATTTGAGGTCAAGGAATTCAACTAGATATTTTTTAGAGTCGAGTTCCCACAGATATCAAACGGAACCCTGTTCCTAAGCTTCCGCTGTCCATCCGGCTGGCTGCGTATCAGCAATAGCTAGACTGTTTAAATTTTCACAGAAGTTGTTTTTCTATTGCTGCTTTAGCATACATTCATTGAAATTAAATTAAATTTAAAATTAAACAGTGCTCTCATACATGAAACGTAATTTTATGGCGTTTGTTTGCCCGCCCAGAACAATCGGTATGTCTCTAGAACCGTAATATGTAGACACTTGAAATTTCCGCAGATTATGTATTACTATAGCCTCTATAATAATAATAACAATTAATAAAAAATATAAATTCGTTAATAATTGTTTTTTTAACATATAACTTAAACCAACTCTAAGAACAAAGATGTTTAACATGTATATGCAGTGTTATATCGGTAACATACTAATCTAGTTGAATTCCATGACCCCAAATATGTATATTTAGACACCAAGTTTGTGATTCTAAGTGTCTTAGAACTCAAGATATTAATAATTAACTATAATTAAAAATGGCTACCATAAATAGTTATTTGTGCAACAAGAGAGCAGAGTTTAAAAAATTAAATCACAAGCGTAGCGAGCGATTCAAAGTTTGAATCTTGATCGCAGCGAGGGACTCAAAAGCACGAGATGCAAATACTTTGCTCTCGAGTAACACATATAACTTTTCACCTCAGCAGTGAGAACATATTCACATTAAAATATATATCAAAGTATCACGTACCTATTTGTCTCGTGGTTATTCAGGAAGAAAACTTAAGTAGGCGTTCGTTACTGTACTGCTTGTTTTGACTCCTCAGCGCCGCGCCTTAGTAAATTAAATACTAGAAAGGCGAGACAAAGCGCGAGAAACGTAAGGATATTTTAGTAACTTTACGAGTCTCGCGAGTCACTAACACATCACTAAAACTAACCATATTATTGTTAAAATTCACAGATTTTAATCATATTTTCGAGCTATTCTTGAAATATTTATCATTAATGTCTATTGCGCTAGAAAGAGACAAAGGGACACTAGCATATTACGTGTATCTCGCGTCCACACCAAAAACCAGCCGTACTGTTGTTAAAATACTGCCTCCACTATATTTCCTAGTTAGATCGAGAACTTATTTATCCTAGTATTTTTATATTTAAAACTAATATCAATAACGCAAGAATGAAGAATAATATACCTAATAAACAAATTAACAGCACGCAATTTTTTAAAAGAGTCGGGGCACCGCGCGTGCTTTCGGAAACTGCATCTGGTATACGTTCTTAAAATTTACGATTCTTAAAACGAATTATCAATTAGCTAGCGTAATAAAATTCATGTCTACGTATTTATTATGAAAAACGGAGTTTATTCCGAAATGTTTTTATTTATATATAGCTCAATTGAAAACTCCTTTTTATAATTATTTTGGTAATTTAAACTTGTTCATTTGATAGTTTTCGAACGTTTTACTTGTTTCGCGCATTTTTGGGGGTCTACTTTGAAATTCGATGGTCGAACTATGGATCGACCTTGTCCGCCATTTTCTTTTTTCGTAATGAAATGAAAGGGACATAGTTAATAAAGTTAAAATATTATGAACTTGTAATAAACCCCTTACGATGAAATGTCAGTGATCCACATAAAAATTAGAAAGCTACTTTGTCTCACGGAGTGAGCAAAATCCCATTTTGCACATTGTTTTCACGCAGCAAGATATGCTTGTTCGAGCTGCTGAGGTGAAAATGAATAGGGCCGACGGAGGAGTTGGTTCCTGTCAAAAACTTAAAGCTATGGATCCAATAAGTGCCTGAAAAAAAATTGGTGCTTTTATGCAGCGTGTCCACATTTACGATAAATTGTTCGAGCACTCTGCCCCACTATACATAAGTATATGAAGCGCCAAAAAGGAGGTGGTCAGCTGCAGGAAAACGTTGCCCGCCGTGCATATACAATAGTTGTTTATGTTTCGGCGAGAATTACTTAGCAATTTTTTTACACCCAACTATCCATATTTTCATTATTTTCCATATTTTTATTTGGGCGAAGTTTTATTCCCCAACTAACTTTTCGCACTGATATGATTTTCTAATTTATGATTGGATAAATTATTGTTAGGAAAATTATTACCTACCTAGGATTTTTTTAAGATGTCATTTATGTATTCGTCAAATTGTTGAATGGCACACCATGCAATAGGTACTATATAAGTATGTAGTATTAAGTAGTAAAAAGTGTTTGGTTCTGGCGCTTCGCCGGCCGCTGCCGCTGCAAGCTCGCTTCTCTCGCTCAGCTCGTGCCCTGTAGGGTCACGGTTCTTCCTAACACTCCTCCTCGCTTCGCTCGTCGTCTTACCTATTATGCTAGTGCTAACTGTACATTCGTAATAATAGTAATTATCGTCATTCTGCAGTTTCTATTTGCCCAAATGACTTTTGACGATTTGTTTTTGGCCTAAGCAAATCATTTGCTTCATAACATAAGTAATTATTAGCCACATAAAAGTTTGTTGAAGTGAAATTTGCATTAGAAAAAAGTTGCCAAGTTATTTGTTATTGCAAAGTTGTCGCAAGTGCTTATATCGATAGCCGAGCTAGCGAAGGCTTGTAAGATTGAACTAGGGAAGCGATCAAAAGTACAACCCTGAGAATAGCGAGGCTTTCAAGGCACGAGAGTATCTTATTTATTAATTTATTAGTTTGTGGTACGAGATGTCAAACGACTTTGCTGTCATGCGAAATGCGCAACTTTTCACATCTTTTTAACACATTTGACGATGATATTACTGTTGCCATATAAAAAGTTTTATAAATAAACGACGCGTAAATAAGCCCGGCCAAATCAAGGTCACTCCATACTAGATTTTCTTTCTGATCTGTACGCCACACCCAATCATGACTTCGACATGTTGTACTGACAAATTGAGGTAAAATCACGTAATCTGTATACCCTATCTACACCCCATCAAACATTGGTTTTGTAACACAGATAACCTGTACGTTAGGATGAAATTATTTATTCTGTGCTACCGACTGATCGCTCCAAAAAAGATGCTGTGCGGAAAAGAAGCGACCTTCATAGAATTTGCGGTTTTCGCACAGGACGTTGACAACGATGTCATGCCATTATACAAGATTCATCATTATGTCATGTAGGTAATTAAAAACACGTGGAAATCTGTTTTTTCTATTATTTACCTATAGTGAGTGACTTATTAACGTTTATTGTACTGGGATGACAGCTGTCACATAATGCAAATACTATAGTGGCATTATGCATATTTTTTCCCCTGGCTGTACGGCAACAAATGTAAACGGCTCTTAGCGTGGTATTCCACTTGTCCAAGATCTTTGTCCAATGTGTATTTGCATCATATTTTGGATAAAGACTGAGTGAGATGCAATGCACATTAGACAATAACCTTGGACAAGTGGAAAACCACCCTTAAGAAATATGGTTACCATATTTTCTAGTCTATGGTATACTTAAATCTGTGTAAGTGAAGTGACATCAGATCAGTTGTCAACTGAGTGTTTCCTACGAGTGACCACAAAATTCATATTTTTTTATCAAATACGTTAAACGAGTGAAAAAAACATATTTTATAACGTGCTGTTGTTGTTCGGGTTGTGATGTATCTGATACTTTGCTGTCACTGAGTACAGCGGTTGACATTGATGTGTTTACGGTTCGTATTGTAATAATTAATTCGTTACGTCTCCCTAACTCCCTAATAATTATAAGCCAGCGTATTCTTAGGTCTGTTCTAGTATTTTGTAATAAATATCTTACATAATATTTATTGGTCGTCATCACGCCTTCATCACATAACAATTAGTACTTTAGCATACACGGGACATGTAAAGTTTCCTAGTTTTCATTACACACGTCAATCAATAATAATAGCGATCTCTCTCTCGACTACAAAAGTCACACTGGGCTACTGAATCTATACTATTAATAATGAATTATAAATAACAATAACTATATGTATAAGACAGCCTGTGTAGTATCCATTAGCATACCAGCCAGTAAAAGTAACTGCCACAGTTCACTATGAGCTCCCAGCTAGCTCACCTCATTATGTTCACATGGTAAGTTATTAAAAAGTACACTATAGAAGACATATGTAGATTTAACAAATCTAGGTCCTGTGCTAGTTGCATCCAGAAGTTACCCGCAGTCTTTTTGATGTCATTAACGTAATGGGTGACCAATGATTCTATTGCCGTATATTACAAATGTAGCCAATTTTTTTTAAAAACCTTTTTATTGGTAGGCTGCAGCTTAAACTGCCCTAGGTATATTATATTAACCCGTCATATGTGAATGTCAATATTCTCCAATCAAATGAGGGCTTTAAGATGTAATGGCATACAAAGTATTTTAGTTAAAATGTGTAGGTTGATTGGTGTTGGGTTTTATTTTATCACTGCTAGTGATTATCCTAAATTACATAAGTACTAGTGGCTCTGTCAGATGTAGATGACATGAATCTTTTAAAATAAAATCAAAATGTGAAAAAATGAATTACAAAAAAATTTGTAGGTAACAAACATGCTCAAAAAAGAGGATCAGTTGAGAAATGCAACCTGTGGAGAACAGCCAGACATCTGGATGTTGAAAGAATTTTGAACCAAGCTGAAGCGTTTACTTCATTAGCTTTGCTTGCTCATTCAGCTATACAAACCACATTGGATTATAAATGCCCCTAATAAACATTGGTATATATAAATAAATGTTTGCGGACTATCTTACACAAGTCCACCTAGGCCCAAACTAGGAAAAGCTTGTATTATGGGTACTAGATGACGATAAACATTCAAATTTATATATATATATATATATATATATATATAAATGTACTACAATAAAGTACTTGCATGTGATTCTCTTTATAATTTGGACATTGCACAGAATAAGCAAATTATAAAAAGTTGAACTTTACATAAGTATGTAAGTCATCTTCTTTCACTAATTTTGCGGTGCTCAACAGGGTCCACAATTCAGTTTTATTCTCATTACTTAGCAACTAAAACTTAAGTTTACCTAAAACCGTTTAAACTAACATTGTGGAAAGCAAAAAATGATAGATTATTGAGTATTGAAACAAACTTAAATAGATAAATAAATACTTAAACACATAGGAATCGTGCAAAACAAATATATAATCATGGACATCGTAAAAATTAATGCTCTTACCGGGATTCGAACCCGAGACCTCTAGTTTCGTAGGCAGGGTCACTACCAACTAGGCTAAACCGGTTGTCAATATAAGTACAGTCATTTATTAACATAAAGAGTGTTATCTCATCCATGATAGGGGTACTGAGTCATATAGGTCATCTTGCAGTCTTAGCTATCGATTTTGCTTTGCTTGCCCATCATTTGCCATCAGGTGAGATAGTGGTCAAATGCGTACCTAATGTACCTTAACTTACACGTAAAGAAAAAAAACAAACCTCATAACATAAACTTATTTTGTATGAGCTCAATAGCTCTGGCCTCTGGTTTACACTTCAATTTATGGCCTGTGTTAACTTTGATTAGTGATTATTGCGAGTTCATAAATATGCTGCGAGTGTGAGTAGCTTTTGTATGGACTCGCACTAATCACTTATCAAAGTGAATACAGGCCATTAACAGTAGTATAGTGGATTTTTCAAGGATTTTACAGTTTCAACACAAAGATTGAGGAAAAGCCTTTATTCACTTCTACTCCTTCTTCTTATGATACAAAATATACACTTCTCATGATCATTTCTTCACAGATTTTTTCTTGGACCAGGGTGTACAGTCAGCGTCATATAGTTAGTAGCAGCCAGAGTAGCCAAATATTTCGGAACACACCCTTATTCCCACAGTAATAAAGACTTGTACCGAAATAATTGGCTACCTTGGCTGCTACTAACTATATGACGCTGACTGTACTTCTTGATCAAAGCCTTCTCCTATATTTAATCCTGTACAGTCGGCTACAGAGAGATCGATACGGCCAAAGTTATAAAAATATGTATACACGATTTTATTGCCCTAACATTAAGTCGTGTATTATTGTAACTTTGGCCGTATGGATCTCTTTGTAGTCGACCGTACGATCTTTTGCTAATGTCCCTTCTATTTTTCTTGAGTTGAACCGTGTCAACGGATCTCGTTGCCTAGGTGCGAGTACGGCACCGGAGCGGCGCACTGTGGGTTAATGGATATGTGTACAAACAAGTAGTAGTTAATTGGTATGCGGCGCTCTAAAAACGTCAACAACAACATATACTTACAATCGTACTCAGTTGTATGATGTATTCAGATGGCGATGGCGTGTTGGTATCGCGGAGGTCTGCGTGACGACATCACATCTGTACTAGCTACCATTAATTACCAAGCCGGGAAGGGACGCGGTTACGTCCTGATCCTAATTATATTTTTAAACGAGAAGTTCAAAAGTCACGAATAGTGCGTGTTGTTACGGGATCCCGCGGAACTAATACTTCATTTTCGGATACCAGCGCCATATTTTAGTATGTTGTTAGGCTTGTCTCCTGGATTCCAAAATTGCCGGGAGACAATCTCTCAGGAGTCGAGTAATGACGTTATCAGAATCGCTGCGGCTGCGTTTGGAAAAGTGTAAAGTACATCCTAACCCTGCAACGTACAGTAGACTTCATAAGTGCATGGACATGCTTGAACCGTATTGCCATAGTAATACGGTTCAAGCATGTCCATGCACTTATGAAGCCTTCTGTACATACTCACGTGGGGTATTAAATGAAAGCGGAATAAATTGTCTATAATTCATTCATACATTATATTTCAATACATACGAAAAAAAGTGCTCCAAGATTTTTTATTCCATTCCGTTACCGTTTCCATACTAAGCTTGTATGGGTGGTAACGGAACGGAAAACCGTAAATTATATGTAACATTATGGACAGTTTTTTTCTCCTATTAGGTTCGAAAGTGCTCTCGATTCTGAGTAGAAAAAACCCGATTATATCAAAATTAAAAAAAAAGTCGATTGTACAACTTTCCGTAAAATGGCCCACCTACTACTTGTTTGTCCACATATCCATTAACCCACAGTGCGCCGCTCCGGTGCCGTACTCGTAGCTAGGCAACGAGATCCTTTGACACGGTTCAACTCACGTGTTTCAATTATGATGAATGTACATCGTTAGTCAAGTCACAACTGACAGAAACGTAAGAGGCTTGTAGACAGGGCACATCTGTAGGTAAACATATATTTGACCTCGACTGTACATGTCATACGTTTGCGTATCGTTTGGATAACAATTCAATATTATGGTACCATCGAGCTGATCTGATGGTGGACAGAAGGTAGACATGGGAATTCAGTACCTACTTAACCGACGTGACCCCGTTGAGTTTGGGCTCGTTAGAATCGTATCAATCAGGGATGTTGCAGACATCAGTGTCTGCAACCGCGGATGTTCCGCACCACTTTGATGAATGATCTCCCCCCACCTATCCAAGGAGCGTCTAGCAGGTATACCTTTAGGCGCCAGCTTAAGGGCTACTTGTTGACGCTCCAAAAATCCCAACCCTAACAAATCCAGCACTTTATTTAATTTTTAACCATTTTTTTTTTTTGTAAACATCCCAACCGTTTCGCGTTTTTCACATTGTTTTTCATCCCATTGTGCTTGTGTCACATATTTAATAGATTTAGTATATAAATTATTTATTTATTATGTGTATAAGTTTGTATCGGCAGTATGTTGTGTTGCGTTCCGTGGGTCACGTACGGTGCTGTCTGAAAATCAGCGCTGTAGGTGTCTTTCTGACACCTTGGCATAATGCTGAGACAGTGACCGATTCACTGCCGCGAAGACACACACATTATGTGTCAATTGTATTGTATCTGTACTCCCTTTGTCTCTGTGTGTCTTTTGTGTAGTGAATAAATGTTTTCTTTCTTCTTTCTTCTTTCTTTCTTTCTTTCACTTTCAACATCTGCATCCGCATTCGAATCCGCAAAATGGATGCCTAGGTTTTGTTGATGCGAATATAGTACAAGTCGCGACAAGAAAGGGACCAACGAAGCGCGTATCAGGTATTTT
Organism: Epinotia bilunana; assembly: GCA_947049275.1. Lineage (NCBI taxonomy): Eukaryota > Metazoa > Arthropoda > Insecta > Lepidoptera > Tortricidae > Epinotia > Epinotia bilunana. Next base: position 31,854,051 of record OX346252.1, on the reverse strand, counting down.
CATCATTAGTCAATAAGAATCTTAATTTCGTTTCTGTTGGTTCGCCGCATTTTCTAGGTGACGCGTTAGGTTTGCAACGATTGTAAATCAGTCGCAACGTGTTTCAGCATTACGTGGCCATATGGAGTTGATGGCGGTATACAGAAAAGTATACAGTTGGCAATAAATGCGTGTACCAAAAATGAAATTATTGACAGAAGTTATTTAATTTATTTATCTCCTATCCCAACACTCAGTCAAGAAAAAAAATTATAACGAAAATTGTTTTTTTATAGATTTTAATATATGTTATTTTGAACTATAAGGTTCAATAAAAATACAGGATTTAAAAACCTGCCATCATTCGATTTTCTGGAAAGATTAGACATTGTGCAACCTGGAATAATACTTATAGGATATACAACACAGTAAAAAAAACAAATGCGGGTGAAAATTTTAGAAATTAGTGGCACAAAATCGACAGCACTAGAGAACTTGCCGTCCTAAATTAAATCCAACCTATGTAATTTCTGAATACAAATGTGAAATCATATGAAAGCTAATAAAATAAGCTATAACTCGTTCTAAGTGTTCTAATATTATAATTCAATATATTGATAAGTTTGCACTTTTCCAAACGCGGCCACAGTGATTTTTATGACGTCATTCCGGGGCAGACCGACACCTTAGAGATTGTCTCCCGGCAGTTTTGGGATCCAGGGGGCATGCCTAAACAACATACTAAAATATGGCGCTGGTATCAGAAAGTGAAGTATTTACCTCTAACAAAATCCACTAGAACGGTTTCATTCCGCGACTGTACTTTTATCTTAATCGCAGAAACTATTTAACGGATTTTGACGAAACCTTTCAGTAATGTGGCTTAGACATCAGAATAGGACATAAGCTTTAATTTATAGGCGTATGTAATCGAAGGCTGGAGCTAGTAGGTATATGATAGAATCAGATTAGTCATATATACGATAATTCTGGTTGCGAGCTGTTTCCTTGGAAATTGCTTTGGGTCTATTATTGTATGGGCTTGTATTAGACAGTTCGATATATTATGTATAACCAACCCACCTACTACTATTACGCCATGAGTTATGAATGTTATCTTATCATTTAATTTATTTTATTGATTGTGTACACGTTTACGCTTACTATTAGAGGAAAATAACACGTCCTTGAGCTAGGGAACAACCCTGTATTTAAGGCAAAATAGGACTTACAATAAAAAATACCCATGTTATAATTATTACTAAATAGTTGATACTATACTATACCACCATTTTCTAATTAAATTCCATCAAATCCAACCCGGTAGGGCTAAAATAAGAGCTTGGCAACAGCTACCTTATTCACTTGCGTATATCTATAGTTGGCGTGAGAGTGAATGAGACCACAATCCGTACTCGGTTTCACATTTTCGTAGGTTGTCACTAAAATGAACTCGTGAAATGTCAAATGGATCTCTTTTGTATCTCTTTTAGTCCAGCAAAATTAAATATGTCATCATTGTTTGGTAGTAAGTGTTATAACGTCACTCCTTAACTTGCTCACATTATAGCAGCAGCTGCTGACATATTTTCTATAAACAAACAGATCGTCTCAGGGAAAATTAATTCATTTGCGTATTGTTCCGCGCGAAATCATTAGAATACAGTAAAATTTACTTTCTTTATAGTTTACTGTAGAATATAAGCAAATGTCTTGAAGGTTGCGATTGAAGGTTGTACGTCCCAAACGGGAAAAAAAGAAAATGGTCAGGGACCATTAAGCTTTCACCAGTAAGTTTCAATCGATTTTGATGTTATTCGTGTAACGATCTAAGCTAAAATTAATAATCACTATTAGAAGTATGTAAATATCATCATGTTCAATTATTCGTGCAAAATCGGCATGTAAATAAGACATTTTTTGTGGATTAAAGAGGTTATGTTTATTTACATAGTGATGTGTACTTTTTATCGAACTCGGAACAATAACTTGTCGACATTGACATGGATGTATTTATCAGTATATAGAAAAATCTGTGTTGGAACATACAAAATTACAAGTTTGCTGAAGAATGACAACAAAATGGCTTAGTGTAATAGCTTAGTCTGTGAGTAATGTTTTTACATAGACCAGATGAATTTCAATCTTACTCTTTGGCAATATGCGGCAAAATATGGCCTTAGGTATACTATTACTTAGGTACTTAGGTACTTAGGTATATTACATATATTAGGTATACCTACGGCCGTATTTTTTTAGCATCTTTACTTACAAGTTTGATTTTAGCTGAGCTCAAAGAGATTGTATTTAGTATTTGAGTTAGATTTCAACTTTATACCTCCACGCGTCCCTGGGAAAAAATATTATTGAGAGACGGGCTGATAGACAACGAAGTGATCCTAGCATGCTAGTATGGTACTCCATAGAAACCACCTTGATTTGGTTGGAAGCCGTGCTTCCGACAGGTATCGACACGTGCCATATCACGTTTCAGCTAGAACTGCATGATGGCCTGCCGATTTCGCTCGTCTAGCGTCTCCTTATGATAATAGTTTGGTATGATTTCTGGAAATATGCTAATTAAAATTATGCATTTTGTTTTTATGACGACTGAAGGAAACCGTTTTTCACACAGTGCATTATTTATTAAACTATAAATATATAATTACAATTTAGTTTGTAAATTTATCGATAAACAAGTCGATACAGTAACATCCCTAGCAAAGACCAAGCTTGCATAAAATTTGTGACAACCTACACAATTGAGGAATAACAAATGCATATACATCTCTTTCTGCCGCGTTAGTATGTCGTAAGGAAGTACAGGACAGGTATACGTCTCTGCTACCTATTTTAGCGCGGCTTCCATGCTTATCCTTATTCCAAGATCAAATCTACCACTGTGTTGCCATTGAAATGTAACAAACCATCAATAGCAAATTAACTCTTGTCGAAAAAATGCACGTAAGTTATTAATTTATTAGTAATTTTAAAGATACAATTTAAAATCATTATCTAAATAAACATACTTATGTAAATACAAGTAATCATTGTCATGATTTTATTTTAAATTAAATCTGTTTTGTAGTAGAAATGTTCACATTACATTGGCAACCACATTTAGTATCGTTATGACACAAAAATATTATCATCTTAAGATGCGTGTACCTATATTATTATAAAGTTCGGCCAGGGAAAGATGAGCCTAGAAGAGTAAATTTGAAAAAACAGCGTGTTGTAACACTGTATGTATAACGCGATAAAATAAGAACGGAAGAACAGCGCTGGTAATCGCCAGCATGCTGAGTTGGGACCATTTTGTGACGTGTTTATTTATATTTTTACTAATGTTTGTCGTTTTGTGTGTGCCACGAATAGATGTTTTTCTTTCTTTCTTTCTAATAATGATACTGGAACAATTATTATTTTTCTTCAATTCACACAATGAAACTGATCAAGCAGAAGGAAGTAAAGTTATATGAAGTAAAACTCTTTATTTAAGAAGAAAAATCAAAGCCCCTCTCCAAAATTACAATTTTGACGAAACATAATAATTGGGATTTTTATGATATTCTTCAATGTGAATAATATTAGCAGTTAGCCAACGATACATTTTATTAAAAAGCAAGAACAGTCTTAACTTCTCATGGAACATTTACTTTCTTAGTTACCATATCAAGTATCAACATTAAGAAATCCTACTAATTTAACGCTTTTGACACATTTGACAATGATATTACTTACTGTTGCCATATTAAAATAAAATAGGGCTCATATTTCCCTGGCCAGACTCTATATTTGGTATTTCAATTAATAAATACAACAACTAGTCGTGTGGGTATGGCGAAAGTGGTGGCCATATAATTTTTAATCCTCACTTCATTTTCGGTATCTTACGGCCGTCTGAACCGGAAGAATGCTATCTATAGAATTATTTAGTTAGTATATTTGTTCAACATTTTATAAATAAATGAAATATCCATGTACATTTTCGATCAGTCTTACATCGATTCTGACGATTATATTTCGTATTATTATAATATATATTCCACCAACTCTTACTTACGCGACTCAGACATGGGTGTTCACAGAGAAGGTAAAAGCTAAAATAGTGTCATGTCAAAGAGCAATGGAACGGAGCATATTAAAAATAAGAAAAATACATAAAGTTAGGAGCGAGCACGTAAGAAGTAAGACCAAAATAACAGGCTTGCTCTTCGACGAAAATGGAACTGGGCGGGACACGTTGCGCGCTATAAAGACAAGAGATGGGCCATAGAGTCCACTATTTGGAATGGACCTTTAGGCAACAGAAGAGTCGGTAGACCACGCAAAAGATGGCAAGATGACATAGTGTCAACAGCAGGAAAACAATGGCCAAGCAAGGGCCTTAATAGAGAAGAGTGGGCCAGACTGGGGGAGGCCTATACCCAAAAAAGGGGGTCTCTATCCAAACCTAACCTAACGAACAATAACAAATAAACAACTAACATAATATAGAATAAACATAAAACTAACACAGTGAAATGTTAATATTTAAGGAAAGAGATCTGAATAAACGGCTAAGTATATAATAACAATAATAATTATTACACACACACACACACACACCGGTTACACCTGGAACGTTATACTGACAATGGTAGGTTTCACTGTGACCGTGACATTTCTTTGTAGATTCGATGGAATTTAACTATGAAAAATGTAACAAATTAATTAATTAGGAAGATGTCATAAATGGTTATATTATTTTAAAACAATCAATAACTTCTCTGTATCATAATAGAACTTATTGTAGAAGCCCTACTTCTGGTAGCGTTGATTTACATTTGATGTAGTTTGGGCCCATTGTAAAGAAGAGGACCTTAGAAAATAAGTAAAAGTTGGCGCTTTGCATAAGTATTACTAACAAAATACGGCTGGTATCACTGTTACTAAAAGTGGGCGCGTTGCATAAGTATTACTAACAAAAATACGGCTGGTATCACCGTTACAGTCACAGTTGGCCATCTCCTTCCCCTTCCCCACAAGTTGGGAAGAAGATTCTCAAGACATAGTCCGTTGGAGGGAGACCCTGTGTAATGGAGGGGTGGAACACGACAAATCTTGGTTTAAACTCTTATGCCACCGTGCTGCTTCTCAAGTTGTAGTCCGTTGGAGGGAGACCCTGTGTAATGGAGGGGTGGAACACGATAAATCTTGGTTTCAACTCTTATGCCACCATGCTGCTTCTCAACTTATAGTCCGTTGGACGGAGACCCTGTGTAATGGAGGGGTGGAACACGATAAATCTTGGTTTCAACTCTTATGCCACCGTGCTGCTTCTCAAGTTATAGTCCTTTGGAGGGAGACCCTGTGTAATGGAGGGGTGGAACACGATAAATCTTGGTTTCAACTCTTATGCCACCGTGCTGCTTCTCAAGTTATAGCCCGTTGGAGGGAGACCCTGTGTAATGGAGGGGTGGAACACGATAAATCTTGGTTTTAACTCTTATGCCACCGTGCTGCTTCTCAAGTTATAGTCCGTTGGAGGGAGACCCTGTGTAATGGAGGGGTGGAACACGATAAATCTTGGTTTCAACTCTTATGCCACCGTGCTGCACAGCTGCTTCTCCTCTTTTATCTTCCGGCAGTGCATTTACTTGCTAATTCAACGTGCGTTCGTGGATGTCGCTCCCGTATCGGCCTTACCTTACAAGCCACGTACGTAAGTGCCGTACATGGACGCTGTTTAATGAATCTTTTCATAGATGTAGGTACCTATATGTATAAGACTAATGGTGATGATTATATAAACCTAGTTAGTTGCCATTTGCAATCCTATACCTATCTACATTGAGAATGCTATTAAATAGTACAATATAAATAAATAAATATTTGCGGACAATGTTACACAAATCGACCTAGTCCCAAACTAAGCAAAGCTTGAACAAATGACAACACTGTTAACTGACCATCCTGTGTTTATATAGAACCTTATTAGAATGCACTTAAGGTGCACCGATGGTCAATTAGCTGTGTTGTCGATAGTACTATGGGTACTAGACGACGATGAACATACATTTTTACATAAATATATACTTAAATACATAGAAAACATCCATGACTCAGCTCTCAGGAAAAAATATATCAGGATAAAATATATGCCGGGATTCGAACCCGGGACCGCTAGCTTCGTACTCTTCCTAGGCAGGGTCACTACCAACTAAGCTAAACCGGTCGTCGAATTATAATAGGAATAATAAATTCAAACTTAGTTACTGCACTATTTGCATGTAAGTTAGAGTACTTAGGGCCGATTTTTCAATTCCCAGATAAAATTATCTGTCAGATAAATGTTAGCTCTGTCCTTTTCTAAAGGTGGTGATAATTTTAACTGACGAATAATTATATCTAGAGATTGAAAAATCGGCCCTTAATAACAATTAACTATCTAACTATACAAGTCGGTCAAGTCAAGTGATACTGTATATGTATAGATTATTATAGGTAGGTATCATAGTAAATGCTACTCCAAGCGTTCGTTCTGCGGGGCTAGCACAACTGACGCCGCGCCGCGACGCGAGTCGAGAAAGATCTACCCTCCTATTTAAATTTGCACGGTGCGAGTGAGACAGAAGACGCTTAGTCGCACGCGAAGCGACTGAGCAGCAAGTTATGCTAGACATACTGTTCTGCTTGAGCAAAAAACATGCCTCGTCTTTCATGTGATTATTTGACAGGAATAGATAAAGTATACGTTTTGCCGTTGTGTTTTCATTTCTAGGTATGCTATTCTAATTAATCAAACCGGGTAGTACAGGAAAACAACATATTTTGGAGGCAAATTATATACATCAATAAAACTTTGTTTATAACTTTATCCTGGCACTAGAAATAAGGATCTGCTAAGTCCTAATAAAATTAAGGGGTCCTACCCCCATGCACATTTTACAAACTATGCGAGTAAAGTGTCATTTTCTATGTATTTTTTGGCGTTGAATCGAATGAGACCATACACGTGAAATATCTCACGAGTCCGAACTACTTAAGCTATCAATTTGAAATTTGGAATGGTTTTAAATGAGTTATCCACGTGCATGGAAAATGAGAATTTTAAATATACATTTTAATTTTCTATAAAAAATTAAGAATATGAGGGGGTGCAAAAAAAAATTGAAGTATTAGGTCAAGTGGGGTATCATATGAAAGGGCTTGAATTGCACTTTTTGAAACAGTTTTTTTTACATTGGTAAATTTTCGATCTATTAAGGGAAATGTAAAAAAAAAACCCCCCTTATCTCCAAGCGAAAAATTTGAAATTATTACTTGTGATTAAGATATACATAAATATTACTGGAAAATTACATTTTTTTCTTTATCTTGCGTATTTTTTGTTTTATTAAAAAAAATCATTTCCTACTTAAGTTTGCAATTTAATCAACTTTATAAGTATATTTTTGTTGTGAAATTCCTATAAGACTATAATAGAAACTAAACTTACTCTCTTTCAAAAAAAATTATTAATCGAGATCGGTTCACGTGATAAACAATAATCGCTAAAACACCCTGACCAAGCTGAATGCCCTTGCACGTTATTACCAAATGGGATAGATGGCGCTGACCCCATTCCTACTTCGCGCTGTTAAGATTTTTATAGAATTAATGGGGTACATTTACTTTACCTTGAGTTAATTGATAATTTGCACGGACTCTCGGTGCGCGAGTCAGACTCGCACTTCACTTCTTTTTTCTATAAACTTAAAAACTGCCATGTCAAAGGGCCCAGCACATCAAGCTTTGCGGGACTTTGATTTTTATCCGCCCAATAACGCATCATTATGACACCTTTTTTATGAGTTTGTCGTCTAGAACGTATTAAAACAAGCCTGTTTTATATAAACAACTTTTCCGTGAAATCAAAAACTGCCGCGTCAAGGGGCCCAGAACGTCAATCCGACCTAATGCTCGATTTTTATGAATAACTCATGAGGGTAGTTGACTCAAAAAAGTTACCTAATTTTTTTTTAACAGCTTCTGTCCAGGATTGAGTTAGGCAACCTAACCCATGTGCGATTTATCAATCTATGTATTATCTAACATGTAATATATTATTCATTATCAAATAACAGATGAGGGTATATTTGTCTTCAACGTATCTCTGCCCATAAAGTTACAAAAAAGTTTCATTGATGTACATAATTTGCCGCCAAACCGTCATATTTAAGTCTTACTGTAGGTACCTTTACTATTGGGAAAATTTAGTGTATATGACTTGATCCTGACAGATTTATCGGCAACATACCAACGAAATGCGTTTGAGTCCCCAGGAATCACACTCTTCGTACAAACATAGTTTGGCTCTCATTTTAAAACGGCAACAGCATGCTGGAACAACATGATTCTTCTTTTCTCTCTATTTTATTTGTATTATAGTTTCTAGCACCAGAAACTAGTTTCCGACCTATATAGTGGATCCCATTACTCGTAAGTATACAAAATGTCATGTTATTCCAGCCCGCAGTTTTAAACTGAGAGCCAAACTACGTTTGTATGGCAGTCGCCTTGTGTCGAGCTTCCTGGGAACTAAACATACAAATAGGTACATTTTGATAAACCCAGTAGCTATTTTTGTTTCTCGGAGTTAGGTATATTCACATCCTAACTCAGATAATTGGTTATGTTAAAATCTGTAACATGTTGTTGCTATATGGATAGCAAACTATCAAATCATCATCATCATATTAGCCGAAAGGCGTCCACTGCTAGACATAGGCCTCCCCCAAAGAGTGCCAAAGTGACCGGTTCTGCGCCACCCGCATCCAGCGGACTCCCGCGACCTTTACCAGGTCATCTCAGTCCACCTTGTGGGGGCCTACCCACGCCGCGCCTTCCAGGACGTGGCCGCCACTCGAGAATCTTTCCGCCCCAACGGCCATCGGTTCTGCGTGCTATGTGCCCCGGCCACTGCCACTTAAGTTTACCTTGGTTCTGCTGCGGATAGTCTCATGTCTGATGCAATCACGCACAGACTCCCAACATAGCCCTCTCCATTGCCCTTTGGGTGAATTTGAGCCTTCTTATGAGGCCCATTTGAACAGACAATCATAATCACAGTCTAATACGTAGCTACTTTTGATTGCTGTTTATTAGTAAGCGACAACTATCAAATAATCGCAATAAATTGTACCTGAATTACAAATAACAATAAAATCATAAAAAGGTTTGTAAATATATGTATTATTTGATCGTCCTTGAATCTCCTGTATATGTATCCTATAGTATTAAAACGCAATATTATCAATTCATCACAATTCACAATGATATTATAAATGTTAAAATTCGTTGATGTGGTCAAAGGGACATAATAAGGAGAATATGAAGGACACTGTATTTATACGACATAATTTAAATACTTCAATAGCGCGATGCAGAACATCACCAATTTCCACGCATATTCTAGCCTTAGTAGGTCATTCTCCAGTTTTTTGTCGGCGTCTAAACTCCGGTACACCATATGAAACATAAAAAAGTTTGATTGAGTTAAGGTGACCCGCAGACCAAATTTGAGAACAATCGATTGGATAAAGTCGTGTATACGTAACAGCGCCATCTTTTGTTGTCAAGTGGACGCCGCGCGGCGGCGATGACAACCAGTATATATTTAGTGGCAAATATTAGCAAAGACTACTGAAACGATTTTGATGGCACTTTCTAAAATTGTAGTTTAGACCTCAGAATAGGACATAGCGTGGCGTTTTTTTATATATCATTTCTTCAGAGGGTGATATAAGGTTTGAAAAATTATATAGGAATGAATTTATTTTTTAAGATAGTTGATCCTTTGTAAATAGGTTCTTTAATAAAACAGAAGAAAAGTCATTTCAGCGTTATTAAAAATTCATACCCTACGGGGGTCAAAAATGGGTTGAAAATTTGTATCCGAAGTATATATTTTTTCTAGCTATGGACTTAAAACTTCGTAAAATGGTACCTTAATAAAACACATGAAAACCAATTTCAGCGTTTTTGAAAATTCATCTAAAGGGATTAAAACTTGTTTGAAAGTTTGTATGTAGAAATCCAGATTGAAGAACTCCATAATAGATGGCGCTACCGGTCTTATATGATACTATTAAACGAGTAATATTTGTTTATAATAAACCTATATATATATATATATATTTGTAATAATGCTCTGATGAAATTTGCAGTATAGGGGTATACGGGGCTTGGGAAACAATCTAGCTTGGTCTTATTTTCGAAAAATTAGTTTTTACCGTATTTTCTCCCAAAAGGCTGGCTTACTCTTCGACGACGACCAATGGCTAATCTTCTTTGTTGAAGGCTGCGTGTTCGAACTTCGAACCCCCGCGATGAGGTTTTTTGTTTTCTTTTCATTAGTTTATTATGTTATTTTTTTTGGTAAACGATCAGTTATTGTTTTTCTTTTTTTTTGTATAGAACTCGATTTCGTAGTATTAAAGCCGAGAAAAACTCGGTCCCAGGTAAAAACAAAGCTAGTGCATTAAGAACAACATCGACGGTTGTGGATTTGAATGCATCATGCAGTTTTATCGTTTTCAACCTGGGCCAAACTAAATTACAATATGAACTGATAAAATTTTCTGTTTGCGAAGTTACGAAAATATTTTATGACATTATACTTACATTTACAGTTAGATTAGTGTTTCTTTCATAATTTTAGAATCAAATAAAACTCATTTACTAAATACTTATTGGTATATATTTTTTATTGGTCTAAAAAATATTAAAAAACATAATATAAGCGACATCTATCGAGCTGAAATTGGACTAAAATGAATCTCGCTAGATGGCTCTAAATCGAAAACTAACATCAGCGACCTCCATCAAATTGAAATTGTACCAAAATTATGCTCGCTAGATGGTGCTAACTAACTAACTATTTTGGCCCAGTGATCCAAAAAGGGTGTTGGCCTTCGAAACGAGAGCACGCCACTTATACCGATCCTGCGCCACTTCCTGCCAGCTTTCAGTTTGAAGATGACGCAGATTCGACGCAGATTTGATTAGATGGTGCTATCAATATATAATTCAAGCATTAAGGCTGCACATTCGAAATATTCGTGAAAATGAGTATTTTTGTAACCGTTTTATACATTATAACGTAAAATTTTTGCTGTAGGAAAAAATATATCATAATCTGCAAGATATGCGACGGGTCATAGTTTTCGTAGAAATCCATTTTAACAATAAAAATTAGAGAAAAAGAAATCTAAAGTCACCCCTATTTTTGCTCCATTCTGCTCCATTTTTTATCAGAATAATATGAAGTTTTATAACTTTCTTCATACAATAATGAACAAGGGCATCATTTTCTTACTTTCTTAATTTTCTTAAAAAATTATCTCGTTTTCTGAAATATTCCGCCAAAGTTCCTACGCCTCTCCGTTTTCGTCCATACGGTCAGTGCGGGACGAGACACGTTGCATGACGGACCTGTGTCAATTTGCGCTGCGCCGTAATTTTTAAATATTTGTGGAAATTGTGGACTATATTTGTTGCATAGAGTGGACAATCCGTTTTGTGATTCGTATAGTAGGTAACTAATAAACATTTGCGTATGTTTTAGTTTTTAGTGACAGATAATTTTGTTGCACAGAGTGGATAATCTATTTCGTGGTTTGTAAAGTAGTAGGTACTATAGACAAAACAGCTGACTGACCATCCGTGCACTTTATGTGCATTGTAATAAGGTTCTTGTATAAATACAGGATGGTCAGTTAACTGTGTTGGCGTTTGTACCTAATAAACATTTACGTAGGTATAGTTTAGATTTTGTTTTTAGTTCAAGATGGGAAATAATAATAATAATAATAATAAATTCTTTATTTCAGGCCAGTTTGCCCATAGATTGTTAGTAACATACAAACTTACGATACTAGAGTTAGTACGTCTTAGCTTAGGTCTCACACATTTTTCAATAATTATTTTGGGTCTTTGGGGTTAAATAAGCGCAGGAGGAAAATACGTAATATCAAGAAATTTTACAAGAGAAGAGGAAAAAGAATACACAAGTAAATACCTATTCTATCAAAGTATCAAATATCTAAACAGTATCAAAATTCTAACTAAATCTAAACAATATTGTTTTATCTGCTCGTATTAATGACTGTCAAGTGTTAATAGAATAAGTTCTAATAAAAATAGTGGGCTTGGCAAATATTGTAAGTACCTACCTATGGGTTGCATGCCAACTCCAAGTTCGATACAGAGTTATTATTTGATATGAAACAAAGTATGGTTAACGTACAACTAATCTATAAGTATATATTTACCCGAGGCCGATTTCTGTACAGTCAGCATAATATAGTTAGTAGCAGCCAAGTTAGCCAAAAATATCGGAACGTACATTCATCGAAATAGTCTTTGTTACTATAAGTAGGAGTAAGGAATGTGTTACGATATATTTGGCTACTTTGGATGCTACTAACTATCTGATGCTGACTGTACACGCCATCATCATCAAATCAAGGAAGTAGAACGTAATAAATATACCGAAAATTAGTTTAAAACTTAACAACCTTACACAAAAGGTAACGGACAGACAGACACACTTTCGCATTTATATCATTAGTATGGAGTATGGATATGGAAGTATGGATAGTATGGATTATATGTCTTTCCCGCTCACGGGACAATGATGTCCCGGACCTTTGGGAGGCGTGCGTCGAGCTCTGAGCCAACACGTAGAGGCCCTTTTGACAATTTAATGAAATGCAAGGAGTACACCAAGCGGATGCTGTCTCTGCCCGTGTCATGGGACGCACACAGAAACAGCACCCGCTGGGGTGTAAGAGTCTATTGCTAGTTGATGGAATTTAAATAAAACGGGTTATTGGGTGAAGATGATGGACTAGTAGCTGGGCTATTGGATGAAACATCGGACGCCTGCCCAATAAAACTCTTTCACATTTTATCTCTGGCAGACGGTGACTCGCTAACTGCTAGATGGGCCCCTATTAATAGCGACATTAAAAAATGGCCTAAGGGCAACAGTAGGTATGGATTATTATTATTACCTTTATATTTTTTTCGCACTATCCGTCTCTCTCTTATTAGAATATTTAGTAACAGAGGTACAGTGCAAGAAAAATCGAAAGTATGTCGCGGCCGTCTAGTGCTAGGCGTGCTGAGGGCCTACCGCGAAACGAAACCGAACTTCGTTCATGTATCTCCCTCTCTGTCGCGTTTGCTAGTTCGAGCGACAATGAGAGTTATTCGAACGAATTTCGTTTTCACTAGCACGGCTAGCACGAGACGGGCGCGACATACTCTCGATTTTTCTCACTCTATACCTCTCTTTCCTAATGTTCTAATAAGAGAGAGACCGATAGTGCGAGAAAAATCGAGAGTATGTCGCGGCCGTCTCGTGCTAGCCGTGCTGACGGAACTACACTAATCGTAAGTAAATAGTACGAGTATTATAATAGTAGGGACATAATTGTTGAACTTAATCAATTATGTAATTTATGTATGACAAATATCACGTTTCAATTAAGCATGACGAATGTCACCCACCCATGTCCACCCTTGCATTGGTAACGATGCGCGATGACGCGTCTGTAACTTAATCTATGTAACGCTTAATAAACGACGGCGGGTTGTGCGACTTGCGCTGGGAGAGGGTCGAGGCTCCGCCCATACGCTCAAGGACTTTAGCGGGTATACAAGCCCTAATGGCCTTGGGGTCCATGTGCTCGAAAATTATACAACGAGCTTAGTAAAAGACTTGACACTACAGGCGACCAAAGAGCTGGCAGTTTCCTCGCACAGCGGATTAGTATTGCTATTCAGCGAGGTAATGCTGCCAGCATCTTTGGTACGATGCCACGGGGGCCCTTTTTAGAGATTTGTTTAAAGTTAGCTTTAGATTCTTCTATTTTCGTTATTGTAAATAGTCTTATATTCGTTCTCTTAGCATTAATTATGTTTATTTCAAAGGCATGCGGCCAAAAATCTTCGAACTCCTATTTAAAAAGTCTGTTAAAAAAGTTTAAGCGTCATTGAGTAACAAACATCCAAATATCTAACCATCTAAACATCCAAACATCCAAACTTTCGCATTTATAATATTAATTAGTAGGATTTACAATTTCTCTTTAAAACAATAGTAACTATTAAAAAAACACAAATAATCTTGGGAACATCTTAAGAATCGGAGTTCAAATCAGTGCAGTTTTTGCAAAAAAAAGTTGCATGCTCTATACAGATAGCCTTATGTGTCTTTCGATCTTTTTTATTTGGACAATCTCCGCATGTAACATAACGGCCAGGAACATTTTGAGTTGATGAAAGCGGTTCGTTGATCTGAGAAGAGATCCTCTGATGTATATAATGTTGGGATATTCATTTGGTCTCTTCGCAATTCCGAAGTCGGTTTTGTTCACGTTCACAGTCCATTTTCAATTAAAATCTATATTGTCACTAAGAAAATAACTAAGTTAAAAAATTGCATAAAAAGCAAGGCTAGTTTTTGTCGCGAAATGTATACGTTAACTATGTGGCAGGGTATCACATACCCAAAAGCGGTTTGCAAGCGTGTTACTCGCCTGCAGGCTGCCGCGTCACTGCGATCACGCCACTATCTTCTCCCGCACCCCTTTAACTCCAGTACGTCTAGCACAACTTGCTGCTCAGTCGCTTCGCGCGCGATTTAGCGTCTCCTGTCTCACTCGCACCGTGCAAATTAGAAAAAGGAGGGTAGATCTTTCTCGACTCCCGTCGCGGCGCGGCGTCAGTTGTGCTAGCCCCCCTGCTACTCAGGACGACAACAACTTTGAAGGTCACGAACAAAAATATACGCGAATAAGTATCACGGTGGGTATGACATACCCTGCCACACTCTCGCCGGGTTAAACCTAGAACTGTAGTAGAGATAAACTGAGACCCTTGGAATGATATAGGATAGTTTTTATCTCGGAAATCATCCCTAAATATGGTAGAAGTTGTTTGGGATATTAGCAGTAACGAAGCTTACGCTTAAAAGTTTTATAATAAAATCCCGAAGGAAATCACTGGGCTCACAGAAGGTAAATTCAAGAGTCATGTAAAATCAACTTTGTTAAAGAAAGCTTATTACACAATTAGGAACATAGAAGACAAAGATGCCTGGAAGCTTCTGCATGACCACCACCTGGTACCACCACCTAATGTAATTGATACAAGTATTATATAAAGGTAGAATCAGTTTTTGACATGCAAAAGTGCTATGAGAAAGCATATTTGAATAAACATTAACAATAAACAATAAACAATGATTTTATAGCAATATTTTTTCCAAGATGATAACAATTAAGTGATACGCGGAAAAAGTCGCGGGGAACATCTTGTACCTAAATAAAAAGTTACGTATCTAAATAAGTAGTAAAACTTTATGTCAACTATAGGTATTTACCTAAACGCAGTATTTGTATGACTATCTAGGTATGTCGGTACGTACACGCAGTAATTTACCACCAAAACAGCAATTGCTTCGTTAGCATACCCCGATTAGTATGGATACAAAGTTGTGACGTCATATTGCTGTGTCGATTAGTATGGACCGTTTATGAGAGGTCTAGAAAGTAGCAATGTTTGATTTTAACTTTTTACTGGAGTGGCATCCATGCAATAAAAACAAAATTGCACAAAACACTTGTTACATGTATGATATAGGGTATATCCATCAGCCTCCAAACTAGGCTAAGCCTGTATCTTGGCAGTCTGCGGGTGCGAATAAACAAGATTTACAGTAGTGTTAAGAAAAGGTAGGGACTTAGTTATAAATTATAAACTCAATCATTTGATTGTATCTAAAAATGTCTACAATTGGCATCATGCAAAAAAAATGTAATTTTGTTGCCTATATTTGTTAACTGCTCAAGGTGTAAAGTAATG
Source organism: Epinotia bilunana (assembly GCA_947049275.1). Classification (NCBI taxonomy): domain Eukaryota; kingdom Metazoa; phylum Arthropoda; class Insecta; order Lepidoptera; family Tortricidae; genus Epinotia; species Epinotia bilunana. Next base: position 31,838,172 of record OX346252.1, on the reverse strand, counting down.
ACAGTTATACAGACGGTTATCACTACTCAAATATTGACTGTGTGATAGGCTGATAGGTGTCTATATATCTCCGACACTCCGTTGACGATAACTCTGGCTAATGTGACAGTTAGCTGATCTGGATCTTTAGCCGTCTATATCTTCTTCACATACTTAAATTAATGATTGTGAATCAAGACTTAGATTGACGTTTTATAACACATACAAACTTCCGTAGTTATATAATAGTTATTAGTTAGTTAGTGTTAGTTATATAATTATATAAACATAGTAAAATAAGAATACATAAATATCTAAGAAAGCAAAAAGTTATCTACGATACTCACAAACTGGGAGAGGACACTGACTTCTGTAACACAGGCTCCAGCCTAGCTCAGAAGTCAGAGGCTTCACAAATACAGCTGTACCATATATTTTCGGAAATAAACGTTTTCTTAATTATTATTTATTTATTATAATTAGTCGGCATGATTATTACTTACGGAATGCGGCATTCGGCACTTGTACCTCAAAATTGAGTTTGGTATATTATGGTTAATGAATTACAGTACTTTTTGAGGGTGCGTAATGTTTCATATAATGTCAGAAAAACTAACATACACTTGACATACAGTTATTTAATTCAATGTAGCGTTGGATATAACGGTTTTTTGATATATTTTGCTGTACTCTAATTATCGATTGATATAATTGGAGAAATTACATAATTTACAACAGGCATAATTCTATATTCGTATTTAACGTATTTATTACATAACTGTACATATTATTTTAAATAATTGCGCTTTCATATAACAATTTCTGCCAAGAAGTCGATGGAGCCCCGCTTTCGTTTCTGGGACTAAGTCTCCCCCCCTCCGACCTGGTTCCCGCCCGAAACTCGCTCCGTCGGCCCTTCGTTTCGCCCGGTCAACTCCGCGAGATTCTGGCTCCGCGGGGTTTTATATACCCTCTAGGGGTAGGACACACAAGACCACGTGAAAGTGGGGTGCGCTGATTCGGGTTTTGGTATTAGTTATTTTTACCTTTTCTTTAAACAAGGCTATAAACAAGGAATCCTTTTAGTTACTAGAAAAAGTTTATTGCTATTCCCCTAGATAGGTAGCTTATTATAGATTACCGCAAAGTACCTAGCAACCCTAATGATTCTTCCGTAAGTAAAAGGTATGTTATGTTATGACGTAAATTTGTATATGAGCGAGAGATTTCCGGAGTTCCGATTTTCACATTCCGTGTCAGAGATGAGTTAAAATTACTGGATAGGTATTTCGTGCTCTGTATTTTACCAAATTCCAGTTTATACTGAATCGTTTATGGCCAAATTATTCATATCACAAATTCCGAATTTTCCACATTCGTATTATTTCGTGTCCTTTATCATTTGTTCGGTTCTGGCGCTTCGCGGGCCGCTGCCGCGGCACGCTCGCTTCGCTCAGTTGGCTCGTGCGCTCTAGGGTCGCGGTTCTACCTAACACTCCTCCTTGCTTCGCTCGTCGTCGTACGTACACCGACCTGCCTTAGAGTCTCTCTGAAACTACATTGAACTTTAACAAACATTACTACATTGTACTCAAAAACAAATGAGGAAAATTCGGAATTTATAATTCGTAATTATTTTTAATAATTTGTTAGTAAATGTATATTATACTAAATGTAATTATAGCCTTAAGTCATTACGTCACTTGTTACATTAAATCATTTGCAAATTATCTGAAACAATATAATACCATCCGTTACATTATAAAAAGCATTGGTATATCAAACCAAAATAGATTAAGTGTAATTAATTATATAAAACGTCGTGTCGTGCACCGATTTTTTGACCATCATTTACAATTTCGATGTCGCAATTGTTCTCTCTTGTTTGACAGAGTAAGGTAGGCGTAGAAAAATAACGTTGAGACCTAGTGTATAGTGTATTGTATGTATTATCATCGTAGCCGCATAGCCGCTCGTCCTGCCCGCTGCAATTAGCAAATGGTCGTCCCTTACCGGTCAGTCCCGGATACCGATACTTATCTACTGTTATCTACACGTTTTAAGTGTGTTAATAATTAATTTACTACATTGGGATCGACACATACTTCATTATTCATAAAACTTAACAAACCTCTGTTAACTAAGTCGTGTTTCGTTCTCGTAACTAAAATAGGTTTGATGGACGTTTAAATGAATAATGGTGTCCTTATATAATATGCGTTTCATTCTCGGTCGCTTAGACCTGGCCTTACGAAGTCATACGGTTTCAAATTAATAAGTTAATGGAGAAACATTACCTAATTAATGCATGAGTAATGTCCAAGAAACCATATGTTAACTGGCATGGCAGCGGCCGTCAAGCGGTTTTATTCCAGTACAGGGCCATTCATCATCGTCTATTAAAACTTAGGCCGTCGGTATCACGTCAGATCGTTTAGTTGTGTCTAGTAGTAGGAGTAGGTATAGTTACTTTGCAGGTACAAATACGTCTAGAATCACGCATCACGCGTTGCAGTAGGTATGCTAATTTGTTTTTTATCTTCTCTCTGGAATAAGATGGTTGTAGGTTGACCTTGACTCTAGGGGCTTGTCCGTATATTACGTCATCGTTATTTGTCGATTTAGATCCCCCATCATCATTCTGTTAATTCCTTGAATGGACTCTCCCCGCTTAATAAAATGGCTACCATTATCCTATGGGCAGATCCCCCCCCTATTTTGAAATGCCGTATTATATGGACAGCCTCTAGGTAGGTATAATTGCTATCCGCTATGTATCTAATTAACCTAATATACCTATTTAGCGCATTGTAGGTATATCAGCTACAGAAAGCAGGTCACACATGGATGATGGATGGCATACCATGAGTAATGATAATTTGTTGTTGCAGGTTTACAAAATGTGCGTGGACAAGGATTTGCATGCCAGCATCACAGCCATGGTGTATGTTCGGTGACGAGAGTCTCGGACCCAGCTCCGACATTACTTAATACAATCTATTACTTTATTAAACATTAACATGTGACTTTACTGTGATGTGACGGTTTATACACCCTCAGCGTAATCAGTGCCTTAGACTTTTTATACATTTATAATTAAGCTCAGTTACGGTATTAAATTGTATAGACACGCATGCTGTCCAATGGATTCCGAAACTGCAACAACTAGTAGCGTGACAGTAAAAATACAGGAGCACAAAAATGAAAAGAAAAAGAAAATGGAAGAGAATAGAGAGGAAACGGTGGATGAATTATGTCGGCAGATGAGCAAGTTGGGCGAGGAGGAGAGCGCCTCGGGCAGCTCCACCGACAGCGACGAGCTCGTCAACGCCATCAACTACAACACCATCACATCGCTGGCCGCCCTGAAGGACCTCATCCAGGGCGACAGCAACGACACGCCGGAGACTGATAGCTTTTTTCAGCATTATTTTATGAATCATTGTAACAATCTTTCGAGTTTAAATCCAAATTCTAGCTCCTCGTTTGCTTTTGCGGAGCGCCGCCGCTTATCCCAGTGCCGGGAAGAAGATGAAGATGATGAGAAGAAAGAAATTGACCATGCGCGTTTATCCATTTCTTCCGGAAGCGCGTCTCATAGTAGCCTAGTAAATATAACAAAGGACCACGACTCGAGAGATATATTCGACAACTCACATCACAACAAAAAGAAAAAAACAAGTGAAGTTTCGCCCGGAAGTGGGGACACTTCCGGTGAATCAGCTGGTCCTCCGAAACGGACGGTAATGGGAGCTCGGCACAAGTTCTTCGTGACGACTACGGAACCGCCGCTGCCGTCTGCCGTAATAGAAAAAGCGCTCCGATCACAAGTGCACAATGCACACACCGTTCATTTTGGAACCAAGGGAGCAGAAGAGACAAGGCCTAGTGTGCGTTCGATTTTTGCCGGCCAGAATCTTCACCATGATAAAAAGTATTTTGATAGTAGTCTCATAGAAATAAGATCGACGGTAGATGAAACACCCACGAGTTCTGAAGACATATGGGTCAAAAGAAGTGAAGAAAAACCAGTGAGTATTTGGTGTAAATTAAGCTAAAAACGGACTATTCCCATCAAGGGATGGGAATAGTCCGTTTTTAGGGTTCCGTAGTCAACAACCCCTTATTGTTTCGCCATGTCCGTCCGTCTGCGGCTTAGCTCCACCTGAGCTGAACATGACATTAATCTAGTACCAAGGGTCGCTACCCTTACTACTAGAAACTTACTTAAATAATTTTGTTTTTTTCTTACAGAAGGAAGAGTCTACAAGTAAAATTGGAGGATCAGTAAAAGATGGCAATGTCCTTTCCCCTGTCTCCGATAAACGTAAATCACAAATGCGAGATCGCTCCGGAACATGGGGTTCTCAGGGAACCCGCTTCGAAAAAGAAGCAACGAAGAAAACAGAAATCCGCAAAGAAAAAGACGTTCGGCGCAGTAGCGACGACAGGCGACAAAAAAGAGGTAGAGGATTTACTATATTTACCATCTATAACTACCCACGGTAGGGACTAAGTAAGTACTATGTTAGATAACTATGCCCCTATTGATTGCGTATCTGGTGGCATGGTCCCAGAGGTGCATCTTGATAATTTTAAAATTATATTATTGTACTATGATCTGTGAAATACACCGCTACTTCAATTCTTACTAAAACGGATGAAAACAATGAAAAACAGCGTGATCTTTTATAAAAATGTATATATATCCTTCGTCATTCATTATTACCCGCCTGTAGTAGCCCACTGATGCTGAGCATAAGCCTTGTAGGTATCCTTCAAACACCATTCAAATCAAATATCAAACATGACTAATAAACATCAATATTCCATCCGTCTTGTCACTATTTAGTTTCATAATGTCGAAATATATTTGACCTACTTTGTGCTGACAGTTATGTGGGTCAGTTTTGTTTACAGTTCCATGTGAACCCATCAATGCTTTCTCTTTCTATCATAAGTATCATAACGTAGCTTTTGAAAGCTTAGTTTGTTTTTGCCACTAAAGCGTAAAATACCTAAGTTCATTCTGCTCTATAATTTTATCACATATACAGTGGTATATTTTAAACGAGTATAAAAGATGGCAATAAAACAGAAAAATACTAGGTTTACCTAGTGTATGGTGGTCCCACAGGGCCTTACTGTTTTGTTGTGTTATTATTATTACTGACCGTTGAGGTAGCCGTTGCTTGGCAGAGAACCGGGATTCTATTATATTTAAGCCCGCCGCATACCATACGTTGCCGCTGGCGCAGCGCCAACCTACAGATGTTTACTGAGGTTTATGAAATATTTTCTACAATTGGCTACACCCGACATTATTGGAGAAACAAAAGCTCACCGTCTCCGCTGGCTTGGTCATTTTGAAAGGATGGAGGAAGATCGGGGTGCCAAGCGGGCATATTTGGGACATCCAGTAAGGCGGCGACCCGTCGGACGTCCCAGCCCCCCTATTCTGTAACTTGTTTTAAGCTCACTTCAACGCTCACCCACAAATATATCTTGACACCGCAATGCGTAGTAACCAAGCGTAGGTAGAGGTCTAGTTTCGTGACGGGTGAACAGCGGGGTGAGCCGCATTAACGCTTAGCGAATAACAGCCCAGGTATCGCTGGAACGACGTCGTCGAATTAGACCTGCGCGCCCTTAAAGACATGAACTGGAAGGTCAGGTGGTGACAACTCATGTCGGAGGCCAAGACCAACTTTGGCTCGGTGAGCCATTGTAAATAAATAATAATCAAAATATTCAACAGTTTTCATTACATGTAACGCCGATGAAACATAGTGTCTTGGGCTAAACAATTTAGTGTTCATCTATTAAATAAATCGTGTTATGATTACGTCATTGCTAGTAAATTTTATTTATAGAAATGACCACATCAGCCCGCTTGTCAATAGGAGTCGTTTGGTTACCTAAGATGCTAATGTGATTGTACAATAACCGAATGTGAGCCATTCAGAAATAGGCTTTATCTAAGATTAGTGGTATTTATATTTAGGGTTCCTTTACCATATGGTGGCTCCCGGTCCCTGTCACTAAGCCTGCGCACGCGCTGTCCTGTCTGTTCGGAAGTTTCTGGTTTACAAGCTTATTTAACTGGCCGTGTATGGAAGTATGTTAGGTTGTTTATTTGCTTAGTTCAAAACTGTCAGCAAATAACCAACTTCGCAACGTCCAATCGAGTTGAAATTTCGTAACTTGTGTCATTATGGTCATTTCGCCGGTTAGCGACCACCTAATTTTATGTGCCGGTTGGCGACCACTTAGCTGAGTTGGTAAACTGAAAGGATATTTCCTCGGTTTTTTAGTAGATTTCTATTCTAAAACAACAAAAAAATGCATGCACAACTAATTGTCTCAATAGGGTCTGTAGAATTGATGTTATCTTCAATAGAAAAAACCTTCTCCTTCAGGTGGTCGCCAACCGAAGGTGGTCGCGTAACCAGCGTAATGACCCTATGGTGTCGCTGGTCTGATGATAGAAATAGACGTTGGCCGCAGCAAATAAATCCGTCTTGATTAGGCTCAATACAATCCTCTCCATGACTAGATGACTGTGCAAAATACTACAGTGGGCAATAAAAGCTTGAATATATCATTTTTTTTTCGTAATTCCGAACATACTCGTAAGTAGCCTGATATTTTTTTCAACCGATATGCGTCATCGTGGCAGTTTACCAGTCGCTTGCTCGTCATACATGAAACATACTGTACCTACGCCGCCTTATATTTAATGTGGAAACCGCGAATATAACATTTTAGGTATTTAAAAATATTGCGTAGGGGTACGGATCGCACTTCACTGAAATGTTTTTATCTGTATATACCTTCAGAAAGCCAAAAGTAACCATACTGAGCTACAAACATCTAGACTAGATATACTACGTGTAGACTACCTATATGCGTAGAAAGGCAAGCTGCCTGTATACAACCGATTGATCGAACGACTGCTACTTGACTGGTGAATATTGTGTTGAGAAAGCTATTGATACAAATACACAAATACAAAATACAAAATAATTTATTGTATGAAAGTGAGTACAAAATAGTTATAATACAAAGGTAGGATCTTCACAATCAGCCAGTGGTTGGCGTACAATAATTTGATTCTATAGCATGTCATTAATCATATTTTATTCTCAAATTTTGAAATGTGTGTTGCGCGTAAATGTCAATAATAATCAAGAATATAGTGAATAATAATAGTAGGTAAGTATCAATGTCATGCTTAGAAAGAAAAGAGAAAATTATAATAACTAAATATGTCCAAAAAATATATCAATGTCATGCAAAATAAATAAAAATATGAAATTAAATTACATTATAAATCCATGTCATTGTGATGCGTTGTCAAAATGCTCATTAACATTATAATATAAACGAGCTAAGCACCACGTAAATAACTTATTTTTAAATTCTGGAAAGTGTAAGGTTTTTAAGTCGTTTGGCAAATTATTAAATATTTTACAGTCATATACAGAATACTTTTTCTGAAGTGAGCGGAGTTGTTGGTCGGATAACTGAGATTAAAACCATGGTGCTTCGACGTTGACCTTGGATTGGATGGCATAATTTTGAAATCATTGATATGGGTCTTTACGAACAAGCACGTTTCATATATGTACAGTGTAGGTAACGGTAGGATTTTAAGTTTATTGAAGAGTGGTCTACAAGAGTCGGTAGTTTTAACACCGCACATGGCTCTGACGCATTTTTTTTTGAAGTATGAATGCCCGACTAGCTGACTAGATGATGTAGGAGTATCTACACTATCTACATGCCACAATTTATAACTGTATAATACTCATTGTTGGTATTACCAACTACTGTTTCGCTTTCCCAGTAGTTCTTCATACCCCACCTGACCTTATATGTAATAGGTCGGTTACATCACGATCTGACATTGACTTTGACTAGGGCTAAATGGCGCACAATGTACCTGGGTAATTGCTTTGTATTCGCAGCCTAATGGACAAGCATTCATATAAGTACTAGTTATCATAGGTACAAACGCCAACACAGTCAACTGACCATCCTGTATTTATATTGAACCTTATTACAATGCACATAAAGTGCAGGGATGGTCATTTAACTGTGATGGCGATGGTGGCTGTGGTGGCAAAATATCCTTTGGCATTGAAGTAAATTAAATAATAGTAAAACCTTAACCAAATGTATCTATACCGTCACATTCATCCTACTAATATTATAAATGCGAAAGTTTAGATGTTTGGATGTTTGTTACTCAATCACGCTTAAACGAATGAACCGATTAGAATGAAATTTTGCACGAAGATAGTTTATAGCCTGGATTAAAATATAGGATAGTTTTTATCCCGGGTCCACGTGGACGAAGTTGCGGGCGGAAGCTAGTTAAAAAATAATGAGGTAATAGTAAGTTACAATGAGGCCAATATATTTATCTTGTCAATTGGTTCCTAAAGCAGAGCGCGGCGACCCAACTCACCAAAAATAAACCAAAATCTGTCCTCACTACTATCATGGAGAAATACACTCATTGTGAATGAAGGACTGTTGAAAAGTTTCAGGACTCCTCTAATATTCGCTTGCACCCATTCTGATATTCTGATTTAGTCTCTATTTACGCCAAGATTTTAACACTGGATATAGCGATTACTTACTAGGAAAAAAGTAAAAGCTGTAAGTACGAGTAATTATACGCGTCGAATAACTATATTTTGTTGTTATTCTGTCCCATTAGCCAGGAGACAACATGTCAGAGTATCTAAGAAAAAAATAAAAACAACAACTTTTATTATGCATAGAGGATGCCCAAAAGAGTGGAAACGTCTACAAAACCCTACGTTTGCCAATAGATTTTCATGACTTTCCGAATAACATTGTAAAGTCTGTCTAGGAAAAATAAAAAAAATGCTAAAACTGCGAATTCGATTCGATTAATCGATTTTCGAAAATCACCTCGTTACACCGTTACTTACACGCTGGACGTTCTGGCACCCTTTTGCGCTGCAGCGCTGTTGTGAGGAGTACAAACAGACCCGTTGTAACGGTACCTCGTGCATAACGCATAGGTGCCTGCCGTTTCTACGCATCGATTGCACGTCGGCTGGTATTCATCTGATTCATGTAGTGTAGATCCTTCTTTGCTACCTAAATTGGCATTGCCTGTCATCTCCTCAACGATGTATAAGCCATATAATAAGTAGTAATATTACCTAAACTTTGGCCCTCCAAATTCCAGTATGACTGAATGTGCCGTGAACAGCCGGTGTAGTGTTCAATGAAATACGATTCATTATATACTGTTGAAATCAAAATAAGGGCCACTTACATTTATCTATTTTATTGGACATACACTAATTGATAGTGTCCGACCGAAGTTTCGGTTTCGGTTTCGGCCAGTTACGGCCTAAAAATCATGTTTCGGCCAGAGGTTCGGTTTCGGCCAAAAAACAGCCGAACCTTACAACATCTTACTTTCGGGTCGCGTTCGGCTAACGTCGGGTGCGCTCTGCAGGGCTGGCAATATGGCTTCGCTCGCGTTCTCTGCCTGCCACTGAATCAGTGCTCTTTGCTCGTGTAGTGACGATTGTTGTTGTTCCCCGAATAATGGTAAATAATTTAATTAAGTATTTTATTTTGTTTTTGTTTATGAATTCATCATTTCATAGTTAATTCTTAACGCTTATTTGCATCATTTACAAAAATGTTGACGGATATATTGGTTATTTTATTTAGGATATAAGTGCAAAAGTTTACTTATTTCATTAAATGCCTTTAAAATTCACCTTAGTTGCGTGTATGCAATATAATATATGATATATATGATTATTATATTTTAATATTAAACTTTTTTATTTTATAACATTTACAAATTAACACGTTACAGTTAATGTAACATTTTTAATTTTAACTTTTTAGGGTAGGTAGTTAAATTTTGATCCAGTGCCAATATAGCAATGTTGAAATTTCAATTCGATGAAAGTTGAACGTAGAAACCTGTAATATTAAGCCGGCGAGATTGTTAATTAATCAAATATCTGGAAAGAACGGCTCACTCATTTTTATTCAGCGTTTTAATCACGTTTATAAAAGGTTCGGTTTCGGCAAAAAAAACATGTTTCGGTCGGACACTACTAATTCCTAGTAGCTAATTAATGATCCGCATCCTTCGGAATCCAGCCTCTTTCATGCTGGTGTTTAATATAATTTTCACGTAACGATCACCATACTCGTGACCCCTATTTTCTTTGAGTGGTATAGTATTAGGTGTCAGAATCAATGTCTAATTATGCCATTCAATTATATGGGTCAAGTTTGGGAACCTGATCCGACGCTATGGCGAAGAATTAGGGCCTCCACCCACCGAACGCGTGTCGTGCGCGGCGCGTGTGCTACGCGGGCCTATGCAAATTGTAAAGCATTGAAACTACACTAGAGTTACAACTGGGCAGCGCGGCCGCGTGTCGTGCGCGTCGCGTGTGAAGAGATATGACGCGCGGGCCCGCTCTGCTGCCGCGCTGCTAAGTGTGATAGAGACAGTGAGATACATATTAAATGTGTTGGTAGTGAGAAAGTCATGACGCGGCGGGCACGCGCTGCACACGCGTTGCTAACGCGTCGCCCGCTTGCGGTGTGAATATACCGCTTCAACCGCGCCCGACACGCGCCGCGCACGACACGCGTTCGGTGGGTGGAGGCCTTCAATCCTTTAACCGCTCACTTGATTTCGTATTTTAAAAAAGGTAGCCTAAATAAATTGCTTCTAATTTTTCTGTATCAAAGCAGGCCATACTTTGCTTGGCAACTACAGTTGCCACAATCAGTTCAGAGGTCCGCGAAATAGGCAACTGTGGTTGCCACAAGCAAGTGAGTGGTTAATTAACTTCGTTGATTGAGAATGGCAGTAGCAAGTCGCTAAAAAATACTTGTAGTTATCGAACCTACTCACAAAATTTCACTAGAATCGGTTGAGAAATGCGACCTGTAGAGGAGAACGCTGGGCAGCGTGACATCAAGACAATAGGAAATATTTTTTGCCCAAGCCGCTCGATTCGCTTCGCTCGCTCGTTCAATGAATAAAAATGCATAAGTATTCATTAAACACGCACTCTGTAACGTGATGTAACGACGGGCGCGCAGCTATGGCGACTATTTCGCACCGGCCGCTCAGCTGCGTCCCACTATGTAGATTCTGACACAGATACCGCGTGGAAAATGTAGCTTCCCTTGTAATGAATGCCGCATATTGTTTTCGTCGAGTTGCATAGTGTTACTACAGTTTACCTCTTTGTATTAGTCGGCGGATTTCCACTACTGGGCGAAAATTTTACTTGCGATGCCCACGAGTCGATATTTGATGCTTATGACGGCCAATTGACAAGAAATGTTACAAAGTCGTTCCTTTCCATCTCGCTAATGTAGATTTATATAGGTAGAACACATCAATAACACATACTTAAATTAATGGGCCGGTCACTACCAACTAGGCTAAACGGGCTGTATTTGACAACGTATGTTTCTATAAAATGTGTAGTTATACATATACCATGCAAGTAAAAATAATAGTACCTAATGAATAATCTTTACCATACAGTAGGAACTATCTTTCCACGCTTGTATCATACAACATACTACAGACACAAAAGATTATACGTAAGAATTCCTTTAGCAAGGAATAACATTTACTGTACAGTAGAGATTAACTTTCCACGCTTGTATCATACAACGTTTTACATAAACGAGTTAAGGATTTTCATAACTCTCTAGGGAGTTATGAGCTTGTGGGTGATCTAATTGGTTTAAGCAAATCTAGTTGGCCGCGCGCCACTAGTATTCAGCTCTGTGATTGATTGAAAAAATCTAGTTAGCCACGCGCCGCAAGAATACTACTGTACTGCTCTGTGATTGGTTGAAATATTGAAGCTTCGCGCTCCACTCGCACTGATCTGGAAGTGAAGTTGTCAATTTCGACAATTTTTGATTTAGTGCGGTTGTATGAAACATAGATAATTATGTCTTTTGTAGTTATTTCCTCGCAAATGTAATGAAAAACATTGTGTATAACACGGGCGTAAGAATATTGCAAACTCGAGTCATCAAAAGCCTTCCGCCGCATAGACTCTTGTTCGCAATATTCCACTTACGCCCCTCGTTAAACAATCTACTATTACTATTACCATACAGTAGGAATTAACTTTCCATGCTTGTATCATACAACGTTTTACAAGAACAAAAGATTATACGGAAGGATTATTTTAGATGTAGACAAAATTGGCAGGTTTTGAGTGACATTTGAGAGAGCCCAACATTAGTCCATTGGAAGGTAATGCTGTTATCAAACAATCTACCTACCATTATTCGCCTATTTATGTAATTAAATATATAGCTCTCCTTCATACTACATATTAAAGTATTTTTAAAGTAACAATAATACAATTAAAGTGAAATATGATATTTTAAAGATGTTGCTAGTTTACTACCATTGGATTTGACAATACGAAACTTATGACACCTTTAAGAATACACTTTAAATGCAAAGTTGCCCCTTTGAACGAAATTCTTCCTGAAATGCATTACAAAAGGAGTTTCAAAAATGATTGCAGTTTAAGGTTAACTAAAGTGGTGCTTAACTCACGTCTAACCTGTCGGTTTTGTTACTAAATGCATGCGATTGACGTCGACTGTCAGTTTTGTTAATGAATATGCACATAAAATGTTGTTTTGCAATTGTTTTCAGACCAACGGCTGGATGCGGCGATCACGCGCAGCTCGCAGTCCGTCGGGGAGCGCAAGCGGCGCGGCTCCGCCGACGAGGGCCAGCCGCACCTCATGTACCAGCAAACTATACACGGTAGGTATTACCAATTTGCTACAGGTCGATTCACAAGAGCTGGCGCGTAATGTCTATGAAATTAATGACAATTTCATATATTTTCCGCGCCAGCTCTCGTGAATCGACCTGTACCTTAAGGTACAAGTTGGAGCCCGACCGCAGACAGCTGCGGCAGACGACGTGTCAAAGAAGTACATGGTAACCAATCGTGTCGCCGCGACACGTCTGCTGCTGCTGTCTGCGGCCGTGGCGCCAACTTACAACCACAGACCGATCAACGTTAATTACTTTTGCTTATGCATGCATAAGGAGGTGGCAGGTGCCATTCCGTAGAAACTTGTCCAACTTTCCATACATCCAGATTTTAACGAACACCTCCAACGATCCAGACGGTTTGATGCAACCGACCCTTATTCATAAGCTTTCATAAAACCTATGAGTCAAAATTCATTTGACTCTATTAGTCGCTATGATATTTAAGCGCTAATAGCCTAGCGGCGTCTGCGAATCGTTATCGATAACGCTTCCGTGCTTTAGAAGGCACGCTAAGCAGTTGATCCCGACTGCTGTCTATGACAGTAGTCGTTAAGCCGAGTTAGAGGCCTTCGGGCGGCTTAAGAACTTCTAACAGACGAGTTGCCCACTCACTTGACAAAGGGGGGACAACTGTTACTCGCGTCCGCAGGGGCTACCTACCACAACCCTGCACGTGTCCCCTGGGTGGTACTAAAGAGTGACAAACTTTAAAGGCCAAAATAATGTATCCCATTTGATTAAATAAATAAGTCGCTATGATATTTGTATTTGTTAGAAAGGGACACAGCACCTTTAAGTAAACAGAGGTTTGTCAAGTTTTATGAATAAGGGGGTTAGCCTATATCTTAGAAAGGAGTAGCGATGCCATCAATAATGTGCGTGTAGACTTCCGACAAATTCATAAGACGTCAAGACTCAGATCTCACATCATAGATAGATAGATAAATCATTTATTTGTTTTGCTAAAATACATACACATTACAATAGGAGTTTTTTTTTTACAGAAAACACAAAACTTAAAGAACATTAAAATAACATAAAACAATCAGTTTTTATGCACAGAAATAAACTGTGTGCATTACAGCAAGACAAAAAGGCTCCAACTCAGTGCGTAGCTTTGCTCGCATTTGAACAAAAACATTGGTATTCTGTTGGAACCCAGAAAAATATATGTGTAGAATATATATATGGAAGGACAAACATACATAAACAAATAGTAATTTTACTTATATAACTCAGACAACAAAAAAGTGGTACGATAAAAAGAAGAAAATAAAATAAAAAATGTATACCGATCGGTGTAAAGATGGAAAAACCGGCCAAGAGCGTGTCGGGCCACGCTCAATGTAGGGTTCCGTAGTTTTTCGTCCGTCACAGTAAGTGTCCCCACTTAAGCGTTTAAAAAATAGGCTATTTGTTACATTGAGTTGACATATTAAGTACAAAACCCTAAGTGCGTTCTTTCACTTTATTTGAAAGCACGTAATTTCAGAGTTTTCAGAGTATGAGAGATGAAAAGAGTATTTGTACATTTTAATCGTTATTTGTTATTCGGCACAACTGCTTGTCTTGAAAGCCGAGCTAGCGAAGCGGGTTATTTCAATGTGAGACGATTCATAGACGTTCGGGGTCGAACAATACTTCGTGAAGTCATTTAGTCAGCTGAGTTAGATGGCATGATACTTTATTTCGTGTTGAGGTTCCTCAAATAAGAGATGCTCAATTCAATGTCGATGTAGATAGCCCTGCACGTCAATCATGAGACGGCCGCGACATACTCGCGATTTTTCTCGCACTATATCTCTTGTTCTAAGTGTAAATAAGGGAGACGGATAGTGCGAGAAAAATCGGGAGAATGTCGCGGCCGTCTCATGATAGACGTGCTGGCCGTCGGGTCTTTTCGAATATTTTTTTATCGTTTTTGAGACCGTGTTCCGAATAAGAGTATCCGCATCGCATACGTTTGGCTTCACTGATGATATGTCCTACCTACTACTCATACTTGATTACCAAATTCATCTGTTATAATCACACCACGAGTCACATTGTTTGCTTTGAACGTCTATTATAATTTTAATTGTCTATTCCTATGTTTTAACTTGTTGAGTGCCAACGATGCTCGAAATCGTCGCGGTTTTAGTTTGTACTGGCGGGTCGGGCCAATACCAAATACTTACTACTTTTGCTTTAATAACAGTGGTGTGCGCAATCAGTCAACACTATCTCTGAGCATAGGTAAAATATACGTGCACAATGCCAAGCAATGTATCGTAGCATAATAAATAAAGCCGCCTGGACCGCCTCAGACGCAGTGCTTGAAGCATTTAAGACCAGCGGTATCGTTCGCTTCAAAATGCAGTCTTTGTATGGCGGCTGCAATAACTTCGATAGTTAGTTGCGGTAGTGCTCTTATTATCCCCTTTTATTAATCGCACATAATGTATTCTAATAATAGATTTTTACCAGAACGAACGCTACTGCGAACTAATTACAGCAAAATGCAAGTTGAGGTGCAGTGCTATCTATGTAGATCAATAGTCAGTTTATTTGTCCTTCTTACTCAAAGAAAGTTCATTGTGATGAAAATATTTGAGCACACTCGGAAACTTTACCTCTTTAATATTAGTATAGAGGAGAATATAATCAATATCAAAACGTTTTTCTAATTGGATCGTTATCTTAGAAACTACTTACTGGCAACTTTCAAAGTTGTACATATTTTTATTCCATTTTAAGAAGCTTCTCAGTATTTCATAAATTCTTTCTTTTGCCAGGTACAACCGGGGTGAGCCGCCGGCCGGCGCTGTTTGACATCTTCAAAACGAGGCCTCGCGGTGACAGCAAAAAGCAGCCTTCGATCATGAAGCAAGTTAAGGCGGCTGTACAGGTTAGCTTTAGTGTTTTATTTACTTTTCATCACACTTGCTCGTAAAATGCATCATAACGCGCAGGCATAAAGAGCTACAATAGCCTATATTTATACCCTTCAAAAGTAAAAGCAACATTACATTTCCAGATCATGACAAAGACTACCCCGAATAAAGACGCGAGTAAACCAGAGGAGGGTAAGGCCGAGACTGCACCGTCGACACCGGGCACACCCACGGCGAAAGCGCGCGACGGCTCTGCGCACCCGCATCCTGGGAGTGACACTAGGGTAACTAGATTATTTTAATACTGAGGCCAGGAAGTCAAGAATGGCCTGCAAAGTGTGACCTTTTCAAGGTGGATTACTAGCTGCCTAGCTAGTAATCCACCTTGAAAAGGTCAAAGGTCTAAAAGAGTTATTTATGCTGCAAGTTCGGAAAGTAGGTGATATCCGACAAGTGTAATTCTACACGAGTCGGAAATCATCTTTACGCGCGTGTATCATACAAAGTTTTACTGTGCATTATGTAAGGAAATGAAATAAATATTGAAAAGGCAGTTTAAAATAGATAGGTTAAAATTGTATTTACCTAGGTTCAGGTGGCTACTTATTATCTAACTCCACATCTTTTGCTGTCAAGCTTATTCACTTAAAACCATTCTATTGTGGTTTTAGAATGCAATTAATTTTGTGTAACTCATTATCTTCCACAACAAAAAGACACTGCTGTCGTAGTTTTAAGAAACAAACTGACACTATTGGAACGCAATAATAAATTATTATTATCGATTAGTTACTTTCACTCGACATTTTTAACAAATTTATACATAACAACTCCAAAGTAAACCACTATTGCGGGCTTTTTAGGGTTCCGTAGTCAACAAGGAACCCTAATAGTTTCGCCATGTCCGTCCGTCCGTCTTCGGCTTAGCTCAGCAACCATTACTCCTAGATAACTGTAATTTGGCATGGGTATATATACTGTCGTATCGCGGCAGCTGCAGGTATAAGAAAGACATGCTTTCGGCCAAACACATTAAGTGAATATTTAAATTAAATTGAATTATTGATCAAATTCAAAATTTATAAATATCCATATGTTTTTTCGTAAATTATTTGTATTTATGTATCTTTTATTTGAAAGAAAAAGTGTAATTGTATTATTTGCAATAAACTTTTTCCGAGTAATAAAAACGCTGCGCCGGGCTGACGACGGACTTAAAAAAAGAAAACTAGTGCGAATAAGTGGCATTTTCGGCACGATTTGGCTGCTTGGAAAACGCTCTTTTCGAGCACATGCTTTGTAAATATAATATACTATGGTTCAGTGTGGTTTATTTTAAATATCATTCAACTAACAAAACGGGTTACTTAATGTTGGCCAAGGTTATCGAAACGGTCAGCGGGAAGGCCACCAGCCCGATGGACCGATGACATCTGCCGAACAGGAGGCAAACAGTGGATGCGATTAGCACAGGACCGTTTAGATTGGGTTAATAGAGAAGAGGCCTACATACTAAACAGTGGGTGGATACGGGCTGAATAGATAGATAGATAGATATATGATAGAACATTCATTTGGATGGATACATAAAACGAGAAGCAATTTCGCGGCCTAGTTTGAGAAAAACACTATTTCATTACATATATGTACAGCTTTTTTGGTCCTGGGTGAAATAACTTTTTTCTGTCACTAGTTGCCATGGTTACGTCTCCTGTGGGTCACATTTTAATTTGTTGCGTCTGTCTTGAATTCACCAAATGTGGGGATTCTTATTAATTTATCATGTTCATTTCCTTTTTATATGTACCATCTTCTTGGAATGTTTGAAATTCGAGCATTGCTTCTAAGCAACTCTGAAATGTTGTGTCCTAGCAGCCGGCCAAATAGTAGATTGACCCTCCTTATAAGTAATGCAACAGTGCAATGGAGCTCTGGAGCTCCACGCTCGCGCCGCTGCACGCGCACAACCGCGAACATAATGAGCACGTGACAACTACCATGGTAGTTGTCACGTGCTCATTATGTTCGCGTTAAAATATTCGATATTATTTAGTTAACGTGGGCGGCCTCCTTAGCGGCTAAGTTGCTACTCTATCCCGATATTGTAAGAAATGCCAAATGGTATCTCTAATAAACACACCACTCGATTGTGCTTGAGTATTGTCATTGAGCATTGAGAGTATACTCGTGTTGTCCTTGCAGTACTACCACACGGTTACCGCATCAGCCACGAGGAGGCCTAGCGCGATGACCAAGATGATGGACATCTTCCGCGGGCGCGCGTCTGCAGTCCAGGGTGTCCCGGCAGATGGCGCTGAAGGCAGGAGAAAAGCGGTAAGTGCTCCAGTTTCACAATAGATGGCGCCAGGTTTACCTACTTTACGTACTCGCTCAACAAGTACTTTTTGTACTTTTTCGACGATTGTGTTGTGTTTACATATGGATGGTTTAGATGTCATTTGTGGGCATTTTCAATAATTCGCTTACCCAATTAGCGTGTTGTTAAACAAAAAATAACTCGGGGTCAGTTTTGGGACGACAATTAAGTATTCAGGCTTTTTTTTAATACCACGTCGGTGGCAAACAACTGACGGCCCACCTGATGGTAAGTGGTTAACGCAGCCTATGGACGCTGGCAACTCCAGGGGTGTTACATGCGCGTTGCCGACCCTTTAAGAATTTATACACTCCTTTTTTGAAGAACCCGGCAGGAAAACTCGGAAAACTCGGCAGGGAGCTCGTTCCACAACCGGAGCGGTTATTCGAACCGGAGACGTTATATTAAGAGTCCCCAGGAAGCACGCCACGAGTCGGCTCCCCAAACCAACGTAGGTAGTTGTCTCTGATTTTAAAACAGCATGCTGGAATGACATCAAACTTTGCGTATACAATGGGATCTCCCATATCTGGGTCAACAAGGAATAGTTTTGTATGTACGAGTAAAATACCTTGTTGCTATTGTTTTCTATTGATCTAAAATGAGAACCAAACTACGTTTGTATAGAGAGTCGAGCTTCCTGGGGACTCTGTAAGTATCACTTTTCGGGTTCGGCGAGACTAACTAGAATTTAATACAAAATTGAAGTGCAAATCAATTTGTGATATGATGACATTAATAAAAAACGTATTCCATTCCTAGTCGGCAATCGCTGCTTTTCTTGCCTCAGCAGTAATATGAAAATGTTACGTGTGTTAACACATACATCAAGTTTCCACTTACTTATCATCCGATCCTTATCAATGAATAAATAACAATAGTAACAGTAACCTGATTTGCGAAAACTGTATTTTTACCAATAAAGCTTAAAAAACACTTGGAACTAATAGGCAGGTCTACTACTACTTACTACTACTACTTACTACTACTACTGCTACACAAAAGATACACAACACAATGTAAAAACAACAACAATGTACACAATATACTCAATGTACTTATCGCTGTACATAATTTTAAACAAGAACACGAAGTTTTTAAGCATGTAATAAATATCCCATAAAAAACATTCCATGTAAAAAAGAGGCCAAGACTCGAAACTCTTCCACCGTAAAAAGTTGTGAGGTATTTCATAGAGCCAAGTCTCTTGCTAAATAAAGTTTTGTGACTTGTTAAACACACAACTTTACTGCAGTTATGGATTTTTGCTTACCTAAAACTATTGTAGTATTGTGTGATTGCCAAGTCACAAATTTTTATTTAGCAAGAGATTCGCTCTATGAAATATCTCACAACTTTTTACGGTTGAAGAGTTTCGAGACTTGGCCTCTTTTATGGAATGATTTTTTTATGAGATCTCACTTCTTTTTGGAGGTTGTTATGTTATGAATACATACAAATTATGAATGCAGTCGCATTTTTTCCTTTTTCATTTTTAGTCCCATTCACTGCAAATTTAACTTTTTAAGTAATCGTATATATTTATATAGGATTACAAAGTTATTTACGCAGTTGATGTATCTAGAAAACTCGACCGAAATTGCAAATTATTTTAAGTTTCTCTTCTATGTCTGCTAGAAGTGCCTTAGACTTTTGATGATCGGTGAGTCAGTGACAAAATTAAGAAACTTTGACTAGTTATAAATGTTATAATTCTTAAACTACTGGTTTATATTGAATGAAATTTGAAATATAACGTGTTTATACAATGCGTGCTTGGTTACTGAAAATTCAGGCTTCTAGTTTTATCCACAACGAAGTTATAGGGGGTCGAAAATGGCCTGAACTGCTTCGAGAAAAGGATGGTACGGCCGTGCCGCTGTTTTGCTCGACTTGGCGAGGGCACTACCGTGCCCCCAGATATAACCAGAGTAACGGCGACATTATCTTTGCAAAACAGTGACGTAAGGATATTACATTTACATGTATACCTCCTCTTTATGCTTTGATTTCAAGGGCTTCAATTAGGTATTCAGGTATTTCCGAATGACAAAATGGAGGCCAGAGTTCCCGGGGGTCAATGAAAGACACCTTAAAAACAATGTGGGGGGGGCTAGCTTCTAAAGTATCGATCGTAGAGTAAAAATAAATATGACCAATTTTGTAGGAAATTTTATGGAGAAACTTTTATCCGAAGTAACTATAATAGTTATGATGAACAACTACGAAAAAACGATGTTTTCTTAAATCGATTATTTTTTATCTCTTTGTTTACTTTAACACCCTGTAGCTCCCAAAGTATTGATTGTAGAGTAAAAATAATTCTGACCAATTTTGTAGGACATTTTATGTACAATCTTTTGTCTGAAGTTATTATAACGCTATTCGTACAGATATTCGAGATATGTACGCAAATCTGAAAAAGGTACCTTCTAACACCCCCCCCCCCCCCTCTCTACACCCTCAGCACAGCCCCCACCCTCTGGACACCACAAGGTATAATTGTACCAATTTACAAAATTACACGAATTATTTCCACTGATTGCCCATATTCGGCTTAATTTTCTTATGCTAATATGTGTTACTCAGCTATCGCAGTCTAATGTGTGTAGACTTGGTCGACGGGTTGCACTAAACCGTCTGTAATCGTCAGTGGTGTTCGTTAAAATTTGAATGTATTTGACAGTTTTCTATGGGATGACAGGTCCTAGCGCCATATTTAACGTAGATCGGTCTGTAATCGTACGTGGATGCCATTCGCCCTTAGGGTGGGTTGTATCGACCACTCTTTCCAGACCGTTTTAACCATTAAACATGGCAACCCAACACCGTGTCCAATAAGTTTGGATAGAATATGTTTCGAACTGGTGATAAATTGAAAAAATTTTTTTTTAAATATATATTAACATAACCATAACCATGGAGGACTTAAGCACGATGCTCGATGACCTCAGTAAAGCCTCCGAGCGAGTTGGTCTAAGGATGAACATGGATAAGACAAAGATCATGTCAAATACCCATGTAGTACCGACTCCCATTTCAATCGGACACTTTACGCTCGAAGTTGTAGACGATTATATATACCTACCTAGGACAGACTGTTCAGTTAGGTAGGTCCAACTTTGAGAAAGAGGTCAATCGTCGAATCCGACTCGGCTGGGCAGCATTTGGGAGGCTACGGCACATCTTTTCGTCCAATATTCCGCAGTGTCTCAAGACGAGAGTCTTTGACCAGTGTGTGTTGCCAGTGATGACGTATGGCACGGAAACGTGGTCGCTTACTATGGGCCTCATAAGAAGGCTCAGTCACCCAAAGGGCAATGGAGATGGCTATGTTGGGAGTTTCTCTGCGCGATCGCATCAGAAATGAGGCTATCCGCAGCAGAACCAAGGGAACCGATATAGCCCTCCGAATCGCTAAACTTAAGTGGCAGTGGGCGGGGCACATTGCACGTAGAACCGATGGCCGTTGGGGCGGAAAGGTTCTCGAGTGGCGACCACGTACCGGAAGGCGCAGCGTGGGCCTACCCACGCTGCGCCTTCCGGTACGTGGTCACAAGGTGGACTGATGACCTGGTAAAGGTCGCGGGAGTCCGCTGGATGCGGGTGGCGCAGGACCGGTCATTGTGGCACTCTTTGGGGGAGGCCTATGTCCAGCAGTGGTCGTCTTTGGGCTGATATGATGATTATGATATTAACATAAACAAAATACAGTTATTTCAAATGTCTACCATATTTCATTCATGTGTAAAAAACATGATGAAACAATTTCAAGAAGTAATTGTTACCAAATTCAACTCGCCATTTCGGGCGAGTTGAATGAATGTCTCTAGGGCGACATTTTCAATGCGATGAAATATCCTGGGATCAAACGTGATATTGTTTATAAAACATCAAAACGATTTAGAGAGACCTCAAACGAAGATCGAAAGAGATCTGATCGGCCGCGATCAAAGAGAAAAGATCGGGTAGAAATTGTGAGGGAGTGAATTAGACGTTAAAACCATTGCTCTATTCGATAACTAGCAGCTGATACTTATAAAATATCGGACCAATTAAAATAATATATCGCCGAGCGAAGGGATGAAATAAATATACAGACAATCTTTGTACAGTCAAGTGAAAAAATAAGTATCGATTTAATCCTCTCTTAAATATGTACTGATTGATACCTTAATACGCTGACATAAGAGCGATGGGACATATTTATGAGTAAGTTGTATGCACCCGTATTTTTACACTTGACTGTATTACAAAAAAGAGCCATTTGTATACAGGGTGGAAATAGATTTTGGGTCAGTGAGGGCAGCTACCAGATCCCGTGGTGCTGGGCGAAAATGGTCTTAGGAGACCTTCCTTCGATTACAAATTAATGAAGATTGGCGTTTACAGATTTTGGAAAAAACATACAGGGTGCGAGAAAATGGTCATTCTTGACAAAAAACAATTGTGATGCGAATCGATCCCATTCCTGTCCAGAATCAAAAGTTTGTATGGCACCAACAAAAAAAAAATTCCGGCTAGAAAAGCCATAAATCGAGAAAAACTTTCCCCATACAATTTGTATGAAAATGAAAAAAGTTTTTTTTACATGTATATGTCAATCGATTCCATTTCTATCCAGTATCAATAGGTTCCTATGGGTCAACTTGTGGTAATGTAAAAAAAAGCCAGAAATGAATGAAAACTGTTTTCATACATTTAATACTATGGAGAAAAAGTGAACTTTATTTACATTTTTCTGTCACGCTAATCAGTTCTGTTTCATTGAAGGATCATAATACGGTATGAAAATCACAGTAATAATTGCAATCAAAATACAATGGGATGTAAAAGTTTGAGTCTTTAGTTTTACTTTTTCTCCAAAGCAAATGTATGAAAACAGTTTTCTTTAATTTCAGGCTTATTTTGTACATTACCGAAAGTTTACTCCAAGGAAACTATTGATACTGGATAGAAATGGAATCGATAACCATAAAAAAATAAATGCAAATTTTTTTTTTTAAATTTTTGTACAAATTGTATGGGGAAAGTTTTTCTCAATTTATGGCTTTTCTAGCTGGTTTTTTTTTTGATCCCATACAAGCTTTTGATTCTGGACAGGAATGGGATCGATTGGCATCAAAAAAAAAGTTTGTCAAAAATGACCATTTTCTCGCACCCTGTATGTTTTTTCCAAAATCTGTAAACGCCAATCTTCATTAATTTGTAATCGAAGGAAGGTCTCCTAAGACCATTTTCCCCCAGCAACACGGGATCTGGTAGCTGCCCTCACTGGCCCAAAATCTATTTCCGCCCTGTATATAACCTGGGAGCAAGAGAATCCGTGAGAGAACTCTTCAAAGAAATTAGCATTTTAACAGTAGCGTCCCAATACATTTACGAAAATATTGTTTATGTCATTAAGAACATAGATTCATTCTGTAAAAAATCTGATACCTATAATTTTAATACACGAAATAAAAATAAAATAGCAACCAAAAAGTTTCGTGTTCGTAAAGTATACATGTATGTCTTTTTCGGGTCAATGTATCCATTTTTATAATGAATTACCTAATGAAATTTTGGCTCTACCCTTTCCAGCGCTTAACTTGGGAAAACCATTGATGTCAAAGGCTTATTACAGGGTTGAGGACTATCTCACTGACAGAAATGCATGGCCCAAACCAGAGCCCAAACTAGCTTAATCATTCATGTAGCCCATTCGGACATGTGTTCTTGTAGAACAACGCATTACGATGAACTAGCTTCTGCCCGCGACTCCGTCCGCGTGGGACTCGTTTATATCGCAGCTCCATAGAAACTTTCACCCCCCCCCCCCATTTCACAGGGGATGATTTCCGGGATAAAAACTATCCTATGTCCTTCCCCGGGACTCAAACTATCTCTATACCAAAATTCATCTAAATCGGTTCAGCGGTTTAAGCTTGAAGAGGTAACAGACAGACAGACAGATAGACACACTTTCGCATTTATAATATTAGTATGGATTTGTTTCTCTGTATTCATATTCAGTTTGACTTTGTATTATAAAATTCATTTATTGCATTTATGTTTCACGCAATAACTTCCGAAAGGATTTGTTGGAACCTTGTACTTATAAACTTGTTTTTAGTATCAGTATCCAACGAGCATAAAATGAATTATTTAATAAACAAATTACTATGCCAGGATATTTGTATGTTAGTTACTGTTTCACGCAAAAAGTACCGAACGGATATTGATGAACCTTCCAGTCAGGTCAAAAGCCACGGGCAAAATCCTTTATTATATATTAGATAAATAGGTAGTTTCTACCCACTATGTCGACACTGCATATACATTATTGATGGTCGGTTTGTTTTCATAGTACATTAACAGCATTTATTTCAAACAAAGTGGGCAAATATTAGTAACTACTATGTATGTATCTGCATTATTTATTCCTTTGTTTTGTCCGTGGTTCTGTCCTTATCATCAAAGTTTATTATTAATACATCCACGATATGCCCGAAACAACCAGTCGGAAGTTTGGATACGCAGACGATCTGACATTGGTAACACAGGATACAAGCATGGATGCTACCCAATTAACATTAACATGGGATCTCTCTACCATGGACAACTTCTTCACCAACTGGTGCCTTTGTCCCAACCCTACTAAGACAGAAGTAGCTTGTTTTCACCTGAACAACAAAATGACCAACAAAGAACTCAAGGTGAAGTTCAGACACACCAGTCTTAAACATAATTCCTCTCCCAAATACCTCTGAGTTACCCTTGACAGAAGCCTGAATTTCAAACACCACCTTGAGAAAGTGTCTGCAAAGTTGAAAACTCGCAATAGCATCATCCAGAAACTCACCGGAACTACCTGGGGTGCCGATGCAGCTACTCTCCGGACCTCGGCATTATCGCTGGTATATTCGACGGCTGAATACAGCTCTGCGGTCTGGCCGAACAGCGCTCACACTTCCCTGGTTGACGTCCAACTCCACCACACGATGCGCCTGATCTCTGGATGCCTCAAGCCTAGCACTACTGGCTACCAGCCCTATCGCATATACTACCCCCTCATATGCGGGAAGATGCTTTGGCCTCGAAATCAAAAAAATCCGGGCATCTCCCACACTACCTGTCCATGAAGACTTAGCCGACTTTAAAAAGACAAGACTAAAGTCCCGCCACCCTCCAGCACTGAGATTCCATGATCCTGAACCAACCTACAGAAATCCTACGCATCTGAATGGGAGTCAGAATCCCTCCCTGGCGACATCTTCAAGCCTAATCTCAAGGCACGACCTGCTGGCTTTGAGGAGTCCCGACGCGTTTGGTGCATGTTGAATCGAATAAGGACGCGAGTTGGGAACTGTACTTATTTATGGCACAAATGGAACTGGCGCGATTCACCAGTATGCCGCCAGTGTGGAGCTCCTGAGCAGACTGTACACCACACGGTATTTGACTGCCCTTTAACCAAATACAACGGGCAAGTGGAGGATTGTAAAACTTTAACCGAAGGCGCGGTAGCGTACTTAAAAACTGTACATCTTTGAAGTAGAGATATATAATCAGCCATACGATAATAGCAGTTTATGCAACTGATAAAAAATCAGAGGCCTTAAAATACGAGTGTGGTTTTATGAAACGAGCGTCAGCAAGTTTCATAATAGGATCACAGGAGTGTTTTAAGGCCAAATTATGTACAGTTTCATACACTACTTTATCTACACACATATCATAAGTACTTTAAGATGGGTTCAGAAGCCGTAGGAAAACGACATGGAATTGCTACTATAGTGCTACCTGTAAAATAACTTTGTTGCAATCGTGGCTGCATTTACGATATCTGGCGGAGTGTGCATATCGTTCTCGGAGTCACTACTACTCATATTTCCAACTAATATGTGAGTTACAATAGTACATTGTGATACAAGTGAGGTATGTTGATAATTACATCAGAGGCGGAATTATCAAGCGAGCCGCAGGTAAGCGTGATAAGAGAGCCGAGGATTGTAATTATCAAAGCTGACGCGTTTCATACGACGTTTTTCAACACATTTTGCGAGGAAAAAATCCTTTTCATAAGATTAAAATTTGATAGGCCTGTCAAGTTATTTTCTTTACTTATTGATGTCAACAGGTTTTTACTCACATGTTGTATACATCGTCAAGAATTTCTAGTGGCGTCCATTCTTTTTATCACTTTTCTAGTCACCACGAATCAACATTTTTGTTAATAACCCAACACGCTTTAACAATGTTTACTAATATCTGTGAAATAACCTATAATGGCGCGCATGATTTTTTTTTGTGAAGTTTGCGCAGTGCGCGCGCATTATATGAAATCTCTAAACAGCCATACAAAATAAAATAAATAATTTTGTTTTAAAATGTTATCTTTATTAATTCATGTAAAATGTTATCAAAAGTGAATAGTTTTACTAAATTAACCGTTTCTATATCATATCCAAAAAGAAATAGTCAATTAATTAACAAAAAGGATTTAATTTGTTTAGTCGGGTAAGAATCCATTTGCCGAGAATTAAAAAAAAACTGTACATTCTGTACAACCCGGTTAGTTTAAGAATGCACCGTGTGCATGCATACATCTTGCTGCAAGGTGCCAACGTGACTTAATCGGGATATAACCATAACACACAAGTATCGTAATGTTATTAAACACGCGTGTTTAATATCCAGGATTATGAGCCTAAAAGCGACACAATAAGAGGTACGTTACGAGCAATTGTGTTGAAAACAACTTTTCACAATTCTACTTTCGTAACAACAAAAAACCAACAAAGAAATGACAACAGTAATAACGGCAATTCGATCCTACGTCAAGATTGTTTTTTTTTTTAATCATAGACAAACGAATGAAGTCTCTTCAAAAATTCAATTGTATGATGGGATCCATGAGGAATTGAGGGAACTTCAATTATATTAGGCACGCGTGTAGTGATTTTGGTATTTTCTATTTTAACTCGTGTATTTACACCCGGAAATAATAATTTTGGTGGAGTGGCATTGATGATGAAGACCATAGATGACTTATGGAATTCCTCAATTATGTACTTAAAAGTACAAATGTACGTCATACACAGATTCTGATAAGATTCCGTTGAAATAGCAACTAATGAACTACCAAAGGTGGTGATCCTTGTGGAATCGACGGAAGTCCTCAAATATTATCGGGCCACATACAGCGATTGGGTTTTTTTCCCTAATAATCAACGCAATGGTCTCGGAAATCAGTTCATGTGGTAAATTGGAAAATACATGTGGAAATGTTCTCGTAGCTTGGCGGAGTACTAAATTGAAGTCGGTTAAAACTTTGTTTTTAAAGAAAATTATTCTAAGATAATCGAACCCTCGCCGTGCGACTATATTTTGACGCTGCAAATAATGCTACATGAGAGGTCCTTCCTGCATTATATTTCTTGCATTAATCAAATCACTTACTCGCCTTCCTGGCGAGCGGACAACTGCGTAGGTCCCGAGGTCACGAGTGTTGTTACAGATCAGTGGCACAATCTGACACTTACGTTTCGCATTTCAATTCCTTCCACTAACTTGTCAGAACAAAATGCATACAAAAATAAACCGCTTAAAAATACAAGTTTTAGGAATAGCTATGCTTAAAACACTTATTTAGACCCCGTCGACTAAATACAGTTCAAGCAGATTCGGGAATTATTTACGTTCATTGTTACTTGATGGTAGGTAGGTAATGCTTCAATTGGTGTTTGTGTTGTGGGTATTGTGATCCAGCCAGAGGTTAACGTCTCGCTCGCTTAGTGAACGACACAAGGGCCGTTGATTAAAATATATATTTGTATATATATACTAGCTTCTGCCCGCGACTTCTCTTCTTCGCGTGGAACTCATTTAATATCGTAGCTTTGTACAAACTTTCGCTCCCTATTTCGCCCCCTTAGACGATGATTCCCGTAATAAAAAGTATCATATGTATACTCGTATGTTAATCCAATATGTATACCAAAATTAATATTAATCCGTTTAGCCGTTTTTGCGTGATTGAGGTCCAAACTTTAGCATTCATAATATTAGTAGGATTTGCAAAAATCCAGGGACACGACTCGCTTGACAGACTATAGCTGGCATTTTCTACGGTGGTAGAATTGTGCTGAAGTTTACCAACAAAGTGAAAAGGTAAATCCTTAATATTATAAATGCGAATGTTTGGATGGTTGGATCTTTGGATGTTTGGATGTTTAGATGTTTAGATGTTTAGATGGTTAGATGTTTAAATGTTTGTTACTCAATGACGCTTAAACGGTTCAACTGATTTGGATGAAAATTTGCACGAAGATAGTTTATAGCCTGGATTAAAATATGTCTCCGTCTGGGATGAAGAACCTAATGCTCTGTAACACTGTGGGGTGGGTCAAGTAAGCAGTAGTGGAGCGCTAAAGTAATTTTCGGCGAAATTTCAGGGTCTCCAAACTGATCATGCCGCGACGAAGGAATAAGGAAAGGTTAGCGGCCGTACATTCTCTTGTAGAGATATCGAGCAATTTTTTTATGCATTCTCTCAATCATATCCCTGCCTTTGGTCAGAAACTATGGCTAGATAAAATATAGGACCGTATGAAATTCACAGTTTTACACACTGTGTAAGTACTTATTTAAATTCTCTTTAAAATCGAAATCCAATAAGTACAAAATGGGCGTTTTTAAAAAAAAGTGTACAAAACTTTTTTTTTCAATTTCGTTTTTATTTTTTTTGTTTTTCTTACTCAGAATCGTTGACACTATCGATCCTCATACAAAAAAAGTGTGAAAATTTTCCATTCCAGATCGTCACATTTTTCTATGCATTCTTTTTTTATTTATATGGTCGTGACGCACTGGAAGAACAAACTTACATAGTAAAATCTGGGACACTTTTTTTCTTGTATGACGATCGATAGTGTCAACGATTCTCAGTAAGAAACCGAAATCTGAAAAAAAAAAGTTTTGTACACTTTTGAAAAACGCCCAGATATTATTTTTATTCGCAGTGTAAGTACTTGATACATTTTCTAAATGACAAAAAATTACAAACTAATTCTCTTGTTGTATTTGAGGATATGTAATTGAGGGTTTTATATATTATTCTTCCGTATTGAACCGTATTGAATAATGGTACTTAAGTTTCCAAATATATTCTATTAGTGTAGTGTTCTGTAAGTTGATTTATTTGGAAGTCATGGTCGTGACCCACACGGCACCGCGTTTGGCGTCATTATTGGACGAGCGTAAACATATTAGCCCAGGTGTATTTTGACAACATCTCGGCATTTTTGTTTTAGTTATTTGGTTCGTAATATTCGCGTTGCCGTTAGCTAAAAACGATTTGCTCCGCCATACTTATCAGTATTTTCACCCAATCTCTTTCCTCCTTTTGGAGTTTCGTAGCCAGAAAGTGTTCGCTTGCGCTCCGAAACTTAAAAGTAGTGGAAACTCGCAAAACTGAAATACAAACCGCGTGATGAAATATTTGTAGGTATCGAGGAAATAGGGCCTGAAGAGTAGTTTCAACCTTTAATTGGTGTTGAATTATCGCTAAAAGACCAACTTTCTTAATTCATCATCATTGATAAGAATTTCTAAACATACCTTATTTTGTTACCGAACAAGTTGCCCGGATCATGGCCAGCCTGGGTTTAGGATGTCACTGGTCTGTCTGTCTGTTACTTTTTCACGCTTATACCGCTGAAGGTATTTAGACGAAATGATGGTGCTTTATCCCGGAAATGATCACTAACGGATGAAGGAAGGGGGCAGATTTTGTACATTCGTAGTTTTAATCTTTTAAGGCGATTAACGAGTAAGTATACGGAGGGGCGGCTTTACCTACGAGTATAGTGCAAGGTGTACACGCGGGCGCACGGTCTAGGCCCCGATAATCAATACCATCTGTTAGTTTATCTTCAAATATGCTATTTAAAAACTTACTGAAAGCGTCTTAAAAGGCTGACAAGACCTAATTTTGTTGAAATTAATGTTTTTTTTGCAGTTTTTTAAGGAAAACTATTTGTTCTAGCACATCAATATATATATATATGTTATCTATATATATAAAAGAAGACTTCCTGACTGATTCATCACCGCACAGCCGAAACTACTGGGACTAGAAACTTGAAATTTACACCAGAACTTCCTTTTATGACGTAGGCAAGGGATAAGACGGGATTTTTGGAAATTCCACCCCTAACGGGGTTAAATAGGGGTGCAAAGTTTGTATGGGGGAAACTTTTTTTGAGCTAGAAACTTGAAACTTTGTAGAAAGATTACTTATTAAAAAACACGAAAAGTACTTTCAGCGTTTCAGTAAATTCCACCCCTAAGGGGGTTAAATAGGGGTGCAAAGTTTGTATGAGGGAAACTTTTCCGTTTGAGCTAGAAACTTGAAACTTGTAGCCAGATTACGTATTTGAATACAAAAAAGAACTTTAATCGTTTTGGAAACATCCACCCCCAAGGTGGTTAAAAAGGGTTACAAGGTTTGTATGGGAAACACTTTTTTTTGAGATAGAGATTTGAAACTTTGTAGAAAGATTACTTATTATAATATAAACAATTACTTCCAGCGTTTTAGAAAATTCTATCCCTAAGAGGGTTAATAACTACAACTTAGAAAAGTTGAAAAACCCCCGACATTTTCATTTCAAAGTCCAATATCTTAAACGGCTAAACAGATTTTCATAAAACATAGCTAAGAACATTCGGGATCACATCAGCTTTCGAATAAAAAATTCCCATTCAAATCGGTCCATCCGTTTGGGAGCTACGATACCACAGACAGATACACAGATACACAGACAAGTTAAACTTATAACACCCCTCTCTTTCCGTCGGGGGTTAAAAACGGGTGCAAGCTTTGGATGAGAAACACTCATTTTTGAGCTGGAGCGTTGCATAAAGATTTCTTATCAGAATAAATAAAAGTTATTTCAGTGTTTTGGAAGAATTCCACCCCTAAGGGGGTTAAAACGGGATTCAAGGTCTATTATATGGAAACCAAGAAAATGTTATAGTAAGAGATTTTTAACTTCTGTCTTAGCCTGTATGTTAAAAGACTACAAAACTGATTTCAGAGTTTTTTGAAATTCATTCTCTATAGAGGTTAAAGGGGGTTCAAAGTTTGTATGGAGAGCAAAACTTCATCAACTTCTTCATTCGTCAAACATCTAGCGTTTTCTTTGCATGACTTGGTGTTTTCTTTGTTGCCTGAGGTGTCGCCGCTCTTGTTATCTTCAATTATGTTCTTCATTCTTCTAGCCACTTCCTTGGAGCCCGATTGACGTGACGAAATTTCTGCTGCAAACAATAACTCCTCGGAACTTGTAGATTGAACTAAATTCTCTACTCGTCGTCGTTTAGTCTTCAGGCTAGAGTCCGAGAATTCCTTCTGGGGCCTTCCAGGGCCTGCTACAGCTTCAGTGGATGATGACGGCATCGTCGTACGTCTATGAACTTCAAACTTGATAGGTTCACCATGAAGCCAGTCAGAGTTCTTCTCGAGAAATCGCTGTCTACATTTACCAGCAGCATCCCACTTCTGAGCTATCCTGGATGAAAATTGGGATATCTTTACCTTAATTTGTCTCTGGGAGTCCTCGGTTATTCCACTTAAATCATGCTCAGATGATATAAATGTATATATTTCGTTGTTTCTCGCTTCCTTCAAATGTCTCTGCCATACATCGAAGAAATTGACTTTTGAAATGCAAAAATCGAATTCTGAAAGAAAAAATAAAAAAAATAGTTGTACTCAAAAGTTGGATAGGGAGTTTATTAAATATGACGGTTTATAGTTAGAAGTATATTATATATAAATTTCACAGAGTAGACAGATGCCGACATGTAATTTCTTGACCATGAAAGTCAAAGTTAGGGTAAAATTCCAATGATTATTCGGAAACATGTTGATGTTTTACAAAATACAATGAATATTTTTATAATCAATATATGTCTAAAAATACTACTTACCCTCCAAATTGGAATCCATAATAATGAAATAAACACAAATAACTTGGAAATGCACACAATTATTTTTAAGCCAAGAGCAATTACGCAAATGCATAGTAAATTTGCACTCATCCTATATAGTCACCTTAATTACTCATGTAAGGGGGGGTTGCAGGAAAAAATAACACGTGGGACTCTTAATGTATACTCATTAGTAATGACCTACCATACCTGGCAGGCAATATGTAGCTGCGGAAAAAGAAGGCGCTCGTTTATTACCACCGGCACAATAAACGGTGATATTTATCAAAAAGAATGTTTACAGAAACGTTTGCTGCCTTTCATATTAAAGTACGACTCACCACCGTTATTTTGGCCAGATTTGAAACAGTGATGGAATGGTATAACGCAAACGGGATCGTGGTGGTACCCAAAGTATGCAACCCACCAAATAGTCCAGAACTGCGGCCTGTGGAAGAGTACTGGAGTATTATGAAGGGAATTTTAAAAAAGAAAGGCGGAGAAGTAAAAAACGTATCTGAGCTACAAAAAATTTGGACATGGGCGTCGAAACGGTGTCCTAATGAGATGGTGCAGTCTTATGAGCCGTGTGCGTAGGAAAGTTAGAAGTATGGCTTACTGTGTAGACAATAACTAAAATAGGAAATGTTATTTTAAACTTTATTCAATTTGACATTAAATATGGAATAAAACATAATGTAGTTATTTGCTGTAAACAATATTTAATGTCAATATTTGTGTGCCCCAGTTTTGGCGTGTTCATCCTTTAAGATGTGTTCCCTTTTACCGATAATGGGAACTCATAAAGATAATTCGCAAAGCAGTCACATAAAAATACTCTGGCACCCCAGATATTGAAAGTGTGCCCGATGTGTCTTTGCATAATGGGGGTGGCCGCACGGAACGGTAGAAAATATTCGAGCGCGTCTGATATAGGTAAGTATATGGAGAGGATTTAAGTGAGACCGATCGAAGCTCACATTCTATACACTGATTATTCAGACGTGCACGTGATGCAAGCTTTAGGTACATATTGAATAAGTGAACACGGAAATCATTAATACTTGAATAACTGATATTCAACAAGTGAAATTTAAAGAATTTTCAAAAAATCCAACTGCAAATTTCTATTATTACTTGCCTGAGAGTACCTAATCATGAACATCAACGACATCTCATAAGCCCAAACCCATCAAGAACTTAAGACTTAAGGTTTTGCTTATTTAAACGAAAGTTGGTGTAAAGCCAACTTTAAATCGTTATAAAGACTAAACGGTTATTTAAACTAAAAAAATATATTAAAGAAACCTATAATCATTCCACCGCAAGATTAAAACAAATCGATTGACTGATTCATTAAAATCGACTCAGGGTTTGATTTCTAGAGTGCCACGAAAGAACAAAGATGTATGTACACGTACATATATATCCTGTATGTGCGTGTGTGTGTCCTACATGTATACATACATAAACTGGTAAACACATTACTCTCCCTTGCGTCCCGCAGTTGGGTAAAAAATCATCTACCTAAATCAAAAACGAAAGACGTTCGGATATTTGAACGTCGAATTTTACTGGTTTGATTTTTGTATTTCTATCTGTCAATTGTCCATCACCGAGTTGATAGTGCAGAGGTGTTGGCTCGGATCGGGTTGGTGGTTCCGACGCGGATACCCGCGGACGCGGACGGGGCGGTGGCGCCGCGCCGCCGGCCGGGCCTGCTGCAGCGGCCGTCCGCTCGCACGCGATACGCGAGCCACGCGCCTACCGCCCGTGCCATGACGTGGCTGCATCGAATGCTCACTCAGCACGAAGACGCTGACATGTTCGCTGATCGGTTGACATACTTGTGCAATATTGCTAGGATATTTTTGAATTGGCATTTAATGAATGGAATGACATTATAATTACGATTGACATTACAATTACGATTTGTGACATTTTTACCAGTGAATGTTTATCTTTTTTTTTTGTTATTTTAGCATGTGAGCGATTTGGTGGTTACACTGTAAGCTTTCAATGTATTATTGTGAATAAATAAATAAATAAATTTCTTTTTTTTTACGCTTCGGAACAATATCCACCGGGACGGCAGGTGCCTTTCTTGATATCGCTCCCCATAACACACCAATGCACGTGTTACATTTTTAGAACTAAAAAAGTCCGCTTCTAATAAGTCGAATTGATCTTTATCATCGTTGGTAATTGTTATTACGATGCTCTTACACACGACTGAATGAAACTACGTAAAATTAAAACAAAAAAAATGCAATGTAAACATTTTTAAAACCAACCGATTTCACCAATTCCAATTTAAAGTACGTTTAAGCATAACATAATCTAACATAATGCTTATTCCGATGTTCAATTTTTAAACACCTACCTATGCAGTGGCTTTTACATTTGTGTTATGATAATAATATTAAGAAATTTGGGTTAATATGCCTGGGGACTGTGGTCGACAGGGGTAGCGCATCCCGATGTCTCAAACCTTGAGCGCACCAAGATCAGTGTTCAACTCCAATATCCTACTGTACGGATGCGAGACATGCCTCGTAAGGAATGACACCGCCAGTCGTCTGCAGGCGTTTGTCAACAAATGCCTGCGGCACATTCTTGGGGTATTCTGGCGACGAATCATATCAAATGTGAGACTGTGGCAGATGAGTGTCAAAAGCTCGTAACACAAGAAATCCTGGGACGAAAATGGCGATAGATTGGACATGCACCTCTTACCCGAGCAGGGTCTCCGCTAGCAATCTACTGGCACAAGAAGGAAGTTCTCGGAATACATGGAGGCGATCAAATGAGAATCAGGCTCAACTTGTCTCGGCTGGAAAGAGTTGGAAGAAGCCGCGCTAGATCGTGACAAATAGAGAACTCTTCTGCGATGCCCCTAAGAAGGGATATCAGGAAAACATTAGTAACATGATCATAAATATTTTTGTTATTTAAGTTCGTATCGTCTTCTCTCTTCTACTACCTAATGAAGTAAATGCAATGTAAAATATATATATATATATATATATATTACTTTTTATTTGTATATGTTTTTATTTAATTTTAGCATTGTGAAGTAGATACTTTATTAAATTGCAGTAGTAATCGCAACTGATCTGATAAACATAAGTGACTCTCCATACGAGTACATTCATCTAAGAATGTTCCTTACTTCCATGACTTGTTGCTTCAGTATTAGTTAAGCGATTAAAGACAATTTACCAATCAATGTCTTTCAGTGATAGGTAAATTATCAGTAGGTATCAATAATCATCGTACGTCATAGTAATAAAAAATCGCCAATGGCACAACAGTATAAAATCGATACTTCCGCACCAATATTTTTTAAATGATGTGATAAATCAAGGCCTATTGCCGCCCGCGCTTACTTCCACTAACATGTCACTGATAAATTCCCAAACCAATACCATTTCAATACGTCGCGCCGCTTGAACGAATGTAAATGTATCCTGTAATTTACTACCCTACTTACCTGCATTATCTGCATCCCTTTGCTTTCTAGTTCGTTTTATTGCCACCATAAAATGGTTTTTACAGTCACTTTCTATTTTACCAGCCTTGCTGTTAAGTTTTACAACTAAAGTATGTTTGTATGAGGAGTGCTGTTTATATCTAGGTGCGGACTCGGCGACTCTTTAAGTTCATTATTGCACTGGGCTTACAGATTTAATGAGTGTGGGGTGTGAGGCTGTTTTCGCACCAGAGCTATGCTATGTTCCCATGTAAGTGATACATAGCTTCAAACTTACTTAAAATGGAAACTAAGTATGTAGGTAGGTACTTGGGTTGGGACGCATATCAGTTTTAACTTTTTGTTGAGCCAGTATGAGTATGAGTTCCAAACCGCTTATACACACGGGCTCACGCCATATGACCTACGACGCCTGTGCGTAAACGGCGCCTTACTCAATATAAGTTTCTGTCAAAAATTTCATTTTTGGTACAAGCTTTTATTGCCGACTGTTCTTTTCTGTATACCATCATCAACTGCTCATTGAGACGATTCTAACGAGCCCAAACTCGATGGGGTTATGTGGTTTTATTACGGAGTTCCTATGGCCATTTTCTGTCTCCATCATCAGACCAGCTCGATGGTACCATAATATTGAATTGTCATCTAAACTATACGTATACCCAAAATTTCAGCTCAATCGGTCACCGGGAAGTGGGTCAAATTTAACTTGCAAGATTTGACGGACAACTTACATACTTTTATACTTACATACGAACAAGTCAAGTTAATATAAAGCTTGTAAAAATACAAGTTTGGTTTAGTAATTACATTACTTTTTTTGACTATTTTTGCTTATTAATTATATTAAGTATAAAATAAATGAAGTACTCATTTTAGAATCATGTTATAGTGGGGCTTCAACCTCTTTGGCATTGCTATGATAAATTCCCGCCAATATGATTCAACGAATCAAACTGGTAATCGTCGTTTAGTTGATAAACAAATGAATTGTTATTCCTACCTGACGTCAACAGTCGTGTACGAATGAAGTGCTAACCTTGAAGCCGTAATGCCTGATTTACATTCAGCCGAAGTAAGCAGGGAAGTGGGCAGGACGGGCGTAATACCGCATTTTACGCCCGTCCTGCCCACTTCCCTGCTCACTTCGGCTGAATGTAAATGACGCATAAAGTTTAAATGTGTTTATTTATTGTATTGGAAAAAGTCAATTTATTGCATTTAAATAGTAGTTTATTAAAAAAAATATGGTTTCATATACATTAGTTACAAGAAAGTATTTTTTAACATGGATACTTATTGGAGTTAGTCGCGATTAGGAGAGGTCCGCGCATCTCATGCGTTTACTTGCCTGTTCCGCTTCTGAACCAGGCAAACTTGGAAATCGTACGTTTACGCACTGTATCGTTGCATAACGATAGTCGTCTCGTGACACCAACGTTATCGCTCAGTACTTACGGAGATGTCTGCGCGTTATAACCTCGCGGCTAGTGCGACGATGAATCGTCGGCATGTAAACAGGTGCTAGTGGCAGGTGCGACTGAAAAGTGTGGCGAAATGTCTAACTACTTCAGATGGAAGAAGGGAAAGAGAGATGAATTCTATTCGGACAAACCCCGCAGCCGGTCGCTCGATCCTCGATCGCTAGAGCTGAGCGGCATCAGAATCGTAGCGCAAAACCATGAGCAGAAGGTACACAATAGGAATACTATATGCGAATCTCAGGAATAGGTGACTTTTTCGGTTTATGATAGTAATTTCATGTTTCCTTATATAATAGTAGTATGATCTCAATCAAAATACGGTCATATAGTAGTTGAATCGTTTGGATAAATGCATTGTTATCTTGTATGCGGCGATGATTCGACTACCCCCTTCGTGATCCTTCACTGACAAGTTGATAAAACTTGTTCCGACATTTGATTTTGTATATGATGTTATTTATTTGTTAAGTTTATGTACAGCATATGTTAGTTCTTGTGTACGATGACGATATGGCTCCTCGTGAACTGTGAACTACCTACGCGTTCACGTTTAGTTAAAAATTGCGGCGCGGCGCAGTACCGAGGCCAGAACAATAATAACTGTAGAGTTAATGTCAAAATGATCATGCATTTACCGTGCACTTAGCCATCAAACCAGTCAACTCCATGTACTACAATTGATGGATGAATTCTAGTTTGGCACTCCGCACATTCTTGTTATGATTTTAATCCGTCGTTCATGTCATGACGACTCGGTCGGTCGCGATGATATAGCGGTGATGTTGCGAAGGATTTGTAAAATTTAGCTACAGATACGGTGAGGAAACATTTTCCGTCAAAGTTTTTAGGACATTGACAGCGCGTGATAGTATTTTTCATGTCATTTCCCAACGTCGTAAACTCTTAAATGTGGCGCCAAGTTATAATTTGAAAAGCTTATAAAAAATTATTCGGTCTAATCCCAGTAAGGTCTTGTTTACCTTCTGGGTTGGAAGGTCAGGTGGCAGTCGCTTTCGTAAAACTAGTGCCTATGCCAAATATTAGGTGTCAAAGCGGACCCCGGACTCCTTTAGGGCACAACCGGGAATAACGCTAGAAGGATTCCTAGCGTTATTCCCGGTTGTGCTAAAGGAGCCCGGGGTCCGCTTTGACACCTAATATTTGGCATAGGCACTAGTTTTACGAAAGCGACTGCCACCTGACCTTCCAAACGAATACTCGTAATTTTATCATCATCATCCGATGATGATAAAATTACGAGTATTCGTTTCGTGGCCTTCGATTTCATACTTCATAAAAATATTTCAAACTGCGACGAATTAGCTAAGTACACTGTTCTAGCCCTCGGAAGTTTTCATCAACTAAAACATATGTTTATATTATAAGGCTTACCTTATAATATAAACATTAAAACATTGATACTTCGGTACCTTAGTACCGAAGTATCAATACTTTGGATAAATCAACTTTTTTCTGTCGGTATTTATGGGTATAAATTCACAAAATGTCGGATTAGTTGACATTTTGACAGGCCGTCTTCGAAGCATGTTTAAAAAATCTTCTAAGAAGCTGTCATGCTGTCTCCTGGCTAACGGGATATAACAACAAAGAGAACTAATTGATTGACCATTTTACATTCCATTTTTACAAACTTCATTGTTGCTTCGGTCGTTTAGGTACACGCCCCCTGAATAATTAAGTTAACGGAAACAATAAACAAGCATATACCTACGAAAATAAATACTTTTACCGTCATTTAGCGGTAAAAGTATTTTTTACGGTACCTAAAAATAAGTTATTTATGCTAAGCTAAAATACGATGTACCAACGACCTCTGCACTACTTAACTACACTTTCTTTCTTAGACGCAAACTATTACTTTCTTAGACGTGTCTAGGTTAAGTATATACTCTAAATAGGTAGTATACTTTTATAGCTCTGAAATAGTTAAAGGTAGGTAATTGGGGTCAATACACGGCGATGAGAAAATCTTATTATCGAATCTTGTGATACGGTGGACTAAGAAGTTGGATTTTATTTTACACCACCAAGGCAACTTGTTGTTCAATTCTTAGTCAACGGAGTAATCCCAACACAGCGAATTAGGGCATGTCTACATAGGTATAGGTATGTTACCTAAAGGTTGATGCGTGGGCGAATACACGGGTACGTATTAGAAGATCGAACATTGAAATATCAATAATGAAAACATCCAAGTACAAAATATCGAAAATCAAAATATCGAACGATCGAAATATCTAGTATTATTATATCGACGTCTAATTGGTCTAAAATACAAATGCTGAACGGTTAAAATATCGAAAGTACAAAATATCAATAACTATGCAGGCGATATATTAAAATTTCGAATGACAATATATCGACCATTGAAATGGCGACGCCCAAATAATCGAAAAGTAAAACGCCGAACCATCAAAATAACTAACATCATATGGTCTACTTGCATACCACTGGTAATTTTTTTTTAATGATTAGTTGTATACAGGTTGTACCTTTGTAGCTACCCTCTTATGGCCGTGAGAATTAGTTTGTTGTGCTAGCATTTATTATTACCTAACCGCCAGCGTGTCGACGTCACCCCGCTTCGCGGGGTGTCTATTTCCGATCTAAGGGACACAAGCTAACCCTAACCTAACCTACAAATAATACCATCGTTAAAATTATATGTTGTTTTTTTACTGCGGGGGGCTTTGCCCACCGAGCCCCCCCCTTTTTCCCTAATCTTCTATATTATATACCAGTATCAACAGTAACAGTAGGTATAAAAGGAAGGAAAAAGTTTTCTCTAAAATCGAAAATGTTTGAGATATTTGATCTCAAAGTAGGAATTTAAAATCCAAAAATTATCCAAAATCGAAGAGATTTTATCGAGAAAAATCATCATTATTGGTTATTTATTTGATTTTTACGCGCCTATTGCGTTCGTGCACATTAGGGAATATTCGTGTTTTGTAAAAGAAGTCTTAATGGATATTAACTCGGCCAGACTTATGGGCACCGTAGACAATGACGGGGATCGGGCAGCACTTACTTCTTACCTACAGTTTTAGTTTATATTATAGAGGTATACTGCAGTTTAGTTATATTTAGTTGTATTTTTATGATTTGAATGTTATGTTGAATATATTTTATTAATACCTTAATATTTACTCTAAGTAATAGTTTATGCACTTTTTATTAGTATTTATTTACACTTTATTACACAAAACAAATGTGTACAAAAGGCGAACTTATAATGCAGCGGATAATCCACGAGTATTAAAAATGAACAATCTAGTAGATGCTGTTCGTGGCAGTAAGTAAGGGAGCAAACATTGGCTAGGTACCCACGAATGTGCCTCTTATGAACTTCATTGAGCAAGCAAACTGTAGGTACAAGCTGAAAAATACCACGCAAATAGCTATAAGCTTAAGCCCCGCTTAAGCTTTAAACTTAAGTATTATCAGTTTCACAAAATCTGCAGTCCGTGGCTGTTTTCAAGTGCCTAGTTATTAAAGCAGATATGTAAGTTAACGTACCAATTATATTAGAAAAATTTGGGAAGCTGAGGATGCAACCACGAGCATCGCTAAGATGAGGAAATGAAGTCCGACGGGGTTGTCACTAAACTGACATTCACGGATGGCAAACCGCTGGTCGTCCACTTCAAAAAAAATCCTGCCTATTAACATGTTCACTGCCACGAATACGCATGTCCTGCTAATTGTGTAGTGCATACAGTAAACAGAAAAGTGGCATCCGATCGGTGTAGGTATAAAGGTCATAGAGAGATTTAAGTTTACATTTTGCCAGTGGACATAACGCTAAAGGCTAAAGCCAAATTTTTGGTTGGACTAGTAATCCACATAAACAGCTTCCCTTTTAATGTATATTCGTCTGATAAAAACACATTTCACGTGCACATAATCTTTTAACTATGTACCAAAGGAAAAACTATTTTGGTTGTTAAAACTCCGGAGTCATACCCCCTAACTTAAAATAAAGACGTTTGCGGTTATTAATATTTATCTCGTGTTTCGTATAGAAATGAAGCTGTCCAAATATTGTGCCTCTGTACCGGATACATATTGGCACGGTGATGGGATCGGAGCACCCCACCATCCACGTGGTTATGTCTGCTCTACCCCTAGTGTTTATAAAAGGGAACGGAGGAGCGGAGGGACAACAGCCCTCGCCCGCCGTGACGGAGCGCGGGAACGAGTGAGGCAAGCGAGCGGCTGAGGCTGGTCGCCGAAGGCGACCAGTAAGCCGAAGCTGCGGAGCCGAGCGAAGTGGCCGTGCTTCATCACGCAAGGGCGGAAGGGCTGCTGTTCCCGCAGCGCCGGAGCTACGGGAAGTCACTATTGATCTAAATGTCTCCGCGCCTCCGTTCCGCAATCGACATTGTTGTTGACTTTCGATGTTTCTTATTTCGATAATAATATTTTCGACAATTATGCAGTTGATCTTAAATCATTCGGTAACTAACACTTTTGACGTTTTAAACTATGGCATTATGAACTTTCGATGTTTTAAATTCGATATTCTCATTTTCGATATATTTATTTCGACATTTTAATCGGTCGGTAAATTAAACTTTCGATATTTT
Source organism: Epinotia bilunana (assembly GCA_947049275.1). Taxonomy (NCBI): domain Eukaryota; kingdom Metazoa; phylum Arthropoda; class Insecta; order Lepidoptera; family Tortricidae; genus Epinotia; species Epinotia bilunana. The sequence continues at coordinate 31,796,517 of OX346252.1, read as the reverse complement.
GAATTTAGACCATTCAACCGTTCGATATTTCGATTTTCGATATTTTGTACTTCGATGTTTTCATTTTCGATGTATCAATTTTCGATCTTATAATACGTGCCCGTATACACTTTACACTAGCAGTGTATTTTGTCAGTTGACCTACTTTTGGCGCAATTACTCTGAAGCTGATTTTTGATAACTGTGTATTTACAATAATAATTTAATTAACATAGGCGCCTGAAAAATGCAATTAACGTACCTGCTCTTACAAATAGGTTTTTTTATCAACCTCAATAGTTTTGTCTCTTATATTACCGCACAAAATATAGTCTAGAACATGCGTGACCATCATATTACAGTCGTTCTCCAATATCTATACAGACAACCTTTCAAAAATATCTATACACAGTCTTTATTGTGTATGACATAAGAGGCATGTGTACATATTTTTGAAAGGTTGGCTGAATATTATTGAAGAACCAATACCCAACAAAGGTAATACATACTGCGACGATAGGGTTGTAACAGTTCCGTTACCATGGAGATATCACGTCAAGGTATTAGAAAATTCGTCACGTTCGTACAAATCGTAATTGGCTCGGAGGTCTCGCTTACAGATTGAAGTGTCAGTTTACCTAGGTTCGATTCCAGCCATCGGCATGGAGTTTTGTAAGATATTTTTGGAATATTGTAAATTTTAATTAAGTATGTCTAGGTTTTGCTGATTTGATAGGTCTAATATCAGTATAATTAAAAAAAAAAATGATTCTTTGATTATTGTTTATTTAACCATCAGGTTTTAATATAATATTAATTACTTTAAAGAAATAAAATTAACACGGGCGCTGCACACGCGTTGGCAAAGGGTGTGCAGCGCGGGCCCGCGCGTCATATCTCTCTCGCTACCAACACATTTAATATGTATCTCACTATCTCTTCACACTCAGCGCCGTGGGCCCGCGCGGGCCCGCGTTCGGACCGCGTTCGATGTGTGTTTGAAGTGTAGTTTCAATGCTTTACAATTACAACTTGCGCGCAGCACACGCGCCGCGCATGACACGCGTTCGCGCGTCCACGCGGGTGGAGGCCTTAAGGCTTTGCATTGGAAATTATCGCGTGCTTTGAAACGCCGTTCTGACTAGATTAAGAAACAATAAGGTCTGATTTTCAGATATATAATTTTTGGCTATATGATTGTTTATCTGATTTTATCGATACATTATGATTGCTTAAAATTTCCTCGATAGAAAAAAATCAAAGTTGGGACTGTATTTTCCGTTTTTTACTTAGCCTACTTAAACGATACATTATTTAACGACACAATCAAGTTTATACTATAGTATTTTATCTCATCTAAAATCTCACTTTATGAAATTTAAATAGAACGTCTCTAAGTTAGGTATTTATCGAAAGTCCAAAAAAGTCATTCGTGCGCGGAAAGCATCAGCGTGTCACTGCCTAGGGGGCGTGTTCGACTCAAATCAAGGCATCGCCTTAAGTAGCGCCGCAAAATGGCCCCACAGAATGGGTGCTATTGCTATTATGCGGGGCTGGGGACGGGGTGTCAAACGATGCCAGGCAGCTGTTTAATTCGAACATGCGCATACCGGGTTTTCGACACGTGTTTGGGTAGAAATGTTTTTTTCATTCGCTGCATAAAAGCAGGTCACACAAATGGCAGCAAAAATATAGGTACCTTGTTACCCTAGCACCAGCCACATGACACCACGTTATCGTAAGTAAGGCATGAACATAAAACATTCATCATTCTTTTCAATGCGATCTTCCGACTACACGTCGGCCTGGTTCAGGGCCATTGCTTAATTGTCACCAGGGCACATGCAAATGTAAAACGAACCCTGAACAAACGCCTGGCTGTTGTTTCATTATCAGAACAGTTTATCGTGCTAGTTTTATTTGGCACGTTAAAAGTTCAGTCAACAAGCGTTTGAATACTTTGAATACTAGAGACGTACGGGGTTTTTCCACATCGTATGTCCCATAGTTAGAATAATTTATTACACGATCTCATTAATGTACTTACTTTGTGATTTCAATATAATAGGTACTCAAGATATAATTAAGCTTAAGTTAATAACATCAAGTTATTGAAATGTAAATTTAATATTTTTTTAAAAGGGCTTTGCTAAATATGTGTATTACTACTTTCATTTTGTAACCTTGCCTAAATAAATCATACCAAGAAAGTGAACAATTTTTTTCGATTAATGATGACTTGTGTTTTGACATATCTGTAACTTTAATATGTCATCAGCTATTCGACATTAGACTCAGCAACATTAGTAGCAATGTTACAATCGAAAGGACTCTTTATTTACTGATTAACGACCATAATTATCAAATGACTCAAAAACTAGGACCTGTAGAACTACCGAACATGTCTTTCTCAAAACTAAAATTAAAAAAGTGACTGCGACATTTCAGTCTTGAAATATGGCCAGGGACTCACTTTTATAGTGTCCCGGATTATTCGGGCCACTGTGAGTTATGGGTAAAAACATTTCTCGACTTGAGATAAATCCATAGAAACTGAACAATTGCACTCACTGATAAAAAGTTTGTATGAATGATCAAATTGAAAAGTGCAATTGTCGTTAATAAGCAGTGACTTAATACAAAAAAATCGGCCAAGTGATGTGTTGGGCCACGCGCATTCTGTGGTCCCGTAGTTGCCTGTGTTTCTTAGTTACATCGACACGCGCGCGCCAACTAAATGGCTGCGTCGGCCGAAAATGTAAGAAAGTTGGCCTTTCTAAGTCCATGCCTACTTAGCTTAGCCGTGATAGTTCTCTTTTTAAATTCATTATATGTACTACTGCCACGATTTTTTCACATTCCCAGTAGCAGCCATTTAGCCGGCAGGGGGACGACGACGACACATGAACAAAAATTTGGGCTTTAAAGCCCAATATCTCGCAAACGAATCACTAATTCAAGAAAGAACAAGAAATACATGCCCACTATGTTGTAGGGGAGGTACCCCAAAAAAACTTTTTTTCGAGATTTTATTCTCTAGACGGACATGGCGAAACTATAAGGGCTCTTACCCTAAAAAGAGGTAGATATGTTGTCTATACGAAATTCCATCTTTAAAAACGGCCAATAATAAATGTCCAATGCAAGCACGACGGCATGATTATTTCCGGGACCGAAACAGAGACATGTTGGCAGCTGGCGACTGCTGACCGTACTGCTGCTGTTGACTTGCTGTTAATGGACAAAGAGTAATAATTAATCAGACGAAACACCTTGCCTTTTATTAATGTATTTCCTAATGTATGTACAAATAAAATATCGTCATTTTAAGAGTCCGCAGGAAGCTCGATTCTCCATACAAACGTAGTTACGCTCTTATTTTAAAACTACGTGTTGGATTGTAACGAAACTTTGCATGTACAATGACATGAGGTATATCCAGGTCTGTAATTCGTTTATTTAGCTTCAGATACCATAGTAAAAGTTTTACATATAAAACTTATTTTTGATGCGTTGGGCGAGAAAGCCGCCGCTGTAATGTATTATGTAGTCTCAATTTAAGAGTCGCCAGAACGCTCGGCTCTTCATACAAACGTAGTTTAGTTCTCATTTTAAAACGGCTTACTGAAATAACGTGACACATACTGAATTACTTTCATACTTGGGTAAGGCCGCGGAGCGTTTCAACCGCCGCACTTTTATGTAACGATTTGTGGAGGGCCTAGCGTGACAATATCACCAAGTTTGAATGAAAACAAATAAGCTTGCTTTCCTACTTGCGATATAATAATAAATCTTAATGCCACCGTTAGGTTTTATTCGCTAATAAATCGTTACATAAAAGTGTGTCAGTTAAAAACAGAGCGTGTAGAACGTTTTTTATACGAAGTGTTTAATTATATACTTTATTTATTTTTTATTATATTTTTTTATAGTTTGTGGCAACATTTATAATCTAATTTTCGACCTAGATATGGCTACATGTTTTTTAATGAATTCATCAAACTATGATGCCTCAACATTAAAATAATGCGGCATTTTTATTTATATTATAGTGAATTACAGTAAAACTTGAAAAAGTACTTCACTTAGTGCTACACCTGCAGCGCATGGGCAAATAAGACTAGTTTTATGTAATAGTAGTGTTTCTTTGATAATTGTATTTTAACTGTGACGTGGCGCATGCTCCTTGAGTGGCACTCGTCTATCTATCTGTGCGGTGACGTGTTTAACATCATTATAGTTTATACTACAATAGTAATATATATTTCATCATATCAGCCGAAAGAAGTCCACTGCCGGACATAGACCTCCCCCAAAGAGTGCCAAAGTGACCGGTCTCGAGAACCTTTCCGCCCCAACGGCCATCGGTTCTACGCGCTATGTGCCCCGCCCACTGCCACTTAAGTTTAGCGATTCGGAGGGCTATATCGGTTACCTTGGTTCTGCTGCGGATAGCCTCATTTCTGATGCGATCACGCAGAGAAACTCCCAACATAGCCCTCTCCATAGCCCTTTGGGTGACTTTGAGCCTTCTTATGAGGCCCATAGTAAGCGACCACGTTTCAGCGCCATATGTCATCACTGGCAACACACACTGGTCAAAGACTCTCGTCTTGAGACACTGCGGAATATTGGACGAAAAGATGTGCCGTAGCTTCCCGAACGCTGCCCAGCCGAGTCGGATTCGACGATTGACCTCTATAATATATATTTACTATGTATGATTATCACACTGTAAACTCATTAACATTTTTTTATTTTGTTCCAGAGGACGCTGCAACAACAGCAGCATTTCGCTGGTAAGATCATATTTATTTCGTTTCATGAAAAAAATACCGTAAACTTACTTAACTGTGGTCATAAATCCCAATATGCCCCAAATTAAACGTTTAATGACTTTTTCCCGCCGAAAGCCGGTAAGAAAGATAAGTTGCTTTAAGTAGAGATACGGGATTAGGGATTAAGGCTAGGGGCTAAGGGATTGATTAAAAATCCGGGCAAGACAATGAACAATCAAAATCTTAGGCTATTTCAAATCAAATAATAATTTGCTCCGCAGTACCTAATAAGTAGGACCATATATATATATTTCATGCTGAATTGGTTTGCTCTTGACTCCGATGATGATAAGCATTAATAAAGCCTGGATGGATCGAGTTGGCCCGGAAGATGCCTTTGCACTGTTTTTCAATGTTCGCAATGTAATCGATCGGAGATAAAAACGTCTGACAGCAGGGAGAACTACATATTTCATATCATACTCGTAGCTGCTTTCATAACGAAGTAGGTCCGGTCTTCAGCATATAAATACATACTGTAGTTATATACGTCTGTCGAAGTTTGAACTGACATGTGTATGAGTTGGTTCCTACCCGCTTGCACAACCGCTCACTTAATTTCGGATTTTAAAAAAGGTAGCCTTAATTGCTGTATCAAAGTAGGCCATACTTTGCTTGGCAACTACAGTTGCCACAATTAGTTTAGGGGTCCGCGAAATAGGCAACTGTGGTTGCCACAAGCAAGTGAGTGGTTAAAAATCTATTTAGGCATGCCTACAATTGTATAATCTAAACTCTTTCATAACTTTTAATGTTCCGGGTTGCCCATCGAAAATTTTCACGTGCCGTGTGTAACTAGTCTGGTACTTACCATAACTTACACGCGCCGTGTGTAACTAGTTTGGTACTTACCATAACTTACACGCGCCGTGTGTAACTAGTCTGGTACTTACCATAACTTACACGCGCCGTGTGTAACTAGTCTGGTACTTACCATAACTTACACGCGCCGTGTGTAACTTAGTCTGGTACTTACCATAACTTTTGATCTGAGGACTGAACCACCAGTAGGTATCATTTTAATTATGATAGCATGTACGAGTATATGTAGTTAACAATTATTATTAAACTTGAATTAGAGCCAAAACTACGTTGTTGATTCAGCTGGTGCGGCCATCAGTTTGTATTTCGTGGGAGCTGCATTATTAATCTATGTATCCTACATGTTTCATCCGACATATTTTTATCAGCTACCTACATGAATTAATTATTAGTCTAGGGTTAGGATTCTGGTGGCAGTTTAGCACAAGTAATGTAGTGTAGTCGCCATTGTATATTTTTTATTTGAATAAATTAATAACTAAACGATTAATCTGTATTACAGTACCGGCCAATAATATATCACCTTTGCGTTTTATTGTATGAACGTGTATAAAGTAAACAATTTAGGTTTGTTGATACATCGCATATTTTACTAGTTACATATTTTAGATACATTTTTGACGACAACTGCAATGCAAAACTGTCAATTACAATGATGATTTTGTAATTTAACATTTAAATAATTTTTACTTTTTTGCTTAAATGTTTATGTATTCAAGAGCTTGAACAACTTGCAACTGGAATTAAAGTTTTAAAATCTTGCATATTATCTTCTTCTGATGTTCAACGGTTGTCAAAATTATGAAAAGCATGTCTAATTTGTTCCATATTAGCTGGCGTTATACGGTTTCTCAACTTGTGACAAATCCATACTTGTATGAAACCAATAAATTTAAGTATAAATTATTGGTTTATCAATCATTTATTCATTCATTCATTCAATCAAAAAATATGTAACAACGACTCCATTGCTCTTTGTTCACCCCAATGCCACCAAACATCCCAACTCTAATTATTACTATTAATGGTACCTTTATCAATCATTTCTTCATTCATTCAATCAAAAAATATATAACAACGACTCCATTGCTCTTTGTTCACCCCAATGCCACCAAACATCCCAACTCTAATTATTACTATTAATGGTACTAACGAATGTAGGAATCCCGCAGTATATGCCATTGAGAGATTCGTTTACATACATTCGCAAATAAATTGGTATTTTACCTTTTTTGCTAGCCTAGCGGTGCAGGCATGCGGCTGTCAAACGGCGGGCGTAGATATAGGCTCGTATCCCGGCTCGTACCAATGAGTTTTTCGGAACTTATGTACGGAATATCATTTGATATTTACCGTTAGCTTTTCGGTGAAAGAAAAACATCGTGAGGAAACCTGCATACATCCACGAAGAAATTCATATGTGTATGTGAAGTCCCCAACCCGCACTGGGCAAGCGTGGGGACTACTGCCCGTTCCCTCTCATCCATGAGAGGAGGCCTGTGCCCAGCAGTGGGACGTATATAGGCTGATTGATTGTTATTATTTACCTTTTTTGGGTTTCCTAGTCAACGAGGATTCCGTGTTCCGGCCATGTCCGCATTTTTCTTTTCAAGATTTTATTTTACCCGTTTCTCAGCGTGATCGATTTCAACCTATGCGAATTACTTTACAGCTTTCTAGTATTAAATGTTATTGAAGGCCGTGGCCAGACAGATAGACACGGCGAAACTATAAAGCCTCCTTTAATGTCCGCATAAGGCGATGTACGGGCTACACCGTAATCTTACAAAGTTACGCCGCGCCTGGCCCGACATCGACACGCACTTGGCCGGTATATTATGTTATCAAATAACTCTGATACTGTAATAAGACTAATTAAACAATATTTGCTTATTATAATCTAAAAATATACATATCGGTACAGGAGGTCGAGCTTGATCTTGGTCACCCATAATTGTGATTATTTAATAAAACCACACAATCACTTTACATTATTTTAATACATCAATACTATTCAAGATAAAATGTCTAGTTTAAATGTCTTGATTATCTTAGTCACTCAATCACTAATTAGTCCGCATAACAATGAATACTTGATTTAATTATTCTAACACAAGGACATAACCGAACGTGAGACAGTCCCAAATTGTACGACCCGCATCCTTGCACTTGTTCATGTGCGTCCGTCCTTGCCTCGATGCAACCGGGAACTGACGTCACTCAGCAGGGACAATCTGATTCTGTCAAGCACCACGCCCATACGTGATGCCCATCACGTTAAGTTGAACCTTGAATACTGGTACAGCCGACATACATATATTATAAGTTATAATATATGTATGTATAGTAAGTAAAACATATAGTAGGTACTTTAAAGTTTGGGGTTTTAGTGTACCTATTTGACGTATTTCACTTGTTTTTGAAACTGTACCTTTACGGTATACTACTAGGTTTTTTATGTACAGTCACCAGCATTAATATGTGCCACAACAAAGGGCGCATAAATATCTGACACGACTCTATTCATAGGGCCGTAAGGATGTGTCGGACGTTTATGCCCGCTTTGTTATGGCAGATACTGTACACGTTCAATTGAAACATAAATGTTTTAGGTAAGTATTATTGCAAAATGTTGTTTGTTTTACTCGCATAGTTGGGAAAAAGCACTATACATGCCTCGGCGGGAATGGCAATTGCAATATTATAATAAAACGAAATGTTATGGTATTAACCGTAAGAAGTTTGTGCATATGACGATTCGACCAAATTGAATAAGGTCTCAAGCCGCGGTTCAAAGCAGGGGTTGTACCTACGAACTAATCTTTGAATATATTATATTCGAGGCTTCGAATCCGAGTACAGCTGCGCTTTTTGCTTGCCCAACTAGTTTATTAAAAGAAATAAATCTTTATTCTTCAAGGCTGGTTTCTGATGGTGATAGCTTGTTAGCAGTTAGCACCGTATAACGCTAGAATAAACTTTTCGCCATGTATTGATGATTAACTTTCACCCCCCATTTCACCCCCTTAGGGACTGATTTCCGGGATAAAAACTATTCTATGTCTTTCCCCGGCACTCAAACTATCTCGAGTCCAAATTTCATCTAAATCGGTTCATACATCACATACAAACTTTGCACCCGTATTTAACCCGCTTATGGGTGGGTTTTATCAAAACCCGAAAATTACTTTTCTTGTATTGTAATAAGGAGACCATACACACAGTTTCAAGTGTCACACTTAAGATTTTACTCTCCCCATACAAAAATTCAATCCCCTTTTCACCCCCTTGAGGGTGGAATTTTCAAAAATCCCTTCTCAGTCGGTACTTACGTTATATATATAAAAAAAACCCGGCTTTCTAGTTTCAACGGTTTGGATTTAAGTCAGTCAATCCGGACTTTTACGTTAGATGATTAAAAGGATACATGATTTTATCAAGTCACGGCTTTGTATTTATAATACACAAAACACTAATAATAATCATATAATAATTACAATATACATTAAAGCTAGCTTAAACATAAATACAAGATAATCATAAACAAAAAAAAAACAAAATTGGCTATAACAAAAAATTAAGCATAAAAAAGGAAGTTAAAAGAACACCGCCTCTAGGAGGTCAGACTGCGGCATGGACCCCATTACGCTGGCAGCATTTCCTCTCTGAATCGCAATGGAAATCCGTTGCGAGAGGTAAGCGCCAGCTCCGCTCTTTTACGTTTATTTATATAGATTATATTTACCATTAGCTTTTCGATGAAGAAACATGTCCAATCCCGATATGATCTAGTTTTTCCTCTGGGTTGGAAGGTCAGATGGCAGTAGCTTTCGTAAAACTAGTGCCTATGCCAAATCGTGGGGATTAGATGTCAAAGCGGACCCCGGGCTCCTTTAGGGCCCAACGGGGACCAAACCCAAATCTATGTCAAAGGAAATTGTTTTTTTTAAATAAGATCACAAAATTTCTTAATTACAAAATGTCAACTAACCTAATCTAGTGTTTAGTATTTTACTTTAAGATACATTACGTTGTTCTTATTAAAAAGAACTAACACTAGAATTAGGTTTTCAATATGTTTTTTTATTAACAACTATGGACATGGCTCTGAAAATGTCAACGTTATACAGTTTTAAATTATTATTATTACAATTGCGTTATAAATACTCATTAATGTTACAGAGGTTTGTCAGGCAGGCATTTTTTAGTTTATTAAGAAATGTCACATCATTTTCGATAAGTATATATTTTAATTGGGAGGGTAGTTTATTGTAATAATCCGTCCCTATAGCTCGTTTTTGGACTATTAAAGCTCCTTGCCATTCAGCTTCTGTACCCCAAAGTTTCAGGCCGTAGCACATCACCGAGTGAAAAAGTGAAATTAACTCGATCCAAGTTGATGGTAACGTAGGGTAAATTCCAAAACCAGTTCTGCGTCAACCGTCGCTCACCCTCTTGGAGAAGTACATCCAAGAGGGTTGCTTTGACCATGGAACCACTTGAAAACCACGCATGAAACAACCTCCTGGGCTGTTATTCGCTTCGCGCTAAAGCGGCTCACCCTGCCGGTCACCCGTCACGAAACTAGACCTCTACCTACGCTTAATTGCTACGCATTGCGGTGTCAAGATATATTTGTGGGTGAGCGTTGAGGTGAGCTTAAAGCAAGTTACAGAATAGTGGGGCTGTACAACACCGATGTGCCCCGGACGCGAAGTGGGTCAGATTATTCGTCGAGTTCGAGGAGCAGGCGTTTAACACGAGTATACTTATTTCCTTTTCCGAGCAGTTCCATTAAATGTTTTCGACGTTCATTCTTGAAAATATTTGCATTAGCAGCAATTAGCGTGATTCATAAAACAAAAATTAACTCTAGTGTCAGTTTTGTGACGAAAAAACGTACACAATGTTTAAAACCACTTATAAATATAAATAAATAAGCAGAATTAAACATACGTGTATTTGCAATAAAAACCGTGACATTACCTTTGCGTTTAGCTACCTACTAGTACGTGGGATGTTTGAGAATTACATACAGCGAGGAGTGAAACAAATTATATGTTCTTATTTTTTGGAGATATTCATGATAAAACAAGGAAACGATGAAACTAAGGAAGTAAAGACTCGACGGAAGTAATTTATTGACCATACTGAATGAGTATGTAGGTAGCTATATTTGTAGAATAATATGTTGAAGCCTCCGATATCAAGGTGTTTTGCCGGCATAAGAGTCCGACTTATTTATGCCCACTGACCGCCAGAGGGATCAAAGGATTCCTATTTTTACCTGCCCCATTGTATTTACGATGCGCATTTGGCCGGCAGGTTAGGCCTGATACTGATCGCATGGTATTTTGAAAAACATTCCCAACGTCCAATCACATTAATTTTGACAGTTAAATTAATACCTTGTAGCTACCTGATGAACATTTGCAATCCGTATTTAGCGCTATCTATGTGGCGTCGACGGTGTTAAGGTGATAGATGTAAAATAATTTGGAGGAGCGATAAAAGATCGAGCCGAATCATGTCGGGCCGCGTCGCGTGCCCTCCATGCGGTGCCGCGCGCCCTCAGTCTTGGCTATTCCCCTCTCGTTCCCGCTCGCTTTGCTTATTTATTTCACTAAGTTAGTGTATCTACGACGCCTGCGAGAGCAAGTCGCGTCGCTCATCGTCGTATCGTTAACTACGATAATAATAACAATGGACTGTGATTACTCGGTTACGTATTTATAAGCGAGTGAACCGATAATGTGTTAATTAATTAAGTGATGTTATGTGGTGTGTTACGTTTCGTTTTAAGGAAATTTTATGACGTTTTATGAAAAATGTGCCATTATAGCACATGGTGAGCGGTGCACGTCCGCTGGTCCCCCCTTGCGCACTGCGTCAATTGTAGTAAATATAGTTTATCTACGCACATATCATTATGCTCTAAATTGCGATCAGAGACCGTAGGAAATGACCAGCATTATTACAACCGATTTTACTATGAGAACTTTCTTGTCTGTGATAGTACGTAAACTTTAGGCCCGGCACGCACTATCGCACGACAAAAAATCGTAGTGCGCGCCGGGCCTTAATGTTATAACAGTACAGATTTTTATAACGTTATGAGTAAATTTGGAAAAGCTGTCAAAACTCAAATGGGTCTCTATTCTAGTATCCAATAGATATTAAACCAGTTATCAATACGAAACGTCAATTTAGTATGTTTTTTAAATATTTACGCACGACAGTTGATCTAGTGACTAGGGACTTCATTCGGTTGTCTATGATTAAAAAAAATATTTTATTCTTGACGGAGGATCAAATTGCCGCCATTGCTGTTGTCGTTTTATTGTTGGGTTTTTGCTGTTACGAAAGTAGAATTGTGAACCCATCATAGAGTAGTTATGATTACGTGTGTACATAAAGTAGTGTATGCAACTGTACATAATTAGGCCTTAAAACACTCGTGTGATCCTAAATACATACATAATAAAACCACACTCATATTTCAGGCCTTTCATTATAGATCAGTTGCATAAACTAAACTACTATATTAGTGGTAGCCCATTGACTGGCCACGCCGGGCGCACCGCCGTGGTCCGACGCTCAGCGACATCACGAATTATAGTTATGTTGCTATTTTAGGACGCAGTTATATATTTATATCTCACCTTTCTGGGTGGGAGGCAACATCCGCGAAGCAGAAACAATTTATACACAATAAATTATTTTATTTAAGTGGGTAATCGCAAAATCGAACATAATAAGGCAATATGAACATAGGAGTGATACAAATTACTCGGTGCTGGCACGAACTTTTAAAAACACCATTTCCATTTATGACTGATTACTTAAAGCAAGCCAAGTAGATTATATTATATTAGGTACAGAACATCGTGAGAAAATCAACACATACCTATACAAGGAAATTTTCCTGTGCTTGAGTAGTCTTTAACTCGCAACGCAGCGGGGGGAACTGTATCTGCCGATGCCCTTTTTCTTCCCGAAGTTTATATACCTACTTAAGTATATATTACATCTCACGACGACAAGGAATCGTTTTCAGGTCACTAAATTTGACTTAGTATAAATACAGATAAAACCTGGTCTAACTGTTGATATGGTATTATTTTGTATTACTATGTTCTAGGGGTTTTATATCTGATATAAGTAAGATTTTTTCTTTTTAGGGACTTTATGATGCTTTCAATATCGTCTAGCAAATTCATTTCGGACAAGCCTTTCGAGCTTAATTTTAGACTCTTTCACCGACTCCTTGGTACGATTTAAAGAAACAATAGGTTAGTAAGCTGCCTAAACATAATCTAAGTGTCCTCTGATTACTTAATTGAGTTTATATACATTCATGGCGTTGAAGCATCACTAGAGCAGGTCGATAGCAACGCTCCATGATAGTTATATTGGATGTCAAAGTCGGAATTGTCGTAAGTAACATACCTTATTCTCTAAAAGGCCACCATGCACAGATCCAAACCTTTTTTTTACTAAAAGAAATGATTACACTATGCCCAGATGTTTCGCTTTACGAATCATGTGTAATTGCGGCTGGCATGGTACGATTTTTTTTGGTGTAATATCGTTTTGTTCACTCATCGTAAATTTTCTTGTAAGTAGTATTTGTCTGAAATCGTTATTGTTACTCGGGAGAAATTAGTAAATTTTGTCTAAACCATATGCTTTACGTCGAGCTCCCACGACAAAATGTGTACCTTATTAAAGCACGTAATTTTTAAATAGAAATGTTATACCAAGTAAAAACGGCTAAGTAAATTTGTATTTATACTAAACGATACTGTCTTTTTATACTAATATTTTTACGTAGGTCTTTCTAAAGATATGTGAAAATTGGAATTTTGTAAACTGGTAAAATCGGTGTAAAAAGTGTACGTGGATATTTAGCGGATGAGAATTACCATACATATTTGCCAAGTCTTAAGTCACATTGCATACGTTTGTTAATTGTCGCTTATCTTTTAATTACTGCAATCCAACGCTGTATTCTTCAATATTACGCGCCCTGTAGTTTTTCTGTAAAAGGTACAATGATCAGCATAATCACAGCTAGTAGCAATAGTTAGCTGGTATGGGGACATGTGGTCACTAGGTAGTCATTAACATCGCGCTACAATCATTCCATTACCTTTGAGCTCGTAAACACCACGTCACACGTGCATGCCTACAGCTGATTGCCTGTACGGCTAAGAAAGAGCTCTCGTTATGCCTATTATATATTTGAAATTGAACCGGTCTTCACTCGACCTATAAAAATTGGTAGGTTAGGTTAGGTAGGTAAATGTTGAACGCTTTGTGATGGATCTCAGTTAACTGCAGACTAGCTAGCATGATTGCGTTTATGTCGGAAGCATTCGTCCCTCTCGGCATAACGTTCTTGCTAGTCAGGGACGACTAGGCAGACGTATACACACCTAACAATAATTTAGAAAAATGTTAAAATAGCCTCTATTGCATTCTTCCCTGTATCTCTTTTTATTAACACTTTAATTTATTTCTACTGCAAAACATCTTTGTGGAAGTGCCGTTCTCTGAGAGCAAGACAAAATTTGTTCTTACGACATCCAACGTTTAAATAAGTTTATGTCAAAATTTTCATTTTTGGTACAAGCTTTTATTGCCGACTGTACCGTACTTTTCTGTATACCATCATCAACTGCTTATTGAGACGATTCTAACGAGCCCAAACTCGATGGGGTTATGTGCTTTGATTACGGAGTTCCTATGGTCATCATCAGATCAGCTCGATGGTACCATAATATTGAATTGTCATCCAAACTATACTTATACCCAAAATTTCAGCTCAATCGGTCACCGGGATGTGGGTCAAATTTAACTTGCAAGATTTGACGGACAACTTACATACTTTTATACTTACATACGAACAAGTCAAGTTAATATAAAGCTTGTAATAGTACTATGGAACCAACTGAATCATGACCCACCATAGAACCTTGTCATAATTAACGAACATACGTACGATCATATGACGTTAATATGTCAGTTAATTGTAACAAGGTTCCATGGTGGGTTAGGATTCAATTTTGTCGATAGTACATTACGTACCTAGGGCGGTGAATTCGTGAATGGCCCAGATCGCAGGTGTTTGTTTAAATATGCGATCTGGGGCTTTACGAATTACCGCCCGTGGTAAGTACACAATTTTACGTCTTCATCTGGCCACAATACGAGTTTTACCGTACGCGCAGCGTGCAGTAAAACTCGCATTATGGCCGGGTGTGACGTAAAAAGTCTTTATTCCAGTTTTTGACAAAAATAACAAACTAAGCTGGGCAGGTAGTCGCCTATATACACAAAATATCAGCTTACGATTATATTACGTTTGTTAAATAGTGATAAAAGTATTTTTACGCTAACCGTACCTAAAAAGACTAATACAATTTCGGATATCGCTACTTATTTGCTTCGTCAGGAGCTTGAGTCATTTAATTTTTTATAAAGGGTTATTCGGCTTACTAAAACATATATACGCCTCTTAGTTAGGGCGCGATACAAAAATGCGCATTGCGTATATAGATAATGATAGGTAGGTAATATAATCTCTTAGATGTCCCATCGTCTATCAACCTGCCTTAATGGATTGGTTCAATAATATTACGATGAATTAACGACTCATTGTTATATCTAGATATCTGATATGTATTGTCGTCCTAAATAACTAACGTTGACTCTCTGTGAAAAATGTTTATTGACACTTCTAAAATTTATTTTCTCTCGGCGTTATTGTTATCGTTTATGACAAGTTATTATAAATGATTATGAACATACTAGCTTCTGCTCGCGACTCCGTCCGCGTGCAACTCGTTTTTATCGTAGCCCCATACACACTTTCACCCCCATTTCAACCCCTTAGGGACTAGCTGATTTCCAGGATAAAAACTATTCTATGGCCTTCCCCGGGACTCAATCTCTATGCCAAATTTCACTCGTACAAACTTTGCACCCCTATTTGGGTTAAATAGAGTTGCACCCCTATTATCTATAAATCTTTGTTCTGCAAGGCTAGTTTCTGATGGCTTAGCACCGTATAACGCTAGAATGAACTTTTCGCCATTTACTGATGATTAACTTTCGCCCCCCCATTTCACCCCCTTAGGGACTGATTATCGGGATAAAAACTATTCTATGTCCTTCCCGGCACTCAAACTATCTCGATACCAAATTTCATCTAAATCGGTTCATACAAACTTTCAGCCCTATTAAACCCGCTTATGGGTGGGTTTTTCCAAAACCCTAAAGTTATATTATTTTATTGTAATAAGGAGTCCATACACAAAGTTTCAAGTCTCTCACTTAAAATTTTACTCCATCCCCATACAAACTTTGAACCCCCTTGTTACCCCCCTAGAGGGTGGAATTTTAAAAAATCCTTTCTAAGTGGGTACTTACTTCATATAAACTACCTATTGTGAAAAATTCTGCTTTCTAGGTTCAACCCACTGTGAGACAGATTTAACGTTAAGTTATAATTAACGTTAAACTATCTACCGTTACCTATACTACTTTTTACCGGTAACAAAATGGTATCGTTACCTGCTGTACATTAAGCTAACGTTAAGTCAAAGGTATCGTTTATAGTACATTACTGCAGAGGCCGTGAAGTAAGGGATTGCTGGACGAGATTGGGCTAGACGGCCGAGTCGTAGACGAGGCCGGATACAACGAGTCCAGCAATCCCTGTTCCGGCCGAGAATTGTATAGTGCATTTCTCAAACGATGTGAGGAAATATAAAAATAAAAATAATTACAATCGGAACGAAAGAACAGAAAACAATAATTGTGTAATTTGCCGCCTTTTTAATTTTTTAAACATGCCATTTGAAGAAGCCGTTCGAGCACCAAGTTTAACCACACATAAAGTGTAGCACCTACCATAGATTTTGTTTTTTTTTATGTCGCAAGTATGCGTACAGTCTAGTGGTGGTTGGCAGAATGTAATTTTTCCTTTGTCAGTTTAATATTAGTAAGCAAATTTAAAAAGAGAGTAGCGGGCAATAATGGTTTTACTTAGGGTTTTCATACATTTCTTCTTGGCGTAAGGCCAAGAAGAAATGTAGGGAGCCATAAACAAGAAACTTCATGTCTTCATTTCGTGATATTAACGCATACATTTCCGAGCATGTTTGAGAAAACGTATTTAACGTTAGTACGTAGTCGGTCCCAAAGTTCTGTCACAAATGAAAATAATGATAAAAACAAAAGTAGCAATCAATTTTTAATAAATTATATACCGATTTAAAGTACATTTAATAAAGAATTAAAATTACTCAAAATTATTCAAAATGACCTCCTTTGTTTTTAATACAGGCCCTTAATCGGTGCGGCCAGTCGTCTATCGCAGCACGCACCATTTTCATATCTATCTCAGTGACTGCTTGTCTTAAAGATGACTTTAGGCTCTCCAAATTTTTATGTGGTTTAGCACAGACCTTCCCCTATAAGACCTGCCAAATTTTATAGTCCAAAGGATTAAGGTCCGGACTAGAGGAAGGCCAATCTTCGTGTCTTATAAAGTCGATTTTTTGACGGTCAAACCAGGCTTGAGTAGTCTTGGCTTTGTGTGCTGGCGCAGAATCCTGCTGGAACACAAAATTATGTCCCGAAAATAGCGTCTTGGGCAGATCTTTGACAACCTTATCCAAAACTGTCTCTTGGTATACTTTCGCACTGATTTTGACACCTTTTTCGCAAAAATGAACCTCAGTTGGCCCGTAATAAGATACACCCAACCAGACCATCACTGATGATGGATGATGCCCATGTTGCACCCGCGGAACTCTTTTTCCTGCTTCTTTAGAGCTCCTAGCGTACACTCTATCATTCTGTTTATTGTACTTCTCTTCAATATCGAAAATCTTTTCGTCTGTAATGAGGATATCACGGTGTCGATTTTTCGCGTACCGCTTTAACAACTTCCGGGATCTTTTAAGCCTTATTGTTTTTAGACGGGCATTAAGTAAGTGCCCACGCTTTTTTTTGTATGCTCGTAGACTAAGATCTTCGTTTAAAACCTTTTTGGCGGTTTTTCTACTGACACCCATCTGCAAAGCCATCAATTTCTGTTTTCGGACAGGATTTCTTGCTATGCGCGCCTTGATCGCTTTGATCACTGCTGGTGTTCGTACGGAGCGAGGCCGGCCAATTCTTTTCTTGTCCTCAACACACTTGGAGACTTCATTGTACCTATCAATAGTACGGTACACACACCTAAGCGTTATTTTTAAATTTTTGAGCAACTTGAAAATGGTACTTGGCGAGTGCCCACAGCGGTGCAATGCTAAAACAGCTATTCGGTTTTCTTTCAATGTCCACTCCATCGTGAGAAATTGCAACGAATGACTGTTTTTTGTTTTAAAATAATTGTCAAACATTCAAAAATGGAATGCAATAAAATTTTCTTAAAATCATTTTCATCAATCAACTTTGGGACCGACTACGTAGGTAACGTTAGTAGCAGCTGGTAGCATCTCTCAACAGATTCTCGTGAAATTTTGTGAGCGAGTTTGATATTTAACTATAAGGCAAAAATGCTTGCGTATGTATGTCCGGCTGTCCCCTCTATAGGACGCATCTCTCAACAGATTCTCGTGATATTTTGTTAGTGAGTTCGATATTTAACTATAGGGTCAAAATGCTTTCGTATGTCCGATTGTCCGGCTGTCCGGCTGTCCCCTCAAGAGGTCTCATCACTCAAAAGATTGTTCTTAGAACAAAAATCATAATCTTGCCCCAGGAGAAAAAGTACGCTTTGCGGTACTCCTGCAATATTCGCGCTCTATCCGGTAATTGATATGAAAACAGAGATAAATAAGTAACTTTTTTGTCATACTCGTAGACGTATTGAAAATCGAAGCCGTGGTTTCTTTACAATTAGGTATAACACAAATTAGATTTTTAGGAAAAAAAGGCGTTAATTGTAATTTATTAGTTTTTTGGTGCATTGTCAGATGTTATTGCATTTTTTTATATGTTATTAATGATTATTCATTGTACTGTGTACATAATATGGCCAATTCAAAAACAATCTATGTACATAATTTTCAAAAATCAAATGAAATATTTTCGAATATTAACTTTTCCTAGACTGCTATGCTATTAATTTCTATGTAGCTAAAGTCTGGGGCAATTTTCACAAAATATTATTTTTCTCTAAAACTGTAAGTACATGGAAAATTCTCGCCCCTTCACTATTTTTGAATATGGTCTAGACTAGGCGGCGCTTGAAAATTATCGGTGGGCACAACAAATCATTACTAATATTATAAATGCGAAAGTGTGTGTGTGTGTTTGTTTGTCCTTCTTTCACGTCGCAACGGAGCGTCGTATTAATGTGATTTTTTGTATGGAGATAGTTTAGAGGCTGGAGTGACATAGGCAACTTTTTCCAGCGGGAAAACCTCTAATTCCCACGGGAAAATTTCAATATGTTACATTTTCCTACAACCACGCGGGCGAAGCCGCGGGCATCAGCTAGTATGTTAGAGTTTCGTGTACCCTAATAAGAAATTGTAGGCAAGGCGGTGGGCATCGGCTCCGGTTCCGCCACTGATTTGTACACTTCAATACAATACTTAAAATAGTTTATTATCCAAGAAATATCACCGAGCTTTTTTTTCATATGTGTGTCCTTTCCTTTCTACATACGAGATACAATATTGCCTTTTTCTTCTATTTATACTTTTATTCCCGTTCGGAGTCATTGTTAAATCACCTTAAAATGTACCTAAAATTTCTTAGAGCTGTAATCCTCATTAATCATTATCATATTTTATGTAACTTTTCATCATTCTCATTTCGTAACCAGACTTGAACGTACGTAACCCTATAAATCAAATCAGTCAGTTAGGTCTCGATTTTATGTGGCTTATAATAGTTATTTTTTAACCCCCGACGCACAGAGAGGGGTGTTATAAGTTTAACGTGTCTGTGTGTCTGTGTATCTGTGTATCTGTGTATCTGTCTGTGGTATCGTAGCTCCCAAACGGATGGACCGGTCCGCTCCAATGCGGTTTTTTTTATTCGAAAGCTGTGGTGATCCCGAGTGTTCTTAGCCATGTTTCATGAAAATCTGTTTAGCCGTTTTTGAGATATTGGACTTTAAATAAAAATGTAGGGGGTTTTTCAACTTTTCTAATATTACAACTGCTGTCGGCATATTACCAGTAAATGGCCCGGGGGAGCGTTGTATAGTTTCCGTTTCAAGATTATAGAGACACGAATTTATAGAGACTTATGGCTTCATACCTATATATTATTAGCTAAAATGCCGGTAAATTTCGTTTGTGGTTATCTGTCACTTTGACATTCGTGTTCGTAAGAAAGGGACAAAACACATTGTACCTATTTATAAGAGGCATTTTAAGTTTTATGAATAAGGCGGAAAGACTATACGTAGGTACTTCTTCCTATTGTTAGCATAGGTATCACTACATACTCGTAGTATAAAACAAAGTCGCATCCCGCTGTCTGTCTCTATGTATGCTTAGATCTTAAAAACTACGCTACGGATTTTGATGCGGTTTTTAAATAGATACGAGTGATTCAAGAGGAAGGTTTATATGTATAATATGGTATACCCGTGCGAAGCCGGGGCGGTTCGCTAGTAATATATACGACTGACTTCTTGTATTAACAATCGAAGTGCCTAGGTATATACATTTCTAATCCAGTTTATGTACCTAATGTAATAATAACATGACTTGCCTCGTTCATGTATCTGACGGTAAAAGGTGGTTAATAATTCTGTTAGGTACTAATAATTCAATCATAATGATGATGAATTTAATGACGTGATAATGTATAGGGAGCAACATCTAGAAATTTGAAGGTGACCCCACGTGCGCATGCGATTTGCACAAATTCGCCCCCCTTTCGCCGCGCTTCCCTGCTCGCCACATGAACGAACGCACTCCCTAAATAATAGCTGACCTTGAATCTCAAATCCAAACCAGCTGTGAGTAGGGCTTTGAATGAGGCGTGGCCTTCGGACGCAAGCGTTACGTAACCCCTCGCCCCGACCGCGAACGAGCTCTCACAAATTGATGAAACCGGACCGAATAAAAACAAATATCCCGATATCGTGACCTTGGAGCACAATATTATTACTTCCCGTTAACGACATAGTTAAAGTAACGACGGAGGGTCAATGTACTTGTACTTAGTAATGCTTGCGCAGTTTTACTCGCCTCGTTTTATTGTGTAAGTTCATAACTATTTGAATCACATCACAACGTAGGAAGTTCGTTCATGCGATTTGTCTCATTAATTCCGATATATCATAATT
This sequence comes from Epinotia bilunana, assembly GCA_947049275.1. Taxonomy (NCBI): domain Eukaryota; kingdom Metazoa; phylum Arthropoda; class Insecta; order Lepidoptera; family Tortricidae; genus Epinotia; species Epinotia bilunana. The sequence goes on along the minus strand of OX346252.1, from coordinate 31,775,547 downwards.
CACGGACTAACCTTTATGAATTTCGTTAACTGGTTTCACAGCAATGCTTTAATTAGTCGGGCCAAGGATTTTTATCATTTAATAATTTGGACCAGCGGTCTTGCAATTTTTACCTCCGTTACCATCGTACGAATTTTGTTAAAACGTTAAATTTAAAAATGCTTAAAGAAACTGTTTAAGATGAATGGGTGAATCTGTTACAACATTCCCTTGGAGACTGATTGGACATTGAAGTCACAATGCACGGAATTACACATTTTCTGCACAAACATTCTCGGGAATCTACGCCTCCTTTGGAGAAAGAACATAGCACAGAAAGCTGGTATTCGAGTTTGAGTTCTCAAGATTCTCGTCATAACATACAAAATGAAAACCATTCTAAATCGATCTCAATTAACGGGAGGGGATCTTTTGCCCAACGAAGCTTGCGGGGACAATCGGGAGCACCTTTCGAATGCGCGTCAAGTCCTCGTGATAGATACCCTAATTTCGCAAGTTACTTTCGCGAGGTCATGGAATCTCGGTCTTCGAATCGCGAAGACTCCCAACACCCTTATCACACTCACCACGGCGAATACTCGAGGCAACGCAGTGACAGTGAGAGGTGTCAAATTAGTAGCAACACTTATCAAGGGCCTCGTCAAGACTACCGGCATTATGTTTCACCGCTTTATAACGATGTCATGGACGACATACAAGAAAACGTGTACAGCAAATGTGAGCGCTACGGAGAAATCAGTAACACGAACCATGCTCCTTACAAAAATCGGTTCGACAACAAGAGCTTTGCGCAAAAGTTGAGTGAATCTGCCAGTGTGCCTAAAGAGCACCATCATGAGCGACGAGGGTCGGGCTCTAGTGTTTCTGGCAATCGACACAAGCCCCATTCCATACAAGAGCTAATACGGACGTTCGGGAAGAAGGTGGGACACTGGCGGCATGAAGCTGGTGAGGGCCGTCGGGGCTCTTGCGCGGTCCCGGTTACAGACGCGAAGGATACTCCGGAGAAAGATCCCGAACAATTTCGTTTTCGTTCCAAATCTCTCGATGGCGACCATCTGCACAGAGTCCTCAGAAAACCATTGTTAGAAGATTGCGGTGCGACCTATCACATCTACGATACTATTTTGAAAGAAGGTAGGTTATAAAATTTTATAATTTTAGTAACTGATCTTTCGCCTACAGCTTAAATTATACACCTTAAAATAGTACATTGCGTTTTATGGATGAAATCAACTGCAATACCTTGATGTTCAAATATACAAACTAAGTTTGAACCGCTTCCCGACATTTATTAAACGCGTTGCATTTATTTTCATCATTGGATTTCAAGTTGGATTAAAATTTAATAAGCAAAGCAATATCTCCCGGACCTCTATTCGAATCAACGCTGTCGCATCTCTTTCGCATTTCATTACAGCACTAACTCGGCGTGCAAAACATTTTAAATACGAAATAGGCTAGAATCAGCGATCTTAAAGAGACCTAACTGGTTTTATGATGGTGCCTGCAGATGGCCATAGGAACCCACCGATTTAGTTGATGGCTTTGGAAAGAACCTAGGGTATGTAATGTATTCAAAACTTGCTGTAGATGGATACAAATCTGCGAACTGTGCGAACTCACTTGTCTATCTGTGTTGTATGTGTTACTTTCTAGCCTATGGACAACAATTTATACCTAATTGTTGTGGTTTTGGACCTTTAAAATTAAAACAATTTATACCTAATTGTTGTGGTTTTGGACCTTTAAAATTAATTAATATTAACTTTCGTGATAACAAATTTCGCTAACATTGAAATTGATATGCGCCTAAAGTACCTTTATAATTTGTTAGGTCTATTAAACATTGACTTAGGCGATTTTCCCACTGCACCGCGTCCCGCCGCGGTGCGCGGAGCGGCAGATTTTTTACACGCGCATTGCCGCGTCGGCAGTGTGATGGCCGCTCCACACAATCGGCCATCCTGGCCCATCATACAGGACGCGGATATGCGGTAGAACGAGACATAAATATGTCTTACTCCCTTTAACGCATAGCTGCGTCCTGTATGATGGGTTAGGATGGCACTTTGTGTAGAGCGGTCATGAAGTTCTAGGCGTGTTTTCTATATAAATTGAGATTCTTGCATACGATGGTAAAATCTGCCGCTCCGCGCACCGCGACAGGACGCGGTGCAGGTGGGAGAATCGCCTTGCTACGTATCTTAGACTGGCAACCTAGATCATTTTATTTGGCGTCTGCCATCATGGAGAAATCAAAGAGTATGTGAACGTGCATGAGATGCGTCAATTTTCCGAGTTCGGATTCAGATAAAGCCATAGCATGATTTAATTCACTCAGATAAACTACTTATTTATTTAAACACGAATCACATCATCGACATTTTTCTACTGGTTGTCTTTATAGTATAGTATATCCATATGTATAGTATATCGCGTACATCATGTATATAAGTGATTTGGCCTTGGATTTAAATGAGTAGAACGTAAGATCTAAATTGCAACTTAACGTTGTCAATTCATAAAAGCTATTAAACTAAAAAACAGGAAATGGGTGCTGTCATTTTGGGGCAAAAATAAGATATTTAAAGCTTCAAATAGTCAATTTGTTAAGTTTAATGTTCCATTAGCATGGCCGGTACTTCACTCATAAGGCAAAATAGTATTAGGAAATTGTCATTTCTATATTTTTAATCATTGTAATAATTTGGCCGCCATTATGGCGCATATCTTATAAATTACACTAAATATTAATGTTATTTAGAAAATCCGTGAATATACCGATGAAAAGTGATTCCCGTACTTTTACTATAGTTGTGTGTGTTGTTGGTGCAATAGCGCAATTCACAAGATGGCTTTTTTTAAAGTTTTTAAGTGTAAGGCCTGAGTGCATGCCCCGCTCTCAGGCCTTTAAAACGTTATGAAAAAAAGCGATATTATAATAATAGGGCGCGGGCGGCGGATTCGTAACTTGCGTTACGCGACGTTCGACGGTGCTCGGTGAACCAATGTGTTGTTCTGGTAACGATGATTCCAGGGCCTAATCATGGAGCTGGAAGTTAACTATGGGAACTCCCAAACTAAACAAGATATATCCATCGAGTTGAGGCTTATTTGTTTTGTCTTAGTGAACACTTCAGCACTGGATGATTTCTAGGGTCTTATGATGGAGCTGGAAACACCTAAACATACAAACAAGATAAACCCGCCGTGTTTAGTTTGGGCTAGTTTGATTTGTCTTCGCAAGCACGTAGCACCAGATAATAAAAAAAAAGAATTGTATTCTGCCGCAATGGCACTTTTACAAGTCAAAACTACGAGTATACCAGCGTTTCTGAAAAAGAAGACCACTGTTAAGAAGGAACGCGTATTTGTTTGCCAAAAAAACAGCTTATTAAAATAATAGTACTTACTTAAGTAACCTAAGTATAAACCTCAATATGAATACAAAGAAAAAAAAACAACGAGTTGTTTCACAAGAAAACATGCCCGAAACTGTGTTACAGAATACAAGGCAGGGAGATATAAAACAACAAAAATAATGATTAGATTAGATTTGAATTGATATAAATGCGACTATTATTATTATTATTATTGCTCAAAGGTTGGCTGGAAGAGATCCCTTATAGGGATAAGTTCGCCTTTGTACTTTGATCTATTGTGTGACATGTATATTCTTTAACATGTTATTGTGTACAATACAATACATACATACATACGTACTATTAACTAAATCCTTGGGTCTGCTTTCTTGTAGGAACTGTGTTGTGTCATTTAGCACACTAGCCGTGACACGGTCGATGGGTTTATCTTGTTTGGTTTAGGGATTCCCATGACCACCTTCCAGCTCCGTCATCACACCCTGGAAATCATCTATCACCAGAGTATTTGCCAAGACAAAACTAATATGCTCAGATTTGATGGTTTCATCTCGTTTGGTTTAGGAGTTCCCATGGCCACCTCCTCGCTCCATTATCAGACCCTGGAATCATCCCGCACCGGACGGTTTGCCAATACAAAACAAATGAGCCCAACCTGAATGGGTTTAACTCGTTTAGTTTAGGAGTTCCTATAGCCACCTTCCAGCTCTATCATCAGACCTTGGAAATCATCTTTCACTAGTGTTTGTCGAGACAAAACAAATAAGCCCACACTCGATGGGTTTATCTTGTTTGGTTTAGGAGTTCCCATGGACACCTTCCGACTCCATCTTCATTCAGACACTACCGTACTACGGATTAACTAAAATACATACTTAATAACATCCGGCAAGTTAAATAAAAACGTGTGTTGCCGCTCCGTGCCAATATGCCACGCGGTCGATCGGGCGAAACTTAGTGCGAGCAAATATCAAATCAAATCTCTATTTTACATAAAAATATGGTACAAAAGCTGGTATAAAATTATATCATGCTGGTCACACACATTCCACCAGAAACTGGCATGCAAAATGAACATAAAATGACACAATTTCAATTACATTACTAAAATTTCATAATTTTAAATTATATTACTAATATGTCATAACATTACATACTCTCGTACATACTCGTACATTCTTGTAAGAGCCAGTTCCTAAGTCTACGCTTAAATAATGTAATAGACAAAACTTTCATGTCGTCATGCAAACGATTAAAAATGTCAATGGACTTACAGTTTGCGTTATTGCTATACAATTGTGTCTTACGAACAGGACCAATGAGACGGTTTGGATATCTTGTACGAAAGTTGCATCTATCTTTATAGGTTTTGAAAAGTTCCGGGTGAGCCTCGACAAATAAACAAACTTCATATATATAAACACTTGGCACAGTCAATAAATTCAGATGTCTAAATAGCGGCCTATAAGATGTAACACGTCTACGTTACAGATCGCTCTGATGCACTGTTTCTGTGCTATAAGTGCGCGTTTTGCATGGCTTGAATTTCCCCATAGGAGGACGCCGTATCTGAGCAGCGAGCAGACGTAACCATGATAAGCCTGTATTGCGGTCTGCTTGGAGCTACTTTTAGCTAGTTTCCATAGAGCATAAGCAAACGAGTTAATTTTATTGCATAATTCATTAATATGCCCATCCCAAGAACACTTATCATTTAAGCAAACACCTAAAAATATTGCCTGACTTGATTCCGTTATCCCCTGATCTGCGGTAGTTACATTCAGCTGTTGCTTTTTGCCATTTCTATTCACAAACTGGATAAATGTGGTTGTATCTATATTTACTTTGAGATTGTTCCTATGCAACCATTTTATTACATCAGCGATTGTGTTATTTATGTCATTGTTATACGTTTTGACATCACAACATGGTATGACGACCGACAGGTCGTCCGCAAAGAGTATACAATCAAAATTTATCGCATTCGGTAGATCGTTAACTTAGAGTAAAAAAAGCTATATATACTATTGGTTTAGATTTATAACGTTATAATGGATACCGCTATACACCGCCTCAAATATCGTTTTGGATATGACGCTTTTTTGGAATAATAACGTTATAAACGATAGCGCTATGCGAAAATAGCGGTATTTAAAGGCCTGCCCGCTCTTAGCGGGGCGTGCACTCAGGCCTTAGGTAGGTACACTAAGTCAAACTATACTCGAAACGCCACAGACTAAACTAAGGAACTCATGAGAGTAGGTGACATGCGCAAACTTATGCGAAGTGATGTCTGCTCTAGTATAACTCAATGCTATTTATAAACGAAAAAATACAGACCTAATTTGATCGCAGGTACAGGGTTCTATAAATATTAACCCCTTACAACCTTCACCCACAATTTCCGTAATAAAACGACTTCGCATTTAATTTTTTGCTTTAACGGGCTTTGATTTCCTGCATTATGTGTAAGAATATTTTTTTATCTAGCTAGTGGAAGTTATAGGGTTCTGTCTGTACCCGATGCCTGCGAGACCTTTAGGCTGGATGAGCAGGGATGAATTGCTACTTATATAGTTCGAGCCTATGTGAGACGTATTTATTTTACTGGAATAGGTTTTGGCATGGACGCGTAAGTAAAGTACGCGTTCCCGCCCGCGCGTGTTTTAGCGTATCGAGTATATAGAAGTACGGTCAGTAGGTACGGTGACGTCGGCGACTCGAAACTCGAACGTTCAACTGTTCGGCGCTACTCGCACTCGTACTCGAATTCTTTCGGAAGATTTATACTTACACAGAAATAAATTTATCTATATACCAATTTTTAGAGCTTCTTTGCAACAGTCGCTAACATCAAATCAAATGTTAACGTCGTACGAACTAGATACTCTTAAATCTAGTACCTACTCGCAAAACGCGCAACGCGCATTTACGGGAATCACTTAATTTATCCACTGAGCGCCGGTACTCGTAAATATTCGTGGACCTAGTCTTTGGATTTAGTCTTTTTGTGGACGCGTAATCGCAAGACTCAGTACCTACGCGTTTTGACTAGTACGTCTCAACTCTATCCGTCGGTTCGATTCGCCTGCCAGTCTGTGTTTGACCTTTAAGGGTCATCTTTTGAACCGTAATTAATAGTCAATCAATCAATCAATCAATCAATTTATTTGCCAGAATATGGTAGCAGGTTCTTAAAAGTCAGTAAGTACAATACATATTCGACCTGCATGCAGGTGTGCAGATTATTATTACGTCACACCTGGCCATAATGCGAGTTTTACTGCACGCTGCGCGTACGGTAAAACTCGCATTGTGGCCAGAAGAAGACGTAAAATTGTGTACTTACCACGGGCGGTAATTCGTAAAGCCCCAGATCGCAATATTTATGGCCCGAACCGAAGGTGAGGGCCACAAACAACTGCGATCTAGGCCATTTACGAATTCACCGCCCTAGGTACGTAATGTACTATAATGTATCTTAGCCATAACGCCATACTATCTCACGTCCCGTAATAAGATTATCGGGGTAACTATTTCTAGGGTAATTATTTATTTGTTAAGGAAAATCCAGATTATTTCCCTTATCGTAGTGACACTACTGGCCACAATGCGAGTTTTACCGCCAGTAAAACTCGCATTATGGCCAGGTATGACGTAATAGTACATTGTTTAACGAGGGGCGTAAGTGGAATATTGCAAACAAGAGTCTATCAGAAGCCCGACGCCGAAGGCGGAGGGCTTTTGATGATTCGAGTTTTTCATCACATTTGCGAGGAAACAAATACATTTTCGATGAAATTAATACAATCGTAATAAAAACTGCGACATGTCAGTTGTCCATTTTGTTGAATTAGACGTGAGGCGCATATGGCAAAGACCCTTCGGTATACAGCCACGATTTGAAAACACTTAAAACATTTTACATAGACACTAAATAACTACATATTAAATCTGTAAATAATTCTGTTAAACATGTTTTAGTAGTGTTTTTAAGTTTAAATTTATTTATAAATACGTTTTCAGACATAGTATTTGATATAAAACCTCTTTGCTTTGTAACTGCCGCATGAGTGACAAATAAAATTTAAGAAAAAAAACATTACGCCCGTGGGCGTAACATAGGCTATTACAGCTCTGTATGTCTGCGCATTATGAAGCCCGTTTCGAGCAAGTGTGATGAAAAGAATTAAATGAAAGAAAAATTAGGGGATCCCCATACCACGCACGTGGTTTTCGGTGAGGCGAGGTGTGCACGACGAAGGAACCCCTTCCAATGGTTGGATGTAACATCGGAATGAAAACGTTCGCCTAATTCCGTCTTTATGATTGTTATGTTTACAAGTAAAATCAAAAGATTAAAAATCCCAGTTCTGCTTTTTTTCAAATATTACAAGAAGGTTTAGCCAAATCCATCAAGCCCTTGAATGGTAGCCCGTAGAATACAATTTTCTTGTAACCATACATTACATACATACATAATACATACGCTCGAAATAAGTATATAGGTAACCCTCCCTTTCAGGCAGCTGGGTAAAAAGGTGACAAGTACATGTGATAAAATTGTTATAACGTTGGTTTGAAAAAAAAAAAATGCCACGAGCTTCTAGAAAAACTAGACTAATCAAATTCGCTCTTAAACCAAAATAAAATAGGTGTTCTTTTCTTAAAATCGACCGTACCGACTATGTATGTACTCGTACACGGAAAAATGTTATAACAACTTATATGTTCCGTTCCGAATAGAAATATTACGCAGTGATACGAAGCGAAGAGTCCGACTTCACCGAGTTTTATTTCCTCAATATTGCGTGGAGTATTTGTATAAAAATTGGTTGCTTTTTATTAGTAGGTAAATATTTTACGTTTCCTTTGAAGTCAGGATCGTTTACGATATTATAATTTAGACTACGCCTTGCAATAAGAAGCGGTCAGCCAGCATCTACAAATGCTTTGCTAATATTTATACAAATATTTCGGGAACATGAACGGTTGCCATAGCATTCTCAATAAAATGAATTTGATGAGCCACTGGCAAATTTGAGTGCTGACGCGTTTGGTTTTATTTGTATTAGGCCAATTTGTAGAGAATCAATGCATCTAAAAATATTTGTTAAATCTCTTTAATATTGAAGTGCTGTGCTTGACCTAGTAAATATGCGCCAGGGTGGGGGGGAGTGGGAGTTTATTTTGAAATGGGAACACGCTTTTGCGTCGGTGTGGCTCGCGCCCCGCGCTCCGGCTGACAGTGGGAACCAGGAAGTCTTCTGGATAAGCTATAAAAGGTGGATAATTTTTTTTGTTGATATACATATTAATGTACTATAGTGTTCAATAGGTCGTGAGAATCGGCATGATGACGTCTCATGATGATCATTTCTGATTGTTGGTCATATTGTGTCACTATTCGCTAATACACTGAATAAGTAAAAAAATACAATATTAGGTAATTTGTTTTTCTTTAATAGCTAAACAAACCATCGTATGGTGTAGAACAAATTCTGACGTCGCTTAAATGGGAGGATATTTTGTTAAAAGTTAGGGGCGTTGCTCGGCATTTGAGAAAATGTGTGTACCCAATTAGCGTATGTTGTTAAACAAAAATTAATTCAGTGTCACATATGAAAATTAACCAGTTTCACACTGAAGGAACGTGTTTACACGTATCATTTAGAAATTGATAAGAAAAACTCTATTTTTATACATTGAGTGTAAATACTAAGGGAGCAGTCATTCATCATAATACTATTAAAGGAGATCATGTAAGAAGAAAACAGAAAAGAAATACCAATTCAGTAAGATATTTTCCTTGGCCGAGCTTGCAGATTACCGGGGCTGTTGTAAAGGCTTGCGAAGTGGAAACTCCTAAAAAAACGGTGCAATAGGCATGTTGCCTCATGTTCAAATTGATAACGTAATGATGCTAAATGGATAGTAGACCATCAAATTATCACAATAAATTACAAAATATAATTAAAATCATAAAAAGATATGAACCATGAAAGATTAGAAAAGATATGCATTTTTTTATTGTCCAAGGGGAAATTTAAAGTTACCAATACAGAATCCTTACGCTTTTATAGAAACTAAATTGTATTACAACTATGTACTTGAACGCATTATTTCGCGACCGAAACAACAATTTACCTGATTTTCCATACAACGATCAAAGGCTCTAGTATACGTTTCACCGAAACAAAACATACGGTACGATCGCGCGGATTTGACAGCTAAACGCAACGTTTTGTTTCGGTAAAACTTATACTAGAGCCTCAGTACAAGTGTCAGTTGTGAACTTGTGACGTCATACCTGAGTGTCTATCAGTATGAAGCGTTTTGCGCTGCCGCCAGCGAGGTCAAATAAAAACCGATAATGTCTGTCTTTTATGCTGATTCTCCGACCCCGAACGTATTGAACATCCCTGGTATGCATAGGTACCTAACAAGCGTTTTATATGTTATCTTTATGTTCAAATTGAATAAGCGTATTAAGTATTATAAGTTTTACCCGCACACGATGATTAATCTAATTTATTTTCGTCTATAACCATGTTTGTTAAATATTTATTTATCAAACTTTTTGCTGCTGTACAGTAGGTATACAGCGTGGAACGGGACGATGGATTTTCCGGCAAGAGGAGGATAGTTTAGCGTTAGTGCTTACCTACTATTTTCCAATTAAACTAAGTAAAGTTTTCTGACCGTTTCCAAGTTAGAGTTGATCAAACTTTTGTGCAAAAATCGGCTTATTACAACTCTAATGGAGAATAAGGTCAATGACCTGCCAGGTCTTTGCCATCACTGGTAAACAATCTTTTCTCAAGGGATGACAGGAATTACAATCACCGGAAGGTCAATTTTGCTTGAACCCCGGATAAATGACAGTGAAATTGACAAATTATCGAGTAGCAAGTCTGTCATGGTAATGCAGTAATTATATTTTTTAAGACAAAAAAAAATATATAGTTTTAAAACCTGTGTGGCATGATACATCTAGGTGTATTGTTTAAAATTCACCACTCTCCCTCCACCTGACGCTCGACGCCCCCTCACCTTGAAATGTGTCCCCGTCGGTGGTTTTGTAACATTCTCAGGGAAACTATAATAGAAATCAAAAAACGTGCCAAGGACAAAATTAATCCTCATTAAATTATGGTAAACGTCGACAGTTATATATAAAGATTAATTAGGGTTGGCGCTATCATAAAATGTTTCATTAAATTTGTTTTTTTTTGTTTGCATTTTTGTGTAATCATTACTTTTCGATTCTACTGCCCTTATATGTATTTTTTTAAGGTTCATGGAAAACATCCAACCTGTATGTATATAAATGTATGAAATTGAATTGCAATTCACAAATTAAAAAATAATAAAACGAAAAAGAGTCTGTCCAAAAGTTCTGCCTGCGGCATGGACCCCGTGACGCTGTTTGGACCGCAAGAGCGATCCTTTGTGAAAGGTACCCGCCAGCTCCAGGGTCCCCTGAGGCGTGGACCAGCCGCGACGACAGGGTCCTCATGAAGGCCTTCATGTCGGCTGATTAGGGTCCCGTCGTTTCAACTGCAAGCGCCGCAAACTCGTAGTTCTGTTATGATTTTCGAGCGTATGAATGTATATAAGTATAAATATTGAGGTCTTTGAACCGCCCCTTTTTTAGGGTTCCGTAGTCGAGATTCCTTATAGCTTCGCCATGTCCGTACGTCTGTGGCTTCTCAGTGACGCTTACTAATAGAAAGCTGTGGATCCGGCATGGGTACATAAATCAACCACGCCCCAATTAAAAGGTAGAACAACATGTTGTAAAATGGCGATGCTTTTTTTTTCTCCGTAAACTTAGGTTTTGTGTTGCCGTTGGATTATCTCGTTCATAAATAAGATGAGTCTTGAACTTGAAAAACTATTTTCCAATTCAGAGATCCGTTTTTGTAATATGTATTTATTATTCACCGTTATCAAGCTAAACCTTACGTGTTAATTTGGTATTACATTTAACATTCGAGTCATGCACATACAATATTTAAATACTTAAGTACCTATAATCCGATTATTATTACATTAGGCTTTAAAGCCCTAATTTTTATTAGTCATGTGTCCGGCTCTCTGCTGGCTAAATGGTTACTACCTACTGGGTATATGAGAAAAAAAAATGGCAGTAGTACATATAATTAATTGAAATAGAAAACTATCACGGATACGTACCTAGGTGTAACTAGTTAACGAGTAATAGTCGATCAACTTAAAAATGTACTTGTAAAGTGTTGGCACATTCGTTCAAATTCGGGCGACACTAACGCATCGTATAGTTGGCGCGCGCGTGTAGAAACAAAGACAGACAGGCAACTACGGAACCATACACTGTGCGTGGTCCGACACGCGCTTGCCCGGTTTTATTGTTAAGTAAAAACTAAAGGCACAGAAACGGCCCGCCAAGTCAAGAAGGAACTGCCATTACACCTCGAAACAACTCGGGCAGTCTAAAGCCTCATTTATCATCGTTCTAACACGTGTACAATTTGTCTGCTAAACCTTAAGGTTAAGATCGAGCCTATGGCATTAATTCTGCCAGTTGTTGGTAAATGTCTATTATAAATTTAATAAATAAAAAAATAGAAGTAATAAAATAACATATTTATGCAACTGAGCGCACTTAAAAAATTGTTTAGCAATACGAGAACGAGTTCGAGGGATGCGCGATATTGATTCGTTAGGGAGCCGGTCTCATAACGCTACTGTGATAAACTCCTTGATTTTCTGTGCGAATTTAGGGAGCGACCACACCGGTGCTTAACGCTGCTTATACGCGATGACGTGTCGTATGCGTTTTGCTGCATTTTACGGTGCGTTAGCGTATTTTGAGCAGTGGTGTGGTCCCTTTATTTGTGTCCTATTGTCGTCTCTGAAACAAAATAGCTTTGATGGAGGCAGGTTTTGACAATACCTGCGGCGGCGGCCTTAATTAAACATTATGATATGGGATACCAATGTATATATATATATATATGTTTAATTAAGGCAGCCGCCCACTACCTATATAGCGAAACCTAATTTGTATTTCAAAGATACAGTTGTAGTTTCATTGACGCTGAAAATTGTGTTTTAGTGCCACGGTACGCCTTGAAACATTACATACACACTCGCACAGTTTAGTTATAGCTCAGATGAAAAAAAACGAAGGTATATCCTGGACGGTTATTAAAATTTAACGTATTTTGATTGCACAAAGTTGAACATATCGAACCTAACGCGGACTACAGCCCATTATTGCAATAATGCCGTTAATCATTCCTGTCTCCAAACATTCATTATTTTTCATACAATTCAGCATCATCAAGTTGAGTAAAAGGTTTCGTTTTGTGCATAACGTTGTTTACCTTTGCCTCGTAGATATTTTATACAGAGACATACTTTATATTTAAATCAAATTCAAAAAACTCCAGGGTTTATTTATCTACAATATATTAAATCGATGTAGTAAAAATAATAAACCGAACGAAAGTATTGAACTTTTCGATATCTGATTTATAAATTGGGAAATATATTTTTGAATTGTAAAATAGGATGAGGATGACATTTAATATGACAGCCTAAAAATTAACTATACAGAACCCATTTTCCCTCTGTCTAATCCTATCTGGAACAGGGTATAGACAAAAAATAGTTAATCCATCGATTTACGGGTTAGTTGTGCAAGCTGTACAAATGAACTTCTAATAAATTAATTGTAACATTGTGGGTTCGTATCTCGGCTCGTACCAATGAGTTTTTCGGAACTTATGTACGGAATGTCATTTGAAATTTACCGTTAACTTTTCTGTGAAGGAAAATCGTCGTGAGAAAACCCACATACATCTGCGAAGAAATTGAACGTTGTATGTAAAGCACCCAACCCGCACCGGGCCAGCGTGGGTACTACTGCCCGTTCCCTAATAGTTGATGTCTAAGTATTAAGCATAATCCTACGGATAGTATTTTATTTATCAATTCACGCCGTACTTGACTATCGCCGGGCTTATCTCGTGATTAGACTATCCGAGCATATCTGTATGCTGATAAAAGAAACATTGTGAGATATATTCGCCGAGTCTATGTATTGTTATATGCAAAATCTTCTTTACTAGTGTTAGATTGGTTTATGCATCCACATAGAACACATATGTAGCTCGTTCAATCTGCACTCGTGAGAATTTAATCAAGGCCTGCAAACGCGGCGCAGGCCAACTTCTTATAGTATTTAGAGGTCGAGTGGGCGTCCGTAATTCCCTGCCTGTGGTACCATGCATAAAAAGGTATTTTAGTTGTAATACTTAGTTACAATTGCTTAAACACCTACGGATGAAAAGGAAAATTGTGAGTTATTTCAAAAGCTGTAGGTACTTCCTAAACCATAGTAATAGTGATATTGACTTTATATTTCGTCTTTGTTAGAAGGCAATTTTCTCGATTGTAAGAATTTTTAAGTGTGGTTTTTATTTGCCTTTTTTACCTCAGCCAACACAAATAATACATATGTAGACGACATCATAATCAAGTTAAAATGACGACATGCATGGAAGCAAATATGAACAAAACTACAAACTTAGATATTTATCGATGTTATAGCCAACAAAAAAAGCCATTTCCAACGAGTGTTGTTTTTTTTTCTTCCGTGCGCCGAAGAGGTGTATCTAGGGGCGTGGTTTACAATAGTCGAAGCAACGCTCATATTTCAGTTTTTTTGTCGTCTGACTGCAGCTGGGCTGGAGCAAGAGGTGATGTTTTCGAGTGTGTGTATGTTTGTCACTACGTTTAGTGCTTTGCAATTACTACACATAGACGACACTAAGCGGGCCATAGTAGGTAACATACGAATTGCATGGTCTTTAATGAACCTATTCCCATTGGCAGTCCTCATATTTCATTAGTCTCTGCTTGCATAATTTCTTATGACTACACTCTTTTAGCGTTTTCCTAACGTAAATATCGTTAGACAAGTCAAGTGTGATCCGAAGCTTTACATGAAGATTCGCATGTAAATGTGGAATGTAATTCGTGTATTTGTTTGAAACAGGAGCTCACCTGCGAAGAGCCGCATCACAGGAGGCCGAGAAACGGAGAGCGTCGCTCGGCAATGTGACCACTCGGCACCGGGCCTCGGACGCTTTCCTCGACCCGCACCATGCGGCCATACTGTTCCGAGACTCGAGAGGGGTGAGTCAGCACTTGACCTCATTAAATGGTGTTAAATTATTTAGGCACTATACGTGTAATACGTCAGGTTCACTCTGGTTTTAAATGTGGTTGGGTTACTTTAACCATTTACCTAGGTATATTATACCTAACACAGACTAATACAGACCCGCAGTATAAAGCAAGACGATGTTTCATATAGTTTTCTCTGCGACTTCTTATGGGCAGCTAAGCTGAGTTAGAATGAGACGAATAGTACGGTATTTTGAGTCAGTTGACGACTTGTCTCCATTTACTGCCCACCACATTGTTAAAATTGTAAACAATACTGCCGAGACGTCAACGTCAAGTTGACACTTAGTGTTATAATTATTTTTCACATGTCATGCTCGAAAAGTGGGTCATATTAGGCTTAGCAAGCGGGGCTAAAGTAGTACATTTAGCCTCTAGGGAAAATATGTAGACATATTTATGATTTTTAAAACATTTAATTTGACCAATTAACAACAACCCCGTATTAAATCCACCAATCACAACTCTTTCAAACGAATATTTGTATTTGCCATCAACTAACCAGAATACAGCTACATATTCTAATCGACCAATCAGAAAACAGAATTCATGTCAAACATTAGGTGTTTTTAATCCCTAAATCACAATCATATAAAAAATAAAACGCCTCTGAACGTCAATAGCCGCGTCCAAACGTTCAAGCGTCATTAACTACATACTTGGAATAAGCTTTGAGATTGAGCGGGATAGATGCTCTCTGTCTCGCTTTATCTTATCGTATGCTTCCGTATGCTGTCCGCCGCGTTCTGACGTTTGGACGCGGCTATAGACGGTGAGAGGCGTTTACTCGTGGTGCCAATATTTTGTATCTGTGTCAAAGCAGTTTTGAACCATCTTTTCGCCGTGAAATTTATTAGTGATTATGGATGGATAAATCTTCGTTTTTACTATTTTCTCGCTGTCGAAGTGAAAAGTAGAGTGTATAACTCTGGTCTAAAAGCCATATTACCCCTCGAACAATTTTCCCTCACTTCGCTCGGGAAAATAACCATCTCGTGGTAGTATGGCTCATTTTAGCCCCTTGTTATAAAATCTACTATTAAAGTTTATATTCATCGACATTTTATCGGCTTGAACTTTGTCGGCGCGGCGTTTGGTAAGTTTGAGAGACAGAGACTGGAAATACAGACGTGAGTATATATACATAGAGAGGCCTTATAAATATTATCAAAGATCCTACTAATATTATAAATACGAAAGTTTAGATGTTTGGATGTTTGTTACTCAATCACGCTTAAACGGATGAACCGATTTGAATGAAATTTTGCACGAAGATAGTTTATAGCCTGGATTAAAATATAGGATAGTTTTTATCCCAGGTCCCCGCGGACGAAGTCGCGGGCGGAAGCTAGTATTATATCATTTGTAATGCTTGCTTATTTTTGCCCGACTGCGGCAACGCCGAAAGGAAGGGATATGTTTTTAACACATGTTTTTGTTGCAGTTACCGGTTGCGGATCCGTTTTTGGAAAAAGTCAGTCTTTCAGATTTAGGTAAGTAAATACTTCCAACATTAAGGTTTCGTGCCTCGTTATACGAATAATTTGATCCCTTATCAATATATTTCTAAAGAGATTATCACCTAACTAGACGTGCCCGCGGCTCTACCCGCGTGAATGAATTATATGAAGTATTTGTCACAATTGTATTACCTAGTCTAGCCATAAGTTCTGTTACTGGCAGTTAACAATGATTTTAAGAAAAATAATAATTCGAATTTCGAATGTTGTGTTTTGACGTAAGTACTTGGATGTTTTTGCCACCATTTATATACAATATAATATTAAAATAAGTAAATTAATAATGGAGTGGGGTGTCAAAGAAAATAGAATTGCTGTGATTGCTCTGCATAAGGTAGGAATGGAGCCGTCCCACATTTTTGAGACACTAAAAAAGTTAGAGATCAGTCGAATGTTTGTGTATCGTACCATTCAAAGATACACCAAAACGTCCTCTGTCGATGACAGTAAAAGATCTGGCCGACCACGTACTGTTAGAACAAAACAAGCCGTTAATGCTGTAAGGGCCAGAATTCGCCGAAATCCCATAAGAAAACAGAAGATCCTTTCTAAGGAAATGAAAATACCACCTAGGACACTTTCGCGTATAATCAAAGGACTTGAGTCTTGCAGCTTACCGACGATATACAGGACATATGTTAAATCAGTCACTAAAGGACAAGAGAGTTGAAAGATCAAAAAGCCTTTTATCTCGATACGCACATGGGAAATATAAAAATATTCTTTTCACGGATGAAAAAATTTTTACTATCGAGCAGCACTACAACAAACAAAATGATAAAGTGTACGCACACAACTCTCGAGAAGCTAAAGAGATAGTTGGAAGGATTCAGCGAGGTCATCATCCCGCTTACGTCATGGTTTGGTGGGGTGTGTCGTATCAAGGCGTCTCTGAGATCCATTTTTGCGAAAAAGGAGTGAAAATTTCAGCTAAAGTGTATCAGGACACGATTTTAGAAACAGTAGTTAAACCACTAAACGACACAATGTTCAAAAATGTACACTGGACCTTTCAGCAGGACTCAGCCCCGGGTCATAAAGCTCGCACCACCCAGATTTGGCTGCAAAGGAATGTTCCGGACTTCATCAAGGCAGATGATTGGCCCTCTTCCAGTCCCGACTTAAATCCCCTGGACTATAAATTGTGGTCAGTGTTAGAGGACATGGTCTGCTCTAAACGCCATGCCAATATCGATTCTCTAAAAAAATCTTTGAAGGTAGCAGTGGCAAATTTCCCAATGGATACAGTGCGTGAATCTATAGACGTGTGGCCGGATCGTTTGAGGGCGTGTATTAAAGCTAAAGGCGGGCATTTTGAATAAAAAATATATTGTTTAGAAACCTTATTAACTTACCTATAAATAAACATTTACTTATGGTAAATTAATTACATCCTTTTAAAAATATGTTTCATTTCATTTGTAACAGAACTTATGGCTAGACTAGGTATGTTCATGAGCCCTGATTAGCAACGTATACGTCATATACATTTATTAAAATGTCAACATGAAACTCAGTAATTAAAACCTTTTGTATTCTGCGGCCACGGTTCCATAACTGGCCACCTTATACTAAAAAAACCGGCCAAGAGCGTGTCGGGCCACGTTCAGTGTAGGGTTCCGTAGCCCGTTCCGTGAAACGAATGTATGAGCAAGAGAGTTCAAATTCCCAAATCAAATCGACCATGTATTATAGACAGACACAATACAAGCAATACTTAGAGAACCGCTTATTATTAGACAATGAACGACACAAAACAACTAGGGCAATTCGAGCAAGACAAATTTTCGACCTAGTGTATGGGCGCACCTGCTCCGACCCCATTAAATCAGGAAAAATCTTAACAGCGCCATGTACAATGTGAGTGTTCCGCGTACAGCGACATCTATCGGCAAATTAAGTAAACTATTGCCCGCGAGCTTAAAGTATGGAAGATGTTTTTTATGGGATAATTCTTTATTGCGTGAACCGATTTTCACCGTTTTTTTACTTTATTTGAAACCACGTCATTTCATTGTGATTTTGTAGAAATTACAGGTACAATAAACACCTGCTTATACGGTTAAATTACAAACTTAGTTCAGAAATTATATTGTAATTTTTTTCAAAAACTATTCAACCTATCAAGTTCAAAATCATTTTCCAATAAAGTTTTTATAAAGTTCTACTTTTAGATTTTTTTTCTTATTTTTAAAACTTATGGTTCAAAAGTTAGAGGGGGGGTCACATTTTTTTTACTTCTGGAGCGATTATCTCCGAAAATATTAACATTATCAAAAAATGATTTTAGCAAACCCCTATTCATTTTGAAATACCTATCCAACAATATATCACGTTAGGGTTGAAATGGAAAAAAAAACACCCTACGTTACGTATAGGGGAGGTACCCTAATAAAAAAAAACACTTTATTTTACCACTTTGTCGGCGTGATTGATATACATATTAGTACCAAATTTCAGCTTTCTAGTGCTAACGGTTACTGAGATTATCCGCGAACGGACGGACAGATAAAGCGAAACTATAAGGGTTCCTAGTCGACTACGGAACCCTAAAAAAAGAACTCTATTCACTTACAATAGATACTTATAAACTGTCATTCTATGGAATTTGTTATGTAAATTGTAAACAAACCGTCATACTGAAATTGACATTAAATGTCAATTTCAATACATTGGTTGTTTAATAGTTAGCAAATTCCATAAAATGACAGTTTAGCTCCGTATTGCACTTGTGCGAAAGAGACGGAGCACCCCTTTAATCCATTTATTTAATCACAAACCGTGGTTTTACAGTCTAAGCAGGGCTTAAGGTATTATTAGAGACCAAATGCGTCTACTTAAACGTAACGTATTAAGCGAGACCGATCCGAACAATGGCCGACGGTTCTAATTGTCAATGTTATCGAGATTTCATTACGTGATTGTAGAAAAAATACGCAACAGACCCGGGAGCCTTTATGCTCTTACTATAAGGTAATATCCAGAAAATTGATTCTAAAATTTATTTCTCGTGTTACTTGCGTTGTTTTTGAGAAACGTGACGCCGTAGATCGTGTTTTTTGTAAGGCGCTATCTCGCTTGTTCCTTCGTGTTTTATCCCGTTGGGGTTTTTCGATTTTATGTAATAGATATTACTGGAGCCTACACCTCAGGATGTATCTATTCCATGGTAGTCTTATCTCTTACAAGATCTTTTAAAAGCTTAATAAATTCATCATTACGGCTTGTTTTAGGCGAAACAACTTTTAAAAGCACTCGTTCCATTTTAGGATTTTTTACTGTACCTCAGTGTTCACCTTCAACGTCCACCCGTTCTATCGGCCGCCTGCTTGAAAGGGCTCTTTCTTTTGTACTGTACCTCAGTGTTCACCTTCAATGTCCACCCGTTCTATCGGCCGCCTGCCCGAAAGGGCTGTTTCTTTTGTACTGTACCTCAGTGTTCACCTTTAACGTCCACCCGTTCTATCGGCCGCCTGCCCGAAAGGGCTGTTTCTTTTGTACTGTACCTCAGTGTTTACCTTCAACGTCCACCCGTTCTGTCGGCCGCCTGCCCGAAACGGCTGTTTCTTTTGTACTGTACCTCAGTGTTCACCTTCAACGTCCACCCACCCGTTCTATCGGCCCCCTGCCCGAAAGGGCTGTTTCTTTTGTACTGTACCTCAGTGTTCACCTTCAACGTCCACCCGTTCTATCGGCCGCCTGCCCGAAAGGGCTGTTTCTTTTGTACTGTACCTCAGTGTTCACCTTCAACGTCCACCCGTTCTATCGGCCGCCTGCCCGAAAGGGCTGTTTCTTTTGTACTGTACCTCAGTGTTCACCTTTAACGTCCACCCGTTCTATCGGCCGCCTAGGGCTGTTTCTTTTGTACTGTACCTCAGTGTTTACCTTCAACGTCCACCCGTTCTATCGGCCGCCTGCCCGAAACGGCTGTTTCTTTTGTACTGTACCTCAGTGTTCACCTTCAACGTCCACCCACCCGTTCTATCGGCCCTCTACTCGGCCTCTTACTATAAGGTAATATCCAGAAAATTGATTCTAAAATTTATTTCTCGTGTTACTTGCGTTGTTTTTGAGAAACGTGACGCCGTAGATCGTGTTTTTTGTAAGGCGCTATCTCGCTTGTTCCTTCGTGTTTTATCCCGTTGGGGTTTTTCGATTTTATGTAATAGATATTACTGGAGCCTACACCTCAGGATGTATCTATTCCATGGTAGTCTTATCTCTTACAAGATCTTTTAAAAGCTTAATAAATTCATCATTACGGCTTGTTTTAGGCGAAACAACTTTTAAAAGCACTCGTTCCATTTTAGGATTTTTTACTGTACCTCAGTGTTCACCTTCAACGTCCACCCGTTCTATCGGCCGCCTGCTTGAAAGGGCTCTTTCTTTTGTACTGTACCTCAGTGTTCACCTTCAACGTCCATCCGTTCTATCGGCCGCCTGCCCGAAAGCGCTGTTTCTTTTGTACTGTACCTCAGTATTCATTCAACGTCCACCTGTTCTATCGGCCGCCTGCCCGAAAGGGCTGTTTCTTTTGAAACGTTATGAAGATAAGCGGATGTAATTGTAACATGTGTCCTTGTAGCGAAATGACTATCAGAAATGAAATGAAATGAAATGAAATGTGTTTATTTGCTTAACATTATGTACATTTACATGATAGATAGTAAAAGATAAAAATAAACAAAAAGTAGGAGGGCCGCCATGCGAGAAAGGTGTATTTATTTTAAAGTTATTTCTATCAACTGGTCGGGAAACGGCAGTACAAGTTAAATTGTCTATATTATAAAGCACAGTCGAAAAATAAGAAATAGTACTTTTTGTTATAGGTAAGCGCGTATGGCCGTCAAAATGCATCTTTTTTTACAGGAAGTCTGCTTTTATTTTACGTTTTGTTTAGTGTTTGTTATTTTTGTGATACTTTTGGGTTATCCTTAGCACAAAATTTGTGTACGCAATACAAAATGTAAAACAAAAGCAGATATAACAACAATTTACGCGGCCTTGCCAAAGTGCAGAGAGTAAGTAGTAAATACAAAAATAAAACAGTAATTACTTTAATGATACAAAATAATATTATTCTCCTTTGATGCCTATCCAAGTTTGCACTTATATCTGGCGGTGCTGACTGAGCTTATTCCACAATCGACTAAATTGATATTTTTACAGAATAAATAATTTACTTTAAAAACAAAGTTTTAACCGACTTCAATTTAGTACTCCGCCAAGCCATGAGAACATTTCCACATTTATTTTCCAATTTACCACATGAACTGATTTCCGAGAGCAAATGCGTTGATTATTAGGGGAAAAAACCCAATCGCTGTATGTGGCCCGATAATATTTGAGGACTTCCGTCGATTCCACAAGGATCACCTTTGGCACTTCATTAGTTGCTATTTCAACGGAATCTTATCAGAATCTGTGACGTACATTTGTACTTCTAAGTACATATTTGAGGAATTCCATAAGTCATCTGTGGTCTTCATCATCAATTCCACTCCACCAAATTTATGATTACCGGGTGTAAATACACGAGTTAAAATAGAAAATACCAAAATCACTACACGCGTGCCTAATATAATTGAAGAGTTCCCTCAATTCCTCATGGATCCCATCATCCAATTGAATTTTTGAAAAAAATGGGACCCACCTGGAACTACCTACTTACAAACAAAAAATAAATTTTACGAATCGGCTCATCAATGACGGAGTTCTGTGGTAACAAACATTAAACATAATAAAAAAAAATACAACCGAATTGAGAACCTCCTCCTTTTTTTTGAAGTCGGTTATAAAATACTAACCAATACGAGTCAGATACAAAATGAACTTTGTGTTTCAAACAAATTGATTTTACTATAAATTTCAGGCATTTTTCAACATTGGTTTTCAGAATTCGGCTAAATCAAAATAAACTATTTTAGGAATGTTTTTAATTGCTTTATAAGTACATGTAAGTATATATTTGATCCATTTGCAAATAAAAAAAATCTTCAGTGTAATATACAAGTGGTTGTTTATACAACTCTCTGTTTATCTTCTTCTTATTTTCTCGATATACTCGATAAGATTACTTTTTATAAACTGGCTTGGAGATCTACCCCCTTATTCATAAAACTTAAAATGCCACTACTTAATAAAATGTGCTTTGTCCCTTTCTTACGAACACAAATGTCAACGTGACAGATAAGGACACACGAATTTTAACGGCATTTTAGTTAAAATGGGCTTGTAGAACGTTTATGAATACGGCCGCTAATATATATTATAAACGTGAGTGTTTGCGAATTTCTAATGTTTGTAAGGCCTACAATATGTCAAATATGCAATTTTAATACTTTAAATTTAACTTTTATTTAAAAACGATTCATCATAATAACACTTTCGTGGGATGAATGGCTTAAAGAAACAGTAAAAAAAAAATACGTATGAGAACTGCGTAAAGTACATAGAATTAGTGCGAAAAGTCCAACTTTTAGCATGTTATATTTATTTATGGCTACAAAAAGTAACACATTTCACCCAACTTTATTAAAAATATTTTATCGGATTAAATATGGTTGATAGATACGGTATAAAATCCTTGGTGCGCGAACCTCGTATTGATCGAATTGTCTCGGTTGTATTGACTGATGACTCAGTAGTCAGTCAGTCAGTGACGATATTCCCTTATAATAATTTACTTTAAGAACAAAGTTTTAACCGACTTCAATTTTGTACTCCGCCAAGCCACGAGAACATTTCCACGTTTCTTTTCCAATTTACCACATGAACTGATTTCCGATAGCAAATGCGTTGATTATTAGAGAAAAATCCCAATCGAAGTATGTGGTCGGATAATATTTGAGAACTTCCGTCGATTCGTCAAGGATCACCTTTGGCACTTTATTAGTTGCTATTTCAACGGAATCTTATCAGAATCTGTCACTTACTGTACTTTTAAGTACATAATTGAGGAATTCCATAAGTCATCTGTGGTCTTCATCATCAATTCCACTACACCAAATTTATGAGTTATAATAGAAAATACCAAAATCACCACACGCGTGCCTAATATAATTGAGGAGTTCCCTCAATTCCTCATGGATCCCATCATCCAACGGATTTTTTGAAAAAATGGGACCCACCTGGAAGCGTATACTTACAAACAAAAGAAATACAACCGAATTGAGAACCTCCTTTTTATGAAGTCGGTAAAAAATGCTTATTGTATGTACCCAAGTATCAATTAGAGGAGAGGAGATGGTCGATAAGTAAACATTGTTTGATTAGTATGAAACAATGACAAAAAAGATAATTGACCTTGTTTATTAAAATGAATATGAATTGCATTTTCTTTGCGCGCAACATTGCACTCTTTCACGGGCGTTTTGTAGATTTACTTGATTAAATTATAGTTATTATAGACTGCGGTTAAAGTAGTTGCTATTGTACTTTACGTCTAATTCATTGAAACGTGGAGTCACTGGGCGGGCGAGAAGAACCATATTGTACGTTAGTGACGGTTCTCGGGTTCCATTACGTTTGTAAAGGCGAATAAGGAGGCCATCGTGTCCTTCAAAAGCATGTCATTCTAAAGCCGGTTAAAAATGGATCACATATGGTAAAGAGGTACTATCATTATTACTACTACTATTTGTTTATTATTTAGTATCAACACCTGTAGTGTACACCAGAGGTGTGGTGAAATGGTGCGGCGGCGCGTGGGCATCGTCAACATGGGGCGCGGTGTGGCGATGGCATGGCGGTGGCGAGGCGGTGACGGTGCGGTGGCAGCGTTAGCGGTGTCAAGTTCGTCGCACGTCTCCCGGCGCCCGCGGCCGGCACGGCGCGCCTCTGTGCTTATAATTAGCAGTGAGCCGTGGGAGGCGCGGCGGGCCGCACCGAGCGATGCGCGGCCCCGTGCATGCTGCGTCTACACTACTTCTCGGACAACCCCGCCCTCGCCGCCGGCGAAGGCGAAGACTCCGTCTACTCTATCGATCTCATCAAGGAGTTCGAAGAGGTCGGCCGCGCGTGGAAGGCTTTCCTCGCTGATTGGCTCCTGAAAGGTGCCGGCTTGTTTATCGCGCACACGCCGCACGCATAGTGTTGCCCGGTTACATTTTGACCTATTCTTCCCATTTGTTTCTTGTTGTGATGAGGTTTTCAGTTCGTGTATATCTTACTTGTTTATAATTCGTTTGCAATATGAAACATTTCTTCTAAAATGAAATATTAGAGAACATACCTGCCTATATTATATTTTTTGAAGCTCGTTAATGTGCTAAATGCAGTGACGACAAATGGAGTGCGTTCGTGCGGTTATGTTTTGTTTGACATCATGGCGCGGCGCGTCCGCGCTCAAGGCAATAAACACGACGTGTCCAATGATCTTTGTGTATTTACACCGTGTGCGTCATTCCTATAATGTTCCGGTATATAAATGAGTATCTATTCACCAATTATCTAGTTATTTTTAGCTGTCATTCGGAATAATGTCGATGGACGACTAATCTAATATTGATTTCCTTAATATTTAATTTAGTCATCTTGTTGTTTTACTGCACTGTAATGTAATAATTTAATAACTCTCTTGAGTAATTGTTGCAATTTTTTTATGACCTCATTTGTTATAAACGCACTGCGCTTTGTATTACCGATAACATTTAGAAAACATTCGTGATAATATAATTACAATAGACCACCTGCTTCGCCGGAATTAAAATAAATAAAACATTTGTTATATTCATGTATAAAGTCAAAACGTACCCATTTTCTTTGCTCTTTTAACCCCCGACGCAAACAAGAGGTGTCATCAGTTTAACATGTGTATATCTGTGTACTTGTGTTTGTCGGTGGGCTCGTAGCTCCCAAACGGGTGAACTGATTTGAGTGCGGTGTTTTTTATCGAAAGTCTTGTCTGTCGAGATGATTTTTAGTCATTTTGTTGTGTCGGGGTTGTCTTACATTTTAAATGTATACTTGTACTAGCCTCCGCCCGCGACTTCGCCTGCTTGGAACCGGGTCAAAAACTATCCTATATTTTAATCCAGGCTATAAACTATCTTCATGCTAAATTTCTTCCAAATTAGTTGACCCGTTTAAGCGTGATTGAGTAACAAACTAAAATAATATCAGATAATATTGATTTAAATTTTTAGAATTCTCACACATAATTTTTACTTAGCGGGGTTTAATTACGTTATTTAGTTACCCCTCTGAGGTCTCCCGACGTTTAGGATGTGTCGCAACATCCGTGGTCACGGGACAACTGTTCCACGTTGAGAGGTAAATCAATAAGTTAATTATACACGCGATGAAGGCCCGTTTAGTAAAAATAATGAATACAGGGTGGCCCAAAAATACGCTGACAAAGTTTTTTCTAATTATTTTATTAACCTACTTACGTAACTAGTAAGTACAAAATAAGTTAAAAATTTAGACTACAATCTTTTTTATGCAACAAAAACCAATTGTCTTCAAAATAGCCTCCTTTCGCTTTGATACACAAACGCAAACGTTTGTTAAAATTTTCAACGATATACCGCAGCTCCTCCAAGGATATTTTTTCCTATTCTTTGGTAAGTGTTACTTTTACAGCGTTTACACTTTTGTGTTTAGTAGCACAGGCCCTTGTCTCTCAGAATGACCACAAACTATAATCCATTCGATTTAGATCAGGCGAGTTGGGTGACTCTTTTGAACTTATGAATCCGGGAAAATTATCTTTGTATCACTGCTTCACACTACGAGCCCTGTGAGATGGAGCAGAATCCTGCTGGAATATTCACGGCTGGTTGTCAAAATGTTGTTGAATCCAAGGAAGGACGATGGCTTCAAGAATATCTCTTCTGTTTATTTCTTGATTTATTTCACACCTGTTTTTTTTACAAAAACAAGAGGCGTTTTGCCTGCTGAGCAAATACCACCCTAAACCATAACTGAATCCGGCTTTTGCCGATGACGAATGACTGCGGCTTTTTACCAAGGCGACTAGAAGAGTAAATTCTGTCATTTCGGTGATTATGGGCCGGTTCATTACAAAAAAGTTTTTCATCAGTAAAGATTACATTTTCCCACCTTTCAGTAGCAGCATGTTGCTTAATCAACCGACATCTGTCCAAGCGAACTTTTTTATCTTGAGGATAACCTCAAGGAGTTGTGCTTTACGTAGCTTGTATGCTTTCAATTTGAGATCATTCGTGACAATACCGTCGAACACCCAGATCCTGAGCCATCTTTCTCACTTTGGTCCGTGGATTGCGATTAAGCCGTTTCTTTATTATGTTGCGAAGCCTGGGAGTCTTCATTGTCCCTTTTCTTCCTCTTCCTGGACTTGCCGGAGTTCATTATATCGCAAAATGGTCTTGGACATATATCTATCTCACACTGTCGTTTTCCAGCTTCCGTGTAAAGAAATTATTGCTTTGCGTTGCGAAGACATCACAAAATCCTATAAAAACCAAATAATTAAAACAAGCTACGTTTTAAAACTGTGCCAGTGTTTAAGAATCTAACAGAAAACCAAAAGAGTTCGTGCGGTGTTCCAATTTCAAACAATTTACGTTTTAATTTTTACGTAATTTTGGGCCACGGTGTAATATCGAGAGTCCATATATCTACTTATATGTGTATAGGTTGATATGACGCAACGGCACTCACGCTTGCATGTGTAAAATGTAGTTTGTTTCATAAATTCAATTCGCGTCAGCTTTCATGGATTTACCTACCTATTTTACGTAAATCCATGAAAGTTCCACGTTTTATGGGATTACATCGGATTTAAAACGGATTTACTTTTAATAAAATAAATGTACCAGTCGGACCGGCGTACCAGGAGTCGGGGACGACATCTATGAAAATAGCCGATGTATCAGTAAATATTCGGCCTTTGCGGTTTTCCGTTATTAAAATTTTGTAGTATGATTAAAAATAAGCATAACTCGGTCGACAGGACCTTTTGAACTATATGACCGCAATAACACCTCTGCAATTAAATATTATTTTCGGGGCGGGAGCGTTTGCAGGGGTCTGCATGTAGCTATGTACTTACACTTCTTTATAATGTTGTATTTCATCTCTCATACTCTCAAAGTAGGTCTTTATTTATCTAAACATGGGGTTGAAAGTGATGCGTGTCGCACCTAGGGCTGAAAAGTAATTAAAAACAAAACAATGACAGAAACTTGTACTGCCACGGTTTCATATAATGGTATTGATTTTTGATCGTACTCAAACATTATTAAAATCAATCAACAGTTCGCGCCCAAATGGCCCACACACACACGCGCGCTTTTAAAATGGGTTCTATAGGATCTAACTGATGTAGAAATTGTTTAAGTTTTTGGTTTTTTCATTTCATTTCCTTCTATACGAAATTAAAAGTTCAGTGTTTAACTCGGGGAGACCCACCCATTTCAGCCTCGAACTATTGATCTCTTCGGAAATGGGTGGCTTTTAACCCCGGCAATCTGCGATTGTTTCATTTTCTTCCATGCTGAGAATCTCAATTTTCTGAATGAAGTTAGATTGTAGTGATTACCATCTTCGATCGAGCGAGAAGCAATCACTGCCCACCCAGATCCTCTTAAGGTTCATGTGATAAATTTTTTTTTCACTGAGTCATGTTTTGACGAGCGATTTCCGCTAAAAAGCGAAAAAACGCTACTACGCACTACAGAGCAGCACACAGCAGCGTTACTTCGCCTCAAATGGGTTAGTTTATGCTATTCGAGTGATGCGTCGCTCAAGCCAATATTTATAAAATTGTGGCTACCACTCTTTAATCAACTCATTCTGTCATTAAAATAGGCTAATTAAATCCACAGATAAATGGTTTTCATGGTATTTACTAAACTTGCCGGCTCCACCGGCGTAAGATTCGGTCTATGTCAATACCCTGCCCGGGGGTGGATTTAAAAGATATAGCGTATATGTCCTGGCTTAAGCTTTGACTTTCGCTTTTATAAGGAGGGGCCTAAACCTTCCTACGTGTACTATAAGTACCTATAACACAACTGGCCAACTCTACTGTACCCTATGTAATAGAGTCTTTAAGAGTAAGCTTGGCCTAGCCAGCCATATCAGAGCTCACAATAGGGCAAATCCGTAATTACTAGGGTCGCCGTCATCGAAATAGATGAGTAGGACTATATTAAGTATAAATTGCTATAGTTTTTCCGTACGTAGGAACCGTGTGGTGTATCTATACCTTATACTATAGTTACTCGATTAACCCATAATTCATATTATTACTTACCTACCACAAAAGATAAGCTGGAGAAAAACCATTGGGCGATTTGTTAGCCTTTGTACATGGGAATTGTACCTGTTTCAAATATGTGCAATAACAGTGTTGTCACTATTGTATACGTAGTAATTGTGCCTTTGACATTACGAACAAGTTATGACTTTGTGCTATACCATACGTAACTCCTTTTGTCTACCTTAATATCTTTAATAGATAAATGCGGCTACATAAAAGTTCCAGTCTCTTTTTACTGACGAATCGTAAATATATGTCCAATGCTACACAAAAGATTGACATTGCTTAGTCAAGTAGGTACTTAATACGTAGATACTTAGTGAACTGTGTGTGTTTTGGTTTCCAGAAGAGGACGAGTCTCAGATCTTTGTAAAGTTCTTCAAGTTCCATAAATGCTACGACCTGATCCCCACCTCTGCCAAGCTCGTTGTATTCGACACGCAGCTGCTCGTAAAGAAGGCATTTTTCGCGCTGGTCTACAACGGTAAGTGAGCTGTTATACGCTTATGGACTACTGCGGTATAAAACTAACCATCGATAGAATGCTAAGTATTAAGTGTACTCGTAACTTGACTACTTTTAGAGCGTTCCCATTATATTTCTCCATTTTTCACGAGCGTTGCAGAATTCTCTTACATATCCTGCTAATCAGCAAAGCTCCATATGCGCTGGCCAATCAAATTGCAAATTAGCGAATTAATTGTGTTGTTTCGTAATATGTTACGGCTGCTGCTTGTTACTATTGAATTTGCTGAAAATGTATTTCATTATCAATGCTCGCCTATCGTTGATTTCAACATGTAATGTGTATGTCATGTCAGCTGAAAAACGGAAATCGAATGAAAAAACATTAAATATTCAGTCTATGATATCATAATTGAATTGAATAAATGAGATCTCTTTATATCAGCCCATTATAAAACAACATAGATTCTCTTAGTAATCACCATCATTTAATAGCAACAAAAACAACTTTAATAGTACATTGTGATACAATTGAGGTATGTTGATAATTACATCAGAGGCGGAATTATCACGCGAGCCGCAGGTGAGCGTGATAAGAGAGCCGAGGATGTAGTTATCAAAGCTCACGCGTTTCATACGACGTTTTTCAATACATTTTGCGAGGAAAAAATCCTTTTCTTAAGATAAAATTTTTATAGGCCTGCCAAGTTATTTTCTTTCCTTATTAATGGCAACAGCTTTTTACTCACATTTTGTATACATCGCCAAGAATTTCCAGTGGCGTCCATTCTTTTTATCACTTTTCTAGTCGCCACGAGTCAATATTTTTGTTAATAACCAAACACGCATTAGCAATGTTTACAAATATCTGTGAAACGTGCTGTGAAATAACCTGTAATGGCGCGGAACAGTTTTTTTTTCGTGAAATTTACGCATTGCGCGCGCATGTGTTCAGCCAGACTTAGATGAAATCTCTAAACAGCCAATACAAAATAAAATAAATATTTTCGTTTTAAAATGTTTTCTTTATTAATTCATGTTAAATGTTATCAAAAGTGAATAGTTTTACTAAATTAAACGTTTCTATATCATATCCAAAAAGAAATAGTTAATTAATTAACAAAAACGTTTTAATTTGTTTAGTCGAGTAAGAATCCATTTGCCGAAAATTAAAAATGCACCGCTTGCATGCATACATCTTGCTGCAAGGTGCAAACGTGACTAAATCGGGATATAACCATAACACACAACTGTCGTAATGTTATAAAACACGCGTGTTTTATCCAGGATTATGAGCCTAAAAGCGACACAATAAGAGGTACGTTACGAGCAATTGTGTTGAAAAGCTAGTTAAGGCGATGCCTTGATTTGAGTCGAACACGCCCCCTAGACAGAGACACGCTGATGCCTTCCGCGCAAGAGGAAAAGAGATGTAACACTCTTCGGGAATGGCTTTTTTGGACAAATTTCGATAAATACCTAACTTAGAGATGTTTCATTTAAATTTCATAAACCGAGATTTTACGAGTAGATGAGATAAAATACTATAGTATCAACTTGATTGTGTCGTAAAATAATGTATCGTTTGAGTAGGCTGAGTAAAAAAAGGAAAATACGAGTACAGACCCAACTTTGGAATTTTTTTCTATCGAGGAAATTTTAAGCAATCATGTATCGATAAAATCAGATAAACAATCATATAGTCTAGAATCATATATCTGAAAATCAGACCTTATTGTTCCTTAATCTAGTCAGAACGGCGTTTCTAAGCACGCGATAATTTCAAATGCACAGCCTTAAGATATACTTCTATACTATATTTACCGTGCTACATACCTAATAAGTCCATTTATACAAATGGGGCAACAAGGGATCAGAAGTATTTGTCCATTAG
The DNA here is from genome assembly GCA_947049275.1 of Epinotia bilunana. Classification (NCBI taxonomy): domain Eukaryota; kingdom Metazoa; phylum Arthropoda; class Insecta; order Lepidoptera; family Tortricidae; genus Epinotia; species Epinotia bilunana. The sequence continues at coordinate 31,744,797 of OX346252.1, read as the reverse complement.
TCAAGCACTAGTTAACTACTTCTTGCTCTCTCAAATAAACTTGTTTATGAGAGAAATATAATATTAGCAATACCCATACAATTAAGTAACTCGCGATTGGTCACTGCTAAGTATTTAATAAAAGCTGGCATTGTTTACAAAAACAATCATCATACATTATCGTGTAGCAAGAACAGAGATTGAGATGAATAACAATTTTATTTGTTCGTCAACACGAACAAACATTTTTTTTATTCATTGAGTAATGAAAATAAGCTTGTCCGGAGTCTTTATGACATTAACCTAAGATTTTTTTTCGCTTGGCATGTGTAAATTGTTTTTTACCACAGCCTGTACCTTCCACTGGAATATTCCATTATGTTATCAGCAATAATTATTATTGAATGTCTCATCCAAGATTACGTGCCAATACTGATATTCTGATCGGTGTATTCGAAACTTAATTACCGCAAGTGGAGCGGGCATATTGCGCATGTCACAATATGCACCCGCTCCGCTTATTACATGCGATCATGTCAAATGCCTCAACTTGGTTAGTTTCAATACAATTTTGGAGAATTGTTACAATATGCTGATTACAAATGATTAAAATACTTATCACCAATGTATGAAAGGAGGCGACGTTATTAAGATGATGGCATTAAATGCATACAACACAATTTAATCCTACTTAAAATGCTGAGCGAATATTTCCTTCTGCTAATGCGAATGTCACTGTGCTAATTCCGCGCCGGCTCAGGTACCTGTTCCATCGTCAAGTGTCATACTACACGATCAATTTATATTACATTAATGACCATAAAACTCAGATTAAACAAGCTTTTGCGTAACTGCTTCGCGAATGCTGGCGTAAGCCATAACAGTTATGTAATTGCCGTTCTTTTGTGTTGCTACAGTTGTGTCGCGGTGGACCACGAACCTTCATAAAAAACAATACTCATTATATTCACTTGGATACAGGTGTTTATCGTTCCACGTTACACTTGAATCAACATAATATAATAAGAGTATTCTGAAGTTTCTGTTATATTTTATAGCTGAAGTTAGGAAACTAAAATAAACCCGCTCATAAAACTATTGGACGCCTTTGCATTAGGGATGTTACGAATTTTCGCATTGCATTCGCATATGCGAATGATTCGCATCATTTTCAATATTCGCATCCACATTCATCGTTTGATGCGAACGTTTTGCGAATGCGAATATGTGAAAGTCGTGGCGTGATTCGCCCACGCCAGCCGCCTGCCGCCGAGACGCCGACTCGCGCATGCGCATAGCGCGCTAACCCGTATCACGTGATTAATTTTGACCAATAGAAATTTATTACGTACGTTGAGTTTTTAGTCTACTTCCTTAGTATTCGCATTCGCACATTCACACTCTAAATATTCGCATTCGCATTCGCGAATGTAATAGAACTGACATTTCTGACATCCCTGCTTGGCATAATAACGTCGGTTGTACCGACCTACGTATTGTTTCTTACTGAGATGGTCAGTCCAACGTTAGATTCAGTTGCATTTTTATTGTAGCTCGTCAATTAAAACTAGGATCATATATTATATTGATACCTGAATATAGATAAATACTGAATACAATGCAATTATAGAATAATGGGTTCATTCCTGAAATTACCTTTATAGTCCCTTCTGTTTTATAGTCGAGGGTTAATATTAAGATTGGAAATTGTTTGGAGATCGTCCTGTAAATGCTGCAACGATGCTCATGACTCTCATGAGTCATAAATTAGCCAAAAGCGCTTTCGCAACAACAATAATTCCTGTTCCCAATAAATATTCCAATCAAAAACGGCGTATGAGAAAAACGGTCCCCCATCCATGTACGTAATTAAATGTGTTTGATGACGCAGGCGTCCGCGCGGCTCCGCTGTGGGACTCTCAGAAGCAGAAGTTCATCGGCATGCTGACCATCACGGACTTCATCAAGATCCTGCAGATGTACTACACCAGCCCCGACGTCGCCATGGAGGAGCTTGAGGAGCACCGACTCGAGACCTGGAGACGTATGTGATCATACTTCATGATTCCACAAAACCTAAACTTAAGGGGCAGTAGGCGGGGCACTTCACCTGGAACCGATTGGCAAAGGTCGCGGGAGTCCGCTGAATGCGATGTGGTGTGTCATTGTTGTACTCTTTGGGGTAGGCAATAGTCATATATTATGTCCAGCAGTAGACGTGTTTCTCTTCTTCTTTTAGTAGTACGGTGGCGAGAACTATATTTGTCAACAGCTGTCAAGATCCACTAATCACATGACTGGTGGATTTTTACACATAAAATAGGCATGATGCCTCATGTTCTAATGGATAACTTAATGATGCTAAATGGATAGTAAACCATCAAATTATCGTGATAAAGTATAAATTATAAAATATAATTAGAAAAGTAGAAAAACCCCCCGACATTATAATTTCAAAGTACAATAAACGGCCAAACAGATTTTCATGAAAGATGGCTAAGAATACTCAGGTCACATCAGCTTTCGAGTAAAAAAAAAACCGCATTCAAATCGGTCCATCCATTTGGGAGCTACGATACCACAGACAGATACACAGATACACATACACGTTAAACTTATAACACCCCGGAGGTTAAAAAGATATGACCCATGAAAGTAGAAAAAAGAAGCGGGTTGTGTCGAAGATACAACCGTTAATTAAGTTTAAGTGGATACTTCTTTGTTGGCTATAAAATATATCTCAATTAATTCACTAAAATCTGTATAAGTACAGATAAATCGGTATATATGGCAACATTAACTGACGTAGCTCATTTGAATCGCGATGCATTGAAAATGGCGGGCAGGTCAGCATTATTTTCATGTCCGCCACATAAACTAAATAACATTTTGTGATTAACAACTAATGGCAAATAGAGAAGGATTAAAACATATAACAAACAATTATTTGAAATCAGATTAGGCTTCTCTACAAAAAGTTATTCCGGAAGTCACGTGATACATTTTGAACTGTACCCCTATACAAGAACACGAGCAAAGAAGTATCCACTTCAAAATATGCACTTTTTTATTGTCCAAGAGTAAAATTAAAGCTACCAATAGAATTCTTACGCTTTTATAGAAAGACAATTCTATGACAACTATGTACTTAAACGTAATATTTCGGGACTGAAACAACAATTTACCTGATATTCCATACAACGATTAGTACAAATGTCAGTTGTGACGTCATACCTTTTTTTTAAATACCTGTGTGTCAGTATAAAGCGTTTTGCGCTGCCGCCAGCGAAGTCAATCTTTGTCTCAAATTTTTGGGTATTTATGTTCTTTGTAGTTGCTCCCATACAAACAATTGTTCCGCTCCAAAAACTGGTTCGAAGGACATCGTAAAAAAATCTGAGTCATCATCCCTATTATCGCCACAGAACTGCTATCTGGTATCTAAATAGTTTCCTTGCTAACTGCTAAGCCTGTAAAGGATTGGAATTCGGAGCATAATTTATTGCAATTGCCACAATAATAGCATAGGCTCAAGGTATATTTTCCCCGCTTCTCGACTATACAGGGTGTACTAAAAATGGGGTGTAAACCAATCAAGGGCTCAACAGGTATCGTGTTTTTTTTTTACCTTAGTAAAAAAAAAAATTAAAAAAAAATCGCGTCAAAAAATGTCTTTTTCTGTTTTTTCTTATCAGAACACGGTACCTGACCTGACCTTGATCGGTTCATACCCCATTTTTGTTACACTTTGTATATTTTGTATTTTTGTTCCACCATATTGTAAACCGTTACCTAATAAGCATAATTTTTTTTTCTCAAACATGCACGAAAATGTATGCGTTAATATCACGAAATGAAGACATGAAGTTTCTTGTTTAAGGCTCCCTATATTTCTTCTTGGCCTTACGCCAAGAAGTAATGTATGAAAACCCCAAGTAAAACCATTATTGTCCGCTACTCTAACTTTTAAGCTTACTAATATTAAACTAACAAAGGAAAAATTACATACTGCCAACCACCACTACTAAACTCTGTAAGCATACTTGCGACATAAAAAAAAACAAAATCTATGGTACTATACTTATGTGCGGTTAAACATGGTGCTCGAACGGCTTCTTCAAATGGCATGTTTAAAAAATAAAAAAGGCGGCAAATTACCTATTATTTAATTGATTACCTTTTATTTATTTTTATTTTAATATTTCCTCACATCGTTTGAGAAAAGGACTATACAATCCTCGGCCGGAACAGGGATTGCTTCACGGCCTCTGCAGTAATGTACTATTATTGAATAGCCTGCCGTAGTTGGTATCTAGTTGTTTTAAATGCGTTTTTACGTTTTATATCCAAACATGCCTAGAAATAAACACGTAATGTGAGATCCACTACAGCTGGTTAATTGGATTCATCATATAACTAATTAACCCACTTTTTGTAGCCCAGACCATGCCCTCAATTCTAAGTAGTGTCATGAAAATGCACTATTAGAATCAAATTAGACGTTTTAATGCCAAGGTTATCGCGTAATTGAGTGTGTATTGACAATAAAATTATCACGCTCTTAAAAGGTAAGCAGAAAAAGCCGGTAGACGTGCATGATTTATGTGCGAAGTGACAAACAGATGTGAGGTGCTTTTTGTTTCTACTTATATATTATGCCTAGACTAAAGGAAGAAAAGCTAGAAATAGAAAAAACTTATCATTAACATTTTTCAAGTCAAGTAGTACTTTCTGAAGTAAAAAGTGCGACGTTCCGTGTAAAGCCTAGTTTGCCAATAGTCTTACGACTTATTTCGCAATCAGACTGTATAACGAAGCCACGATGCGGCATGGGAATTTGATAAATACTTGCTGAACATTTTCTATTCCTAATTCGTAATGGTCTGATATTCCGTAAATATCACTGCCACGATATCAATAAAGAGCAGCCTTAAACGATACGAGATTCCGGTGTCTGGAGCATAGGAAACAGCCGGGTTGCCGGGCGCCCGATAATGTTTAATTTTTTAATAAGTAAAAAGAAATGAGAATGAAGAAAATTGTATAGTGTTGAATTAGTTCGTAATCCTACCTTGGGCGCAAAGGCATGTAAAGAGATTTCTTGAGGAATATCGAAAACCAACAGGTACACGGGTTAAACAGAATAAACACTTACGAGTGTTATTGTTACCTTAAACAAGATAAAAATATTACATTACTACAGAGGCCGGGAAGTAAGGGGTTGCCGGCCGAGTACATATAGACGGCCAAGCGTAGCGAGGCCGGATAGTTATGAGGCTGGCAACCCCTTTTCACGCCAAGGTATGTGTATAGTGCTTTTCTCAAACATGCAATGAAATAAATAAAGAAAACTCCAAGAATTCAAACTTTAATTTTCATGGCTGAACGCCGTGATGCTGTGCCACAAATTGTGGCAGGAAAATGAAAAAAGATCATCTTGCAGGCCTAGGCCTCCAATTTTGTATGAAATGCCATTACGGATCTCTCGTCTCGCTGCGCCCGAAACGTGACACTTCGAAGCCTATTATGAAGAACACAACATCAATATTTCATTGCATGTTTGAGATAAAACATATATTACTGCTCACAGAATAAATAATCCATTGGAAGTGGTGAGGGGCGTTCCCGTGTCGCCGAACATGAGCAATAATAAGCATACTTCTTGCACAGATTACTGTCAGTCACCTACAAGTCACCTAGCAACCGCGCGCGGCGTATGACATGAGTGAATATTTGTTTATTTTAGGAAAATACCGTATTGCGTTATTGAAAGCTGCTCCAATAACAGCACATAAAAAACATTTTCAATTTCTTAGACACAATTTGCGTCTGTAGTCAAGGAAATATCAATTCTATCTCTCTAACAATTAAGTTCATAATCTTGTGTATTATTTCGCTACTCGGAACGTGAAATGCACGGCAAATGCCCGAAGGTTTGCTACTCAAATGCTGTGGCTAAGGTCGATAATTGTTATCGATAAACCAAAATAAAATAGATTACATTTTTATGAGTAATATATATCCGAATATTATGTCATACACAATAAAATAAGTATTATAATCTTATAGTTTTCCTAAAGACACAAATACAAAGGAAAAATGGATTGATGCCACGGGAGAAAGGATTGGTTTCCGCAACGATTTAACACCATTTTTTCGAAACATTTTGATGCAACTGATATTTGAGTTTCGACAAAAGGAAATCGCTTCATTCATGAAGATTCAATTCCCACGCAGAATATTGTACGTAGCGTAAGTACGAACAATTGATTCAATTCGCAATACACACGGCGAACTACTGACATCTAGTTTCCTGTTATCCCGCACAGCGAACAATGTTTATTTGCTACTACATTTATAACAAAAGTAATTGAATGTTACTACTACTAATTGTATAATAAACAAGATTTTATTAGTTTAGGTAACTAAGTCATAAGTAACCTAAGTCAGCTTAATATTTACCGTATGAATATCATAAATATATCTATAGTCAAATTCATACCATATCCACATCCCTATTCCGTTATAGCCAAATAGTCGTATCATCAGACATATTTTGGAGTGCATGCGACTTTTCGGTTTCAAGCGGTCGCATCTCCATAGTTTTGAAAACACCGCCATCTTGCGTCGAGTAGCCGAAGGACCACGTCTCTTGCAAGTCTTGCAACGCATATGGTAACGGTCTTAAGAAATATTTACTTGACACTCTAAATTAGACCGTAAATAGTACCTGTTAAAGTAGATTTTGCATGTAAAATTTGCTACCGTTAAAACATATTGCCACAGTACGTATCAAAAATAAAATAAAAAAACGAAATCGAAAACGTATCGCAAATGTGTGTTCGTGTATTTATTGAAGTGTGTTAGTGTGCGTGCGGCGACAGTGGTTCTCTATGGAAATTGGTTGAATGCCACTTCCAATGGATTCTTTATTCCGTGTTACTGCTAGTGAATGTACGGCAGTGTTATTTATTTAGTTCTGTACGTGTAGGTACAAAATAACGCTTCTACGAATATTTTTGTAGGAGGGTACAGTTGTAGGAGGAGCTACAAAAATATTCGTAGAAGCGTTATTTTGTGCTTCTAAATTAGTATGATGAAAAATCTTTGATCATGACCATTGATACACTACCCGTACGTTTTCCTGAAACAGTGAAACTCCATGTAAGGTCAAACTCACGAGGGTAGAACACCCGCCCCACCATTTCGTACTGTATCGCTTTAACTTCATTTTTTAACTGCCGCATGAAGTTGTCAAACGGGTGAACGCGACAAGGTATTATCAAGGTGTTCAGCCAATTAAAAGTCCGACTGTACCTTACTCCAAGTGCACCTTTTGTCTGCAGAGGTCCTGAAGGGCGCGTCCCTAGTGTCCATCGGGCCGGACTCGTCGCTGTACGACGCCATACGCATCCTCATCTCCAACCGCATCCACAGGTTGCCGGTCATCGACCCCGACACCGGCAACGTGCTGTACATATTGACACACAAGAGGATACTACGGTTTCTTTTCCTATATGTAAGTACTTCTTTTTACAGCGTTTCTTAGATTCCCCTTTCCTTATCCCGTCGCTGAGGCGAGGGAGACAGTAATACGCCGTGGGACAGCCCTCTCCCAGTCTTACAAAAAACCAAAAATCCATATAACACTGTAGCGCCCTTCATTGATTTATAAATCTAAAGTACCTACACATTGTATAAATTATTGAAAGGCCAACACTGTTACCCATGATACAATGGTACGTATCGTGTTATATGTGGATAAGCACCAATGTGGATAAGGAGGGTTTTACAACGGTGTCGAGGAAGCGCAAGCCGCGCAAGAGTCAGTGTGGTACTGCAGAACCGGTTGGTTCCGGTCTGCGGGTTTCCACACCGAGCAAGGCGCTATATGTATCGCGCCTGCATTACGCCGCCACGGCTGATGATGTGGTGGAGTACGTTCGTGACGACCGGCTTCTCGCTGAGGGTGTTCCAGCTGCGTTCGCGCCACTATGTGCACTTCAGCTCGTTTGTGGTGCGCGTGCCGCGACCGCTGCAGGAGACCATCGCATGTGCTGACTTCTGGCCGAAGGGTGTCGTGTTTCGACGGTTCCGGGGCAATCTGCCGAATCCTACGCCGGAGATGACGATGCAACGGGGCCACGCCGTTTCGTCGCCTAAATAGTATTATTTGTTGTTTTAGTTTCGTGACGCATTGGTTATTACTGTAATGTCACGTAAATGTATTTGTCAATAAATAAATAAATATGCAGGAGGTATTAAATAACAGCTTATTCCTGGTCGTACGGTCCTTGGAACCAAATTGTATTAGAGCATCTGATTTTAATAAGATACCAGTTGTGAGTACGTTTCGCTTATACTTTAAAGAGGTCTAGTGTTGAACTTCTGTTGCTATACATAGTGTTTTAACATATTCAATTCGCTGATCTAATTAGAAACCCTACCTTTGAATCAATGAGCATTTATAACTTGGAGATTAACTTGAGTAAAACAAAAACAATACAATTCAAACCCATACAGAAAGTACCGTTACAAATAACGTTAGAGATAAATAATAATACTATTGAAGAAGTAAATGATTTTAAATTATTAGGAATAAAAATACATTCGAGTTTAAATTGAAAATCTCATATTCAAACCCTCAAAACGAAATTAAGTAGTTTTATATACGCGTTGAGTGTACTTAAAGTCAATACAAACAAAAAAACTGCGTTATCGGCTTTTTTTGCATTCGCGCATGCAAGGCTCCAATACGGTGTAATTTTATGGGGAGCCAGCACAGACGTACACCAACTACTCGTAATGCAAAAGAAGTGCATTCGCATTCTAGCAAATATCCGGGTACCAGATAGCTGCCGCCCGCATTTTGTGCAGCTAAAAATCCTTACATTACCCTCTATTTACATATTAGAAGCAGCACTTTATCACTTTATCAAAGCCTCACAATAAAGGAGGGATAAAATGAAAGCTTTTATGTCCTCTATGTATGAAACGTGTGGGGACAATGCCGTATCCAGTATCCATTACGACACCCCATTGTTTTTCTAAAAGGCCGTATTCATGTGACATCCACTGGCCATAGCACATTAATGGATGCTGTCACGTTTTAATCCATATAACGGTTAGAGTTAAAATAAAACAATATTTTACTGGAAGATAGAAAAGGGACAGACAAAGATTTATTGAAATTCATAATGTTACCCTTACGCTAGACCCTTGTGACATACATAATATGATTAAAATTGCGCGCGCCTCCACCCTCATATTACAGAGACGCAGCCCCTTGCGGGAACAAAACAAGTGCCTATGTCCATCCCGAAGGTACGATAAATGCTGGTGGAAGAATTTTAGAGATCGAATGAGTAGTTACGTAGATTACTCCCTCCCCCTCCCCTTCACACAAACGAACAAAGCTACAAACTCTGCCTTTTTACAAGCTTTTATTTTAATAATAATAGTATTGACATAATCACAACGAGCGCCTAAACTTCTTCAAGAAGGTCTATAATTTTTTTTTCATTAACAAATTGATAACATAGTTTTGAAGAGAGATATGTGTCAACTTATTTTTCATGGTTGTCATGTCATACATTTCTTCGAAATGCTTTCCAATTCCTGAGGATAGTTAAGGCGGTTCAAACGCCTAAATGTTCATCCAATTAAGGACTGATATTTGACAACGGAAACCTAAAGGGGGAATAATGAACCCGGTAGTAAAAAGTTATGATGAGTCAATTAGATGTCACCTCTAACCTGTCGTTTCTGTTACGAACGTACGAGGGACGGCTGAAAAGAAATCTACCTAAGTATGAAACAAAAGACTGTCATCTATGTTTTTTTTTTATTTTTCAATATAGTCCCCTGCTAGTGAAATACACTTATTACATTTGTCAAATATTGACATTAACCCATGAAAAAAAAATCTTTCGGCTTCTCGTCAAAAAAGTCACTAACTGCAGCCTTCATTTCGTCATCGGTCAGAAATCGTCTTCCTCGGAGATCTTTTTTGAGGTGTCTAAATAAAAAATAGTCGCATGGGGCTAGGTCTGGACTGTAAGGTGGATGGTTAACGGCATCGAACCCTAATTCCTTCATGGTAAGCGTCGTTGTGCGGGCGGTATGCACAGGTGCATTATCGTGTAAAATCAGGATCCCTTTGCTAAGTTTACCCCTCCTCTTTTCTTTTATCGCGTCTCGTAACTGATGCAGTAAGCTGGAATAATATTCAGCATTCATTGTCCTTTTTTTTGGTAAATAATCTATTAGTAAAATTCCTTCTGTATCCCAAAATACGGTAGCCATAAGTTTGCCTGCCGACGGCCTGACCTTAAACTTCCGAGGAGGCTTCTCATCCTTGAATTTCCACTGCAAAGACTCTTGTTTGCTTTCGGGGTCCCACTGTCGAATCCAGGTCTCATCACACGTCACCATTTTAGAAACAATTTCTTGCTCATTACCTCGACTCATTTCCAAAAACTCCTCACAACATTTGACGCGTCGGTCCTTGTCAAACGCCGTTAACATTCTGGGGACCCAACGTGCACTCACCTTGGACATATTCAGATGCACATGAATTATCTCATTGACTCTTTCTTTACTGATGCCTACATCTCTAGCAATCTCCCACTGCTTCACTCGTCGGTCTTCTAAAATTATTTTTTTAACTTTGGCTACATTTTCGTTCGTAACGGCAGAAACCGGCCTTCCACTACGAGCGTCATCTTCCAAGCTCTCACGACCGAGTTTAAATTGTTTAGACCAAAACTTTATAGTAAATTCGGAAGGGCACGAACTACCGAACACACACATCATACGTTCTCGGATCTGTGAGGGAGTATTTCTTTCTTTTGTTAGAAATTTAATCACTGCACGATGTTCAATTTTAGCAATATTCATTTTTTCAACCGATATGTCGCAAACATTCGAGAATTGTAGAAAAATGGAACAGAAAAAACAAATGAACGTCAAATAATTCAAAAAAAGAATAACCAAAGAACAAGAATGCATTTCAGCCAGTATCATTTTCGCATATTTTTTTAACCAAGGAGATTACTTTCCAGCCGCCCCTCGTATGTGGCGGCCTGAAACTAAGGGTCAGTCAGCAGCAAAAGTAGCTACGCGGGTCAAGTGCTCAATATCACCTACACACGACTCTGATGTCTAGAGGACATGGACTATCTAGATTACTTTGAGCGTGTTATTATGCGTAGCTACTTGTCCGGATAATGCGCGATATGTGTCAGTAGCGCACCTCATGCCGATCCACATAATACCATCGCCTTCTATTTATGAATTGACATTATGCTCATTAGACTCCGTTTTCGCATCGAACCTTATTTTTTAACCCCCGACGCAAAGAGGGGTGTTATAAGTTTAACGTGTCTGTGTATCTGTCTGTGGTATCGTAGCTCCCAAACGGATGGACCGATTTGCATGCGGTTTTTTTGGGTCATAGATAATTTTAACCCGAGTGTTCTTAGCCATGTTTCATGAAAATCTGCCGTTTGAAGATCATCAGCTCTTTTCTAGTTGATGAGGGGATCTGACTAACTTCCTTATGTCCGATTGATTCGAAGTTTGGTACCGTGTTACTTCAATGACATTGAAATTACATGATAAGGTAATCATGACCTGATCAGCCGTTTTAAGATCATCAGCTCGTTAATAGTTGATGAGGGGATCTGACTACCTTCCATATGTCCTATCGATTCGAAATTTGGTACCGTGTTACTTCAATGATATTGAAAGTATATGGTAAGGTAACCATAACCTGATCAGCCGTTTGAAGATTGAAAATAAACTCCAAAAAGTAACAAATAATATTTTAAACCTATTATAATTATTATCGTCACATATATTATGTTCCATAGCGTCGTCGCGTCGGGGGACCGCTTCAGTCGCCCGACGGTCCCCCGACGCGACAACGCTATGGAACATAATATATGTGACGAGAATAATTATAATAGGTTTAAAATATTATTTTCACCTCACCGGCTCGAAAAGGCTTGCTTTATCGCTCAAAATCTGCGCCCAAAAGCCCATTATATCCGCTAGCGTGGAAAGAGTTTTTGTATTTGGAACGTGACGGTCAATCGCGTGATCCAACTTTTTCTATACAGAATGAGAGGTGATTATCCTGCGTTCAAAAACTGATGGTGTTATGCCAATAATTAATTGTTATTATTTTGATAAAATTAAATTAATATTACTTATTCTTTCTTAATTACATACGAAATATTAATATTTAGACTGACTTATAAGGATACAATACGAATTAATAATTTTAAAATGTAGTTTTATTTTTCAAAAATTTTCGCTTCTTCCAAATTTGGAACGCACCGTTTGAAAAGTTAATTGAAGAAAATTTGGTTTTGTTCTAAAGCCACAGTAAAACCAAAATAAGGGTGGTTATTGATAGATTTTAGTGCACAAGATATACGTTATATGAATTTGAATGCCTGCTAAGTTAGCGGAAAAAGTGAAATAAGCGTATTTGAGCCTTAGTTTACCCGTGAGTACCCAACAATACTTTGACTTTTTTAGTGTAGGTAAGCGTGGAGTTGTTTAGATGCAAAAATGTTTATGTTACATTTAATAATTATAAAATGCTAGATTTTGATGAGATGTAAACAAACCTTTATTGAAAATGAGTATAAGGTCCAAATTACCTCCCTTACATTTACAATTTTCCTCGCGGTGGTGAGGTGAAAAGTTGTGTGTTCCGCTCGGCAGCAAAGTTGTTTGGCGTCTCGTGCCTTGAAAGCCTCGCTATGCTCAAGATTGTATTTTTGAACCATTCGCTTCGCTCATGGTTCAATCTTACAATCCTTCGCTAGCTTGGCTTTCTACAAGCACTTGCGCCAAACACCAACTTTGCAGCCTTGCATAACAAATAACTATTACAGTACATATGGTGCTACTTTCCCGCACTAGTGCGGAAAAGAGCACTTTTCGTGCATATGTCGAAACTTTAAGGAGCCATATGTACAGTAAAACGTTGTACGATACACGTGCGAATAGGTAATTCGTAACTCGTGTCGATTTAAAACACTCCCTTCGGTCGTGTTTTAATTTATCACCACTCGTTGCGAATTTACTATTTTTGGCACTTGTATCGTAAATAACTATTACGTCACACCTATAATAATGCGGCCATAATGCGAGTTTTACTGCACGCTGCGCGTACGGTAAAACGCGAATTGTGGCCAGACGAAGACGTAAAATTGTGTACTGACCACGGGCGGTAAATCGTAAATCCCCAGATCACATATTTATGGCCCACACCTTCGGTTCGGGCCACAAACAACTGCGATCTGGGCCATTCACGAATTCACCGCCCTAGGTACTTAATGTACTAATTGTTAATTTTTGGAGTTTATTTTTTGTGTCGGGGGGGTTTTTAATTTTTTTAAGAGCATCTAAGAGCGGTTACACACGGCGACTTTTGCCAGCGCCACAAACGCAACGATACAATGGATTTTGACAGGTGATATAAGACTAGTGTCGCGCGTTTGTGTCGCTGCAAAAATTCGCCGTGTGTAAACTGTCTTAGTGTAAATAAGGGAATGATAGAGTTTTCCATATTGTATTCTAGATAAATGAGTTGCCGAAGCCGTCGTACCTGCAGTGCGCGCTGCGCGAGCTGCAGATCGGCACGCTGCGCGATATCGAGACGGCCAACGAAGACACGTCCATCATTGACGCGCTCAGCAAGTTCGTCAACCGCCGCGTGTCCGCGCTGCCGCTAGTCGACGCCGACGGCCGTCTCAAGGACATCTACGCCAAGTTTGACGTTATTGTGAGTCTCTTTTGTTATTGCATCCTCCGACCAACGTCGAAATCACAGTTTTTATTTGATTGCCACGCCCAGCGCTTTGTATGCCATGTGTCATTGGCGTTGAAGAGGTTTGAACACTACGGCTAAACGGCACCTGAGGAAAAAAAACTTTGTTCACAGTTAGCTTCTGTAGTATTTTATCGGTCTAGTTGCCAGTAAATATTATTTACAATTTAGATTTCACAATATTTCAAATGTTTGTTGTTAAAAATGCATCGAATTTACATTCGCTTAAAATTACAGAATTTAGCTGCAGAGAAAACTTACAATAACCTGGATGTTTCCCTCAAAACGGCAAATGAACATCGAAACGAGTGGTTCGAAGGCGTTCAGAAATGTACACTCGACGAAACTTTGTACGAGGTTATGGAAAGGATAGTACGAGCCGAGGTATGTCACTTATCATGTTTATCTTGCATCATATCGGTATTCTTATTTAACTCTGCATATATAACTTTATGATCTGTACTTTCAGGTGCATCGTTTGGTAGTCGTAAACGAAGAAGAGAAAGTAGTCGGCATCATATCTCTTTCGGATTTGCTGATGTACCTCGTACTGAGACCCACCGGCGAGTGCGGCGGCAGCGGCACGAGCCTGCGCAACGAACAGTCCCTCGAAGAGCAAGACGAGACGAACAGTCGGGAGGCAGACGGCAGTAAGGTAGCTGAGGCCGCGGCGGAGGCGGATCCAGCGGCGCGCCAGACGGACATCGAGAGCAACGCCGCCGACCTCCAACAACAGTGAAGCCAATGTGATTTACTTTCATGTAGTTAGCTTAAGTTTCGCATCGTTTAAGGCAGCGCTTCTAACTGCGACTGCCGAGTGGTGATAACTGTTTACGAAACGGTTGTGATTTGAGGTCAAATTTTTGCAATAGTATTTGACACATGCTTATGATCGTCGCTATATTACTTTTTGATACCACAATTTTCTCTTTACGACTACAAAATCTACGTGCGAACAATCTGCATATTGAGCTACTCTGGTCGAATATCTTTGAACATATTTCGTAGTTATGTATTCTGTTTGCGCTTTCTGTTAAGTATTTATGTCTAGTATGGATTGTATTTATATGCGTATTCCATTTTGTTCGTGTTCGAGCGGGTGTTTCTCCTCATAATGTTTTGAGTTATCGGCATCGAGCACGGTGGATACCTTGCACATGTTGCAACATTTCGACGGGATCGACCTAGCTGTAGCTGTCACATGTTGACGGCATCGACCTAGCTGTAGCTGTCACATGTCGACGGCATCGACCTAGTTCTAGCTGTCACATGTCGACGGCATCGACTTAGTTGTAGTAGTCACATGTCGACGGCATCGACCTAGCTGTAGCTGTCACATGTCGACGGCATCGACCTAGTTCTAGCTGTCACATGTCGACGGCATCGACTTAGTTGTAGCAGTCACATGTCGACGGCATCGACCTAGCTGTAGCTGTCACATGTCGACGGCATCGACCTAGTTCTAGCTGTCACATGTCGACGGCATCGACTTAGTTGTAGCAGTCATATGTCGACGGCATCGACCTAGCTGTAGCTGTCACATGTCGACGGCATCGACCTAGTTCTAGCTGTTACATGTCGACGGCATCGACTTAGTTGTAGCAGTCACATGTCGACGGCATCGACCTAGCTGTAGCTGTCACATGTCGACGGCATCGACCTAGTTCTAGCTGTCACATGTCGACGGCATCGACTTAGTTGTAGCAGTCACATGTCGACGGCATCGACCTAGCTGTAGCTGTCACATGTCGACGGCATCGACCTAGTTCTAGCTGTCACATGTCGACGGCATCGACTTAGTTGTAGCAGTCACATGTCGACGGCATCGACCTAGCTGTAGCTGTCACATGTCGACGGCATCGACCTAGCTGTAGCTGTCACATGTCGACGGCATCGACCTAGCTGTAGCTGTCACATGTCGACGGCATCGACCTAGTTCTAGCTGTCACATGTCGACGGCATCGACCTAGCTGTCGCTGTCGACTTATCCCGGCCGATTCTGCATCTGAAAGAGCTACGCAGAATGGCATGTTTTAGATTAACCGCACAAGTCTTATCCCCTTGACAATAGAGTATGCAGCTCAAGTTTAGCACGCCTTTTTGGAGCTACCTACCTTAGTTGCTAACTGTCCATTATTTCAATTAGTTTTACTTCATGTTGGTTATATTATAACAATAAAAGTAACAGTAGGATAATTCTACGCTTGCTTATTTACAAAGTCACAAGTGTATGTACAAACGACAACACTGTTAACTCTGTTAACTGACCATCCTGTGTTTATATAGAACCTTATTACAATGCACTTAAGGTGCACCGATGGTCAGTTAGCTGTGTTGTCGATAGTACTCCAAGCATGCCAAGAATGGACACGCGTAGTACGATGGCAGATATGTTTGCTCTCTCTTATAGACTTCATTTAACTCATCACAAGTGTCAATTAAACATTATTATTATTATTACATTCAATGACAAAAACGAAATGTAGAATTTTCAAACTGTGTGCGTGTGATTAACGAAACTATTTAAGTATGGACATAATTAAATTTCGTGTTATTGCTGAAGCCAAATACAATAATAAAATTAATAGCATAGAGGACATAAGCACTGTATAATTTGATGATTAGTAACCTGAGTACGTTTTATAAA
This sequence comes from Epinotia bilunana, assembly GCA_947049275.1. Taxonomy (NCBI): domain Eukaryota; kingdom Metazoa; phylum Arthropoda; class Insecta; order Lepidoptera; family Tortricidae; genus Epinotia; species Epinotia bilunana. The sequence goes on along the minus strand of OX346252.1, from coordinate 31,728,325 downwards.
GATCTATGAACCATGTCGGTATTGAATGTAAAAAAAACTTGTGAGATGTACTCCTATTTAAAACTGAACCTTAGTGAGTGAAGTCTCGCTCGCGATACTGGTTTGCTGTGCAGAGTAGCCATGTGGGCATGTACCCGAGGACGTATCCGACGCGGTCAGCCGCGAACCTGTACGATATGGCGGTGCTCCCGTGCCGTCACTGTAAATACTTTTTTCTCAAACATGCAATGAATATTGATGTTGTTCATGATGAGCTTCGAAATGTCACGTTTCGGGTTCAGCGAGACGAGAGATCGGTAATGGCATTTCATACAAAATTGAAGGCCACAATGCCTGCAAGATGGTCTTTTTTAATTTCCATTCTACTATTTGTGGCACAGCATCACGGTGTTCAGCCATGAAAATTAAAGTTTGATTTCTTGGAGTTTTTTAATTTATTTCATTGCTTTTTTGAGAAAAGCACTATACATACCTCAGCGTGAAAAGGGGTTGCCAGCCTAATTATCCGGCCTCGCTACGCTCGGCCGGCAACCTCTAACTTCCCGGCCTATGTAATAATCTATACGAGTATAAGAATGTGGGGTTTTGAGAATTCACTTTGTCACCAGCTGACAGTACTATGCCGAGAGATCTTCTATAGGAGCTCCACCAATCAAATGTATTATGCTTAATATTGATCAAGCATAATACATTTGATAGCTGTCGCGGCTGAGGAGCCCTATTTCACCAACTTGACAACGATAATTCGACGTAACCCAGAAATGTTTGGCAAATTGCCATGTGCGGTGCCAATTGTGGAAATGGTGAAAAAGGGCCCTGTGGCCCGTTCAGCAACTATTCACAATGATACTAGTCTAAGTTGGCACTCTTGGCGCTTGACCAACAACGACAGCGCGCTAGACCTATGTTGCCTGTTAAGACTTCACAAGTTACACGGAGTGCATGATTGTTTAATGTCACTGTTGATAAGTTAGTGCTCTCTTCGCCACATCTTCAGGGTTCCACTAACTAATCAATAATCATTGACAATTGTACAGTTGTTGTTAAAATAGCAAGTTGGTAACTATAATTATGTATACCGATAAAATGTATAAGCAACTATGTGAAACTATAAACTGCCAATGTTATTTTTTCTTTAAGTAATGAGAACGAAGCTATTTATAGCAGCAGGTATAGGTAGCTGCTTAAACAGGATGTTTTCTGGTAGCCAATTAAGGCTTTTTCACCATTTTGTTATTTTCGAAACTTTTTGAACGAACACCATGAAAAAAGGAGTTTTCTCCTCTTTTATTTCACAGAAACTATTTAAAGCAGCATGCTTCGTTTGCTCTGCCAATCTTTGTATTATAAGTAAGGGAGTGATTACCAGTGACCGTAAATTCGTAATTTTCGTAGCATTTTTGGTGCAGAGTGTTGTTAACGGAATTGGTATAAAGAATTTCAATCCTAATGCTTAATTAGCGAATATACGTTAATATTAACCGTAATTAACAATTTCGATTGATATTGTCTATACCAATTCCGTTAACAACACTACGCTGTACCTAAAATGCTACAAAAGTTACGATCACTGGTGATTACTTAGTTACATCAACTGAAACCTGGGGACGTTCAGAGGTATAACGTACCGTAAAAATGTTACGACTAAAATGTTGCAATTTTATCACTAATCAAGTAGATAATCATTTGAATAACAGAGATGTACAATTATGTTTCTTGATCTTAAAACGCACTAACGCGATTGTTTTCAGTGTAATCATTATATTCTTTATTCACATTTATTAACATCCGTGTTTTAAAACTTGAGCACGTTTATATTAGATCGATTTTGATGTAAGAAGGACGTCATTTCTATGACGTCCGTTCCACAAACTTTTTTAACTGTAACGGTGCAGAAATCGTTGTCTTCCTTGTAAGTTTTTGATTACTGTCATGAGTTGAATGAATCCATTACTCAACGGTTGCAGGGCGTGGGCCGGTTGGCGGGCGCTCGGCATCCGCGCCTAAAGCGAGGAGGCCACTTCGCCGCCGTCACTACATAATTATCTAAGGGATCTTATACTACCTGATTGCATAACCGTATGTCCACCCTGTTCGCAATCGAACTAAGCAATGTGTCGGTGGGTTCGAAAGATACTATGAGGAGTTGCTTATAATCCTTATAAAAAGTTGTCATAGTTCGAAATTCACCAACAGATTCAAATAAAAAATAACTTCATTGTTTTTTTTTTAGATTTTTAACATCAATAATTTTAACGCATAACAATGCATACATTATTTATAAATAGCAATTCATTTTAGGTTTCTGTCAACATCTATGAAGTTGGCAGTAGTTTTTAAAGTGTAGATATTTATTTGGCATCCGCACTTGTTCTGCAAGTATTATTAATTGTGTTATTAATGATTAGAGTAATGCGGTTTAATTTAAACTTTTTGACGCCCAACACAGATATATATCGTTCGCGCGGCATATAATGGTATAGTTTCTAACGTGACTAGCTGCCCACGCGGCTCCGCTCGCGTAATACAAAGAATGCAAGCGAAGCCACGGGATAAAATATAGCCAATGTTCATCACAAAGGCCCATTCCATATGAAGGTGAAAGAATTCTTGATATCGGACGAGTGGGTCCGGAGAATATCCCAGAATACATAGAAAATTAAAAAACTGCAATATTTACCTATTTATACAATCTTGAATACATAAATAAAAACAATGAAAAGCGTCCACGACGTGGTTCTTTGAGCGAAAAAAAATCCAACCCACGAGATAGAAAATTTTAAATTGGAACTTTCTGGCAATGTCATTTATTGGAACTTTCCGGCAATGTCATTTTAATTGTGATCTCTTGTGGGTTGAATTTTAAATTTGCACTTTCTGGCAATGTCATTTTAATTGTGATCTCTTGTGGGTTGAATCAATTTCGCTAAACTACCGGCCCAGTAGTGTGAGAAGATTACTTTTTAAAATCTTGTCTATAGTTTATACTAGCAACCATCACAGCCCTACAGGGCATATAATGTATAACAACCATTATACGTAGATTTGTAGCGGAAAATGAGATACATATTCTTTTTGAGTTGGACGTGGCGTTCAAAAGATTAAATGTACCTGCTCTTAATTTGTGAAATCGGTGTCTTATATTTTAATTACTTATAAAATGTAATGAAGAAAGTATTCACGCCCACGTGCTTTAAATGCATTGTCGCGAGAGGACGTTTGTGAAAACCTTTCCTACTCATTTTTAGATTGCCAGGCGTATAGGGAATTATTCATCTTACAATAAAATTTGATTCCAATATGGTACTGTGGTTTGTATCTCTTTCTTACCCCGGCTCTCGTTTCCTCAATCGAAGGTATGTTGGTTGAATATTTAACTAATAGCGACCCGCCCAATGCATAAGGCGAAAAATTTATACGTATCTTTGACGTCGAGTGTACAACGATTCTTTTTTACTAGTATAGGGTGAACGTCCATCAGATATGTGCGAAAATGTTTCATATATTTGACAGCTCGCAAGCTACGAATTAAATATATTGAAATCACACCTCTTTAGTGGATATCTACCCAAATGAACTGTCTCCTAATCTGTTAGAGTTCGGAATAGCAATGGTAAGGTTAGGCGATTAAAGTAATAAATGCCTTAATAGCAGAGCAGTGTGAATAGTGCAGTTTTTTATACCGCAACGGCGGCAATCAGTGTAAGGACACTGATTGCCGAGGCAAGGGCCTATGGACGGTAGCTCCTCCAGAGGAGTCACAAGAGCGTTACCGGCCCTGGTTGATTTGACGCTTCTTTGTGATACAATATGATACAAGTCCCTCGGGAATATTATAAATGGGTCATCACGATGTTACAACACATACTTATAGGGATTTCATTCAACCCTGTAGACAACACACGTAGGATGAAACACTAGTAATTAGTGTTTAAGTAAAACACAAATTGAATAAGTACTTCGACCATTCTATAATAGTAAGGTTAATTCATAAGTCTTATTCTAAATGTCATCGTTTACATATCACAAAATTACCTTCCGAATCACAGTAGCTGATCAAACTTGTGTAATCCCAATTTGCCCATAAACAAATTAGTATTTCCTACCGAGTCCACCCTGTCTAAGAGCCCTGCTACCCAATATCGTACGCTTAATGTTCTTTTTATCTTCAATGCAGCTCATTCATCCCATAGCGCTCATGATATTTACCATTAGTGTATTTACACTATTTACCAACCTGAGTCGATTATTGGACTACAGTTCACTGGCATCATCAATACAACCGAATCGATATCACTACTGTGGTTCCGAACGTTTAAACAGCAAGGTCATCATAAAGTAGTCAAGTAGTTAACTGAAGTCCAGAGCGGCCTTAGGCTCTGTGGAACAGAATACGACAATTTACCTATTGCATTAATCGCTCATAGATGTTTACTAGAGGTAATAGTTAATGTTGAAACCCAATTAAAAAATGTATTGCGAGAACTACCAAGCACTTAGCACTTAGGAGCACATAACTTTAAAAAGTGCGCGATACATTTCCATGTTGCAGAACGATCGGTGTAATTTCATTATTTAATACCTCTTTTGTGCTTTCATAATCACTTGAATAAATTAAACCCTTTACCTAGTTAAGTCCCATATAGGTATAACACAGTAATTTTAGTTATTTGCCCTTGGTATTAATACTAATAATACCGGGTCCAGGGTTTAATACAGCTGTTAAAAATGAGGGATTGTGCCATTGTGGTATTTGGATAATCATAGACCATGAGGTGTACTTTTTTTTTTTTTTTTTTATGATATAGGAGGCAAACGAGCAGTCGAATCACCTGATGGTAAGCGATAATCGACGCCCATGGACACTTACAACACCAGAAGAGTTGTAGGTGCGTTGCCGGCCTTTAAGATGGGAGTACGCTCTTTTCTTGAAGGCTTGAAGGTCAATACGTCATAGAGATATTTAATATATCAGAGATGTCACCTTATCGTGCTGGTGTATACCTACATACTCGTTGGAAAGCGTTGACACAATTAAGCGTACTAAATTGAGCCACAGATTTTTTGATATTGTCTAGGATCAAAGTCAACTAAACTGGAATTAGACGTACGGCAAAAATCTGACCCATTATTATAATACATTATATTCCACATTCACACACACACACAGAGCGAGAGAGAGAGATAGTGGCAAATTTGAGCCGACACAGTTGGCCTGAAAGTCAAGAGATAGAGAGGGAAACAGGTAGGTAGATCAACAGTGGCACATCCACGAGTTGGGGCGTGAGGTTGGGAGGACTGCTGGAGTGCTGGACTCTGCTAGTGTAGTGTAGACCAAGATAGAAAACAGCAGGAATGTGATTCAAAACTTTATTGTATTGTTGTTGCACAGTGTTGTTGCGCGAACCAATTTGAATTCGTTTAACTCACAGACCTCGAGTTACTGTTATTTAGTTAGATTGAATTGAATACAGAAGTAAACTGTAGGCATTGTTGTAACTGGCCATCGCTCGCATGATGCAAACTATTACGCTAACTAGATAGGTACCTAATAGTTAGCAACCAGAATTTTTTAACTGTTTTTGTTTACAATTTGGGGCGTTCATCTTGATCTATGTCGTCTGTCTCCTCCATAATAGTAGGTAAGTAGGCATACATTAAAATTTGAAAAAAACCTTACAATAATGAGAAAACTACCTTTCCACCCGTAAAAATGTTAGGACATACGTACCTAGGTATAGTTAGGACGCGATATCGCGTCAACGGCAACCAATGTTTATGACATCAGTAAGAAGCTTTTATTAGGCATCAAGCCTTTTTCCAAGGCCGATTCATATCAAACAACAAAATAAAAGGAACAAAAATAGATGTTGTATTTACGAGTACGTGCTTTGGGTACTTTCCAATGCATAATAAACTCATAAAGATCTAAGTATAATGTGAAAACTAACTCCTCCACCTACTCTGATAGCGTAAGAGTGATTTAAATACTTTCCAAACGTTAACTAAAATGTTATTATTATTATACGTAAGGCTGCTCACGCACTACGATTTTTTGTCAAAAGCCCAAGTCAGACTTTATAATGTCGTCCGCCTGTGATGGCGACGGGTATCGGTTTTTTATCCTTATTGTTAAGTTAAGAAACCTGTCAATTAGTAAGAATGAAATACGCTATATACATTCAACATTTTGATTATATTACAAGTAGTAAATACATGCTTACAACAACATGGCTTATGGTTACAGTATCCATATTGAGGGCTTTATTATCAAATTTCATATTTTTATCGGTACTAAAGTTGGTTTTATACTTATAAATGAGATTTTCCGTGTAACTTATTATGTTAGCGAATATGTTTTGCGATATGTCATTGATATAGTTATTTGTAAGTTATTTAGGTAGGTACCTATGTAAAATGATAGTAAAGCCCAAATAATTCCATAACAATATATCAATTAGAAAACTTTAATCACTATCTAGAATTAAAACAATAGCAATAGTTTTCAACTGCAACGTTGAGCACATCGCGCCATGATTTCACGGAATTGAGATCCATAGTACCTATATTGTCTATTCCTAAATAAAAATAAAAACATCAATTTCAGCCAGGATACCAAAGAGCAATTGAGTCCTGGCCTCTACATACGACGGTTGACATCAATTGTTGATTAAATATGCATATAGGGACTAAGTGGTTATAATGATTATTGTTGAGAGGCAGCCGGTGCTTCTGTTTGGAACCGAGCACGAGGTCGACGGCGGCCGCGGCGCGTGCAGTCGCGGCGCGCTCGCGGGCAGAACCACGTGCTTACACTATTGTTATATAAATTACGGCGCTTACTATACGGGGATTTAAAAAGCACCTCGATCCTTAGTAACCGTTCTTTACTAACTCCCAGTGGACACATTTTTTATAGATTCAATTTTGTAAATGAGCCAAGTATATGAAAATTTATCCCGTCACGGTATCAAACAATCAATTTTGAATAACTATTACTCTCTTACAACGACACATCTCCCGGACTAAATCTGCCCTTATAGTAAATGCTTTCTGCATTCATCAAACATCAACAATTTTTAAGGCCTAGGTAGGTATTATCCACATATTATATATTTTACCCCGAAGCATTTTTGTCGCAGAGTGGGATCTGACAAATAGCTTTAAATGCCTATAATTAACTCTTACTTACTATTTGATCTTTAAAAAAGTGTAAGATTATAGCAGTAAAAATGTTGAACAACATTCGAAAATTAGATAGGCAACAAACAAATTCACTATAAAAATAAAAACTGACCAAACGGCCACAAAGGTTAATTTTGAAACAGTAACAACAAATTTACTTTGACTAAGATACTATTTATCACCCAAATATTCATAGCAGGATATGGGTGTCGTCTAGGTACAGTACGAGCCTTAGTGCAGTGGTCACAAGAGTTAGACCAAATTACAATTCCACATTTTCCGCCATCGGCCAGTTCATATCTAGTACCTACCTACCCATTCAATTTTCTAACTACTTAAGTAACAATTTTAAACGAAAAATCTTGATAAGATATGTTTGAAGTGAATATACGCTACAGAAATAGTAAATGACATAGCATAATCAGTTCTCGATTTAGATCAAATAAACAGTCTAATGTTACGGCGGAAGTACTGAAGTGGAATAGTTTAATTACTTTTGACATGTATGAACAAGGAGGAGCGATTTAGTTTAATTCCAAGTATGTTTAAAACGTTACTAGTTCGGATAGTCTTTCCCTTTACCTTATAATATAAGTTAAGAACTGACAAAGTATGATATTGGGTATGCAGTTTTTTATATCTTTACAATCAAATGGATGTTTAATATGACTGTTCTATTGGGTGACTTCCTAACCCTAAAGGCGTATTTTCGTTAGTTTTATAAATCGGTCTAAGTATATGTCGCAGGGAAATGGTCTAACCTACTTTTGTAAATTTATTTTCTCATTTCACTAACTTATGTGAGAGATTTGATAAAATTTAATTGTAGAGTAACGATGAACCAGTTCAGAGATTTGATCAAATCACCTATACCATGTTACAATAGAGAATCTATCATATCACTAAACGTGTCTAGTGAAATGATAAAAAGAGTTGACTTTGCGAGTTCGTTTCTTCAACTCAGTGACGTGTTTCAGGGATTTTATCAAATCACAACAAATCTAGTGAAATGAAAAAACGAGATGCTTTTTCGGCTGATTTCGTCAGTTCACTAAACAGATTTAGCGATTTGATCAAATGATTGATTTTTTCTAGGCAAATGATAAAATGGATTCGCCATTTTAACATCCTGCGTGATTTGGTCATGTCCCTTAGACATTTGTTCAAATCTCTGTTTTGACCATTTCCCAGCGACATATAGAGATAATGACAAATGAAAGTCGATAGCAGGCGTTCTGGGGACCGATTTTTGACTTTCGAGCGCTCGTAAATTAAATAAAAGTAAATGCTATTGTAGTGTCATAATCACAGGCACTTACTTTCTACCGATAGAATTGAATACGAGTGGTCATTACCGCACGTTTTTAAATTTTCTATCGTCATTTCAAAATAGCATTTCATAATTTTTGTCAGTTTTCGAGTGAAAGAGTCGAGCGCTCGAAAGTCAAAAATCGGTCCCCTGCCTCGCGGTGAAACCTACGTTCAGTTAAAACCGTTCGAGTGCTCAATGAAAATGCGCCCAGGGAGTACTTACAACAATTGTATAAACATTATTTCATTAAACATGAATATACAGTATATAACGATCAGACCTATATAGATGTCCACCTTCAAGTAAATGCTACACAGAAGTGAGAAAGTGGTGGCTTAGTGTAGTCAGCGGCCACGTATATATTTGATCGGAAAATAAGTTATGAGTTCCAACATTAAACAGTGTCAGATAAATATTTTACAATTTAGTTTAACGTGGTTTCATTAACTAACTAATTTAACTAAACTAACGTATGGATTAACTAAATTATCATCTGTATAGTTATTTGAAAGTATACATTTTGACATAATTAAAATACAGTATGTAAGTTTTAGTTAAAATATCACATGATCAGTTGTGAAAATACTTTTCTATGTAAATTGGCAAACGCATTAGAAGTAAGTAACTATTTGATATATATTATGTAGAAAACTAGGTTCATCTTGTAAAGGATAAAATTAACTACAAGTGTAAATAGGTACCTATAATATATATTAGATTCCTTGTCCATCTTGTAACATTTACAACTTAGGTTCGGCATAGAGTTAATAAATTAGGAAACATAAAAACAGGAGGAGAACAAGATGTTAAAGATAATCTACAGGAATAAAATAATTTCGCATAAATATCAGAAAAAGTTTAAAACTGCCGTCAGAAAATATTCGACGTCTTTATGGTAATTTAGCTATAACCTCTAATATGGTTAAATAACGTTAACAAGTTAAAGATCGATCAACTTTATGATACCTACTTAGTCATTCCGAAAAGAAGTTGTATAATATAATAATATACATTATTTTTAAACTTTTCCAATATATTTGATCAGTTTAAAACCATAGAGGTACCAATAATAATAATAGTACATTGAGATAAAAGTGAGGTATGTTGATACTTACACCAGAGCCGAGGATGTAATTATCAAAGCTCACGCGTTTCATACGTTTTTCAACACATTTACGAGGATATCATCCTTTTTATGAAATGAAAATGTTATAGGCTCCTCAGTTATTTCCTTAAGCGTTATTGGCAACAGGTTTTTACTCACATAGTGTACCTACTTACATCGACAAGAATTTAAAGTGGCGTCATTTCTATTTATCACTTTTCTATTCACCGCGAGTCAAATTTTTTAATAAAAACTAACTGTGAAATTACCTCTAATGGCTTGCAACTATTTTTTTTCTTGAAGTTCGCGAAGGTGTAAAGCGAGACTTAGATGAAAGCTCTAAACAGCCAGTACAAAATAAAATAAATATTTTCATATTCAATACAAATTCAAGTAAAATATTATCAAAAGTAAAATAGTTTAACTAAATGACATGTTTCTATATCATATCCAATTATCCAAGAAGAAATAATCAATTAATTCACAAAAAGGATTTAATTGGTTTGATCGAAAAAAAAACCATTTGCCGAGAATTAAAAAAGAACCTGTACAGTACAACCCTTCTGCAAGGTGCCAACGTTTCCTAATCGGGATATACCTAACCATAAAACACGAGTTCCGTAATTTTATAAAACACGCGTGTTTAATACCCAGGATTATGAGCCTAAAAACGACGTAATAAGAGAAACGTGACGAGCAAATGTGTTGAAAAAGTAATTATGTGCGTATAATAAACATTACAATGAATTAACAATATATTACTACAAATATAATTTTAATGAAATATATTTGATTGACAACCAAGCATTAATACGTATTTTTAGGTATCCAGTGTTGCAAGTATATAGTGCATATACTAAAAGCCGAGCAAGTGGAGAACTGTAGGAGTGAACTACGAGCCAAGCGTACGGTTCACAAATACAATCCAGAGCGGAGCGGGGGCTTTAAGGATGCACAAGACGCAAAAATAATTTACTGCCGAGCGAAAACACATGTTTTTCTCCTCACCACCATGAATAAAATACCTACTAGAAGCAAGTTTCCAAGTATTTATGAACAAATCAGTACTAAGCGGTTCAGATTACATTTTTGTAATCTTTCCATTAACTGAGCAGGTATTATTTCGAACGTATATAACTGTTTCTTGTGCATTAAAATCTACAATAATGATTTATCCATTATTTAAACTTTTTTGTGGTTTTAAAACAAAACAAATTTGATTTTATATATGAACTATACCAGTACATTACAAGTTTCTGAAAGTCTTTCTGGTGGTTTCAACATTTCTCTACACGCCGGCGGATAAAATGGACTCTTGCGCGCAGATTTTGAGCAAAATGTAGGTACCTAAACATTTGCGTGATGGTGAGGTAAAAATGTAAGCATTTTAGTTAGGTCGTCTTGCTATCTACTCAGTTCGTGTTTCCTATATACAAAAATAAAATAACAAGAAGATAAATAAAAAAAGAATATTACAACAGGTTACTAAACATAGGTATGTATATCCACCTATAAGTATTTAAAACCTGCGTTTGACTTAATGCAGCGGACTGACAAGCTGACAAAAACCTTTGTTTTGCTTCGTCTCTTTTTTGTAAAATATGTAAAATATTGGTTTCTCATGATAATTTATTAAAATTCCGAAAAATAATACCTTGTAACGTTATTAGTTACCAGTACCAGTTGCGCATACACGCTTATTTATATGACTTATAATATTTATATTTAAATGTACGACGTCGGTGGCAAACAAGCGCTTGATGGTGATGATACGCGGCCACCGTAGCTTATGGAAAGGAAAACTACAGGGTTGTAACATGCGCGTTGCCGATCCTAAAACATGACAGTAGATGGCCTTCGTAAGCCTTTACATGATAAATCAATAAGTTTAGTAAAAATAAGGTAATATACGGGGCTTAATAAAAATTTATAAAATCTAACGATATGCCGTCAATTGTGATTTATTTAATAAATCGAGTTCACACACAACTACCTACTGGATACCGGTGTAGCCATGGTACCTGTTTGAGGCGACTTATACCTCAAATTGCATAGGAGGTACTCAGGTAAACTTCTCCTTGAAGGTCTAAAGTTAATTTTCTTTTAACTTTTAACAAAGCTATTTAGAATTTTAGAGATTGAATCCTAATGGTGAGTTTCACCTCTCATTTCGTGGTACCAATAATCGACACTTTAAGGAGGTCGTGTATTTTAATAAAAAATAAATGTGTACCTTTAGGTACTTAGAACAATAGGTAAGGAAAAATATATATATGAGTGAAAATTATACAATTTATTTCTAAAATATGACATATTACTTTTTTATTAACTGAAGAGACATAGATTAATTGAAAAACTGAAATTGGAATCCAGTTCCCTCATTATTTATATCAAATTATAAAATTAATTAATTTCATAGTAATTAAGTTAGCTGCAAAAGCCCTCACTATTTACCGATTCGCTGAAAAATCTTGATATTTTACAAAAGCGCTGAGACACTGCTTCGCTTATAATTCAGTATCGGTTCATAAATGACGTAGTTCTGAGGTAACACACAATGAAAACAATATAGATTAAAAAAAAACAACCGAATCGAGAACCTTCTCCGTTTTTTGAAGTCGGTTAATATAAGTGTCGCTTACCGTCCGTGCCGATTATCAGTGCCATCACTTTACGCTTGACCGAATTATGCCAGAAAGCTTGTTCGTTATTTTGGTCTAAAAACCCGTCACTAAGGTAATTTACCATGAATTCCATTTATTACTTTCATACGTCTGTGATTTCTTGTATAATAATAATAATAATAATATATCTACATAAAATATAAGCCTTAGCCCGGCTGCATAAAGATATGTTCGTTTTGATCGATCGAGCCCCGTTTTGATCGATCGAGCCCCGCTCAAAGCCCGATCGTCAGATTTCGTGTTTTATTTTATTTTAAGTAGAACGCTTGATGCATGTAAGTAATTACTTAAATTAATTTTTAGCCGTATTTTAACCCCCGAGCCGAAAATAGCGCTGATATAATTTTGACTCATAACTTCCGTGACCGCAAAAGGTTAAAAAAAATAGAATTTATTTTATCCAGAATTGAATCCAGTTTTAAGTAGTATTTGGGTTGGTTCAAATCCGAAAATAAATACCATTATCTATCCCATATTTTGGAAAATTCTCATCTGTAGGTGTATAGTATGTTGACTTAAATTTACATTTCATCTACCTCATGATCACAGATGTCGATTTAGAAGTGATTTCGAACGACTGTTTACGAGTAATATTGCGTAACTTGAATACCAAATAACTACCTACTTAGTTAATAAATTATATTACGTATAACGAGCAGTTACAGCTTAACCCAAAAATCTACGTAGTCAAAATGAAACCATAGTTGGGGTCGTCGTAATTACGGAACTAGTTAGCTCTCATCGCTAAATATATGTCCCGAAATTTAAGTCTGATTTTTACCCTCGCGGAAATATTCGCGGACTACAAAGTACCTAACTATAATTTTTGGTTGGACTCATAATACTTATGCATAAAAGGAGTCTACCCATAGATCTGTGTGATTCAAAGATAACTACACATATTAAACCTGTTAAGAATTTTTTCAAGCTTCTTATAATTTCTTGGCTGGCACGGCACATACTTTAGGAATCCCCGAACTATACCTACGACTAATTTTGACTCAGACATATATTTTTGATACCTCGTACATTTAGTCCGTGAAATTAAAGGTGAGGCCTTATGTTTGAAACGGAGAAATAAAAGTAATCCGTGATTTCCACACACCCCATCCTTCTCCACCCTGTCTATAAGGACAATATGGACATAGTGCATGTAACAATCGCGGGAACAAATTGTACCTTTTTGTAAACTATGTAAAAGGTAGATGCTCCTCTTAATTGTTTTACCCCAATGTTTCAAATAATAAGAAATTAAATCAGTAATAATGATGGTTATGGCGTTTAGTTGTCCCAGTTGTCGAAGTTTTGGTCGGAGTAGGACCAGGGCGCCGGCCGGCTCGCCGTGTGGGAGGAGGAGCTGTTGGTCTTCTCGTTGTATCTGCAACACACCAACCACTAATGACTACACATGTAGTCAGAAATAAACAGGGACTTGAACAGAAACTCGTAATTACATATAAAATATGTAAATGTAGTGGCGAATCTGGGTATCTCAACACATTTAAATAAAAACACCCATTTTAGGGAGTTCTTCACAAATTACCAAAACTAATTTCAGAGAACAGTTTCTGTTGACACGTAATAGGCCGGCGCTTAATAAGTGAACGCGTGAAACAAAATAGAACACCTGAAGGTCTCGCCCACCAGGTCCATAGGTTCCACCCACGCCGTAATAATATACCAGAACGAGCGTCCAGAACATAGAATATGAAGATTCGGGTTGAGACCCGCTCTGTCCTCATAACTACGTCTACGCGTAGCGCTACAAAAAGTTAGCAAGTGAATGTGCTGAAGTATGGTCTCACCGAGATTCGACTTGTTTGTAGCTGCCGCCGGCGGCGCGGAGGGCGCCCGAAGGCGCGGCCGGCTCCAGCTCGGCCGTGTGCCAGGCCAGCAGCGGGTCCGGGAAGCTGTCGCACATATCCATATTTAATAAAAAATATCAACAACTTATTTTTTTAACCGACCAAAACAGAATGGTTCTTAATTCACTTTTAATTACTTTTTAAATTATGTACTTCTATCTTGGTTGTCCTATATTCATTTGGTTAAGATCTAAGTAATAATGGAACCTACGACTTAAACCCCAATGGAATCCATAATTGGGTGGATTTTCAGTGATTTTTGTTGATGTCACACGCCTGCGCTAATTATGGGACCATCGAGGAACCGAGAGAACTCCCAATTTGAGTAGGTACCTACCTACATATTTTTAAAAGCTATTTTCGCATGTTTTCGCGGTAAGCGAGAAGAATGTTTTGGGTAGGGGAATTAATATAGTCTTATAGTTTCTTTCTGTTATAAGTTACATAAAAAAAACTAACTCGAGGTTGCCGTAGAGTCCGCTGTTGCCATCTCCTTCGAATATGTTCCGGTCGCCGACGGGGCGCGGCTGGTGCGGCGCGGGCGGCGGCAGCGTGGTGCGGTCGAGCGGGCTCGGCGTCGGAGGCTCCTCCGTCTTCACCTCCGCCTTCGTCTCCAGGGACGAGTTCTTGATACCGTACTTAAAGTACACCACCAGCCCTGGCACACATTCAAACAAAACCTCAGGCGTCATATATATGATGTACCTACCTAAAATCGAAACGATCACTTTTGGATTTGCAGAACAGCGAATTCCGCTTAAGTGGGTTTTAGGTACCTACTTGAAGGGCGTTAAATTAAATAAATATCTTACATTAAGGGTAGTGAGTTCAAAAGTGATTTATAATTTAATTTGTATGAGGAGCATGTTAATTTGAAGTATGTACCTGCTCTTGAAATCAAATCTACACTTATAATTAATCTCTGAATTATTAACTACAACTTAGAAAATTAGAAATACCCCCGACGTTTTCATTTCAAAGTCCAATATCTCAAAAACGGCTGAACAGATTTTCATGAAACATGGCTAAAAACACTCGGGCTCACATCAGCTTTTGAATAAACAAAAACCGCATTTCTATCGATCCATCCGTTTGGGAGCTACGATACCACAGACAGATAGACAGATACACAGATACACAGACCCGTTAAACTTATAACACCCATGTTGCGTCGGTGGTTAAAAAAAGAATCAGCCAGTATCAAACTAAGCATTGTTCTGTCAGGAATGATCTCATGAACGGAAAAACATTAATCTTTTTTTATTAGTACCTTATTATTCCAGCATCCGCTTAAGATAGTTTTTATCCGACTGCGACGATTAATTAATTTTCCGAAACATTTTCTGATATCATTAAAATTTTCATTTCTTCTTCTTGAAATCCTAGCTGCTATATCTGTCAACTTTCAGTGACGGCAAAATGGCGGGCTTGCCTTAACTATCCAATATTAATAACTTCGATCAAGATCGTGAGATAGACTTTCACAAAACGCATACCTACTAAACGATAAAGCTTAAAAAAAAAGACCGGGAGTGCCGGCAGAAGTGAAAACTTGAATATTTTGACATTTCGAATCGACAAATACCGTAGCGACAGAAGTAAATTAGCGCGTTAAAACTTATTGTGTGTCGGCCGAACGGGTAAGCGCCGCAGATTGCATGGTGTTTGCGCTCTTTTTCTCGCTAACTCGAATGGCGCAGCCAGTCTCGTACTACGGCATCGGTTTTCAATTAATGTATCAACAAAATAACGTCAAACGTCAAAAGTCTGACTATCTTCTCTTTCTGTTTTTTTAAAGGGATGGCATTGCGCTGTTCACGCGTTCAGCCAAAAAGTCCATTAGAGTTTCTGCAAGATTACACGCTGAGTATTTGTCACGATACTGGTTTGTAGAATATAATATAATAGTTTGGAGAATATAAATCGGCCGTCTGATATCGAATTAAAAAAGAGATCTTTTGGTCAATGGGTACTCGAATGTATTATCTATTATTAATTCCTAAACACATCCTTACCTGAGAGTCGGAGTGACTGAAGTCCATTTCAGTCATCACCTGTTTTGTTTATTAAATATAAAACAGTGTTAAAAAATAATATGTAGAGAAGAAACTCAATAAACGTGTAATGCTGCAGCCTGTGTCCTACCTGTTGGATCTATTGCCACAAATATTCACTAAACGTTTATCCTCTTATTCAAAAAAATGTATATTTCTTTGATAAATAAAATGTTTTTTGTCCCTTTCTTACGTATTTAAATATCAGAGTGACAGATAGAGACGATTTTAAACGGCATTTTACCTAAAATAGGTTTGTTCAACGTTATACTTGATATAGGTTAAATTACAACTGAATGTTTCCTATATCCAAAAGCAGAAATGCGTTGATTTCCACCACATTACCATGCAAACGAAGTCGCAGGTACCTACCAGTTTAGAATATTAGGTTTGCTTTGCAAAATAGTTGCGTAAGACAACATAACATACATGTCAAATCTCAGACCTACCTAAGTTATATCAGATGTTACGATAAATCTATCATAAATACACACACACCTATACGTGATAAAGGCAAATGTGGCTTGTGTAGTAAAAAGTATTGAGTTGTATGTATGTTTTAATCCATGGAATTCAAGGGTATTCTATATACTAAATATACTATTTCATACATACATTCATTCGAGCTATTTCAATGTATGGTGGCGGTGGTCGCCGGCGTCCAGTCCGCGGCCGAAAAGCGCAAGTTAAGTATGTCGATAATCTGCATTACATTAGTTATTAGGACTGACCAATGCTCATCCACACGGTGAAGCGCACGAGCGTGAGTATGGACAGGTTGAGGATCAGGTAGATGTTCACGACGATGGCCGTCGCCGGGACGAACGGAAGCGCGGGCGCCGAGTACACCAGTGCCGCGCTGTTACAAAAGAAACACCTATAAACACCTTTTCAAACAATATACATCAACTTTTTCAAAAACGAAAATAACTTTTGGTTAAGATATGTGTATATAGGTACTCACCGATTTTGTGGTCTCCTCGAAATAAGTAGGAGAACGATGAAGATGGCCAGTATTAGGGCGAACATCAGGAGTGCGGTGAAGGTGGAGGAGCCCGGGTCCCCGTAGGCCGCCAGCAGGTCGAACACGATGATAAGCAGGTACAGCGCGCCCACCGCCTTGATCACGAACATGCCTGGACAACAACCAACAAACATATATGTATTGTGACTCGGGGCACATTCCATAAACGTAGAAATGCCAGTAGTCCTAGCGGTACGCCAAAAAAAGCTGCAAATGTAAAATGCAAACCGCAAGTCTTTAGGCCAAACGAATCAATTTGACCCGTAGCACGAAAATTAAAACAAAAAGGACATGACATTTTTTTTTAGCATGCTTAAAAAAATTGTTCTCAAACCTACGTATTCTGTGTAGTATCTAATAAAAGGGCTTACTAAGCCGATTCTAAAAATATATCACATCATTATATTTCAGTCACCTGTTTTAAATAAAAATAAAAATCATTTTCAAAACATACCAAGTTTGGGCTCCTCCAGATATGATTCGTTTCTGCATTATGCGTGGCGTCCCTTACAATGAAGATATACGCACATTCAGTGAAAATTGGGTGCAATGGATCGTATGTAAGCAATGGGCCCAATCTGGATGTATCAAAGGTGACAAAGGTGACTGCATCATACAGGTGCCTAAACTGCGTTTCTGACGATTCTTTGTGATATTAACCTGTACTGACTTTCGTATAATAATGAAACATCTCGTTCTAGCTAGATACATTGGCTAAATATGTTAGTTTCAAGACTGATGATTAAGTTTGACACTGAAACTTGTTATTTATTAATAGTGATTTAAACATATATTTTTTTGTTTCCATGAAAAAAGGTATTGTTTTGAGCTTTTTGTTTCTTGACATTTGGTAGACATTGTTCTACAAAAAATTCTTTAAATTTTTCAAGCCTGAAAAATATGTTTTCTTTAAAAAAATAAGAAAAAAAAGATGTTCATTCTTGCCCCTTTTTTAGGGTTCCGTAGACAACAAGGAACCCTTATAGTTTCGCCATGTCCGTCTGTCCGTACTCGGCTTAGCTCAGTAACCATTACTACTAGAAAACTGTAATTCGGCATGTGTATATAAATCAATCACGCCGACAAAACAGTACAATAACATATTTAAAAAAACTTTTTTAGGTTACCTCCCCTACACCTAACGCCTAATATAATCGTTAAACCGTGTGGGTATCGTTGGATAGCTCGTTCAAAAATATAATGGGTTTTAAAAAAAAAAACAAATCAGTGATTTGCGAGATATTGGACTGTAAATCCCTAATTTTTGTTCATGTGTCGCCCTCCCCCCCCTACTACTGGTAGTAGTTAGAGTA
The DNA here is from genome assembly GCA_947049275.1 of Epinotia bilunana. Taxonomy (NCBI): domain Eukaryota; kingdom Metazoa; phylum Arthropoda; class Insecta; order Lepidoptera; family Tortricidae; genus Epinotia; species Epinotia bilunana. The sequence goes on along the minus strand of OX346252.1, from coordinate 31,709,783 downwards.
ACGGAAAGGCCAATTTTCGTACAAATTCGGCTGACGCAACCGCACCGCACGTCGATGTAACTAAGACAGACAGGCAACTACGGAATCCTACACTGCGCGTGGCCCGACACGCACTTGGCCGATTTTTTAATACTTAAATCAGACACGTTTTTCTAGTCCCGTTCACAGGGTAAGTATTAATTTCCTGTTTTTCCCAGAAAAACTATTTTGTTGAAAAAAGTATCTACTTCTTGTCAAATTTATACCAAGTACACGAAAGCTGAATAGTTTAACAATCATTAAAAAAATGTGAAAATGCTATATCGTTTTAGTTATAGAAGAAAATATATTTTTTGTTAATTGTGGCCCTATACTAATCTTTATAAACCCTTTAGGTATATATATTAGCAATTTCCGGGATCCTATCATAAACATATCAATATCCAAAAATGACGATTTTTGCGATATCTTGCTCCGTTAAGGCGGTTCGACGACCATACAAAACGTCTTTCGACATTCGCAGGCTAACGACGTGATATTTTAAGAAACTTATGTAACAATCATAAATTGGCTTTCCATTTGCGTGAAATTCCCCATTCCCTAGAACAAACTTGTATAAACTAGAATAATCGTTGTCCCAAAGTATCACATGCCAAACTAATTTCTTAAAATATCACGCCGTTAGGCTGCGAATGTCATATAAAACGTTTTGTATGGTTGTCGAACCTCCTTGAAGTTGTTTTTTCATGGGTATTATGAGCCCGATTTAAACCTGGGAACGTCATTTTTTTACTGTTATTTTTGCAGTTTAGATGTAAAATTAAATAAAGACCATGACAGGATTAAAAAACTGTACAACCTTGCACTATTTTAGGAAATATGACGGTAATTTACCGACCCGTATTCTTTGTCGCGCTTGTACCGACTCAACGCTTTGCCAATGATGGCTGATTTTTGTGACTATAGCCAATATAGACTTAAAATTGTAACTTTTAGTTTTATGAAATTGATTCGTACCCACTCATTTAGTGGGAACTCACCGTCAAATCGCATTCATGATAATCTATATTATGGGTATTTAACAGCTAATCTATTTTCATATTCTAAAATCAGGTAAAAGTAGCGAGTTGAAAGTTGTACAAGGATTTGGCTGATTCAGAAAATGTTTTGGCACATTTGGTTAGGGCACTGCCGGGAAAACGCCGGGAGCACGACGATGGCTCTTCTTATTCGAAACGAAAAGTTAACTCGATTGACAGCCATCCCATTTCAGCTACAAACTAAGTATCAATGGCGCTCTGGCTTTGTTCAAGCGCTAAAACAACTCGTCTGAAGTGGGTGACTTTCAACCCTTGGTTAACAACCTACCTACTAGTGGATGGAGATTTAGACTGAATTCGTCAGAATAATTGAGTTTGGACGTGGATTTTGTTCGAAATAACTACTTTAACGAATGTTAATCCCACTGTAAATCGAGAAAATATGATACAGTTGCGGTTTCATCGAAACACAAGTTATAAGGGGTATACTTAGACCCTTTTCCGGAAAACGCTCTTTCACATGAAACGATTGTCATTTACTATGACGCTCGAGACCCGTGACGTCACGCGTATCAAGCGTTTTATCTCTCTATCAAGCAATACTAAAACGGTTGTATCTTCGTACATTTTTGAGATATTCGATTTTCGTCAAGGCATATTTGATCCGCCTTCTTTCTTTCTTTTTGTAGAATAATAAAGTCCACAACCCTATAAGTCACGCACGGGTATATATATATAATTACTAGTAGTGTACGAATGTTGTGTTCTGAACTTTTCGTGCCATCGAGGTTTGACCGTTTGATATTATTATAATATAACCATAAACAATATAGGTAGGAACTAAGAGGTCACGTTTTTTATTTACTCACTTTAGTCTCATTTAAATAAATGTTTTGAACTCAGCAATGAGAGCAAGTCAAGTGTATGCAGTTATTAACTACATTAAAATAATTATTTACCGCGTCTTTTCACGCATCTCACGCTTGTGTAAGATGTGGCGAAAAGGCAACTTCGCTTTTCAACTCACGACCAATTATACCATATTATGACTGAGCTTAACACTATGATTTATTTGAGACACTAAACGCGCAGTGTGCGCAGATGCTATACAAAATTAGAACTCGTCTGCAGCTCGTGGTGGCCACTAGTGGCTAGTAGCTTAATGTGCGGTGGCTCTTACCTGTCTGGTCAGTGGCCGGGCCAGCATCAACCCAGGGGAAGACGCCGGGGCAGAGGTAGGACCTCGCGAGCAGCTGTCGCGACACGGCGTCCATGAAGCGGCGGAAGCGGCCGGGGCTGCTCGCGGACCCGCCGGGAACCGCCCCTGACACAGGCAACCGATCACTTTACTGTACTTCACATAGTACGACCGGCAGGGTAACTGCGTAACTTTTTAAACGGGCAACTCAACTGTCACTTCAAAACGTTACGCAATCGACTAAGTTATCTATCTGGCACATTTGATACTCTCATTTAACTTCGATGAGTATAGCGCGATCGTTCGTGGGTCATATAGAGCCAACAAAAAACAAAAGCCGTCTTTCCCGTGGTTAATATCTAACGGCTGAATGTGCAAGTAAGATCTGTTTTTATCACATACATTTATAAAAGAATGAAGCCTCTTTATGAGGATTATGAGTTTTTAGCTATATCCACAGTACTCCACTGGCACAAAAATCTGCTTACCATAGAACTTGTTCTCTGTATGCGAATTCATAAGGAAAGTGTCGTCCCTGCCAAATTCCTCGCTGTCGTCACCTGGCATCGTGTCGTCGGAATCCGGGGAGCTGTGGACACACTTACATCGCTTAACAATTACTAGTAAAGTTATGGTACGTTTATAAATTACTTAACAATGTCGGCCGGCCTTTCGCTTGGCTAAACACAGATAAATAAGCATAGCAGTTCGCTTGGCGTCGTGAGCGACTGTTACCTGCGGGTCACGCGGCGTACCATGACGCGCTGGTTGGACACGGTGATTTGGGCGTTGCCGTGGCCCTGCAATAATAATAACAACTCTTATTAAAATTTTCGGAAGGTACTCTATTACGTCTTGGCTATGTAGTTCCACGCACGACTACCAAAGGTCCGGGACACCATTGTGTGTGACGCGTGACACTAATAAAGCCCTTTCGACAATTTAATGAAATTTATGAGGTACACTGAACGGAGGCTGTCTATGCGTGTTGGACACAGCGTTGTGTGAGCTACTGTGTACACATTAGACAGCAACCGCTTTGTGTATACTTATTATTATAACGAAGAACTCATAGAAAATCTTCCACTTATAGATAGTTCAAACCCATTTTTAATCATTGCTTCGTTTGTGTTTTGTCTAAAGCAAAGCTCGTAGGTGTAGGTAAAATAAAAATATCACCAGGTATTTTTTGATTTAGACCAGCATTTCATTACATAAACAGCGTACACACTTTCAGGTAACCGCTGTTTCAATCAGCTGACTCGCAACAAAAAAAACCTTTTTTTTTCTATTTCCGCCCCAGTCCAAGTTGGCTCAGTTCGGGTTGCACAGGGCGGTCCCACAACACTTCGGGAGCTCAAATACCGCGAGCCATCCGGTTGCCTCTTGGGCACTGCAACTACGCGTCAATCATTGCTCTGAATACTACTACTAGCTTGTATTCCCATAACATTACAAATTGAAAATTTTATGAACTTCGCGAGTTTTCAATGCATAAATACTAGTCTCAATTATGTACTAGAGTTGGTAAGAGCAATCTCTAGCTTTGTTGTAAATCATTTATCGCAAGTGAGGCGAGGAAATAGGTCGAGCCCCGATTCGTCTCGCCTACGATGGCCGATAGAGATGAAGCCGGCCAAGCGACTAGCGATACCGAGTCGGCCTAAAGCAATACTGCTTTGTTAGACAATACCATAAACACCTGCATCGACAAGTGACACGACAAGGATTAGACCTCGCATCAATACACTATCAAATAATGTGTAGCGAGCTATATTATTAGTGAACACGTCTTGCAAGTAAATTTATCGTAGCCTGGCTTAATTCCCAGTATAATTAATTGCTCCTAGGAGGCAATAGGGATATAGACACCAAATAAAATAATAATGAACTTTCCCGAAAAAGGATTAGAATTATTGTCAAATGGAGAAAAAAGTAAGCCAGGGAATTAAATAATCAGAAAGGTCCTGTTTTAAGAGGGGGTAAATTCCGTCCCTTTTCTGCAAAACGCACCTTCATATTGAATCATGACGATTGTCATTTACTATTACGCTCGCAAATAGTGAGGTCACAATCGGCGAGCGTTTTGTCTTTAACAAGCAATATTAAAACGGTTGTTACTTCGTAATTTTTTGAGATATCTGAATGTGATTTTCGTCACTAGGCATATTATTTTTTTGCCTTCTTTCTTTTGGAGTAATAATCAGTCTTGAGTCTACACCCGTATTGTTAGTTCGTGTAATTGAGCATGCTCACAAGAATACTTATAACGTGTCAAACCGGATTCGTATTTGTCAGAAGTGAACGATATTGGTTACATACATTTATTATCTGTGCGCTTTGATGTGACCGCTCCTGGGGCCGTAGACAAGGTTATAATCGACCAGCGCTAACGCCAATAGAAAATTATAAAAATGTAGAGGTGACAGATGGCGACGAAACACTTTTCGTTAGCATCTGTCATACCCATGCATTTTATTAGTTTTCTATTGGCGTTAGCGCTTGTCGATTGTAACCTTGTCTAGGCCCCCTGTTGTGTCAGGTGTCAGAGCGCATCAGAAATCATCACGTCAGATAAGTATGAATCAGTTTTTTCAATTATTCCCGATTGAGGCGACAACTTAAGCTGTAAGAGCACTTACGGCGAAGGTGGTTTCCCTTTGAGCAGCCGCGGTGCCCTCAGGGTCGACGGGCGTGCGCAGGCTCTGCGGCAGCAGCTCGATGAGGTTGGTGTAGTGCGGCTGGTACCGGAGCACCAGCACGCAGCTCGACACCAGCGTGTAAGCCAGCAGCGTGCCTGACAAGAGCGCACGCCGTTACTACCTTACGAATTAACTTAATCGCCGGTAGATACCTACGTAGAAACCGTAGGCGATTATTATTATATTATTAACGAGATGCGTCACTAGTCACCACCTACGGCGACCTCCTGATTTATCGATACGGAGGCGGTAGTGGGTATACCTATATATCAATAACTACAACTTAGATGTTTGAAAAACCCCCGACATTTTCATTTCAAAGTCCAATATCTCAAAAAAGGCTGAACAGATTTTCATGAAACATGGCTTCTTAGCCAACACTCAGGATAAAATTATCCGACACAACAAAAACTAAACGAAAATCGGTTCATCCATTTAGGAGCTACGATGCCACAGACAGATACACAGATAGGTACGTTAAACTTATAACACCCCTCTCTTTGCGTCGGGGGTTAAAAAGCAGCCAGTCTCAATTGTCAGTCGTGTCAGTACCCATCCCGCCCCGCAAAGTCAGGAAGTAGTATAAGGTAAATTCTCCATTTATTTTACACCTCAATCCCTAATAGTCAGACTAATACAGACGCGCAGTACTTATAAAGCAAGACGATGTTTCATATAGTTGTCTGTCACTTCTTATGGTCAGCTGACGTCAGTTAGAATGAGACGAATAGTATGGTATTCTGAGTCTACTGACGACTCGTCTCCATTACTATTCACCACAGTGTTCTTCTTCTTTTAAAAATGGCTTCCAGTTAAGTTCTAAGTTGTCAAGTTTGCTTATAAAGCGACGTTGTTCGGTAGTTTGGTCAGTCGTCAATAATGCAATCAGCGTCAGAAGCTCCGCTAAAGGCCGGGCAAACCGGCGGAGCGCAGCGCAGATCACTTAAATTTATCAATCTATATTCTTTTCTATTTTAATTACATTAAGGTTAAAATTTGAATGCTCTGAGACCGACCTGGGAGCATCACGGGGGATTTCTACTCCGCGGCATTGAGGAGCATGTTAGAGGATACCGCGGCGGTAGGCGGCGGCATGCCGCGGCATCCCCCGCTATGCGCCGAGGCCTCCCGAGTGCGCCGGGGTAGCGGGGCTGCGGGAGGGAAAGGCTTGGCGCAACTCGGCGGACGACGGGGAGAACACGAATTTTGATACCGCAAGCACCTCCGCAATGCCGCGGCATCCCACGGCATCCCACGGCATGCCATGATCGGTGATTATACATTCCGTTCCACTAGCGACCAACCGTCGAAAACTTGTTTTTGTACGAGTCGTTCGTGTCGAAGGTTTCGTGATGGCGGACTGGGATTTAGTGTTAATATCAATTTTTCTTCTTTGACTTCCGTCATATTGAAAAAATAACGCGCAAATATATTCACCAAACATCAAATGTGGCGGCAAGACTGGTCTGAATGGAATGCAAGTCTAAAACAATCAGTGGCGAGTTTGACACGGTCGGTGTTCGCGAGTGAAAATTAGTGGGTTTAGTGCTGAATTTTAGTGCCAGAAGGACAGTTCTTGTAGACATGTAAGTAATCTATAGAATAACATAAAACAAGTGTTATTTTAAAGGGTTAACTGTAATAAACCCGTGACTAACACAACATACCTTACATTCATGCTCAAAATTTGGCAACACGTTTTTTAGCGCTTTTCTAATAATCTAATATTACTATTAGCTATTAACATTAATTACCGTTATTTATCATACATTTATGAACCTAAATGGATTAACAATCCGCGCACTTCGGCGCATACCGGGGGATGCCGCGGCATGCCACCGCAGTATCGTCGGCGCTCTTCAACGCCGCGGGGAGAGGATACCGCCACGATAGGCGGCGGCATGCCGTGGCATGCCGCGGCACCCCCCGGTATGCGCAGTGCTCCCAGGTGCGCCGGCCGCCGGCGCTGCGCTGGCGGGCGCTCGCGGTATCGCGGGGGATTATCCCTCGTTGGTGTGCGCTGCGCGGAGTAAATCCTCCTAGGTGATCTGCGCTGCGCTCCGCCGGTTTGCGCAGGCCTTAAAGAAGCAAGGCGTCCACCGCTGACCGCATCCCCGACGAAAGCCCACCACAGTGTTAAAATAGTAAACAATTTGGCCGAGACGTCAACGTCAAGTTGACACTTAAAGAGTTGTAATTATTTTACGTCACACCTAGCCATAATGCGAGTTTTACTGCACGCTGCGCGTACGGTAAAACTCGCATTGTGGCCAGATGAAGACGTAAATTTGTGTACTTACCACGGGCTGTAATTCGTAAAGCCCCAGATTGCATATTTATGGCCCTCACCTTCGGTTCGGGTCACAAACACCTGCGATCTGGGCCGGGGCTAGGTACGTAATGTACTATTAAAGTTTATATTAATCGACATTTCATCGGCGTGAATTTTATGTAGGCGAGGCGTTTGGTAAGTTTGAGATACAGAGACTGGAAATACAGATGTGAATGAGCTAGAGATATATTTTACTACTTCCTTATACCTACCAAATTAACTTATTTATTTATTTATTCAGAAAACTTCTGTATTGTTTATTTTAATAGATAACTAAAATTATACAGATTATTATACATCGTGCGAGCAAAAAAGCAGGGACAATGACGTATGAAGACCGTAATGGTCGGCCTTATCACGCGATAAGCGCTAACGATAAGATAGAGCGTCCGTCTCGTTCTATTGAACGGTGTCAGCCAGTGACGGACGCTCTATCTTCTCACTTATCGTGTGATAAGGCCGTTCATGCTACGGGGTTTGGCAGATAACATGGTTCTATCCCTTTCTTACTCGTTGTTAAGTACAAAAGTAAGAAGAGTTCGGGTATTAGAGCCTATCTGCCTTATAATATATATTCAATTTATTAGAGCCTATCTGCCTTTTTCTGTAATCTGTGCTAATAGTAGACACCTATTTGTTCATTGCTATTGTCATTATTATATGTGCCAAACATCAAGTGATTATTGAAAGTGTTAGTAGGTCAGTACTGGGAATACTGGGATGCTTACCTTACTTGCAATCATAAATATTCACACTTCTACTTAAATGAGCTTGTTGATTCGAAAGTTAAAAACCGGCCAAGTGCGTGTCGCGCCACGCGCAGTGTAGGGTTCCGTAGTTGCCTGTCTGTATTTGTTACATCGACACGCGCCAAGTAAATGGTGCGGTTGCGTCGGCCGAATTTGTACGAAAGTCGGCCTTTTAAGTTGGTCGCCTATTACTCAGTAACTAGTTATGCCTATTTAGCCGTGATAGTTTTCCTTCTAAATTCAATATATACGTATGTACTACTGCCACGATTTTTTTCTTATCCCCAGTAGTGGCTACTACTATTTAGCCGGTAGGAGAGGGGGGAGGGGGGACACATGACTCGAACAAAATTGAAGGCCAACAATCCAACATCTCACAAACGAATCACTGAGTTGAATTTGTTTTTTCCAATGATACCCCACACAATGATAGGTTTAACGAGAAAAAAAAATTACACCCCCCACTTTAGGTGTAGGAGAGGGGAGGTGGTGCCCTAAAAAATGTATTTTTTCAAGATTTTGTTCTACTGTTTTGTCGGCATAATTGATTTATAATTATAACCCATGCCAAATTATAGTTTTCTAGTAGTAAGGGTTATTGAGCTAAGCCAAAGACGGACAGACGGACGGACATGGCGAAACTATAAAGGGTTCCTTGTTGACTGCGGAACCCTAAAACAAGTCTTTAATAATGTTGCAACTCTTATTAAAAGCGGTAAAATAAACGAAGCCCGTTGTAGCAATTCGAGGTAACCCGCTACCTACTAGGTACTTAAAGGGCTACCCGAGGTTTTCATCGATTTTTGACAAGTTTTGAATCGTATCTCCTACTTTTGCACTACAGATAGAATTATAAATCAAACGGCTATCGGTTCTTCAAGCTTTTAACTCCATTTTCGTTTACCGGATTTTGAAACAAATGGTCCCCGGTCAACCCGGTGTTTCAATTTCCTCGCCGGTAGGAAATTACATCATAGTTATATTCCTAGTAGAACAAAGGCCATATGTGTTTTAGTACTTACAACTCGGCAGGCAACAGATGTTTAGCTGTTGCTGCTAGGTAACGCCTTTAGATACAATTTGCGAACAAAGCGCTATTACATTGAGATGTGTGAATTAAATGTTATGTATGAATTATGTAGCCTAACGCAAAAGTTTAGGAGGTAAGTTATCCACAATGCACGAACTCCACGCGGTTGCCGTAGCATGTGGTAATGCTACAAGTCATGGGTAAACTTATGTTGGAGCGAGTACTTAAAAGAACTTGCGCGTATCTGATGCATACCAAATTACAAAGGTAACCGAAAATTATTTGCTGATGTTGGAATCTAGGTAGATGCTCGTATTTTACACGTATTATTATCGCGTCCCCATGAAAGTTATTACGTGTGAGCGCAGATTAAAGCCGAGGAGATTAATCAGTTTTAAAGCAATTTTGCTTCAACTTAGGTACCTAATCATTGTAAAATAAAAATTCTAGTAAAGAGAGCTAATTAAATGGACCAGATTCAAGGGCTACAAACGGCTTAGGATGCATCGTTTAATGAAATGGCGAGAGAACTCTCGAAAGTTATTAATGGAGTTATTTGCCGTTTTGCATACATCAGTTGATTGAGCAAGGCCGGGCGTTATTAGCTGTCGGCACCGATCAGGGCTCTTGTTGGTGACGGAACTCGAGTATCTAGATTGATATCGTATCTTCAACGGTTCCTTTTTGTAGCGTCCCTTATATGAGCCAGACAGAACTCCACTTAGATAATGCTGCTGAAACTTTAAACAAGAAGTTGAAGATCTGAAGCAGTCGCCCCCGAGGCTTTGGCCTCTGGGCCACGACACTCGTAGCTCTCGCACCGTTCTCCAATAATAATGTTAATATTCTAACGTGTCTTCCTCTCCCGTCCCGCTGCGCTGAGATGGTAGAATTACAACACAGAGCTGTATACGTATAAATATCATAAAATTAAAAATGCCTAGTATAAAGAAAATGTGTTTTACCCCTTTCTTACGAACACAAATGTGACAGATGAAGACCAAGCAGTTTCAACGGCATTTTAACTAAAACAGGTTAGTTGCACGTTTCGACGACGAAGGGTATTGTTGTGAACAATTACAATAAACAGCGGCAGCGTCGCCGGAGACCGGGACTTTCGGTATTAAGTAGTTGTGCAAATATAATTTGCACAGATTCTTGATTGGCGAATGGGTGTAAATTGTGTAGGATGAACCCCATTGGGCAAAACTTTTCATTAATTCCGTGTGCAGGTACAGCACAGAACTAGCGGGAATAAAGAGAGTACTCGTAGTTAGCTTTAAACCATTTTGAAATCATAAGTTCCTGATAATTGATATTGATAATTTATTGTAATAAATATCTGATACGTATTTCACATGCAAATACGATATATTTTTGTGCCCGCCTACCAAGTCGGTTGATATTCTGTCACTGCCTTCCATAGAAGTTGAATGACGCCACTCACGACCAAACACAAACATCCAATATCATATAACATGCGATAGTTTCATGTGAATCTGGCGCAATATTGTATTATATTTACTGCTGAAACGTTTTTGCTCGCAAGTAACATTTTGGTATTCTTTCGCGCTCTGCGCCCTTAGTTTTTTTTATATTTTACGTCACATCTGGCCATGATGCGAGTTACTACACGCTGCGCGTACGGTAAAGCTCGCATTGTGGCCAGATGAAGACGTAAAATTGTGTTCTTACCACGGGCGGTAATTCGTTAAGCCCCAGATCGCATATTTATGGCCCGAACCGAAGGTGAGGTATCTGGGCCATTCACGAATTCACCGCCCTAGGTACGTAATGTACTATTACGATTAACATGTAATTTCAGACACAATGTATATTGTTAAATAAATAAATAAAAAAAATACCGATGCTCATCATTTCGACGAGGACCTCGAGCTGGGTGAGCAGCGCCACGCCGGCCGCCGCCGCGCCGCCGCACACCGTCGCCAGCGCCGGCGTGCCCGTCGCCTCAGAGATGTTCCCCAGCTTCCTGTCATCACACGTTTACACGGGGTCTCATTGCAGCGATACAGGTGATTATTTCAGCACGGCCATCACACGACGGCTCGCGAGCTGTGTCGCGGTGAGATAGACTATATAATTAGAGCGCTTACAAAGTGATGGATTGTCTTTAGTCGCCGCGACACAGCTCGCGGACCGTCTTCTGATAGCCGTGCAGGTGGACAGGTGTCGCGCTAGTGTATAGCTAGTGTTTGTATCGCTGCCGTAGTCGCCGAATCTGTATTACTAACCTAAATTTGTATTGCATATTTTTATTACAAAACATATATTAATTTGCACTGTCTGTATGTATTGTTTACTTATAAGTACCTGTACAAGTGGCGCCTCCTTTATATTATGATGTAACTTTTTTATGCTGGCTGTATCTGGCTGGATGGCAACAAATAAAGACAAAAGAAGTGGGATTCGGCTGTCACAATTGCGATTGATATTTACGCAGCCTAAACTTTTGTCCTTTTTTTTAGTTTTTCGTGCTTAAGGTGGTTCGACGACCATACGCGTCTTTTGACATTCGCATGCTAACGGAGTGATATTTTAAGAAACTTATGTAACAATCTTTCATAAATTGGCTTTCCATTTCCATTCGCAGGCTACGTCAAAAAACGTTTTGTATGGTCGTCGAACCACCTTAATAGATGATGTAATTGTACCTGTGTGTTAAAATCTGGTGATCAAGTTATTTACCCTTCGCAGAGCGTCTACAGTAGGTTAATCCTTTAAGTAAGCTTCGTGAATTTTCTTGGCAAAAACCATTTTTGCGTAGGTATTTAAAGGGGCAGATAAATTTCTTATTGAGTTGTTGAGAGAAAAGTAATTTTGTTAAGATTGAACCAGAAATTTGAGCTCTATAGTAAAATGTGTAAGTATTTATGCTTTGCTTGTGTGTCGGAAAATGAAAAGTTTCATTACCTACTTTAGAAACTTCTACGACATTGGCAAAGTTCTTGTGGCGTACCTTTTCATTCCTCGACTATATACCAGCTGCGTCATTGTCAAAAAAGTAGGAATATTCTAGGAAACTGGAAACTCATAAACATTTAGAGCTTCCCAAGTAGAAAGTTCTCTTCAGGAAAAAATCTTATTACATTTACTTGGAATTTTCTCGTCGGTGTTCTAGCATTTAATGTGTTTCTCGGGAACCAGAGGTGCTATAATATAACAAAGCATTCTGGTTTTATGGGGAACATTATGTGTACGCATATTTACGAATAAAGATTAACGATTGTGCATCCCGGCGACTGTGTCAGCTTCAACCAATTAGATGTCTACCTACCGATCACTTTAAGAGTGCTTTCCATTGCCGCTCATGCGAGCTTAATATTGCAGTAGCCTTAGACCGGGATGGCGAGGAAGTTAACCGATTAACGTACTCGCATATGTGCATCGATTGCGTAGGTAAAGCGGAGGGGATTAAATAAATAATAATAATATCATTTACTTTAAAAACAAAGTTTTAACCGACTTCAATTTAGTACTCCGCCAAGCCATGAGAACATTTCCACATTTATTTTCCAATTTACCACATGAACTGATTTCCGAGAGCAAATGCGTTGATTATTAGGGAAAAAAACCCAATCGCTGTATGTGGCCCGATAATATTTGAGGACTTCCGTCGATTCCACAAGGATCACCTTTGGCACTTCATTAGTTGCTATGTCAACGAAATCTTATCAGAATCTGTGACGTACATTTGTACTTTTTAACCGATTTAAAAAAAAAGACGGAGGTTCTCAATTGGGTTGTATTTTTTAAAGTACATAATTGAGGAATTCCATGAGTCATCTGTGGTCTTCATCATCAATTCCACTCCACCAAATTTATGATTACCGGGTGTAAATACACGAGTTAAAATAGAAAATACCAAAACCACTACAAGCGTGCCTAATTTAATTGAAGAGTTCCCTCAATTCATCATCCAATTGTTTTTTTGAAAAAAATGGGACCCACCTGGAACTACCTACTTACAAACAAAAAAAAGAATTTACGAATCGGCTCATCAATGACGGAGTTCTGAGGTAACAAACATTAAACCTGATAAAAAATAAAAAATAAATACAACCGAATTGAGAACCTGCTCCTTTTTTGAAGTCGGTTAAAAAAAGGCTTGATTCAAGTCGCCATGGAAAAACAAAAAAAAATTTAATATACATCATATAGGATGGATCCTAGAAAAATGATTGCTATTAAAATATGTTAGGCGCAAGCTTAATTATCGCTGTCCCAAACACACTTCAACCATCTTAAGGGATGTTATCCGACATAAAAACGAGCCTTCAAGGGTCTCAAGTTATCTCTACGGAAAATTTCATCTAAATCCGTTCAGGGATTAAGAGTAAGAGGTAACTGTGCGATGAGTTCGTTACTTTAAATTGCTAAATCTAAATAGAAAAGTCCGTTTTAACAAACATAAATAACTTCAGAATCATCAATAGTTGTTAATGCTAAAATTGTTTTTTTTTTCTCACAAAGTATTCAAGTTTTTTTTTATGTCTACTAAGCTGGAATACTGGAATTTTATTACTGGAATTTTTTGCCTAAATCCGTACAGTAGTTTTACTCACGTTAGTCCGAAGTTACCTGTATAGTTTTGATCGCAAAAATATCTTAAGCTAAAAGACGTCGAACTTTCTATCGCTGAAAGTACTTTTTAACCGACTTAAAAAAAAGGAGGACGTTCTCAATTCGGTTATAATTTTTTAAATCTTGTTTTTTTCAATGTTTGTTACCTCAGAACTCCGTCATTGATGAGCCGATTCGTAATTTTTTTTGTTTGTCGAAAATTCAGCTGGATGACGGGATCCATGAGGAATTGAGGGAACTCCTCAATTATATTAGGCACGCGTGTAGTGATTTTAGTATTTTCAATTATAACTCGTGTATTTACACCTGGAAATCGTAAATTTGGTGGAGTGGAATTGATGATGAAGACCACAGATGACTCATGGAATTCCTCAATTATGTACTTAAAAGTACGTCACAGATTCTGACAAGATTCCGTTGAAGTAGGAACTAATGAAGTGCCAAAGGTGATGATCTTGGGGAATCGACGGGAGTCCTCAAATATAATCGGCCCACATAAAGCGATTCGGTTTTTTCTTTATTAATCAACGCATTTGCTATAAGGAAATCGGGTCATGTGATAAATTGGAAAAGAAATATGGAAATGTTCTCGTGGCATGGCGGAGTACCAAATTGCAGTCGGTTAAAACTGTTTTTATTAAAGTAAATTAATTTGTTTCTTAATAGTTAATCTTCCAACAAAGTTTCAAGTCTCTAATTAAAACATAAAAGTTTCCCCCATACAAACTTTGTACCCCAATTTAACCCCTTAGGGATGAAATTTCCAAAAATCTCGTCATCCCTAGTATACGTCATAAAAGGAAGTTCTGGTGTGTATATATATATATATATATTTATAGATAGATTAATTACTTATTCACACCGAAGGTTTGTGCACACGTTACGATTTTACGCGTAGCAGGCATATACCGATGTGCTGAAAACTGTGGGTCGTGCTCCATATTTGCATGGTGCATTTCAAATGGATTTAAATGTGTTTCGCGTGCCATCTTCGCGAAATCTGTTTATAATTGGTTGATCTCTCTTGCGTGTAGCGCTTGGACTACAATGTGTCTAGTTTACTGCTGAATATCATTAAAGGCCAAGGAATGGCTACATGTTAAAAGTGATATCGTCGGGGATAGTGCAATACCGCGTAACTAGCACTGGTAAATAGTGCGTATCTACACAACACCCATAGTGCGAAACTGCGTAACTAGCACTTGTAAATACTACGTATCTACAAACACCTAACTTTACAGGAGAAGCTTAAAACGTGATGAAAAGATACTTTTTCTTTTTAAGATAATATTATCTTTAAAAGAAAAAACCGCGTGATTAAATATTGAATCACGAGTTCTACAAGATAGTGCCTTTAGTTTTATGGCGTTATACTTTCGTTGGCGGGAAATCTTAATTTGGCTACATTTGATACGCGGTATTAACCAGTGCCAGTTACGCGGATTTGCCCTATGACTGTTGTGTAGATACCTACGCAGTATTTACCAGTGCTACTTACGCGGTATTGCACTATCCCCGACGATACAGTAAAAATCGCTCATAATGTTCGCTCGTTTCCTTTCTTTCGGCTTTAGCTAAACCGAATAAATTGTTTACATAACTTGTTTATAAGATCTGGATAATATTTTATTTGACGAATTACCCTATTCCCTTTCCTCCTTAATATTTACCCCATCCATCAGATTACCGCGATCCAGTATCAAGTAAAGAAACTACATTCATTATTTGAAAACATTCGCTGCCAATTTCGTAGCGCTACGCTCGTAGCCGATAACATGCGAAGAACCGCTAAAATCATATTTAAATGTGGAACGCGGGGAACGCGTTACGAGCAGAGCGCCTACTAGCGGGTAACTGGCATCGAAAGAGCACACTCACTGCCAAGAATCGCTACGTGCTACGTTCGTAGCCGATCCAGTGGTCTACCCCCTAAGTAGCTTAAAGCGCCTACGGCGTAGGCGCCCGCTAGGCGGGTTCCTGGCAGTGAATGTATTGAGAGGGTTGCACTCACTTGAAGATGAGCCCGTCGTGTGCCATGGCATAGACGACGCGCGGCATAGGGAACATGGAGCCGAACATAGAGACGGTGAGGCCGGCCAGCGCGCCCACCGCCACGATGTACTTGCACGTCGGCGCGCGCACGTGCGCGAACATCTGCACGAGCGCGCTGTCCGTGTCCACCTCGTCGTACGGCACTGCCAACAAACACCGAGTCACTACCGCTACCCGCTCAGTTGATTTCGGATTTTAAAAATGGTTGCCTAAATTATTATTATTTTCACTACCCAATTATATACTTTGATTGGCGGCTACAGTTAGCCACACTCAATTTGGGGGTGTGCGAATTTGGCAACACTAGGTGCAAATGCAATCAACAACAGTTCCCATTTGTATCAATGACTAGTTTTCTAAATAGAAATCAAAATGTCGTTACCCACGTTAATCTAATTTGCAGCCAGACATTGTTATCCACTCATCAAAATTACAGATGACTTACCTACTCGTAGTCTCCCCCTAGCCAGGAAGTAGGATTTTACGCACGCGTAGCTGCGGTGATGCGCTTCCTCCTGCTTGACTACTCTCATAGACAAGTATAGTACAATGATTATTTCTTACAGATACAAGTCTACATTAACACTTTCAGATATACGAGTGCGCATTATTATACATCTAGTATTTTTTCATTAAATTAAAAATAGCTTAATTTTTTTTTTATTCTGAAGTAAATTGGTTCAGTCAACAGCTAATATAGATGATCATTTTAGTACTTTGTCGCACTTAACGTAACAATACTGCGACAGTTGGGATGCGTCAAAGTAGTGAAAGTGACATGGTACTAAATTATCATCTACTTTTGCTGTTGACTATACCTACTACATGCGTGTTACCTAAGGAAATCTAAAAAACTTTTTTATTTTTCAAAAAGGATTACGCGTAGGTTGTGATAAAAACAACCAAAGTATGAACTTCTTATAATAGTTAAAAAAAACCAAATCGGTTAATTGCTATTACATTAGCCAATTAAAAAAAAACTGCTGGAAACAAGTCGAAGGACAGGATTTTCCATTTTAGTCGCGGCTTTAAAGAAATATTGGTGATGTCACGCGCCGCTGCTGCGAGTTTTCCAATTAGCACCTGTTTGATCCAGCTATATTAATTGGATGTCTTAACTTTTACAACAACGTTATTATTTTAACCCTTTCTTCGTTTTAGAGTGTGTATTAATAGGTTCCGGTAGATATACCTACCGTTGTGCACGTAAATAATGATGTCCAATACATACGTTATGTTAAATACGGAAATAAATGCTTCCACGAGCGTCAAGTCAATTATAGGACTACATAAGTGGGAATTAATTATAAATCGATATGTTGGAATCGAAAAAGTTATTTGATCTACATCGTATGTATACAACTAATGACGGCTACTATTGTGTACAAACAAGTATGTCAAATGTGGTGTTTAAAATAAAATCACACTAAATACTCATTAACTATAAAAACAGTATACACACATACACTAAAATGTATCAAAGTACCTACACGTTTTTGAAGTAAGTCTGTTCAATACGAATTTGTTGTCACTATCAAACTTTATCTATCTGAAGTAGAAATAAGGGATTGGAGACAATAGTCGAAAAGTAACTATTTTTACAATTCGATTCCTTTTTACAAGCTTTACATTAACTTGACTTGTTCGTATGTAAGTATAAAAGTATGTAAGTTGTCCGTCAAATCTTGCAAGTTAAATTTGACCCACTTCCCGGTGACCGATTGAGCTGAAATTTTGGGTATAAGTATAGTTTGGATGACAATTCAATATTATGGTACCATCGAGCTGATCTGATGATGGAGACAGAAGGTGGCCATAGGAACTCCGTAATAAAACCGCATAACCCCATCGAGTTTAGGCTCGTTAGAATCGTCTCAATGAGCAGTTAATGATGGTATACAAAAAGTACAGTCGGCAATAAAAGCTTGTACCAAAAATGTTTTTTTAGACAGAAACTTATTATAGACTAGTCTAGATAGTCAAAGAAAAAGGCCTTAACCTCCTGAAGTCCCGTGAATTATAGGAACTACAATAGCAGATCAATTGACTATGAATTTTATGTATGTACCTATAGCCTGTCCTTCGTCTTAAAATGGCCTTAACCTCCTGAAGTCCCGTGAATTATAGGAACTACAATAGCAAAGCAATTGACTATGAATTTTATGTATGTACCTATAGCCTGTCCTTCGTCTTATACTGGCATCTCAACTCAATAGAGTTTGTTTACGGTGCGGTACTGATGTTTACGGTTTTATAATGTTCGAATAAACGTCCACATAAATTTTCTCTATTATTATTATTTAATCTTTTGCCTATCTGAAGTAGAATGCCGTGAAAGAGTGGTAAACGAGAAAATGTGTGGGTATAAAAAAAAACATTTTTTAAGGTTGACCCTTTTTCAAGGTCAAGTCCCAAGAGGTTATGAGGAGTCTACTGCCTAGGCTTACCTATCAAAGTGAGCATCATGGAACTGCTGACGTAGGCCACGAGGATGATGCAGAGGCTCAGTACGATGGCGAGCGGGATGGAGCGCTTCGGGTTGTTGGCCTCCTCGCCCGTGGTCGCGATGATGTCGAACCCGATGAACGCGTAGAAGCAGGTCGCGGCGCCGCTGAATACCTACAGGAGAAATGAGAACAGTTTGTCGCTGTCCGTTTTTATGACACCTGAGCTGCCCGCGTGGATCCCCCTGCGTTATACAAAGAACGCAAGTGAAGCCGCGGGGTTAATTAGCCTATGACCATCCCGTCTCCGTTGTCCGGCTGTTCTCCTGTCCAGGTCACATTTCTAAACCGATTCTCGTGAAGTTTTGTGAGCAGTTAATTTTTTTGTCAATTCGGTTATTCCAAATAAATAAAAACATTAGAAAAAGACTGTTTCCTGCTCACGGAGCCAATAGTTTATACTAATAGCTAATAGTTTATACTGATCCCGGACCCTATGTTCCCAATTCGCTAGTAATCTGGCCCATAGGCAAAAGGAGAAAGCCGATCTTATAGCTGCTCTCTTTCCCTCGAACTCAACTTTGAACGTTGATGACAGCACCGTACCGCTCACTTTCCCAAGCTGCGTATACCTCCTGCCTGAAATAAATATCACGCAGAGAGATGTCCGGCGGGAGCTGCTGTCATTGAATGTTCGCAAGTCGAGTAGACCAGATGCCCTGCAGTGGTGCTTAAGCGGTGTGCTCCACTCCCAAGTTGTGTCCCGTACTATCGCGCCTGTTTGCGCTCTCCTACCACAAAAACCAAGTTCCGTTTTCGTGGAAGATCGCCCTGGTGCACCCTAAATCCAGAGTCTCTGAGTGGGTGAGGGATAATTCGGTCCGATTCAACCCCACGAAGACGCAAGTATGCGCGTTTACCGCCAAGAAAACCCCCTTTTCTGTAGCCCCACATGCATTTCGAAGGCACTCCTCTTTCGATTTTAAAGAGTAGGGGGATCCTTGGTGTTGACATTTCCAGCGACGTCCACGTCCAGTTTCAAAGAGACTGCAAAGCCAAGCTAACTGAGCCAAGCGTAACTTATTCCCGGAATATACTTTTATTATATAAGTCTCAAGTCCGTCCCCACATGGAGTATTGTTGTCATCTCTGGGCGAGAGCACCTGGATACCAACTTGGGCCTTTCGATTCGCTTCAAAGACGCGCTGTGCGAATTGTAGCTGATCGCAAACTTACAAGCGGTATCGAACCATTGAGTCTAAGGAGAGACTTCGCCTCCTTGAAATCGGATCAGTAGTTTCGGAGATTAAATACATGTAGAAGGTAGTACACAAACTTTAGATTTATTAGTGAAAAAACAAAACGTCCAATTTTAACGGTACTGAACCTTTATGTATTAAAAGATAATCATCAAAAAAAAAAAATTCATTTTTTTAATAAAATGTTACAATTGGAAAGTTCAATATTAGTGACAGCCCTAGAACATTTTTTTAATCTCAAGTTCTCTAAACATCCGCGTTTGTAGAATGTAAAAACCAATTTTAAGGAATCTATCCCACTCATCTAGACATTCTACTTCGACCTAGGAATGGAAATAAAAAATAAAACACAAATAGGAGAATTTCTTTTTTGCGACGAGTCTATTCACATTTAAGAGCAAGTGAAATCGGTTTAATATGCGCATTCAATTGCCACATAAAACAATGCCACGTAAAACGATAAACTGGCTATAGTTTTTTTATAGGAATTAATTTTCATTTTCCAGTCGTGACAAGGTCACACAAACTTAAACAATTCTATTTGAAAAATATTGAAAATCGGCACCGGGGACATCTCGTCTCGCATTTGTAATGACTAATGATACATGCAATAGATTTGTCTAATAAAAGGAGAATGTCACTTTTTTGGGTCAAAAACCACGCTGTGATATATTTTGGTAAATACATGTTTCATGTCATTCATCTTAAGCACCTATGCACCAGATGGTATAGAAATCATGGCAAATATAAGAGTATTCGTAAAAAAATATTAATGGAACCAACTAATCGATGTAATTCCGGTGGTGTTTGATAATTGCATTCTATTCTTGAGAAGAATGGTTCCATTTACTTGGAGAGCTCTCACTCGAGCCAACTCCAGACGAACAAAATAAATTGGACAATAGAATACCTATTACAAAAGATAACAATATTTCATCTTGAACCGTTATCGAAATGGCGAGGAATAGAAATAGGACAGAAACATTATATGCTTAGGATTTTCATAATATTTAGTCATTTTTTTGTTGTACAAACGCCAACATAGTTAACTGACCATCCTGTATTTATATAGAACCTCATTACAATACACATAAAGTGCATGGGTGATCACTTGATAAGTTAGCTGTGTTGTCGATAGTACATAACCTTACCTACGTCTAGATCATTCTTTGACAACCCGGAATGACGTATAGCCTAAGCAAGACCTACGGTTGTGAAAAGTAGCGGTGAATAACTGGCCAAGTGTAGGGTTCCGTAGTTTTTGTCTGTCTGTCTCTGTTACATTGAAATGCGCGCGCCAACTAAACGCCCGAATTTGAAAGAAAGTTGGCCTTTACAAGTACATTTATTATATTGGACGACTATTACTCGTTAACTAGTTATGCAGCCTCCCTATCCGTGATAAATTTCCTTTTAAATCAATTACTATATGTATATACAGGATGGATTAAAGAAAATATATTGTCATATAAGGGCAGTAGAAACTAAGATTACACAAATACTGCAAACAATAATAATAATTCATTTTAATGATAGTCAACCTTAATTCATCTTTGTAACTGTTACTGTTTACCATGACAAACTTGCTTCTCGATAATTTGTTTTCACTGTTAATGATTTAGGGTTCAAGCAAAATTCGACATTCCGGTGACAGTCATTCCTGACATCCCTTAAAAGATTGTTTACCAGTGATGCAAACCCCGGGGTTTTCGGTGCGGGAATAATTTGAGAAAGAGTAGAGATAAACAGATAGGTTATTCTGACAAAATATCATATTGTGCCTAATGAATAAATACCTTCCTGCGAATTGTAAAAAAACCATACAATTTTACTTTAACTTAAGTAGTAGGTACTTTAGCATTTCTACCAAGCCTTACGAGAGAATAATAATAATAAAATAATAATAATCATTACCTAAGGCTATCGCTTCACCAATGAGGTTATCTACTTATTTTTCATCAAGAAGTTTTCATTGAGATTGAGCAAAGATTTAAAAGGCGAAAATTCAATCGTATTTTTGCATTATATATAAACATCGATATCGAGACGGTCGATAAAAAAAAACATTCACGCTCTACGGAAAAGCATTGTCAGTGCGAGAAGATAAAGAATATGAACGTATGTTTTTTTAAATTACTTAAGTATATTTTTATTCAATTAATTATTTAGTAGGTAAGTACATTCTGTTTCTTAAGTCAATACCTATTCTTTAGCTAATGTCATTCATTCCCGCACCGAAAACCCCGGGGTTTGTGATGGCATTGACCTTATTCTCTGTTAGAGTTGTAATATGCAGATTTTCGCACAAAAGTTTGATAAACTCTAACTTGGAAACGGTAAGAAATATTAGCATAGTTTATTTTGAAAATTGTAACCACGCTATCCTATCCTCCTATTGCGGAAAAGTCCATCGCTCTGTTCCACGCTGTAGGTAAATATATGTAATATATGTTTTTTTTTCATTTACCCGGTAGTAACCCTAGAGGGGCGGACACATGCCTCTAATAAAAATGAGGGCTTTGCTTCCCCATTTATGCTGCAGTTCTCTTATGTCGGCGATCCTTTACAGGCGAAGCAAATATCACGCAAATGTATCTCCGAATTGAAAAATAGTTATTAAAGACCCATCTTATTTTTGAAAAAGATGTCCAAAAATAATCTACACGTAGGTTTACCGAGAAAAAATATTACCTACATTAAGTAATCCCACTTTATGTGTTGAGTTACCCCAAAATGGTATAAACTTTCTTCACTTGATAATTTACTACCTACTTCTATATACCTACAAGTTCTTTGTATCCACATTTATAATCCATTTATTTTTGTTAAAGCAACTTAATACATGTACTTATCTACACTTATAATAAATCTCTGAATTAAAAAAAGAAAAAGCCAGTATAATTTGAAACATTGTTCTGTCACGAAGGATCTCGGCTTCCCATAAACGGAAGAACAAGAAACATTATTATATGCAGGTTATTATTCTGGCTTCCGCTAAGGATAGTTTTTATCCGACTGCGACAGTTAATAATTGACATCATTGAATTTTTAATTTCTATTGCTTCATGGAAATCGCTGTCACGGCTCTCAGCTGTCATTGTCGTTAAAATGGCGGAATTACTTTGTCATTTACCTATTAATCATTTCGATTCGGTTTACGATAGATCTTTATAAAGCGCATACCAAATGATAAAGAATAAGGCGTAATTTCAATAAATGTATCAACAAATTTGAATAATGAGACACGACCTTTTTATTAATTTTTTTTAATACCATCGCGCTTTTGGCTCTATTAGCCAAAGTACGAGGAACAGGATTAAAAGAAATAACGGATAAATCGAAAATTTGTACTCAAAATATTCATAGTTTGTTATTATGTAAAGACAACATTTTATATAAGGCTTTAAGTATATACAAGGATGAGGGAAGGAATAAATACAGGAAAAAGGGCGCGGCCTGCGGTGGCAGTCAATAGTAAATTTGACCGCTAATGACAAGTTTAGTATTCACCGCCGTGGCCGGCCTCCCAGTCTGCGAGAGGCTTAAGGATTGACAGCAAGGAGTAAAATAATAAACCTACGGTGTTTTATGTTAGGAACGCATGTGACGTTCCACTGGTAAAGATTCCTCATGGTGGTAGTTTCGGAGAAATTGAATGTTTTGTAAAAGTGGGTAATAAAGCCGATTTTTTATCGCTATTTTGAAAACTATAACATGTATCATTTGCTGAAGTAGTTTTATTTTTAGTATATGTAAATTATAAGTCCGTGAATTTGGGCCTACGGCTTAGGAGAAAAACCTTACGGCCGTGTGATAAGAAAAGATGCAAAACCCTACATTCATCTAATATGGTGGGGTGGGTCACAGAAACCAAGTTTGCGGCGGAGTCTACTTTTGTAAAAGAAGGCGTTCGTAAGCGAATAAAAAACAATGTAACTCAGCCATAAGGACCCTTTTCGTAGTATATAATCCATACCAATATTATAAACACGAGAGTAACTGTCTGTATGTTACCTTTTCATGCTTAAACTGCTGAACCGATTGAGATGAAATTTAGTATAGAAGTACTTTGCATTCCGGGAAAGGACAGAGTAGTTTTTTGACCTTTCTCCATAGGACAGGTGACACTCAATCATGTCTCAAGCTCGTAAACATTTGCTAAAACTACGAGTACAACTACTTCTCTATGTTTCTGTTCAAAAATGTTCAAAAATACTTTTACCATTTCTGCTTTATAAATTTTTGGGTACTTACAACTTTTCTTCCTAACTTCAGTGCTTTCAATAATATGAGCTTTTAAAATAACATAGTTATTATAAGTAAGAGCCGTGTACCAAAAAACGCCAAAATTATTTCAAAAAATACCCGTACCTTGCTTAGGCTAATACTGCCTTTTTGTAAATTAACGTACTTAATATTTATGATTAGAGAAGTATTACATGAATTATTGCCCGATTCATGGGAGCTACCCGCTTTTCGATCAGGCGTGAGTTTAATGGCGCTGCAACGAGCGCCAGGCATGAATCTCATTTGTACGGTTTCACGCCGACAGTTCCTCTGAACGTTGTCTGAGATTACGAGAATATTGTCGGAAATTCCTTTGACACACAAATGATAGGATTTATTCAAGACGTAAACGTGACTCGAAAATATTCGCAATTACAATCCTGTTTTTCCTAATATTTGTGACATACGAGCTATTGCCTATTGTGTGTACTTACCAGTTTTTTTTTATTAGTTATTAAAGTGCATACTTACCTCGTTGTTGAAGAATTAGGGTATGTATATCCTAACATCCCTATAATACATGGTACCTAATGCAGTTATCAACTTAATTTAACAAGTGAAACGTAGCAGCATAACCGAGCAGATTGTTTAGACTGAACCATTTTTGGCGTGAGTACATTTTTTGAAGCTTAACTTACGACACTGCGGATAATTACTTTGATGGTGTTAAACAGATTTCTAAGGCCCAGTTTTATAAAGATGCGATAAACCAAATGTTTGATAAATTGTAAGGCCTCTCACAAACTAGCGCGGCCTGTCATTAGCTGTCAATTTTACTATCGTTCGCCACCGCAGGCCGCGCCAGTGTGTTGCAGGCTTAGGCCTCTTACAGGCTGGAGCGGCCTGCGGTGGCGGTCAACAGTAAATTTGACAGCTAATGACAAGTTTACTATAGTCCGCCGCGGCCAGGCCGCGCCAGTGTGATGCGGGCTTTAACTGAGTAAATTTTTTGACACAACTTATTGACATAAGCTCTAACGGATCTTTATAAAACCGGGGGTGAAGACCAGACTCACCCCACTCCAGCCGTAAGGCAGGAAGCCGTCGTGCTCGGTCCAGTTGGCCGTGTCGACGTAGAAGAGGCCGGCGGTCATCATGAATACCCACACGCACAGGTTGATCGCGTTCAGCAGGTTGTTGAAGAACAGGGACTTCTTCACGCCCGCTACCAGCACCACCGTCATCAACAGGGATATCCCGAATGCGATCAAGTCCGGAGGCTTTCCTGTGTTCGGAAAATGTATTTTCAATAGAGCTTCGGTACGTGATAGTCGCTTTTGGGCCTGAACGGCAAGTCGAAATATGATAGACATTTTCATTCTTCGACTTTAAATATAATTTTGGTACTATAATTTAGTTTTAGTTTAAGTACGAAGTTTTCGTTACCAAGCCACTTAATTATGGGTTAATATTTAACCCACAATTCAATGCTTTCTGCCAATTTGATGTCCTTATTTTTAAATAAGTCTGCAGCAATTACAACTTTAACACCAGTGCCGTGAAAAACAGTTAGCAACTATCCGTATGTAGCATAGTATAGTAGGTATAGTCAAGGGCACCAATAATATGTATTCTCTCACACACACTCACAAGACTTCTTTGAAAAAATGTTAAACCTTCCTTCAGGAAAATACTTTTTTCACTCCTTCTACTAGGAAACAAGTCTTTATTAGCCCGTTTATAGAGAGTGAATTATTTTCAGTATATTTTTTGCCAAAGGGTGCAAAATTCAGTTTTGCTCCCTGCACGTTTGTCATATGCCATATAGAGAAGAAAGCTTTAAAAACATTATTCTAAAAAACACTGTGGGCCAGAGTGAGACCAGAAACAATATGTCAAAGTCAAAGTTATTTATAAATTCCATTGACACAATTGCATAAATAATATTTTATAATTACTTTTTATGTCATAGTACTCTTTTATATAGTGCATTTTCAGTTAAAATTGCTAAAAATACATTTGTGTTATAATTGTGTAAAACCACTGTTTCTATTTTCCACTTATCTATGACAAAAAAGTGGCTAAACTATCTCTCTTTTTATGTCAATGCATGCAACAAAAATATAGTAGGAGTGACGAAAAGCGTATTTTCCTGAAGAAAGGTTTTGCACTTTTTTCAAAGAAAATTCAAAACCTTTGGTAGGTACGTTACTTAGAAAAAGTTGTTTGAATATGGGTGTAGACTTAAAATTTATTGAAAGAAGCTTTATTTTAATATTGCTTGTTAGAGAGACAAAACACACGCAGTTAGTGACGTCACAATCTGCGAGCGTCATAGTAAATGACAATCGTTTCATATGAAGGCGCATTTTGCGGAAAAGGGGCAGAATATGCCCCCTCTTAACTTTGGGCACTAATTACTTTGTGATTATTTAACCTATTGCATTGCTTTTTTCCATTAGACTAGGTACATTTTTAATCCTTTTTAAGAGAAAATATATTATTAATATAATATTATAATTATTGATTATTTTATTTAGTCTCTACATCTCGCTATTAACAGTTTTTATTACATTTTTTTTTTCATTTGACCCTGCCACTTTTTTCCCGCTTACATTTTACTATATGGAGAGTTCTGGATCAATTTTCACATTTTATTTTTCTCAAAAATTATACATAGAAAAATTATGCGGTTTCACTACTTTCGAAACGCTCAAACTCAAACTGGGCTGAAAAGGCAAAAGATAGAGAAGGATGAAGAAATACGGAGAAGTCCTTTACTCGCTGAGAGGTCCTTCATACCAATACCGTACCTATTTCAATTTTATTTTCAAAGTAGCTTCTGCCCGCGACTTCGTACGCGTATAAATTATGGTTTACATGATATTCTACTGACATATTTGAACATAAAGATTTCATTTCCATAGTCTGTGCGTGTAACAGATTCTCTTCGAATCTAAATAAACACCATCATAAACTTGGTCGTCAGTAATATTATATAGATGCCCAAATTATCCTTTTAGAGAGCGCTCCTTATGCGAGCCCCAGCTTCGAAGGCCTTAGGGTGAGCCCGACGGACACTCACTATCCTCAGATGTCTTGCAAGCGAGACCTGAGGCCAAAGTCCCGAAGGTGAGCGGCGAGGCAAGCAAGGCAGAAGGCCGAGCTTTTCATTGGAATTAAAGGCCTAACGCAATCCTTCAGAGAACGGTCTCCATGCGAGCCCGAAGGCTTAAGGCCCGAGGCCAGGCCCCCATGGATACTCATTATCTCCGAGTAACTTGCAAGCGAAACCTGAGGGCCGAAGTCCTGAAGGTAAACGGGGAGGCAAGCAGAGCAGAAGGCTGAGCTTATCGCAGAAATGAGAGCGGTCGCTATGCGAGCTCGGGGGCTGAAGACCCGTGGGTGAGCCCAAACGAAGACTTACTATCCCCAGGGCCCTATTTCACCACCTTGACAATTTTCACCTGACAATGACAATTCCGTGTACATTGCTGGGTCAATAAGCAAGCGAAACCGGAGACCAAAGTCCCGAAGGTGAGCGGCCAGGCAAGCGAGGCCGAACGCTGAGCTTTTCGTTACAATGAAAGATCCAAATCAAGCCTTAAGAAAGCGCTCGGGGGCTGAAGGCCTCAGGCATCCCTTTAGTGATCGCTCTCAATGCGAGCCCCTACGGGCACTCATCTTCGGGTGTCTTGCGAGCGAAACCTGAGGCCCGAATTCCCGAAGGTAAAAGGGAGCGAAGCCGAAGGCTGATCTTTTCGTTGGAATTAAAGGCATGCTTTTAGAGCCAGGGGCCGGGGATTTTTTCGACAGATCAGTAAAATTGGAATCAAAAGCCGTTCAGCCGTTTCTACGTGATGCGCGTTTACATAAGCAGACAAACAGACAAAAATTCTAAAAACGATTGGAACGTTTTCTGTTATCGATTCTAAGTATCTCCAGCCAACTTTTTTTCGAATATCTTCCATGTACAGACTTTTGACCTTTTTCAGCTATATTATTTTATGTAAATATTAATCTAATTATCTGATGTGACATTGCTATACCCTACCGGGCCCATATGACACTTCATAATCTACTGGACATTATTTTACCCGGAAGAGGGCATGGACGAGCGCTGTTTGCGGCGCTCCAGGAAGTCCGTTGTAGTCCTCAAATTGGTAGTATGTTATATTATAACTCAATGAATCAGCTTTTACGGCTTAGTGCCTTACTCTGCTTCTATGGACGTACTGGAGATTTAAATCAATAAGTAACTTGGAGTTATTATAGTTTGCTCAACGATATTGCAGTGCCAAAGTGGCCATAAATAATTCAAGGCAATACGTATAAAGAACGAATTAAGAAGAAAGGTACAGCGCCACATAATGACTAATAGATATATTACATTTAACAACGCTCATGTCACGCTGTTTGTTGGTCTCCATACCAAGTTTCACCCCCTTTTTCGTCCCTAAAAGGGATGAAATTTGACATAAATTATAGCCTATGTCCTATTCTGATATACCTATAAGGTACATAACTGGAAAGTTTCATAAAAATTCGTCCAGTAGTTTTCAAGATTAATTGGAACGTACATCTAACCATACATCCAAACTTTCGCATGTATAATATTAGTAGGATGGCTTCATTATGACATATATGACATATGTAGATTGTAAAAATTGTATTTTGTTATTTCATTGTATTGATAAATTTTGCATTAAAAACAAATAAGTATTGTTTATTTTAATATTAATTTAGAAATGTATTTTATATAGGTATGAATAAAATTTTATGTTACATAGCAGGGAGATGCGATTTTTTTGCCATCCTCGGATGCGGAGGCGGATGCGAATATTTTGGGGCACACATCCGCGGACGCGGATGCGGATTTTGAGGTCAGACACTAAAAAACTTTAATAAACAAACTTAATCAAACACCTTGAGCAACACGCGTTACAATATAGCAAACTAATCAAAAACGCGGCTCTTGCTCACAGCACACAAACTCTCTGCTCTGTGCTCTTGGAGAAACGAAAAGAAGTTGACTGATGTTGACTAATGAAATGACGAAAAAATATGAAACAAGCCGCGCCGTAACCGCCGATTGGGCTCCTTTCTTGTCGTAAATTGCACTACTGATGTTGAAATTTGTGCGGAACTACCGCGGTTACGGATGCGGATCGAATGACTGCAACATCCCTGTTACATAGTAACGTAATAAAAGAAGCTTTATTATATTAAGTAGGTATATTACATATTTTAAAAGACTGGTACACGGGATTACGGGGGTGGACGCTATAAGAGCGTGAATTGGTAAATATCGCGTTCTTTAAAACGCGGTTTTGACCAGATTACGAAACAGAATTCAATACATAGTTCAATCGTTTTACAAGAACCTATTTGTATACACTGCAAAAATAATCAGCATTACATGCTAATTGAGAAAGTTAGAAAAACTAAAAATTATATATAAAATTATATTACATCATTGTTCGGACAAAACACGATGACAGCATGAACTAAGCCGAAGATGGAATGACATTAGATTTTCACTACATCTATTACCTTGCCTTCAAAGCATCGGTTATCAAAATTTGAACTGTCTGAAAGTCCTGTATTTGTCATCGAATATTCAAATTCTTAGGTTTACTAGTCTCTTTATCGCTCCCTACTTACTTATTTTAACCTCAAATTAACCTTGTTGTCTTCAATTTACCGTACCTATTGCATTTATTCATGCTGGAGTACAGTGGTAGCAGTTTCTGACAGATTTAATAATATTTCTGGTGACTGGTACTCACTGTTCATTCATGCAAACAAATTTCAGAAGTAGATAAATGTGTCAAGCCAACTCACCGCCATCTTAGCTGTGACAACATTGGTGTGGCGAGTTCAGATAGATTGTGAATAGCATAGAATAACATAGTAAATCTGGAATATTTTATATTTTTACGAAAATTTAGTAAAATGCAGTATTTAAAACTTATCGAGTTCAGCCCCGCTTGAATAGCGCCTGGGACACGTGCCTCACTTTATAAGTATTGCGCTTGTAAGTAGTCTGCGGCCTGCGCCAACTACAAGTTCGAGATTCTGAAAGCTTACTCACCGAAAATTGTTCCAAATATGCCCGCCAGGTGGCGCGTGATGGCTCCGTCGCACAGGGAGTCGAAGCAAGCACTAAGCGCGCGCGCGCAGGCACTTGTCCCGATCTACAGAAAGAATCGGCCATGAGGTCTCAAAGGTTCTGTATTGGCATGCGATGAATCGCGGGCACTTTACGGTTCTATTACTAACAGTTAGTTTCGTCGGGCGGCGTAGACGCACCCGCGAGAAAAATCACATACTAAAACGGAATAAAAAACTTAAATATTATTTTAAAATGAATATTTTCTAGTCAGTCATTTTCTTTCTATATATAATGATAAAAATAATAAAAGTGACGTTGAACATTTTACTAAAAGACTTCGAGAAATCGAATACGACTAAGCAGTTACGTAAAAATATTTAGTTTCAGGTGTAAAGAAAGTTACTAGGGAGCTACTTTAAAAACTACTAAGGTATATCTATCTCTCAATTGCGGTAGGGTTTATCTATCTATCAATTGTGTAAACGCCCGTATCCTACAAAATACGAGTAGATACAATAAACAATTGTCTCTGGTAAAATGCAGTCATATCGCTTTTGCATTAGCTCAAAGGTTAATTCACTCGACACTTTAATTAACGCAGTTAAACCTGCGGCGGTTCTTAAAGGTTATTGTTGGATAATCAAAGGTAATGGAATGACTCAAAAAAATAATATGCATTGTACTCAATATTCGTATTTCAACAGTTCGTAAAGAAAGTTAAAAAATCTTCAACTAATTACCTAAGTACTTACTTACTTATTTATTACATATACGGAAAAAGTAACACAAATGCAACGGCTGTTGCGAAAATGCTGACATACCTGTTTATCTTATATTGCATAACTACACATACAACCAGTGATCTGGTTCGAACATTCGCATTTCAATGTGATAGGTACCAATGAGCAGCGCGCACTCAGCTGATGTCTGTGTAAGGGTGTAAGGGTGCCACCAGAGCTGTGCGAGTTTACGATCGCGCGAATTATCATATGATATTGGAATGTGAGACTGCTAGGTAAGTCCGTACTTCACTAGGTACCTATTTTCCATATTAGTAAAAAATCTCTACAACTGAAAATACAATTGGAAAATATGAAGCTTTAAGTTCGTTCAGAATAATTAAAATAACTGATGGTCCGTGCACCTTTTTAGTAACTGTATTAATTGCGCGCCAGTGCAATATTCCCAACGAATCCTTCATTTAATTAACGCAAAATCATATCGAAAACTTCTGACGCCGGGGTCGGCGCCATGCCGTTTGCAAGTCCGCCGTACTGATGACGCCGGCTCGGCGCCATAACATTTTTGCATTTATGTCATAAAATCGATTTTTCTTATTTTTTTGTATAATTAACCGACTGAGCTGTAACGTGGACGGGTCAAGAATAACCGGCGAACAAGTAAAATTAGAAGAGAAAATAAAACCTGACTGTATACATAAATAAAAAACATAATAATCTGATTTATTTATCAAATTTCAATACGAGTAGCTGCAAATTATCATATGGCCGGAAGACGAACCTGACACTTTGCATCACAAGTTTTCGGTATAATTCTTACCAAACATCCAACAAAAATACTAATGGTACTCGTTTAGTATCGTACCTCCATACAAATTTCAATTTCAGCCCCCCATTTCATCCACTTAGGGGATGAATTGCTGGATGAAAAGCATCCTAGGTCCTCGAGATTAAAACGAGGTATCTCTATACCAAATTTCATTATAATCGGTTGAGCGGTGCAAGCGTGAAAAGATAACAGACAGGCAGAGTTACTTTCGCAATTACCCTACTTATTGGTAAGCAACACAGCACGTGGCACGTTCGCTTTCCGTGGCAGCTTTGTGTGTTTCATGGAGTAATCTGCCACTACCTATCAGAACATCCTTGAACATTAAAATGTATTTAATAAACTTAAGAATTTCAAATGAATAAGCGGATGATACAATTTGAATGTTATTAAAGCACAGCATATTTTCACCGCAATTTTAAGTTGTAATTGCTTACATATTCATATTACTTAATACTTCATAGCTTGGAATGCATTTTCCAGCGATCCTTCTCTCCCTTTAGAAATATTTGGTGAAGGTATGTTTAATTAAGTTGGTTGTATACATTTTGTATTTCTCTCGGCGTGCACTGGAAACCTGCGGCTCAGCTGATTAAATCTGCTTTTGGCATGCTGGTGAGTGGCATTCAATTTAGTGTTTTTTTGTTATTTTTGGACATTTCAGGCCTTGTACTTTACACAAATGATTGTAACCTTTATACTTTTTAGATTTTATACCAGATGGGTAGTTAAGTATAAACGAGGTAGGTAATAAAGAATATGACAAACCCTCATACTCTTTACCCTTCTTGTTTCATGGCAGTCGGGAAATCATTGCATAGAAGTGAGTAGTAATGTTAATACCTACTCTTGTTTACTTTCGAGTTTCGATGCTGAGCCAACACCGGCGTATATCCCCATTCGTAGATGATATGTACCACTAGGGATAGTAACTCACCGGTAAGCGTAAAGTACCTAGGCTACAAAAAAAAACATTTTTTAAAGAGCCTTTATTGACGTACTAAATTGGTAATTGGTTGGGAAGGCTCTATAGCAACTTATAAAGTTCTTTTACAGTTTGTACTGTCAGTGTAAAATAAATGAGGTTAGTAACATTAAAAGAAGTATATTTAGTAAAAATCCACGTCAAAGTCAAATTATGCCATGACAGAAAAGATAACATTAATTCTTATTCGTTTCAATATTTAGAATTTGTGAGGTCACGGTGCACTTATGCCATGACAGAAAAGATAACATTAATTCGTATTCGTTTCATATTTAGAATTTGTGAGGTCACGGTGCACTATCACCGTAATTAATTATCTGCTCTCGGTCATGCCTCTATAGTACGAAACTAGGAATACAATCAGATTATCATCGTCTACTATACAGCATTAAGAGCGCAGTAAGCTCGGCCGAATTTCATCTTCCCATACAAACGTAGTTACGCTGTCATATTAAAATTACGTGTTGGACTGTGGCAAAACTTTGTATATACATTGACTTGAGCTATATCTATGTCTGTAATTAGTTTATATGGTTCCAGTGTATAAAACAAAATACAGCAAAAACAAGTTTTGTATGAAAAATATAAATTCGCTGTATTTTTATTACTATGGTATCTGAAGCTACATAAACTAATTATAGACATAGATATATCTCGTGTCATTGTGCATGCAAAGTTTCGTTTTAATCCAACACGTAGTTTTAAAATGAGAGCGTAACTACGTTTGTATGGAGAATCGAGCTTACTGCGGACTCTTAATTAGAATTACGCAGTGCAGGCAACCGTATTTATTTGTACTATTATAGTAAGTAAGTAAAGTTTGTAACGCATTTATTTTATCACTTTGTAGGCGGGGGGTAATTTACGGATTTACTCATCCAATTTTAAAACATGGTTCACCAGTGTACCCCGTACATGGTGAACTATGTAGGTACTTACTAAACTAAAAAAATGTACACATATACAAAAATGTAATGTTTAACGCTTCCATACAATAAGTATGATGATCGTGAAGGGTAGACGCTTTCGAAGTTATTCTATTAGCTGTCGAATAAGTTTCATGTCAGGTACCCAATTTCGATTGATATGTAATATAAATATATGAATTCATTTTTTTCCGTGATTTCATGACACTGATCAGAATATGAGAACACGACTTTATTGCTAAAAGCTTAGGTTGTTCAGATAATTTGGAACCTTTGGGAACGTACATAATTATATATTTTCAACGACTTATTCTTATTGTGTCGGTTTTAATTTCGGCATAATCCTGGATATTAAACTCGGTGTTTCATAATATTACGGCACTCGTGCGGTATTTCATACCATTACGGCACTCGTGTTTTATTATGGTTTTATACATATATCCCGATTATGAAACCTTTGCATCGGCAACGGTGTATTTTTAAATTAACCGTGTTGTACAGTTTTGTTTTCTCGGCTAATGGATTCCTACACGACTACACAAATTAAAATATTTTTGTGAATAAATCAAAAATGTCTTCTTCGATGTGTTATAGAAATCTTTCATAAAGTAAAATTCTTTAGTTATGATATTATAATAGTAAATTTATAAATTTTATATACAGGGCTCTTATATATAGCTATCTTTTCCGGCCTCCAAAAAACTGTTGTGTCCACTGGTATTTTTTTTGTATTCTCTTAAAATAATTTAGAAATGTTCTATATGCTTACGCCCCAACCTTCCTGCCGTTTTAATTTGGCAAACGACGGAGCAAACACTTTGTATATTATGCGTTTCATAAAAGAAAAAGAAAAAAATTAAGTAATAGTAAACGAAACGCTTATTTTCCCACCAATAGACTAACGATCTTTGTTTTCAAAATGGTTTTCAACCACAAAAGTTGCCAAGAAATTAAATATAATCGTACACCGGCCAATAACTAAGCATCGCATCAATATATTTGCATCCAATCAGTACATTTTTAGTTACATCATATACTAAAATATGTTTAATCATTTTAAAGTTATTACTTATATACCTACAGGTTTGTACGGAACCCTCGGTGCGCGAGTCTGACTCGCACTTGGCCGGTTTTTGAATTAATTGTTAGTCCAAAATTAAATAGGTACAAATGAACTGTCAAAATTGTAGACACTGCACTTAAAGTAAGCACCAGTTGAAAACGAAAAAAATGTAAACGAACAATGTATTGAATTTGACATTTAATATGACAATTTCAATACATTGCTTGTTTACATTTTTAATTACAGACATAGATATACCTCATGTCATTGTATATGCAAAGTTTCGTCACAATACAACACGCAGTTTTGAAATGAGAGCGTAACTACGTTTGTATGGGAAGGTAAAATTCGGCCGAGCTTACTTCGGACTCTTAAATCCAAAAATATGATACGGTTTTAAAAACATTTTATATTCTTTCGAAAAAACTTGCCCCTCAAATGCCTCAGAGCACAATTTTTTTGTGCGATGATCAAACATGCAGGCTAGTTAATTTAGCGAGAGAAGAAGATCAAAGACCGCGGCCGGCTATTGCGTGAATCATCCGTAACGTAAGTCCTACTAATATCGGTTGTTCCAAAAAGGTAAGTGGTATCTGCGGGAGTGGATTATGCTTACCAGATATTCGAGGACCATGTTCCAGCCGATGACGAAGGCGATGAACTCGCCGACGGTGACGTACGAGTAGGTGTACGCCGAGCCCGTGGTGTTGGGCACGCGCACGCCGAACTCTGCGTAGCAGGCGCCTGCGCAACATCCACAAAATCACTGCCAACTATTTCGTAGCGCTACGCTCCTCGCCGTTGCGATGACGTGTGAAAAACCGTTTCTGGGTTCCTGGCACTCAAATTGTTCAGATGTTGCGCTTTCTCAGATTTTATTGTTACTATACTCATAGAGTGAAAAGGACTAAAAATATCTCACACACTGTTATTTCAGATTTGCAGACTTCATGTAGGGTGAGAGATTTACTAATTTAAAGATATACATAGATCACGCCATGCCACAGTGTGTTTTTGACCCAAAAAAGTGACATTCTCCTTTTATTAGACAAATCTATTGCTTGTATCATTACAAATGCGAGACAAGATGTTCCCAGCACCGATTTTCAATATTTTTTCAAATATTTTTTTAAAAGTTTGTGTGACTTTGTCACGAATGGAAAACGAAAATTTATTCCTATAAAAAAACTATAGCGAGTTCATCGTTTAACGTGGGATTGTTTTATGTGGCAATTGAATGCGCATATTAATCCGATTTCACTTGCTCTTAAATGTAAATAGACTCGTCGCAAAAAAAAGAATTTCTCCTTTTTGGTTTTAATTTTTTATTTCCATTTCTAGGTCGAAGTAGAATCTCTAGATGAGTGGGATAGATTCCTTAACATTGGTTGTAGAACATCTATTTTTGTACATTTTACATACGCGGATGTTTAGAGAAAATGAGATTTAAAAAAATATTCTAGGGCTGTCAAATTGTAACATTTTATTTTAATTTTTTAATTTTTTTTGATAATCATCTTTTAATAATAAAAGGTTTAGGACAATAAAGGTCAATATTAGTGACAGCCCTAGTACATTTTTTTAAATCTAATTTTCTCTGTAACATACAAAACCAGGAACCAGTATAGAAACAAACTGAAACGAGATCAAATTGGAACCAAATGATAAAATCTTCCACAAAAAAATTAAAAAGTTGCTCATTCATAAATGTGGAGAAATTCTTAAATGATGAGACCTTGTCGCGTCGTAAAAGTAGGTAACTTAGTAATAATTAGTAAGTACCAAAATTGTAATTGTTCATTTATGACATAAAAATTCCGACGATTCTCGACCAGGGGACCGATTTTTGACTTTCGAGCGCTCGACTCTTTCACTCGAAAACTGTCAAAAATTATGAAATGCTATTTTTAAAAGGACAATAAAAAAAAACATGCGGTATTGACCACTCGTATTCAATTCTATCGGTAGAAAGTAAGTGCCTGTGATTATGACACTACAATAGCATTTACTTTTATTTTATTTTCGAGCGCTCGAAAGTCAAAAATTGGCCCCCAGAAACTGGAGGCTGTCCAAGCTCGTGCACTTAGATTTGCTTCTATGAAAATGGGTAAACGCAGATTTCTCCCCAGTTATGAAGCTAGACTAGAGTTTTTCAAACTTAATACCTTAAACAATAGGCGAAAACTTGCAGATGTTACAGTCTTATACAAAATTGTAAATTTCTTTGTAGATGCCGATATTATTCATGAATTTAATTTTCAATGTCGTAGTAGACCTGTCCGCCATCGGCGATTGTTCGCCTGTCGTCTTGCCAATGACAACGTCTCTGCAAATTGTCCCACTATCTGTATGTGTCGCATATTTTATGATATTTGCTCAAAATGCGACTATTTCCAGTGTCCCTCCATACATTTAAAACCAATGCAACTTTAGCTTTTAATAATCCAATACCTTAAAAATATTAGCAGTAGTATTACAATATTATATCATCTCACATTGTATATCCGTGCACATTAAACAGATATTTTTGTAAGTGATGTGGAGAGTTGTTATTAACTTACAAATATTAATTTTGGATAAACGCATGTAATGATTAGATATGTTCAGTTTGTAAGTTGTAACTGTTCCTTAAATAAATAAAATAAAAATAAAATATGAGTTACCTGAGAAGATGCTGGCCACCGCGGCGATCACAAAGCTGATGATGACCCCGGGGCCGGCGAACTTGCGCGCCACCAGCCCCGACACCAGGAACATGCCCGTGCCCACGCACGAGCCCACGCCCAGCGACACCAGGTCCATCGTCGTCAGGCATCGCTGCGCAAACAATACATCACTCAGGTCATTGGAAAACAACGTATGTCCCTATTGTAAATGATGTTTGACTGTACAGTGGAGCTAGCAGGACCGACGCCGCACGCACGCATAGCGCAACGAGAAAAGCTTTTCTTCTAGTTTGCCCATGGCGCCGAGCCGAGCGCGTTCGCGACATGGCAGCAACTTGTGCTAAGGGTGAGCCACACTAGGAAAATAATTTAGGTCTAGTATACATACCGACAAGACATGTTTGACGTTTTTGCTCAAAGTATTAGGTATCACGTATTTGATGTGCATGTATGTAAAACTTAAAGTTGTGATTAAACGGCACGGCAGCACGTCTCTACGTGGAGATGTAGCATCAATGAGTCGCGATTTCTACATACACGTTGCTGTGAAACGCAGCGTCAGGGTATTTTAAGCTGGGGTGTACTCGATCCGTATAGTGGTCCCAACATATTATTTAAATTATTAATTAAGTACCGTAAAATGGGGTGAGTTGGGTCAAAATAGACAAAAACCACGATAAAAATCTATTTCTACATGTGGCACGTTGATTTTATACATAAAAATGTTCCGGCCGTATGATTTGTAGTCTTTATAATGATTATCTGTAGTTTAACTTCATAACTTTAACGATAAACATAAAAATAGTGGGAAATCACACCTCACCCCGTAGTAGAGTTAGAGGGGATAGCAATGGGGTGAGCTGGAAAAATGTATGGGGAAAAACTTTCGGATTCTGAATTTCGGATTAGCTTGCCTCGATTCGCGTTCCGTCCCACTCTCTGCGCATGATCGCTCCCGCAACCCTGGTTCCACTCAAGGCCAGATATCTTTCACCTCTAACTTCTGGAGACTTCACTTTTTTTAATGTTATATTTCGACAACACCGCAAGATAATAAAATATGTCTTAAAGTATAATAAGTTTACTTTTTAGAGCAACCTGAGCCAGAAAATATAAAGTAGCAACAGAAAATATTCGCGTCCCATCTGCCCCCTCAATCCCTTAGTAACCCATT
Source organism: Epinotia bilunana (assembly GCA_947049275.1). Taxonomy (NCBI): domain Eukaryota; kingdom Metazoa; phylum Arthropoda; class Insecta; order Lepidoptera; family Tortricidae; genus Epinotia; species Epinotia bilunana. Next base: position 31,671,671 of record OX346252.1, on the reverse strand, counting down.
TTACGGTACCTGTCCCTTATCCTCCAGTAACCGTAACTCTACTATTTATAAACCACTGGAAAGGGAAATTTTAACCTAAATCTGCATATCAACCTCTCACCCATATTGGAAGCGAGACATCCGGAGAAAGATACCTCCTCACGACGCCGCGGTTTATTTATCAGTCAATTACATCCTAACCATGGAACGTACATACACGTGTGGGTTTAGCAAATCAAGTATATTTGATTACTACATTATATTTCAATATACACGCAAATTTAAGAACTATTTAGCAAAAGTAGTAAATGTAAAATAAAAATCCATGGATTCAGATTTTGTGGCAAAATTGTAAAGATACACGAAAGTAATATATATTTACAACTCATTTTAAAATATTATTTCAAGGAAAGAGCAAAGTTGGGAAAATTATGCTCAAAGAACCAACAACGCAAAGCGGCTTTTCCCTACAATACTAAAAATTATGGAAATTACTATTTTCCAAAAACCACCAACTAAACCTCCACCAACTCTTAGTATGTTATTATTTATTAAACATGTTTGTACCGTAAAACGTCTCTAAAGTATCTATGTCATCAGTAATTACAATTACGTAAGCATCATTGCCGCAAGGGCTTTTTGAAAAATTACAATTTTACCCGAATCATGCAATGTATACTTACACCGTGTCCAATAAGTTCGAATACAGTTATGATCCTAATACAAAATAAATGAACGCGTAGTTTAAGTTATGAAAATTATATTATATGAAAGGCACACTTATATACAATATTTACCACAAATGTTTTGGAATTACTCCACCTTTAACTTTTTTTACAAGCTTCAAACGTTTCTCAAAAGAGTCACAAGCTGCACGCACCGCTTCCATCGGCATATCGTCCCAAATTTGCACGATAACCTTTTTAAAATGGTTCAGGTTTGCGACTTTATAATTATTTAGTTTCGAGAGCATGTATGACCATACGAAATAATCTAGTACGTTTAAAACTGGAGAACTTGGTGGCCATTAGTTTTTCGGCAAAAATCGGTCAAATTAGCCTTGCACCAAGCCTTGAACAGCGTTTGCCGTATGCGACGGAGCTCCGTCTTGTTGGAAAACATAATAATCATCTCCAAACATATTTTTTAAATTTGGGGCAACATTTTTCTCCAAAACCTCCGATTTATAATATTCCGCATTGATTTTAACGCCTTTATCAATAAATACTAAAGGCAGTTTGCCTCTCTTTCAAAGAGCACCCCAAACCATCACTGATGGTGAGCTCTGGAACCTAGGCACATTCCTTTCATAGTCTGGAATGTCTTCTATCCTTGCTGACCACAACCGGTCGTTTTGGGCGTTATGAGGCTGCTCTAACACAGAGTTTCTCGTCTGAGAAAACAAATTCGTCCCCTGCGTGCCAAGAAAGTATGGTGCTACATCTTTCTACTCTCTTTTTCTTGGTCGTATCTGAAATGCCATGTACTTTTCGTTTTTTGTAGGCATGACATCCAAGCTCTTTTTTCAATATATTATGTACAGATCCCCTGGAAATTTTCAGATCAGCAGCTAATTTTCTAATAGAACGGTGTTTTTTCCGCCGAATTCGGTCTCTCATAGCCTTTACCAGTTTTTTGGTTCTAGCTGAGCGGGGCCGACCGGATCTTTTCCTGTCCTCTGTAGAAGAGATCTTTTTATACCTTTTTATAGCAGTATAAACCAGATTCCGTTTAACTCCATGGGGTTGTAACGCCTTGAAGATAGCACATGGCCTGTCGCCATTAAGGAATTTTCTAATAATTTCTTCACGAAAGTGCTTCATCGTGTATTTAAACCAAACTAAAAATACGTGACTTATGAAATTATTGTATTATGTTTATGTCAATATACTTTATAAATTAAAATAAGAATTTTATAGCCAGCAATCCGTATGTCTATACAGCAAGTGCTAAAAGTTTGTATTCGAACTTATTGGACACAGTGTATAAAAGTGTGTTATATTATGTGAAAGCTAAATAAATATGCTACCTATAACTCTTGCCAACATTGCTATTCAATATATTCATACATTTAAGGGCAGTGAGGCTCTCGGGCTGTTCAAGGAGTTAGGCAGACGTTTAAAGAAGAGGGGTCTTGACCCCCGCTCTGGGTCATGGCTCGTCCAACAGGTCTCAATTGCTGTTCAGCGAGGCAATGCCGCAAGCATTTTGGGGACCATTGGTTCGGGCTTGACGCAGAGCGGGATCTACTCGTAGGTTTACTTTTCTTCTCTTTTAAGAGTCCGCGGTAAGCTCGGCCGAATTTCACCTTCCCATAGAAACGGAGTTTCGTCCTCATTTTAAAACTACGTGTTGGATTGTGACGAAACTTTGCATATATAGGTAATGACATGAGGAATATCTATGTTTGTATGTAATTAGTTATGGTTCCAGTTTATAAAACAAACGAAATACAGCAAAAACAAGTTTCGCTGTATTTCTTTACTATGGTATCTGAAGCTACATAAACTAATTACAGACATGGATATACCTCATATCATTGTACATGCAAAGTTTCGTTACAATCCAACACGTAGTTTCACAATGAGAGCGTAACTACGTTTGTAAGGAGAATCGAGCTTACTGCGGACTCTTAATGGGTAGTTAGTTTTATTGAAATTTAATCATTCTTTACACTATTGTATATTGACTTGTTTTGCCTTCTAAATAAATAATACTACGTGTTTTTGTCAATTTCCGTTAATTGAAAGGGGGGCATAGGTTAGGTCAAATAAAGTTAAATTCTCCAAGACAGTAGTATCTTAATTAACTCTTACTGTTTATCAAGATATTCAATATTTAGATTAAATCAGATTTGCTGCTTTAACCACTGTTAATGGTAAATTCAATTATTAAAAAAAAAATCTTTTAAGTAATAATTAATGCTTATTTGTTTCTGTGAATGTACTCTGCAATATGCCGAAGTTAACGGAAATTCCCGGAACACCGTATATAATTAATTTAAGAGGTTACCTACTTACTTAGTTGCATATATAGTGGAGTAATAAGTAGAATGAGATAGGTTTCAAACATAGTATTTGAATTAAAACCTCTTTGTTATATAACTAACGAATGAGTCGGCGATACAATTGAAGAAAAAAAATTGCCTGATGCGCAGTATACCTAATGAACACAGTCTAACTGCTGAATTTAATAATTTACAGTTACCCTTTAATTTTAAATGAGCAAGAAAACTGGGCTTATAAATGGATTGAATACATGTGTGTATCAGAGTACCTAAGCCTAGTTTCTGAGTAGGTAAGTAGCAATCACGTCAGTTTTGAGTCCATGTTCGGGTACCAATTAAATAATAAATTGACTTTTAACACTGAAATGATCCACTCCTTTAAACACATTATTCCTACACTGGACCAGTATTACATCCACAAATTTTTGATATACAAATTGGAGTAAGGCATGACCCCTCTTTATGTAACATGAACATGACTAATGAGACATCAAACGGGGGATGTGCCCCCCTTCTGTCGAATATGGGGGATGGAATACCTATATGTTAAAAAATCGGTAGGTACAATAAGCAGACCAGGAGTATTCAGGGGCGCCTTAGTATTAGTACCTGTCAGCGGCTGTATGAAATACACTCGAGAGCAAAAGTTTCGGGTCACTAGCATTTACTTCAATATCTTGAAAACGAATAAAGCTATCGTATTGAAATAAATTGAACCTTATAGACAATTTAATAGTCCTTCATTACACGTATAAAAACTTATTGGTTGGCGTGAAGTAATGGCATTAAAAAAGTTATAAACATAATGATCCCTTTTTTTTCAAATCAGAACTTCTAATTTTCGCAACTGTTTTTGCTTTTGTTTTTGTTCTGTAATAAAATGTATTTGTAAGAAGTCTTCCAGGTATCCAATAGTCATTATTAAAGTAGTAATTATGCCACTCACACCTGAGGAATGTACGAGAATCCTCACGATCCTGGAAAATGGGAGCAGTCAGCGAGAAACAGCAAGAATAGTCGGTGTATCGTTGTCTACAGTTCAGCGTGTTCGCCAGCGGTTTCTAGAAACTGGTTCGAACCTACGCAGACCAATAACAGGCAGACCCAGGTGTACGACGGCACGGGAAGGTCGATATCTAGTCAACTCTATGCTGCGAAATCGGTTTCTTACGGGAACAGCACTGACTCATCATTTTTTAGGGCTAGGTAGAATCAACCCTTCTGCTTGGACTGTAAGATGGCGACTTGCTGAAGGTAATTTGAAACCATTTAGACCCGCAAGTGGTCCGAAACTCGAGAGGCACCATCGTATAGCAAGACGAATTTATGCACGCGAACACTCGCATTGGACGATTGAAAATTTGTCAAATGTCGGGTTCTCGGACGAATCAAAATTTATGCTGTATACACACGACGGAAGGGCAAAGGTGTACAGAAGACCAGGAGAAAGATTTATGCAAGCCTGTATTGAAGAAAAGGTGGCATACGGTGGTGGTTCGGTACTCGTGTGGGCTGGAATTTCTGCGGAAAGCCGAACAGAGCTTGTACTGATCGAAAACGGTACTCTTAATGGCGTAAGATACGTGGATGAAATACTCAACGAGCACGTCGGTCCATTTATGGCAAGACTAGGTGAGAATGCCATCTTTATGCACGATAACGCCCGTCCCCACACTGCTCGTGTAGTGCAAGACTACCTTGATGAGGTGAATATTCGTCCCATGGTGTGGCCTGCACGTAGCCCCGACCTCAACCCGATCGAGCACGCCTGGGACGAGCTCGGACGACGTGTAAGACAACGAGATCCTCCTTTAATTACGCTTCGTGACTTGAAACATGCATTGGTAGAGGAATGGGAGAACATTCCCCAACAGTATTTCAGAAACTTGGTGTACAGCATGCCGAATCGCATTGCAGCAGTCCAGACAGCACGTGGGGGTAATACCAAGTACTAAACTGTGTTAAAACTACTTGTAAATATAAAAAGTTCAATATTTTCAGTTTTGGTTTTGCAAGCAAAATGACGCCATTTTTAATTTGTCGTTTTAAACATAATAAAATAAATGGTCAGTAGTAAATGTAATGCATTTTATTTTAGTAACATTAGATTGTCTATAAGGTTCAATTTATTTCAATACGATAGCTTTATTCGTTTTCAAGATATTGAAGTAAATGCTAGTGACCCGAAACTTTTGCTCTCGAGTGTATTTGAAAACATCTTTTCGGAACGGAACTGATATTACATTCTCACTGAAAAAGGTAGTAACACATATGGGAAATAGTTCATTAAAATAAATACTTTGATCGATGAGCACGTAGCGAATATCTCACTGCCTTCAGACTAGTATTTCGATTGAGCCATGGCCGAGTGCATTACACTGTATCAAATTTACGCACCAGTTTACTAGATTTATTTGCTCTCGACTGTTGTTTGACACGTTAGTTTAGTTTAAACAGCAGTCGCCCCGCCCGCGTATTACAAATCTATAACATCTGGCAGAGCCACGGAATACAATCCTACTAATATTATAAATGCGGAAGATTGGATGTTTGTATGATTGGATGTTTAGATGTTTGGATGTTTGTTACTCAATCATGCTTAACCTCTAGTATGCCGATGTCAAAAAAAGGCAATCAAATCATGACCTTGCATTTCAAGTTGTAAGTACCGTTCTGGTCGGATCCGGAACAAGGCATACGAAAGGTTAAACGGCTTGGACCGATTTGGACAGCAATAAGATAGGTAAAAAAAACAGGATAGTTTTCATCGCGGGTCCACGTAGACGAAGTCACGGGTGGAAGCCAATATAAATAAATAAATAATAAATAAATAAATATTAGGGGACAATCTTACACAAATCAAGCTAGCCCCATAGTAAGCTCAATAAGGCTTGTGTTATGGGTACTAGACGACGATATATTTAATAGGTATAAATACTTAAATACATAGAAAACATCCAAGACTCAGAAACAAATAATCATGCTCATCACACAAATATTTGCCCTTACCGGGATTCGAACCCAGGACCTTCAGCTTCGTAGGCAGCGTCACTACCCACCAGGCTAACCGGTCGTCAATATAGCCTATGTTCATTCCGAAAATCCAATATATGTAGATATGGGTGAGTTTAAAAAAAAATTAGAATGAGTCATTCGGGACACTACATACGAACTTAAATTTTACAGACATTACATCCCTATTATTTAGAGCTAGAAAATAAAGAATAATAAGAATACCTGAGACTTGGCCTCTTTTTTACATGAATTTTTCTTATGGGAACTTTTTTCTAAAACCGGTCTCGTGACTTCTAAGGGCAAATTTCCGTGTCTCTTGTAGTTTCATTACTGCCCCGTTTGAATAATTCACCCTGTAAAGTGCGTTCCATAAATATTATGTTCCAATTTAAAAAAATCTGTGAGCAAATTTTTTGGTTATTTGGTACAGTCGGCTTGCAAACGTGAGCTTCTAAGCAGGAAGAGGTTCACGCGTCTCATCTTACTTGAATGTACAACCACCCATGGTTTTGATTAACATTCCACTTTCAATCTCTGCCATCGAAATACGGTCCCCTCATCATATTAGTCCGCAGGTGCGTCACGTCAAAGAGAATTGCATGCTAATACGATTAACAAGGTAAATCCATGACACATCACATTAGGGATGCGATTTTCACAATGTTCAGAGTAGTATGTAACCAAAGTAAATAATAGGTAACTAAGTACCTTCATTTTATTTTATTCGTAATCTTGATACACGACGGTCAGGCTGGGCGGTAGCGCGATGGGTTAGGTGTCGACCACATGCCATTTTTCGTAAAAGTACTTCTTGGGTGCTCCGGAAGAGGCTTTAAGCAGGACGGATGGTAAGAGACCGGAGGACGGGTTAAGACTGTGGACAGAGGTCGATGTCCGTTGGGAAGATCTTGCACGCGCTAAACTCATGTCTATAAATTGCCCAGTTGAATTGTATAACGTGTTTACACGAGTGTTTATAGACATTTTTAATGAGTGTTATGTCGTTAAAACTGTTAAATGTAATATTAGTAGAAATAATAAACCTTGGATCAATTATAACTTAAAGACAATGATAATTGAGAGGGATAAACTCTTCGAAATTTGGTGTATTGAGCCAAAGAGCGTGCTTAAATGACTGAAATATAAAGTAAAAATTTGTTTGACAAAAAATGTATAATAGAGTGTAAATAAAATATAATAAAAACATCATACACTCAAATATGCAATGCATGGGTGATGACTGTTACATATCTAATAAGTTTGCCACTACTTTTTCAGACGAAATCAAAGATATAAAACATGAATGTAATGAGAACTGGCTTGATAGGGATAACTATGTCAAAAAAATAGATATGTGTATGAGATGATGGCAACCCGTCAAGAGTCAAATATATATAGTCAAATAAGAAAAATAATCAACAAAATGAATGTAAATAAATCTCCGGGTAGCGATCTAGTGCGTATGTCTGATATAAAATGTGTTGTAAATAAAATAAGTCATGTATTTGCCAAGTTGGTTAACTTGTCAGTTAAACATCATACATTTCCTAACTAACTAAAAGAAGCTATAATTCGTCCTATTTACAAAAAAGGCAACCGTACATTTTTCTCTAACTAAAGACCCATAGCGATATTATCTAGCATTGACAACGTTATAGAAAAATGTATAATTGACCAACTTAGTAGGTACCTATTTTATTAAACACGATGTCTTAAATCCTAGCCAACATGGTTTTCAAAAGGGAAAAAGTACTGCAACTTTATTGTCGAAGTTTACAGACGAAAATAATAGCTACCTTAATGATAAAAAAATAGTGTTGGCCGTATTTTTCGACTTCAAAAAGGCGTTTGATACTCTAGAATCGAGTACCTTATTGAAGGCTATGGACGAATGTGGAGTGGGCGAGCCGTTGAACGAATGGTTCCGCGATTATCTCAATTCACGCTCGTTCAAAGTTAGAGTTGGGAGCACCTATAGTCGTGAGTGTCGATAAATTAGAAGCCATGCAAATTCGCTTTTTAAAATTACTTGTTAACGATAAAATTAAACTCAAATGTAAAGGTAACTATCAACAACTCTATAACATCTGTAGAATATTACCGGTAAGCATGAAACATAATTATCTACTTGCTACTAATAACCACGGCTGCCTGGAACATAACTCTGAGTATTCTTCATTAAAACCGATTGATCGTACCTATAATACCAAGGCTATGGCGACTGGTAAACTATTCGTTCCTAGGATAAATAATTACTATGGGGACAGAAGTCTCAAAAAGCGTATCCCATACCTACTGAATAGTTTGCCTGAAACAATTCGACTTGAAAAAAATAAGAGCAAATTCAAAAGACTATTGAAAACGCATTACCTAGATGTACTTTTTATGTAACACCTAGAAAGTTTATGTATAACCGATTTATGGACAGTATACTACTTACACTGTTATTTATATTAATGTATGTTTAACCTAGAGACTGCCGTTTCCACAGTCAAACTGTTACTAAAATTTTGTGGGGCTATGTTTTAATTTTTAGTATTAATAAAATGTATGTTAAATAAAATAATAAAAAAGAGGCATAACCGTCAAGATGTTGCCGATTATTACAGCCCCGGATATCTATATCAGCCTAGTATCGATCCCGGATATTAGGCTTATATTATATATATATAGGCGTTGTCCCTCGCGTACAGACGCTGTTCAAATCATCTGTAAAGTTAATCATGTTATAAGTCCATATGACTATATATAAATCATAATATAAATTGATATAAATTGACTTTGAATAATTTTAATCGATTATTATGTTTTAAAATAATCAGGGTTCAGGCATGCGGCTGTCAAGCGGTGGTCGTGGGTTCGAATCCCGGCTCGTACCAATGAGTTTTTCGGAACTTATGTACGGAATATTCACCGTTAGCTTTTCGGTGAAGGAAAACATCGTGAGGAAACCGGTCTAATTCCAATAAGGTTTAGTTTTCCCTCTGGGTTGGAAGGTCAGATGGCAGTTGCTTTCGTAAAACTAGTGCCTGTGCCAAATCTTGGGATTAGGTGTCAAAGCGGACCCTGGGCTCCTTAAGGGGCACAACCGGGAACAACGCTAGGAGGATGATTGTTTTAAAATAAACAAAAAATCAACTGCTGTTGACTGTTCTATTAGCAGTCAAAGTCGCCACTTACGGAGAGTTTTTGCTTGCCGGGCACCGCTATCTCCTGCGTGGTCTCAGAGTCGCGCGGGTCCCGCGTGCGGATGAGCTTGGTGAAGATGTTGTGGCTATCGCGCCTCACGGTCACCCAGTCCACCTCGCGGAGACGCTTCATGGCGCTGTAACAAACACACTTACATTATAACCAGTGATCGTAACTTTTGTACCATTTTTGGTGCAGTTTAGTGTTGTTAACGGAATTGGTATAGACAATATCAATCAAAATTGTTAATTAAGGTTAATATTAACATTATTAACGGTAATTGGGTTAAATTGTACATTCCAAAATTGAAAATGGCCTCTTTCTTCAAAATTCTATAAAAAAATTAGTATTGAAGTAACATGTATTCCGGATGTGATTTCAGGTAAGTTGTATTGTTTATAGTTGAATAGGATTTGTACAGTTTTATATTATAACTTTGATAAAAATATGAACAAAATGGCTTAATGGAAAAAAAAAATTGCATCCATACAAATTCTATCTGTCTTTCGTGTAACACACAGTAATCAAAAAAATCATAACTATGATTTAAACAGCCCTGGTCTGGCTAAGAAATGTGCTTGTGGTCTGCTTAACACCATGTAAAACTGCAAGGACATGGTTTTTCAGGTCTCTAGAACAAATATTTTATATCAATATCTTATATCAAAGTTCGGGGAAAGATTTCATTCCTTTGTGTTACGTCAGCTGTGTAACGCTACAGTTTGCGCTTTATTGCAGATAAGACTGCAACCGTAACATTTTTATGTCGGCCAACAATTAAGCTACAACCAATAGAAGCGCATGTGTCGGTAATAATATTCGTTTTTATCTTGTGGCACGAAAATTGAAAATGTATTTTTACATACCAATATTTTGTTATGTCTTTAATAGGTAATTTCTTTGTTTTTTACTGCTGCTTTTACATAGTTGGGTGGTTAAATAAATCGGCTGGGCATATTCGAATTTTAACATACCTTTCGGTTTTTTTTTATTTGCTTCCCAACGACAATTTTGCTTCGTTTGTGTAACATTTTTGTGTATATTTCTTTGCGTTACGTACAATTTTTTTGCAATCCACCATTTAAGCATTAGGATTGAAATTCTTTATACAAATTCCGTTAACAACACTCAGCTGCATCAAAAATGCTACAAACACACATAGTGCCAGGTCGGTCACCGAGGATCATTTAAGTAGATTGGACTGAAGCTGCCTCTTTGGAAGCCAGTCCTTTCAAGCTGATTGGAATTTCTCTCATCATACAAGTATCTCCTCTCCCCGGCCCTCGCTGCAAAAATACCCAAATCATTACTGCAAAATTGCTGGTAGGGTTACGCTGCATCATTGCCGATGATAGTTAGTAGAAAGGTTCTATGAAATTAAATGTCTGTTTCATTTTTAACACGCTTTTATTAGGTCAACCTGTATGTAACTATGTAATGGAATCTAAGGTAACTAATTTAACCATCTTCCAAGGATTGTAGCGCCATGAAAATTGGCAGCTGTCGAACTGATCTGATGATGGAGCCGGAAGATATGAACTGGAACTTCATGATGGAACATCGTATCATAGCTGTGTTTAGATTTGTTAGAAAAATCTTGTAATGAACTTTGACCACGATTAGGTTTCAAGGTCTGATGATGAAGCCGGAAGATAGGCACTGGCATTTCATGATGCAATATCGTATTATAGTCGTGTTTGTACTTGTGAGAAAGGTCACGCAATGGACTTTAAACAAGATCAGGTTTCAAGGTTATAACAAACCTATTATATATTGACTAGACTAAACAGAAATAAAATTAAATAACAGTTTAAAAAACACTAGAAAAACACCCTTTTATCAATGCACGTAAAAACCAAAAATAAATTATGGATCGTTCAAGTTGTCTCTATTTCTGGGCTGAAGTGTAAACTATGTGTTTTTAATTATAATATTTGATTGTAAAAGCGTGGGGTGCTGGAACTGGAAAGACTGTGTGACACGTATGTCCCTAGCGCGTCCGACGGGTTAAGAGGGCAGTGTTAAATGCATTGCTGTACCTTTCTAGCCCCCTGCCCCCTCCTATCACCTCCTGAGCCCCCACTTTCTGGCCTACCCTAAAGAACCTTTATCTTCCGACCCCAGTTAGTCCCATAATCAGGCACCCAGAAGAACCCGGAGTCAGTGCCTGCATATGGATCCTCCTCTGACACTTCCAATTCGTCGCTCTCCAGCGCGACCCCATGATCGCTCGAGCGTATCCAGTCGTCGCGCAGATGAACGTCCGACTCTTGCCCCTGCTCCCCTTCACTGTCCGTCTCGAGTTGTGCGTCCTCTTCCTCTGGCCCCCCTCGTGACTCCACGTCGCTCACCGTCTCCCGTTCCACTGCCACTCTCTCTCTCTCAACTGCTGGTGCCTCCGCGCCCTGGTTCGCCCCCCGTATAATGGAGACCTGCACTGACGTTGTGCCTGCTTACAGTAATTTATTAGTCAAATCGCTCTTGAGTCTTGATCAGAACGGCCATGCTCTCATATACCTCCCTACACTCCTTCGTACAGCTCCTGTTGATCATTTCCATTTCGAAAACAATATATATGTGATATATATATATATCCACAACAATTTTACCCTCTGACAAAAGTCATGTCATTCGGTACGTCAAATGTAATCAATAGACAGTAATCTATTGTACGACCACACACGAACCTCCTTATTACTAACAGCTATATAAAAGTAAAACCACGTATAAGTAATTGCCTTTGGCCTATTTTACATTAAATTACTACCTTATATGATATAAAACTCCTCAATGTAGCCATCGCGACAATCAATAATCACAAATAACCAATATTTCCTTACACTATTTACGTAAATATCATTCTAAAATTGACTTTTTCCCTGTCTAATTTTTAAAGGATTTTCTTTTCAAATCATGGCCATACACGCCCAAAAATAGCTTATATAAGCTTTTTATCATCACACTTCAAATCTACTATACTAATCAGCTCCAAAATGTTATAATTCTACATCGCTAAATACTAGGCAACCTCAGCGTCGTCAGCAGTATCCTTCAAACCCACCAATACCCACTGACCCCCGCGCCCAGTCACTAACCTTTAACCAGTGCTGTGATTCATAACTTTAGGGCAGTACCCCGTGACGATTCACGATGTACGTACGAGTATATATATGGAGATATATCTCGGGACCGTGAGGGCCAGCGGCGCTACCACAAACTTCGAAAGTCGAAATTCGTAATACATGCATCCCTGTCACTCGAGTAAGGGAGTGCGATAGAGATGGAAATACCCGAACTTCGAATTTCGAAGTTCGTGGTATCGCCGCAGACCTTTGGAAGGCATGCGTGGGGCCGAAGCCAACAGCGCAGAGGCTCATTAAGACAACAATAATCTAAAGCGAGGGATACACATGGCGCACAACATGATACAACCATTATTATTATTATTATGATATCGAGCCCGTTATGTCCCAATGCTGAGCAACGGCCTCCCCCCTTTTTACATTCGTCGTGGGCTTGAGTAATATCTAGCCAGTCTTTAAAACAGGAGTCCAAGCTATCCCGCTATCGCGCACGAGGTCTACCGCGTCTCCGTTTTCAGTTTTGGGGCTTCCACTCCGTGATCTCTTTGGCCTACAGCACATTCGGCATGTGATAGTCGTGACCAGCCCAGTCCCACTTTAACCTGGCCGCCTTCCGACCTACATCTTCTATTTGGGTTTTGGAGCGCAGCGTGTTGTTCCGGATAAGTAGTATATTGAAATTGAAATATAAAATCAATCAAAAATATTATGTTGCTAGATGTATCGTTACTTTGTTACTTGATCAAATAACGAAACTTGAATTTGAACGTTCTAGTCGTCATCGTCTCCAGTTTTCTTTAATAACAACTCCGTTATGCGATTATTACCTGAGTACTCATTTAAATACATCAAAGAAATGTTATCGAAACACACGGTGACGACCACTCGCTAGGTAGACCCCTAAAGAATAATTGCGTAATTTCTCGAACGAGCGTTAGGACAAAACATTTTGACAAACACTTTACAAAAGAACGAAACCGGCATCGTAAAGACGAGATGACAACCGCTACGTGACCGCCTCGGAGGTCGGGGGCGTCTAGAGGTGTGCTACCCTTTCTCCGGTGTTACTCGCGGCTCTTTGACACGTCCACTCCCGGAACATGTAGCTCTCACAACCTCTCTCTGGACGAGCAATGAAGGCAAGCCAGGGCCGAGACTCCAAGCGAGCTCCTCTGGCCACTTGGCTTGGCGACACCGACCCTCAGGAGCACTTCGTGCCGTTACTTCCCAACAGAAAAGTGCCAACGATCGCAAAGTCTTAATATTATAAATGCGAAAGTAACTCTGTCTGTCTGTCTCATTCAGGCTTAAACAGATGAACCGATCGATATTAAGTTTGGTGTAGAGATAGTTTTATAATCCCGGGAAACGGCATATGATAATTTTTATCCTGGAAACCATACTCTAAAGGGGAGATCTCGGGGCCGAAAGTTTGTGTGAAGGTATGATATAAACGACTTTCACGCGGACGAAGTCGCGGGCAAAAACTAATACTTATTATAAAGCTACAATCTCACAGACTTTGCCTCTTCATAATAATAGTACAGAAAAAAGTCTTACGTAACTTAAAACTCTGAAACTAAGGCAAGAAAATAATATCAAGCCTCGTAATGAGCTTTCACAGGCTGTTAGCTTTCGCGGACGGCCACAGAATAACAACACCTATAGATACCTAGTTACTCAACTTACAAAGCCTTTCTACGGGGAAGAAATAGCGAGTGCATAATTTACCACTATAGAAATTTATAACCCAAGAGAATGGTTTCACTTTTTAATTGTTTAGTAGTACTAAGTGGCCGTCATACAAGACATGTTATTTTGCCAAAAAATAAATAGTTTAAAGTATTATTCACTGTCTGATATATTTTGTGAAACATCGTTAACTCTTGAATCTTCTTCTTCGTGTCGAGATTCCTCAAATATGAGATGCCCAATGGGCAGCGGTGTGGACAGCTCTGGCAGTCGCATCTCTCAGGTCGTATTCCGAGCAGGAGTGTGGGCATGTGGGGCACGCCATCAGGTGCACCATGGTTTGCGTTACTGTACCGCAAACATATTGGGTTGATTGGCCACGATGCAGTCCCCATCTGGCCATGTCTTTCTTACAGCGGTCAACATGCGTTCTGAGCCTATTTAGCGCACTGCAGATGGGCCATGGCTCCTCGTGGCCGGGTGGCAGTTGTTCCGAAGCTAGCACGTAGACGTCGGGCGGAGGGCATCGTGTTCGCCATATCAGGCAGCGAGCATCTGAGGGGTCGCTTTGCAGGGGGCTAGTGTTCCGCATGAAACTCCTGCGACTGTTGAGACGGGCAGATGGCGGGTTATGACCGTACAGTGGGTGGCGCTGGTCACTCTCCTGTTTCCCCTTTTTCACGGCACTTGCCACCTCTCTACGGGTTTCAGGAGGGGCGATGCCCGCGAGTGGGTACAGCTTGTTGAGTGGAGTTGGCTTGAGGCATCCGGTGATGGTGCGGCAGGTATCATTGAGTGCAGCAGTCACCAGGCCGGCGTGTGCGGACCGATGCCATACAGGGCAGGCGTACTCTCCCGCAGAAAAGCACAGCGCCAGCCCGGTGGTGCGCACAGTGTGTGCAAATGATCCCCAGCTTGTTGACGTTAGTCTTCGCAGCAAGTAGTTACGTGCGCTGACCTTCATGCGGGTGTTAGCACAGTGCGTCTTGTACGTCAGTGCCCTGTCCAGCGTAATTCTCAGGTATCGTGGGTTAGCGCAGAGTTCAATCGCCGCTCCCTCCCACGTTATATTTAGGGGTCTTTGCGCGTGATGATTGCGCAAGTGGAACGCGCAGGATTGTGTTTTGCTCGGGTTTGGCCGGAGGCAGTTGGGCTTGTAGTATTTTCCAAAGTGGTCCAATGCCTCAGAC
This sequence comes from Epinotia bilunana, assembly GCA_947049275.1. Lineage (NCBI taxonomy): Eukaryota > Metazoa > Arthropoda > Insecta > Lepidoptera > Tortricidae > Epinotia > Epinotia bilunana. The sequence goes on along the minus strand of OX346252.1, from coordinate 31,656,516 downwards.
AGTGTCTCCTCTACCTCTTCAAATGAGCGGCACTGTGCTGCCAAGGCTAGGTCGTCTGCATAAAGAAAGCGTTGTGTCCCTGGCGGGCTGAGCTGGTCGTTGGTATACATGTTGAAGAGGGTTGGCGCCAGCACGCTACCCTGAGGGGGACCATTTTTTTGGCATCGCCAAAAAAATGACAAAAGCTCTTGAATGAAAATTATGTACCTCACAGTACTATCCTAACTATTATATAAAAGTAATAAATATAGTATGGTAGATCGTGTAATAAAACTAGATGGTTCTCCAATGTTTCTCCGCTAGGTACGTGTTCGAAGCAATGCGGACGCAATACACACAAATTGAACTACGCCGAAGAGATGAGAAGAGTTCTTTTCACTTCCGCTTTCTCCTAGCTAGTCGGGAAATCATGTTACTTTGCTTTTGTACACTTCCGTGGCATGTGAGCTTAAACATACCGTTTTATAAGGGCCTATGCAGACTGACTTTTTTTCACGCGCCGTAGACGTGCATTTTGGCCTTTCGGCGCCAATGGCCCTTAAAGCCTTTGATCTCTGTTTACAATTTATAGTGATTGCGCCGATTAGCGACCACTTAATGCTGTCTGTGCATTGGAAATTATCGCGTGCTTTGAAACGCCGTTCTGACTAGATTAAGAAACAATAAGGTCTGATTTTCCGATATATGATTCTTGACTATATGATTGTTTATTTGATTTTATCGATACATGATTGCTTAAAATTTCCTTGATAGAAAAAAAATCCAAAGTTGGGTCTGTGTTTTTCTTTTTTTACGCAGCCTACTCAAACAATACATTATTTTACGACACAATCAAGATAATACTAAAGTATTTTATCTCATCTAAAATCTCATTTTATGAAATTTAAATAAAAAATCTCTAAGTTAGGTATTTATCGAATTTTGTCCAAAAAAGCCATTCCTGAAGAGTGTTACATCTCTTTTCCTCGTGCATAGAAGAAAGCAGCGTGTCTCTGTCTAGGGGGCGTGTTCGACTCAAATCAAGGCATCGCCTTAAGTAGATAAGTTGGATGCCTTAAGAATATTCTGTAGTTCATTTAGTAGATTCCCAGGCGGCAGACCAGCTTATCGCCGCCGACACCGCTTGCCACTTAGACTGAAAGTCGTGGCACGGCCACGAACTATAACAAAAAAAAACCTAACAATACAACAATAGCCTGTGACGTCGACAATCGGCAGAATGTGTGGTCCTAAATCACTTAATTTGCAACGCGGCTTTTCTGTCCGTAACAAGTTCCCGCTGAGTGTAAAATACGTGATATCGGCTACACGCGTATAGCGCTAAGAATGGGTTAATCTTGCGTCTACGGGCGATATCCCGTTACGAAGCGGAAAATGCTGCTACGCGCTACGGCGTAGCACACGTAGTGTTCATCGGCCTCGAATACGTTAACACATTCTGTGGGCGTAGCATGGTTGCCATTTTATCACTTATCGTTGTGGTAAAGACGCCCATCACGCTCTGACAAGTATGCGAGTGCGAGAGTGACGGATGCCTTATCCACAACGATAAGTGATAAAATGGCAACCGTGCTACGCCCGCAGGACCAATGACGACACATGCGTCAGTCCTCCGTAGTCGCTTTCTGCTACATACGAGGAAAACCGCTCGGATCGGCTACGAGCGTAGCGCGTAGCGATTCTTGGCCCTGAATGGGTTAACACATTCACTGCCAGGAACGTTCTTAGCGTGCCGTAGGCGGTTTCCCATACTTAATGGCAAAACCATGAAACTAGCTATTAGCGTAGCGATTCTTAGCATGTGTTTAATGTGGCAAAAACATTGGACAAAGATCCATCCAATGTATTTGCATCTCACAATTTGCTTAAAAAAATGTGAGAGCAATGATTATTGGACAAAGATCTTAAACAAGTGGATTACTACCACGGCTGTTCAAGTTCTAAATTTTTGCCAAGGTACCGTCAATGGTATTTTTATTGGAAGAAAGTAACATAGTGATTATATAGTAGATTGTATTACTAGGGAACAAAATGGTATATTTGTGACGGGGGGACTGATTGAATCTAGAATGAAGGATTCTAACGTGGAATTCTGAGCGTAGTGAGGGATTCAAGCAACGTCGGCCGAGGTATAAATAATTTTGCGACAGTGTAATACACTCTTCTTTTCACTCCATATTTAACTAAAAAGATACAATTATTATTGCACGGCCGCAGGGATTGGTATTTTTCAATGATCTTAACATGTTCATCCTGCACGGCTCATATCATTGAGACGGCGATTTTTCTCGCCCTATCCGTCTCTTTCTTATTAGAAGAACAAGAGATATAGTGCGAGAAAAATCAAGAGTACGTCGCGGCCGTCGCATGCTAGGACACCTGGACCTGGACGACAAATGATCTTCTTATCCGTTTCAGTTTTAATATCAACCTTTACTAGTTATACATATGTGTCTTGAATGTTTTTGTAATAGCCAGCAACTCCGAAGATGAATGCCACCTGCATAAAGCAATCTTTTACCCAAGAACAAGGTTTAATATAAGTAAGGGTGGCCAAATCCGTCAGCGGGGCATTTCCGTCAAACGGCGTTTGCGGCTATTCAAACAACAGTACACGCTTACTGACTCAATCGGTACAGCAGATAGAAAATTTTATACCCGCAGTCAAAAGCAGATGGAGCTGTCTAGCCAGTGAACGGAAAAACCCCACTTTCAAAGTTTAGTTGCGCTCCGAACTCGAACTAGAGTGTAGTGTACTGCTGTTTCGTGACGGTGCGATGAAAAAAAAAGTTTACGGCTTAGTAAGTATATTTATTATATAGTTCGATATGCATGTTTGATGGTAGTTTTATTAATTTTCAATTATAATCTGTTGGTGAGAAACTATGGGTGGTTAAATATTGGTACTAACGAAATGATCGAGAAGACAAATCCGTCAATTGTGAAACGGGCAAAACCGTCATGTGCCGAAATATCCCCATTACTTGGGGTTGACTTACTTAAATAATAACTATGATTATTATTTTCTTACTTAAATAATAACTATGATTTTATATAATTTATTATAAATTATTCTTAGTTTAGTTTGCAGAGCTAGTTGTTTTTTTTTAATTTTTCTTGATTTTTTTAATTTTTCTTGATTTTTTTAATTTATTATTCAACTCGGGAGCCCATTATTTTAAAAACATGATGTCAGTTGACGGATTTTCCATAGGGTTTGGGAATTTGTTTTAAAAGGTTTACTACTCCTGATTATATAAATAGGCCGGAATTGCCCCAAAAAAATTCATTTTGCAATAAAATCTAAAATAAACCTTAAATTGAGATCGCTAAAGTTTTACTACAATGAAGAGTTCAGCGGTAATTGTTCACTTGACGTATATGTTTGTAATACGTCACGATACAAGAAAAATCGTTGGTTGACGGAATAGCCCCAAACCGCCGGGAAAATCCGTCAACTGACATGTTTTAAAAAGAAAAACATATTTAAATAACCAGTAGTATTAGCAATTTAATATGAAAACATTTATATAGTTAAATAAATGCCCAATCTATTACAGTGATCAGGTTTATTAAAAAGTAAATATCTTCTTAGTTATGACCAGCCAAAGTGAACTTATCAAAAAGTATGACGGAAATGCCCTCATTGACCTTATTGAATCTATAGGTAGGTATTTATTTACTTACTGTACGGCGAGAAAACTGTGATTAGGAGCCTAACTATCAATATATATATTAGTAATCGTATTATATTAAATAAACATTGTTTTAAATAATTTGCAGCTATACTATAATAATATTTATTGAGCTTGTTAATAATCAAAAGCTTTCAAGGAAGACAATATATGAGACCCTAAACGCTACACGAAGAATAAAGCGCGGTATTTAAAAATACTCAATGAACAATGACGTCTCCTTAAACACGCTACTGAAATTACATATTGTTTCTGAAAACTGATTTTTGCTCCGTTGGGCAAAAAAGATAGTAAAATAAAGCAGAGGGATCAAAAACAATTTTTGTTTCCTATACACGGGCTAATAGACTTGTTTTCGCATAGAAGAAGTGAAAAATCCATTGTAATATTACTATATTACTCTACCTCATTAAATGAGTAAGTAGGTGAGTACCTACCTACCTACTCATTTTATTTTTTATATGAGTATATTAAGTTAAGGAAATAACATCTTTGTACGCAACAAATGATAACGTCAGCTAATGGAGCAGCCAAGCCACTGCCATACCATTAATCTAGTTTGAGACTGCAATTCAGTGTACTCTTAAACTGGCTTTATGATGCTAACGCAAATCAGACAACATGACTGAGCCGCTTGCTGCATGGCCCGCCGGCCGGAGGCGCGCGCTCGCCGCCGGCCGTGCCCGGCGAGACAATTTAACGTCCTATTTATAGACAGGTTTGTAGCTACGAGTATTATAGGCATCGGCGGTCGGATAATTGTTGCTAGTACAGACAACCCGGGTGGAGCTGCGGGATAAAATATGATCATTCAGAAGGCCTAATCCTAATGGTGAAATATTTTTCAAATCAGATGAAAAGTTCCAGAGATTACCACCCTACAAAAAATAATACAAAGCTCCACTCACAGACGGTACGATTGATTTAGTATCGATAAAAACTGCGAATATACAAACCTAGAAACACGTTAATAAAAATTATATCTATGAAAACAAATGTAGCACCAGGTTCGGTTCTATTTAAAGTTGTTGCAGTTTAGACGTTGTTTAGTTACGTTTAACGCCAGCGTACAGTTGCGGAATGAAACCCCTAGAACAGGCTATTGAAATCAAGTTAATACAACGTGCAGAACTGGTTTATTCTTCGGTTCTAAATAAACTTAATAGGACTTAAGCGGATAGGAGGATAGTATTTAATGGACGTACAATTGTGAGAGTTAATGGTACTTATGTACCTTTGTTTCAACTTTTTATCTTAATCTTAATGTTGTAGGCAGACATAGAAGTTTTTGTGGCAAAGACGTCTATTAACTAGGGACTTCCTTCCGATATTAAATTTGTCGATAACTATTTCAAATACTTATTCCAAAGGGACATTTCATAATAGATAATTATTAAGTTCACCGGATAAAATAAAAAGTAACTAAAGTGCTGATCACTAAGGTAAAAGTAGTTTCCCTAGTTTAAGCTATATAAGTCCGTACAACTTTGTGAGATTGATTAAAGAAATAAATTTTCGAAATACTTTGTAACTAATTGCGTTATTGTATTACTGTTTGGCCAAAGCAACACTTTACTTGCAATTAAATGTGGCCTGCTCGGTTCGTCTTCAAGTTTACCAACTAAAACATTTGCAATTTGATCTCCATTCGCATTTGTCGTCTCGTCAACGGTCACATAAATATTTGTTTGTAATTTCAGAGCGTATATTTTGCATGGAGTCATTTCGAAAGATAATGCTGTCTAATGTATGATTCAGAGGGTACGGATGAATTCTTGTATTCTCCGTTGATGCAATTCTGTACTAATAAACAAAAAAAATTGATTATCTAATTGATGCCAGGCAATATTACATGTTATCAGGAATTTCATCAAGTGAGAATAAAACGAATTATTTTTCATACGGTTTCCTTTGTGTTTTTGATTATTCAAAGGCTTTTAGGGTTCCGTAGTCAACAACCCTAATAGTTTCGCCATTCCGTCTGGCCGTCCGTCCGTCCGTATGTCGGTCCGTCTTTTCGTCGATAATTTGTACTTTCTTATGACAGTTCTGACTATGAGATAACGTATAATATGAATATGCACCTTGCATACACATATTATACGTTATCATTATCACCATGTGCAGTATAAAGTCCGTATAGATCGATTAAGAAAGATAACGGTTTTCATCTTATATGAATATGAATAAGACGTTGACATAACATGACAGATTTTTAGTTGATGGAAATAATATTACTCGTCCTACAAAACAGTGCCGTAAAAATAAATTCTTGGTTAAAAAGCTCTCCGGATTTACGTATACGTGGATATAAGACCGTTTATACTCAATGTGAGATTAGCCACGTAGCTAAGAAATATGATAATAAAAAATCGGCCAAGTGCGTCTCGGGCCACGCGCAGTGTAGGGTTCCGTAGTTGCCTGTCTTTCTGTTACATCGACACGCGCGCGCCAACTAAATGGTTGCGTCGGCCGAATTTGTACGAAAGTTGGCCTTTCTAAGTACATTTTAAGTTGGTCGACTATTAATCGGTAACTAGTTATGCCTACTTAGCCGTGATAGTTTTCCTTTTTAAGCCCCGACGCAAAGAGAGGGGTGTTATAAGTTTAACGTGTCTGTATATCTGTGTATCGTAGCTCCCAAACGGATGGACCGATTTGAATGCAGTTTTTTTAATTCAAAATCTGATGTGATCCCGAGTGTTCTTAGCCATGGTTCATGAAAATCTGTTCAGCTGGTTTTGAAATATTGGACTTTGAAATGAAAATGTCGGGGGTTTTTCAACTTTTCTTAGTTGTAGTTATTTGTGAAATAATTATTGCACATAAAATGTTTACTAGTAAATCTCTCAAGTTGTTTAGGCTGCAGAACACTGAAGAAATAGATCCTTCGGCGGTTGGGTAAAAGTAAATGACTCATTCCGGTGTATAGTTTAAAAAAACTTACTAGTAACGCATCATAACGCAGAGTTAAATCCGGAACGCACTACACCCGGAGCCGGTGCAACAGCGGCGGTGCAGCGCGCACGACCCACCTGCAGCGAAGACTGACTGACGACTAATAGAGACACCCGAAAAGTATCCTAGACATGCTCTGTTAGCTGTGCCGTTATTGGTCCGTCGTAAACGTCAACAGGGGGGAGATATGGAAAACTGGGAGGAGTCAAAAATGCAATAATGAATCCTGGTTCACTAAAGTTTACAGAGAACTAAATGAAGAAACAGTTCATTGAGCTGATGTCAAAGGGGATCACAGATGATGTGAAGTGAATATAATCTTTTTGAAACAATGCAGTAAATAAAATAATCAATAATGTTGTATTTTCTCGTAAAATGATTAAAAATACATGTAGCCAAATGGAGAAAAAAGCAACGCTATTGAATAATCACTCAGTTATAAGTGTCCAAAATTTGAAGAGGGGGTTATTTTGTGTCCCGTTTCCGCATAACGCACCTTCATATGGAACAATTGTCATTTACTATGACGCTCGAGGAGCACAGGGAGTTTTCTCTCTCTAACAAGAAACATTAAAACATCGGTAGCTTTGTAAGTTTTAGAGATATTTTAATGGGATTTTCGTCATTAGGCATATTTTTATCCCTTCTTTCTTTTGGAGTAATAATAAATGTTGAGTCTAGATCCGTATTATTTACAAAGCAACGCAAAGGCATCCTGGATTATCCTGAATCTAGAAGAAGAAACGGCTTTATTTATTCAACTTCACCTCACAAGACCAAATTCGCGTAAAAAAACATAAATTAACACAGCACATTATAGTATAACAAAAGTAATGAAACATATTCAATTACGAATAAAAATTAGCATGCTTGTAAAAAGTAATTGGAAGCTATACTATACTTTACAGCTATATTCCCATATAGCTATACGTCTGTATAGTCCGTACTGTACGTTAGTCAATTAAACCTATACTGCTTGCTTACGCTTAAAGGTCTGTGCTCACTAGAACGTATCAACCATGACCGTAACCGTATCGTCACATGAAAAAAAACATTAGACATTTGAGATTTCGCCCACTAGACCGTTCCGGCACCGGCTAACACCAGAGCGCGCCATGCACGGACCCGTCCGGCAATTCTCGCCAGGAATATTTTGCATGTGACAGTACCTACGCTCCGCCACGTGCACGATACGCGACGTTTGCTATGCTACGGGTTCTGACCGCGTATGATCCGCTGGTCCCAGACTGGTCAGTATTGGCAGTCCATTAATGCAACTGTGTTGATTTGCTGTCTCGTTTTGGTGTTCAGGTATATCCCAGTTGCAAGTTGAAAATAAATTCCAATATTCTCCCTGTGTTTTTCGTTCTCTTCGAGCTATCCTAGTTTTCGTGCTGATCTCCCTCGTCCAGGATAATGTTTTTATCAAAGGTTCTAATAATTCATTTGTACCTATTATATTACTTCATAAGTTGACGACACTTCAACGCGGTCATGATATTTACACGCTCACTACTAACTGAACGGTAGCGCTAGTATATGCCTAGCCTCCGTTCATGTTACGCGTTGCATGCGGGCATCATACGGGTATCATACGGGCATAAAACGTCATTGATCCGTTTCAGTGGGCATAGCCGTGTTCGGGATGCTCCGCTCCGTGCCTGGCACAGTCCAGTTACGGTCATGGTAAGATACGGTCCGATGCTTACGAGTTACCATGGCATTATTAAACAGTAGTATTCTTTTGTTTACTTTATTCTTGATATTTTTTAATTCTGTCACTTCACTCAGATTCAAGTTTACTTATACAATGATACTTACTTAACGAATGTTATGTGATACCATGTTACAGCATAGTTATTAAGTGTTACTTATAAGGACGGAGAATCCTGACCCACAGTGATACAGTGCAAACTAGTACGGGGGTCAGTTGACACTTAGTTTTGGCTGTCACCATAGAAATATTAAGCGTAACTGCTGGTGCCAGTTTCGATCTCAGTTAAACATAATATAGTAATTGATTTCTTTTTAGTTAATATGCCTCAATAATAACAGTTTTACTGTGAACTCAGTTAAGGCGGTGCATTGGAAATTATCGCGTGCTTCGCCGTTAAATAAACTCCGTTCTGACTAGATTAAGAAACAATAAGGGCTGATTTTCAGATATATTTATGATTCTTGACTATATGATTATTTATCTGATTTAATCGATACATGATTGCTTAAAATTTCCTCGATAGAAAAAAAATCCAAAGTTAGGTCTGTATTTTCCATTTTTACTTAGCCTACTCAAACGATACGTCATTATTTTACGACACAATCAAGTTCAAGTTAATACTAAGTATTTTATCTCATCTAAAATTTCACTTGATGAAATTTAAATAAAAATTCACTAAGTTAGGTATTTATCGAAATTTGTCCATAAAAGCCATTCCCGAAGAGTGTATTACATCTCTTTTTCTCGTGCGCGGAAGGCATAAGCGTGTCTTTGTCTAGGGGCTGTGTTCGACTCAAATCAAGGCATCCCCGAACTAGTAGTTCTCAAGTCGGACTGGCCTGAAATTTTGTAAGTATAGGTAACTAAGATGTAACTGTACTTGCCTAGTTAACTTATTTAGAATCGCAAAGATCAACTCATAATAAAATTATCTGTGAGTATCTACCTGCATGCATAATTATGAACAAAACAATTTAAAGAAAATCTGGTTAAATAAAAAAGTATTAGTAGTCCTATCTATTTTCCATGAATTTTGCTTAAAGCTGTCTGGGACTATCAAATATGTAGGTTAAAGTTCGATACAAGATTACAAGTTACAAGGCAGGATTGAGGTTGTTAAAAAACCTTAAGACGGTTCGCCTACAATAAGTATGTAATATAATGGTGTTTTCTATTTTATTTTTAATCGTTATTTATTTAGAAGCTGTCGTCAGACTACTACAAGAAATACAATTATTACTATAGTCTATTTATATATTTATTATCATAATTTTTTGGACTTCCATAAATTGTGTAATTCTATTGTTATTTAACTTAAATTGTTTCGTATAATGCACCTATGGACTTTGTCTGGGATAAATAATGTTCATTTCATATATGTTAAGCAAAAAAAACTAGGAAATTTGTTATACCCTAAACAATCTGAGCAGCATTTTACAGAGATTTTAATTATCTTGGAAGGAATATCCCTACATCTAAAAACACGAGTAGCCCCAAATTCTACTTAAAGGGCTCTCTCTTGGTTCGAGTTCGGGTACACTCCATCAAAAATGTTGCAAACCCTGGGCGACTCTATATTCGTCATCAGATGAAGTAACACCTGTTGGACAAAATTCTGGACTGTTACAAAATTCACGTCATTAAGTTTGGTGACATTTTGTAGGTACTATTATTGGATGTGATAAAGAATGCTATGCAAGATGCATTATGCTACGTGATAGTCAGTACCTATTGAAGTGGCCTACCACTTCAATAGGTAGGTACTGACTGAAATTTTTGCATCGCGTTTTCCCGCTTCGCATTCGCGTCCATAACTTATGTAGGAACTATTACACTACCTACAGTACAACCTCGAAAATAGTCGAGAATCAAGTCAAATCAAGTAGTGTAGCTATTTAACACACGTCTACATTGCTGCACTCAAACGTAAGATAAAACTGCTAACGGAACCCTAATAAGTACGTACAGCTAGTCGAACGAGCGAGCGAAGCGAACGAAGTTCCATGCTGCAGCTTGAACCAACATTCCAATGTCCGGATGTCCGCTGTCCGGCCGCCTCCTCTACAGGTCGCATTTCTCAACCGATTCTCGTGAAATTTTGTGAGCAGGTTCGTTAATTATATAGAATTTCTTTATCGATACTCTTTCACTTAAAATAAAATAAATAAATACATGCTCGCGATTTCTACAGCTCACAAGAACAAGTAAAATAAATAAAACAGCTAAATTAGCATCATTTCGAGGAATATACCTACAAGGTTTGTTTGACATTCATAGCCCAGATATAAAACCGTGTTACCACTAACTATTAGTATCATTTACATTTGTACAATAATGAAGTAGGGCCAGTTCGTTATGGGTGCTGATAAACATAGAGTTATATTTACCTCTGCATTGTGACGGTGCGGCGAGGGGATGCTGCGCTCCTGTGACCTACATCGGCGTAGCCGACCACCTGTCGAAAAAAGTCATGTTAGACGTCACCCTCACAGATCACAGACAGTCAACAATAGGTAATGACTCGGTTAAGGCACGCGATGCGTAAGCTTGTACTTATTAAAAACTCTCTTGTTTTCTGCATTTTTTTTTAGTTTACGCGTATTGTCCGGCTTTTCTCATCTACAGGTGGCATTTCTCAACCGATTCTTGCGAAATTTTGTGACAAGTTCGATAATTATATATTTAATGTGGTTTTGGAAAATTAACAAATACCTTATTTTAATTTAGAAAAAAAGACGCATTCTCACGAGTTCTACAGCTCGCAGAGCCACTAGTTTTAAATGTTTATACCGACGTTGGCAAATAATGCGGCTCGCCTAATGGTACCTGACCCCGTATCATGGGCGGCCTTATCACGCGATTAGTGACAAGATAGGAGCGTCGTCTCGTTCTATCGAACGGTATCAGCCAGTGACGGACGCTCTATCCTATCACTTATCGTGTGATAAGGCCGACCATGATACGGGGTCTGTGCAGTCACCGCCGCTTATGAGCGCATGCGACACTACGGGAGTCGATGCGCTCTGCCGTGTTGCCGTCGTCGCTGCTGTGGTGGAGCACGATCGCACCCGCGTTTGTCCGTGGATAGCATAACTAAAAGAATAATTATCGCTTCATATTAACGTTACATATTTTTTACATTTACATTTGCCATTAGATCTGTAGTTTGTAGACAGTATGTGTTTTGAAAATGAAAGTACGCGGCGGGAGGAAGGAAACTCACCACAATGGCATCATTACATTGCATGAGTCTATAATGTAATATAGACACAACAGCTTCACTACTTAGTTACCCATTTGGCAGCCCGACTGGATCTTACACAAAAACAACTACTTATTTGTTTATTGGGTGTGGGTTCTGTGTTTCTAGTGACGCCTAGAAAAGTTAAGTGCATTGTTTTGAAAATGTATAAAGAGTCGGCTATGATTTCTCGGAAATAAAAGCGTCCGTAAGCTACAGTGTCCCGTTAACACCAGGTAGGCCGTATGCTTGTTTGCCACAGTCGTGGAACAAAAAACTTATACTTATTACTTCGTCTAGTAATTATGTAAGCCGGCAATATGCCAGCAAATTGCAATTCTGTTCCGTTAACTAGTTCAATACCTAATTATTCGATTTATGGTGGTTTCTTTTCCATACAAAACGTATACATTCGCAGGCTTACGGCGTGATATTTTAAGAATTTAATATAAAACTAACTTTTATAAATTTGCTTGCCATTTGTGCGACATTCCCCCCTCTCCTAGAATAAACATGTATAAACTAGAATAATTTGAGAAAAGTAGTTTTCCCAAAGGAATTTCTCTAATTATGCTAGTTTATACAAGTTTAGTGGCCACCTTAAAGGCAGATTTCGTAGCAGACTGGTTTCCTAAATACATCCAAATCCTCTCTCAGTAAAAGCTGCCATTATACTCGTAAGCATACACATTCAGGTCATAACGACCTGGCTAAAATACTCTGAAGTTAATTAAGAATTAAACCGTTCATCTACATATTTTATCTTTGCTTTTTATGAAACAGAAAATAGACGTCACTTTAATTATTTATTCTTTATTTATTTCAATTTTAATATTTACTGCTCAATCACAACTTATATTAATTAACTTTATTCTTATAATAATTAGCTAATCGTATCAAAAGTACGAAATAAAATGTACCTATTATAAAGAGTTAACAGAAGATGTATGTTTTTTGTATCAAACAATGTAAACTTACGTATATGCACTCCACGGCTTTCGGAAATTCTGAATCAATAGTATGTAAAAGGCACCAGTATAAAGAGCATTTTAATCTTCCTAATAAGGGATATATTAATGATTAACCCCCTTTTCATGAAAATTAACATGCGACTGTTAAAAAAAATACATTTATATGTAGGTATGTTCTGTTTTTTTCCTTTGTTACAAACCCACATATCAAAATACGACACGATAATTTTACCGTCATTTTAGTTTTATTGTATTTTATATAAGTACTTTAGTTCTTTATTCAAGGCGATAAAATATAAGTAACAAAAACGATTAGTAGTATTTAAAATTGGTTTGATAGACGTTTATGAATAAGAGCAAATAGCATCGGGCTAAGTATCAGATACCGTTGTGTAGAAAGTGTAGAAACCAGCACTCGGGCTGCGTACAAACGGTACGCAGGTATTTTCTTTGTCGATGGTCGACTGCTAGGAAAGTATTACCAGTATGTATCTACCTAAGTAGTTGTCGCTGGGTTGTATAAAAGCGACTGCTCTCACAGGTGGATAGTGAATATGAAACAAAAGCAACCAGTTTTGCACAAACTCTTCCAGTAAATACATTTTCACCTCCCGCTTGGAAAGGCTAAAACTGCGCGCAAAAGTTTTGTCAGCGTGGAGTGATTTCAACATTTAAACGTTAGGTTTACCTATTTCAATATTCCACTGTTCTGTCCATTAGAAAAAACTTGTGATGTTAAAGATTATTTACCTTATATTTTTGATACTATTAAATTAATCATATGTACTTATATTAGATTAATCATTTATACTAATTGATATTTGTTACAAATTGGTATTTAAAGTCGAGTATTTTTGTGTTTATAATTTTACGCTTCGGGCTGATTCAGAACACACCGTATGAATTAATTAACACACTAATCATGCTTTAAATGCATTACTGCGCTCAGGAATCGTGCGTCCAACAACAACTTTGCAGACTTGCTTAAAGAATAACTATTGTATTTTTTTTTATATCTGGCCTTTAAACTAACGACCGTGGTATTCCACTTGTCCAAGATCTTTGTCCAATGTGTATTTGTGTCTTACACTTTGCTTAAAGAGTGAGTGAGATGCAATGGGCCGTACCCTTAGATACGGCGTTATGCGCCAACTCTCTCGTCATTCCAACACAATTGAAACTATTTGAAACCACGTTCGAGCACATTCCCGTCGTTTCTTCATCACAACCATAAAAGTACCGATCTCGAATATCTATCGCAGAAGTTCCCAAGATGCAATGTACATGTATTAAACAAATAACTTTTCAAGCTGGAGAATTGAAGTCTTTTTTTTATCAATATTCTATTACGTAGTACGTAAAATAAAATAACTACCAGAAAATATTTCTCGTTGCGTAAAGCGTATTTCCCTGGAATAGACTAGTTTAATTAAAACGTGTTCGTTTGTTTAGGAATCTGTCAGGTACACCTTATTACAAATACTTGTGTTTGTGAAAAGGGACAAAAGCCATGTTAACTAACAGATGCCTGTTAAGTTTTATGACTAAGCTTTGACTGTAAAAGCACTATACAGTGCATACAAGTTAAGTGCCCGTGGCTACGAGTATAATCCCGTTACACTTCAAAGCGATGCCAAACGGCCGCCTACAGAACTTAATACCTGAAGGTTCATTTTAGACATGCATTTTTTAATCAAATTTGGTTGCAATGTGACTCCCGCGCTTGTTCTGACATTTTAGCTCGGCGCACGTGGAAGGGAGTGAGCAACAAAACAATGAATGTGTGTGTGAGATGGATTCTCAAATTGCGTATTGGTGGATAAATAAGGGTGATAGGTTGACTGGCTTTGTGGGTTGTGGGCAAAAGGCTGAGCGTAGCACACCGCCTGAAACCAAAGCTACGTCAAATCCGTAGCACACAAAGTGCTACGAGCTACGTTTACAAATAAGATCCCTATATTCTGCATGCGAACCTGTGGTTATCGTAAAGTTGGTTTTGCCCTCACTGCCTCGGAAAGTCGTCTTTTATCCTTTAAAACCAGTAGGCAAAAACGCATTTTATCCACTAGTGGGGAAAGTAATTTGACTTTGGAGCGTGTTTAAGTAGCTTTTGACAGATAACAAAACGTAAAACGCTCATAATACAAACAAAAACACAGATGATGTATTTCTGTTGCCGCTATAACAAAAAATACAAAAAAAAGAATAAAATAAATATTTAAGAACTTTTAATAAATTGTTTGTTGCTGGGTCTTAAAATGAATGGGAAAACTAAAATCCGACTCGCACTTGACCAAAATTCTGCTTGATATTACTTAACGTTATTATTACTGTAAAATATATATATATATATTATTATTTAAATTAAATAAAGTTGTTTTGCATGTTGCACTTTCTTCGCTACAGTGAAGTGAAAAGTTTTGTGTTACACACGGGTGCAAATGTATTTTCACCTCACCGGCTCGAGAAGGCTTGCTTTATCGCTCAAAATCTGCGCCCAAAAGCCCATTATATCCGCTAGCGTGGAAAGAGTTTTTGAATTTGCAACGTGACGGTCAATCGCGAGATTCAACTTTTTTCTATACATAATAAGAGGTGATTATCCTGCGTTCAGAAACTGATGGTGTTATGCCAATCATTAATTGTCATTATTTTGATAAAATTAAATTAATAATACTTATTCTTTCTAAATTACATACGAAATATTAATATTTAGACTGACTTATATTATAAGGATACAATACGAATGAATAATTTTAAAATGTAGTTTTATTTTTCAAAAATTTTCGCCTCTTCCAAATTTGGAACGCACCGTTTGCAAAGTTAATTTAAGAAAATTTGGTTTTGTTCTAAAGCCGCAGTAAAAGCAAAATAATGGTGGTTATTTATAGATTTTACGTCACACCTGGCCATAATGCGAGTTTTACTGCACGCTGCGCGTACAGTAAAACTCGCATTGTGGCCAGATGAAGACGTAAAATTGTGTACTTACCACGGGCGGTAATTCGTAAAGCCCCAGATCGAATATTTATGCAACAGCAAACAACTGCGATCTGGGCCATTCACGAATGCACCGCCCTAGGTACGTAATGTACTATTAGTGCACAAGATATATGTAATATGAATTTGAATGCCTGCTAAGTTAGCGGAAAAAGTGAAATAAGCGTATTTGAGCCTTAGTTTACCCGTGAGTACCCAACAATACTTTGACTTTTTTAGTGTAGGTAAGCGTGGAGTTGTATAAAGATGCAAAAATGTTTATGTTACATTTAATAATTATAAAATGCCAGATCTTTATTGAAACAAACCTTTATTGAAAATGAGTATAAGGTCCCAATTACTTCCCTTCATTTACTATTTTCCTCGCGGTGGTGAGGTGAAAAGTTGTGTGTTCCGCTCGGCAGCAAAGTTGTTTGGCGTCTCGTGCCTTAATAGCCTCGCTATGCTCAGGATTGTACTTTTGAACCATTCGCTTCGCTCATGGTTCACCTTCGCTAGCTTGGCTTTCAATACAAGCACTTGCGCCAAATACCAACTTTGCAGCCTTGCATAACAAATACTCGCTACGCTCAGGATTCTATTTTAGAACCACTCGCTTCGCTCGTGGTTCAACTATAACATCCCTTCGCTTGCTCGTGTTTCAATTCCACACTCGCGGGTAAAACACAAATTTGCACCCTTGTATAACAAATAACTATTACAACATAGTGACAGCTTAAATTGGAATATTTAAATGTAGAATTGCTGTCACCGACGGGAATGGTTATCAGTACGGGTAGTCTTTTCCCATTCTAGTATAGACTAGTAGATAGGGAATTCTTCATATCGCATCCCGGACTGAGCCAAATTGCACTGGGGCGATTTATATTGTGCTTTAATGCACAGAATAAATGATTGTTTAAACCAACTCAGTTCATTAAAACTTTTTTTACAAAATTCCTACCTCTTAATATTTTAAAAATTTTGCCAGGTGGCCATTGACCTACATGTTGCCGTCACACCGGTAATATTGCATTGTCACCGACTTACATAACTATAAGTGTACAGAATTTCAACCCGATCGGTTTTCGGGAAGTTGGTCAAATATCACTAGCGAGTTGTCAAACTAACTTGCTGAAAAATGCTGATACGCGCTACGGCGTAGCAAACGTAGCGTTCCGAGGCCTCGATAGGGTAAGCAAATTCACTGCCAGCAATGTCAGCGCTACGCCCGTTTGTCTTCCACCTATAGTAAACACGCTCCTGGCACTCAGTGTTAGCAGTACCCTGCTTTTTTGCGAGCTTGCATCACTACATACATAGTACGTAGGAATACGAGTGCGTTTACACAGACAGGTGTTGTTCATTGTTTTAAGCGCTCCGCGTTGTATTTGTTTTGAGTAATTGTTATTTTCTGTTAGTTTGTTGGTAGTTAGTTGGTTATGGAACAGATGAGTGCGTGCGAGTGCGACGCGAGACACTTCTCCGACGACACCCAGCACCTTTGGGTAGGGTTGCCAACCGTACTATATTATCTAGTATTGTACTATATTTTGACTCTTTGTATTATATACTGTTGAAGAAATATATAGTACGCGAAAATACTATATTTTGAGGGACCTTACGAAGTGCTTCAAATTGCCGAGATTTTTTACTAAATAGCAACAATGCCCAGCCAAGTACTATATATATATTTTTTTTTTTCCCCCAAAAATAGTTGGCAACCCTACTTTTGGGACGCCCGCTATCGACCCGGCGCCCATACGGCGCGAGTGACCCCACTGACAATAATTATATACTCGCTTTTTATATTGATGTCAATAAGACATTAACTAATATGACCGTTTACTAAATTATAGACTTGGTTTTCTCTCTACTACTAATATCAGACTCACACTGTACAGCGGTTTTTAATCAGTTTTTAAACTGCGTCATTTATAACTAACACTATTCAATCTATGTATATCTACTAGTATATACTAATATTATACAGAGGAAAGTCTATGAGATTGTTGCTTTACGAGTTTGTATTGAGACGAATCCAACTACGTGTACTCACTCGCATTGTATAAAAAATGGGGTTTGAACCGACCAAGAGCATGTTCGGTAGCGGATTGCAATTCCAAAGATGGATTTGTTTTTTTTTTTTTTTTTACTTCGCGAGGTGTTCTCTTAAAAGGTAAGACAAACGTGTTGTATTATAAAATGTAATAATATTTTATGTAATTTGGCTTTATTTATACTTCATGTATTGAATTATATAAAATTTGAATAAAAATATCCCTGATTTACGTATATATTGTAGGGGCTGACCATTGGGTACTACTTTTTTATAAAAGATCCAATGGTCGGACCCCGGGGCTGGTCACTGGGTTCTTGAATTATTTTTAAAATTGCGAGAAAAGGCGGCCATTAGAACCGTTCAATTTAAATTTTCAAAGTTAGTAAGGCATGTCCTTTCATATTCCTCAAATAACCCAGTGGTCAGCCGCATTAAAAATTTTATTTTTACGCGGCTGACCACTGGGTGCTGCCGATCCAGTATTCAGCCCCGATCTAGCTGGATACAAACGAAGATACTCTTAACTGGCCGCCCATAGACTTTAATACGTTGCGATAAGGTTTATGTTCGTTTGTAAATGTACAGTTAACAACGTCTTCGATTGTACCCATTTAAGTGGTATTTTTAAGGACGTTTGTAGACAACATTTTAGTTTTACCTGAAACAGTAATAAAATGTATTAGGGTTATTTTTATTTCAATAATTGAGAACGTATCTACCTACTTATGTAAATAATTTTTGAAATATAATTCTGTATACTTTTTTTAGCCCAAAATGCCGACCAGACAAACGTATCCTCGAGTATAGCAGTAACTCTCTTCCGCCTTGGAAGCCATACGAAACGGAATGCCGGATAAGAGAGGCTAGTAGAACGTTTGGAGTTCCTCGACGCACACTACAAGATCGGCTTCATCTACGTGTCCCAGAAGGCCCAAGAAAAATGGGCCCGGATACCATTTTAAATAAAGTAGAAGAAGCTGCACTGGTGGATTGGTGTCAAAATTTAACAAAATGTGGGTTTCCCTTAAAGACTTGACCATTTATTAAATACGGTCCAAGTAAAGTCCGACGGAAGACCTGATCCTTTCGTAAATGATAGACCAGGAAGAAAATGGCTGAAATCCTTTTTTCGGAGAAACCCTTCCTTATCTATACGAACAGCTGAAGAAATTTCTAAGGGACGAGCAGTAATAACAGAAGTTCAATCGTTGATTTTGATATAAATAATGCTCATTTTGATCTCATGCTTATTGCTTATTCATAGTGATAGGGCTGAATACTGGGTTCATCGAGGCTGATTATTGGATTTTAGTGGCTGACCACTGGCAAAAAGTGCCATTTTTTGTTTGAACTTAAATATATATTTTATAAAGAGAAAGATTGTTTTCGACATATGTTGTTTAAAAACTATAATGAACAATGAATCCAATCATGTGCTACGTTTCATTATCCGACGAATCCTTAAGAAATGCCAGCGGTCAAACATCAATAAGTCGTTATGAGGCTGACCACTGGTGCCATTACCTATAGTGAACTATGCTATATATAGTAAAGTATATTAAAACTAGAGATATTACTACTCTATATTTGCTTTGCAAATGGAATAGGATAAATTACATTAAAGTAATACAAACGAAAAGTAAAAAATAAAACTTTATTATTTAAGCCAGGGGTTTTCAAAGTGGAGGGCGCGGGGCCTCGGGAAATTTGAACACACTAGGAAGATGATGATGATTTGGCTAGCTAACCCATTCACTTCTGTTTCCTTGCATCGAAGCGAAGGGGGGCGTGGGGACTTCATTTTAGGCAGCAGGGGGGCGTGCCTAGAAAAAGTTTGGGAACCCCTGATTTAAGCTGTAGCTGTAGATCAAAACTCATAGTCATAGACAAGTTTATAATCAATTAATCAATCATCATAGGTTCGGATAATTAAAAATATATGGTTCAAGAAGGTTCTTGTTCCCGGAGATTGAAGAGTTACTGAAAAGGTGTTTTATTAAAGGAATAACTAAGTGAAATAGAAATGCTAACAAGCTTGTATTATTTACAAATAACCGTTGTTTGGAAATCGTTCATTTTGAAAGTTATAGACTTGAATCTTTGTATGAAAGTTTCTTACTAAAAAGCCAAACAAATGATTTAACTTTGCTTTAAAAAATCATCCCCTAAAGGGGTTAAAAAAGAGTTGAAAGGTTGTATGGGAAACATGTCGTCTTTAAAGTTAGCCATTTAAAACTTCGGTCACAAGCTCCTAATGTACAGTCAAAACATTGACAAGGGTTTTTTTTTAAATTCATCCTTTGAAGGGGTTAAGATAGGGGTTGAAAGTTCACATAACTAATGTGTGATTTCCTAAACAGCTACAGTTATAAGCATGAAATTTGGAATATATATACTTTACAGTACGTGGACGTGTACTAAGAAAGGATTTTTCAAATTCAACCCTTAAGGGGGTGAAATAGGTGTCGAACCGTTGTATGGAAATCGTTCATTTGGAAAGTTATAGACTTGAATCTTTGTATGAAGGTATCTTACTAAAAAGCAAAGCAAATGATTAAGCGATGTTACAAACATTCATCCCCTAAGGGGTTAAAAAAGAGTTGAAAGTTTGTATGGGAATCATGCCGTTTTAAGAGTTAGACGTTAAAAACTTTGGCCACAAGTTCCTAATGTACGTATAGTCAAAAACATTGATAAGGGATATTTTCCTAATTCATCCCTTGAATGGGTTAAGATTTGGGTTGAAAGTTCACATACCTAAGTAATGTGCGATTTTTAATATTAAACTGTGGCTAGAAACATGAAAGCAGGATAGCAGGTTTCTTTTATAATATGTAGATCTGTTTGCCCCCTAAAGGGGTGAAATAAGGGGGTAAAGGGGCTTAATCAAAATGATTTATTCTTTAACACCGTTAAATGGGGACGGTGGATGGAGATGGAAAGTTCTCCGTCTTTTAGCATTAGATAAGTTTGCTTTCAAAACTATACAGATAGCCCAAACTAACGTCAGTAAAACTACTGGACGGATTTCAGCAAAAATTTCCAGTCATGTAGCTTTCTTTAATATACAATTTAAGCAGAAACGTCTGTTGATTATTCTTAAGATATTATATTTGTAAAAACGGAGTTTTCAATTGAAATTTTGCAATTTAAACTAATGAACTCATCGCACTGTTACCTTTTACGCTTAATCCGTGAACGGATTTAGATGAATTCTTTTGTACAGGTGAGTTGAGACCCTTGAAAGGATATAGGATAGTTTTTATATCAGAAATCATCCCTTAAGATGGTAGAACTTTGTTTGGGTCGGCGATAATTGAGGTTCCGCCCACAATAATTTAATAGCAATCCAGTTCTACGAGGACGAAGTCGCGGGCAACAGCTAGTTAACTTATATAAGTTACACTTCAGATATGACTGAAATAACTTCCCTTCATGAGAACATATTATCTTCTGCTGAACCTTATAAACATACCTAATAAATAAATAAATACTTAAATTACTCTTTGTAGCTGTGATGAAAGGTTAATTTATTTACTTGTATTACAAATAACCAGTGTGGTATACCAACAATCGATTTTATTTATACCAACTTTGTGTCCGCGCCTCATTCATCTGGGTCTCTACAAATACATACCAAAGGCAACCATCCAGAAGCGGGCGCGCTAATAACTATCATCATAAACTCGAGCGATCGCAATATTCATAAATTGCGTTTGCCCGCGGCCTGCAACGCATTTAATTGCGAGTTTCATGTCAGACAGCCGGAAGGGGTCAAATGCAATATGTATTCACCAGGAGCGATGATGAACGATATTACTTACCTACGAGCGATGTTACTTACATAAGAGCGTAGGTTAAGTTTTTTAAGTCCAGGAAGACCCTCCAGTGGCGGAGCGCCCACACAAGCTCACTCCCACCGGCTAGCCTAGTAGTAGATTGTATGACAAGGGTCTAAAATGCTTATTGTCCCGAACGAAGTGAGGGGAAGTAGTTCGAGGGATAATATGGCTTTTAGACCAGTTATATACACTCTACTTTTCACTCCGACTGCGAGAAACTAGTAGCGTGAATATAGTAGCATAGTCGGATGAAGCGAAGCTGAATATTTTTAAAGTAGGTACCTAAACGGCATGATTCATGGTGTCAGTTTCAATTGACATAAATTAAAAAATTAATACATCAAAATCGATCATCATTTTAAATGTTTTATGTTTTTATAATTATTAAAGAGTAAACGGAATTGAAATTTTATATGAATTTTATTTCGTTAATATTTTTATTTCGTAATTTAAAACAAATAGAGACATTTTTCAAAACGTCACTTCGCGTCGATCATTTGCAAAAGTAAGCGTTTTGTCTATGACAATTAAAAAAATGCGGGATAACTTTAAGCCGACTACAAACGGGCGCAATTTGTCAGACCAACTTACAATAGTTCGAAAGGGACAGCCATTCATTACTAACCAGTGTAACTATAGCAAGTTGTTTTGACAAATTGCTAGGCCTTTAAACGTATGAGCATTTAGCTGTTTGTAGTAATTTGTCTTAGTAAAAAAATATGGTTAAAAGGTAAAAAAGTATACAGTAATGGAATTTCATACATTTTCCTGGCCGCTAAAACTGTATACAGTAATGACTTTTAACTTTTTAGATTTGCGCTCGTCAGAAACGAGGAACTTCACGTACTTTTTTGCTACAGTAAGGCGCACATATCCGAGCATATTGGAGAACAATATTTTATTGTACAGGAAAAATAACTGGAAGGATTGACAGCAAAGAGTAAAATAATAATAATATATGTTAGGAACATAATATATGTAACACAAAGGTTTCTGAGATATTGAATGTTTTATAAAGCGGATAGTATGTAGAGACGTTTTTTTAATCGCTATTTCGAAAACTATAAGATGTAACCTTTGTTGACGAAGTTTTATTTTTTGTACTTGTATGTAAATTAGAAGTCCGTTAATTTGATCCTAAGGTTTAGTAGAAAAGGTACCTTAAGGCCGTGTGATAAGAAAATATGCAAAATAATACTGAAAAATCTATTAGGTATGGTGAGGTGGGTCACAGAAACACCATGTTTACGGCGGAGTCTATTTAAGTAAAAAGGCGTTCGGAGTAAGCTAATCTATAAAATGATGTGACAGCCATACGGACCCTTTTCATTTCATACAATCAATACTAATATTATAAATGCGAAAGTGTTACCTTTTCACGCTGAACCGATTGAGATGAAAGGTATAGAGATACTTTGAATTCCGGGAAGGACAAAGGAGTTTTTATCCAAAAAATCATCACCTCACCAAAAGGGGGGCGAAAGTTTGTATACGATATAAACGAGTAACGCGCGGACGAAGGCAATCCCTAGGGATTCAAGCAACGTCGCCCGAGGTATATATAATTTTGCTACCGTGTAACACTCTTCTTTTACTCCTTCCATGATAATTAAAAACACGATCATTGCAGTAAATAATCAATTATTATTATTATTATCACTGCCAAGAATCGCTACGCATAATGCTCGTAGCCGATCCCGCCGTGGTTTACTCGTACGTACATATGAGGAAAACAACGGGATCGGCTACGAGCGTAGCACGTAGCGATTTTTGGCAGTCAATGTGTTAAGATCATTGAAATGTAGGCGCCCGCTAGGCGGGTTCCTGCCAGTGAAAGTGCGATATTCATCCTAGACGACAAATGATTCCTATCCGTTTTAGTTTTAATATCAAGCTTTACTTCGCTGCTTATATTTCGAATAGTTTTTGAAAATGATATAGAATAGAATATAAAACGATATTGCACCTTTACTATTCTTCCAGGCGGTTTCATAATAGCTAGGCTTTCCAATATTTTTCACTCCATCTATTCGAAAACAAGTTTTTTCTAACCTGTTTATAGGGAGCGAAACTAGTTATTGATCCCTCTGCATTTTTTTTCAATCTGAGTTTTTTTTTCAAGGGAGCAAAATTCAGTTTTGCTCCCTGCACGCGTGCCATAGACCACACAGAGAAGAAAGCTTTAAAAACATTATTCTATAAACACTGTCGGCCAGAGCGAGGCCAGAGACAATATGTAATTTCAGTAGCTATTAGAAAGTAGTATCAATAAATCCATATTTTTATTTATAGAGCAAGTTTATATTCGAAAGCGTTCATGGAAGACAATATATGAGACCCTAAACGCTACACGAAAATAAAAGCGCGGTATTTAAAAACGCTCAATGAAAGTGTCTCCTTAAACACGCTACCGAAAATAGATGTTGTCTCTGGCCTCGCTCTGGCCCACAGTGTTTTTTTTAGAATAATGTCTATAGACTATATGACAAACGTGCAGGGAGTGAAACTGATGGGGTGTATACATGCCATGTTTTGTCAGCCCCAATTTTGTCAGAAGCTATCGTCTGGAGGCATGTTGCGCTGCTGATCCAACTGTCAAACGAGTTGTACTGAGAAATTGCATGCACATGTGGTCGGATTGTTACATCTGTACGCTACACCCAATTCTGACTTCGACATGTTGTACTGAAAAATTGGGGTTGAATCACATAATCTGTATCCCCCATGAATATTGCTCATTGGGCAAAAAAGATGGATTGAAAAAAATGCAGCGGGATCCAAATCAAGTTTTGCTCCTTATAAACGGGCTAAAAACGACTTGTTTTCGCATATATTGAGTGAAAATTTACTTTAACGTCGAACTGAACATCTGGTCGACGTTTCTGGTGGCCGATGACCTGGCGGCTTTCTCGCGCAATGCATCAACATTGCAATTCAGCAAGGAAAGGCCACCAGCATCCTTGGCACACTGCCTCGCGGGCCTATTTTAGATTTAACTTAATTTTAATTAAATTAAATATTTTTGCCTGAAACACAGGGTATCCTAGCTCAGGCACATGTGTTATTTATCTCTAATAGTAAGCTCCTAGTCTATAGTAAAACTGATGTACTTAATGTTTTATCAATAAATTATGTTTATGTTTATGTTTAATTAAATTGATTTACGTTTAAAATCATCTTGTTTATACTTTAGAAAATATATACCTATAATAAATATAATTGACTAAAATGCTGCTGTAATCATGTGGATATAATCGCAGTAAAACTGGTAAGTGCATGGCACCACGAATAGTCAATGCGAGGAGGCAATAATAATACAATATACTAGTTGAAAGTATAAAAATATCTGTATTAGGTACATATAATAATTTTATTATTACCAGTTGAGACATAGATAAATTGAAATATTGGACTTAAGTAATAAGAAGAGGGTATATTATGAGAACGATAAACATTATTTCAAAGTTGTTAAAGAAATTATACAAATCCTATAAAGTATAGGTACCTACTAACAATGTCTCCGTTTCATTATGTAAATTGGGTCGACAACATTATTACGTCCACAAATACGTTTAGCGGCGGGGAACGAGTAAGTACGTATACCATCGAACGCCGCAAAGAAATAAGCAATTCCTCGGTCGCTCCACTGCATCAGAATGAGATTAAATTGTTTCCGAACACCCGAACGAATCTCTCTAGTCCTGAAAATGTGGCGTTGTAAGTAATATAGTTTTTCACTTGTATCCTAGGACTGAATCTTTAGTTGATTATGCATCATTGAGGAAGCAAATCATATTCTATTCGTTATTGTTATTAGCAATCCTGTTGCTACTCAATCCTCAACCTCATGTTGCATGCAGTTGGAATGTTTTATTAATTATGTTAGATACAAGGTAGGCAACTACATAGGGAAGATGCAGCTATAATATTTAACATTATTTTGTGACCAAACTATTGAAAAAACGTAAAATAACAGCTACTGAAACGCTTTTCTTTATACTAATTTCAAACAATAATTACGATTAGAAGTAAGTAATTTGAAACGGAACGCCAACAGTCAGCGTCTGGTGACGTCACTCCTGTCTAAAGTCAAAACTTAAGGCGGTGCATTTGAAATGATCGCGTGCTTTGAAACGCCGTTCTGACTAGATTAAGAAACAATAAGGTCTGATTTTCAGATATATGATTCTTGATGACTATATTATTGTTTATCTGATTTTATCGATACAAGATTGCTTAAAAAAACCAGTTGGGTCTGTATTTTCCTTTTTTACTCAGCCTACTCAAACGATACATTATTTTACGACACAATCAAGTTAATACCATAGTATTTTATCTCATCTAAAATCTCATTTTATGAAATTTAAATAAAACGTCTCTAAGTTAGGTATTTATCGAAATTTGTCCAAAAAAGCCATTCCTGAAGAGTGTTACATTTATTTTCCTCGTGCGCGGAAGGCATCAGCGTGTCTCTGTCTAGGTGGCGTGTTCGACTCAAATCAAGGCATCGCCTTAAGCAACTCTATGACATCTAGGGACGAACCACGGACAAACAAATATAGCGAGTGACACACATGAGTGACGTCACAGGAACTATAGATCCGTTTAGGCGGGAAAGTTTTAATTGTCAGTTTTTAACAGGAATTTTTTACCATAAATTGTAATGCTTTAATTTTTTTATACTTTCGTGGTCTATTCTGCATGCGATTCTTTCAAATGAAAGCCAAAATGAAAATATTGCATTTCCCTATTGAAGTCAAACTGGCTGGTATGACGTTTGTTAGATGTTTGAAGAGAATTTTAGAGAATGCATGATAATTCACACAGCCGATATAGTAGGTACATTATAACAGAGGTGGATTGATGGAGCGAAGCAGAATCCAACAAAAGATAGGAATCCTGGAATTTTCATTCCCGCCGAAAGATATATAGTTCGTTCTCCAAATATGCGAAGAAATTAAATAATATAATATACGATAATATCTAGGCAGAATCTTAAAATAGCGAGAATCACTGTCAAGGACCTATCAAGTTCCCGCCCTTACCTATTTTTAAGTGAGCTTGACTCGTGGCTCAAATTTCAATTGACATACAAAAATGTAAAACAAAAATCGATTACATAGCCCGCATCACATGCATAAATCACACTGGCGCAGCCTGCGGTGGCGTTCGTAGTTAATTTGACAGGTAATGACTAGTTTACTATTGCCCGCCGCGGCCTGGCCCCTATACCACAAAACTTTACAAGTTTACTATTCGACAAAATTGTACAATTTTCCATAGAAAAAGTTGTCAATTTTGTCAAATTGTACGCTTGTAGTTTTGTGGTATAGGCCCGTGGTCGTGCCATAGTCTGTGAGACGGTGTTTTGGGTGCCTTATAAAATCCTTATAAACACAAAATCGCAGCGTGTTTGAGGAGACCTATCGTAGGTTTCCGTTATGATCAGTCAGATGGCAGTCCGAAGCGGAAGCGGAAGCGGGGCTGACTAAGAATCACATTCAGGCAAATTCCATTTTACGTAATTTGATTATATCTGAGACTACATTTCCACGTTAGTATATTCGTTATACAATTGATTCGGCTAAAAAAACATGCTATTTATAGATAATAATTATTAAAACTGAACTTTGAAATTACGGTTAGAGAATTTTACATGAAATGGAACGTAAGCAACCCAACCTTCCGTCATCGTCAGACTGTCACTATTAGTGTTTATTATACTTTGATTTCTACTTGCTTAGTAGGTACTAGCTTTTCAGTGAAGGAGAGCATCGTGTAAACTCAGGCAAGAACAGGTCTACCTACGATCTCCCCCGCCCGTCGTTAAAGGCGACTTAAGGTCAATGGAGTCGCCAGTGGTTTTTGTGGCGGTGGCCACATCATTTAACCACATACAGTCAAGTGTAAAAATATGGGTGCAAGTTACTCATAAATATGTCCCATACCTCTTACGTCAGCGGATTAAGGTTTTCATCTCTTATTTATGAGAGGATGTTATCGATTCATATTCTTCAGAAGTCGACGACGATACCCAAAATGAGCCCGCAGAAGTGGTTTTGAACCCAGACTTCTCCCGAGAGCTGGGAACCTGGTTCACAAGTATTCTCCACAAAAAAATAAAAATAACTATTACTCTAAAAACAAAGTTTTACCGACTTCAAATCAGTACCCAAATCGCTTTAAGTGTGCCTAAACGATTTGAAGAGTTCCCTCGCTTTCTCCAGGATTCCATCATCAGATCCCGACCTGATGAACATGGGGACACGAAGGAAGGATACCCTTTCAAACAAATAATTTTCCGAATCGGTCCAGGCGTCTTTGAGTAAACTTAACTACATACAAATAAAAGATTCCGATAACGAACTTTTTTAGTCGGTTAAAAAAACCATGTGTATCTGCCTGGCCAGCATGAGCGCGTTTATGTCGGATATAACATAACGCATTCGGCCCTCGCACTAAAATGCTATGCTACCGGCTGGGGTCCTGAGGACTGTAGCCGATTCCGTTTCATTTATGGAAGGAATCTATTGTCCAGCAGTGACAGACGCATATTTAAACTGATGATCATACGGTATATAAGTATTGCTTACTGTATACACGCACAACCATTTATGTAGTTCCCACGAAATGGTGCTGTAAAATTTAAATACCTGTACAACCTTGTTAGGCGGACCAGCCCAAGCCAGCACGTAAATTATTCAAACTTTAAACTATCCCTGTTTCTGTCACTGACGCAATCAAAAGATATGATTCATTAACGAGATCTCAGTTGACACAAGTCGCTGTTTGATAGATGAATGGTTATTTTCTTCCAAAGTTTATTACCTAAATCTTCTCGTGCAGTGTGCAGCAGGGGATAATTAATAATTATACCTACGACATAACGAGGACGTCGAAATTTAGATCTCAAACTTTCCTTTGGTCTCAAAAACCATCCTGTTATTTTATTCATTTATTTATCAACATAATATTATTAACAGTAACATACCAAATATGCCATAGAAATACATTAGATTTCGAGTAACTATTGGAATAACAATTAGTGTAGGTACTCAAGTCACTTCTAAACAAAACTATAATTGTAAGAGATATAATGGTGGTTGGTGCCACAATAGCCTCCAGGTACCTACTCGTAGCGCCCGGCTGTGGCTAACAATCTCGGCTCTGATTTTGTTGCTCCATCCGCGTTTAATGCAGCTCTAAACTCAATGTAACAACTATTCCAGATCGTTGGTCAAGACGTTGTTTTGTCAACTGAAAGTTCCAACAAAATCTGACCTGCATTTTCATCCTATCCTATATAATATTCGTTTATAACGCTGAGAAAGAATGTGCTTCGGATCTTGTTCATCCACCTGTGCTGTAATTACTCGTGTTCTAAGCTCTTTGGGCATCTTATATTACGCAGAGAAGGTTGAGTTTGCGCGTATTAAAGAATCGTTCGTTGTTCGTCGTACCTATATAACATCAGTGTGAAAACTTGCCCCATTATTTATAAAACTTAACAAGCCTCTAATTGTTAAAACCGTGCTTTCTCTTTTTTAACAAACATAAAATGTCAATGAGGGGCGTACATATTAGGGCTATTTTACTAACAGCAGATTTGAAAAATATTTATGTTATGGCGTTGTTTAAAATTAGGATCTGTAATTAATACCCAAGACTAATAAGTGATGCGATTTCCATTGTCAACACAAACAACCCTTACGTCAACCAAGTAAACGTCATTTTGTACCGAAAGTGAGAGCTTATCATTAACAATGCAACTGCAGCTAGCATCTGTCCCTTAAGTCACAAGAATGATGTGAAGTTGTTAAATATACAGTGCTACATAGTAACGTAATTTAATTCGGTGGTCAAACGAATCTGGATTCGGGTTTACAACTTACAACCTACAGGTTGCCTGCAGACAGGTCGAGGTGGGAAACTGTGGCGTAGGTATACTCACTTGGACGTTACTGCGTGTTGTGGCGGAGTAGTGGCGCTCGCAGCAGGCGGGTGCCTAGCGCCCGCGCGTGGGGTCCTGAAAGCGCGGAAGGCGCGTGTGGCGCGACGTGTGCCGGGAGCTCGCGCGACCGTCCACCTCGACTAAGCGCACCACACTGCTTATCGACCTCTCGCCTCTCACTTGCCGCCCTAATACGCCGCCGCGCCCGCCTACCGCGCACCATTGCCAAAATGAGAGAAACCTTTAACAATTCATCTGTCACTACCCTTGCCCTTGCGATCGATGCAAAGTAGCGGTTAAGTCCATTCAGTGAAGTGGACCTGACATGTCACTTGTAACTAACTTGTTCATACTCAATAGGTACTCTTTCTATGGCCCTACACTAACTTCCTGCGATCGATTCGCTCTCGGGAAGCTTTGCGAGGGGAATATTGTCATGTAAAATTCCAAGTATTCAATCATTGACATGGCTTAGGAACCTATACTTGCATAGGTACAAAATATAGGTAGTTTTGTACATTAGCAGTATGTTTTTCTAATATCTAAATATTTATGTATAGTAAAGGTACGTTTATTGTTTTCTTGAGGAAAGTAACTATGTATAAAGGAGATAAATTAGATGGACGCCTCGAATTTACTTT
Organism: Epinotia bilunana; assembly: GCA_947049275.1. Classification (NCBI taxonomy): domain Eukaryota; kingdom Metazoa; phylum Arthropoda; class Insecta; order Lepidoptera; family Tortricidae; genus Epinotia; species Epinotia bilunana. The sequence continues at coordinate 31,626,459 of OX346252.1, read as the reverse complement.
CTATTACAATGCGGCGGCGCAAGAAAGAAGACTGGGAAGGTTAACAGAAAGTAGAACCCCATTATCAAACCTATGGAATGCCAGAATAAAAAAAATTGTTTTGAATTATCGACTTAGATCTATTTTTTATTGAATTGGTCACATACATTTTCTCGGGACGGTCTAGGTAGCACAACGAGGTGACGATATTTTATGAATGCACAGGGACCTATTTCATCTATATATATAAAACTCTTCGTTACTAATCTATTGACAGACAGCGCACAGCCTAAGCCGCTGACGATATAAGCCTGAAATTTGGAACATATATTCTTTACAGTACGTGGACGTGTGCTAAGAAAGGATTTTTCGAAATTCAACCCTAAAGGGGGTGAAATAGGGGTCGAACCGTTGTATGGATAGCGTTCTTTTTGAAAGTTTGACTTGAATCTTTGTATGAAAGTTTCAAGTCAAACTTTAGGGGCAGAGACGACTTCATCACCGGAGTGAGGAGTGCGCGCGCTGCTCTGGTCTGGTTAATGGTGTTGTTGACGTGGGCGGACAGGTTAAGTAGCCGGTCGATGGTGACGCCCAGGTACTTAACAGTCCGTAACCACGGCAACGGCTGTCCCAGCAAGCGGGGTTCTGGTGGCTGGTTTATCTTCGGGCTGAGTGTGACGGCCTGGGTCTTCGCCACGTTCACCTTCAGTCGCCAGCAGTCAAGCCAGCTCGGGAGCGCGTCCAGCGTGCGCTGTATCTTTGTGGCTGCGTGCGGGAGTTTGTATGAGGTAGCGATGTACGCTGCGCCGTCGGCGTACAGGGCGACTGTGGCCCCCCCTTCGGCTGGGATGTCATTTGTGTACCGCGCGTAGAGTGCAGGTGACAAACAGCTCCCCTGGGGGACTCCGGCTGCAATGGGTTTCCTCGCCGAGAGCTTGCCTTCTACCGCAACTTGGAAGCTGCGATCGGCGAGGAAGCTGGCTGCTGTGTGGACAAGCCGTCGTGGCCCCGTGGTGGTTGTAAGCTTGTAGACCAGGCCTGAGTGCCAGACCCGGTCGAAAGCTTTCTCCATGTCTAGGAGCACCGCCACCGCGTGCTCCTTATTGTTCCGCGCCGCCACCGTGACGTGGAGGATCCTGGCGATCTGGAGCGTTGTGGAGTGTTCCGCCCTGAAGCCGAACTGTTCCTGTCGGGGCTCGATATGCGGTGAAGTAGTGGAGAAAAAGACGCTTGAACACCTTTGACACCGTGGACAGCAGAGTGATAGGGCGATAGCTATCAGTGCGGAGAATGTTCTTCCCCGGCTTGGGCAGCATAATGACTTTTCCCAGCTTCCAGCAGCTGGGAAAGTGGCAGGTTCTAACGATCCCATTGAAGAGCCGCGTCAGCGTCGCGATGGCTCGCGGGGGCAGGTGACGCAGCGCCTCGTTTGGGATCGAGTCTGGTCCTAGGGCCTTGCGGAGCTGGGTCTTCCGTACTGCCCGTTGGATCTGGCCGGGGGAGATGATGGGATCCTCTTCTGGCGGCGGTGGGGCCTCGAGATACCCCTCGACCTCGCGTTCCAGCTGTGCAGTGTACTCGGCATCAGCGGACGCGTTTGGCCGGAACTGGTTCTCGAGGAGCTCGGCGAATAAGCGCGCCCTGTTCTCAGCACGGTTCGGGGCGAGGAGTGGTCTGATTGGGGGCGGTTTATTTGAGAGGCGACGGCATAGGCGGTGTATGCCGCCCCAGCCTTCGTCGGCTGCGGAGTCGACGCCCTCGAGCCAGGAGTAGTGGGAGTTCGCCGCGAGGCTAGTCCCGATCTGGGGCAGCGGGTCTTGTTGAAGAGCCGTCGCATCTTCCGCTTCTCCTCTATCATCCTCTGGATGTGCGGCGACGGCTTCTTGTGGTGTTACTTGGTGGCGGGGCTCGTGGTGGTGGCGGCGTCAAGGGCCGACCGGGCGTTCCGGCTAAACAACTCGGCAAGGCGGTCTACTTCCTCGGCGGAGGTTGCCGGGAAGGACTCCGAGTGTTCAGCCATGTGTGCGGCGAACCTCTCCCAGTCGGTCCTTCTCGCTGGCGGGGCTTGTGTGGTGGTAGCGGCAGTCTTCAGTCTGAGCACGACTGGCTGGTGGTCCGAGAGCATATGGTCATCTAGGACTTCCAGCTCCGGCCAGTGTGCCGGGCATTGGACTCGCGCTAGGTCTATGATGTCAGGCTGGTGGGATGCGTCATACGGGTAGTGCGTGGGGACCTCTGGACCCAGTACAGTGTAGTTGTGGCCCTCAGCGTGGTTCAGCAGGCGGCGACCCGTGGTGCAGATCTTGGACGAGTTCCAGGCTGGATGTTTGGCGTTAAAGTCGTCAATTCGGGTACGACAAATTTTCGACCTAATGTATGGGCACACCTGCTCCGACCCCATTAAATCATGAAAAATCTTAACAGCGCCATGTACAATGTGAGCGTTCCACGTACAGCGACATCTATCGGCAAATTAAGTAAACTATTGCGCGCGAGCTTAAAGTATGGAAGATGATTTTTATGGGATAATTCTGTATTGCGAGAACCGATTTTAACCGTTTCTTTACTTTATTTGAAAGCACGTCATTTCATTGTGATTTTGTAGAAATTACAGGTACAATAAAAACCTGCTTATACGGTTAAATTACAAACTTAGTTCAGAAATTATTTTGTATTTTTTTCGAAAACTATTCAACCTATCAAGTTCAAAATAATTTTCCTAGTTTTTATTAATTTCTACTTTTGTTTTTTTTTCTTATTTTTAAAACTTATGGTTCAAAAGTTAGAGGGGGGGGGACACACTTTTTTACCTCTGGAGCGATTATCTCCGAAAATATTAACATTATCAAAAATGATTCACTATTCACTACCCTAATTTAAAAAAAAAACACTTTATTTTACCACTGTCGGCGTGATTGATATACATATTAGTACCAAATTTCAGCTTTCTAGTGCTAACGGTTACTTATCCGCGGACGGACGGACAGCCAAAGCGAAACTATAAGGGTTCCTAGTCGACTACGGAACCCTAAAAATTGCCCAATGGGCAGCAAGCTCCAGCACATCATACAAGCTCGCTTTGTGCTTTGTTTTGGGGGAATCTGTCTTAAAAATATCCTTTAATGGATAAAAAATGCAGTCTTCTCTTTCAGACCACTTCCGCTCCATCCTTTTCCATGGTCTGGACTTGCCCATGCCATGTCCTTCTCGTATTCTACCACAACAAAATCGCCAGACTTTGCAGAGGATGAATTTTGGACAGCAGCGCAGCGGGCTCACATTTTGTAGCTGTAGGTAGGTTATCTGTAATTCAAAAGATATGTGTTCAAATATGGTCCAAAAATCTCGCCTGGTCATACATAATTTAGAAGATTTAAAATATACAAAAATAAACAAAACGATTTTAGAAAAAAACCTTCATTGGTAACACTACTGAATAAAATACCTTTTAAACAAAATAATCAGCAATATGAGCCTTTTTAGTTTTTATTTCACCACCGAAAGTTCCGCGATTCGTAATACCGGCTCAAACCTGTTCTACTAAGCGGTGCCGAATTGCCGACTGACTCGTAGTGTCGCCATCTAGAGTGAACCGATGCAACTATTCCACCAGTGACTTAGCCTACTAGAAAGTGCACGATAATACCAACAGATGTCGCTAGTAGTCCCATTATTCAATAAAACGTAACGAGGCGTTTGGACTAATGGATAAACGCTAGAACCATAGATAGAAGATACCTGGCCTCTATATCACAAAACTACAAGTCTATAATTCGACAAAATTACACAATTTTCCATAGAAAGAGTTGTCAATTTTGTCAAATTGTACGCTTGTAGTTTTGTGGTAGGTATAGGCCCCTGATTTTACGATATAACAAAAATCAATCCTATAGTTCTTATAATTACCCGTGAACAACATCAAATTCGAGTAAGAAATTACAAAAAAAGACCGGGTTGCACCCCGGGAGTGTCGGCAGAAGTGAAAACTTGAATATTATCGTTGTGCATTTTTAATATTTGATAATCATGAACTGACATCATCAACTATCGATAATCGTTTTTAAAGTGAACGTGAATCGAATCATTGAATCGATTCAAATAATAACGGTAACAACCGATGTCTTTTGCTGTGCACAGTGTTGCCATTAAGTAATCGGTTTCCTACTATTTTCTTAGATTAAAAAAAAGTGTCGGTTATTGGTTCTTCTGTTATTGGTGCCACTACGTTAAACAATACTTTTTCTACGAGTCAACTGAACTAATCAAAGATTAGTTCAGTTGACTCGTAGTTGGTATCTATTGAAAATCTAAGCCCTGCTGAAACGAAGCGCAGCCAAGGGCTTTTTCTTTTGTCGTTGATTCGTTGTCGTTGTCCTGTCATTCGTTGATAATTAATCTCGGGTCAGAAAAAAAGCCAATAGAGCTGAGCCCACATGAAAATTATTATTATTTTGGTATTTTTAATTAGCGCTGGCAACCCCTTCCCACCACGCGATCGATTTAAATAAAATGTTGGGTGCACAGTGAGTACAGAGCAACTGTCTAAAAAAAAACTAGTCGTTGAGCCCACATTTTTTTTATTTTTTTCTCCACCCCACTACACCCGCACCCTCCGCCCGCGGCCTGCCAGCACGAAGATTATCGGAAAGGGTTGTTCAGGGAAGTAGCTAACGGAGTTTCAATACAGCTGAAGCCACATGACCGATTTGGTCGCTAGCTCTCCGTCCAATCGGCCAATTGCGTGTAGGGCGTAGGGCCACGCGCAGTGTTGGGTTCCGTAGTTGCCTATTAGTCCAGTCAATGAACTGACAACTTGTATGGAAAAAATGTCAATTTTGGAAATAATTTATAATAGCTTCTTTTTGATGTGTAACGGATATACTATCAATTAAATAGTTACCCAGCGACAAAATCCGACAAAATTTCAGACATCAAAAAAATGATAAATTAATTAGCTTCTAAAAAGTCAGAAAAAATATTAATAAACATGTTTGTCTTTATTTTGGTTCATTTACATTTGCTCTATAATATTCAATATAAATCGTACAAAAAAACACAATGCATGCTTCATTTAAAGCTACATAATTACTTCCGGGTGGAAAGTTTGCCGGATTCTTGAATAAATCATCTTAGAATACAATTTTAAAACGAAATCAACAAAAAAACGCTATTATAAATTAATGTTTTTCAAAAACGTATTTTGCCTGGAGTATATCTGTCTTTGTTACATCGACACGTGCGCGCCAACTTAATGGTGCGTTTGCGTCGGCCTAATTTGTACGTAAGTTGGCCTTTCCAAGTAATACATTAAGTTCGTCAGGATCGGTCTTATAACCGTCTTGTAGACTCTGATCTTGGTTCTTCTGCTGATAAGTTTGGACACTAATATTCTGTGGAGTCACATGATATGCTTAACACACCTTTATACCTATATATTGCATGGTTCGGGTATATTTCACATTTTACAAAAAGCCCCCGCTCCAATACGGGTGTAAACTCAAAATTTATTACTATTCCAAAAGAAAGAAGGCAAAAAAATATGGCTAATAGTGACGAAAATCCCATTAAGATATCTCACAGAATAACAAAGCTTCAACCGTTTTAATATTGCTTTTTAGTGAGAGAAAACACTCTCAGTTAGTGACGTCACAATCTGCGAGCGTCATAGTAAATGACATGAGAATAGTTTCATATGAAGGCGCGTTTTGCGGAAAAGGGACCGATTATACCCTCTTAAAACTTTGAACACTCATAACCTTATGATTACTTCACCTTATTCCATTGCTTTTTTCTCCGTTTGACTACATTACTACTCAACAGCCTGTACTGTAGAGTAGGTACTTATGACACGACCACGACCCTACGTAGGAGTTAGGTACTTACCATTCGTTGCGCTGTTATTCCTCTTTAACGACTGTCACGTTAGCAAAATATAATTCAAGTAGGAATCGATAAAAACGCGCGACTTTATTTCATGTCGTTCTTTTTTCTAAATTTTCAAACTTAATATTTCTAATGGTATCTACGAGACATTTGATATGTGGATCTGTACGTATTGTACGTATGAACAACAAACTTCGTAAGCAATGTGAACCCGAGATTGTTTGTCCTATAGAGGTTTTAGAGAGAAATTACAACATTGTTTCCGTTCGGCAGAGCAACAAGTAGGGCGTCGAGTTCGCCACGGAGACTCGGTGCGGAGCTTCCATCTCGCCACTATGGCGGGGCAATCGGATTTCTACCACCAACTACAAGAACCGTTGGCTGCTATGACGTCTTTAACGCTAGGATAAGGTATATTGTGACGATGAAATATCAACATTATAGCAGAATCCAAAATCACCAAGATTTTTAGTTACAAAGTACTTAGTATGATATTTTGCACCAAGATATATAATTTAATTAGTTATCACGTCGTATTAATTTTACGTTACGTTACGAAATATTTGGCTACTCTGGCTGCTATTAACTATATGACGCTGACTGTACATACGACAAATGGTGACAAAAAGGGTCCCACCATTTTGATCCCCATGATGTCTAGTGCAGTAAGTTATTTTTTAAAAATGTTAATAAATCAATTCGATAAGTCATATGTTTACATTATTGTCAATTAAGTCAAGCAATTACGTTTTCAGGAAATCTTCTACCGGCTTCCATTTTCGGACCGTTGCACTGTGCATAAGAACTTAACTAAATTTCATAACCGATTGGATGGGTAGGGTAGTCTTTAGGAGGTTCATTTATTCGATAGTAGATGAATAGAGACATTAACTAATGCCCCTGTTAATTCATTTGCCTAAGTATAGATGCCAAATTGTATAAGTACTCTTTAAGGGGTCTAGAAAGTACTCTTTGATTTTCAGATTTTTCTATACCCACTTTAAATTTTATTTATAATAATTGAACACGAAGCTGCAATGGTACAAATATAAACAGGCACACAGGTGTCATCGTCAATCGTTATTCTTGGTCAAAGGCCTCAGTGTTAACAATTTAGACTCATACAATGTATAATATGTGTAACCAACAGTGCCATGTAAGGACAGAGTACTCGTAATTATCTTACATACCAAGAACAATATTACTGATAAGTAGTCATTAAAACTCTGATAGCACTGTAAGTTTATAAAACATGATTTAATTTAAAAAAAAAACCATGAAATATACCAGGTTTAAGTGCGACGGGTTAGGTACTACCAATTCTAAAAGAAACTCATAACCTGCCCATGTCTATGATTTACTATTTAGTTTCTAATACATTACAAACATATGCATGTATTGTATATAATACACTGTAACATTAATTCTAAGTATATATTTGTAATCATGGAAACACCGTGAGCCGTTTAGTCACATTGCGGGATAATACAATGTTTTGTCTTGATTAAGTTTATTTTTGTCAATCCTATATTCAGATATCAAACAAGGTAGGTGGATAGTTTTATCATTTGAGTAGGTAAGTAATGTGGGGCTATCGCTCGCAGATGCCCGTTTTCAAGTTCTGAAACAACTTATGAATGGATGAGCGGTAAATAGTGGGCGTTTGCGTTACTACTACGTCATACAATAGATTTAACGATTTTCGTTCGATTCCACGAGCTCGAACAGTGGACAATGAGTGGCTTGTCAATTCGTGGTTGCATCAAACTCTCCTCAAGTCACGTGCATATTATGCTCACGCAATCATATGTATAATAAGATCCTAGTTTTTCATGTTTGGCGTCTATAAACTCGTGCAGTCCATCCGTCCTAGTCAGAAACAGCGCCACAATAAATAGACACATTCATTTAAAATATCTTACGGGCATGTCCATCAAAAGCAATTGGAAATTCGCTCACTCACATTATGTACGGTATCATTTATTATATGACAATTTGAGTTCAGGATTACAATCTCATTAAAATACAGACATCAAGTAAACATGGATAAAATGTTATGTTGTTTTCTTACATCGATGGAACTGTTTGGACTAATAAAATTAATAACAATTTACCTGCGCTGATAAAATAAATCATTTCGAAAAATATGTACAGTTGTAAGGCATAAAAAAGTTGTACTGGTGTAATATAAAATAAAATATCCCTTAAATTAATGTCGAAATATAAAAAATGCCTTCTATCAAGCTACAATATCATTATAAATAAGTATTTAAAGATACGTTATAAAACACGCACCAAAAAAATATTAAACAAATAAGTAAAATCACTTCATTATAGGTACACTAATCATCTCATCAGCACACAATACAACACATCAAGGACTGATGACAGCAGCACTCGTAGTCGAGTACTATCGACAACACTGCTAACTGACCATCGGTGGACCTGAAGTGCATTGTAATAAGGTTCTATACACCGTGGGCTGTTTAAACCCGACCGATTTCAACCACATATTCCTGACGAGATTTCAAGTAAAAAATGTTATATGAACATATGTCCAATTACGAGTTTATATTTTTTTAATTTTTGAAACAAAGTAAATCAATTAGGCATCGCAGTTCACTGTGAACGAATCTTTACTTTGGTCACAAAAATAATTTTAGACATTGACGTTATTGACATTATTTAAGTTCAATTTACCGGCCAGTTCTATTATCGTAATGTACTATGTAGGTATAATAGGTTGCACTCTAGTGATAATTGATAAAATGCAGAATCTAAACATAAGTCTAGTTTAGCGATAAACGTGTATGTGATAAAGAAAAGATAATAATTTGATACATAATACGAGTACTAACTACACTGGCACTCAGCGGTAAATGGCGTGTTCGTTATACGTAAAATTACATTCCGTAATAAAACCTTTCTGTAATTGAACACCAAACTTAGGAACAAGATACTGGCCAATAATGATTTTTGTGATTCTGCGTAGAAAAAATTAAGTGCAAATAATTACGTCACATTCTTAGGGTGCGTTATACTTGAGATTATTCAATTTGTTAAATACTTAAAATTGCGATTTTCTAAAAAACTATGCATTTTCGGACTACATGTTGTACGACTTTTTTTACTCTATTTTAGCTAAGGAACCTATGGTTAAAATCGGTCGGGCTTAAACAGCCCACGGTGTATAAACACAGGATGGTCAGTTAACAGTGTTGTCGTTTGTACTAGGAACTGATCGTGTCAAATGCAACATCCTTTAGGGCTTATTTACAATTTTTTGGAATGAAAACTAGACAATTCCACAATACCTTCAACCGCAATCAAGTTACCATGAGATGGAATGTCTCAGCGTATGCAACGTGAGAGACAGGTGGATTGCAGCAACCCACCCTGCTCACTCGTCCACCTGAGTCATTGCTGAGATGTGCAGACCTCGCCAAACACTGTGCATGTTCATTTGCATCCATCATTATTATATTGTTCAACAAGTAAAATACCAATTCGACACCCTCCAGACTTCTTCATTTCATGTGTTTGGGTGTGGTGTTATACTAAATTAAATGTATATATTATGAAAAGCTTAACTATATGATTAAAAACGTAACTAATGCATACGATTGATAAAAATACAGTGTCGCCTATGTTACAATTTGATATCAACATTTTAAAATATTATAATTTTCCACGAACAGTAAATTCTTATAAAACCGAGGACAGTACACACTAATAGTTATAAGTTTAGATTTGTTTAATCAACAAGTTCAGATTCAGATACGCTTTTGATGGTTACGTGATTCACTTTAAAGTCTAGGAAGAAACGTTAATCGTGCACTTGACGTAGGAATGTCCCCGGGGTTGACAATGGCGTCCACAGCGTTGCACGACCAGCCGGCGAGTGTACGGTGGGAGCCGCGCGAGACTAAACGCCCGCTCGCCTCCGAGTCCCGGGCAGTGTCAGTGGAGCTCCCACTCACTCCTGCACGTGGTAGACCCGCGGCGGGGAGAGGGCGGGCGCGCTCACCTCCGCCGATCAGGACGAGGTGCCCGCCTCGCCGCCCTCCTGGAAGTTGCTCGCGTTCGTCGCGGAGAAGGGGGCGCCCAAACCGTAGAGGTGCCCGCTTGAGCTCTCTATGTTGTCATCGAAAAATATCTGGAAGCAAAAGTAATGTTTCGGCAATTGACACGCTTAACTTGTTGCAGGCTGTGAACAGACTGTGTACCATCAATAAGGGACGACCATGTAACGTTAGGGCAACTCAATTGTAATTTTTCCATAAAAACGTGACATTTAGATGTACCTGGCGACGCGCGTACAATGCGTTCCGTGCTCGAGTTGCTGGACTGTATCCATCACTACTGTTTCTCTCTCCGAGAACTAACATGGTCAGCACAGTTGGCTGAAATCTGTACCTGCCACGGCACATGACAAGGATACTCAAGGATATAGGCAATATCTACTATGCAGCTATACAGTAAAGCGAGCAGTGTAATTAATGGTTGTAAGGTTACCTCTTTTATCTTGAAGAACGCCATCCCAGTGAGGTGAGAGTCGGAACCAGCCTGGTGCTGAGGGCCGACGCGCCGCAGCTCCAACTGGTCTGCCACCTCCTGTAATCCGCCCTTCAGATTTTTGCAGAGCTTCATGAGGTACTGGAAACGAAGTAAATAAATATCTTAAACCGTACATCATCATCCTCCTAGGGTTATTCCCGGTTGTGCCCTAAAGGAGCCCGGGGTCCGCTTTGAGACCTAATCCCAAGATTTGGCATAGGCACTGGTTTTTTTACGAAAGCGACTGCCATCTGACCTTCCAACCCAGAGGGAGAAATAGACCTTATTGTGATTGGACCGGTGTCCTCACGATGTTTTCCTTTACCGAAAAACTAACGGTAAATATTCCGTACATAATTTCCGAAAATCCCATTGGTACGAGCCGGGATTCGAACCCACGACCGCCGCATGCCTGAACCACTAGGCTACCGTAGCTTCTCTTAAAGCGTCATTGATCAGCATAAACAAATTGTAAGCAGAAACAGAAAGCTTATGCGACGGATAGATATTATTCGACTAGATATTCTATATATAGGTAATTTCACGAGAGTTGAGGCCACTCACACAACAACACTGTCATGTAATGACAGCGAAGTTTTGACATTACTGTTCTATTATTGTACCGATAGCAAGTTCAACAGTGAATGGCAAGAAAGACCAAAAAGTTCCTATAAACTATTTTGTTAAGTATTAATAATATTTCTACCAATTCATCGACTTAAAAAAAAACAGAAAGCATTTTAATTAATTTTATTTACACCAATTCAAATAAAGGTCACATATGCGTAGGTATATACATGAATATATATAATATTAATCGTAGAAACGAAAGAGAATAAGTAGGTAACAAATTGCATTGTCTTTATTACTTAGCTATTAAAATTGTATCCACATATATGTTCATTACTTTGTTATCTCGTTATCAAACCTCTTTAAAGATGATTAGATGATTGAAGTAACTGGCACTCGTTACATCGTTGTCATACTTATTGACAACCGGATTTTCCAAGAGACAAGAAAACCTACAGGTTTTTATTCTACAGAAACATGGCTGAAACAATAGGTCGTGGGAAAACTTTAAATAGACAAAGTCGGGAAATTATATTTAACGTGTTCTGTCATTTTAGACAGAACTTAAGAAATGACGGTCAACATTTACCTGCGACAGAAATATACAATGAGACGGCTGAAGTAACCGGTGTATCTAAATCGACAATTCAGCGAATCGTAACGGGAGTGCTAAAAGAAGCTGGAGCTAAAAACTGTCCGTCGTCAACTGAACCATCCAACTCGGCATTAACTGAACCCACGACACCGGGACTGAAGCGACCAAGATTATCACCGAAAAACAATTTTGATAAATTTGATTACGATGTCATAAGAAGATGCATATATGACTTTCATTTGGTACACAAAAAATTGCCGACATTAAAAAGAATACATGAAGTTTTAAAACGTGACATAAACTTTACAGGATCTCAAACTTCATTATGGAGAATCGTACGTAAGTTAGGTTTTCGCTGGAATAAATCACAGTCAAACAGACAGTGTCTCATCGAAACGAATGACATTAGATTGAAACGTACGCAATATCTTAACAAATTAGAAGAATATAATAATCAAGAGCGGCCTATTGTGTATTGTATACTGACGAGTCCTACATTGATAGCTCACATTCGACACCAAAGGCTTGGACTGATAAATCAAATAAAGGATGCAAAGTGCCCGTATCTAAGGGACAACGATGTATTATTGTGCATGCATGTACTAAAAATGGTTTTGTACCCGACGCACTTCTCAAGTTCTCACGTTTCAATCAAATAAAAAAACTGGTGACTATCATGGGTCCATGAACTTTACTAATTACAGAAAATGGGTCTCGGAGAAACGTTTGCCAAATCTACAACCAAATTCCGTTTTGGTTGTAGACAATGCATCTTACCATAATGTACAGTATGAGCAGTGTCCAACTAAAAACACAAATAAAGCAGAAATGTTGAATTGCCTAAATAAAAAAATTAAATACCATATCCTGAAAGAAACACGAAGCCCGTTTTATATGACATTATACAGCTTTATAAGCCATGACACAAGAAATTCGTTCTGGATAAAATGCTTGAAGAACAAGGGCACTCAGTACTACGTCTCCCACCGTACCATCCTGACCTCAACCCTATAGAACTTTGTTGGGGAATCATAAAAGGAAGATTGGCAGCCAGTAATACTGAGTTCACATTCATTAGCGTCATGAGGAAATTAAACGAAGAAATTGAAGCACTTGACAAAGAGACGTTTCAGAATATTTTCAGAAAAACCCAAGAAAATGAAGAAAGATACAGAAAGGAACCTAAGATTGATGAACAAACCGAAAACCATAACCTTGTTAAATAATCAATCTTGACGATTCAGATAAAGATATGCTAAGTGACGATACTTTATAAAAATATTTTTTTTTACTGTTGGTTATACCTATTCTTATTAAAATATATGTATATGAATATATATGAGCGTTTTTATTTACATTCACTCACTCATTTCATTCATTCAGTTTTTTTGCAATCAGTACTTTATGTAGCTGTGTGTGTAATCATTCACGTCAACTCTCGTGAAATTACCTATACCTATTGTCCTATACTTCTTGACGTGATTTTATGGCATTCCCAAATTTATCGCGGTCGAATTATACAAGCGTGTAATAAACATAACGTATGAGTAACATAAAAACAAAGCTGCAGTCTGTCACTCATTTGATCCGTTCCATTCACATAGTTATATCTAAATATGAACCTACCTTGACATCATAAACGGTAGGAAAGTAAAGTCGAAGACTTTCAAAAAAATCGTTCTCGTCTTGTGGTAAATTTTGATCAGTGAGTAGCTTCAACAGATAGCCAAAGTCATATCCGGAATGGAAGCTCAGCCATTTAATGTTATCCATGAGGACAAGACCTGAAAATAAAATAGCAAACAATTAATTTTTCATCCTCCTTGCTCGTAAAGGGCTTCATAACGCGCAGGCATACAGAACTACAAACGTTGATTTTTTTTTATTGTATCTGTCACGATTTAGCCGAGCACTTTATTTTTTACTGTCCACAATGGCCTCTATCGTACCATACAAGTTTCATTCTATTTTTCGATGAGGTTTTCTTGATGAATTTTTGTACCACTTTTTTGCCATTTGCGCAAAATTTGCCAAGTTAAACCGCGGCCGACCAAGAGCAGTTGAAGCTTCAACTGCTCTTGGTCGGCCGCGGTTTAACTTGACACACTACTTGACTACTAAAAGTCAACTACTACGCCTACAGAGTAGGTATTTTCAATTTGTTTTATCTGGTAGGGTTTTTTGCAGTCGGCCACCAGACTATATGCCTATGAAAATAAACTTCAATTATATTCTTTATGAACTTACTACTGAACTTTTAAACTTTCTTGTTGAGTTTACACTACATATAATATATATATATATATATATATATATATTTTTTTTTTTTTTTTTTTTTTGTAATGTATGTTGATTGTTTAGGTTTATTTTGTTTTTCTTAGTTAATACATAGTTTTAAGTTAGGTCCAGCTTGTTGTCTTGCCGTGGTTTTATGCTTAGCAGGAATGCGTTACGTTCACGTAGGTATTTAAGTCAAAAGAAAAATTTCTTTTTTAATAGTGTAATTTGTGACGTTTAATAAATGTATTTTCTTTCTTTCTATGAGAGCATTGTCCAGTGAAGGTTACCTGATATCATGAGTATCTCGGCAAACTCGACCGGCTCAATGGTTACCTGATGTCATGAGTATCTATGAGAGCAATGTCCAGTGAAGATTACCTGAGGTCATGAATATATCGGCATACTCGAGTAGCTCGATGGTTACCTGATGTCATGACATGAGTATCTCGGCCAACTCGAGCGGCTCGATGGTTACCTGATGTCATGCGTATCTCGGCCATCTCGAGCGGCTCGATGATTACCTGATGTCATGAGTATCTCGGCATACTCTAATAGTAAAAATCCTTCAAAACTACGTGCTGAACACCTGGGCCTCAGCTCAAACAAAGAAATTCAAATATACATCTCGGAGCACCTTACGTCAAAAGGATCCCGCCTGCATTTCCTAGCACGGGACCTTAAAAAATCCAAGAACTATAAGTACTGTTGGACGTCGTATGGTAAGGTCTATGTGCGTAAATCGGATGATTCGCCAATAATACAAATCAATTCTGAAGAACAAGTGCAGCGTTTTATGCAGGAATGACTGACCGTTTTGAGGTGTGATTTCAATAGTTATATCTTATTTGGTAATTTATTTTTGTATGTAAACTCACGCATATTATGTACGATCCCGGTATGTTATCTTACTGAACAAAACTTCATTTTACAATCACCCTCATACACACACACATACACACTGAACCCACACTCTGACACAATACACTCAAAAACACATAAAAACAATATGATTATCTATCGCAAATGCTGCTTAATTTTTACTAATGCCTATAGTAAATACAAATTATGCATTTCTACCCTAAAACTCATAACCATGCGTAACATAGTACATGAAATAGTTCTAACTAACACGAGCTTACGCTTTATCAATAAAAATGTGTGATACGCTACAAACAATGACGGAGATAGATGATATTGAGGTGGCGCGGATATTTGATTGTGCATGTATTGAGGATCTAGGAAAACAAGTACAGATAAGGAAAAACGACCTGACCCTAATTTCCCAGAATATTAGAAGCATTTATTGCAACTTCGATAATTTCATGCTCACGCTCGCTGGTTTAAGCTTTAAACCGGACATCATTATTCTTACAGAATGTAGATTAAATACTCACAAACCGTTACCTCAACTAGAAAACTATGACTCTTACTTCACAACATATCAGCAGAACCAAAATGATGGCGTAGTCATATACGTAAAGGACTATTTGAAACATAAGGTAAAAGAGATAAAATTAGCTCAAGCATCCTGTCTTCAATTAGATGTACTCAACAACACAATTCTATGCATTTATCGGTCCCACTCCTTCACGAACACAGACAATTTTATAGACTCTTTAAAAACCACAATTGAAACCTTGAATTTGACACAAAATGTAATCATCGCAGGGGACATCAATATTAACATAAAACCCAAGGAATCAGAACCTCTATATGAATACAAAAATCGAACAAATTATTTAACCATGTTAGCAACATATGGACTCCTAGCTGGTCACACAAATCCAACCCGGGAAAAAAACTGCTTGGATCATATTATTCTAAAAATAAATAAGTTAAAATATTCACCTACCATTGCTATAATACGATCTACCACAACTGACCACTTCACAACTTTTCTCTCGCTTTCTAAAACAAAAAATGCACACAAGCCTAATAAAAACAAAGTAACATTAAATTTCGATGATGCCCTAAAGTATTTGCAGGGTAATAGTATGTCAGACTTAATGTTTTGTAAAGATCCAGAAGAAATACTTAACCGCATGATACTACTACTCAGGGAATGCATCAAGGAAAATACCAAAGTGACAGTGATACCTAGCACAAAGCGTATCGTGAAACCCTGGATAACTCCAGGTATATTGCGCTGTATCCGGAACAGGAACAAGCTGCAACTAAATATGCGTAATAACCCCGGAAACTTAATTGTTAAAATAACATATCTCAGATATAGGAATTATTGTAATAATTTATTGAAGAAACTGAAAAGAAAATACGAGAGAGAGTTGTTGGCAAAGTCAATAAATAACAATAAACTTCTTTGGAAAAACATTAAAAAGCTTACTTACACTAATAAATCTAACACAATTCATCCAGAACTACACAATCTTAAAGTCACACCCGCCGAGTCTGCTAACTACATAAATAAATATTTCACGAATATAGGTAAAGAACTCGCTCAATCAATCACTCCCAATTCTCCTAATGACCTTAAACTATTTCTCAATAACATCCAAACGCCGTCAGGGTCTCTCGTTCTATTACCTGCTACCGAAGGTGAAGTATATCTGACACTGTCCAACCTTAAGTCAAGTAGTGCACCAGGGTGGGATGATATCTCTACGAGTTTCCTTAAATATGTTTCTAAAGAGATAGTGCCAATTATAACACACTTGGTAAACTGTAGTTTTAGCCTAGGAACTTTTCCAAGCTTATTAAAACAATCTTTAATAACCCCTGTATATAAGAGTGGAAATAGAGACGATGTCAATAATTACAGGCCCATCTCAGTCTTACCCACAATATCAAAGATCCTGGAAAAGCTTTTAAACACTAGATTGCTAAATTATTTAAATAAATTCAATCTTCTATCGGATTCACAATATGGTTTTAGACAGCAAAAATCAACTGAGGATGCAATTACAGCCCTTACTTCTCTCGTTGTAAATAATCTAGATAAGAATAATAAGTGTTTAGCATGCTTTTTAGACCTAAAGAAAGCCTTTGACACCGTCTCTATTCCCATTCTTATACTGAAACTTGAGAAGTATGGAGTTAGGGGAATACCACTCTCGATTTTTAAAAGTTACCTCACCGGTAGAAAACAAAGAGTGAAACTCGGTCAGATTATCAGTGATGATGAGGACGTCTATTATGGCGTACCTCAGGGGAGTGTTCTAGGTCCAACACTGTTCTTGATTTATATCAATGACCTCTGTGATATATGGCTATACCAAACGCGAAACTATTCTCATATGCTGATGATACCGCCGTTGTATTTACTGGAAATTCTTGGAAAGTGGCCAAACAAAATGCAGAGACGGGCATGGCATTGATCTCGAAATGGCTAAAAGCAAATTACTTGACACTAAATACCAATAAAACAAATTATATATGCTTTAGTATATCCAACCACACACAACCTGAATCTGACTTGTCCCTTAAAATACACTGTTGTCACACTTTGAACGATGTTACCTGCACTTGTCCGACAATAGAGAAAGTTACACACACGAAATATCTGGGGGTTCTCCTAGATCAGCACTTAAATTGGTATGCCCATATTGACCAGATTATCAGTAGGCTTAGGAAACTGACATGGATATTTAGAGTGCTAAGAAATATTTTACCAAGTACACCCGAAATTAGTCGACCTAAGTCGCGCAACTTCATAAACGAGATATACACATGTTTGGCTCAGTCAGTAATCATTTATTGTATATTCGTTTGGGGAGGTGCAGTCAAAAGTCACTTTATTCACTTGGAACGAGCTCAACGTGCATTAATTAAGGTTATGTACTTTAATGTACTTTAAAAAAGTGAGATTCCCAACTGCAGAGTTATATAATTTAAGTGATCTTCTGTCGGTAAGGAAATTGTATATATTGCAATGCACTTCAAAAATACATAGAATACTACCATACAATGGCAATTATAAGAGGAAAAGGAGGATTATCGACGTGGCAATGTTTACAAAAAACAGGACTACATTTGCCAACAGGCATTTTGCTACCAGATCAGCTCGCCTTTATAATAAAATAAATAAAACTATAGACATTCACTCAAAAACATATTATGAATGCAAAAAAGTGCTTGTAAAATGGCTAAAAATAAAAAGTTACGATGAGATAGAGAATTTACTGCTTTAGAACATTCACTCACAAATACACACACACACACACACACACACAACACGCGCGCACACACACACACACACACACCTTTACATTACATTTTAATAATATCTAGATAATAAGTTTTGCATTACAATTATGTAAGTTGGTTAGTTAGTTTTTGTAACGAATTAGTTAACAAGTACCTATGTGTCTCATGTTACTGGAAGAGCGGAGTCTCCCAACACAGGCAATAATGCTTACTGGGCGGCCCCATCCCTTGCTATAAATATGTACTTTAAACAAATAAAGAATTTTTGAATTTTTTGAATTTTGAATACTCGACCGGCTCGATGGTTACCTGATGTCAAGATTATCTATGAGAGCATTGTCCAGTGAAGGTTACCTGAGGTCATGAATATCTCGGCATACTCGAGCGGCTCGATGGTTACCTGATGTCATGAGTATCTCGGCATACTCGAGCGGCTCGATGGTTACCTGATGTCATGAGTATCTCGGCATACTCGAGCGGCTCGATGGTTACCTGATGTCATGAGTATCTCGGCAAACTCTAGCGGCTCGATGCCGTCCTCCTCGTGCTTCCTGAACTGTAGCCCGGAGTTTTGCAATAAATCTATGGAATCCTGTGCATACATGTCCTCCCTGTAAAAATAATAAAAAAACAACATCAAACTCGATGGTATAAACTAAGCTAACTAAATGGTGACCCAAGCAACTATTTTTTGTTGCTCGTTGCCATGGTTATGTCTCCTGGGTCACTCTTTAAAACTGTAATTTTATGCGGTTTAAATCAACTGGCGTGTTTAACCCCTCTGCTGTGGAAAGGCCCCTTGGGCCGGAGTAGTAATGACGCTTTGTCTGTGGCATGACCCGCCGGGCCCTCTGTGTCCTTGTATATACTTGTCATAAAATATCAGTGAAACGATTATTTGTCTCGTATGCGTAACGGGGAAAAAAGTCGTTATTTCGTCAGTCAAAAACTGCTAGTGTGACGGGCGTATATGATGTGTTGTTTTGTTTATAATTAACAATTGAAGCGTGATTATTAGAAAAAACTAGTGGACATCTGTTGAAATATAAGTAAACTTTTGTTTTTATTGAGTTTGAATGTGCTTAATATCCAGAACTTGGCCAGAACTTTCATGCACGATTTCTTGTTGTTTTTTAGTTTTACTATTTGTCAAAGCAATTAACATACGTCGTATTGAATATATGTTTAATTCAATATAATGAAATTAGTAACAATCATTCATAAAGTGATAAAAATAGCTCACAAAATAAACCACATCATTTTGTTAAAGATTTCAATTTTACATTTTACTCATAAGCCTGACATTTTATGTTTTTTTATATGTATAATACAAACCATAAAAAAACATTCCATGTAAAAATGGAGGCCAAGTCTCGAAACTCTTCCACCGTAAAAAGTTGTGAGATATTTCATAGAGCCAAGTCTCAGGCATTCTTATTATTCTTTATTTGCTTGCTTCATAAAATTTTGTGACTTGTCTTTCATTTTATGAAACGTCAAAAATGCTCCGTTAGTATGGAATTTGTAGGGATAACTTGCTTGTGACGTCACAATCAAACTACGTCCTTATTGTTAGTTTTTATCCTACTAATATTATAAATGCGAAAGTTTAGATGTTTGGATGTTTGGATGTTTGTTACTCAATCACGCTTAAACGGCTGAACCGATTTGAATGAAATTTTGCACGAAGATAGTTTATAGCCTGGATTAAAATATAGGATAGTTTTTATCCCGGGTCCACGCGGACGAAGTCGCGGGCGGAAGCTAGTGAATAATAAATCTTAAAATAGAAAACTTAAATGAAAGATTGATAGTTTCCGAGTATTTTCGTAATTTTTATCTGTTGCTAATGCAAAACCAAAATTATTTTAAATGTTGTCAAATACCCTATCAACAAGAAGGTAATGTCGCGTTAATAACGAGGTAAAGTTAAGTTACCGCTGACTCCAAAAAAAACTTGACAATAAGCAATAGAAATAAAGTTTATCAATAACTAGCTTTTTCCCGCGACTCCATCGAGTGGAACTCGTTACTTAGGAGATGACTTCTGGAATAAAAAGTATCCTAGATCCTTACCCGGGATTAAAACTATATATGTCCTTACCAAATGTAATCTTAATCGGTTCAGTGATTTAAGCGTGAATAGGTAGACAGACAGACAGCGTTACTTTCCCATTTATAATATTACTAGCTTCTGCCCGCGACTCCGTCCGCGTGGAACTCGTTTATATCGTAGCTCGATACAAACTTTCATCCCCCATTTCACCCGCTCAGGGGATGATTTCCGGGAAAAAAGCTATCTCTCTACCAAATTTCATCTAAATTGGTTCAGCGGTTTAGGCGTGAACGGTTTAAGAGTATATATTATTATATATACTTTTAAACCATTCACGCATAAACAGGGATAGCTTTTTGATTAGCTTTACTATACTTAGTATAAATATATCGTATGGATATTTATATGGTAATTTTTATGGTTTGCTGGGCATAGACTCGAGTAATATTAATTCTAATAAGATGTCATCATCATATCAGCCGTGAGAAGTCCACTGCTGAACATAGGCCTCCCCCAAAGAGCGCCAATGTGACCAGTCCTGCACTTTTTTATACATACCCCCATGGAAGGTAATAAGATTACAAACGTAATTGGTTAAGTGTAAGTACTCACTGTAAATTAAATTTGAAGTTAAATTGCCAGGTGGTGTAACCCGGCGGAGTTTTCCCGTTTTCATCCATAAATGTGAGTCCGAGCTGAATTATTCTCAGTAGATCCACATTGCACCTAAAAAATAAATAGAAACGATTGTCTCAACTTGATTACAACAAACAATTTTTTGAAATAATCCATCTGAAACTTACTATGGACAGTGGCATGAAAGTATAGTCAATTGGTCAAGATTGGTAAGTGTGATTTACCTGAGCAACTGGTACTGGTAGTCGGCAGTGGAGCGGAATTCGCCAATAGGCCGGGCCACCACACCCGGGAACTCCGTGTCCATCGCAACCCAGTGATATTTTTGCACCACCTTTTAACATTTTCATATTCCAGTCAGTAAAGTAGGCCCCACATTGGCTTCTGCTATTTTTACTGGTGATTTTGTATTACCACATCTTTGTACATAGCATTGCAAAATACATAAAAATTTGCAGTTATGTGTTTGGGTCACATCATTGGAGCAGAACATGCGACAATCACAACTTCCAAGAATATATTTTTTGATAATGAAATAGTGTTAGTCAAATGTTAAAGAAAACGATAATTGAGAAGAAAGAATCAAGTTGGTGTCACATATTTTTAATTTCTTAAACCATTTAAATTTCAGGATGTTGGAATAAAACTTCGCCTAGAGCCCTTTAGGTTGTCAGGTTTGATTTATAACAAACCCGCAGCAGCCAGAGATTACTTAATATTACTAGAATAAAACTTTATAATTGGTAAAAGCAGTGTTGGGTAATTTTGCTGGTTAGGGACTACCTAATTCCATGTGGCGGTGAGACCACTTTCAGACCGATTTCTCGATTTTTTTGTACTCCTATTATACAATTACAAAAAAAATGCATACGGCTGACTGTTTCAATAATGTAGAATTGTTGTTGTCTTTAATTGAAAAAAATCTAGTTCTTCAGGTAGTTGCTTACTGAAGCGGGTTACGTTATGACCCCATTGTATACAACATTCCACTCAACAAATAAATTCAATAAAATGGATTACCCCCCATGATTTCATAAAGCTTAACACACCTCTTTCAACTAAAATGTGTCTAGTCCTTCTCTTACAAACACAAATATCAAAGCGCCAAATAAAGACAAACATACACTATATTGTGAAAAAAAGGTTTGATGTGTTTATGAATAAAGGTATTTGTGGCCTGTGAACAACTAAAAAAAGAAAATTAACATTGTACACTTAAATACAAACATTAAAACAATACACATCATTACTTAACATTTTACGCCATTCTTATGAAGGATGTGGTGATTTTTTGTTAGCACTTAAAGAAACCTCAACCATTTAGGAATAGTCAATAGTCTCTCGCATTATGCTGTGTTGTTATTTTTATCAAATCTGGCTTGGCAACAGTTTAACAAAGGTTCACAGTATTTCCATAGAATTGGCAGACCACATTGAACAAATGGAAAGTAAAACAAGCATCCATCGCAAATGCATGTGCAATTGCACTAATAAACAACATATAAGTACAAACCTGTCTTATTATCTGGAATTCTTCATGTAGATTGGAATTCCAGACGTCTTTGATCCCCCCGTCGCCAAGTGGGGCCAGCTGGGCCCCAAAACTGGCGGCGGGCATCTACAACATTACCATCATTTTGAATAAGACACTTGCATAAACGCAAAACTTAGTGTATGAAAAAGTACCTTCGTTTCGAAGAAACTATACATTTACAAAAATACTTACCTTGAATCGGTAATCCGTCTCCGTGTTGGAGGAGTTCTCGTTTGTTTTCGACGCCGTGGTTTACGTATATATCGAAAACAACTAATTTAATGAATAAATATGTTGAGAATTTAGCTTTTACAGTTAATAAGCGATCTTAAATCTGACTCTACAGTCAGTCTATGAATAATGGTAAACAATTAATAACATTTCACACGATTTACATGTAAAAAGTAATGGGTCCAACAATTATAATCATAACTTATCCCTAAATGCAACAGTAAGCCAAAAATAACGGAGCGAAAACCGAAAAGCTGACGCTGTCCCTCTCAATAGTCTCATTGTGTCAGTTGGCAGTTTGTTGGTTGGTTAGTCTGTAAGTGAGTATTGCCAGCAACAAAATACCCTTTTTTATGACCCTTTGTACACGATCATAACAATCGGTTATTTACTAGGTATAATAGTTTACCCTTAATTTCAACTATATTACCCTTTTTTGATTAATAAAGTAGGATTATAGTAGGTATTTATATTTGACGTTAAACATAGATACCGATTTTTATGTTACCTATCTACATTGTTGCTCAAAAGTGTCCCGACGTTTGCTTGCAGATGTTGCAGAAACTATGCGCCAGTCCGAAGGGCTTTGAATTCTGTGACTTTGTTCAAGGACACTGGCATATTCGATACAAAAATAAAGAAAGTTACTTTCTTGCCACATCTCACAGTTCTCGTGGCCATTGCATTGCTCTTAGCTCAACGCCGCTTTTATCATGGCAAGAGCTCGTAAAGAGTCTTAATACCTCGAACAGAATCCTACAGATGGCGTGGACAACGCCGATATGAAAGTTCGGCAGACCGTCCTAGTTTATAACTAGATTTTGGCTAGTGAAAGTTGAGCCTAGAAAAGAGCGACAAAAACAAATTAAGCGTTTTGCATTACTTGTATAACGAAGTGTTCAAGTATCATTGCATTTGAATCGTAATTGGATTTTATTTGCCTTCTGAACTGACCACCTGTAATTATTGTAATTTTTTGTATTTAAATCTAACGTATTTTGATTAGCTTAATTTAAAGTGTTTATAACATAACAAATGACCTGTCACTTATGTTGTCAATAAATAATTGTATTGTATTGTATCATTATTGAACTTGGCTGGACACGCTGCCGCGTGTATAGATGATACTTGAACACTTATAATTTTTTACCCCCCTTATCTGTGTCTGTCTGTGGTATCGTAGCTCCCAAACGGATGAACCGATTTTCGTTTAGTTTTTTTTGTGTCATAGACAATTTTATCCCGGGTGTTCTTAGCCATGTTTCATGAAAATCTGTTCAACCATTTTTGAGATATTGGACTTTGATCTAGTTGATGAGGGGATCTGCCCCCCCCCCCCCCCCCCCTAGCACACTAGGTTTTATGTCAAAAGGGCAGAAATACGATCTAAATTTGTTTTCCCAAATGGAATGCCAAACAGTTTATACAAACCAGAACGAGGTCGATTCGCTTAGCAGGAGCAGTTATTTTAATTTTACTTGCCAATTCTGAGCAATCCAGCCCCATACTATTAACCAATTTGTAAAGTAACATTAAATCTAGCACTTTTCTCCTGCTGCTTAGTGAAATAATCGAAAGAATTTCAGTCGTTTCCTATATGATGTGAGTTTACGGATTTTGGAAGAGGAATATCCTAAATGTTTAAAAAAGCATCTGTACCTTCTCAATTCGATTCGTATGCACCTGGTAGTAAGGTGTCCAAACCTGGGAGCAGTACCCTAGGTTACTTGATACTAATGTATTATAGAGCAATACTTTAGTACTTGCACACCTAAACTGCCCAGCGTTTCTTAATAGAAAACCTAACATACGAGACGCTTTATTAATGATGTTTATGTAATGGGCATTGAAATTTAACTTACTATCTATTGTTACTCCCAGGTCACGGATTGTATCAACCTTTTCAAGTTGCGTGCCTCCGATAGTGCAACAAGTGGGCACAGTGATTTTATTACGAGTCGGCGTAGAGATAAGGTTCGGAATTTACACAGCAGCTCACTATGCTGTTAATAAAAATTAGAAACAATAATGGCCCTAGGTGGAATCCTTGTGGGGCACATGATGTTGCAAAAAATAGCTTGGATTGTTCACTATTAATGGCTACATACAGTATGTGTTTGACCAGGTAGGACCCGAACCAGGCCAAAAGTGACCCAGAAACGCCATAATGTCTCAATTTACTTATCAAAACGGTATGATCGACTTTATCGAAAGCCTTACTGAAATTTAAATACACTACAGCATCTACCTGCACACGATTATCTACATTCTTTGTAAGGCTTTCGATAAAGGCTACCAAGTTTGAGCTACCTAGTAGACCTAAAGAGCTTAGAGTGCCTTAAGCCCGCTTCATTCCTCCACTCTTGTTGGTGTTTGGTTTTGGCGTAGGCTTAGAAAGGCCGAAATTATGGTTCCCTACGAGAGTCCTACAAATGGTTCTGGACCTACAAAGTAATTTGTTGACCCCCTTCTTGCAAGCTCATCCGCTCTTTCATTGCCGATGAAGCCTTCGTGCCCTGTTATCCAAACGAGTTGCACCTTATTGTACTTTCCATGCTTGCTGGACGCCATTATAGACTAGTCTAGAATCCACTTTCGTCACCGTAAGCGCTTTAAGGGCCGCTTGACTGTTACTGAGTATATTGATGGTCTGCCCTCTGCTTTGCCTGTCTATATTCTCCTGTACACAGGCAATTATGACGTATGTCTCCGCCTGGAAGATGGTAGCCAAACTACCCAAGTTTACACTCCTACTATAGTCATTCACATAAATGCCTGCTCCCGTACCGGATCCCATTTTTGATCCGTCCGTGTCCCATATGCTGTCTTCGATACCAGGCCCATTCAGCCCTGGATGGAGCTTTTGTTATGTAGTTCCTATGGAATACATACTTGGGTAGCATTTGGTCGCATCCCATGTTTGTTATTCTGTCTAAGAAACTGTCAGTCTCCGTGTTTGTGTGCTTAGGCTTTCGCTTGCTGTCACTCCACAGTCCAAGAGTTCAATCACTATGTGAAGTGGCGGTAGGTCCAGTAGCACTTCTAGCGCCGCTGTAGGCGTGGTTCGAAATGCCCCTGTTATAGCCATGTATGCCGATCTCTGCATGCATGGCTATAAGATGGCTATAACCTTCATCAGAGCATCTCTGCATGTGCTCATTACCCTAGTAGCATTTTCGTTGACATGTCGTTGGGCCAACTCGGTGATCAATGGCCCAACGTGGTGCCAACTTAAAATGCTACTAGGGTAAAGTCCTTAGCCACCATACCAGGCTGGCGTACAATAATATGGGTCTCACCATAATGGTGTAGATCCACTTCAGTACCTGTCGGTACAGTCCCCATGTTTTGCCATACGCTGATCTACACATCCCAAATACCCGCTTGTAGTGCTTTTGTAATGGTGAGATCTGTATGCTTATTTCAATTCACTTCCTTATCCAGTGTGGCACCTAGATATTTCTCGTCATTGGACAATTCTAGTTTCCCTCCCGTACAGTTTTAACTCTTGTACACCGCGAAGGGTCCTTTTCCTAGTAAAGGGTATTACTACAGTTTTGCCTGGATTAAAGGATAATTGGTGCCGGTCGCACCATCTCTCCACTGTCTGCAGTGCCTTGTTCATGATTTCTGAGACCGTGCCAGTGAACTTCCCATTAACCAGTATCAATAAATCATCAGCATATCCTACCGTGTGGATGGGACCTTTATTGAGTTCTACCAAGAGTGAGTTCACCACCAAACTCCAGAGTTGGTGAGAGTACCCCACCTTGTGGACATCCCTTTGTGGCCGTGGCCATTATCTCATCCCCCAAGAGAGATGACTTTATTAGTCTGCCATTTAGCATGTTGCCTATCCATTTACATATGGTCGGCTCTACGCCATGTTTTGCAGCTGCTTCGCTGATAGCTTTATACGTAGTACGATCGAACGCTCCCTTCACGTCTAAGAAAGCTCCCAGACATATTTTTTTATTCTCTATAGCCTGTTCAGCCCTGGTCGTTACCAGGTGAATTGCCGTTTCCGTTGACTTTCCTGGCTAGTATGCACATTGTAGTTCGTGCAGCGGATGTCTCCTTAAAGGGCCATCCCTTATGTGTCTATCTACCAATTGTGTTTTGAGGAAAAATTAAGATAGACTTATCGGCCTGTATGATTTGGCTTCACTGTAATCCGCCTTACCTGGTTTGGGTAGATAGGTTACTTTTACCATCCTCCACACACGCGGTACGTGTGCGAAGGCCAAGCACGCCCTGTACAATCTGCTAAGATGCGGGATTGGTACTTATATTAGCTTGTAAGGTTGAAATGTTGAAAGTACCCACTTTATCTTTTTACAAGCTTTATATTAACTTGACTTGTTCGTATGTAAGTATAAAAGTATGTATGTATGTAAGTAAGATGTCCGTCAAAATTTGCAACCAGTTTTTCAGTCGCTTGCCGTTATCCGATTGAGCTGGGAATACTTATCTGCCGTAATTCTTAAAAAGGCAGTCATCAAGGGTCCTTTTGAATTGTATGAACAAGACTGCCTTTTAAAAAAGCACGGTAGTTATGTAAGTTCGGTGACAATGCAATACTTTGTCACCATTTAGCTGATCTGATGCTGGAGCCGGAAGATGGCCACTGGAACTCTATGATGGAACGTACTATGATAGTCGAGTTTGGGGTTATATGTTTTGTTATCTTCAGCACTTACCATTCCACATGATGGTGAAGGTCTCATGATGGATCCGGAAGATGGCTACTGGAACTCTATGATGGAACGTGCTATGATAGTCGAGTTTGGGGTTATATGTTTTGTTATCTTCAGCACTTACCATTGCACATGATGGTGAAGGTCTCATGATAGAGCCGGAAGATGGCTACTGGAACTCTATGATGGAACGTACTATGATAGTCGAGTTTGGGGTCATATGTTTTGTTATCTTGAGCACTTACCATTGGACATGATGGCGAAGTTCTCATTGTGGAGCCGGAACATGGCCACTGGGACTCTATGATGGAACGTGCTATGATAGTCGAGTTTGAGGTCATATGTTTTATTTTCTTCAGCACTTACCATTGCACATGATGGCGAAGGTCTCATGATGGAGCCGGAAGATGGCCACTGGAACTCTATGATGGAACGTGCTATGATAGTCGAGTTTGGGGTCATATGTTTTGTTACCTTCAGCACTTACCATTGCACATGATGGCGAAGGTCTCATGATGGAGCCGGAAGATGGCCACTGGAACTCTATGATGGAACGTGCTATGATAGTCGAGTTTGAGGTCATATGTTTTATTTTCTTCAGCACTTACCATTGCACATGATGGCGAAGGTCTCATGATGGAGCCGGAAGATGGCCACTGGAACTCTATGATGGAACGTGCTATGATAGTCGAGTTTGGGGTCATATGTTTTGTTATCTTCAGCACTTACCATTGCACATGATGGCGAAGGTCTCATGATGGAGCCGGAAGATGGCCACTGGAACTCTATGATGGAACGTGCTATGAAAGTCGAGTTTGAGGTCATATGTTTTGTTATCTTCAGCACTTACCATATAGGGAACAGTGTAAATAGTGTAAATTATTGTGAATAAGCGAAAAAGTTAGTAGTGCCTTGAGAAACAAATACCTTAATAAGTGAATTCCAAAGATTTAAGACTAAAAAGTAAAAAATAAAAAGGATATTTAGTAAAACAAGATTTAAAAAAAACAAGCTTTTGTTTAAAAAAGTGAACTAAAAAGTAAATAATAATTTATATTTTGGTGGCATTAATCACTTGGCCCTTGAGCGCGTTGTATAGAGGGACATCGTACGTGGTCACGATTCTCAGCCATGAGGGAACGACGCAGAAGAGCAAGAAGAGTCATGTATGAGTATAGTAGGTATATCCTAAGGTTCAGAATAAGCTTTCTGTTCGTGACTCATCATCGTAATATTGGCTGTTCGTAGAAAGACGAGTTCTAGAAATGTAAGTTATGTTATAAATAATTTCAAATTGTAATAAATATTTTAAAGCTTGAGGCACTGTCTGATATAGACGTTAATGTACTTCAGAGCCTCAAGCGTAAAAAACAGCTTGCTTCACATGTTGCTTGGCTTGGCTTCATAATAACAAAATAGATAATTTAATGGTGTATAATGAATGTTTGTTAAACGTTACGTTAAACTTATAACACCCCTCTCTTTGCACGTGAGAATTTCAACCATATTCCGACGATGTTACCTACCTAGCTAAATCGGTGAAGGCGTTCTATTTGAATTAGGATACATACTTACATACATACATACATTCACTCCTTTATTTCCAAAAGGGGTAAGCAGAGCCCATGAAACTTATGTACCAGCGCCACTTTTACGATAAATGTGGGTACGTAGGCTGTTCGAGGCGATGGGCTAGCAACCTATCACTAGTGATAGGTTGCTAGCCCATCGCCCACAACACACTTCAACCCTGCTCCCTTAGTCGACGAATTAGGATAATTCAGTTTTATTCGTGAAAACCTACGTGGGTTAATTTTTCTTTCTGCCTCTAAACTGTGAAGTAACCAACGGAACAGACGATCAAACCAAGTCACTAATAGGTAGTCAATAAAATAATGATGCGAAACGAGGCCATGAGGAATCTCCTAATGCCAGGATCAGTTACGGGAGTCACTGAGCCCTTGCGAGTTCGATGTTACCACGAGCAGGCCCCTTATTTAAAGAGCCTTGACAGGAAGATGAGATCAACAGTGATACTGGTTGTTTGTCTGTGTTAAATACCTAATCCGTCCCCAGAACTGTATCACTATGATGCGTTGGTGACTCTTCTTGCTTGCTTTTATGTCTTAGAAATAAGACTTATAAAAGGTAGATCGAACTCGTCTTTATTATGGAAACTAAGAGACGTGGAATAGTTAGGCTATGTCTATTCGTCCGGGTGCACGACGTTTTATATAATTACACTTAATCAATTTTGCTTTGATATACCATTGCATTTTATAATGCCATAATTTTAAATTTTGCTGTCATGAGGAAGCGATGCGCGTCACTCCTCACCCGCAGCCGAGGCAGCACGAACAGTATCCTAAGTACGCTGGCTCAGCGGTGGGACTCGCCCCTGGTTGAGAGGTACGTGCAACTTCATGCACCTGTTGCAGTACCGCTGCGAAAGTTGTAAATGTTATGTAATGTTTTGTTGTCTCTCTTTAAATGTAGTATAGTCAAGAGCAAAAGTAGATGATCATTTTAGTACCTTGTCACTTCCACTACTTTGACACATGCCAACTGTCGCGGTATGTACGTTAAGTGCGACAAAGTACTAAAATGATGATCTATATTTGCTGTTGACTGTACTAACACTAGATAGCTAAGTTACTGTATTACCTAACCCTATGGACTTCAAGTCTGAAATAAATCAATAAATAATAATAATAATAATGTAACGGATGGTATAATATTGTTTCAGATAATTTTCAAATTATCTAATGTAACAAGTAAAATACCTACTTAATGATTTACGGCTATCATTACGTCTATAAGCTATTCATAAAGAACCATTGTATCTCATAATGTATGATGTCTGTAAAGTGTACCTAATAAATAAATTAAATTAAATTAAATTTAGTATAATAGACACTTACAATATTTATTACTTTGTACATTAAAACATGTTTATCATAATGACTTACTTGACTTAATTCGTCAATGCTATACATTTCAGAAGATATGTTGATTTTACAATAAATAACTTAAGATATAAAAAGTGAAGTTTAAAGTAGTTTCAGAGACTAAAGGCAGGTCAGTGTACGAGTAGGTACGATGATAAGCGAAGCAAGGAGGAGTGTTAGGAAGAACCACGAGCGTGCCGCGGTAGCGACCGGCGAAGCTCCAGAATCGAACAAATGAAAAAAGGTCAAGAAAAAAAACGAATGTGGCAAGAATTTGTGAAACGAATAATTTGGTCATAAACGATTCAGTAGTATAAAACGGAATCTGGTTCGGCACGATCATAAGGGTCGCTAGGTACCTTGCAGAAATCCATGATTAGTTAATCCAGGGGAATAGCAAAGAAACTGTTTTTAGTAACTTAAATGATTCCTTGTTTATAGCGATCGAAAAGTAAAAATAGCTAGAAAGCTAAAACCAGAATCAGCGCTCCTCCCTTCCACGTGGTCTTGTCTGTCCTACCCAAGACTGTATATAAAAGCCCGAGAACCCAGAAGCTCGCGAAGGAAGTCCGGTTGAAAAAGTTGAGGGCGCTCGTGAAACCAAGGGCCGACGAAGCGAGTTTGTAGCGCGAGCCCGTGCGGAGAAACGAAAGTGGGACTCCGTAGACTTCTTCGCAGACATTGTTATAAGAAAGCGCAATTATTTTTAATAATATGTATGTTTTACTTATTTATGTTATAAATGCGTTATAAAAGCGCAATTACTTTAAATAATATGTATTTTAAACATAGTTATGTCATAAATGCGTTATCACACGTAACCTTAACACGTACTTACCCTAGTTTTAGTGCTCCTAAACCTTTTCGTTAATGTGTATTTTTTTTGAAACTTAAATAATCTAAATACCTATAATAGTAGTTTATGCAATCGTTATATAATGTATGCTTTTTTAGTCGAGTACCACGTTTAGGCCACGAAGCTTGCTGAGTGGCCTAATTAAGGTACGAGAGTTAAAAAGCTAATTATATAACTATTGCACACAATACTTTTTCTACGAGTAAACGGAAATAATAATTTATTAAACAAACTTGGTATCTATTGAAATTCACCCTGCTGAAACAAAGTGCAGCCAACCGCTTTTTTATTTTTGCGCGTTGATGTCTTCTGGAAATCGAGCCTCGTGATTGGTCAAAATTAATTTTAGTTCTGTACACAGTTAACTTATATTATGAGCCCAACTCAAATGAAGTTGATTTAGATATCGCTGTCAGTCATTTAATTGACGGATGGAAGTGCTCGAGTAGAAAAAAGGATAAGCCCATTATCTGAAAATCGGTCAAATTATGTATTTCCCGTACTATTAAAAAAATACACAGGATAGGTAAAATTGCGAAAGCTTACTCAAAATGTATGATTGACACGCATTACATGTATCTTTATATTCTTTCCTAAGTTGTAACCTTTATTTAACACGCATATTGATACTTTTTGCCACTGATATATTATTCACACCAGATATACTAACACTTAGATATACATACTTACTTTACTCTTAGCACCAGATCAACTAAAAATAATTGCGATCTGGAATTAGCTATGGGAAAATTACTGACCCATTTTGCCCAATTTTTCCAATTTATATCTCAGCTCATTCTGTAACGTTTATTTATCATTTGCAAGAATAGTAAATATTCTAGATATTACGAATACGTGCCACGCAGTATTTAAGGAAAAATCTTAAAGATTTAGAAGCTATTCGATTAAGACGCATTTTGCACAATACAGGGAAAATCCAGAACGGGATAAAACACGAAGGAACGAGCCAGATAGCGCCTTACAAAAAACACAATCTCCAGCGACACGTTTCTCAAAAACAACGCAAGTAACACGACAAATAAATCGTGCTTAAAAGTCTTGCTAACGATCTCATTCAATCGCATGTTGGGTAAAACGACAAGTTGTCAAGTATATTTCTAAGCGGTGAATGACGAATATTGGCCTTTGGGTACGACAACACCTAGGTACCTACCTGTCCCAGTGCCCACTAACGAGTAAGTACCTGGGAGACCGGAGTTTTCCTGTTTTTCGGAAAAAAAGAGTTTTCCTGGTAATAAATAAGGTCTGGATCGATTTGTAGGTCTCTTAAAGCCCTGCATTGCAAATCTCATCGAAATCATTGGAGTCGTTACCGAGCAACAAGCAAATAATACGAGTATACTAACAAACGTTGCTTGTATACGGTTTATGGCCGCTCCACACAGTGGGCCATCTTGACCCCATCATACAGGACGCGGCTATGCGGTAGAACGAGACATAAATATGTCTTACTCCCTTTAACGCATAGTTGCGTCCTGTATGATGGGTTAGGATGGCCCATTGTGTGGAGCGGCCATTACGTTTACTAGACATCTGACAGTTAGCCCTTCTATATTATCAGTTCCTTTACTCGGACTCTAAAAGCTTCTATATTTACATATAAACAGCACGAATAGGACCTAAAATGTTCGAAAACAATATTGTAGACACCCAATTATTGGAAAAATCCTTCCACCCCGGCCATTGGAAAAGTTCGATATAAGCCTCGATCCCCGTTTTAAACAAGACTTTGCTTTTCTTGTACAATTCGTCTTATAGAATACTTAATGCAGATACCAACCCCTTTTCCTCGTTTCAAACAACTTTTCGGGCTCTTTTAGGAATCGTCCAGTGGAAATCATGCTCTATTGGGATCAAGGGGATGCCTTGATTCGAGTCGACCACGCCCCCTTGACAGAGACACGCTTATAGCTCCCGCGCACGAGAAAAAGAGATGCTACACTCTTCGGGAATGGCTTTTTTGGACAAATTTCGATAAATACCTAACTTAGTGAAGTTTTGTTTAAATTTCATTAAGTGAGATTTTAGATGAGATAAAATACTATAGTATTAACTTCATTGTGTCGTAAAATAATGTATTGTTTGAGTAGGCTGAGTAAAACAAGGAAAATAAAGACCCAAATTTGTTTTTTTTTGTATCGAGAAAACTGCAGGCAATCATGAATCGATTAAATCAGATAAACAATAATATAGTCAAGAATCATATATCTGAAAATCATACCATATTGTTTCTAAATCTAGTCAGAACGGCGTTTCAAAGCACGCGATAATTTCCAATGCAACCCCTTAAGACCAGGCGCGCGCGTTTGCTTTCGTGGCCCTGTCAGTTACAGGTAAATTGAGACGGACGTATATACCAACACACTACAATCTTTATCGTTTACCTTTACATACAGTCAACTGAAAAAAGGTTTTCACTTAATAGTATATGCGCCAAATTATTTTGACCGTGAATCTAATATTGTTGAAATATCGTTATAGTCGTATTTTAGAGTTTGTAAGTAAACGTAATGAAGACATTTCTCCAGCTGACTGTACTTTTCGCAGGTCCTATAAATTCAGACTTGACAATTGTCACTGATAATTTGCTGTACATTTACTGGTCGATTAGAAAAGATTGTATCAACTTATCTTTAGTTGTACAATTGCACATCAAGAAAATGTACATCGAACTGTCTTTGCCTGACAATGTTCAGCATGACAATTAGTCAAAACTTTGTAGGTTGCTTGGTTGACTTGTAAAGGTAGTTGCTAAACAGCATTGATTTTTATCGACCCAGCAATGTACATCGAACTGTCATTGCCTGACAATGTTCAGCATGACAATTTGTCACTTGATAATGACAAATCTTTGTACATTGCTTGGTAGTTGCTAGACAGCATTGATTTTTATCCACCCAGCAATGTACGTCAAATTGTCATTGCCTGGTGTCAATTTTCATATTTATGATATACTGTATACTTAATGATAATGGTAGTACCATTAATAGTAAATTGTACCACAAGTACGGTAAGATATATTTTACGACGGATGTGTGTACCAATGTATATACTTAATTGTACATAAGACATTGGTAAAAATATAACTCCTCCTTGTAAGGGATCTCTTCCAGTTAACATTTGAGCAATTGAGAAGAGATCAGGAACTAAAAGACTATTTAACTCTATGGTACAGAAATTAATCTTATCACATATATTAAAAGCTAGTACAAATAAAATCATATATTACACCCATACTATAAATAAATACATATCTATATATATAAATAAATAAATATATCTACAAAATATACAAATAAGTAGTATCCAATTAAATCACAAGTCATTGGAGAGCCACAACTATTTCAGCTTTTCCTTGAGTGATGCCACAGACTGGGACGGTCAAGGACAGCTCACAGCGGCAAGCCGTTGCACGACTTCACAGCATACACCGCGATGTCTATTAGAATTAGAAGTCTTATGACTCGAGTTTGTGTATTTTTACCGTACGTGTCGCACCCAATGTTTTTCATCATCAATACTACTATTAATATTTAATGTCATAAATGCAAAGTAACTGTGTCTCTTTGTCTGTCTGTCAGTCTGTCTGTTACTTTTTCACCCTTAAACCGCTAAACGGATTGAGGTGAAATTGGTATGGAGATACTTAGCTTTAAACCCGAGGAAGGACATTAGGATACTTTTTATCCCGGTAGTCGTCTAAGGGGGTGAAATGGGGGGCGGAAGTTTGTACGGAGGCACGATATAAACGAGTTCCTAGCAGACAAAGTCGCGGGCAGAACCTAGTAAGCTATATAGTTTAACCGGTAGTAACCCGGTTTTGCCTGCGTTTATTAATACGCGGGCGACGCCATGTGTAAAAATTAGTTACTAGAGGCAACAAACTAGAGGCATGTCGTAAAAATGTTGCTTACTGTATGATATTTTTCAACACAATTGCTCGTAACGTACCTCTTATTGTGTCGCTTTTAGGCTCATAATCCTGGATATTAAACACGCGTGTTTTATAACATTACGACACTTGTGTGTTATGGTTATATCCCGATTAAGTCACGTTGGCACCTTGCAGCAGCAGATGTATGGATGCAAGCGGTGCATTCTTAAATTAACCGGGTTGTACAGAATGTACTTATACAGCTTTTTTTTCATTCTCGGCAAATGGATTCTTACTCGACTAAACAAATTAAAAATCCTTTTTGTTAATTAGGTAATTTACCATTTATTTTTGGATATGATATAGAAACGTTTAATTTAGTAAAACTATTCACATTTGATAACATTTTACATTAATTAATAAAGATAGCATTTTAAAATGAAAATATTTATTTTATTTCGTATTGGCTGTTTAGAGATTTCATCTAATGCTCGCGCACTGCGCAAACTTCTGCCATAAATAAGTAAAGAAAATAACTTGGCAGGCCTATAAAATTTTCATCTTATGAAAAGGATTTTTTCCTCGCAAAATGTGTTGAAAAATGTCGTATGAAACGCGTGAACTTTGATAATTACATCCTCGGCTCTTTTATCACGCTCACCTGCGGCTCGCGTGATAATTCCGCCTCTGATGTGATTATCAACATACCTCACTTGTATCACAGTGTACTTATCAATGGTGGTATTGATTCATTATAAAATTGGTCGCACCATTGTTTGATGCATTTTATTCAAGTTGTACATTTATAAATGTAAATTGTTTTATTTAACTTTTTATTACATATTGATGTTGTGGTTTAAAGGTAGATTAGGTAGATAAATAAAAGACCCTTGTGTTGTTTAGCAATGATATACCTACTCGTTTACCAATGGCGGTCCTTCCAATTCCTATTCTCATTTACGTGGACGAACGGTCCGAGACAAAATAACCGAGCAGAATAAACAACTAATCGGGCTTCATTAGTGAAATGGTCAAAAGGATAATTTGTAGATGATGCTGTATGTCGGCCTTAGCATAGTTAACGAAACTTAATCGCAGCTCACAGGACACTCTCAAATTAAGTTTCCGCCGCCAAGTGAGGGGGTCAGTTAAAAAAGAGGCCCCCTAATCAGGTCCGCGCGAGCACGCGTTACGCACTTACATAATGAAAGGGGGAAGCAAGGGGGCCTGAGGGGGCAGCGGGGAGCCGTCATCTGCGTACACCCTGTCCGGCCGCCCTCGATCGATACCTATACGTGTGGACTTTATGTAAAAAGCCTCCTGCACACCCGGAGGACGCCGACCATAAGTGTCGAGAAACGAGTCGCCCCCGGGGAGGCAGGCACGAAATATCTTCAATTTTCGAGAGAAAATTTTCCAATGCGGGGGCGAGTGCCCGCGGCGGAAGGGCTGTAGCTCGCTCGGCCCGGACGCCTGTGTCCGAAAAATGTGCGCCCTTAATTGAATTTAGAGATTTGCCTTTCGGAACGCACGCTCGGATCACTGTTTATTGCGCCGGCCTCGTTATTACTCTTTATGAGACAGCACACATCGCGTACAGGCGTTTCACTTCCTTCATAAGCTATATTATATATGACATTCCTTAGGTAGGCATATAGTTAAATTTTAATAATTTCATCACTCAGAATACGGTTTATAGTCAATATCTTTCTACATTTCCTTGCTATCATGACCAAGACAAGTCAACTGTGCCTACCCCCAAATTCTTATAAATCGAATTCGATATTTTTGAGTTATTGTAAATTCGAATCTTCTCCAAAAATCATAAACGGACTTTAAAACTGATCATTAAATAAAGTACTTAAAGTTATTTATTTATTTATTTATTATTCAGAGAACCAACAGCTAACAATTCAAAATAATAATATAAGCTAGTTATATAACTTAAGTAAGAGAAAGCCAATTAAAGTTTATAAATCAACTTTCCGAAAATATGTACTCAATAGGCCAGGTGGGTCCAGGAAATTGTGGACTTTACGTTAAGTTTCTAGAAGCGTTGCGCTTTTAGAATAGAATAGAATAGAATAGAATAATAATTTATTGCCAAAAACAAGTACAGACATATGTCTGTACTTGTTTTTGGCAATAAATATATATACAAACAGTGACAAATACAGAATAAGAATATGCTAAAAATAAAAAGTACAGTTCAATTATTTTGGGGCAATAGGTCCCAGACTCAGCATGTGCTGAACAACAAGAGTCCAGCGCTGGTTTTCAGCCTGGGCCTTATTAGGGCTCGGTCGGTAGCAGAACCTAAGCGTCGGAGTTGGACGATGTGCTTTCAAATGCGTACGAATGACAAATAATAATAATAATACAAAAGTTAAAAAGTTAAAAAATAAGAGCGTGTGTGCGTGTGTATGTGTTAGTGTTGTGTGTGTATGTGTGAGTGTGTGTGTGTGTGTGAGAGCGTGCGTGCGTGCGTGCGTATATGTGTATGTGTACGAGCGTGCGAACGTTGTTGTGTGTTTGTGTGTGTGTGTGTGTGTGTGCGTACATGTGTGCGAGTGCAAAAAATAAAAAATAAATGAAAATGAATACCCAAGTGGAGAACAAAACAACTTACTTACCTTCGGCAATATAAACTGTGCTATTCCTGACCTTACGTACCTACATTAGGCAAATGACGATGTCCGCAGCAGCCAAGCTGCCAACGTACCATTAAGCTTACGTAGGTCCATGAACCATTTCTACATCAAAACCCATCGGCATCGGTAACCTCAGTCATTATATATAGAGCGAGACGGACCAAACTCGCGTAAATGTAAGAATTAGGTAAGTATCTATAAAAACCTTGGGCGCAATTCGGTTTGTTTCAATGGCCCGTCGTATCACGATGATCATAATATTGGCACTTTAGGTGACAGTTTTCCGAGAAAAGTAGGAAGCGAAAAGTAGTACGTCGGCGAAAAATTGCTAAATATTTCGCATAAGTAACTGGTAGAAAGTCGAAATATAATGATCATAGCACTATGGCGATATGACCCTTGTTATATATATTTTCAGTTGGGAAGTGACTTACACTAGCAAATACTACGCTAGGATGACTACATAGCTGCAAAACATGCATGTCAAGTCACTAAGGCTCAATCGTATATTTTTGTAAGTAATAATTAATCATACGAAAATGGTCCTAACCACTCAGATATTACGTCACAAAGACAGCTATAACGAAGTTCTGCAGCGTTTCGGTTTGTCCTGTCCGGTGCCCTTTTCACTAAATATAAATGAATGTCTTGAACGCTTCGGCTTTTAAATGATTTGTGGTATTACCACTGAGATTACCACAATATGTTTTAAAATATGTATCACACTAGCTTCCGCCCGCGACTTCGTCTGCATGGACCCGGAATAAAAACTATCCTATATTTGAATCCAGGTTATAAACTATCTTCGTGCAAAATTTCATCTAAATCGGTTGAGCCGTTTAAGCGTGATTCAGTAACAAACATCCAAACATCTAAACATCCAAACCTTCCCATTTATGATATTAGTAGGATAGTAAGATCTAGTAGTATTTGCCCCTGACTTCGTCCACGGTAACTTCTGTATCTACTCAACCCCAATACAATCCCTTTTTGGGATAAAAAGTCTCCTTTATTTAAATCCACTTTATGAACACACGGGTCTGTCAAATTTCATACTGACCCGTTTTTGCAACGTTGGGTAACAAACATCCAAATTTTTACGTTTGTAACCTATTCTAGTAGGTGCAAATTGTATATCGAGGAAAAGAGTGAGGTTGTAAGTTTGTACAGTCGACATCAAAGAGATGTTTACGTTGTGCACCTTATTACAATGGAATAAGGTGCACAACGTAAACATAACTTTGACGTCGTCGCCTGTATGTAGGGGTTATCTACGAGACTGGAGAATGGATCTGCAGGATGGATATACCTAATAGGCTATATTTTATCCCGCGGCTTCGCTTGCGCTATATGTAATAAGCGGATGGAGCTGTGCGGGCAGCTAAGTCCAAATAATACCTAAAATAAAAATACGATACTCATTAGATGACATTTAATAACAATCACCACATTTACATCCGACATAAACATTTGTCCCTCTCGCACTCCAACGACAACGACATCATAGGCGCCTCTGTTCTATTCACTCCTGTCTCGATTCCCATTACTATTCACCCCTTGCAGGTACATAGTGATATTCGGGATCCCGAGATCCGTAACAACTGCGCGTAATCGGAGGTCAGACTTACATTGGTTCATATCACCGCGGCGAGAAGTCGATATGAATTGTGGAGCGAGCGGAGCACAACTAACACCGCAACGTGGTGACAAACGAGGAAATCTACCCTCCTCTTTTTAATTTGCACAGTGCGAGTGAGACAGGAGTCGCTGAGTCGTGCGCGACGCGAGTTGGCAACCAGTTGTGTTAAAAATACTAAGAGCATCTGTCCCGTTAGCTTGTTTTAATCTCACCTCACTACCAAATATATATTGACCCTGCGATTCAAAGTAACTAAAAGTAGGTAGAGGTCTTGTTTTGTTAGGCGTGTCGGATGGACCCAGGGCTGTTATTCGGCGAGGTGAGCTTAAAACCAGTTACAGATAGGCAGGGCAGTTGTGCTAAGATGCCAAGAACTAGCGTAACCGGCCACGGCGGCGGCGCGGCGCCGTGATGTGACGACTCGCTAGCATCCAACCTTTAACCTTTCTCACTCCGTCACTCCGTTAAACAGTAACCCCCTTATTCATAAAACTTAAAATGCCTCTGCTAAAGAAAATGTGTTTTGTCCCTTTCTTACGAACACAAATGTCTAAGTGACAGATAACGATAAACGAATTTTAACGCCATTTTAGTTAAAACAGGCTTGTAGGACGTTTATGAATACGGCCGTAAGAGATGACTGCGATTCGTGGATAAACAATATAATTTACCTACTATGTAAAACGCGTTATTAGCAAAACGAGCTTCAGTGAAGCTTAACATTACCTCATATGCTGCAACATTGCCTATGAAGCCTAACTTTGCCTACCTTATAAAACGGCTTTTTGTTACCTAAGTATGTAACCTGCTTTTTTGTGAGAAGAATACGAGCAGCTGCCGGGTACAACCATTTGTATCTTACGTATACTCACACAATCGAGTTGATCCCAGTTTTATAAGGTAGGCAAAGTTAGGCTTCATAGGCAATGTTGCAGCATATGACGGTATGTAGTTTTTTTAATATCCCATAAAAATATCTGCATCGTTGCCGCCAACAAGACCGCAATTTGACGACCAGTTTAGCTTAGTTGAAAGTGAGCACGCCTACGAAGCTACAGGTTCTGTGTTCGAATCCCGGTATGGGCATTTATTTCTGTGATGACCTCGAATATTTGTTCCTGAGTTCTGGATCTTTTCTATTAACTTAACTATTTATTTATCTATATATTTATCGCCGTCTGGTGCCCATGGTACAGTCAAGGGCATATGTATACACCACAAATTCTCAAAAATATGTAGGCAGACCTTATTTCTGCAACAATAAGGTTGTAGTATACATATTTTTGAAACTTTGAGTGAATACATATTAGTGCCATCGACTGTACAAGCTTTGCTTAGTTTGGGACTCAGTCGATTTGTGGTAGATTGTCCGCAAATCATCACCATCAACCTCACCATCATCATCACTAAATACTTATGAAAATATTATTAATTTGTTTCATCATCTTTGCATTTATTTCGCAATTCAATGCGTTTTGCGTGCCCCTTCTACCACGTCAAATCGTTCGAGGGCGCGAGTGTGCCAAACACATTGAAATGAAATGCGACAAATATAGACCTCTAGATTGAGATAAGTAGTTCCTCGTATAAGCGACATGATTCACGAAGGTACACACGGCCCTTAACTTTTAGAAAACTCCACAGGAGAAAAGCGAACGTAGATCTCTGCATGAGCCAAGTGCATGCCAACTTGCGTGCAGTCACCCGCGGTTGAAGGGTTATTTAAAACTGTTTCAACGAAATTCAGACGTATAATAAGGTAAAAAAACCCTTTAAAAACATGGTTTAAACCGAGCTCGGTTCAGTGCTTTGCCTTATTTCAAGAACCCTCGATCACTCCAGGTTCCCAACACCAGATCCTGACCTGATGACCGCGGGAACACCTAGGAAGGATACCCTTTCAAACAAGAAAATAATTTTCGAAATCGGTCCAGGCCTTTGGGTGTAATCGGGCAGCATACATTAAAAAAATAAGAGTACGACGAATTGAGAACCTCCTCCTTTTTTTAAATTCGTCATAAAATGGACGCTCGCGACATTTGCAGGTATTTTCCCACAAACTCCATAGGTACTAAAAGAGCTTATTTGGCGTTTGACGGAACTGATAAACATCTTTATAATAAGTTGTATAAAATCAGTGTTTGTTGCCGAAAGCCTAACATAATAACTTATTAAAATGAAAATAAGATGCGTATACCATATGCAGGTACCTAAATATTGCTCACAACATACTTCAACGCTATCGCTATAATGAATTTCAGTCAGCAAGTAAAATCTTATATGCTACCTCCTTGAAGTATTGGTTCAAGGAGGTAGCATATAAGATTTTATCCATCCAAGATCCAAGGGCTCGTGATTCAATATCTGAAGTCAGGGATAAAATTAACATAACCTTTTTGTTTAAAATGTATAAGTAATTGCTTTTAAGGAAAGTGTTAAAAGAAATGGAGTGTTTTTATTCCATAGCTAAACACGAGCCTTATAATAAAACGTATTCAGCGTCGCCGTTGGAAACCTATTTCGACTGCCCTACCTACCGATGGGCGGCAGCTAGTCCGCGCACATGTAAAATAGCTCCGCTCACTACTTGGAGTATGCTCTACTTCCAATAAAATTTTGTGTTTATTTTATCAGTGTTTACTCCGACCTCCAATTCTACTGTATTCTATTACAGCATTACTAGTATTGACCTGGAGTAATGGAACATGTTGGAAATTACCCCACCGCGAAGAGGCTGGCTCTAAAATATATGTACCTATTGACGACTGCGACTTCGTTTGCATGGTAATGTGTTGGGAATTAACGCATTTCTTCTCTTGGATATAGAACACATGCAGTTCTATCAAGTAAAATGTTGAGAAAACCTATTTTAACTAAAATGCCGTTAAAATTAGTTTATCATTATCTGTCATTCTGATACACAGACCAGTAAAGGATATATGCTTTGTGATTTTAAGTTTTAAATGCATATTTAAACTAACAATAACGAGGTTGTTTGATTGTGACGTCACAAGCCAGTAATCACTACACATTTCATACTAACGGAGAGTTTTTGACGTTTCATAAAAAGAATCTGATTTAACTTTTGTCAAATTGTCTATTATGTGACTCGTACAACAGCAGACAAGCTAGTGCAACTAGTATACTAAAAACTCAATAGATGGCGCAGACGTCAATGGAATCTGCGCCCTACAATTACAGACATGTTAGCGTAATTAGAACCCTAGCGAACATAATCGACGGCATAAAATGGACCATGCAGCCTTTTTTCCATTTCCATAGCATCCACAGTGATTTGATATGCATTAGGTAGAGGCTGAATCCAAGCAAACAGGAATGAGAATCTAGTCCAAGGCTAAACAACAATATAATTACAACGAACTAATCTTGAAATAAACTTTATTCTTGTTTAGTCGAATAGGGAAGATGCAGCTATAATGTTTACCATTATTTTGTAACCAAAATGTTGAAAAAACATAAAATAATAGCTACTGAAACGTTTTTACTTTAGTTTATACTAATTTCAAACAATCATTACGATTTGAAGTAATGTGAAACGGAACGTGTTTTAATCCAACATTTATTTATTTATTGCATAAGTACAATTAACAATAACCGTCAAGTCTTACGTGCTAATCGAAATTACAATTATTAATAGCTAACATGCATTATTTAATATCAGGTGCAGTGAAATTATTATTATAAGTACATTCAGCGTCTGGTGACGTCACTCCTGTCAAAAGTCAAAACTTAAACAACTCTATGACATCTAGGGACGAACCAAGGACAAACAAATATGGCGAGTGACACACATGAGTGACGTCACAAGAACTGTAGATCCATTTAGGCGCGAAAGTTTTAATTGTCACTTAGTAACAGGAATTTGTGACTGTAAATTATAGTATTAATTTTTTATGAAGTGAAAACTTCTTTAGCGGTGCTGTGCACTTTTTGGAATGGGGAAAAAATGTTGAACTCGCCACAGGTCCCGTGAAAGTAAGTTTCGACATAGGTCACGTGACCGTAAGATTCGACATAGGTCACGTGACCGTAAGATTCGACAGATTGAAAATTCGTAAGACGGACACGAGAACTGATCGAAAAACTTACAATGTCATTGAGTTTTCACTTCTGCCGGCACTCCCGGTCTTTTTTATACTTTCGTGGTCTATTCTACATGTGATTATTTCAAATGAAAGCAAAATTTAAAATATGGCATCTTCCCTAGTTATCGGCTGTATTAGGCCTTCATATAAACCGATAAATAACATGTAAAACTTAGCGAATTAGGCTCAATGCACAAATCAGGTACCAGGGGCCCAACTTTCGATTTTTTGGAGCGCTCGAAAATTAAAGTGACTGCGATTGTAGTGTCAAAACTGTAGGCACTTACTCTCTACCGATAGAACTGAATACGAGCCGCCAACTCCACTCGTATTTCAATTGTCTATCGTTATTCCAAAATAACATTTCATCGTTATTGACAGTTTTCGAGAGAAAGAGTCGAGCTCCCCAGACCCCGTATCATGGTCGGCCTT
Source organism: Epinotia bilunana (assembly GCA_947049275.1). Classification (NCBI taxonomy): domain Eukaryota; kingdom Metazoa; phylum Arthropoda; class Insecta; order Lepidoptera; family Tortricidae; genus Epinotia; species Epinotia bilunana. The sequence goes on along the minus strand of OX346252.1, from coordinate 31,582,750 downwards.
ATCACATGATAAGTGACTGGATAGAGCGTCTGTCACTGGCTTACACCGTTCGATAGAACGAGACGACGCTCTTATTTTGTCACTTATTGCGTGATAAGGCCGACCATGATACGGGGCCAGGTCACTGATATAGCGTGAGCTGAGAGATTAGGCATAGCATTAATAGGGTTCACAGTAATATAAATAAAAATGTATTTTCATTAGCATCATTACGAAAATACTCGGAAAGAATTAATCTTACATTGAAATTTGCTATTTTAAGATTTTTAAATTCCTGAAAACAAACAATAAGGACGTTGTTTGATTGTGACGTCACAAGCAAGTAATCCATGCAAGTTCCATACTAACGGAGCGTTTATGACGTTTCATAAAAATAAGCTGATTAGATTTTTGACAAATACTGTATTGTCAAATCCGAGCGGTTATTGAACCCGGAACCCGTTGACAACTACCATAACTGAACTGACGCTACGCGTGCTTTAATCCCAAAATCTACGGTATCTCAAATAATATACAAATCTGTCATCCACTTAACAGAGACGTAGTAAGCACCTACCGACCGCAACCCTCCCTTTGACGTCTCTCCTCGCGCACAAGTCCCGTCACAGGTATCGTCTCAGTTAAACGGTAGGCCTATACGCATATTAGTGGAACAAATTGGAATGTTACGTTCATTGGGTTCGACGCTGTTCTGCAAAAGGAAGATTCGAAAACCTTCTGGATGATTCTGTCACTTAATTTAGTCGGTAGGAATCACAGCATAAAAGAAGTGTCATCGTATTCGGTTCGATAAGGTAAGGTTTGTTAATGGCTGTAGATATTTTCCAACCACAGTCTTACCTATATAATAATAATAATAAGCCCGCGGTGGCAGCTTATGGCGAGCTGACGGTGAGAAGCGAAACCGCGGACCCCTAACCTCTAGAGGGCCTGAGTGATCTGGCCCTCGCCTCTGTGCTTCAAGAGCGTCGAATCGAGAGTCGCAAGAGCGAAACCTATGCTTTAGGTTGAAAGTGTAAAATATCATAACACCGGCGGTCCTTGAACGGATTACCGGGATCTGGCTACCGCACCCTCCCCCCCGACAACCTTACCCCCTTCATACATACTGAAGTACAAACTTATAACCTTACTGACTTTTCCTCTATAGGTAATGTTAGTATAGATTATAGTAGGTACTTGCTCAGGATCTGGCGTAATTTAAAATATTATGATAAGTTTATTAATGCAATTGAAAAATGTCACACGTTTTAAACTTGCCCTTGAAAACTTTTTACACGTGTTCCTTACGAGTACAATAGTAGATTGTATGACAAGGGTCTAAAATAAGCCATACCTATCACCACGAGATAGACAGTTCGATTTACCTACTGCTTTTATACCAGAGACTAGTATAAGTTACCGATCGCATTTGCGTTTTACCCTCAATTTGTATGGGATTTGACAGCTAAACGCAAACGCGGTCGTAGCGTTTTGTTTCGGTAAAACTTATACTAGAGCCTCTGTTATATTTTTCACTTCGGCTGCGAGCAAATTAGTAAAAACAAAGATTATCCATCCATATTAAATACCACGGCGAAAAGATTGTTCAATTAGGCGCCATTATTTTTTTTATAAACTTCTTTGACACCGATACAAAATATTGACACCATGAATAAACGCCTCTAACCGTCTAAAATGCCACGTCCAAACGGCCGAGCGCAGCGGACAGCATACGGGGGGCATACGATAAAGCGAGATAGACACCAGTCTATCCTGCTCAATCTTCATATCTTATGCTATGTATGCAGTTAACCACGCTTGACCGGCTATAATCGCTCAGAGGCGTTGATTTTTATAATAATTGTGAATTAGGGACAAAAAACACCTAATGTTTGAAATGAATTCTGTTTCCTGATTGGTCGAATTTAATATCTAGCTGTTATCTAGTTAGTAAGGTTAGTTGATAACAAATACAAATATTTTTTAAAGAGTTCTGATTGGTGGATGTAATACGGTGAACTGTTTTGATTTGTCAAATTATAATGTTTTATAAATCATAAATATGTATTTATACATATTTTCCCTAGGGCTTAAATGTATGTCTACTTCCCAACCAGCAAGTAGCATTAGCGTAAATCTTTTCCAAAAATGAAGTAGAGTTACATGAACGACACATCAAACACAAGCAGGGAACCGGGGGCTACTTCTCTGTTATATCTGCCCGTCCAAGATACATGCCTCGCATAGGCGCACTCGTGTTACCGGCCGGCCAGGCGCCCCTTCCCCCCCGCCCCCCGCCGCCCCCACCACCCTGCGCCATCTAGTGCGGCTAGCGCGCTAGGGTTCCTACACAACCTGTTTTAAATACTTTAAATTTAAATTAAATTTTTCGTGAAGTTTAAAATTAAGACAGATTTACGTCTCTCGTTATTAAAAACTATTATCAAAAGAAAATAAAGTACAAATGACATTCTCCCAGTCAAAAAAGGGGCTAAACAGAAACACTTAAGGGTACATTGCAAAAAAATGCCGTGGTCTTAATCTAATCTTTGTTTTAACTGTTTTCCATTGTGTAACGAAAGTTACCCAAATAAAATGCGTAATTGTCGTTACACAATGGAAAATTTTAAGTGTCCATTAAATTAAAACCCTTATCTAGTTATGTAAGAACATTACAACCCTTATAGTGGATGTAATTTATTGTATTTACAAACAAAATATAAAAGTTGTTATTAGCCATACGATAAAAGGGACGTAATGGAACGAATAAGATTTCACAAATTAAAGGCGTATTAATCTTAAAAACGTGTCATTTTTTTGGAAAAAAGCTCACTTACGATTACACCTAAACGACATTCCATATAACTTAATTTTGTCTTAATAATTTTCACGCGCTTCTTCATTGTTTTAAAATTAGGTATGCCTAATTTAGTTTTTTTACTTTAGTTACGTGGAGATTTACTTCCTAGAGTATTTCTATCATCATGGTTAAATCTTACTTACACTGTAATGTCAATCTAATCTTAGTAAAATCGGGTCACAGTTATTTAATTGTTTGAATTTTATTGCTGATTTTTGCTTGTGACGGGTGTTATTTCATGTTCTTTTTTGCATTTGATATTACAGTTCAGAAACACCGTTATTGTGTAGTTTAAGATTATTTAATCAAAGAACTCACCACTGCATAGTAAATCAAGTAAATGTAGATAAACGACAGGAATAAAATTAATTAAAATTGTTTATAATGTAAAGTAAAAGTTTAACGTCGCGTTGGTGTCAGCCCTGGATGTCCAGCGCGCATCCCTGATTCTGTAGAACAGCGGCGCCGTGCGTGCCCGGCGCGCTGTGAACAGCCTGCCCTGCGTGTGGAGGTGGACGTCCCTAACCCCCCGAGAAAGGGGTGCCCCGCTTCTTCCTCCTTGTACAAATTCCCCTGGCGATGGAAATGTGCTCGGCCACATTTTATACAATTTCTAGTCCGTACGCTCCAAACTTTACTCGTGTCCACATTCAACGATATTAAATTGCTTAATTCCCTCCGTGGCGACGAGGACACGACTAAGATTAGGGCGCTCTATGAATGGTCTGACCGAGTTATTAAACTTGTTTGTTGTGAACAATTTTCCCGGCCGTTGACTTTTCGTTTCATTCACTTGGCGGAAACTTGTTTATTATCGCGAGTCTCAGCTATCGTCGCTCGTGCCCTAATCGTAGGTGCTACGCGTACGCGCCGCACGGTATTATGCACTCGGTTTGTGTAAGTAAATCTTTTAATTGTTATTCGTTTCATTACTCAAACCTTCACTCGTATAACTACTTTATATACATATTACAAAGTATCACGATAAACGGCCATATATTATGTAAAGGTTACAAAATAATACCTAAGTTAAATCGATCTAGGCGGTCTCAAGAGTGGACAGTGTTACTTATTATTGTTTACTTACTTACTTTCGATTGATATTTTTATTCCTTTGTAACTACTTTACGGTAAAACGTAGCTCTTATCTTTTAAGGCGAGGCAAAGTAAAGTACTTATCCCTCTTTATATCACTAGTCATTCAATCCTTTATTAAAGGCACAAAAGATACTATATACATAAAGTTTAACCCACCTTTATATTCATATATTAACATATTTTCTATATGAAGTTTTAGTTTTAGTTTTGTCAGTCAATTATTGATCACAAAAACGAATTGTGCAAAGTTGTAAGTGACTGCAATGAAAATACAAGAAGGAATGTGACTTTCATCCCCAGTTTGGTGGGGCGGCAGAAGGCGGCTAGTGATAGCATCATCGGAGGCCATGGCGGTCGTTGTTGGAATACTTGTCATGTACAGAACGGCTCGGCTTTTAATTAAAGCTCAAGTAATTTAGAGAGCCAGGGCCTGTACGAATACACCACGCGTGGCCATGTATTAGGTACAATCTTCTGCATACTCATTTGGAAATGTTTAAACAGCGAGGTAGCTGGGGGAGGGCCGGGCGTTGGTTAGTTCTCTACAGATAAATTAATAACGTAGCGGCTGCGGATATACCTACTCGTCCTTGTAGCTACCACGCGTGGCTCCGCCGGCCGGGGTGATTCCTTTACAATTACTTTTGCAAAATTAAATAATTTCAGCATACGCATAATACTTTTGCATCACGCATTTATTATAATACTTCGTCCGCGTGGACCCGGGATGAAAACTAATCTATATTTTAATCCAGGCTATAAACTATCTTCGTGCAAAATTTCATTCAAATCGGTTCAGCCGTTTAAGCGTGATTGAGTAACAAACATCCAAACATCGAAACTTTCGCATTTATAATATTAGTAGGATACTGATTTCAGTATTATAATAAATGCGTAATGGGAACTGAAGTTAAGAGAAGAAGTTACTTTAAGGGTCGGTATTATATTATAATTATGCGTTGAACATATGTCACATCAAATTTTTGTAACTCATTACATTTTGTGACAATACTGACCGTCAAAGGGTTTATTTATGTAAAGGATCTTTATAAAACCGGGGTGTCTGGCATTTGAGTAAGCAATACTATAAGGCACTGGTCCCACCGCCGACTAGTAAGCTAGAAAAGTTGAGCGAGTAGCATTACATTGCGGATCTGTAAAGGTCGATTGATCACACTGTGCCTGGTCAGCACGCAATGAACCGTTACTCGCCCAACTTTTCTAGCTTACTAGCCGGCGGTGGGACCAGTGCCTAAAGTAATGTGTGTTGTAACTTAATACATAAGTATAATACTATCGAATAACTAGAACTTACAAGTTGGAGACAAGAACTTTAAAAAATATATAATTAAAATCATATTAATTCCGTATGATCAAAGTAGTATTGCCTTTGAAAATCAAACAGGCTCGCCAACGTAACAGAATATAGCGAGGAGTTTCCGCAAAACCAACATCCTATAGCTCAGAGATGCGAGATGTAAAATTTGAGCAGAGTAGCGCACACCTATTATGAAATTTGTGCACACAGACGTGCCGGACACACACACACACGTAACCAAGTACTCGGACTTAGGTGGCTATCGGGGGAGGGTGCGTTCGAATACTTGCGACTCTCCCCAGCTTAAATTCCCGTATTAATATGTATCTTCTTTACGCATGGATTTCAGAACGCCGATGGTGCTCGTAATTATATTGTGGTCGGTTAAGTACGCAACCCTTTTTAATACCTACGTTAAAAATGTGTAAGATAACTTTTGAATATGACATTTACAAGAAATTTTGTGATGTTTGTAAAAAATAATTAGAATCATACTGCAATATTTAATTTTATTACATAGATTACTACCTTTTACATTAATATTGTCATTTTTATCACGAGTCATATTTACCTGTTCCATTGTCTCGAAATTGATCTAATACAACTAACCCTTTTAGTGTCCATGAAATTGTTATGCAAGATTGTCCGCTACATTCGACTTCCGCACGCTACGGGCTACGGCTTGCTACGGGCTATGGCTTGCTACGGCGTAGCACGTCCGTCACAAACTGTTTTCGGTTAAGCTGTAATAGGTACATAATGTAAATCGGATGACATTTGAATTTCAATATTATCAAGCTGGTGTAATTGGAGCCGGATTTAAGGTGTCCTTTTTGTACTGATGCCGACCGGACTTAAAAACAAAAAGTGGCGCAGCAAAACGGGACGTACTATTTTATGGCTTCCGTTATCAACAAGGAACCTTCACAGTATCGCCGTACCCGTCTGTCTGCTCTCGGTTAACTCACAAACTCTTGCTGAATTTGTTACGCAGACAACATTGTGTTACTCGTCTATAGCACCGAAGAATGCGAATTTTTCAAACAGGGTTCTAATTGCGAAATTTAATCTTTAAAATATTAGTAGGTGCTTATTGTCACAATCAAAAAATACGGATGTAGTCGAACGGACGAGCGAAGCGAACGAAGTTGTATGCTTCAGCTTGGGGCGGCGAAAATCGTTTGTCTGTGCGGTGTCGGTGCCCGGAGTGACCCGCTGTTCTCCTCTTCAGCTCGTATTTCTCAACCGATTGTCGTGAAATTTTGTGAGCAGGTTCGTAATTTATACAGATTCTTTTAAAGTTACTTTTTCGATATTTAATTTAAGTTTTTTTTAAAAGACAGGTTCGGTAGTTTTAGACATTCGTGGATTCGTCTATAGTCAGATTCAGCTTCGCTTCATTTCTTCTTCATCAAATCAAATTGATCCACAAATTGGTATTTCCTGGCCTCAGCAATAATATACTATTTCTACAATATGCTCGGAAATGTTCGCCTTACTGTAGCAAAAACGGTACGTGAAGTTCCTCGTTACTGACGAACGCTAAAAAGTTAATAGTCATTAAGCCCGCATCACACTGGCGCGGCCAGGCAGTGACGGAACATAGTAAACTTGGCCTCTGCAATAATGTACTATTTAAGGTATCTCGCCTACACTTAAAGTGGGGACACATCGTTAGACATAATAGCTTGTTCAAAAATTATATGGGTTTCTTAAAAAACCGTTTTCAACTAAGTGGTCCATTTGTGTGGTATTGGGGTCAAGTGTCGATGTAACAAAGACAGACAGGCAAGTACGGAACCCTACACTGCGCGTGGCCCGACACGCACTTGGCCGGTTTTTGATAAGGATATCAATCATATCATAAGGCGCGTCCAAACGTTCTAGCGCGGCGGGTGACTTACAGTGGATAAGCTATAAGATAGGTCGAGACCTAGAGAATAGAATGCATCCTATGCATTCTATTCATTCCAGATCGATTCTAGAGCAAGATATAACGTTTTCTGTCTCGCTCTTATTTCAGTAAGACGTTATCAAGGCTCACATTTTGTACTTATCATGCTCGAAGCGTGGGTCATGTTAGGCTTAGCAAGCGAGGTTAGTACATTTCCAATCAGAAAACAGAATTAATTACAAACATTAGGTGTATTTCATTCCCAAATTCGAAATAATAATAAAAAATAACGGGTCTGACCATCTATAGGTACGCAGCTAAACGTTCAAGCGTGGTTGACTGCATACAAAGTATAAGCCATGAGATTGAGCGGGATAGACTGCTGTCTATCTCGCTTTATCTTATGCCCTATATGCGTATGCTGTCTGCCGCGCTCGGCCGTTTGGAGGAGGCTACTGATGGTCAAAGGCGTTTTTTCGTGGTGTGATTTTTATTTATCTGTGTCAACGCAGCTTATTATAAAAATCATGCCGCCAAATTGAACAATATTTTCGCCGTAAGATTTGTTATTGATTGTGGATGGATATTCTTTGCTTTCAAATTTTCTCGCAGTCAAAGTGTAAAGTAAAGTGTATAACTCTCGTCTAAAAGCCATATTACCCCTTGAAATATTTCCCCTCACTTCGTTCGGGAAAATAGCCATCTCGTGGTAACATGGCTTATTTTAGACCCTTATTGTCATACAAACTACTATTGATATTTGACAACTCGCTATCATCATACGCCTTAGTTATATAATAAGTTGATACATTTATTGAAATTACGCTATAATAGGATTTTTTCGCATATCCGTTTGTTGTCTTTATCATTTGGTAAGTATGCGTTTCGTGAAGGTCTACCATATAATAGGGTATATTCAAGCATTTTGTTAATTTTTTTAAACTATTCTATAAGTAATTATATAACCGGAAAAAATATAACACTTTCACAATATTATTGAATGAGCTAAAAATAATAATTAAAACTACTATTATTTTCGGACGATTAAAACGCCGCCATTTTGGCGCGCTCATTTTGTGACGTCACCGTGCACTTAGAATAAATAAACAACGAAGTGTTTGATTCACAGTTTTAGTAAACGTGAGTTAATAAAGCTTGTAAGATCAACTTATTGTAACGGAAGAACACAAGAGCTTATTATTAATATTGTATTGCCCCTATTTGTGAAAATAACACTCAAACTGCACCTGACATGATATATTTTCATATGCCCAAAGATGCAAAATATAAGGAAAAAGGGGTGTAAGGCGATGAGGAGATATAATGTATCGTGTTTGAGTAGTTTATGTTGTTATGAATATCCTTTCGAAGTGATTATTAAATGTTTGAACCTAAAATCTTTTTTATTACGACTCCCGAACAATATAAACAATAACCTAACCTAAAAATTTATATACTTATTCATTCATAAAACTATTCTGATTCCCATTTTTTTAGTTATTAATGTTACAAAATATTATGAATTTTGTTGATCAACAGCTGACTACGAGTGTTGATTTTGATCACGAAACGTTTTAGCTAAGTTTCTATGTTTGCACTGTTGAAGAATTTAATCCTTTCTACTGAGTGTCCTACACAAATTTGTTTTATTTATAAAGATGTTCTCACCATGTAACATTCCTAATACCAACAAATCTTTGATTAGGTATATAATGAACATATGTACTAGTTTTTTATTCCACTTATTTAAGAAAGACACCTACGAGTACTTAGTCATCATGAACACATTAATTTCAGGCAGATTATCCGACTTTGCCTTGATAAAACCGCTTCCAGTCATTGTGGCGAGTCTTTTTTCACAAGGAGTCACTGCTTTCAGTTAATAATCCCCAAAAAACACTGATTGTTTATCATAAACAGCGGCAAAACAATGCGAATAACTTTCAATAATCATACAAACGACCTGTTAACAGTCGACACTGAGTGCACGGTGACGTCACGATTCGCTCGGCCAACAGCGTTGCGTTTTGAAAATTTGCGAGAGAATTTGAAAAATACTACTTTTAAATAATTAAGTTTGTTAATAGAAACATGATCATTTGTAAAAATAATCATGTGAGTATATTTATTAAGCAATAAAGATTACTCATGATTTTTTTGGCCATTTCTGAATCACATGCATATTCCCTATTATATCGGAACGATGCAAGCCCGCCATTTTGACGTCACTGGTGACAGCGATAGATTTCGAGTAAAAAAGAAATTAAAAATTTAACGTATTGAAATTGGGAGTCAAATGTTTCGAAAAATTATCCTAAGCGATACAACTATCCTAAGCGGAAGCCAGAATAAAGATGTACCTATAAAAATGTTGAATGTTTTTCCGTTCATGGAAAGCTGACATCCTTCGCAACAAAGTAACGTCTGGCATGATACTGGCTGATTCTTATTTTTATTAAAGGACTTATAAGTAGAGATAAGCCGGCTTTACGCATTTAAACGAGTTTTAACTCTTAGGTACCTAATGATAATTCAATTCATTTATTTCAGACCAGGTACATAAAATATATTAGTAATAATTTACTTTAAAAACAAAGTTTTAACCGACTTCAGTTTAGTACAAATTAAGTACCACATGAACTGATTTCCGAGAGTAAATGCGTTGATTATTGGAGAAAAAAAACCAATCGCTGTACGAGTATGTGGCCCGATAATATGTGAGGACTTCCGTCGATTCCACAAGGATCACCTTTGGCACTTCATTAGTTGCTATTTCAACGGAATCTTATCAGAATATGTGACGTACTTTTTGTACTTTTAAGTACATAATTGAGGAATTCCATTGATGATGAAGACCACATATGACTATATGTGGTCTTCATCATCAATTCCACTCCACCAAATTTATGATTTCCGGGTATAAATAAGTACACGAGTTATAATAGAAAATACCAAAATCACTACACGTGTACCTAATATAATTGAGGAGTTCCTCATGGATCCCATCATCCAACTAAATTTTTGAAAAAAATGGGACCCACCTGATAGCATATACTTACTTACAAAAAAACGAATCGGCTCATCAATAACGGAGTTCTGAGGTAACAAACATTGAAAAAAAATACAACCGACTTGAGAATCTCCTCCTTTTTTTGATACTTGGGTAGCATTTTGTCGCATCCCGTGTTTGTTATTCTGTCTAAGAAGCCGTCAGTCTCCGTGTTTGTGTGCTTAGTTATTGGCTTGCTGTCGCTCCACAGTTCTAGATTTCTTAATCTGTAGAGCGATTTGTGCGCCTCTGACTTAATCACCATGTGAAGTGGCGGTAGGTCCTGTAGGACTTCTAGCGCCGCTGTAGGCGTCCCTAGCAGCATTTTCGTTGGTATTTCGTTGGGCCAACTTAAAATGCTACTAGGGGTGGTTCTATACGCCCCTGTTATAGCCATGCATGCCGAACTCTGCACCTTCATCAGGGCATCTCTGCATGTGCTCATTAAAGTCCTTGGCCAACATACCAGGCTACCGTACAATAATATGGGCCTCACCATCATGGTGTAGATCCACTTCAGTACCTTTGGGTTCAGTCCCCATGTTTTGCCATACGCTGATCTGTGTAGATCAGCGTATGGCAAAGCAAAGCATACAGATCTCACCATTACAAAGGCACTGAGGGTATTTGGGATGTGTATCCCAAATACCCTCAGTGCCTTTGTAATGGTGAGATCTGTATGCTTCTTCCAATTCAGTTCCTAATCCAGAGTGACACCTACATTTTTGACATCATTGGACAGTTCTAGTACCCTCCATAGCTTTAAGTTTTTGATATCCTCAGTCGGCCATATTTAATTTTATGGCTCCATTTTGAATTATAGTTAAGATAAGAAAAGATAAATCTTTATTTGCTATAAATATGGTACAATATGGTGGTATTAACTTACATTATATTCCTATACTACTATACTATATTTATATTTATTGTACATTATATACTACTCAAAAGAAAATAGGGGCCACAAGTATGGTGATCGTTACGTAAAAATTATATTAAACAGTAATATATTTTTTTTCTAGCTTTTAGACTTAAACTCCAGCATGAAAGAGGTTAGATTCTGCTTTCAGAATGCATTCGTATCCTTATACGGGAGTTCATTAATTAGCCACTTATCAATTAGTTTATGTCCAATAATTACAATGGCCCTTATTTTCTTTTGAGCAGTATATTTCAGTTAAATTATTAATATCTCGAGTTCTAATTCACGTTAGAATCACAAACTTGGTATCTACTTAAATATACATATATGGGGAAAGGGAATTCAACTAGATAATACCGATATCTCAGTTACTAAATTACTTGAGAATACAAAATTGGTGTTTATTTATATATTTGAGGTCAACGAATTACATACTTAGTAATATTTTAACGAGATATATATTTGTTATGAAATAAAATTAAAATACTTATAACACTTGCTTATACTTATTTATACGCTATACACTTAATTACACTTACGTCGTTTTTATACATTTACATTTGCAACGAGCAGTATTGCATGCGCAGCTACCGGTGCAGCCTCTCTGACCCTGACAATTACATTTAACTAATTTGTTACAGGCCTTTGAAGGAATAGGTATGGTTTTCCAAATCGGAACCCATAAAGCAACTTCTATTTTTTGAGTCCAGCCCCAGCCTTCTGGACTAGGGGTATGCTGATGGCTAAGCTCGCTGGTAAACTATACTCCTGCCTGATATGCAGCACGCTTGGAGTATTGGAGCGGTGCGTCTTTTTTTGGGGGAAGATTCTCCATTGCCTTTCTTTTCGGGCTTCATTCACGTCGTCTAATTCACAGTTATTATCGTACATGATCACGGTGAACCGTTCTATTAGTTTAAAATGTACATTTTCAAACTGTGCGGCTAATTTCTGATTATGGACGAAGTGCCATGTAGGTAAAGGCATGTGCCACAAGAGGATACCAATGCCACGCCTCCCACGCAGATTTTTTCCTCGTCCAAAAAATGATGATGTAGTGTCACACCCCATAAAATTATGGAATATAAGAAGGGCTTGGGATTTCTCTACACCCAATTTTTCGTAGGCTTGTACCAAAAGCAACAAAAATCTTCACATTTGTACATAACATCATCAGGTGATGGAACTTACCATTGAGGATTACCACTACGTCCGCGTCAACGGTACGCACCATACAGTTACTACAGCCATTCAAAAGTGCATCCTGTAAGTGGACAATCAGCATGGTATCTGCTTCCTCGTGACCACTTGGTAACATGGACCTATCAGTTCCTCTTCAAACAACTTCGGTATCACATGTAATGGACAATAACCTTGTTTTCGTGGCATTCAAAACTAGTCCATTTTTTTGAAAGGAATGAATAAAGTTCCTGTTTGTTGGTGGAGTCTTTTAAGAAATCGGCCCACTTAGGTGGGAGTTTGTTCTTTCCTTCACACTTTCTCCTAAGACCCTTACCTCGCTTTTCTCTAGTGGCTTTCTTGAGGCTTGCAGGGTTGTATTTGTCCCACACTACATCAACTCGCTTGTAGCCTTCTAATTGTTTAATGATGTGAAGAATTAATACGTTATCAGCATAATCGTCGAATGCGAATGTTGCTAAAACGATGTTGGTAGTTGGGGTCAAAACATTAACGTTATTATATTTTTATTACTTGTTATTACAGAGGCTATATAATATATTGTACGTAATACATAATCTGCGGAAATTTCAAGTGTCTACATATTTAACGGTTCTAGAGGTATACCTACCGATGATTATGGGCGGGCAATAAAACGCCATACAATTACGATTCATGTATGATCATGTATGACAACACTGTTTAATTTTTAATTAATATTTATTTTTATGTTTTTTTTTTCCCACCTATCTTTCCAAGTTGGGCCCCGAAGGGGCCCTTAACTAATAACCTATTTATTTTTATGAATGTACTAGCTGATGCCCGCGGTGGTTATAGGAAAATGTAACATATTGAATTTTCCCGTGGGGGGTTTTACCGCTGGAAAAAGTAGCCTATGTCACTCTCCAGCTTCTAAACTATCTCCATACCAAAAATCACATCAATACGATACGACGCTCCGTTGCGACGTGAAAGAAGGACAAACATACACACTTTCGCATTTATAATATTAGCAAGGATGTTAAAGCAGCAATAGAAAAACAACTTCTGTGAAAATTTTAACAGTCTAGCTATTGCTGATACGCAGCCAGCCGGATGGACAGCGGAAGCTTAGGAACAGGGTTCCGTTTGATATCCTTTGGGAACTCGACTCTACAAAAGGTCGCCATCTTGACGAGAGTCATGTCTATTTGATTTTTTAAATGGTTTAATTTGTTATTTCGTAGTAAATTTATACGAATACTGACTCTGGAGGATGCCATTTCTCTTTTATAATGAATTCCTTGACCCCAAATATGTATATTTAGACACTAAGTTTGTGATTCTACGTTATTTAGAACTCGAGATATCAATGGTATACATACAAGGTGTAACAAAAATGGGGTATGAACCGATCAAGGGCTCAACAGGGGTCGTATTCTGACAAGAAAAAACAGAAAAAAAAAAATTTGACGCGATTTTTTTTTACATTTCTTTGGAACTTGTCGCCCTAGTCGGCCAACGCTCCATACTAAAGTAAAAAAAAATCGCGTCTATAAATTTATTTTTTTCTTTTTTTTCTTACCAGAACACGATACCTGTTGAGCCCTTGATCGGTTCACACCCCATTTTTGGTACACCCTGTATAATTCAAAATGGCCGCCAAAAAATTAAAGATGGCCGACGGAGGAGTAGGTTAGTACCTGAGTGGTAGTGGTGACAGGTACCTACTGAACAAAAATTGATGCTTTTGTCCAGCGTGTCCACATTATCACCCGAAACTTACTTCCTATATCGTTATAATATCCTGGCAGCGAATTGTTCCCAATTCTACAGATTTCCATTACAGATTCCCAATTCCACAGCTTCCAAATTCTACAGATTCCCAATTCTTCAGATTCCCAACTCTACAGATTCCCAATTCTGCAGATTTCCAAGTCTACAGATTCTGAATTCTGCAGATTTCCATTTCTTCAGATTACCAATTCTACAGATTCCGGATTCTACTGGTTACGTGTTCTTCAGATAATAATTTCAACTTTAGTACCTACACGTAAATTCTTACGGACAGACGGACGGACATGGCGAAACTATAAGGTTCCTTGTTGACTACGGAACCCTAAAAATCGGTTCTGGCGCTTCGCCGGCCGCTACCTCGACGCGCTCGCTTCGCTCGCTCGGCTCGCGGGCGTAGAGTCGCAGTACACCTAACACCTCCTCGCTTCGCTCATCGTCGTACCTACACGGACCTGCCTTAGAATTGGAAATCTGTAAACATGAGAATCTGTAAAATTGGGAATCTGTAAACATGCGAATCTATAGAATCGAGAATTGGGAATCTTTATCATCTCCAGATGACACTCCAGCGCCATTTAATCTTTTGTATATTTTGACTGCTGAATTGTTTTTTTTTCCTTTGTATGTAGCCATCATTGTCTCTTCAACCATGCTTGTAAATTTTATAGTTCATTATGTTTACGTTCTCTTTGTTGATTCTACACAACGAAGCATGAATATACTGCACATAAGCTAGACGGCTGCATCAATTGGAGCAGATGGTTGAAATAGGACAGAAACACGTGACCAATTATTAACTTAATTTTCTACCTTCCACTTAATGAATTTTCGTAATTTTTGGAATATCTATCGTTCGATTTAGGCGGAAGTAAGTTATTTTTAGCTAACTCCTCCCCCGCTTTAAGTGAGGAGGAGTGCCGTCTACTTATTTCGGAATCAGACTCGTCTCAACCCATTTTTGAAGAATTGTAATAAATCTAAATAAATCTAAAATGTAAAATATTAAATTTCATTGCACTTTTTCGTTATAAATACTGCGTTTAGTTATTGGCACTGTCTTACCAATCATTTTTTTATTGTTTTGTTTTATAACTAATGTTCAAGTATGAACATTAGTTATATTGTAACAGACGAGTTTTTCTAAACAACAAAAAAATAATTCAAAAATAACAAAAATTATCTTTACAGTACATATGGTGCTACTTTCCCGCACTAGTGCGGAAAAGAGCACTTTTCGTGCATATCTCGAAAATTTAAAGAGCCATATGTACATTAAAACGTTGTACGATACACGTGCGAATAGGTAATTCGCAACTCGTGTCGATTTAAAACACTCCCTTCGGTCGTGTTTTAATTTATCACCACTCGTTGCGAATTTCCTATTTTTGGCACTTGTATCGTAAATAACTATAACTTTTGTCCACCATTTTACACATTTATTTTGCACAACACAATTATGAACTAAACGCAGCATACAAACTTTTCCGCACTAACCTAGTCGCAACTTTTTTTTTATATCCATCATGGTTTCTTTGACTGAGTTGCCAACCAACAGTACTGACCTTTTTTAATTTAAATTTGTTCTGGGTATTAATTTAAAGTGTAGGTACCTACTTATTATTAAAACAATTAGTCGAATGCATATTAAAAAGTATAGGTACTTTAAATAAAAATATATTTGAAAAATATACGAACACATCGCCTCACTTCCTTACTTTTTGTATAGGTCCGGTGACGCATGATATGTAATAGGAATTACATACTTAAGTAGGTACCTACTTACTGGACAAATATTGATTCCAAATTTAAAATCTCGCGTTTTAATGGACACTTCTAATAAGTCTTCGGGATGTTCCACTTACTTAGTCTTTTTAGGGATGCTATGGCAACATTACATAGCATTTTTGAGAAAAGTGCTTTTTCTCAAACATGCTCGGAAATGTATGCGTTAATATCACGAAATGAAGACGTGAAGTTTCTCGTTTGAGGCTCCCTACATTTCTTCTTGGCCTCACGCCAAGAAGTAATGTATGAAAACCCTAAGTAAGACCATTATTGTCCACTACTCTAACTTTTAAAATTTGCTTACTAATATTAAACTGCCAAAGGAAAAATTACATACTGCCAACCACAACTAGACTCTGTAAGCATACTTGCGACATAAAAAAAAAACAAAATCTGTGGTAGGTACTATACTTATGTGCGGTTAAACATGGTGCTCGAACGGCTTCTCCAAATGGCACGTTTAAAAAATAAAAAGGCGGCAAATTACTCAATATTGTTTTCTGATCTTTCGTTCCGATTGTAATTATTTTTAAAATAAATATTATTATATTTCCTGACATCGTTTGAGAAAAACACTATACAATAATCGGCCGGAACAGGGATTGCTGGACTCGTTGTATCCGGCCTCGTCTACGACTCGGCCGTCTACCTCAATCTCGTCCAGCAATCCCTTACTTCACGGCCTCTGCAGTAATGTACTATTTCTTAAAAATGGCCCGCAAAGTGAACATTACTCGCTACAAATTGTAATTGTGTTACTTAAAGGTCAGATCAAAATAAAAAAATTAAAAACATTGCAGGGTGCCAGCACGGCTATCATGCGACGGCGCGCGAGCTCTCTCGATTTTTCTCCGCCTCTTTCTTATTCGAACACCTAGAACAAGTGATATAGTGCGAGAAAAATAGAGAGTATGTCGCGGCCGTCGCATATGATAGACGTGCAGGAATGTTACAAATTCCTTTTGTAGAGTACCAAACTTAAAAAAAAGTAGAAACCGGTATATAGAAGACGACACGGGTCATATTCAGAGAATTCAACTCGTATGTTTTAGTTGAAAACGCGACGTTTTTGTATGTTTCCCAAATAGCTTGCGTTTTTCGGTGGAAAAATACGCCGATTATGTTTAAAAAAACGGCGGGAAATCATTAATATTTTCACGTTGTGCAACAACGATATTAACAGAGCTTGATTTCAATTAAGTATTTTTTTATTCCCCCATTTTTGAGAAAATCACTATATTAGCCTCAGGCGGAATTGCAATAGGTTTCGTATTTAAACAAATGCAATTGCCTCCTTCCCGGCCACGGCAATAATGTACTATTTGTCACACAACTTCTGTACCCAGAAAAGTAATTTAGGTATCAATTCAATTCAATTCAATCTTTTATTCATAAAATAACAATTTTACATGTCGAAAACTTAACCTACGATTTTTACATTAATATTATGTCGTTATAAGGATTATAATTATCATGTCGTGTCGTCGTTTATCGTGTAACGAGTGCATACAACCTACATTGTTGCACAACTATTAAACACTGGGTTTGTACTCGTTTTACAGTATTTGTAAAGTGCCGCCAGTCTGAAATAGGTACCTACTTATATGCTGACAGAAAAATGTTTTCACTCGCATCTAAATTAGGAAATTTCCGTTAATAATTAATTGCCCCAAAAAGGATTGTCAGTCGAGGTTGGACAGCGTAGCAACCCCATTTTCAATGGGTAATTGAAAAGGGTAGCATAGTTGTTAAAAATTCAATACTCGAAACTGTCTTAAACTCCGTCAACGTCACACGTCCGACTTGTTGTGCCGAACACTCTCCGGGCAGCGAGCAGCGAGCCGGTGTGGCGTGCAGGTACGTACAGTTGGTTCTGTGTTTCCTCCTAGCTAGGTTTGTATATGTGTGCTTGAGCATTTGCTTAACTTATTTTGCATGGTTGAAAACCAGCTTTAGCTCGCAATGGTTCTTTTTTCGTGGTCTGCGAGGTAGATGTTGAAGTTTGCTGTACATGATGTACCTAACATTCGTGCTTTGCCTATAAAATCTTGGAGCTAACTAAACCTCTAACTGGGTGTAAAAACGGGAGCAATGAGGAAAGTGCCTCATTTTCTTACATCACCAGTATTTAGGGTTCTGCAGTCTCCAAGTAACCCTTATATTTTCGCCATATCCGTCTGTTTGTCTGTCTGTCGGCGGCTAAACTTAGAGAACCATTTTTTTGGCACGAGCACCTGGTCTACACAAATAAATCGCAGCGAAAAATGGAAAATAAAATCTTAACTATTCTGATTACAGTCTGACGTGGGTCGACCAGTACGCTTACCCTGAGTTTGACAATGACGGCTTACGCTAACGAGTATCGAGTTTTCTATCTGTGCATCTCTATTGCACTTTGACAGTACGAGCGGGATGCACAGAAGCCGTCATTGTCAAACTCATGGTAAGCGTACTGGACATCCGTGTCAGTCAGTGCGTATTCAAGGTTTTACTTTACAAACATATATAATTGTAACTGCTTGTTCTGAAAATTGAGTTTTTTTTTGTTATTGTTGATAGATAAATACGTTTCGTTCGACCGTTTTATCAAATTGCTAATAGTAAATCATTGACCTTGAATGCGCGCTGACTGACACCGATGATGTCTAGATTCACTAGGTCAACCCAACGTCAGACTGTATTTAACTAATTCCAAAAAAAATGTACAGGCTGTATAATGCCACTGTCTGCAATTGTCTGTGTTTAGGTACTTACATAAAAACACATTAGTAAAATACACTATGTCAAAAGCAAAATTGCTATCCACCCACAAACAGCATATAGGCGTGTAGACACTAAATAAAATCCATACTAATATTATAAATGTGAAAGTGTGTCTGTCTGTCTGTCCATCTGTCTGTTACCTCTTCACGCTTAAACCGCTGAACCGATTGAGATGAAATTTGGTATGAAGATAGTTTGGATCCCGGGAAGGACATAGGATAGTTTTTATCCCGGAAACCATCCCCGGAGGGGGTGAAATTGGGGATGAAAGTTTTTATGGTGCTACGATATAAACGAGTTCTAGGCGGACGGAGTCGCGGGCAGAAGCTGGTAATCAATAATGCTGTTTTTGTCTAAAAATGATTAAACATGTAGTCAAATGGAGAAAAAAGAAAAGCAATTTAAGTTAAATAATCACAAAGTTATGTGTCCAAAGTTTTAAGTGGGGGTAATATATCCGCAAAACGAACCTTCATATGAAAATATTGTCATTTACTATTAATTTAAACTCGCAGATAGTGACGACACGATCTGCGATCGGAGGCGATGCTGTTCCTATGCCGATATATTGTGCGCTACGGTTCGAGTTGCGGCGGCGCCGCCGGTCCGGTGCCGAGCGGTTACGTGTGCGACAACCTTTACACAATTATACATATCTACTTACATATTTTTAAGCTTCGTTCGTCCAATAACAATATTTAATTACCTACAAATAGTTTATTCTTCGGAATAAGTTCGAATGCCGTAATAACTCTCAACACTATGTGTAGGATCTGTACTATCGTCAACACAGCTAACTGACCATCGGTGCACCTTAAGTGCATTGTAATAAGGTTCTATATAAACACAGGATGGATCAGTTAACAGTGTTGTCGTTTATACTTCTACATGTAAGTAGGTACAGGTACCCTTCGACAAGATATCTTTTTGATTTCTTTTAGTAACGTCGAGTTAGCAAAGTGACAGTCTTATGTTTATCTTGTGTTGACATGTGACGTGATTAAGTAATAAGTAGCAATAACTTTTACAATTCCTGCACATACTTTCTAGTACCATACCACCATATCATGGTATGGTATGGTGGTATGGTACTAGAAAGTGCAGCTGGAAACTGCAGTTTCCATTACCATAGTACCTAAATTTGTACCGCTTGTAAACCCTCTTAAATTAAAGGTAGGTTGTAAAAGCCAGACCCCGTGTGGTTTTTACAACTGGTGGGTTAGAATTTCACCAGCCCCTTCCTTCCCGTGGGTGTCGTAAAAGTCGACTAAGGGAGCAGGGTTGAAGTGTGTTGTGGGCGATGGGCTAGCGCCCTATCACTGCAATATAACATTTTGTCGATCTTTTATAGCAGTTATGCTAGAAGTGGCGCTGGAACATAAGTTTCATGTGCTCTGCCAACCCCTGTTGGAAATAAAGGCGTGAATGTATGTATGTATGTATGTAAAAGCCACAAGTTTCTTATGAAGATATGCAATTTTGTTGCGAAAGCCTTCATTATACGTGATTTGACAAACACTTGGCCGGTTTTTTTAGGGTTCCGTAGTCAACAAGGAACCCTTATAGTTTCGCCATGTCCGTCTGGCCGTCCGTCCGTCCGTCTGTCCGTCCGTCTTAAGCTTAGCTTAGTAACCATTACAACTAGAAAACTGTAATTCGGCATGGGTATATAAATCAATCACGCCAACCAAACAAAAGAATATAAAATCCTGTTTTTTTTAAATTGGATTTTTTTTGTCGTTTAACCCATAGTGTATCGTTTAATAGCTTGGTCATAACTACTAGGTATGGGTTTCTTAAAACGAATTTTGATATTAGTTATTCATTTGCCAGATGTTGGGCTTTAAAGTCCTAATTTTTGTTCTAGTCATGCGATCTATCAATCGACATCAATTTTTATCGACAATTGTAAATTCAGTATGTCTATTACCTTTATTGAGAGTAACTGTATCCTTTACTGACAAAGCTGGCGGTCCCAGGTTCGAATCCCGGTAGGCTTCTACTGGGAATGTGAAAAAAATCGTGGCAGTAGTAAATATTACTTAATTACTTCCGTTGGCGCTATAACCGTCTGTGGGTCTTGGCCTCCTCCACAGTCTGCCTCCAGATGTCACGGTGCCTGTTGGTAAATTTCCCTATATTCCTGTGATCTTCCACACAATCCATCCAACGTTTCTTAGGCCTGTCCTTCGGTCTTTTTTGTTGCGGCGTCCACCATGTCATTATTTTAGCGGCCCTATAATCTGGCATCCTTTCAAGGTGTCCCGCCCATCTGAGCCGCTGCGACTTACAAAACCTGACGATGTTCTCGTGTTTGATGAGTGCATCTAACTAGTGGTTCATGCGTTGACGATAGATACCATCACGCTCTTTTATGGGGCCATAGATCTTTCTGGGCACTTTTCTTTCGAACACTGCTAGTTTAAGTTCGCCTCTCTGGGTTAGGGTCCAGGTTTCGCAGGCGTAAGTCACGACTGGTCTGATGATGGTGCGATAAATAACTAATTTTGATCTTAAGCTAAGCAGTTAATATCCCAAAAGTTTGGTGCACGCGTAAAAACATTTGTCCCCAGTAGCTATTCGCGCCCTTATCTCCTCATCGGTTCTATTTTGAGAGGTAATTGTCGATCCTAGATGCTTTAAACTGCTAACGCCTTCGATACATTGATTGTCGAAAAAGATGCTCTGTGGTTGTTCAGGCTGCCTTGATGTCGCAAGGTACTCAGTCTTGGATACGTTTACAGGCAATACGTAGCGGCTTCTGTCTGCAGCTTTAGGCAGTGATCGGCCATTCTGTTTCTTGACCTTGATAACAATATCATCGGCGTATGCAGCAAGTTGGGTGGTGTTGTAGTCGATCGAGCCATTGATGTTTACTTTACGCGATGCAGCTTCAAGTACCATGTTGAAAACTATGGACGAAAGGGCATCTCTTTGCTTCACTCCCGAACGAATCTCAAATGACTCCGACAGATCGTTTTGTATCGTCACGCCAGATTTGGAGTGTTTCAAAGTAGCTTCAACAAGTCTAACCAGCTTGCTGGGCACACCCAAACACAACATGCTGAACAGTATTTGTGCGCAGTAGTAAATATATATAATGAATTTATAATTTAATTTAAATACAAAGTTTTAACCGACTTCAATTTAGTACTCCGCCAAGCCACGAGAACATTTCAACATTTATTTTCCAATTTACCACATGAACTGATTTCCGAGAGCAAATGCGTTGATTATTAGAGAAAAAAACCCAAGCATGCATGCAGCGAGCATGTGACCCGATAATATTTTAGGACTTCCGTCGATTCCACAAGGATCACTTTTGGCACTTCATTAGTTGGTATTTCAACGGAATCTTAATCAGAATCTGTGATATACTTTTGTTCTTTTAAGTACATAATTGAGGAATTCCATAAGTCATCTGTGGTCTTCATCATCAATTCCACTCCACCAAATTTATGATTTCCGGGCGTAAATACACGAGTTATAATAGAAGATACCAAAATCACTACACGCGTGCCTAATATAATTGAGGAGTTCCCTCAATTCCTCACGGATCCCATCATCCAATTGAATTTAAAAAAATCATATAAATACAGCACTGGAAGCATATACTTACAAACAACAAAAAAAATGTACGAATCGGCTCTTCAATGACGGAGTTCTGTGGTAACAAACATTGAAAAAAAAATGATAAAAAAAAAATACAACCGAATTGAGAACCGCCTCCTTTTTTTGAAGTCGGTTAAAAAAGGTAAACTATCACGGCTAAGTAGGTATAACTAGTTACCGAGTAATAGTCGACCAACTTAAAATGTACTTAGAAAGGCCAACTTTCGTACAAATTCGGCCGAAGCAACCATTTCGTTGGCGCGCGCGTATCGATGTAACTAAGAAAGACAGGCAACTACAGAAACATACACTGCGCGTGGCCCGACACGCACTTGGCCGATTTTCGAAAACAAAAATGCTAAAACTATAATGACTCATTACATGATGTTACCTACCCCAAAATCTGCATTGACAGCTGTGCTATGATCTCGTGGTGCCAACATACATTACATGAAGTTCATAACTTTAGATCAACAATAATTCTCCGAATAAAAAAAAATTAAAAAATTGGACACAAGGGGCTACTACAGATGCTCTAAGGAAGCGTCCTTTTAAATATTTGCCTCTATTACAGGCCAGTGTGTAAATGATATTATTGACGACCAAGTTTATGAGGGTGTTTATTTAGATTCGAAGAGAATTTTAACTAAACGCACAATCTATGGAAATGAAATCTTTATTTTCAAATTTGTCAGTAGTATGATTAATTTAATAGTATAGGACTATAGTTAAAGTTATCTATAAGGTAAGGTGAGGGAAGATTGAATGGTTTTTTGATGAGTTGGATAGTGTTGTGGTAAAACCATTGTCAAATAAAAAACTATTGACTTCCTTTCAATTGTATAAATTGGAAGTTACGTGCAAGGACTATATTTTTGTAATCTGTCGACAAAACTCGGCTAAGCCTATTCTAACGTATAAAAATAATAAAATAAAATATATTTTTGTCTTAAAATACACCGGTTAAGATGGAATGGTCGAGGGGTAAGATTGACATAGTATCTAAAGGCTTTTGAATGTATGCAAACGGTTACTGTTGCTCTTTATTCTATAGAATTCCTTATGCTTAACAGATACAGATGATTTTTGCGTAAATATTCCTGATAGGTAACGAAAAAACTGCATTAAAAAAAAAGTATTTTACTCTTACCCCGCTTTACAGGGAGAAGGACAGTGGTACTCGAACTTTTTATTGTATATTCTTCGTATAAAAAACCAAACACATTTTTTTATATTAAGAAGATCAGCTTGACTTTAAAATAACAGTTGCATGAAAACTAAGCTAAAACAAACTAAGAAAAGCATGTTTTATGAATATACGTTAATGAATTGACTTATATGAGTACCTAAATAAACAGATATATAGATTTATATTTACGGCCCCACTCATAAATTGTATAAGTTTACGACTTATATGAGTACCTAAACAAACAGATATACATAATATATATGTCCCTGGGCGACCATTATTGTCGCCCAGGGACTTTTACTGTACTTAACAGGTTTAATCTATACTTTTTAGTTACTATTTACATATCTTATCGTCATTAGATCAGTAAATAAACCTTACGTTAAGTATTTTTTTAATGCAAAGTTTGAGAATATGTCTGCTTTTCTATGACTTTCAAAAAGGGGGAAGATTGAAACATTACTATTTCAATGTTACCCCATCGAAATTAGCTGGGTAAAGATAAAAACTTCTCGTAAATCTATAATATAATAATATATTATTAATAGCTACACCTAGCACTAGTAAATAAAATCAAAATCTCAAATAACACATAAATAGTCAATCGGAACATTTATACTCCGCTTATTAATTAAGTTATGAAACACGGGGTAAGATTGAAAATCGACGAATTCACCACTAAATGCTGACCTTCACAAAACAGCACAACACACGCGTCTACTTACTCCGATCCCTGGCGATTGAGCGGCGGATCTTAACAAAATGGCGGCTTAAAGGATGATACCAGCACTAAACAATTTAAACCAAATAGGGAGTTATGTAAGACTTTTAGTCTTTCCCCTTTTTTTATCTTCCCCCACCTTACCTTACCTCGGTACTTACTTTTAAATATGTATAAACGAATTGTCTTCAACATTTAGGACGGGTACGTTAAATATGGCGCCGGCAGCTGTCAGTCCATAGAAACATGTCAAACTTTCCATACAGACATTCAAATTTTAACGAACACTGCTTACGATTACTGACGGTTTGGTGCAACCCACCCTTAGGATTATTAAATGAACGCGAGCTGCGGGTAAATAGGTACAACTAAAGGAATCAGATACACGTATTTCTTTCGCTCTTATCACAATAGTGTAAGGGTTAAATTCCTTTACCGTGCAAAACACGGCTGCTATGCCCGCTATGATGAGAGTGCGCCCAATGCTCAAAAGATACCGCCACTTACGAATGCTTCTATTGAGAATATTGAGATTTCTCTTATGAACTAGGTATTATTATTATTAATCTTGACATACCATTAAATTTATATATTTACCAATGTGTTGATTTACGAATATGCGAATGTAGTACAGTAAAAATTAAATATTTGACGCTGTAAGAAAACAACTATTCATCGTCAATGCAATAGATGTCGCTGCACGTCAATAGAAAAGAATTAGAAACAAAATTCTGTAAGAGGATGTTTCTAATTATTGTCAACAAATCGATGTTTGCTAAGTTAATTAGGTACAATAAATAGATAAAAATGTTAAGTCAGTAGTTAACTCGTCAATGAAACGTTTTTTTATGTCTCTAATATGAAATCGAACAAATTGTACTGGGGGTATTTCTTTTATCTAATCCTACCTTAATGTTTCCTAGCTCAAACTTTAACATTGTCAAGACACTAAATCTCAAGAATATGGACACAAATACAGAAGTTGGATTTGACTAGGTTTATCATGTTCCGGAGTCGACAAGGTTTCAAAGTCCACTAATGTTTTTTATTCTAAATTCATTAAAACTGAAATATTTCACCTTTCAATACAAATTACGATCAATGCGCTCCGGAGGGCACGAATCCGATTCCAAAAATTATTTCATCTGCGTATTTAATGGACTTTCTGGATGACTATAGGCTATATTTTATCCCGCTGGTTTTCCTGCGTTCTTTGCAATACGCGGGCGAACCCGCGCGGCCAGTTAGTATATTATAATTCAGACACTATTCTTCAATTGAGGGGAAAGTACTATATATTTTCTGAAACTTACCATATTGCGCGAACTAATAATATACCTACAAGACCTGAATATAATTAAAATTATTTTCAAAAAGTACCTATCTACAC
This sequence comes from Epinotia bilunana, assembly GCA_947049275.1. Classification (NCBI taxonomy): domain Eukaryota; kingdom Metazoa; phylum Arthropoda; class Insecta; order Lepidoptera; family Tortricidae; genus Epinotia; species Epinotia bilunana. The sequence continues at coordinate 31,557,212 of OX346252.1, read as the reverse complement.
ATTGATTTAATTACGTAGTAACTAAATAATAATAAGATCCTAACTAAGGTATAAAAAGTGAACTTTGTTACATTAGACTAGTTATAGTCCATGGTTACCTAGTTAGGTAACCATCGTCCTGTTTTTGCGCTTAAGGTGAATTTCCATGGAACCGATAAACTTCGCATTCCCGCAATGGGAAGTTTCGTAAGAATTGCTATTTTCATATGTGAATTAAATATTGCAGTCATATCATGTTCTAGTAACTCTATTATAAGGTTTATTAATAAAAAAAGAATTTTGAATGTCGACAACGTGTCACATCATAATAGATCGAAAAATGATTTTGGTTACCCAAATATGTTTGTCACATGGTAGGTACCTATTTCCACGGTGCCAGATTTTTTTCAACTTGAGAATTCTACGACGTTGGTAAACAAGCATACGGCCTGCCTGGTAAGCAGACACCATAGCAGAGTTGGACAATCAAGAATAAAAACATTAGTTGAATAAGAATTCGGCAAGAACAATACAATTAAATCATGTCGAATTTATTCCCACAAAAATTATTCAAGTTATTATGTCCAGAATTTTATAATTCGTGTGAGAGAAAATTTAAATATTTTAAATTTATGACGTTTTTATTTTAAATAATATTCCATGAATATTAATGTAGTTTGGACACTCGGGGGTAAACACGACGTATTTGGTACCTATCGGTATACAGGCTACAAGCTACTAGTACATTCTTGAATCTTGCCTAGTTTATACATATTCTGTAATTTTATGCAATAATAGTAGATTATTGTATGACAAGGGTCTAAAATAAGCCATATAACCACGAGATGGATATTTTCCCAAACGAAGTGAGATGAAATAGTTCGAAGGGTAATATGGCTTTTAGACGAGAGTTATACACTCTACTTTTCACTTCGACAGCGAGAAAATAGTAAAAACAAAGAATATCCATCCACAATCGATAATAAATACCACGGCAAAAAGATTGTTCAATTTGGCGCCATATTTTTTTAATAAACTGCTTTAACACAGATACAAAATATTGACATCTAATAGCCGCGTCCAAACGGCCCAGCGCGGCGGACAGCATATGGTGCATATGATAAAGCGTCAGCGTCGAGAGCATCTATCTCGCTCAATCTCATAGCTTATGCAGCTAACCACGCTTGAACGTTTGGACGCGGCTATACACGGCCGAAGGTGTTTTTTTAATGATTGTGAATTCGGGAATAAAAAAACGCCTAATAATCAGTGATCGGAATTAGGTGAGCCAAAATACCTATTCTTCGCAAGAGGACATAATATAAAGTGGTTGCAACCGCGTAGGAAAACAGAATTTTCTCTTAAATACCGGGTATTCGTTATTTTTCCGGGTACCAGTCGTAATGTTCAACATATATGTTTTTACTTATAGAACGGGATGTTTAATGTTAATCTAAAAGTTATAACCATTTCATACTTTTTCCTTCCTTTTTACTACAAACTAACATAAACAATCCCGTACTATAAGTAAAAATATGTATGTTTAACATTACGACTACTTATAGTACCCGGACAAATATCGATTACCCGGTATTAAAGAAAAAAAATATTTTTCTACCCGGTTGTATCCACTCTACATTATGTCCTGTTGCGAATAATAGGTATTTTGGCTCACCTAATTCCGATCACTGCTAATAATATTTGAAATTTATTCCATTTCCTGATTGGTTGATTTTAATATATAGCTGAATCCTGATTAGTGATAGCAAATACAAATGTTTTTTTTAAATAGTTGGGATTGGTGGATTTAATACGTTGAAGTTTTGATTGGTCAAATTAAAATGTTATAAAATCATAAATATGTTTACATATTTTCCCCAGGGGCTAAATGGGCTACTTTAGCCCCGCTATCTAAGCCTAATACAATATGACACACTTCTCGGGCATGAAAAGTGAAAAACGTTTTATGTATGAAGTTTTGCTAGGTAGTTGGCTTTCACATAGTTTTGTTACTCGTAGTAGTAGGTAGTAGTTTGGTACATTTCAGCTGATCTGACTGATGGCGGTAGAAACTGAAGATTAACGGAACTCCTCAAAAGCTACTAGTATACCTATAGATACCCATAAAGTTTGGGTTCATTTGGTTTGTTTTGACAAGTTCTACGCATTACATTTGGATGATGGTCGGATGATGGACTCATAGTCCGTAAGCCCACTACCAATACACCTACGTGTGTTGTGTTGTCATGACAACACGATAAAATGCATGGCAGCAGGTCGAGAAAGTTATACTGAGTAAGAGAAAAAAAAATGGCCGATAGTTTGAAAATCCCACGATTCCGGTAAAAAATTGTATCGGCAGGTATTATATTTACGTCATGTGACAACAGTACGACACATGTGGCATCATTTAGCCCTCTAATCGTAGATAAAGTAAACCTAAGTCTGTCAGTCCTGAAATGGCTGGGAGTACTTGTTTTTTTTTTTTAATGGCTTCGCGCTCTCGTAGCATTCAGCGGCTGGAAGTACTTGGCAGACGCCAAACTGTTTTTTAGGACAACCTTATTTGTAGAATGATACGGGTGTAGAATCAAATTTTATTAATACTCCAAAAGAAAGGAAGCAAAAAATATGCCTAGTGATGAAAGTCCCATTGATATCTCAAAGAATTACGAAGCTACAACCGTTTTAATATTGCTTGTTAGACGGAGAAAACGCTCGCAGATCGTGACGTAGCGTCGTCGTCGTGACGAGCGTCATAGTAAATGACAATCGTTTCATATGAAGGTGCGTTTTGCAGAAACGAGACTATATTCTGTGTACCCTCTCTTCGAACTTTGGCCACCTGTTGCCTGATTGAGCAGGGAAGTGGGCAGGACGGGCGTAATACCGGATTTTACGCCCGTCCTGCCCACTTTCCTGCCCACTTCCCTGCTCACTTCGGCTGAATGCAAATGAGGCATAAAACTTTGTGATTATTTAATATTTTCAATGCCAAGAATCACTAGGTACGCGTTACGCTCGTAGCCGATCCCGTGGTTTTCCTCGTATGTAGCGGAAAGCGACTACGGCGTAGGCGCCCGCTAGGCGGGTTCCTGGCAGTGAAAGTGCTAATCCCCTGCTTTGATTTTTTCTCCATTTTACAATATTTCTAATCCATTTCGGGAAAATTCAACATGATGGGAATTTTATTTGGTGTCTACATACCTATTATTCCGTTTGTAACTCGTTATTTAAAACGAAACTAGCATGACTTATTCACTTGATTTTTTTTAAACAACGGGCGCAAGAATAAGTTTTAATCAAATCGATTGAATTAAATTGAAAGTTTTGTTATTATTCTTATTAAAGTAAATTTCACCACCAGGACAGGAACACAACACCACATACCGAGGCCGGGTAGTAAGGGGTTGCCTGCCGAGGACATATAGACGACCGAGCGTAGCGAAGTCGGATAGTTATGAGGCCGGCAACCCCTTTTCACGTGGAGCAAGTGTTTTTCTCAAACATGCAATGAAATAAATTAAAAAATCTCCAAGAAATCAAACTTTAATTTTCATGGCTGAACGCCGTGATCCTGTGCCACAAATTGTGGAATAGGAATTTAAAAAGACCATCTTGCAGGCCTAGGCCTCCAATTTTGTATGAAATGCCATTGCGGATCTCTCGTCTCGCTCCGCCCGAAACGTGATACGAAGCCCATTATGAAGAACACAACGTCAATATTTCATTGCATGTTTGAGAAAAGTTAGTCATGAATTTGGGTAGGTCAAAAACTTATATTTATCGCTGAAAAATATCCTCTTCAAACAAAAGGACGTTTGAGTTTCTAATAAACATACGCTTGATGTCGTGACTGTGTCATAAAGATCTTATAAATATATAAGCAACGGAATCCCTCAGGCTGCGGTCTGCGTCGGCAGGCGGAGGAACTGTTTACGCGAGTCCGCTCTTAACTTAGATAGTATTTAACTTATAAACATATTATTATGTATGATTTGAGATTACGGTGATTCAATCGGATTATTTATATAATTCCCCTGGCATCCTTACTAATATTATAAATGCGAAAGTGTGTGTGTGTGTGTGTTTGTCCTTCTTTCACGTCGCAACGGAGCGTCGTATTGATATGATTTTTTGTATGGAGATAGTTTAAAAGCTGGAGAGTGACATCGGCTACTTTTTCCAGCGAGAAAACTTCTAATTCCCACGGGAAAATTTAATATGTTACATTTTCCTATAACCACGCGGGCGAAGCCGCAGGCATATCAGATAGTTTATTTATATTTTGTCAAAATCCAATCAACTAATACTCAAACACTAACTGATATTGATTTTAATTTTAATTTAATGCAAATTACCTGTTTGTCCTTCTTTCACGTCGCAACGGATCATCGTATTAATGTGATTTTTGTATGGGGATAGTTTAGAGGCTGCAGTGACATATGCTACTTTTTCTAGCGGGAAAACATGTAATTCCCACGGGAAAATTCAATATGTTACATTTTCCTATAACCACGCGGGCGAAGCCGCGGGCATCAGCTAGTACTACATAATTCACTTTTTTCATTTCGATTCTGAACTTTGCTTTATCGGGGTATCTAGTTATTTATATACAATACATACGAATATGTCGATGACGCGCCACGGTAATTAGGTTGTAACAGTTTAAGATCGCACCTCTATATGAACATTAAAAACAATAAATAAATATCGTGCTTAACACGTAAGTAGTATTCATAATAAAATAGTAAGTAATAGTAAGGTGAATTATATGAATACTCCCTACTTTTTTTTGGTTCTTGTACCTATATTTGCTTACCTCAAACGATATAGATGGTTACTGTTCATATAGCTGATGTAGGCACAAGCTTAATTCGTACTTAATACATATCTGGTACTTATAAAGTAATGCGTATTCGGCATATGGCGTACAAAACTGGTACCACATCCTAGTACTAATCCATTAGCAGTCGCCAATATTCTGTACAAACCGCGAAAGTTGAGGGTAGGTACCAATTTATAAGTAGTTTAAATTATCCACCTAGTAATGTAGGGTACGCTTCATACCGTACTTATTAACAAAGACTACGTAGTTCAAAAGTATGAATAAGAAATTTATATTACGTCGATTAAAGTTGTAAAAGCTCTTACACTAAATATTTACCATACATATTGAAAAAAGTAGTTGTCTGATATCTAGGCTCCAATATATGTATACATAAAACGTCCGTGATAAAATAATTCAATCAAATTCAACAAGACAGGATTATTTTGATTTATTTATTAATAGGTATAGCCCAGATAAAATATAGGTTAAAAAGATATTCATTGAATTATGAATCATAAGTCACTGATCAAATGTTACAATGTCGTGTTCCTCGTCATAACCAGTTTACCAACGTACACACACGTCCTCCATTTAGTATTAGTTCATTTAAAAGTTAAGTTTAATGCAACCACTTCATTCAAAAAATATTCGTCTAAGTATGAAAAAATCAGGATGATATTTTCATACGTTTTCAACACGCCCCACCTAAACCTACTACTACTACTGACTAATAGCACCGTTACAAATTTTACGATCGAATAAATTGGCGGCTCCCTTCAGCTAACCCTATAACTATTATTGTTAATATTGGAACGTCTTTTGTGCCTTCAACTTAATCGAGCCACGAAATGAACAATGCGAAAGTAGTATAGGACATTCAAGGTAACTAGGTGGATACACATACGCGCCGGGTCTGTTACTTAGAGTAGCATACTCGCGCCCTAGCTGGCTACAAGAAATACGAAAAAAGAAAATTCATCGGAAACTGAGCCCGAGCAGGCTCACATCGCGAACACATTCAAAAATGTGTTTTACGCAATGCCGTAAAAGTTCCAAGTAGTACTGAAATAATCTCGTCGTTACTACGTTATCGTCGCTACTTTGTTTTACTTTTTAAAGTTATGTAAGTTCTTCCATAAAATTATGCAAATTTAGGTAAGTACTAGCCATATTATCTACTCACAATAAAACATTTTCGGCGGGTTTAGATCACTGAAAATTCTCATCATTTATTCTATCCTAAGAAAATTACTTGCTCAAATGATGTCCACCACGATGGGTGAGTGCCACAAATAAGAGTAATTCGCAAAAGATTTAACTCATAATTTACCACCAGAGGCTTATCTTCGAAACACATATCATCATAATCGCTGGTGTCGGTCTTCCAGGGAGACTATACGTTAATGCCTCCTCGGTAGGTATGCTGTGTGGAGACTGTTCGAATCCATTTACTGCTCTAAATTATGCGTAAAACGTCCATTTGACGCTCACCCCTCTTCCCTCTTATCGCTTGGACAGGAACGGACGGGGAGCCTCGGGCGGGGGTGCCGGACTAGGGCAAATTGGGGGGTTTACAACCCCCCTAAGGGAGGTCCGAAGTCCACCTCACCCTTTAGCTACCCTGAAGTTCCATCTCTCACACCTATAAATTCGGCACACACATTTCACCCCATCGGGTGGGGTGGCCCGTGGCGTCCCAATCCTTTCGGTGCGGCTATGTCACACTAGCTAGGCCGCCGCGTCGGTGACCTCCACTACAAATTAATATTCGGAAACGTTTCCGTTCGGATCGTTAATCATTGCCTTCTCTGCTCCTGATCTCGGCTCAGCTTATGTACTGCCACTCTCCACACCTCAAGCTTGGTGCGATGTTATCAATTCATTTATTCTACTGACCAAGCTTTACCTTTTGCATCCATTTTTCCGAAAACCCTTATTGCCTTTATGTATCATCAGAAGGTTTTCTCATTAACCAGATCTCAAATCGCGTTGTCACTCAAGTACCCTTTACTTTTTTTCTTAGAATAGTCTTTTTATTTTATCTTTGTGATATTTTTTCAACAATTTTGTTTACGTAGGTAAGTATACTCAGTCTCAAAGTGAAAACTTAAAAAAGTGCCTAAGTATGAAAAATTAAACTGTTTTTTCACTTCAGAATCGGTACATATACAATTCTGAGCAGGAAAAACGTACGATTTCCCATTTCTGAGAAAAAGTCAAAGTTAAACTTTTAAGTGAAAACGCCCCTCCCTACTTGTGGTGTAGTCATACCGGTCGGCCAACCCAAATCCCGTGAGAATATCTGGGAACTAGTCAAGTGACGTGTCTCCATTAGGTCGGAAAATTATTGCGCTGTTGTATGCAGAGCCAGTTAAGCTTGGTCTGGCAATGTTTAACTGTATTTTACTTCATAATCTGGGAGCACGGTAGTGTCCCAGCCAAGTCAAGCAAAACAGCGGCACGGCCGTGCCGTCCTTTTCTCGAAGCACTTCAGGCTATTTTCGAACCCCTTATAACCTCGTTGTAGATAAAACTAGAAGCCTGAAAACTATAAACACGGTATATTTCAAATTTCATTCAATTTGAACCAGTAGTTTAAGAATTATAACTAATCACTCACTGACTGACTGACTGACCGATCATCGAAACTCTAAGGCACTTCTAGCAGACATAGAGCTTCAAATTTAGAATACAATTAGTGTTTAGTGTATAAATCAAGAAAAAACTAAAATATTGTGCAATTTCAGTCGACCGGTTTTCTAGATACACCAACTGCATAAATAATCTATATATTAGATATATAAAAGAAGACTTCCTGACTGATTCATCAACGCACAGCCGAAACTGCTGGGGCTAGAAACTTAAAATTTACACCAGAACTTCCTTTTATGACGTAGGCAAAGGATTAGACGGGATTTTTGGAAATTCCATCCCTAATCACTAACTAGTTATCACCCCTAAGGGGGTTAAATTGGGGTGCAAAGTTTGTATGAGGGAACTTTTCCTTTTGAGCTAGAAACTTGAGACTTTGTAGACAGATTACTTATTTGAATACAAAATAGGAACTCTAAGCGTTTTGGAAAAATCCACCCCTAAGGGGGTTAAAAAGGGGTGACATTTTGTATGGAGAGCAAGAATTATTATTTAAGTACGGGATTTCTAACTTATGTCGTAGCCTGTATGCTAAAAGACTGCAAAACCACCCCTAACCCTCTTAGGAGATAAATAAAAACGCTGAAATAGCGTTTTTATTTATCTCCTAAGAGGGTTAAAAGGAGGTTCGAATTTGTATAGAGCAAGACATTTTTAAAGTAAGACATTCGCAACAATGGTTTTAGGCTGTTTAAAAACTAGAAAACTAATTTCAGTGTTTTTTGAAATTAATCCCTTAAGGGGTTATAATTATTAGTCTGTATGATGAGCAAGACATTTTTAAAGTCAGAGATTTGTAACTTCGGTTTTAGACTGTTCCTATGAAAACTAGAATAAAATATTGGGTGTTACACGAGATTCAAAGGGGAGAAAACAAATTACTGCGTTTTTTATAATAAGCAAAGCAAATAAAGATTAATAAGAATACCTGAGACTTAGCTCTACGAAATATCTCACAACTTTTTACGGTGGAAGAGTTTCGAGACTTGGCCTCTTTTTTACATGGACTGTTTTTTATGGGATAGGTACATTAGGTACTGATTTTCCTGACACTTAATTGGCTTAGAATTGGTCGCGTCGTGAAAACTATTTGTTAAGATCAAGTACCTAATATAATGTAGTTGATCAAATTCCACCTAATTAGAAAAGGGACTTTGTCTGACATTAATTTTGCATTAATTAATCTTTATAATTAACACAATTCTTGGTTTGTGGAATTGACAGTAAGGCCGGTTTCGACCAAACTCGAATAAGGGCTTAATTGAGCTTAAACATTAACCCCATTATTAATAAAACTTAACAATCTGCTGTTACCTAAGTATATAAAACATTATTTTCGTCCCGTTTTCGCAAACCTTGGAATATACTATATTCAGGCTCGATAGTCGGTAGTCAAATGAAACTACTCGTAAGCATAGTTTGGCGATGTTATTTTATGAATAAGTAATTTAATAGTCACAATCAAAAAATCATGCTTCCTCTATGTATGATATTGATTATCTATAATCAATCTCATAATAATTAAGTGACAATATAACAAACTGCCTCAAACCATGGTCTATAAAGGTATTACTCGTAACGGTGAGCAAATTTGTAACCTTTTTAATAATCACTTTCAGTCTTCGAGCAGCCCAGCAATAGTAATCCTGATGACATAGTCAAAATCTCACCTCCCGATCCAGTAATTGATTTAAATTCAATCGAAATTACCCCAAACATTGTAGAAAAATATTTAAAATCAATTAATGTTCATAAAGGCGCCGGTTTATTAATAAAGAGCTGTTGTTCCTCTCTTACAACTCCTATCACCATATTTTTTACCAAATCCCTTAAAGATGGCTATGTTCCTAAAATCTGGAAGCAGGCGTGGGTAACCCCAATTTCTAAAGGGACAGTCAGCCGCGATATTGAGAAGTATCGTCCCATTTGCAAACTGTGTGTATGTGCCAAATTATTAGAAAAAATAGTTACCGATCAACTTTTTAATGTTGTACGTCGTCATATTATTCCTAATCAGCATGGTTTTTTCCAGGGTCGATCTGTCGATAGCAATCTCTTGAGTTTCACTGACTTAATTTTTAACGCCATGGATAACGGTTTCAGTGTTGACGCGATTTATACCGATTTTGCCAAAGCTTTCGACAAAGTTTGTCATTACACCTTGTTATTAAAGCTTTGACGGCTCGGTATTCATGGCGATTTATTTCGCTGGATCAAATCTTATGTTGAAAATAGGGTCCAGTCCGTAGTGTTGCTGGCTTTTCAGTCAGAATGGGAACCGATTAGTTCTGGGATGCCTCAAGGGTCCCATTTAGGTCCTTTGCTTTTTACATTATATGTTAACGATATTTCCAAATATATTAAAAATTCTGACTTGATGCTATATGCAGATGATACTAAAATTTTCAGGATCATTAAAGATGAAAGTGATTGTGTCATACTACAAAATGATCTTACTAATTTAGTTTCGTATTGTGAAGCTAATCATTTATTCTTAAATTTCGATAACTGCAATATAATCACTTTCACTAAAAAAAAACAATACATTCAATTTAATTATAGTCTTTCAGGTAAAAGTCTAACACGGGTTTCTGAAAACCGTAATCTTGGCGTTCTCATGGATAGTAAACTTACCTTTGTCCCTCACATCAATAATATTTTGAAAAAATCATATAAACAACTGGGTTTTATTCTACGCGTTGGTAAGCCCTTTAAAAATCCTTTGATGTATAAAATCCTTTATAATAGCTTTTTCCGCAGTCACCTTGCATGTTCTGTCTGGAAGCCGTATCACGCTGTTCATATTAACAGAATTGAAAAATTGCAGAAGAAATTTATTAAATCACTTACGTTTAGGACTGGGCGAACGTATACAGATTATACGGATGCATGTAAGCGTTTTAACATGCAAACATTATGTGACCGTCGAGATTCCGTAGATTCTGTCTTACTTTTTATAATTATTCATGCTGTTAGATGCCCCTATACATTATTGCGTAATATAAGTTTTAGGGTTCCGCGCAGACGAGAGCGCCAGTGTCGTAAGAAAGACCTTTTCTATATTCTCGCAATCGAACTAACTACGCCGGGAACACATTCATTAAGCGTGTTTGCAAATTATTTAATAATAATGAAAAACTTACAAACATTTATATCTTTAACTGTACAAGTACTTCTCTGAAAAAGCATTTAAATAGAATTAAGGAAAATTGTACTCTAAATTTAATAGTTTAGTTTCTGGGGACCGATTTTTGACTTTCGAGCGCTCGACTCTTTCACTCGAAAAATGTCAAAAATTATGAAATGCTATTTTGAAATAGCGATAGAAAATTGGAAAACGAGTGGTATTGACCACTCGTATTTAATTATATTGGTAGAAAGTAAGTGCCTTCCATTTTGACACTACAAACGTATTTACTTTTATTTGATTTGCGAGCGCTCGAAAGTCAAAAATCGGTCCCCTGATCACTTTAAGGGGCTACCCGAGGTTTTCATCGATTTTCGACAAGTTTTGAGTAATTCTGAATACTTTTGCACTAGAGATAGAATTATATTGCTTAAAGCCGTTGCTGTTAATATAATAAGCTACAAAAAACATTAAAAAACTAAGGGATTCAGATCTAAGGTCATTGGCGTATGGGAGCCCCTTAATCAGATTTTTTCTTTTTTCTAACACCTGCTACTGTACACTTAACACTCATATTTTATTTGTTAAATTACTCATAACACTGTTTATGTTTGCTATGTTATCATATTACACTTAATATATTAGCCACGTATTTTTATCTCGTACGTTCAGGAAACTACAGGTCTGTATTTATGCTATTTTTATCTTACTCAAGATTTATGTATGACTGTTTTTTTCTTAATAAAATAGTAATAATAATAATATTTCAATGATCATTGATCACAGCAGGAGATGTATATCACCGTACCTAATACAAGAAATCCAGGGCGACTGGCACACGACCGCGTCCCGCGAACATCGTTTTATGCAAAACAATGTGCACTCCATATTGCATATGCAGGAAAATAAGTTACCGCCAGACATACAACAATTGCCTTTCAATATGTTTTTCGAAGGAGCATTATAAAACTATTGCAAGAAAAACATTATGATATAAAGTTGTTCCGTTTAGATAACTTTAAATTAATTATGTGCATGCTAGTATTATTGTTTTGTAATATTTATAGCAGAATAAAGGGCTGCGCAAACCAGCGGAACGCAGCGCAGATCACCTAGGAGGATTTACTCCACGCAGCGCACACCGACGAGGCAAAATCCCCCGCGATACCGCGAGCGCCCGCCAGCGCAGCGCCGGCGGCCGGCGCATCTGGTAGCACTTCTGCGCATACCGGGGGATGCCGCGGCATGCCGCCGCCTACCCTAGCGGTATCCTCTCCCCGCGGCGTTGAAGAGCGCCGACGATACTGCTATTTTTTTTTTCAATCAATCAATTTTTCAATATGACCGAAGTCAACATAGAAAAAATTATATTAACACTAAATCCCAGTCCGCGGCATCACGAAACATTCGATACGAACGACTCCTACAAAAACAAGTTTTCGACTGTTGGTCGCTAGTGGAACTGAATTTATAATCACCGATCATGGCATGCCGTGAGATGCCTCGGGATGCCGCGGCATTGCGGAGGTACTTGCGGTATCAAAATTCGTGTTCTCCCCCGAAGTCTGCCGAGTTGCGCCAAGCCTTCCTCTCCCGCAGCCCCGCTACCCCGGCGCATTCGGGAAGCCTCGGCGCATAGCGGCGGATGCCGCGGCATGTCGCCGATTACCGCCGCGGTATTCTCTAACATGCTCCTCGATACCGCAGAGTAGAAATCCCCAGTGATGCTCCGAGGTAGGTCTCAGAGCATTCAAATTTATACCTGAATGTTATTAAAATAGAAAAGAATATACATTGATAAATTTAAAGTGATCTGCGCTGCGCTCCGCCGGTTTGCGCAGGCCTTAATGTTCCCCAATAATATTGTGTCATCTCTTTGTATATAATTATTTTATGCAAATAAAGAAGTTTGCAGTTTGAATGTGGTTTTTTACAAAGTTTACAATTAATAACAGGATTTACAAGGTAGTTCTAAAAAACATTGCCGTCACGAAAAGTATTTTTGCTGATGAGAGATTTCCGTTAACTATTATTATACCTTTTCCAGGTATAATCCATTGTTGGTTGAAAGTTCGTAGCAACTAGCATGCGGTTTGGTGTAAATGCACGGTCTGGATCACGCCACACGGCGGCTCCGCGGCGAAACCGCCCGTATTACTGGGTCACAGGGGCTGTTATCGCGGACTCGGCGCTCGCCGCGAATGTGACTGAAACTCCGCGGCTGCACGCTAGTTTCGATTCAGTAATTAAGTTATCACTTGGTGAAAACTTGATCGCACCCGGATACTCGATAAAAAATTGTATATTATTGCCGAGTTGGCTAGAATATTGTATGGTTTCCACCGAGGTAAATATAGTGCTTTTGTCAAACACGTGAGCAAGTAAAATACAAAGACATTACGTGAATCATTTTGTGGCATACCTAATAACGAGGTGAGGCGGTTTTTAAAGTATTTATAACAAATTTTGTTAATTTTTATGGCTTCAATGTTTTCAAATAAATGAAGTAGAAGAAGTTTACGTTTTTAGGGTTCCGTAGTCAACAAGGAATCCTTATAGTTTGACCATGTCCGTCTGGTCTTCCGTCCGTCCGTCCGTCTATCCATCCGTCTTCGGCTTAGCTCAGTAACCATTACTACTAGAAAACTGTAATTCGGCATGGGTATATAAATCAATCACGCCGACAAAACAGAAGAAAAAATCCTACACCTAAAGTGGGTATGTATTTTTTTCTCGTTGGATAGCTTGTTTCTTAAAACGATTTTCCAAATTAGTGATTCGTTCGCGAGATATAGGGCTTTAAAGCCCAAATTTTTGTTCCAGACAAGTTTACCCCTTCGGACGTCGGACGTTAGATATTTTCAATCATCTTAAACTAGCGAGTATATCCAAGTTCCCGCCCAACATTATTTTTTCAAAGTATGTACACGGCATGAATCGTGGTGCCAGATTAAATTGACATACAAAATAAAATTAAAACATTAGAATCGATCACAATTTTTTATGTTTTAAGTATTTCAAATTATTAGAAATTAAAGAGGATTGTACTCTAAACGCATTTTAGTTCGTTTTGAAAAAAAAACAAGATTCTCCAAAAAACAAGATCTCGGAGGTTTAAAATGACATAACATAACATTTTAAATATTACAAGAAAAATATAAAAGTATCTCAACCTAGGTTAATTTCTAGACTTTAAGTTTGTAATTAGATCACCTTTGTATGGATGTTTTTCTCTTCAAATTCCTATAATGTTATTCTGAGAGCACATACTTTCAAACAAATAAAAATATTGTTATCGGTTGACGTGATAAAAAAATATCGCTGAAAACCAACATACAAACCAAGTTAGTAACAAAGAGCACCTATCATCAATGGCGGCTGTACTCATGACTGGTAAGTTCGGCTACGCGTTGTTAAGATTTTTCCAGAATGAATGGGCGGGGAAAGACGGGTATATTGTGTGAAAGTTTCCAAGGGATCCCTCAGTGCGCGAGTCTGACTCACTTGACCGGTTTATTTTTATTTGTAGGGGCTTCTTTTTTCTGTCTATTATAAATTCATTTGCAAAAAATCAGGCCCAAAAATTCACTTTATTCATCTAAAAACCAAAAAGTTATGATAAAATAGTACATTGTATGACAAGCTACTAAAATAAACCATATTACAACGAGATGGTTATTTTCCCGAGCGAAGTGAGGGAAAATAGTTCGAGGGGTAATATGTTTTTTAGACCAGTTATCCTCTCTACTTTTCACTTCGACTGCGAGAAAATAGTAAAAACAAAGTTTATACACCCACAATCAATAACGAATTCCACGGCGAAAAGATTGTTCAATAAGGAAGATGCAATATTTTAATTTTGCTTTCATTTGAATGAATCGCACGTAGTATTAGACCATGAAAGTATTTAAATTTGAACTGAAAAGATCTCGTTCCAATGACGTCACAAATTTGTTTGTACGTGGTTCGTCCCTAGATGTCATAGGGTTGCCTAAGTTTTGACTTTTGACAGGAGTGACATCACCAGACGCTGATTGTTGAATTAAAACACGTTCCGTTTCACATTACTTCAAATCGTAATTATTGTTTGTAATTAGTATAAACTAAAGTAAGAACGTGTCAGTAGCTATTATTTTATGTTTTTTCAACATTTTGGTCACAAAATAATGGTAAATATTATTGCAGCATCTTCCCTATTTGGCGGCATGTTGTTTTAATAAACTGCTTTGACACACAAAATATTGATACCGCGAATAGTACCTCTATAGTCGTAATAGTTTAATACGAGGGGCACACCGAAATGATCGGGAATGGAAAACTTAGGACTAAATTATCTGAAAATAACATTGGACTTTTGAAACCATAGTGGCATTCAAATATTTTTATTTTATTTTTTTACAAAAAAATGATAATTTTTTTCAAGTGCGATGATATTTAAAAATTTGGCCTGGGCAAGCTTATTTTTTAGATGATTTTTACTTCAATGCTATTTAATCTAATTCAGCCCAACGATAATATCTCGCTAGCATCTCAGTATTTCCAGACATAGCTTTATCTTCTATAGGTCGACTAAAAATAGTGGTAAATCCAGAATACACCCCTGTAGTGGAAAAAAATAATATCTGCATGTGGTATAAGTACCACGATATTTCGTTATCTACTCTAAAAAGAAAAACGTTATAAAAAAATGGTGTTTGAAAGGTAGTTTCCTTTTGCGTTCCCTCATATTTTTTAGGAAGAAGAAATGGGACGTGTTGATTTTTCGCTCACCTACTCTACAAAAGTTCTGGTGAGAAACGTAAAAAGCCATTGATAATACATTTTATGTTGCAAATTGAGAAACTAATACTATAAGCCTGAAATATCACGTTATCCGGGACTAATCGATGGTTTGAAATTTGTAATACGGTAGAAAAGCACGAAAATTTGCTATCATTTCAATGTCAACTTCAGCCTTGAATGTTTTATGTTTGGCAAAAGCACTCATATCAACATTATGTATACTTCAAAATCTAAAAACACCATAATTAAGTTACATCTTCGATCAGTTTTTAACCGACTTCAAAAAAAGGAGGAGGTTCTCAATTCGGATGTATTTTTTTTTCAATGTTTGTTACCTCAGAACTCCATCATTAATGAGCCGATTCGTAATTTTTTTTGTTTGTATGTATACGCTTCCAGATGGGTCTCATTTTATTCAAAAAAACAGTTGGATGGTGGGATCCATGAGGAATTGAGGGAACTCCTCAATTATATTAGACACGCGTATAGTGATTATGGTATTTTATATTATAACTTGTGTATTTACTTTACACCCGGAAATCATAAATTTGGTGGAGTGGAATTGATGATGAAGACCACAGATGACTTATGGAATTCCTTAATTATGTACTTAAAAGTACAAAAGTATATCACAGATTCTGATAAGATTCCGTTAAATAGCAACTAATGAAGTGCCAAAGGTGATCCTTGTGGAATCGACGGAATTCCTCAAATATTATCGGGCCACATACAGCAATTCGGTTTTTTTCTGTAATAATCAACGCATTTGCTCTCGAAAATCAGTTCATGTGGTAAATTGGAAAAGAAATGTCGAAATGTTCTTGTGGCTTGGCGGAGTAGGCACTAAATTGAAGTCGGTTCAAACTTTGTTTTTAAAGTAAATTATTTCTATTCCCGATCAATTAAGTGTGCCCCTCGTAATCTAATAAATCATCTAAACAACATGCCACAGGTAAAATATACCAGGTTTTATTCATTATGATATTTTATTTAAATAACTACAAGTAAATGAGCTAATTTCTTTTTTTAAATGTATACATGCGCACAATACCACAGGAACCACACAATTAATTGTTTAAAAAACGACTAATTCTGTTTTTTCCTAAACAATTCAACGGCTCTCAAACTTTAATCAAGAGCGATGCCACTTTTATGGCAATATTTTGTAACTGTAAGTAATTTTACACGGGTGCGCAGTGCGCGCGCATTAGATGAAATCTCAAAACAGCTAATACAAAATTAAATAAATATTTTCGTTTTAAAATGTTATCTTTATTAACTCATGTATAATGATATCAAAAGTGAATAGTTTTACTAAATGAAACGTTTCTATATCATATCCAAAAAGAAACAGTCAATTAATTAACAAAAAGGATTTAATTTGTTTAGTCGAGTAAGAATCCATTTGCCGAGAATTAAAAAAAGCTGTACAATCTGTACAACCCGGTTAATTTAAGAATGCACCATGTGCATGCATACATCTTGCTGCAAGGTGCAAACCTGACTTAATCGGGATATAACCGTTCCATGCCTGAGATTATTCAGAGTAATAGAAGATGCTCTTACCAACAGAGCGTTCCAAGTCCACCTGGGCCATATGACAAGAAAAGTGAGGATTCTAAATAATGGTTTGCCCCAGGGTAATAGCTTAAGGAAATGGGGATGGAGCGAGACACCGGCGTGTGACTGTGGAAACCCGAAACAAACAATTCACCATATAGGATTCGAGTGCCCCAACACCAGATACAACGGATCAGCTGAGGACTTTAAACGCCTCACAAAGGAAGCGAGCTTTTATCTGCAGAATTGTAAATTTTAAGTTTTAATTGCAAATGTATATGTATAACCAGTGTGTAACCGCCATACGATAAATAAAGAACCATAACACACAAGTGTCGTAATGTTATAAAACACGCGTGTTTAATATCCAGGATTATGAGCCTAAAAGCGACACAATAAGAGATACATTACGAGCAATTGTGTTGAAAATGATTTTAAACTAACAGGTATTCGGACTGGGGCAGGTTTGGTTTCGTTTATCTCATTTATTTTCATTATTATGAATTTGTCTGATCTATAAAACAAGTATAAAGATTACGAGTTTTAACATTTGTGGAGTTTGACAGAATAATAAGGACGATGCAAGAATGCACAGTAAGCTTGTTATAAATGTGTTTACTTGCAAAGTACTCGTAGACCACCCTGAACCCAGTCATTGGCACCTAGATTGTTGCAGGACGGAGACGGCCATTATCCTGTGCTAAAGCTAAATGAAAACTTAATCTAATATGAAATGAGTTATAATTGTACGAACTAAACAAGGAATAAACGCTATTCTCGGTGCTTTGAATAGACACTTCAATTAATAAAAACGATAAAATTCCTAACAAACTTATTTCGCTAAATATAATAATTAATAATATACATTTGTCTCGCATACATTTGAGCAAAATCACTAGGAATAGAGTTATTGAAACTGGCGTCGTATTAAACAGTTACATACAGTTTGAGAGCCATTAGTAGCGGCGGGGGCGGCGCCAGAGGGGCGCCAAGATTTTTCTCGCCAGGTATCCACTTTTTAAAAGCTGTTCATATTGTTGTAACGCTGACAGCTTTTTTGTGAAATGTTCTTATTTGCAAAGATTGTTCCGGTAACTACCTACTCATAAGATTAAATATTGATGAGATTATTTATTAGGTACCTATATAATTTTTTTAGAAAGGAGTATATCCTGTTGAAAAAGCCTTGGCCAAAAAGTATCGAGGACCTATGCGTTTTTAATTCAAAAAGAATATTAAAAAAACACATGTTATTTAAAAGGTCTTTAAAATTGATTGCATGGGAAAAATGCATTGGGTAATTTATTTGGAAATCCGTACATTTCTAGCCTTCTTCAGCTAAAATAAATAGCTAAATACTTCGAGCTTAGTGAAAATAAAGAAAATTCGGGGAAAACGACTTGTATTGTGTAATAAATGAATCTGCAATCTGAATCTAAGTTGGAGAAAAAGGGGTACATAATACTTTTGACCTAGTTAAGTGTGTATCTAACTTTAATAGTTAGGTATTTATGTAGTAAACAACGCCGATTAGTGAAGCACTGTCGCCGATCGATACCTACTCATACTGACAAAAGCATAAATACGAGTAAAGCTGCGAATTTTAACAATTTATGTTTCACAGTTATTCTTTATTGCATGATTTCTCATTGTTGGCTTTAGTTCTACTCGAGAGCCTGAACGTTTTACAAAGCAGTGTAACTTTCGCTCCCCCAGAAACATTTTCATCCAGAGTTTTTGTTGTGTTTGTCAGCAGGTACTTGTTTGAAAAATGGCTTGTTTTCATGTTGATATTGGTTAGGAGCTTGGGATCTGCGGTGTGGTCACCTAGGTGGGTTTGCTTGGAGCCGTCTGTGCCGAGCGAGTCGGCGGGCGCGCCGCGCGCGTTGCACACCACGTCCACGCGGATCACCTGCACCGTCTCCGGGCTCTGAGCCCTCGATATCGTGAGACACTTGCGCTGCCCCGACTTGTGATATGATATCTTTGTGTCCTGCGAGGCTAGATCAGCCGGTTCTTCTTTCACTACCTTCGTCTCCTTAACAGAGCAGTTATTTTGCGGGTCAATATTAATTTCTCGGAATTTCTTTAAGCCGGACGCCTGTTTTGACTTTGCTTGCACTGCTTTATGTTCTTTAGTATTGTCTCCATATTCACAAAGCAAAATACTAGATTTCTCAGATAATATGTTGTGTTCTGGATTAATTATGTATTTTAGGTAATCTTCGAAGTAGTAGCAAGTGAGTTGAGACGAGCACTCTTCGGTATACTCATCTTTTTCCTCGACGACTTGCTTTACAAACATTCTATGCTGTTTGCCATCTCTCATTGCTTTATATTTAAAACAAGTTTTCGGCCGTTTTCTTTCGTTGACATCGCCAACAAATGTTATGTTTTGGACAGAGAGGAACAAGTCCTCACCTGCTTGAGGTTGAATGGTGTCAACAGTACTGGCTGCGTCGGCGTTTGGATTGCAGTAGAATCTGAAACAACGATACTACCTAGGTAAAACAATTATTCTTAATTCCAGGATTGGTCTGTACGACATTGTCTATTTATTTATTGAATTGCACAAAACAAAAAGTAACTCATTGCACAAAACAAAAACTCTGCCAGTCAACCATAGAGCCAAACAGAGACTTTCTAACGTTGACTATATATTTTTTTTTATAATTGATCCATTGTATATTAAGAGGGTCGGTCATTTTCGTAACGCTTCGTTCGCACGTAAGAACAGTTAGATCTAGATGCCATTTTTGGTATGGGAAAAAGACAGTTGGTTCGTCCTTAACGTTCGTTCAAAAAGTTACGTAATCACCCTCTGGTAGTAACACAAAAGGTAATATGTTACCGATCGAGCAGGTCTGCCCAACGAGGGTCCTCGTCGTGAGCAGGGTTCACCATCCGCTTCTGGCAGAACCTGCGCGGTCGGTCGGGCTCCGCGACCCTGCCTCCGCTAGCCCTAGGCTTTGTTCTCTCGTGAAGATGAAGTCTAGCGCATTTCATGGCTGCCACTCTGAAACCTATATCATCAAAATTTATATTTAAATAGCTATTGCAATAATCTTATAATTTTACTCTCTTAAACTGTTATTCGGTATCGTCATGTAAACAAGCGCTTAGGTATATCTGTTTCTCATCTATAAACTTGAAATAGAAATCCAGTGGTACGGGACTATTTGAATTAATTCGCGTTTCGTGATTTGATTCCATTATTTTGAATTTATAGCTAAGCAACGCGACAAGGCACTGCTTTGTGAATCGCGATAAGCATCCACGTGGTATATTTATTATTTTTAGAAGCTTAATTGTCCAACAATCATTTTAGAGATTGAATGTTTCAAGTACTTATTATATTATAGTCCAACTAATGAAACACATCTTTAACACCGATAAGCGGCTCTGCGAAAGCACACTGCCATTCCTTGAGTCCCTGGCATTGTTTAAAATCTATTCATTTTGTAAGCAATTATGCTCGAAGAGGTTCCTCTATAACTATCCTTGTCACACTTATACATTTTCGACAGATTAGAAAAGGACGGCGGTTTACAAGGATTTTTTTAGAAAGTATTGATAAAGAAACTACAATGCTGGCAGGATGGTGTGTTTAAACTGGCAACGTAGCGGTCCACATGGTCTTGGGAAGAGCTTCGCCAACAATGCAAAAAACATTTCGTGTAAGGGTGCGGACAATCTTGATATCTGACAGCATCGTGTACACATTTTATCGTGATGTTACTTTTGGATTTACTTAATTATATATTTTGACCGTAATGCGAGCACATAAATTTTAAAATTAATAATTTAATTATATAGTTAATATTTATCTCCATAAATTATGAGTATAGAACCAATAGAAACAAACCATTAAAAATGTTAGTTTCTGATAGGCATCAGTCCATTAAGTGCAAAGTTTTAATGTGAAGACAAGACACCAAAAAAATTCATGATTATTGTTCTATTTTGTGATTAGAAATGTTTATTTACGTAACCCCAATTATCACGGTTGACACAATCAAATGCCACCCTCGTGAGGGGGTAGGTGATTCGCAATCGTGAGGCGCTGTTTTTAAATCAAGGCGAATATCAACTCGTCACGCGAACATTACGTCTTCATCTATTGCGTGAATATTTTCCATCTTTACGCCGAAAAGTATCAAGTTCACATGGTCGCGCTATACAAAAGCCGCACACAACTTCAAAATAATAGGCACAGCTGCTAGACGAATGGTAGAGACACACAGAGACGCGTCGGTGCATCGCACACTGGCATCTCGGGAACAAAAAATGCATTATTATTATCCCGGAATAGGCATACCACGGATGACTCACCAAAATGGACCTTACCTCGTGCTCTTTAGAGGTCACGATACTAAATTATTGCTTAGTGAACGATTAACTTGGATCTCATGGCTAAAGCTATAAGGTGCAGTCGTTGCAACTTGCACTCTATGGTATTAGCAAGAAAGCCGTTCTGATGCATGCAGCACCAGAATACCAAAGATACGGCTACGTTCGTATACAAATTAATTGTTTTGAAAGCACGCAGATGCAGGATCGCCAGGGTATTCGTTTCAGCCAGTTCTTCTACGTATGTAAACGATGTCGGAATAATGAAGTCATTGAAATTTGTTTGAAATCTAGGGCCACGGAAGTGCCCCTGCCAAGACCTACCTTTTCTCGAAGCGGTTCGTCGTTTTTTGAACCCTCATAACTTGGGATTGGATTATACCAGATAAACAAAATTCTCGGTATATGATGTCAATAGTACTTAGACTTATTAAACATTAAAAATTTCAGTTACATAGCTCTTATACTTAAGATTTTATTGATATCTAAAAAACGCCGATTTCATCACTGACTCACTCACAAACGTTGATCATCAAAACCTTTAGGGTACTTCCCGAAGTCCTAAAAAGCTGAAATTTGGTATGTACCTAAGCAAGTATAAGTACACAATCAACAAGAAAATCCAAAAAATTTGAACTTCTACCCTTCAACCCCTTAAACTAGGGGATGGAATTATGTCTGAGCTTTCTGCAAATTTTGATGCTAGGGGTCTGAAAATTTACATAGGGACTCCTTGTTATAAATAATAAAATACATATTTCAGGATTCTTAGCAAATCAACCCCCCCCCCCCCCCCCTTCAATTAGGGGATGGAAGTTTTTATGGGTTTTCCCATTCACTTCTTTAGAAATTACCTTACAACACGGCTTAACTCTGCCAGCCACGCTCTACAAATTGTATATCTTGGCTAAAAAGTATAGACCCGTCTCGCTTATTAATATTCACGGGAGTGTATGTGGCGCAGCTATACTTTTTAGCCAAGATGTAGAATTTGTAGAGCGTGGCTGGTAGAGTTCAGCCGTATGGAGTGGGAAGCTTGGCGCTAATTGCGATCTGATATCTTTTTCACGCTGAAAGCGATATAGCTTCCGCTAGCTATAATATTCCGTAGATCATATGATCTACGGAATCTTGGCAATCACTTTAAATGTAATGTTTTTAGTGGGATATAAACATTCAGTCTAAGCCCGTAATTGTATTTACAAATACCTTTCTCTCAAAGATGACTTTTCATTTTCTAATCGCTTACAACTTTTAAAGAAGGGTTTTTCAACTAATACAATGGCCTGGCGTCAATTTATGAATAAATAGATGTCGCTCTAGTAAACGTTGTTATCTTTGGTCTGTACGCGTGAAAAATAATTATTACGAACAATAAGGGGTAGGCAACTGAATAAGTAGAAATAAGTAGCTTACCAGAAACTTTTTAAAAACAAAGCTTTGAGAACTGTATGGAGAAAGCCTTTGAAAAGGTCACCGGATCGTTCAGATGAACTTATACTTACTTTAGCAGAGTTTAGGTAACTTATTTTATTACCTTTACAATTCGTAAGGCACTGTTTTAAATAACTACCCGACCTCATTCAAAATAAAATGTAAATTATGAATAATTATTATCACTCCGGACATCGCCGTCCACGATATACTCAGGCGAAGCTGGAGGTCCATTTTAAATAGTTACCTACATGTAGACAGTTTCGTAGATTACCCTCTAATACATACAAACTCTACTTCTTTGTAATATTAAGTAGTAGGTATGTTATTATAAATTCGTTTCTAGTGCTTCTTCTAAACACTTGTATTATTATCAAATCAAATCAAAAACATTTATTCGTGACAAACACAACACAGATAATAAAAGAAATAAAATAAAAAGCACATTTTTTTGCCACGAAATGGCCCCAGCTCAGCATGTTGCTAGCTTTGCAGCCAACGCTGGTCTTCCGCAGGGTCCATTCGGTGAGAGCACGGAAAGTAACAAACAAAAAATTAAAAGGAAATACCTATATACTTAACTAAAATACAAACATAAAAAATACACAAAAAAGCAATATTAAATAGTAATTATCGACTTGCTTCATTGACAAGTACATGTCAAGTGTGCGTTTAAAGTATTTGTTACCGGCAGTTCGATATTTCGCATTAAACTTTGGCACTTGCCAGCTGAACCGCACAATGAATAGAGTTGCCAAACAAGTTGACCATTGAACCTGTCACTAGGTCAGACCTAACAAAAGAGGGTCACAGGACTGCATGGATCAAACTGCATCCAGTCCTCAGATGTACCTTGCGTTACCATGACAAAGGACTGGACCCCCGGTATCCGGTATACCCTTGGCATTATAAATATAATAGATGCGTTTCTGACCACACCCCTTCGTACCCGCAAAATCTCATTCAATTAGTAATAATTCAGCCGTTGACTGATTTATAACTTTTAACTTGGAGGTGTTTTAGGAAAGTATAAATTGCTATATATACATACCTATATTATCGAGTTTAAAAAGTGTAGAAATAACTGTCTAATCTACTTAAGATGTATAAGTATCTGAACCTACGTTACGATATCTGAACAAGTATTCCCGTCGGCCTCGGAAGGAAGCATACCTACTCGTGTAATGAACCAGTTATATGATATCTTTCTGAACGTCCCTTGAAAGTCGTTTTATCGATGGCACTTTTACAAAAAGACCCCGAACACCGGCTGCGTCTATTCAGGACCCCTTTGCGCTAAAATCTATCACGGAGTAGACAAAGCCGGGTGCGCGAATATGTAACAAGGCAGCAACTAAATAAAGGGATGACATATTGTGAACCGTGATGTGATTAAAAAAACCATTTCCCTTAGAGCTGTCAAGGTGCATTCTAGTTAGGGTTGTAACGCACAAAATTATCGATGAAAATTATAAGTACGTCTGCACGAAATTGTATAAGATTTAACTTTCATATTTTCATCTAAAGATTAAAATGACAAAATCAATATTTTTTAAACGAATGGCCGTTCCATAACCTCCTTTAATATAATTAATAATTTTGAATCTCATTGTTAAAAAACTAAACCGTCTTTTAATCGTAAACAATTTTTTATTGTATGATTTGCGAAGAATTGAATATTTTTTATGTAAAAATAATATTTATTTAAATACTTTTTAAATAGCATGACAAGGAAAGGAAATTGAGATAATGTTTGACGGTAAAAAACATTTCTCTTCACAAAGTATCACCACGTACCAACAGTATCTATCACACGCCTCTTACCTATTTTTTTTTTAAACCGAGCATTATTATGGGTTGTGATCTTCATATTCCAGAAAAAATATACCTATATTACAACTTCCAATTTATGATATTGATTGTTTCTTTTTGTGTGATAATATCCTAACGACATATCTTACAAACTTTATTTCTCAAGTACGCACAACGCACAACAATAAGTTTAATAAAAGATGAACATCGATAAATTTATTCCGTCACTATTAACTCAGGTGAAGGTAATCGTTGTGGGAACTCTTAGTTCATGCATGAAAAAAATATAGCGTGCTCTCTTTCTAAAATTGGTGGATAGATAATTTTATAAGGATCGCGTTGAATAAGTACAGTAGACGATACAGTGTATCAATGGCCCGATTTTGGCGCAGTTTTTGGTTCACTAATGTTGGACCAAACAACTTTTGGCCAAATGTTTCATTTGACCTAATGCATTTTTTTCTTAAATAGAAAGCTTTATAGGATTATTATAAAACAAACCTAACCTATATTCAAAGAATACCCGAAAACACCCCTGTTTTGACGAAAAATGCATTAGGTCAAATGAAACATTTGTCAAATGATACATTTGGCTAAAAGTTGTTTGGTCAAGAGACAGGACCTCAATTTTATTACATACCTATTTGTTTTTTGCTGATACTAGTATTTCATTTAGATAGATACATCTAGCCATCTACAGCCCTACCAGAATAAGCTGATCTCTACACGAACGCATAGCTGTAATGAATCTCGGGGTCAAATTATGTTGGATTAACCTAAGCTCTCCTCGCACTGGCATATATTTCATTTTGATAAATAGGTTTTTAAGGACTTATATATATCCACGCGTGGGGGCGCGCGAAGCGTCAAGCGTGATAGTGAGTAGGACGGGTATAGCACGTATGACGATGAATAATAAGTATTTACGTCATTTTACAAACATGCACACTCAGCTCCCAGCACAAAATTACATGTGATCATAAGTTAGACATTAGATAGGTTTTTACATAAATAGGCATTTTTAGGTACCTACTTCTCTGACCTGACTTGTACTTAGTGTATCGGTACAGGGTCAGCAGTGACTTGAAGGTTAGACTAAGGGTGGGTTGCACCAAACCGTATGAGAATTACCTAATCGTAAGCGGTGTCCGTTAAAATCTGTATGTGTGGAAAGTTGGACTAGTGCCTATGGAATGACAGCTGCCGACGCCATATTGACGTTGATCGGTCCGGAATCGTAGCTTGTTGCACCCCGTCTTAAGGTACTTGCACCGCTTATGACTCAATGGAAATTTGGTTTACGTGTAAACAAAACTTCCAAAAACTAGCTAACAACCACACCTGGTTTTTAAATAACAAAATAAGGACAGACAAACAAAAGACGAACGATAGTAAAGTAAATAACACGTTGCTTTGTAGAAATACTAAAGTTAATTACCGATAGTCGTGGACAATGGGCGCTCGTCGCCGGCACCTTTGTCGGGGGACTCGGGGGGCTTTGTCGGCGCGGACCGCTCGATACGCATGTTGTTAAACCATTTACCATCGATTTCACGAACAAATTATTACTTACTCGCAAATTATAGCCGTAGTTTTAGGTGAAGGACGAATATTATTATTTTCAGTTAATTAGGCAAATCTATAAATTGCTGTAGTTTTAAAGTGTAAGTTGGGCCAGATTCGACTAAACACAAGGATATGCTCAAGGTGAGCTTAAGCGAGGCGTCTAATACTAGTATTTGTTAACTAAAGTATAATCTCTGATAAACTCTTTTCTTGTTTGGCCGAATTAACACTTATTACACTTACAATTAGGAAGGGTGCACAGAAACTAAGCGGCAAACTTCTTCGAAGCACTACTCACGTCTAAAACCCTAATACTTGAAAGTCTGCTTGTAACTAATAGTGAATTAGTTCGGGGAAACTACCATATTCTTATAAATCGAACAGGCTGGGATGTCTCATTTTCAAATATCAACTACAGTGAGATAGGGAGTTGGTTTGCAACCCAAAGATCAAAGACATTATAAAAAAATATTCTACTGGGCTTGTTATTCGGAACGCGTTAATGCGCCTCACCTTAACCTTCACGCCTAACGAAACTAAACCTCTACTTACGCTTAGTTACTACGAATCGCAACGTCAAGATATATATCTGGGTGAACGGTGAGGTGAGGTTAAAACAAATTACAGAATAGCGGGGCTGAAGTGGCACAACTAGTAATCAAATGAATATAAATTATATACTTTGTCGAACAGGGCACGGACGGAGTCTCAAATGTGACATGCATTTAATTGTACCTACAAAAGCCAAGTGAATGATACCATATCCATCGAAGAGTTAACGGTGCAGTGTGTGTGATAAAAGCAAAATAGTAAAATATGTGCGAAGCAAGTGGTTCAGAAAGAAAGTTTTACTAACGCGAGGATGCGAGGCGGCCCGCCGCCGCCGCACCCGCCGATCGACTACGGCGCGCTATAATCATAACCTCTGCTTCAGGTTAAGCCTCGTTCATAATTGCTACTATTACAGCAAGCATACGATCATTTCTATCGACGCTTGATGCGGGGAACACTAGCTTCTCTCAATAGCGCTGGAAAGTTATGTTACAAATTATATACAGAGTTGGCAGTTTAATATGACAATCAAGTCTCCATCAAAACATAGTAGCGTACTTTCTCACTCAATATTACCTTATTTGTCTGTATTATATGGCAAGGTCAGTAAATAAGCTACGGTAGCCTAGGGGGTCAGGCATGCGGCTGTCATGGGGCTGTCATGGGTTCGAATGCCGGCTCGTGCCAATGAGTTTTTCGGAACTTAGTTATGTACGGAATATTTACCGTTAGCTTTTCGGTGAAGGAAAACATCGTGAGGAAACCGGTCCCAACAAGGTCTAGTTTTCCCTTTGAGTTGGGGTCAGATGATAGTCGCTTTCGTAAAACTAGTGCCTATGCCAAATCTTGGGATTAGGTGCCAAAGGGTCTCCTTTAGGGGCCCAACCGAGAATAACGCTAGGAGGATGAAAGTCAGTAAATATTCATGGGTTAGGTTAGGTTAAGTTACTACACACGTCACCACATGGACAATAAATTAGACATATCTACCTAAATGGCTTCTCTACAGAATATGCTATCATCCATATTAGTTACAGGACGCAAGACACAACTATGAGTTAGTGAGAGAAAGAATTACTTTCCATCGCATTCCAACGCATAACTGCGTCCTGTTCTGCGGCCACGATGGCCCATTGTGTAGATGAGAATAAAGGTACAATCTTGACGTGTTGAAATACCCGCGACATTTTCATTTCAAAGTTCACAATCTATAAACCGGCAGAATCGATTTTATTGAAATAAAACGTAGCTATATAAGAACCATTTCGATCACATCAGCTTTCGGTCTAAAGAGACCGCATTGAAATCAGTTCATTCGTTTAGGAGCCACCGTGCTACAGATAGACAAGCTATTATAAAAATTATAAAAGCCCTCCTTTTGCGACTGGGGTTAAGGCAAGGTCCTTAAAAAAAATACGGACTCGTATAAGCCCTTTTCAGGCAGCAGGAACCCCCCTATTGTCTATAACTTGTTTCAAGCTCACCTAAACGCTCACCCACAAATATATCTTGACACCGCGATGCGTAGTAACTAAGCGTAGCTAGGGGTCTAGTTTGGCGACGGCTGACCGGCGGGGTAAGCCGCATTAGCGCGAATAACAGCCCTGATGTGTAGGTACGCCGCGCCGCTCGCAATCCTCTTATTACAGTTTCCAACTTCTCTATAGTGTCATTCCTAATAGGTATAATTTGTTCCCTAGATTTGTAACAATCGGAAGTCAAGGATAAAGTAGTCTACAGAATTCTACGCAACCTGTCTCCACTCACCCTTAACATATCTTAACCCATATAGATGGGTAAAACATATCTTAACACCTATAGATGGGTAAAAACTCCGCGTAATCAGAGCTCTGGCAAGCCTACACTGGTTCGCCTCGTGAGTAACTTTGTGAAAATCAGCACTAGAAAAGCATGTCGACCTACGCTGGCACTTGTACAGTCAAAACAGCAAAGCCAGGTTTTCAGGTACAGTTTGCGTAGAAATTATAAACAAAATAAGTTTCCGTTTTAATTTCTCTTGGCTGTAGTTCGTGTGCGTAATCAGTAATCAGTAATCACCCACGTTCTAGACTCGACAACCGTGCGGGCTAGTGTCATGCCAGCCGTTATCTACGGATGAAGGTAACTTTACAACCATGTAATTTATGTAAGGAAAGGCTTGAAATAACTCCCTATAAAACATGTGTTTGATACGAGTCGGGCACGCTAAATATCTACATTATGCGATCATGTGAAGTTCAAAAACCTTTTATGGTTCTAGGTACCGAATGATATTACCTTCTACGAAATATGTAGTATACTCATTGAACCCATTTTTAAATACGAGCAGTCTTTGATAAAGTTAAAGCGGAACAAAAATAATGTTCAGGTACCTTTAGTAAACATGTAAGTACCTACGCATTTGCATAGAAGCTTGGTGTTCTGTGGGTAAACCTAAACGACCGATCAGGTCTTCGAAAATTCAATAAGGTCTTAGTCTGAGATTGGACTAATCCGGGAATAAACTCTATTTGCGTTTATTCGAAATATCAAAATTGAAGCTAGAAGGTTTCTACAATTGATTTTAATAAAGTGCGAGTTATTCCGGTTGACTATTTACCATACAGTGTAGGTATCTCTGTAGTTTATTTTGTTATGGCTATGCATATAAATTTTGTTACAGAAGTCAGTTCATCCATCCAATATTTTTCCTACACCAGTAACCCATTGCTCTGTTTATCGCAATAAATACATACTTATAAACTATACCTAATTGCTAAAAAAAGATGAATTCTGTACGTTAGCGATAGAAATTCTGCTGGCGTGCTAGTCCTGATGGTGTTAATCTTTATTAACACGCAAGGTAGCATTACAAAACCCGCGTAAATTAAAAGTTTTAGTTGCCTGACAAAATATATCTTAATTACAAAGAACCGAGTTTGCAAGTTTATTAAAACGTAAAGCGAAAATATAAATAGGAATTAATTTTAAACAGGTTTCAATCACAATCAAAACTGCTTTGTCCGTCGGCGGGGTGTTAGTATAATTTGCAGTGAAAAAACACTTGGACCACCCATGTCGCCGCGCGCCGGCGCCGTGGCTCGTCTTGTGCACTCGGCCCACTTTATCGCATGTAAATGCTTTGACTACTTATTATCTACGACGTTCTAGGGTGGTCAACCAATAAAATTGAACTTTTTGGTAAGGTATTCGCAATTAATTTCATTTAATACATTAGAATGATATCTATTTTGATATATCATTTAACTCATTACGAGAGTGTCACTGGGCATTTCGGCAAGGAACATTTTACTGTTGCTAAGACTAACGTGGTTTTGTGTTTTTCTCATCCAGAAACATGAATACAAAATCAAATAGTATATATAGTACTATTTGATTTTGTAGTCAATATAATTAACTGGTTTTAAATGGTTACGTGACAACGTGACGTAATTTGAAGTTCGGGGATAATAATTAATACCTCGTCATTAACAGGGAAATGGAGCTTTAAAATTTAATTAGGAAAAAACATTCCCCAACCGTTGAGGTGCAAATTCTACTCTTTAACGGAACATGATCATAACCCGAACGAGACTAAATGTACTACATACTAATAGTCTTGGTAAGTTCAATATGTTTAAATAATGGAATTAATTGGACAAATTTTTATGGCAATTAAAATTGTAAATTTTGTAGGCATCATTAAACACCCAAGCATTAACGAACGCGTACCCGGGGCAACGATTACTGCATCAGTGCAGCGCCACGCAACATCGCGTTTACGGCTTGTCGCAGCTAAGCTAAGGCGGGCATTCACAACGCTTACCAATAACTTTACTCGCCTGTGGCGAACCAGTTGTTTGACGTCCGATTAAAAGCAGTAATCGCGAATTCTGGGTCAAGGTGTACTAGGGGAAGAAAGAAGAGTTGGGAAGGAATGAGCCAAAATGAGGCCCAGGATATTTACACTATGCCTTGACACCCGGCCAATAAACATCAGGTGGCAACCGAACATGAACATGAACATGCAACCTGTAGGTATATTACCATGAACCTATCTATAAAAGAATACCTATTCCCATGAATTTGGTTAAGAAAGGATTTTCTTTTTCACATATGCGATATTTAAGGTCGAATAGTACCAGATTCACATTTATATAGACAAAAGCGAAGCGTTACATCGGCCATATTATGAAAGGTGGTTTCGACAGCCGTGCCTGATAAAGTGTTTACTTTATTTAATCATATGGCATACATCATTTTGGCCTTTTAAAGTTTACTTACGTATACATACGCACTATAACGTCAATTAAACTGCTCATTTGTAAACTAAACCGATTTTATACCTACTTGATAATATTAATGTCAAATGGTTTAGTCTCAAATCGATAAAGCATCGGCAACGCACTTGTGACTCCCGTGGAGAAAAAGCCCCATAGGCTAAGACATCTTTTTACCATTAAGCAGGCCGTACGCTTGTTTGTCACCTCCGTGGAATGATATAATTTATAGTACTTAGGTACTCGTAGAGGGTTATAATATTGTTTTTAATTATAACAATTCTTACAATAATCTAACGAGGTAGCCTAGTGGTTCGGGCATGCGGCTGTCAAACGACAGTCGTGGGTTCGAATCCTGGCTCGTACCAATGAGTTTTGTGGAACTTATGTACGGAATATCATTTGATATTTACCGTCAGTTTTTCTGTGAAGGAAAACATCGCGAAGAGCCTGTCCCCAGCCCGCGCTGGGCCAGCGTGGGGACTGCCCGTTCCCTGTCATTAATGTGAGAATGCCTGCTTTTTATTTTACTTTAACAATAATTAGAAGCTGGTCTAGCGATACGGAGAAGTGAGAATAAAGCTTTGTGAATCGCGCTGCTGCGGACTCCCTTTTTTGCTAATAAACTATCTTGTATTGACTTAAAATATCCTACAAACATGCTTTCAGATGTATTATTGTATAACATAATCTATGGTCTAATGAGAGAGCCCCTATTTAAGTCTTACAGAACTTTATGGAAATATGGGTTGGAAAACAAAGACAATGTAGGTATAGGTACCTGCCGGCTGGTCAGACAAAATTCGCCATTCTTGAGGTCAATATATGCCTGTAAGTCACGTGTTTATCTCAGATTTATATTTGGGACTCACAGGTCCGAAACAAATTCATTTAGTAAGGTGCTAATTGTTTCTAAAAAATGTGCCTTTTATTTTATTTCTTTCATTATCTGTGTTGTGTTTGTCACGGATAAATGTTTTGATTTGATTTGATACTTAACTTCCCACCATACTGATTAATAGCAGCATCCTAATTTAATTTACGGAATTTGCTCCCTATGTAGGTATTAATAAATCAAGTTTGGGAATACTACAAAAAGAATATGACATGATATACTGTATAAAAACATTATTTTAAAATTCCCGGAATACTGATGATGTCTGCCTTAAACCAAATTATATATTTGCGTCGATTTAATTAGGTAGACAAAAAACTGGTCGATTTTAATATGTTCGCGTAATGATATTTGAAGGTGATACTGTGATACTTAAATGTATCGGATTGGTATTTCAAGACTCCGCTACTCCAATTGTGTGGTCTCGACTGGCCTTGGACAAAGCATTTGGAAAAATAAAAACCTACATAGGTACTCGGTCTTTGGTTTTAGACTTAAGTTTTTCAAATTAAATACAAATAACTATATTTCTGTAATTTTTCTTTGACACGATGACACCCTGTAGTTACTCGTAAGTATCCTATGTACAAGTAATTAGGTAGGTACAGATATAGATTTTTTTTATACCACGTCGGTGGCAAACAAGCTTACGGCCCACCTGATGGTAAGTGGTTAACGCAGCCTATGCATGGACGCTGGCAACTCCAGGGGTGTTACATGCGCGTCGCCGACCCTTTAAAAATGTATACACTCCTTTTTTGAAGAACCCCATACTGTAGTCCCTCGGGAAAACCTCGGCAGGAAGCTCGTTCCACAACCGGAGCGTCCAGGGGAGGAAATTTCTCTGAAACCGTACGGTTAAGGTACGTAGATTAAGGCTGTGCATTCGAAATTATCGCGTGCTTTGAAACGCCGTTCTGACTACATTAAGAAACAATAAGGTCTGATTTTCATATATATGATTGTTCTTGACTATATGATTGTTTATCTGATTTTATCGATACATGATTGCTTAAAATTTCCTCGATAGAAAAGAAATCCAAAGTTTTATTTTCCTTTTTTTACTCAGCCTACTCAAACGATACATTATGTTACGACACAATCAAGTTAATACTATATTATTTTATCTCATTTAAAATCTCACTTTATGAAATTTTAATAAAACGTCTCTAAGTTAATTTATCGAAATTTGTCCAAAAAAGCCATTCCCGAAGAGTGTTACATCTCTTTTCTTCATGCGCGGAAGGCATAGCATGTCTCTGTCTAGGGGGCGTGTTCTACTCAAATCAAGGCATCGCCTTAAGTTATAACGGGCAGTAAGCAGTGATAGGTATAATGTTTACGATAAATAAACTTTAATCTGCTATCGAAGGACATTAGACCTAGTACTGGACTATTATTCGCTACGCGATAATGCGGCTCACCCCGCCGGTCACCTGTCACAAAACTAAATCTCTACCCTGCTACCAGTCTATTTAATAAAACATTTTATGTTCAATTATGAGCTTGACCCTCTATAATCTGGTCCTAAGAATCGTAGCAACTGTGCGTAATCGAAGGACATGGTTATACGGGTCCGTCGGTAACGCAGATTTCGGTAAATTTGGAACAGCTGGCCTGTAGGAAATATTACTGCTAACCATAGGATAGGTAATTGATAAATGAGTCCGGGGAGTTTACACATTTCGCTATTCATTATTTGATCAAAAAACATCGGACGAAAAAGACGTCGAGAGGTCTCATCAAATTCCATGACCATTTAAGTATCTGACTTAATAACCTTACAACGAAACAGAAATTTACATGACAGAGACGCCGATCATCGAATGAGTAGGTATAGTATTAGTATTGAATTAAAGTTCCTAGAAAAATATAAATCACAATATTTCGTTATTTAAATATGCGTGCAGTATTGTGGGTAGTTTTCAGTTAATATTTTTAATGGTTGTTGATTGTGAACCTGACTCTGTTCTTAAGAGTCCGCAGTAAGCTCGGCCGAATTTCACCTTCCCATACAAACGGAGTTTCGTTCTCATTTTAAAACTTCGTGTCGGATTGCGACGAAACTTTGCGTGTACAATGACATGAGGTATATCTATGTCTGTAATTATTTTATATGGTTCAAGATTATAAAACAAACGAAATACAGCAAAAACAATTTTGTATGAAAAACCTCAATTCGCTGTATTTTTTTACTATGGTATCTGAAGCTACATAAACTAATTACAGACCTGGATATAACTCATGTCATTGTAAATGCAAAGTTTCGTGACAATCTAACACGTTGAGCGTAACTACGTTTGTATGGAGAATCGAGCTTACTGCGGACTCTTAATAGTTACAAATTGAAGTATAATCGTGTAGGAACGAATACTTACCTATACCGGTAGTGGTGCGACGAGCGAGTTCATACATTAGATCGAGTCGAACGCACGCTCATCACTCCGTTTGTCGGTGTACTTGACGTACGGTATCATTGATTACTATTTCACTTTACCTACGGAGTTCGCGATACTGATGCTAATAAGTTAGAAACATATTTAAAAACCACACGCCACATGAACGAAGCCTATAGCCTCTCCCATCATGAACGTGGTTAGATCTCCTGCACTAGATACAGTTATACCATTATACTGTCGATTTCTGTAGACCATTGATTCGGTCGGAAGCGGGCGAGTTGCGACCGACTGACGTCACCCAGCAGAAGTGAACCAACCAGTTTTTGTCCAAGCTCCAGTTTAGCGTTTCATTCTTTATGCATAACTTGTTATGCCCTAAGGTCGTCTGAGATTCAAGGATAGAGATGTTAATTGCCTAATCGCCACTGATGCTCCTACCCATATTATAGGTATCCTAAAAGTAGCATGCCGATAGTGGTTTAATGCTACTACAGAATAGAAGGTAGGTATACAATATTATCACTATTAAGGCTGTGCATTGGAAATTATCGCGTGCTTTGAAACGCCGTTCTTAGATTAAGAAACAATAAGGTCTGATTTTCAGATATATGATTCTTGACTATATGATTGTTTATCTGATTTTATCGATACATGATTGCTTAAAATTTTCTCGATAGAAAACATTCCAAAGTTGGGTCTGTATTTTCCTATTTTTACTCAGCCTACTCAAACGATACATTATGTTAGGACACAATCAAGTTAATACTATATTATTTTATCTCATTTAAAATCTCACTTTATGAAATTTTAATAAAACGTCTCTAAGTTAATTTATCGAAATTTGTCCAAAAAAGCCATTCCCGAAGAGTGTTACATCTCTTTTCTTCATGCGCGGAAGGCATCAGCATGTCTCTGTCTAGGGGGCGTGTTCGACTCAAATCAAGGCATCGCCTTAACTGCATTAATTTAGATAGGAATACGTATTTTTTTTATTACCTAGATACCCCATATGATAGATGGCATCACCACAAAACGAGGCATACGTAGATACCCAGCACGGTGTACGTGAGAGAATTCATCCAGTTTGTGTTACGAGTATTGTACGGATTGTACCAGAAAATGCGGGATCAGGACACAGTAAACACGGCTAATGTACATTTTTAAATTATCGCTTGAGTATGTATTGAAACTCACGTCTGAACTGTGTAAGTAGACGCGGCCTTAAATGCAAAATTTGTGTACGTTGAAATTGGGTGATATCCCAATTAAAAAACATTTTGTAACTCTCAACAAGGCGTAAGGTAAACGTCCCAGTGCCCGACACTAAGCTAATGACATGACACTTTCAATCTAATCTCAACTTTTAGGCATTAAGGTCAAGCAAGGAGATATTAATTAACATTATGAACAAGTTGCATACTAAAATTACGCGGAATGTAATTTTATTTTCAGAATCGCGGCAGAAGGATTTGGACACGGCTAAAAAATTAAAACCTTATTTTTGTGGATAAGTAAAACTTAAACGTATGTTTTTTTTATCATAAACAATTTAATATCAGTTTTAAACCCGTTGCCACCAACAAAAGACTATAATGTTCATCCGTTCATCCTATGAAATATTTAATTCTCGCAAAGATGTTGAAAAATCATGCATGAAACTCGTGAGCTTTGACCATTACAATCTCGGATGAGTATCACGTAAGCACTTGTATCTCAATTTTCTAGCTAAGTACTTATATAATCTACAATTGTTCCATTTTCATGTAATGTTCTATATAGCACACGGAGAAAAAAACTAGCTTCCTCTAACAGAATATTGTAAATTCGACTTGATTTTATTGTATTATATGTGACAACTATACCTTTTTTACACATTACTAGAAAAATCTACTTCTTTACCAAATTATTTCTAGTTCCTATTACCCACTTACCTGGTATCGTAGAAAACAAATTTTGTGTAGTATACAAAACCTATCTGTAGCCATCATTATAGGACAGGGTAGAGTTTATCAGATATTGTAGTAGTATTCAATATCATTACTGCGGACTTGAAACGCCCAATAGTCTCTCTTTACTATCTGTATTATTAAGAACACCAGATTTTTTATTAGTGTTCAATATAATTTTAGCGGAGTGCAATCATCAACAATTTCTGTGTACTATATGCAGTATTGGGGGATACCAGATTTTTGTTTGTGTTAAAAATAATTACTGTGGCATGAAATATACAATATGTTCTGTGTACTGTACATATTGTAGAGTTTAACAGGTTTTATATTGGTGTTCAATCATTATTGCGGACTAAAACTATAATATATTGTTGAGTTAAGTAAAATTAGGTTAAACATCGTAGGTGTCTTCGTCGCAACGAAAGCATGTTAGAACTGCGTGTTGCATGTTTTCGTTTTAACATGCTTTTGTTGCGGCGAAGACTTACTTAAGGTGTTTAACTCAGCAGTATAATGTTTTAGTCCTCAATAATGTGGCTGGTGGCCTGAAACAGACAGAAACATCTGAATCCTGAATAATTACAATGGTTATCCATTGTAAAAACTTGTGGAACAAACTTTTTTAAAAATTAGTTTTATTTTTAAATTGGCACCATTAATGTTACATAACATAAATTATCGGCGGTACTATAGTAAGCGTATTGCACTTATAATTACAGAGATCATTTTGGTAGCAAAACATTTATTATTTGTGTACTATCGACAACACAGCTAACTGACCATCGGTGCACCTTAAGCGCATTGTAATTAGGTTCTATATAAACACAGGAGGGTCAGTTAACAGTGTTGTCGTTTGTACATGCAACTTCGTAACAGTATTTTTTTTCATTAAAACATAGTTTCAAAAACAGAACACTCCAATATAACCTTATCACTATCAACAACATATAAATTTTCAATTAAACCGAACTTTGGTAAACAATCAAGTTCTACATCTAAAAATAACAATCACGTTTTTAGTATAGTGCGTACCTTTTCCTCTAGTAATACAGTTATAATTGTAACACTCATCATTTTTTGTCTTATCTCGTTTGAGACTGATTTTTTATGGTTTTTATGCACCCTGATTCTTTTATGGACGACACTGGCAATGAAGTCGGTTCGGTGAAAATCATACACTGTGCGGTGCGCTGGGCGCTGCGGGCGGCGGCGGAAGGGCGCAGAGGGCCTCAGTCGTCGTATCTTGTGGACAGAACAGTTTTTCGTTCCACGTAAATTATGTTTTGCTTAGTGTGCGATAATATTGTAATGCCAACATTTTTTTATTGTTGCTGGTACTACTTTTTATTGTTATCATTAGAAAGAGTATATTAGACAAAAGAGAACGTATCTAGTTATGAGTAAAAATATTCCTAGTAATCAATAAATTTCGAGTAGGTAATGGGTATTAAAAATCCGCTAAAAGGTACGAGGTTATCTAGTACCTATAAATTGATTACATAAGTTGAGGCTTACACAAAGATTATTTAAACACAATTTTATTATTGGTGTGTTAAACTAGATGATGGTGAACAGAATAAATAAATATTGTAAATATCGCAATTATCGAAAAGTGTTGTAAGCTAAATGCATATTTTACTCTGTAACTATTAAATGGTTACCAAAACGATATCAAAGTTTTCGTGTACTAGAATATTCTAACTAGAATATTCTAGTATTAACAAAAATATGACTTGTTGTTATAAAAAAAAACTGTTAACCATAGCTGAAATCTTGTTTCCTACACCAGAATCATAACTATTATACAATCTGGTAATATTGTAAAATATTTTTTTCTCCGTGCACATACATACATACATACATTTACGCCTTTATTCCCTGGGGTAGGCAGAGTATGTTCCAGCACCACTTTTAGCATAAATGTGGGTATAAAAGATCGACAAAATTTGATATTGCAGTGATAGGTTGCTAGCCCATCGCCCACAACACACTTCAACCCTGGTCCTTTAGTCCACTTTTACGACACCCACGGGAAAAAAGGGGGTGGTGAAATTCTAACCCGACACCACACGGGGGTCTAACCCGACACCACACGGGGTGGATATAACACATTCTGAACAATATAGGAACATAGTTGTATTTATATGCAAATAATATAACAAATTTGAATTAATGTACCGGCATCGGCATCGCAAATAAGTAGTCGCAGCACTCAATATGGGTCAAGGAACGTTTCCCCTTGCAACCTCCTTGGAATGGCAAGGCCAGTCACCATTACCCGTAATGCTCGTTTTTTCCTTCCGAATCAAATCATTTTTATTTACACTATACTTGACCAGTCGAGGCTGGCATTGTCTTAATTTTTATATTTAAATGACGCTATCAACGATGTAATTCAGCGAGTAGTATGAGAAAATATACGTGGAACAGTAATCATTTGCAGATTTATTTCATATCCCTCAGTCTAATTCAGGGCTGTTATTCGCTAAGCGCTAATACGGCTCACCACGCCGGTCACCCGTCATAAAACTAGACCTCTACCGACGCTTAGTTACTACGCATCGCGGTGTCAAGATATATTTGTGGGTTAGCGTTGAGGTAAGCTTAAAACAAGTTACAGAATAGGGGGGCAGCTGTAATAGGACAGGGCGCCATTTTGACCTTTCTTCGTTCTCTGTCAAATTATTGGTGGGTAATGATAGAACTTAGCTACGATGATGTAAAAAAAACGTGTAGTAGTAGTAGTAATCAAGTCACCTATAGGTTTGTCTTAGATATTTCAAGTGCCTTGGCCTGTCAGAAAATATTACGAGTGACTGTATGTACCTAATTTCCAAACTAATATTAAAAATGCAAAAACAACTTTTACTATCGGTGGGCACGGGCACGCCTAAACCGTTGAAGCGGTTCGGATGAAATTTGGTATGGAGATTTTTTTATCCCGGAAATCATCCCCTAAAGAGATGAAATGGGGGCGAAAATTTAAATGGAACTACGATATCCTCAGCTAGTTTCATGAAGATGAAGTCGCAGGCAAAAATTAGTAAATTATACATAGATTTCCTGACGAACTTGTTTTCTTTTATTCGCTTTTCAAATTAAACCGCTCAAAGCGCTAATTTTGCTTTTGCGGACTCGTACTCTGTGACCCGAAGAGAAACAATAGCAGTGCAGTGACACGTATATAAAATACTTCCCGTAGATGACGATATAGTTTCATGTAAAAATTTATAAATTTGTGTCGTTAATGGAATTGTATAACGCAGTATTTCACGACCAACATAGCAATTTACGTGATTGTCCATACAACTATTAGTACAAATAGAAATCTGGGATGTCATATTTGTATGTTAATTAGTATGAACTGTTTCTGCTGACGCCAGCGAGTTCCGTCTTTGTCTCTATTTTTTGCGTATTTATGTTCTTTAATTGTAGTTGCTCCCGGACAAACATTTGCTCCTCTCCAAAAAACAGGTAAAGCACGTATGGCATCGAAAAAAATGGAATCAAACCTATTCAAGCATGAAAGTCTAGACTCGCGATCCTAAGTATATACAAATATCATAGTATCAGATATTGTTTCTTCTTTTAAAACGCAACCACTTTCACTTTCCGTAGGTACGGATAATACTGTTAGGGTTATACTGTCTGTCTGTCTGGGTATACTCGTTTATGAAAAAAATGCACAAAGGTGCCTACAAATTCGGTTCATTTAAAGATAAACTTCCAAGTTTAGACTTGACAGGTCGGTAATGTACAGAGACTACAGAGACAAAATGTTTCTAGTACTTACATGTTCTTAACTTCTCACTTCTCACGCATGATTTTCCGATCAAAACGTATGTTCCGCATAGTCGTGTCGTAGGTACGACGTAAGCACGTTCCGCGTAGTGGTACCTAGTACCTACGTGCACAGTATTGTTACCTAAAGGTGGGATTCCACCGGTGTGCGGCACTGTGCACAAAAATGCTTGTGCCGCACAGTGCCGCACACCGGTGGAATCTTGCCATAACATTGCATATGTAATTTTCAGTTTATGTTTGCCACGGGGCTTTTTCGTAACCGTTAATACAGCTGTAAATTTAAAAATACCACTGAGTAATTTGATTTATTTAAATGAAATCTCATTACATGGGAAGGCGCATTTTCATCGGCATTTC
Source organism: Epinotia bilunana (assembly GCA_947049275.1). NCBI lineage: Eukaryota > Metazoa > Arthropoda > Insecta > Lepidoptera > Tortricidae > Epinotia > Epinotia bilunana. The sequence continues at coordinate 31,516,904 of OX346252.1, read as the reverse complement.
AAATGTCATTTGCTTGACGTTTTCGTCTGCCCAAATTCGTGATGTTACTGCCAAATTACAAGATTAGCGATGTCACCACGTGTCACCAGCTGTCAATAAACAATATAGTATTACATCCCTGAATTGGCGCTAGTCAATAAATTAAGAAGAACCAGTTCCTTGTTGTTATTGACGTGATACCAGACCTAACTACTCATTACTATACTTAGCCTTAACTTTAAATGTATTTATTTTTTAACATAATGGCGTCAGAGGCGACACTGACCTCATGCCTCTCAAGTACGATGGGTCATTTACACCCATCGGTCGCTCTCGGACTCGATTCATAATGAAACAGAAAAAAAAACACGTGACTATACATTTGTAGACGGGAAACGACATTTTTGTTCCATTAATAAATCGAAGCCTGAGCATCTCCGTAGACAATTAAATTAATACAATTCCTGTCCCCCGATGGATCCCTGAACAGTAAAATACTACCCTTTTCAAAAGAGACCAATATCTGGCACGTACACTTATTGAGAGGCTCTGTTATTTCGAATTATCTAAGTAATCCTTATTCCATAGACAGAGGATTATAAAAATAGAGCCTTAATCGTCAAGTCATTGCAAGGAACACATATGCCATTTCCTTCTTTTCGGGTTGGCAAGAAGTACGGGCTGACGCACATATAAGTACGTTCAACTCGCACAAGTAAAATACCTAATTACTTATTAATATTTGCATGGCTTGCATTGCCATGTCGCAATCTTTTATAGGTATCGGTGGAAACAATAAAGCAGTGTTCAACTATCAGTCAAAGGGTTCGTTCATAAGCTTTGCTGACGACATGGTACTGCTGAGCCCGTCGGTTGGTGGTCTGAGATTGCTTATTGAAAAGTGTGAGTCATATGCCCTGACGCACAACCTTAAATATAATGTAAACAAGAGTGAGTGCATGGTCTTCAAAGCGGGAAGCAAGTGCCCATCACACATCCCACCCATTCATTTGAATGGCAAGCTGCTGGAAAGGGTTAACTCATTTAAATACCTCGGGCACTTGTTAACCGACGATTTTCCTGATGATGCCGATATTGAGAGGGAGAGGAGGACCTTAGCCATCAGGGCAAATATGATAGCTACCAGGTTCAGCCGGTGTACAGCGCAAGTTAAAATAAAATTATTTCGTGCGTTCTGTAAATCGCTGTACACCTGCAGCTTGTGGTCTAGGTACACGCAGCGGGCTATTAACGCCATGCGCGTGCAGTACAATGATGCGTTCAGGGTACTGTTGCGGCTGCCTTGCTACTGCAGTGCGTCGGACATGTTCGCGGACGCGCACGTGGACGGTTTCCACGCGACGCTGCGCAAGCGCTGCGCCGCGACGCTCCGCAGAGTGCGCGACAGCCGCCAGTCTCCTAACCGTTGTGACCGACAGATGGGACAGTGGCCTGACACGGCATTGGTCCTCTCTGCATTTAAGCCTAGCATATAAGAATGTTATTTAAGTTAACCTTAGTATTAGTTTTTATTTTAAGGCACCTAATAACAAAATATGGACAAAATTAGTCTGAAATAAATGCATTTTTTTTATTAGCTCTCCGAAGTTACCATCCCTTAGCTAGCGTAGCATCCCTCAGCTTTCAACACTGCTAAGCTAACTTTTACAGCTATGTTTGAAATGTTTACTCCAATATTTCTTTGATATGTTTTTACTCTTTGATATAAACGTAAGACGACTTTGTCCGTTGAAATTCTAGTGATTAGATGTTACATGATACCTAAGGTGACTAAATCCTCAATTCGCCGAAACAGTATAGTCAGGGCGTTCTCGTATAGAGAAGCGAGATTAATTGATATTTTTCCCCTCACTGCCTCGGAAAGCCATCCTTTAAAACCAGTGGGCACAAAAACGCATTTTATCCACTAGTGGGGAAATTTGACCTTGGAGCGTGTTTTAAGCAGCTTTTGACAGATAACAAAACGTAAAACGCTCATAATACATAAAAATCACTAATGATGTATTTCTGTTGCCGCTATTACAATAAATACTAAAAATCCGAATAAAATAAAAATTTAAGAACTTTAAAAAAATTGCTTGTTGCCTTCATCAGGCGCTGGGTCTCAAAATGTATGCGAAAACTAAAAAGCGACTCGCACTTGACCAAAATTCTACTTGATATAACTGAAAACGTTATTATTACTGTAAAAAATTAAATTAAAATTATTTATAATAAATAAAGTTGTTTTGCATGTCACACTTTCCTCGCTACAGTGACGTGAAAAGTTTTGTGTTACACACGGGTTCGTGTGTTGAAAAACTCGCTACGCTCAGGATTCTATTTTAGAACCACTCGCTTTGCTAGTGGTTCAACTATAGCATCCTTTTGCTTGCTCCTGTTTCAATACCACACTCGCGGGTAAAATACAACTTTGCACCCTTGTATAACAATAGTTATTTGTGCAACAAGAGAGCAAAGTTTGTTTTTGCTGAGAGTGCTGATTTTAAGTCCTGAGGAAGCGAAAGATTCTAAAATTGGATCACGAGCGTAGCGAGTGATTCAAAGTTTGAATCTTGAGCGCAGCGGAGGACTCAAAAGCACGAGATGCCAATACTTTGCTCTCGAGTAACACATACAACTTTTCACCTCAGCAGAGAGAACATATTCGCATTATTAAAAATATATCATAGTATCACGTACCTATTCGTCTCAAGATTATTCAGGAAGAAAACTTAATTAGACATTCGTTACTGCTTGTTTTAACTCCTCAGCGCCGGCCGCTCCGTTAGTCAATACTACAAGGCACGAGACACCTAAGGATATTTCAATATCGATACGAGTGTCGCGTTACACTAACACATCACTAAAAACAAACCGTATTATTGTTAAAATTCACAGATTTTACTAATATCTTCGAGATATTTTTGAGATATATTATCATTATCACAAGGGCACACATTAGCATATTACGTGTATCTCGCGTGCGCACCAAAAACTAGCCGTAGGTACTGTTGTTAAAATACTGCCTTCGTCACGTCATCGTCATTGACTTTACTTTTACTTAGATAGAGAATTGATTTATCCTATAGTAGTTTTTATATCTAAAACCAATATCAATAACGCAAGAATGAAGAATAATATACTATACTTATACTTACCTAATAAATCTGAAACAAATTAACAGCGCGCAATTTTGTATAAAGGGGCGGGGCGCCGCGTTTGCGTTCGGAAACTGCATCTGTGATATTACGTTCATAAAATTTAAGATTGTTTAAACTAGAATTATTAATAAGCTAGCGTAAAAAAAATCATGTTTACCTATTTATTATGAAAAACGGAGTTTATCAGAGATCTTTTATTTAAATTTTCTTTAATTGAAAATTCCTTTGTATAATTATTTTGGTAACTTAAACTTGTTAATTTGATAGTTTTCGAACGTGTACTTTTTTGGGGGTCTACTTTGAAATTTGATGGTCGAACTGTGGATCGACCTACGTCTGCCATTTTCTTTTTTCGTAATGGAATGAAAGGGACAGCGCTAATAAAGTAAAAATATATTGTTGTAATAGATCCCACACAACGAAATGTCAGTGCTCCGCATCAAAATTAAAAAGCTACTTTGTATCATGGAGTGAGCAAAATCGCATTTTGCATACTGTTTTCACTCAGCAAAATATGCTTGTTCGAGCTGCTGAGCTGCTGAGTTGAAAATAACTATTATTTATGCTCACTAAGGCAAAAAAAACAATTACCGATTATCTAATTTAACTACGGTTCCATATAATTTTTTTTGAAATACCCACGTACCTCTATATATATTAAATATAACATTATAAATACCCAATACAAATCTGGAAATATGTAGGTAAAACCTATTCGTCCAAATTCTGAGAAGAATAGTAGATTGTATGACATGTGTGTATGGTTCTAAAATAAGCCATATTACCACGAGATGGTATTATTGGCATATATGGCTCGCGAGTGGTAATATGGCTCTTAGACCAGAGTTATACACTCTTCTTTTCACTTCGATTGCGAGAAAATTGGGAAAACAAAGGTTATATATATCCACAATCAGTAATAAATTCCACGGCGAAAAGATTGGTCATTTTGGCGGCAAGATTTTTTAAATAATTAACTGCGTTGACACAGATATACAGGTTGTACCAAAAAAGAGGTGTGAACCGATCAAGGGCATATCAGGCATCGTGCTCTGATAAGAAAAACTAAGAAAAAAAATTAAGCGATTTTTTTTACATTTGTGCGTTGGCCGACTGGGGCGACTTACTCCATAAAAATGTAGAAAAAATCGCGTCACAAAAAAAATCTTTTAGTTTTTTCTAATCAGAACACGATACCTGTTATGCCCTTGATCGGTTCACATCCCATTTTTGGTTCACCCTGTATACATAACATTGACACCACAAATAGACGCCAATGGCGGCCAATACACAGTGATTAAATACTGATGACATTCTGGTTTGCCAGTTCAGTATGTACGAGTATGTAGTTCTGGGTTCAGTATAGAAGCAGTATTAAATGGCCCTTTAAACGATAATTAGTTATCATGTCAGTATTAAAGGGTGGCCGGACGGTAGTTCTGATTCTTCCATATCCCCATCTCACTCTATCTTATAGCTGCGTACCGCTCGTACTGTCCACCAAGCAGAATCGTGTGGTGTGCCTTTAGTCGCTCACAGATTATTTCTTATCTGCGCGGCGGATTTCAAAATCATATTCTGAAATATATTGACAATCCTGTGATACACGTCAATATGCATGTGATCCGGATTGTGATATGCGTGGGTGGATCATCAGAATCACCGTGTATTGGCCGCCATTGACCGTCTATAGCCGCGTTCAAACGGCTGAGCGCGGCGGACAGCATACGAGAGGAGAGACGACAACAGTCTATCCCGTTCAATCTCATAATAGCATAGCAAAGTATGCAGTCAACCACGCTTGCTATAATGTATTTTTAAATGTTTGTGTATTAGGGAATAAACACGTAATGTTTGAAATGAATTCTGTTTCCTGATTGGTCGATTTTAATATCTAGCTGTATTCTGGTTAGTTGAGAGCAAATACAAATGTTTATGAAGAGGTTGTGGTTGGTGGATTTAATATGGTTCAGTGTTTGATTGGTCAAATTGAAATATATTAAAAAAATTATAAATACATATTTTCCCTCCGGGCTAAATGTACTACTTTAGCACCGGTTGCTACTTAAGCTTAATATCGTCGGGGATAGTGCAATACCGCGTAAATAACACATGTAGATTAGATTCCATATTCAAAGGAATTCCAAGTACTTTATTGAGATTTAAACTTTACTTATTTACAAGTGTTAGTTACGCGGTAGGTATTGCACTATCCCCGACGATATGACACACTTTTCAAACAGGAGAAGTGAAAAACACTTAGTTATTACTTAGTGTTTGCTCTATAATTATTGATAATTCGTATTTTCCGAAAAACTCCTAGAAGTGCTATTATTTTTGGTAATCCGTACATGGTAATATTCAACCATTGATTTATTCATATTCGTAAATATATTAGCGTGGGTAGACTCGTAGCTAGATCACTCCGACATCGACCAGTTTTTATAGGTAGATCTCAGAATTACGACGTAGGTATTAGTTTGAGAACGAAATTTCAAGAACACTCGACCGCATCAAAGCCTCGGGCCGACTCAGTCGATGTAATTTATGTTATCAACTACTAAAGCCGTGTGAGACCGGAAACTAATTGAATTCCAAATAAATTACAAGCAGTTATCTCTTTTATGATACGAATCTCGCACCGCTTGGATATATAAAATCAAAAACTACCTTCTTCCTATTTTGCTAACTGTAATGATGGAATATTTCGACATTTTAATATTTTCTAATTTACCTACCTAGATAGTTAAGTTACTCTTTGTGTATGAAAAGAGGACAGAGAACAGAGGGAGGTCAGCAATAAAATATTTTTCTCAATAATGCAATGAAATATTGACGTTGTGTTCTTCATAATGGGCTTCGAAGTGTCTCGTTTCGGGCGCAGCGAGACGAGAGATCCGATCCGTAATGGCATTTCATAAAAAAATTAAGGCCTTAGGCCTGCCATATGGTCTTTTTTAATTTCCATTCCACAATTTGTGGCAGAGCATTACGGCGTTCAGCCATGAAAATTAAAATTAGATTTCTTGGAGTTTAAGTATTTCATTGCATGTTTGAGAAAAGCACTATACATACATCGGCGTGAAATGGGTTGCCAACCTTATAACTATCCGGCCTCGCTACGCTCGGGCGTCTATATGGATTCGGCCGTCAACCCCTTACTTCCCGGCCTCTGTAGTAATGTACCTACTATTTTTTCTCCTTATGCTCGGAAATGTTCGCCTTACTGTAGCAAAAATAGTATGTATCCTTGTTACTAACGAACACAAATTTAAAAGTTAAAAGTCATTAATTACCTACTGTACTGTTTCAGCGGCCAGGAACATGTATGAAATTCCATTACTGTATACTATTTTACCTTTTAACCTTATTTTTTGAAGAAGACAAATCACTGAAAACAACCAAATGCTCGTGTGACTCTTCCTAGGGCAATTTGTCATAACAACTTTCTTTAATTAGAATGAAACGTATGTTTGGCTGTCTCTTTCCAACTATCACAAGTTGGTGTGACAAATTGCACCCTTTTGTAGTGTGCCGCGTTTTCTTTTTGTTTTAATTGTCACAGACAAAGCGCTTACTTTTGTAAGTGATCGAAGTGACGTTTTTACAAGAGCCTCAAATAGTTTTCAATAAAGAAATAAGTATGAGTATTTTTTAAATAAAATACAACCCTAACTAAAATGCTTTTAGATTTTAATCCCAGTCAATCTTTAAGTCATTTTAATTAGATAATTCCTGCATTTAATATAGTGATCGATTTTTATGTTTTTAATTTATTCATGCAAGTTAATTGAAACTGGCACCACGAGTCATGCAATGGCATGTTGCAATGCAAACTGCATACTTAGCGATAAAAATAGGCATTGGCAGAATTTAACATTTTTGATCGTATCGGCAACATTTAAAGTAAGTTGTTAAGCATTTTAATTTGTATATTTTAAAATGTGTAGGTATAACATAGGTATATTATATTTTATAAAATGTACTCATTCATTATTTCCTCAATTTATTATACTATGTAGGTACTATTAAGTGGTATGCATCTTGTGTTGTGGTTTTGAGAGTGTGCTTATTTGCTATTCAATTATAATTTTCACGTTGTTATTTTTGTCTTTAAAATTATTTAGAGATATTGTTATTGAACAGCAGATTCGTGAATATTTGTAAGTAGCATTAATTGAAATCTAGAACCAAGCTTAGAATTTACATTCACATAAATCAGCAAATAATCAATTCAAACTTACCTACATACTTAAACCAAATAAAAATTGTTCTGAGTATTACTTGATTCATACAGTGTTATATATGAAAGTAGATACACCTATAATATCTCTTTTATTATTATTCAGTACTTATAAACGCCCATGTTTACTGAAAAATAATGGGCAATAGGTCACGTTGTCATGGGCACTCTGGGCGTATAAATGTTAAACAATTTAAAATAGAATTGTAAAGTATTGATATCGGAAGGTGTGTGCGTCAGTCTCATGGTTCGGCCGTGATTCAGTGACCTTCGAACGAAAGCGAAACCGGTGTAGGTCATCGTGCCAGCGACCACGACCGGCCGGCAGCCGGCGCGGCCCGCGCGCCAGCGCGCATGCCGTGCAACGCCTCACTTACACTTAATAGTTCCACTTATATTTTCTATTAATATATTATCTAGAATAATTTTATCTGTCCCAAGATTATATTTATATTCATGCGAGTATATTTATATTAGAGTAGATAATATCACGTGGAAAGGCGCAGAATAGGTAATGGTGTTATTGTGTCTGCGGCCAATATGCTATTAGGGTCGATGAGCCAGAGGAGCTCGTTTATTAGGATTCCACAAAAATTAAAGATCTATTGCTAATTTCCTACCGAGAAATATACCTTCTCCACAATTGTTCATTAGCTAACAACAGAGAATAGCTGGTTATATGGTATGCCATCAGAAGACGAATATTTTCGCTGTATGTTCATGGGAGGCAAGCATTAATGGAGTACATATGTACGAGGAAGGTAAACAAAATAAAGTCTGCAACTTAGTTTTATGCGATTATATATTATAACCCTTTTCTAGGCAGAAGCGTTATATCGACCACGTACCGACCGACGGTCAAACATATCTTAATGTCAATAAAGTAAATGCGTCTTTCCGTCTCATCCTTGGGAGGTATCTATGTGCCTTAGCAATGGGACGTAAAGGCTGAAGATGAAAATAATTATAAACCATGTTTTTTAAATGTCACGTTAATTCGGCCAAACAGACCAAACATGTTAAAATTGTCTTCCACGTAAAAAATATGTAAATTCAGCTGAATAATCTAATATCATATGTTTTCGCCCAAAAATACTTGCGCTTTTTAACGGTAAAAAGATATGCTGCTGGCTTTTATGATATGCTGCTTTCTTAATACCTATGATCCCTATAGTGAAACTTGCTTTTGGGATTCTTAATAACTGGTAGGTACTTATGCATAGTTGATGGAGAAAGATTATATTCTGTTTTTTTTAACTATATACGCCATACTATTTCTATCCAAGAAACAAATGACTAAGCCTTAAATACTTTTTACTATGGGCAGCCCTTTATGGTTCAAATAATAGAAATTGAATAATATGCGCCTTTGGGTGTTGTCGACAAACGTTGTGAACACCAGCTTTCCTTTTCACAATTTGGTGCCACACCCCACCGCTCACCTCTAGCAAATGCTGACCCCGGGATTCATAATAACCACGAATCATGAGAGGCGTGACCATACACTGGTTCTCCCGAGTTACGGGCAGGTAAAACGTGAATAACAGCCAAGCCTCGGTCTCAGGTCGCCGCGTTGAAATCTTTTGTTCGAGTGACGCGCGGATTGATTATTCATCTACTCGTGTCTCGTCTCAGTCAGCTGTAAAAACATATTCACATCTAACGCTCCCAAAAATATCATAATATATTTTGGTAACATGTTATTTTCGAGCGCATTCTATGTGAAGAAACTCAAAAACCGTTTTGAATGAAATTTAGAATAGTTATAGGTACTTAGGTGTATTTTGTTAGCCGCTAAGTAATCTTGTAATCTAATGACCAAAAAAACAATACTGCCCACGTATTGTTTTTTTGCCATTCGATTCCTGTCACTTCTGTTAACGTAGAAAGGTTATTTAATTATTTAAAATGGATTTTTTGTTATCGACTTGAACGACTGGCGGCCAAATCTATGGAACAAATTGTAGTCATTTGTTTAGTATAATTTGGATAAATGATTATAAATATGTATATAAATCTCATAATAAAGTTTAAAATATTCGGGTATTTGTTTTTTTTTTGCCTACGATACTTTGCTACGAAAAGTACACGTTGATAACGATCACTAATTATTACACTTGCTTGCCGCGATATGTGCCGCGTATCCAGTCTGTGATATTAAGCTTTATTCAAAACTAGACGTGCCCGCGGCTCCACCCGCGTGAATGAATTATATGAATGTATTTGTCACAATTGCATTATGTTCATGAGCCCTGCTTAGCCGTTGCTAAGCAAGGCTCATGACGGTATGGAAATAAAAAAGAGTATATATTTTCATATACATTTATTAAAATGTCAACATGAAACTCAGTAATACGGGCGTAGCCAAAAGACATATTATTACTCCAAAAGAAAGAAGGCAAAAAAATATAGTGCCGAAAATCTCATTCAGATATCTCAAAGAATTAGGAAGCTACAAATTGCGAGCGTTAATTGTTTCATATGAAGTTGCGTTTTGCGAAAAAGCGACAGAAAATAGCCCTTCTTAAAATTTTGGACACTTAACTTCGTGATTATTTAACCTCTTGCGTTGATTTTTTTTCCATTCGACTACATTTTTAATTCTTTTTAGAGCAAATATGACATTATTGATTATTTTATTAAGTGTCTACACTACTATTAAAAAACCTCTCGTACTCTGCGGCCAAGAGTACTCGTCAACGTCAACAGCCCAAGCGCGGTATACGCTTTAAGCCCACATCACCCTGGCGCGGCCTGGCCGCGGCGGACCACAGTAAACTTGTCATTAGCTGTCAAATTTACTATTGTCCGCCACCTCAGGCCGCGCCAGGGTGTTGCAATTGCAGGCCTTACATACATGCACACATATTTATTTCCTTTTTTTATCTGCATTGTGCTATGTTTTGAACTGGAAATTTGGAATCTTCGCACTTTGATTGCGCTTACTTAACACAAAATACCAATTCTTGACACTCAGTGTTTAATTTATCAACCAAAAATAATAAAAACAAAATTTAAATTATTACATCTTGTATTCGAGATGTCACAGACAATTAATTTATTTGTTTATTTAAGCTTTATTTTTTCCATATTCTTAATAATCTAAAAAGTTGTGTTAATGTTTTTATACAAATATATGTTTTCTTATATGGACCCCAATTGGGTAAAAGCCTCCTAGATCTCATGCCATTTATCCCGATCTTTGGCCAAATTCATCCAGCTAGGTCCGGCACCCTCGGTTATGTTGTCTGTCCAACGTCTTCATGGTCTACCTTTCTTTCTTTTGCCTTTCGGCCTCGACCATTTTGTTGCTTTTAGTGCCCATCTTTTCTCCTTATATGTGGCGATATGGCCTGCCCATTTCCACTTAAGGCACAGTGCTTGGTGAAGTGCATCTGTTATTTTTGCATGTTTTCTTAAATCTTTATTTCTGGTTTTATGTATTCTTCTTAACTTTAATAAACTTCTCTCCATGGATCGTTGGCATGTTGAGATTTTTTGTTTAATTTTATTTGTGTATGTCCAGGATTGGCTTTCATATGTCAGACGATATTCCGTAGTCACAGACAATTATTACAAACACTAATAAAATATGAGCATTCGGGTATTACACAGTGCATAAAACAAAATTCGTCTCTCCTGTGGTCAATAATTAACACCTCACGTGCATATAAATAATGTTTTTATCACAGTACTATAGAAGAGGAGACACCGTTTATGCGGATTAAGAGTCCAACCAAAAATTAGGCTTCGTAGCCCTTAACTTTGGTAATGACCACAGGAAAGACGTACGTACCTAAATCTGTGTATGACCCATTCATCATCATCATTTTCAGCCCGTAATCGCCCACTGCTGAGCATAGATAGGCCTCTCTTCGAGCACGCCACCCGCCCCTATCCTGAGCTAATAATCTTATCCAGAAGTGACCAGCAATCTTCCTAATATCGTCCACCCATCGAGCTGGTGGACGGCCGACGCTCCTTTTACCTAGAAGTGGCCACCAATCTGACACCTTTTTTGTCCAACTACCATCATTCTGCCTGGCAAGGTGTCCTGCCCTACTAATGGTATCTCCAACATCGAGCACCTTAGTGCGACGTCGGATCTCAACATCCCTCACTCGGTCTTGTAGTTTACTACCGAGCAAGTCGTAATTAATCGAATCGAGGTCCAGATGAGAGAACAATAGGTCCAACCGCCCAGAGCACTTGTTGTACACGATAACATAACACACGATAAATAATAATTAAAGGCAAATATTAAACAATTTTCAAAGTAACAAACATTGACATGACAGTCTAACGATGAGATTTTGACGTGCCGAAAGGTTGGGTTGCGTAAGTTCCATTTCATGTAAAATTCTCTAACCGCAATTTCAGTTTAGTTTTAATCATTATTATTTATAAACATTATGTTTTTTTAGCCGAATCAATTGTATAACATGGAAATGTAGTCTCAGATATAATCAAATTACGTAAAATGGAATTTGCCTGAATGTGATTCGTACGTTAGCGGAACATTTCCGAAGATTTCCGAAGAATGGCCTACGTTTCAAATTGTCAATGTTATCGAGATTTCATTACGTGATTGTAGAAAAAATACGCAACAGAATCGGGAGCCTATATGCTCTTATTCTAAGGTAATATCCAGAAAATTGATTCTAACATTTATTTGTCGTGTTACTTGCGTTGTTTTTGAGAAACGTGTCGCCGGAGATCGTGTTTTTTGTAAGGCGCTATCTCGCTCTTTCCTTCGTGTTTTATCCCGTTCTGGTTTTATTTTATAATAGATGGTTATACAATGTGTAGGTAATACTTGTCTTATCCATTTCTGACATCGACCGTTCACAGGCTTATTCAAACTTATTGTTGTTTTAGATTTAGTTTTTTTTTTATTATCCGATATAAATTACAATATTGCATAAATGTCAAGATTACAAGAATTACTACCAAACCAAGTTCGTAAATTTTAATAATAAAAATGAGTCCACTGTAAATACCAAATATTATTATTCTATCTCCCGAAAAGGATCGTCATTTATACAAACAATAACATATTACTTTATAACTATTAATATGTGAAATACACATTTTTCATATCAAGAAGGATTGTCACGTTTTAAAACTAATAACAATAATAGTTCATAACATTAATAAAGATAAAGTTAACAAAAATCAATGACAATTTAAGAAATACAAAAGACACTAATAATTTCTAGGTACTGGTCAACAGTACAGAGGGTTTTCTAACAAAAGATTTCTCAGTCTGCGCCGCGCCGGGTTGTTTCGTCAAATGGTTCATCCTTAGATTGGCCGGTAAGTGTTCGTAATAAGTGGGTCCGATGACGCGGGGGTTCTTTGTTGAAAGCGCCATGCGCATGCGACGAGGAACCGTTCTCAAGCGCCCAGTAGAACGGAGTTGTTTCCCCGGCAAATCAACACGCACAAACTGGGAAATATTGTTTCTTACAAATAACAAACAGTCACATAAGTATTGTGAGAAGTGCGTCATAATGCGTTGAGATTTTAAGAATTCTCTATAAGGGTGCCTATGCCTTGCTACAACAAGTGTACGGAAGTGCTCATTTTTAGGGTTCCGTACCTCAAAAGGAAAAAACGGAAACCTTATAGGATCACTTCTTTGTTGTCCGTCCGTTCGTCCGTCTGTCAAGACCCTTTTTCTCAGGAACGGGCCTGGGTATCAAGCTAAAATTTATACTAAATACTCAGGTCTACTGTCCCTTGGAGCTGTGAAAAAATCAAACTTCTAAGCCAACGCAATCAAAAGTTACAGCCGTTTATCTTGAAATTTGGAAGCAACGTCTTATAGCACAGATAAAGGAAAAAATCCGAAAGCCGTAAATTTTTAGTTACATCATTTAATAAAAATATGTTTAATAATTTTAGTTATTACTTATATACCTACAGGTTTGTACGGAACCCTCGGTGCGCGAGTCCGACTCGCACTTGGCCGGTTTTTTTACACGATTAATACCCTTTTAGCATCTGTAGAGCTTCCTTTAGATGAGTGTGCCGTAAGAAAGAAGTGAGTGAATATAAGCAAAGAACACCTGTTTCGATGCCTCCCCTGAGATCAATGATCAACTTCAGTTTTCTCAACGCAAAGACTGCACTACCCAATCTATCGCATTAAACTGTCGACATGGCGCTTCCAATTCATATTAGCGTCAACTATGAACCCAAGAAACTTTCGTCGCATATTGGCATCGGACAACTGGCCATGCACGGCGGAAGCGGAATCTTTCGGCCTGAGAAAAGGATTAAAGTCTGGTTTAGACGAAGCCAGTGCTGGCCGCCAGTGAAACGAAATTGGATGTAATGGCTCCTCTACCTGATGGCCCATCCTAATGGCCCACAAGATGGGCCAGCGTGTGGAGAGGGTAGTGGTGTCAGATGGCTTATGGCGCGGCGATGTCTTTCTCCGTCTAACGCATAGTTGCGTCCTGTTGTCGTGATGGCCCACTGTATAGAGCAGGCTTTAAGCACTGGCTGCCAGCCCTGGCGGGAATAGAGCGCCGGCCTATTTTTCAAGCCAGTGAGCCAGCACTGGCTTCGTCTAAACCTGGCTTAAGTATGTTTGATTTTGCACAGTTTAATTAGAGTCTATTTGCCGAAAATTGCTAGCATATTTAACCCAATGAACGTACTTATGACTGAAAATATGAATAAAATACTTTTTTAATGCTCGAGTATAAGTATGCCCTTTTTACACTAGATACTATGAAGTCCTAGACCTAAAGTGGCAAAACACGAGTTCAAGAAAGGCCGAAAATGTGAACAAACTTTACCGCATTACCCCATAAATATACATTTCCAAAGATCAAGCATGATCCTATATTAACGTTTTTACTTGATTATGTTCATGTCAAATGTAGGTTAGGAAATATCTATCCGATGTAAGTACCTACATTATATTTATTAAAACCCACTGCGGTTATATTTATTAAAAAAAAACTATTGAACTGAGTGCTTTAGGTACATGGGTAATTAATTGGATTTCATTAATGTTCACCAGGAATACTTACACCTCGAAGAAACAATTAAATACTCAGGATACTTACGAGTGTCTGCAACCAGGAGGTCAGTTCTTGTTCGTCGCTTCCGATTTCAATCTCATTTCATTTTGTATCGCGCTCTCGACTAGCTAACGGAACAAATTGAAATGCGATTGAGATGCGAAAGAGATGAAAGCCTCAGCCAGCCCGTCAAGACATTTAGTCGGCATATTCGACGTGGTTAGAGATTACATACTTACATACCTGCTCTTTTTTGCATGGTTTAATCTCAACTTATTTCTATACTCGGATTGGTTGCCGTTGACGCGATCTCGCGTCCGAACTACCTACATGAAATTTTTGTGAGTGTGACGCTCCGCTGCATAAGGCACGGGCTGCACGTTCCAGCGGCGCTATACCATGAAAATCGAATCTCAAAGTTCGTGTACTTACTTGCATCCCTGTCACTCGAGTATAGTAAGTACGATATAAAGATAGAGATATCCATACTTCGACATTCGAAGTTCGTGGTTATAGCTCAGGAACCCCACGGACACGCTAAGAAACAGAGGGGCTACCGCGAAATGAAAAAGAACTTCGTTCGTGTATCTCCCTCTCTGTCGCTCGAACTAGCAAGTGCGGCAGAGGTGGAGATACACGAACGAAGTTCGTTTTCGTTTCGCGGTAGGCCCTCAGGCCCGAATCGGGCAGCGCTGCAACGGAGGCGGGAATTGGAATTGTGAATAACTCTTAATATTATGAGAAAATATCTGGTACAGTCAGCATTAGTAGATAGTAGTAGTGTAGTTAGCAGTAGCCAAAGTGGCCAAATATACGCAACACGTCTTTATTACCTGAGGCATAAGGCTGTGTTACGATATATTTGGGTACTTTCTTTGGCTGCTACTAACTGTATGAGGCTGACTGTAGCTATTGAGTGTTAATGATGAACACAACTTAACGAACGAACGTACAAACATACGAATGAACGTTCACAATATATACGCTGAACCTATTCGAACTGATTTTGAGGGCGACTTATACATTTTATTCCTTGTCATCATTCCAAGATATATCTTATTAGCTTACTTATTAGCTTATTATCTTAGGTACCATTTAAATTTTACCTAAACTCGAACTGTGTTTTTTGTACTTAGTTTGTTAGAAGTGACATAATTGTACCTATATACCAATATTATCCTTAGGTATGTAGGTACTCATGTAATGAGTTCCAAATCGGATGGAGTAACTACCCGACGTTTCGTCTATGCATAATCTACCTGCATACCTTAAGGTGACTCGTTTCGACTTAAGGTGTAATTCCGTGCATCGCGGCCGATTGCAGCCACGCGCGTGCGACTGACGCGCACAGCATGCGAAACTAGTAGGAAACGGCGCAAAACTTTCATACACTGACTATATTGTCGCATCAATCCATTGCGCGCGGCGGCGATCGACCTCGTTGCACGGAATTCCACCTTTACGGACTCCGCTCTCGACTTTCCTCCTCCAAAATTAACCATTTTAGGACTATTTGTTATTAAAACGTTATAAACGCTAATAGTTTTATCAAAAAAATTATTATAGACTTATTAGACATGTGTTAGTCCGCTGCGAATAGATTGTAACGAAAATATCGTAACACAATTTTACCCCGATAGTAATAAAGATGTGTCGATAGATTTGGCAACTTCAGTTGCTACAATCCATTTGATTATGAATGTACGACTCCAAATTACGTTTATATATGAATAATGATATTAACATGTAGGGTTAATGTTTGAGGAAGAAATAAATAAACCTACAAGAACCAATCCGAAAAAAAATGACCGGACGAAATTCCAGTCGTTTTTTGCCAGCTCGTGATTACTCTGGTTACATAGCGACCGTATCACGAAACTTGCCACTTACCCGATCTAACTTCATATGAAATGCACAAGTGACTTTATTGTCGTCATGTTCTGTCAGGAGCCGTCATAAAACTAGTCGAATTCGTTTCCCAGGACGTGTTTCCTTTCAGTAAACTCTTGACCACTGATGAAACATCTGAAACTTGTAGATTCCTCTCTGTAGAGATGAACAATAAAATAATATAGTGCTTAGCAGTTCATTCGCAATTAGCAGCAAGGTATAAAGAAATAAAACAACAATTTCACATTAAATTTATATTTACTGACAGATCTAGAAACGACCACTAAAGCTATAGGTCACGAGTAGGCATTTCATTAAGGGTCACTATAAAATACATACTTGAGTGAACGAGGAGGTCCCTCGGAACAGTGGTAGGTACAGTTGACTCCGCGTCTTGGCATTCGAAATACAAAGCAATCCACGAAACCCCGCAGGCGGGCGTTCGGAGGCACCTACAACACACTACAGGTACCGCGGCGAGACTTGAGGCTGATAAAGTAGCTTGCCGTCGCACTCATCGTCTAACATGACATGGGGAATTTTACGCTCAACTCTCACTGCGAACACTAAACACATACAACAAATCGCGGAGCGGGTAACATACAACTTTTTCGCATAACATATTCAATTCGATTTGTTTTCAGCACATACTTCAATCACGTAAAAATGTATGCTACGAAGGCAAGTATCATATATTCTAGGAAGGTAATTGTACCTACATATATTTTAGCAATCGTTATTGAGTACGCACTGGTGAACAAATCGTAACGCAAAGCAGTAATAATTGAAATTTTCTTTCGCCATAGCGGTGTTAACAGATCTGTCGCCTTAATATATGGTAGCTATAAGTAAAACTTAGGTCTAAAAAGTGTGCAGGCAAGGATCAGCGCGAGGCGGCGAGGTCAGCGGGCGGCGGCGGCGGAGCGGAGGCCGGTCGGGTCGACCACGGCTGATCCTTGCCTACGGACACCAGTAAAATTTGCGCTACGCTTATCGTAAACAAATTTCCCTTCATTAATAAATCAATTCAACATCACTCCATATCTGTCTCTGCTACAGACATATCGATATGATTTGGACAAGGGACAATTCAAAGAAAACAACATCTTACCGTATATAACCTTTCCAATTTTACTCAACTCAATGTAACAAAAATCACCTGGTAACTGATTTTTAAATTAATCGTTATACACAAACATAATCATCACATAAAACTAACTGCTCTTCATTACACTTACGATCTATTGTTATAAATTTGTAATCACTACGTTAAACTTATTTCAAAATAAGTCTATCGATGGATACGATAATAGAATATGATAAATAACAAATTTATCGTTATTTAATATTTACATTTGTGAAAATTAAACTGTTATTTCTAAGGGTGTGCTTTAAACGGTACGAAAGATAACCACGTCTACTAAAATATATATATTTATCTGCAAGCGGGCACCCAAGCGGCGTCGCCGCCGCCCTGCTCGCGCGCGCTGTCGCGCCGCACCGCACCGCACACGACTGCGTGCGGCGCGTCACATACAATACAATACAATAGGTGCATTAACTACGAGTGTACAAGAACGGAAGGCAAGTTGAGGTAATCGGTTTCAGCGGCGAGCGGCGGCCGCGGCAGGCCGAGTGAGCGCCCTCACAACACCACCACTTTAATCCTATTACTCGTTACATGAGGTAGTTAAGTTTCATAATTGTGTAATTTCCTTTTATTATTGCTATGAAGAAAACTTCTGTTATACAAATTTTTTCTCAACAATTTTAACTTATACTTTATTGTTTATTCTGCTTAAAACAGTTTGTACGTATGTTTACAAATTTAGTACTTTGTGTAGGTACAGTCAGCAGCAGAAGTTGCTACGCGGGCAAGGCACTCAAAATGATCTACACAATCTGTTATTGCGTTATTATAAAGCCGTGAGTGTAGAACATTTGGACGTTCTGAAACGCGTAGCTTCTTCTGCGGCTTGGTACACACTATCTTATCGCGAGCGCCTGTCACGCCTGCGTGCGACTGGCTTGTGGCGCTGGCGTCGCACACGGGCGGGATCGGAAACGGACACAAGCGACTACCGCATTATAGATAGGTATAGTCACCACTTAATTACTATATTGTACAAAATATGTTAAAAATTTATTCGTATCTAGGAGGTAGGCCAACTGGGTCCAAAGTTGTATGATAAAAAGTTATTGCTTTTCTATTGAACGAAACATCATTGTATAGTTAATGTGATTATATCGGCGTTTCATAAGATATAGTCACTGATGAGGTAGATCGATATTGTAAGTGCTATTCTATTTGTATAAAAATACTTCTGCAATATAATCAACATTCAAATACAAACATTATCAAAATTAATTCCATCGTAATGTTCATATTGCACATTTAGTCCAAGGTAAACAAACATTGTGTAGGTTCTAAATCTGCTAATAGACCAATGATATGGATGAGCAAGCGAGCGCGTCAACGCACCCCGCAGACGCACGGGCGGCGAGCGCGAGCGGGCGCGCGCTGCTAGCGGGCGCGCGCTGCGAGGCGCGTCGCGCTGCACCGGGCTGCTCGTGGTCGCTACGACAAGCGGCGAGCGAGGTAGTTACTTTGAAACATTCGCATATTTCGGCCTTGATTGATATGTTCTAATTTATTTGCTGACTGTATACCCAAACAATCGTTTTTTCACACTTATGTACAAAGATTTCATGATATTCTTATATTTTTAAGTACATTTATCAATAATCGCAATAATTTTATTTAATACTATACAAAAAAACATTTACATTATTATTAGTTAAATTATTGCTAGAGAATTTCATTAGATATTATTAAGCTAGAATTTATTAAAATTAAATCGTTTCGCAACAGACAGTTGGCGGTAATAATTTGGCAACGTTCAGGAAGACTACTTTCCTACCACTAACGAAACAGGAATGTTTGTAAACTAAATTCGTTCAAATAACAAATTGGTAACTTAGGTCGGACATATAATTGTTTTAAGAAAAACATTCCGAATATTACACAAAGTAGTTAACTAGCTTAACATGTAAACAAATTTTAACAGAAAAATAATAATAATAGGAAGCACCGGAAAATATTAATTAAGTACAAGTCAATATAAGAGGTATACTTAACTAGAACAAGATCGCTACGGTCTGAAAGCGGCCGCGGCAGCGCCTGCGACTCCATTGTGCTCGTTATTCGACTTGTCGATGTTAACTAATCATGTCAAGTTACATTAAATATTTAATTATAAAAACTAAGCAAAAGTAATTTATTATAGTAAGTAAGTTCATATTCATAAAATGTCTGGCAAATAAGTCCCATTAATATTTACAAAAAATATTTTAACTTGTGTACAAACGCGATGTATGTACTTATTCATTAACATCATGACAACCAATAAACGTCGAAGTAGCATAATATGTATATACCTTAGTAAAACAATGTATATTGAATATTGTATATAAATTGTCCGCTCATTGAAAATTTTCCTAATAAGTAACTTTGATATTTATCGTAGTTCATATGTAAAATTGATATGGTACGGGTCTGCTAAAATGTTAGCGCGGAATAATATTCCGTCATATAATTACATGTTTAGGTGCTCAGACGCCCAGGCATGTAAAGTCACCTTGCATCGAAAACAAGGTTAGGTTGAATGAACAACAAAAAAGTGAGCCAGCGAACTGGATGTGTGCGCCCGCGCCGCGTCGTCGGCGGCGCGCCGCGCTGCCCGGGGCAGCCGCGCCCGCGCATAATCAACGGCAACGGCACGACGCAAACAAAACGTCCCCATCTAACCTTATAAACAAACCTACAACCCTACTTCAAAAGTTAAACTATGTTGCAAAGTTGCTACTTTGTAAAATTTAAATGATATGTCTACACGACAACTTTGTCCCTGACGGAAAAGATGTAGAAACTACGTAGGACATTCACGACGGTGAGGTCGATGACGATGGCGAAGACGACGTGCGCAAGTTTTTCTTAATATGAGTGTCGAAGTGCTTGATCATGTGATCTTTTCTTATAAATCCCTTGCCGCAGTGATCACAGGCGAAGGGCTTGCAGCCGGAGTGCAGGCACATGTGCCGCCGCAGGTCGGTTTTATGGTTAAAGGACTTGGGGCACTCGTTACACTTGAACGGCTTATTGTCTGTGTGCTTCATGTAGTGGCAATCGTAAGAGACATCGTCCGAGAAGCGCTTGCCGCAGCGGTCGCACTTGAACGGCTTGGCTCCCGAGTGGAAAGTCTTGTTGTGCTGCGTCAGATAGCAGGCCTTGTTGAACAGCTTGTCGCACTCGTAGCATTTGTGCACCGTGACAGGCACACTCTTCTTCAACTGGTTTCTCTCCGACAGCGGAGTACTCGGAACCGTTGAAGAAATTAACGGAGAACTTTGACTTTCATTCTCCGCTTTTGCGCTCTCGGGACTAGCAGGGGATTTCATTTGTGTACTATAGTTTTCTTTATTAGCATAATCCATAATGTCTTCTATTTTTAATATTTGAAGCTCGCTAGAGTCTGTGCGCATAAAATCGTCTTCTCGTTTTATCGTCTTCCCCCCCACCGCGTACCCATACGGATAAATCTTTACATGATCTGGATTATAAGAAACGAATTCTTTAACTGGTCTGGGCGCTAAACTATATTCATAATCCATACTCTGTCCACCGATTTCGATATTCGTGTATTGCAAGGGAGCGTGAACCGGATCGACAATAATGTAACCGGCGGTCGACTCATCAGCAATAACTTGACCCCCCACGTTAGGCGATGTAATGTAATTTGAAACGTACACGCCGAACCGTTGTGTCTGCAGCTGCGCGAAGCTCGGCAGTCGCACGCTAGCAGGCTGGTTCGATTGATCTTGTTCCATTACTTCAGCTGTTTCAGGTGATGATTCACCAAAAGTAGCTGGATTGGCTATAGGCAGGTTGTTGATAGCCATATCCATAACGTGGGGGGCCATCCCGTTTGGGTAATTCGGCGCTATAGTCTGCTGAAAATTCTGACCCAAATATAATGGGGTGTGCGTGGGGTCCGGAACCGAACCCCCCAAAGGATCCGTAGACCTCGGGTTGTACGGGTTGACACCCAAATGACTGAACGGCGGCAGCGTGTGCGGTGTAAGCGCCGGCGTAGTCTGAGTTAGAGCTTGAGTTGAAATATTGCTGGTTGACACTGATAGCAGGCCCCTCATATGGTGATTTTGAGAAACAGAGGGACCTGCTTCCCCGTTTGGGGGATTCCCTGATGTTGTGATTGGGACACCCTTTGTACCCTGATGATTACTGTCTGCTGGATTACCTATACCTGGCGGTTGACTACCTATGTTGAGCGGATGAGAACCGGCCTGATGCTGTAAAGGGTGATTGGCTAATGGATTATTACTGAAATTATTATCTAAATTACCCTGTTGAAGATGTGTGTACGGCGACTTGGACTGCATGGTGGCGACACGGTGAGACCGTTCGAAGCTTTGCGAAGCATACGGCGACTGCAGCGCGCCGTCGTCCACGCTGCGGCCGTCCTCGGAGGGGACGGGGCTCTGGGTGTTGGAATCGGCAGCCTGCTGTGCAGCGCGAGCTTGTATCGCGTCGCGGCTCGGGTGGTGATGATTTGAGATGGGCATAGTAGCTGGGTCGGGCTGACCAGAAGACCTGACTGCATTTTTATGTAATGTAGTATTATAATGTCTCTTCAAATGGCCAGAGCTGGTAAACCATTTGTTGCAAGCAGTACAGTTATAAGTTTTTGGTCTTCGTGCTTCATTTGACTTCCAGTTAGCACCTTTGCCACTAATAGGCGCCATGGCTGACGATGCTGGGTTCGTAGGTTGTGTGCTTGTTATCTGTGGCGCCGACGATGAGTCATAAGGTCGATACGGTGGCTTCATGTCAGGATTGGAAGAAGCTACGTTTCCAGAATAATCCGTGAGCGGTGGCATTTGTACACCAGGATATATTTTTTGCTCAACATGCATAAATGGCTTTTGATCATGATGAACAGCTAGAAATTTGTCTTGAATATAAGGAAATTTCTGATCTTGATGAAACATTTTAGTATCCGTCGTGTACGCCTTGTCAACAAACATTTTTTGGTCTTTGAATAAGGAGACATCGCCATTGAGTTGTGGATTACTATAAAGCTTCTGTGTTTCCCACGGCATCATAGGTACAGTACGTGGGTTCACTTCACGCCCTTGAGGAGCAGTTTGGTCATATGATGAATTAGGTTGCTCACCTTCATTCCCTTGATAGACCACCTTCTGGGAATCCAAATCCAGTATGTCTGAAGACTCTTCGTGTTCTTCTTTAATTTTTGTGATGTCATTCTGGTAACCGGAATTGTTGTACTGTTTCGGTGGAAATTGTTGAAAAGGCATGGAGGCCGAGGAGGCAGTCCCACTAGAGCCGGCGTGCGCAGAGTTGCAGTGCTCGTTGAGTTGCACCGCGGAGTCGCACACAAAGCCACACTTGTCGCACTGGTTGGGGGATGGCGAGGGTGTGGGCTGGTTTAATGGTTGCCCGTACAGTGGACTCGAAGATGACACTTGCGAAACCCTTTCTTGCATGTTATAAGGATGGAAGCGATTAGGCTTATGATAGTCTTGGTTGTATTGCGACTGTTCCCAATTTATCTGATCAGGGTGTTGTTGGCTCTGAGGAAACCCAGAATGTGAGTAATTATTACCGAACTGTGGCCCCGGTGAAAAATTGTTCTGGTCCGGGTTTTGGTATGGCGAAGGTGCGCTATGGTAGCTCTGTGGTGTCGCCGGGTGAGGAAACTGCGCTGAGGTCTCCGGTGTCGCCCGCTGCTGGAACTCCGGACTCGGCTTCGTAATCATATTGTCGCTCGAGTCGGCTGGAGCCGACACTGTTGTTTCGTTCTTCACTTTTGTGCCGTTGTTATTTTCGCTATCATTTTGTGAGTTTTGAGTACTCCACTTTGCGTATAAATTTTCTTTGTGGTATTGTACATGTACCTTTAAAGAATCAACAGTGTCCAGGTAAAGATCACAAACTTCACAATGATAATCCCTCGACGGTAAGGTCGACGACACTGCGCTGCTGTTAGCCATTTAAAACATCAATCCAGCGGAGAACACCGTCTCCTCCAACGAAAAAAAAATAATAAAAAAGCAACAGTCTTCGTTTCGACGTACATGAAGTCCGCACTGCATCAATCAGGCGCTACAGGTTAAAGTCGTGGTCGCGGCCGTCACCCCTCGTCTCAACTCGAACTATACTACGGCGGTGTTGTCGAAGAAAGTTTTTCGCGGCATTTCCGCGCGCGGGCGGGCGGCGCGCCACGTGCGCGGTGTAAACACTCGACACTCGCAGCCCGACGCCGGCAACAACAAACTTGATTACCGATCTACTGCGAACGCATGACTTCACCACTCCGATAACACTAATTCGTAACACTTAATCCGTTATTTTAAAGTTTGTTTAAAAATAATTATTAGCACGTTAAGGAAGAGTCTGGATTCACAAAGTCTTAAGTGTACTTTACACAAAGTTAACAAACATAACAATTGGCACTTGTTTCAGACCCGGAGGTGCGTTACGATATAGTTTGTAGTGCATGAGCTGTCGGCACATAGAGCGGAGGCCACTCGGGTCACCCGGGTAGGTACGAACGTTGCGAGCGGACGTTTAGTAGCAACTGACAGCCTTCCCGAAGTCGCCTTCGGGGGCATGACTTCAATAACAATTCGCAACGTCGTCCCCCACCGAGGCGTGCGTGCGAGTGAGAGCGACGCGCTGTGATGAAGTTATCGCTCCTTCGTCCTTTTGTGTGTCCTTGGAGCGAACGAGACGGCTGTGCGGGGGCGCGGGATGAGGGGGAGGCGGCTGGTCCTACTCTTTCTCAAAATTGAAATGCCCGGTCGAAATGTCCGGTGATGCTGCGTCCGAGTAGGATAGCGATAGCACCCACCCTTACAATGCGGGCGGACAGAGCCCTGCGACGAAACTTTATAAATTTAAATTCTAGTTTTTACATCTAACTTATTTTAATCTATGATTATTTAATAATGAATACGTTCTAATAGTCTTCTTCATAGACATATATCTAGGAAACGAGTATAGAATACTTAACCTTACTCAATTTTAACTTTTTTTACCTAATATTAGAGATAGACATGTCTAAAAAAATAAAAAAGTAAGGTGTCTTAAAGTAAGTTTTAACATAATATTATGAATGACACAAATTATGTAAAACTTGCGAATAATTTCCAGACAAATAAATAAATAAAATAAATAAATTATTGTTGACTAAGGATATATTCTTCGATTCTGTTATACTGTTAAGTGTTAAGTTAAAGGATTAAAGCATGTTAACTTAACTGTTAAGATAAGGAAAATTCAAATACTACCCGAGAAAAAAAAATCGTTTATTTAAAAAAAAATTCAAGTGCGGTTATTGGCATCGCTGTAGTGAGATGCAGCAATGTCAACACGTGGGATTTTTCGTAGGAATGATCTACATTTGGGACGAACGTCATAAGTATCTAAGGTGAATTATATTACAACATGCTTACTGATTTTATGTTACTCGCACTGACGCTGTCATCATCAGCATGTCACCAGCCTTCTCCCATGGTTGAGATGAAATATCGGTATAGTTTTGTTACACTGGACCAGTGCGGGTTAGGTTATTTTACAAACACTTTAAGAGTCCGCAGTAAGCTCGATTCGACGGTAGTTACGCTCTCATTTTAAAACTACGTGTTGGATTATAACGAAACTTTGCATATACAATGAAATGAGGTATATCTATGTCTGTAATTAGTTTATGTAGCTTCAGATACCATAGTAAAAAATATACGGCGAATTTAAGTTTTTCATACCAAACTTGTTTTTGCTGTATTTTGTTTGTTTTATACACTGGAACCATATAAACTAATTACAAACATAGATATAGCTCATGTCAATGTGTATGCAAAGTTTTGCCACAATCCAACACGTGGTTTTAAAATGACAGCGTAACTTTTAACAACAGCGTTTGTATGGGAAGGTGAAATTCGGCCGAGCTTACTGCGGACTCTTAAATTCCTTCGCAATTCAGGTTTCCTAACGATGTTTTCCCGTTTGTATGGGAAGGCGAAATTCGGCCGAGCTTACTGCGGACTCTTAAATTCCTTCGCAATTCAGGTTTCCTCACGAGGTTTTCCTTCACCGAAAATGGAGTGATAACTTCCTTTTCAAATTATAACCTAATATAATATATCTACTATGGGTAAAATCCAGTCAGCGAAATGAATGAAATCAAAACCAGAGCAAACCACCGGGAGAAACATATAGTGTCGCTATGACCGAGACCCGCGCAGGGCACTGAAAATTTTGCATCGTGGACGGCCGAGGGGAAGGGAGCGGGGAGGCTCACAGGCGCGGTTCCTTCAATTTTTTCTAAACACATCGAACCACCGTCTCTGCAGCGTTCGCTCCAAATTCGGACATTGCACACTGCTGTAAACATTCATTTACGACGAGTTGAATCGACAAACAGCGAGAAAAGTGGGCAGAGTGGCTGTTTTCTGCTGGTCACTTTGGTTTTTCGTGGGGGTAGGAAGCAGTGTGCGCCGCTATCGGCCGGACACGAGGGCCATGCAAACTATGAGGGGTGTCGCCATCGATTTTCTCGGACTATGCCGATCGCTTCCTTATCCACGCTTGCTGTGCCATTTTACATTCGTGTTTCTTCGGTATCGAAATCCGTTGTAGACTTGTTAGTTTCTGGGATATTGGCAGTTGATGTAGGTAAAGAAACAGTGGAAAAGGGGTATTATTTGATTGATTATTCAGTACAATGTTCTCGAAACTACCTAGGTAGTTTCGAGAACATTGGAGCATCGTGGGGTAATAGCAACATGAAAATATTAATCAGTCGAGGCAATGTAAATTTGGATTGACTTGAGGGTCTGCTATTTGTTACAATCATAATAAATATTGTTATTTATCACATTACCCTCATATATAAGCGTGAACGTGTAGGTACTTTTTTAAACGTCAGTACAATATTCGAGCTCACCAACCGTTTTGACCATACTTGTACAAGTATAAGAAGATAATATGTATGTATAAAACGGGCAAAATTGGTGTTTTATGCCAGGTTATTACTACA
Organism: Epinotia bilunana; assembly: GCA_947049275.1. Classification (NCBI taxonomy): domain Eukaryota; kingdom Metazoa; phylum Arthropoda; class Insecta; order Lepidoptera; family Tortricidae; genus Epinotia; species Epinotia bilunana. The sequence goes on along the minus strand of OX346252.1, from coordinate 31,490,452 downwards.
GAACAGGATCACGAGGTTGGTACTACATATTGAGAAAATATCTTCACTTTAGTTTACAAAATAGGTAAAGGTACTTTTATATCTACATAGCATGAATTAATTGTAATTAAAGCAGGCGTTGTGAGGATGTAATTGGTCGGTCGATTTTGATCACACACACATAGCACATGTAGGTGCCAGTTACATCTGTAGGTAGTAAGTGTGTCGTGTTATTGTCGGCTTGTAAGAGGGTGCAATCGCTTCAAGGACAAAACCTGTTATTTAAAATTGAAATTTAAAAAAAAAACAACTCTTTTATAGCATTCTCTTCGGATATGTTTATCCTTAACAAATGTCGACAGCCGGACCACCGAAGAGAGTTAAAATGGGAACATTTTTCAGCTATACATATACCTTGTTACATATATAATTAGTGGCCTGTACAAATTGACAAAGTTACTTGTACCAGTGAGATCGGCAAGCTGGTCAACGTACAAAGAACTAAGAAAGTAAAAGGACTATCTGAGCCAATAAGCAAGAAAGTCTCCAATCTCGCTAAACATCAGCTCGTTCCTATATATTATAAAATAACATTATTGTGTATCTTCCGACTAAGTATTATTTATTCCTTAAATTAACAGTAGTAGACAGGCTATGCATGTTAATTATACAGGAGGCAATGATACAATAAGGTACCTACTTAGGCCTAGAGCAAGCCAGTGGTAAGGTGGTATCAATAAAGTATGGAACTTGAACCCCAAACAGACTCCAAATATAGGCTATCTATTAATTATTTTGAATCTTATGAGTATACATACCTATAAGCAGATTCTAAAACACGATGTCCCTCTCGGAACAATGGTTTCATTCCGTAGGGATTCAGTGCCACCTGAGCGGATCGTTTGGTACGTGCGTGAACTTGGATTCTGATATTGGACGTTGAAAAGAAAGGGACGGATGAGCGGTAAGTTTCGCGTCCTCGAAAGCCGATCTGAGCTAATGCGATTCGCAACCTGCCTGTGCTCACCACGCGTTCCTATTATAATTTGATCCCGAGTTTGTTACAAGTATGCTTAATCGGAGGTCAGATTTATAGTGGTTGACCTGCGGGTTATCGGTAAGTATTATGAACACCAGTCCAGGACTAGGTCAGGTCACTGGACTCATTCTGCGGAGTGTCGCGCCGCGACGCCTGCCACTCGACCTTTTTTTAATCAAAGCTAAAGATAGACCTTTAATCATCGTGTCGTTAACTTATGCACCAACAATATAGGTACTTAGTTGGAGTTTTTGGTGTACCTTCACAAGTTTCAGGCACATGCGAAATGGGAATGCTTGCCCTTCATTTCTATATTTTCTGCAGTATGTAAAACAGATCTAATTTGGCTATCACTTTCGATAGTAGATAATGTTACATATCTAACAACTGTAAATATCACTGGTCTGGTCTGTTCGGTTACCGATTAAATGGTATTTACAACCGCGTTACCGGGTTTTTACTGCAACAAATTAAATGGTGACTATTATTAATATTATTATGTAGGTAGGTAGTGTAGGTACAGTCAGCATCATATAGTTAGTAGCAGCCAAAGTAGCCAAATATATCGCAACACATCCTTACTCTCATAGTAATAAAGACGTGTTGCGATATATTTGGCTACTTTGGCTGCTACTAACTATATGATGCTGACTGTACTAGTCAAATATATATAGATACCATAATATTTTACCACAATAGAAAAAGGGTCATCAAAAAGATGCGGTAGTTTCCTCATAATTAAATCGATAACATACTGTGCTAAATGGATAGTAAACCATACAATTATTGTAATAAATTATAAATTACAAATATAATTAAAATCATCACCTTGCGTGTAAGTTGAGAAAACATATGCATTTTTTTAGTGTCCAAGAGTAAATTTAAAGCTACCAATTGAATCCTCGCATTTATAGAAACAGCAATTCTCTAGCTTTTCCATATAACAATGCTTGCTTTTCCATACAACAATACTTTATTTTCCATACGAGGCAATAGCAAACTGAGACGTCATACTAATGTCAATTAGTATGAATCGTTGCGGCTGCCGCCAGCGAGGTCCGTCTTTAACTCAATGTTAAGGTATGCTCTTTAATTGTAGTTGCTCCCATACAAAAATTTAACAGTCTCCAAAAACTAGTTGAATGGCATGGTAAAAAAATCATAGGACACAAGCCTGTAGGACTTATTTTTCACATTTACATGTTTCATATTTTAGCAACCTACCTTAGAATTGTTACTATACATATTTTATTAACAAAAATAATATTGACAACAATGTTAATAAAATATGTATAGTAACAATTCTAAGGTAGGTTGCTAAAATATGAAACATGTAAATGTGAAAAATAAGTCCTACAGGCTTGTGTCCTATGATTGTTGAATATATTTTTCATTTTATTATTTTGTTAGTTTCGCGCACAATGAACGCGCTTTGTGGCATATGATAAAATAAAAGTAAGTATTTTAAAGGACCGGTCTCACCGGATCTTGATGCCGCGTATACAGTGTACAATGAATGGTAGGTAACGTAATCAAAACAATATTTTACTTTCACAGTAATCGGTACCATTATACTATAAAGAAAATACTATGCCCCGACCAGGACCGCGTCATTCATAACGTTTTATGAGGGTCTGGCTATAAACACATACCTAGGTGCGCGACACTCGGTTCGCAAACTGGGTCGTTATTCGCTACGCGCTAATGCAGCTCACCCCGCCGCTCACCCATCACGAAACTAGACCTCTACCAACACTTAGGTACTACGCATCGCGGTGTCAAGATATATTTGTGGGTGAGCGTTGAGGTGAGCTTAAAACAAGTTACAGAATAGGGGGGCTTGTGTCTACATACTCGTACATATATTTTCACAGCCAGCTCACCCTTTCTGCTGCTGACACTTCATCTAACTATACGAGTGTGAATTATTCATTTTATTTGTGACTAGCTTCTGCCCGCGACTCCTTCCGCGTGAAACTCGTTTGTATCGTAGCTCCATACAAACTTTCACCTCCTATTTCACCCCCTTAGTTAATTCGTTGGTGAGTAATTTATTTAAAACTTGTTTACTTAAACTTTATTGCATAATACAAGATACAGTACAAATGACGGACTTAATGGTGTATGGTAGCTCCATACAAATTTTAACCCCCATTTCATCTCGGGAAACCCACCATTCCATCCAACATTCACCATCCACCATTTCATCAAAAAAAACTATACTATGTCCTTTCCTAAGATTCAAACTATCTCTATACCAAATTTCATCGAAATCGGTTCAGCGGTTTAAGTGTGAAGAGGTAACAGACAGACAGACAGACACACTTTCGCATTTATAATATTATTATTATGGAAGTATGGATAGTATGGATTGTCCCCAAATATTTACCTATTTATTGTTAAAGTTACTACCTAGCCATAATGTGTATTTGTATGTCTGTCTGTAGCATCGTAACTCCCAAACGAAAGTAGATGATGGATGTTCACGACAGAAACTCCATTTTGTGCACTAGTTGTAAAAGTAGGTACCTGCGAAAACTACCAAAGCACTAATATCCACCTGGTTAGTTAATAAGTTTTTCTATAATTAATTATTTGGATCTTCTAATGCCCTTTTAATGTTACTCGCGTTATTTCATAGAACCGATTTGTTAGGACGTAGTTATAATTTATTACTCAATCTTGGACGTATAATTATACTTTATTTAACATTATTTTACAATCCGCCTAGACCTAGGTATTATTAGGAAGTCTGGCAAATACTAAGGTCCCAGTCTCCGCTTCGACCTCAACCGCGAAGGTCACATTGATGTACTAATTCTGCGAACACTATGATCCTGAATCGAGCGCGTGCGCCGCGCAGACGTGTTATTATACGCATTTAGCACTTTATTGAATGCCTTAACTCCTTGGAAAACTATTAAAACGTAATTGATCAAAATCATAATTCTCAACAAATCTCGTGCATGGGTACGAAATACCTAAACCGAAGTATTCTCCTGATGAGTGTCGTAGGTAGATGTGTGGAATTTGAGGTACAACAACGGCTACATACATACAACTCTGCAATAAAACAAAATATAAGTAATACTTATCTTAATGTATGGTATTTTTTTATGATATGAGTAGGGCTATACGTTTATAAAGTTGGGATGCCCACAATGCCCAGCCTTAGATCCTTAGGTTCGGCCCTGATTGACCTAGGAAAAAGCTAAAAATTAGCCAACTAACTTAATGAAATCAGCATTGACAGAGAAGATCTAAAAATAATTTGTGGCACAATAGGGTTTCACCGTTCGCTAATCGTAAATAATAAGAAAGAAAATAATCAGAATCAACGAAAGCAGCAGGAGAACCAAATAACAGAAATTTAAATAAACCCCTGAGCCTGGTATGGATACAATTCACGGCCTTGAATGTAGTGGAGCATCCAAATTGCGCGACGTTGTCAAATTTACCAGCGCAGTGAAAAAATGCATCTAGCAACATCGCTTCGCACCACCACGGTGAAAGATGCTCGCACACAGCAACACCAGAGACAGGTGTAAATATGCTACGAGCACGCACACCAACACAGAGCTGCAGCCCTTACGAAAGATTTCTCAGAAAAGCGAAGCACGCACACAGGGAGGGGTGGCATGTAATTACAAAAAAAGTCAAACGCGCTCGGTGGGGCCCGGCCGGCGACGCTAGATGCGCAGGCGCATAGCACCGTGATAGCAATAGGTGCAATTTGCATGAGGTACTATCGAACCAACTGAATCATGACCCACCATAGAACCTTGTTACAATGAACGAACATACGTAAGATCATATGACGTTAATATGTCAGTTAATTGTAACAAGGTTCCATGGTGGGTCAGGATTCAATTTTGTCGATAGTACAGTATATTAGCAAACGAGTTGCCATGCCATTATTTACGTAATAGCCTGTAAAATGCCTGTATTACAAATATTACTATTCTTGTTAGTATTATAAAGTCAAAGTTATTTATTCTTCAATTTAGGCATAAATATTACAGGTGCACCTTTGAATGTCGATAAACTACCGTCGGTTCGGAAACAAAACCTCTGTCTCGAGAAGAACGCTGGCGTAAGAAACTAGGCAAGGTATAACATTTTTTGAAAACAGTATAGGTACCTACAATATAAGTATAATTTCAGTATCACAGTATTATAAAATTACATGGCTACAGTAGAAAGCCTATTTAGTTAGCGATTGATTTCTGGTGAAGTACTTTATCACTGCCAAATCCCTATCCATGATGTAATAATCGTTTTTCTTATAATAAATATGATATACTTTAAGACAGATTTAATTTTAGAATCAGTAAGTTCGGTAATGTGTTTTGGAATTTTATTGTAGAATTTCGATTCCCAAGAACAACTTTTTCGCTTTTACTAGTCTGTAAAAAGTTGGTTTGAGCTTCCTTGTGCTTCAGGTAATCGTAGTTCGTTGTATTTATAAATAAAAACTGTATAAATTGCGACAGTAGTGTTAGAATATCTGTTTCCTCGAAGAATTATCTAAATGACTCACGCGACTCCAGCCCCCCTATTCTGTAACTTGTTTTAAGCTCACCTCAACGCTCACCCACAAATATATTTTAACACCGCGATGCGAAGTAACCAAGCGTAGGCAGAGGTCTAGTTTCATGACGGGTGAACGGCGGGGTGAGCCGCATTAACGCTTAGCGAATAACAGCCCAGGTTATAAACTGGCTGAAGCGTGTACCTATACATGAAAAGTGTAAGAACAATGGCGCCACCTTATTTCCTCAAAAGCTTTACACCTTAGCATGTTTTCTAATTGAGTATCCAGCCATTCGATACGTATTTTATAAAGCAGAGAATGACACTGATATGCAGGCTCCGTAAAAACAAATCGAGGCAAGGGGTTGTATTGCATCACAGTGATGGGGCGCGGAGGAATGCGGCGCATAAAAAGTGAGGTACAGTTAGTCGGGGGTGGCGCGCGACCGGTTCTGCAGCCAACCACTGTTACTTCTCTCATCGTTTGTGATTACCTATCGCGCATTCCGCGCTCTCTCCCTCTAATGAAAATTCTGACGATGTGATTTGTGTACTTACAGTCGATTTCTCCGATATTTATACAGATAAAAACCTTTTAAAAATATCTACTCATCGGTCTTAATATGTCAGTAACAATAAAGACTGGCCGTGCGTATCCATACTAATATTCAAAATGCAAAGTGTGTCTGTTTCTCTTCACGCTTAAACCGCTGAACCGATAGAGGAAAAGGAGGTATGGAAATAGTTTATCCCGGGGATGCACCTAGAATGATTATTTTGTCCCGGAAATCATCCCCTAAGGAGGTGAAATGGGGGTAAAAGTTTGTATAGAGCTACGATATGAACGAGTTCTACGCGGACGGAGTCGAAGGGATAGTAAGAATATATTTTCGAATGGTTGTATGTTCATAGAAACGCGCAAACTCGTCTGTGCCAGGAATTATAAGAACTAAGTACAGTTAAACCAACAAAACTAACCAATGCGATGTAGGTCGTTCGCACCTATAGGTATAACTTTGATAGCGCCAGATCCAACTTATTAAATAAACTAGCTTCCGCCCGCGACTTCTTCTGCGTGGTCCCGGGATAAAAACTATCCTATATTTTAATCCAGGCTATAAACTATCTTGGTTCAAAATTTCATCCAAATCGGTTGAGCCGTTTCAGCGTGATTGAGTAACAAACATCCAAACATCTAAACATCCAAACTTTCGCATTTATAATATTGGTAGGATTAATGAATTATTGAACGAGCGAGCGAAGTTCTCCGTTTCAGTTTGAGTAAACATTCTTTCGTATGTTCGGCAGTTCTCCTCTACCGGAATCATATCTCAACCGGTTATCTTGAATTTTGTGAGCGGGTTTAATAATTAAACAGTATTTTTTATACTGCGGGTTGCCACAGATCACTAAAATTGTTATTTAGATGACAGCACTGCACTGGCTTTATTGCGTTATATTTTACTAGCTTTTGCCCGCTATTTCGTCCGCGCAGAACTTGATGATTATCTCAAAAGATATTTGCTACACAATTTTTGTAGGCTTAGTCCTAATTACGAGTATCGCTCTTTCATAGAAATATCTACCCTCGCGTCACACCGCTAGGGGACTACTTCCGGATTAAAAAATCACTCTCAAGGGGCTCAAGACTATCCATACTAAATTTCATCTAAATAGGTTCAGCTGTTATGACCGCTGAACCTCACTATGGTGTGAAAGGTAACAGACGTGCAGGCAGACAGAGTTACTCTCGCATTTTTAATTAATATAGCCTTAGTACTAAATAGCTTCTGCTCGCTACTTGCTTCGTTGGAACTCGGTTATATTGTACCTCCATATTAACTTTCGCCTCCAATTTCTCCCCCTTCCCAGGATCTCAAACTATCTCCATACCAAATTTCATCTATCTATCTATCTATATATATAAAAGAAGACTTCCTGACTGATTCATCACCGCACAGCCGAAACTACTGAGACTAGAAACTTGAAATTTACACCAGAACTTCCTTTAACAGCGTAGGCATGGGATAAGACGGGATTTTTGGAAATTCCATCCTTAAGGGGGAATACAAAAAAGTAATTTCTGCGTTTCAACAATTTCCACCCCTAAGGGGGTTAAATAGGGGTGCAATATTTGTATGGAGAAAACATTATTTTTAGAACTAGAGACTTGAAACTTTCTAGAAAAATTACTTATTAGAATACTAAAAGGAATTTCTGCGTTTCAGCAATTTTCACCCCTAAGGGGGTTAAAAAGGGGTGCAAGGTTTGTATGGAGGGAACTTTATTTTTTGAGCTAGAGTCTTGAAACTTTGTAGAAACTATACTTATTAAAAAACACGAAAAGTACTTTCAGCGTTTCAGAAAATTCCACCCCTAAGGGGGTTAAATAGGGGTGCAATGTTTGTATGGGGAAAACATTATTTTTAGAACTAGAGACTTGAAACTTTCTAGAAACATTACTTATTAAAATACAAAAAAAGTAATTTCAGCGTTTAAGAAAATTCTTTCCTCACGGGAGTTAAAAAAGGTTGAAGGTTTTGTACGGGGAACACCGGTTTTTTTAGCTAAAGACATGACACTTTGTACAGATTACTTATTAGAATACAAATAAAGTACTTTTAGCGTTTTAGAAAATTCCACCCCTAAGGGGGTTAAAAAGAAGGGCAATGTTAGTATGGGGAAAACTTTATTTTCTTAGCTAGAGACTTGAAACTTTGTAGAAAGATTACTTATTAAAAAAACACAAAAAGTATTTTCAGCGTTTTGGAAAATTCCACTCCTAAGGGGTTAAAACGGGATTCAAGTTCTATTATATGGAAACCAAGAAAATGTTATAGTAAGAGATTTTTAACTTCGGTCTAGCCTATATTTTAAAAGACTACAAAACTGATTTCAGAGTTTCTAAAAATTCATCCTCTACGGAGGTTAAAAGGGTTGGAAGTATGTATAGGTCATACATAATCCGACTGATAGCAGAAAAGTAGGTTAGGTTAAGTTAGAACCACGACCCTGACAGAACCGAACAGCTACCAGTAATGTAGGTTAGGTTAGAACTGGGAAGGTCCCAGAACCGAAATGTAGGTAAGGTGTAGTAGTAAGTAGGTGCGGATTATTTCGTTAATTTAAATTTATTTTTTTGGTTAATCAGAATTATATTATTTTCTAACACCGTTAAATGGGGACGGCGGATGGATATGGAAAGTTTTACGTCTTTTAGCATTAGATTACATTTGCTTTCAAAACTACTTGTACAGTAATGTAGCTTTCTTTAATACTTATGAAAAATATACAATTTAAGCTGAAACGTCTGTTGATGATTTTTAAGATGTTTATAAGTTTTCAATTTAAACTAATGAATTCATCGCACTGTTACCTTTTACGCTTAATCCCTGAACGGATTTAGATGACATTTTCCGTACAGATAATTTTAGACCCTAATTTGAGGATATAGGATAGTTTTTATCTCGGAAATCCCTTAAGATGGTAGAACTTTGTTAAGGGCAGCTATAATTAAGGTTCCGCCTACAATCATTTAATAGCAATCATTTTTCTAAGACGGTAACAAGTTCTACGCGGACCAAGTCGCGGGCAACAGCTAGTATAAGAATATTCCGCAGTTTAAGTCTGAAAAGGTAACATACAGACAGTGTTAGTTTCGCATTTATATTATTGGTAAGAATTGATGGTATAGACGACTGGACGTGATATGGATGGATATTAATACGGAAGGATAGCAGTATGGATCGATTGATGTTATCAGTTATAATATCAAACATAGGTAGATATCTGCTGGAGCGTAAATTTGATAAATAATGTAAAGTTAAGGGGATGCCTTGATTCGAGTCGACCGCGCCCCTTTGACAGAGACACGGTTATGCCTTCCGCGCACGAGAAAAAGAGATGCAACACTCTTCGGGAATGGATTTTTTGGACAAATTTCGATAATTACCTAACTTATTGAAGTTTTATTTATATTTCATTAAGTGAGATTTTAGATGAGATAAAATAATATAGTATTAACTTGATTGTGTCGTAAAATAATGTATGGTTTGAGTAGGCCGAGTAAAAAAAGGTAAATAAAGACCCAACTTTGGTGTTTTTTTCTTTGAAGGAAACTTTAGGCAATCATGTATCGATTAAATCAGATAAACAATCATATAGTCAAGCATCATATATCCGAAAATCAGACCATATATTATTTCTTAATCTAGTCAGAACGGCGTTTCAAAGCACCCGATAATTTCCAATGCACCCCCTTAACTGCCACTATTACTTGGCAAATTTCTTCTTAATGTTCTCGGTAGTTATTGCGTTGCGTGACATGAGAACATTAAGGATACAATAATAATTGACATTAATTACATATTTAAACCCTTCCGTAGAGGGTTTTTCGGTTTATTATAAGTTTAGACGTGGGTACCTACACGTTTAGGTTTTACATAAATTGTAAAATACATAGAGTTATACAGTAAACAAAAGAAGTATTATTATATTAACCATTTCTAATGAATTCGTAAAATGAACACGCAAACGATTTAATTTCAAGAGTACATAAGTGGTACGGGATCCTACAATGGCCACGTGTTAAACACACACGTGGGTTCTTTCCTCGAGGTCTGCGTTGTCCGGTGGTGATTACTATTAATCTGCCCGTCTTGGGTTCTTTACGATTTCAATAGATGGTCGTTTAGATAAAAGTTACCATATTTCCCTCAATCGTTTTACCATCACGCTATCTAATGCATCTTTATTATACGATCTGAGAGTTTGACGTGGTTGTTTTTAAAATATTGAACTGCTTATTAATATTCTTGCAGGTCGATCACGTAACGGATTGTACGTACGTTAGGTACTTAGATCAAAATTCAATTTTTATATGGAAAATGACAGTTGGACTATCCTAACGCGCGTTGGAAACGTTGGGCTATTATCCCTTTACTACGTTACTAACTGTTGAGGGTAGGGGGTGGTAGGACGCAAAGATGTCTGGCTCTGTAAGGTAGGTACCTATGCGGTGTTCTGTTCCACTTGGTAAGTGAGGTCACCAGTGCTTTCGAGGACGCGCGGTGTTGTTCTAGCTATCGTCTCAACGAATCCTCTAATCAACAAAGGGTCGGCAACGCGCTGGAGTCGCAAGGGTGTATAAGCTACAATGTTTGCTTACCATCACGCTACCTGTAAGTATGCTTGTTTAGTTCGGCAGGGGGGGGGGGGGTGCCAAAAATTTAGACGCTAAGCCGCAGATGACGGACATGGGGAAACTATAAGGGTTCCTTGTTAAAAAGCAATGATTAGTTACATAATATATTTTAATACTTTTTTATTCGTATGTGCAGTGTGCGCATTATCCAGGGGCAAACTACAGATATTGCTAGCTAGTTTGTACGTGTATTTTAACTGATTAATCTTAATTTAACCTGTTTTATAAAATGTACGTGTAGTATTTTACTTTACCTCACAGTCGAAATGAAAAGTAAAGTGTTAACTCGTGTGAAATTGCCCATTTCACCCTCGAACTAGCTAGCAATATCTCGGGTGAAATGGGTCACTTTCAACCCTTGGTTAACACTCTACTATAGCCTTATCAGAAGGTGATAAGGTCCAGAAGTTTGAACATAATTTGTATATTTTTTCAACAGTGTTTGCTTGTAACGTGGCTTGCGACGGGTTTTTTACAATCTACAAATTAATATTAAAATCCATTTACAACAGGTCTATTTTTTATATATTCTATGAATATTTTTTGACTCGTAATGTGTTATATTACCAATAAAGTATGTCTATGTCTATAAGCGACGTAATAAGAGCCACGTTACAAGCAAACAGTGTTTAAAAGATATAACAAAGATAACCTCAAAATAACCTAATTAATTTCAAATACACTATTCTACGGTTGTAGAATTTAAGTGGTTAGGTATAGTTTGGAAAATATAAATTGGTCGTCTGATATCTAATTCAAGGGAGAGATCTTTTGTTCCGCGTAAATACTTACCGGTCAATGGGTATACCCGAAAGTATTATCTATTATTAATTCCTAAACAGATCTACCCGAGAGTCGGAGTGACTCAAGTACATTTTAGTCAGTCATCACATGTTTTGTTTATTTAATATAAAATTATATTAATAATACGTAGAGAAGAAGCTCAATATAAACTTTAATGCTGCAGCCTATGTCCTACCTGTTGGATCTATTGCCACAAACATCCACTAAACTTTTATCCTCTTATTCTTAAACTTAAAATTCCTTTGATAAATAAAGTGTGTTTTGTCCCTTTCTTACGGATTAAAATATCAGTGACAGATAAAGACGTGTTTTAACGGCATTTTAGCTAAAATGGGTTTGTTCAACGTTTTACTTGATAGTTTAATTAGAAGTGCATGTTTCCTATGTCAAAGAGAAGAAATGAGTTGATTCCCACCACTGTTTATTGCTGATACTTAAATATAAATACTGACAAACCAGTATCGTGACAAATACTCAGTGTAATCTTGCAGAAACTCAAATAGACTTTTTGGCTGAACGCGTGAACAGCGCGATGCCATGCTATTAAAAAAAAAACAGAGTAGATAGTCCGACTTTTGACGTTTGACGTTATTTAGTTGGTTGACACATTTATTGAAATTACACCTTAATACGAATTTAGCGCATGTAATTTCCCATGTTAGGATCGATATTTTTTTATGCTTTATCGTTTAGTACCTATGCGTTTTGTGAAGGTCACAAACTATATATATACAATGACACACCGGATCGAAATTATTAATATTGGATTGTTAGGAAAAATGGCGGGCTTCCATTTTTCCGTATGGTTTGCCGTTTCTTGTATGTATTGTTTTTATTTTTGGTGTGTATTTTATACCACCTATGTTATGGGCAATTAGTTGAGTGCCCCTTCGGGGCCCAACATATGAAGTTATGTAAGGAAAAAAAAAACATTTTTCCGTTACTGAAAGTTAACAGATATGACAGCTAGGATTTCAAGAAGAAGAAATGAAATATTTAATGAGGTCAAATGTTTCGGAAAATTAATTAATCGTCGCAGTGGGATAAAAACTATCCTTAGCGGAAGCTAGAATAATAAGGTAGTAATAAAAAAAGTTTCATGTTTTTCGTTCATCGGAAGCTGAGATCATTCGTGACAGAACAATGCTTAGTTTAATACTGCTAGCTGATTCATTTTTAAACATCAGAGATTTATTATAAGTGTATATTAAGCACTGGCAACTTACCAATATATGCGTGCCTATATGAAACGTTCTTGTGTTAAATTTAACAGACCTGCTTGTACATAACTGGTCATCAATTTGGCGAGGGGCGAAGGGAGGGGGCGAACTCAGGCTCTCCTTACCCCTTATTTTACATTTCACACTCCGGGAAAATCGTTAGAGAAATCTGCGTAACATGCGGGGTCCGAGACGTACGCACACACGCGCACGGCACGCGTCCGAGCCACCGCCCACCGCCCGCTGTATCGACGGAACTTCAAGAAATCCTCGTATACGCATATGTGCTATCCACCGATGTACAATAAATCAAAATTACGCATTCAAATTGAGCTTCGGGTCGCTACAGTGGGACCTAATTACATTGACAATATGATTGCTTCGTTTTAGAATTAGGCAAGTTATCATATTTTAATTAGGCATCTACTCGTACCATCCTTCATCTTACGAAAAATACATATGAACCGAAAAATTCACCTTTCTACACATCTTTCTACATACCTTAGCCCTGCCGCCCTAACTAACTAGCCCTCCCGCGTATTACAAATACCCAGGCGGAGCCACGGGATATATACTATACTTACCCTGTTCATCCCATTGATTCTATACATATACTGGTATTTTATTGATTTGATGAGTAAGTTTCGAAGGTTACCCATTACATCCAAACTTACATTACTTACACAGCCACCACTTTATCATTAGGACCTATAGAGTAGTATAGAAACAAGAAGAGTAACCCAATATTGAACCTTTATACATTTTTGTTGCGTGGCCATCGTACACATTGGATTGTTTAATCCCGCGTCACGCCTAAACTACCGGCGTCGGGGCAGTCCGGGACAAACAATAACTTTTAGGGATCCCCGTACGCTCCTACTTCCGGCGTTCGCATTACTAAGTATGATGTTTTCGAATTACAGTGTGTGATCTTCATCTGTGCTACGCTTTGTACTGTGTATGTGTGACTTTATGATTTGAGTCACATTTAAATTGGGTTGGCTGTATCAACTTTCTTCTGTTACTAGTTGCCTAGGATATATCTCCTGAGTCACTCCTTAAAACTTTTGGGTTTTGATCCACCAAATGTTGGGTTTTCTTGTAACTATCATCCGTTTTAGGATTCCGCAGTCAACGAGGAACACTTGTTTCACCATGTCCGTCTGTCCCCCTGTCCATCCGTCGGCCTGCGGCTTAGCTCAGTGACCCTTGCGACTAGAAAGCATTAAAATTCGGCATGGATATATAAAACAAACACGCCGACAAAATAGTTGAATAATATTTTAGTGTTTTAGGGTACATAAAGTGGCGATGTATTTTTTTTCAGTAAATGTATGGGATTGCTTTGGATAGCTTGTTCAAAAATAAGATGGGTTTTTAAAAACCATGTTTAGGGTTCCGTAGTCAACAACGAACCCTTATAGTTTCGCCATGTCCGTCTGTCTGTCTGTCTGTCCGTCTTCGGCTTAACTTAGTAACCATTACTACTAGAAATCTGTAATTCGGCATGGATATAAAAATCAATCACGCCGACAAAACAGTACAATAAAATCTTGATTTTTTTTTTAGGGTGCCTTTCCTACACCTAAAGCGGGGATGTCATTTTTATTCTCGTTAAGCCCATGGTGTCGGGTATCGTTGGATAGCTCGTTTAAAAGTAATGTGGGTTTCCTTATTTAAATCAGTGATTAGTTTGCGAGATATTGAGCTTTGAAGCCCTAACTTTTGTTCGAGTCATGTCCCCCCCCCCCCGCCAGCTAAATGGCTACTACTGGGATATGAAAAAAATTGTGGTAGTAGTACATATAATGAATCTAAAATGTAACTACGACAGACAGGCAATACGGAACCCTACACTGCGCGTGGCCCGATACGCAGTTGGAATTCAAGGATGCGTTTGCGTGATATTGTGCTTTAAAGCCCTAATTTTTACTAGAGCCGTGTGTCTGGCTCTCTGCCGGCTAAAGAGTTACTACTGGGTATATGAAAAAAAATATGATAGTTGTACATACTATTAATATTACAGGAAAACTATCACGTATAAGTAGGCATAACTAGTTAAATATTAACATTTTACCGACTTTCGTACAAACTCGGGCGACGCAACCGCAACGTTTAGTTGGCTCGCGCGTCGATCTAACATAGACATACATACAGGCAACTACGGAACCCTACACTACGCATGGTCCGACACGCGCTTGACGGGTTTTTTTTAATTCTAAGTAAGTAGATACAAAAAGAAAGAGAAAATCTGTAAAAATTCGCCCTAGCAAACGGCACAGATTAATAACTGGAAATATGGATCCCTACCTAAGTAGCGATCATGACAATGACTTGAAGCAATTCGAGAGAGAGTGTAAGATTAATGCTTGACTTTATTGAATCACATCAGAACTAAACGAAGCTCCAACTAAACTCGAAAAAGTTTTGACGCTTAACGTAACGTAACACGTGGAAACTGCTTCACCATCCATCCAGAAAGGTGACGTTCTAATACTTTATGCGATACTCTAATGGAACCTACAAAACATAATAAATTATGCGTAATTAAAGGTCAGGTCTTACACTGGTTTGCATGAATGGGAAAATGTGAATAAAAACTAGACGTGCCTTTAGAAGTCGCCTGTGTTAATAGAGCTGAAGTGGGACGAAGGGCACAACATGTCGTTACAATATCACATTTTACGGATGGAGAGATGGAGATTACGGATGTTCAACATTTATTGAGCGAGCGAGCGAAGCGAACGAAATTCTCCGTTTCAACTGGGGAAAAAAGCTTTCATTCGTATATTTATACAACTGGCTAACTGTTCTCCTGTGCAGGTCGCATTTCTCAACCGATTGCCGTGAAACTGTGAGCAGGTACGTTAATTATTTATTAGATATATAGATATATTTAATGGATTCAGATTTTGGAATTTTTTATAAAAAAAAATGTTTTTTGAAAAAACTATACTCGCGTGTTTTACCTACACTACTACTTTATTTATCATTCAGGTCACTGTATCGATGTCCATGTCATTCAAAGTAAGCCCGTCTAAGATTCGATACTAGGTATAGTAAAATTTATAATGTTCCTAATCCTTAGTAAAATGAAGGTGTCCGTACAAAAAGCGACAAAACCATAAATACAAATAGTATTGTCGCTGTTGCTGACGGCAGTCGGATGGCAGTCTGACGGCAGAACTAAACCTGAAGTTATACCCACCGTCAACGAAAGCACTGCGGTAGCAGGGACGAAATTTTTCCAGCTGACTATTACCGAGGAACTTAATTTGTTTGATTTCGATAAGACGAGGCGCGTAGATTTTCTGGTTCGTGTTATTTTAATGTATGTTACAAATTATTTTTACAAGTATTATTTTTAACTGGCTCTTAGGTATATATTGTTTTTCAGCCACCGGCAAGTGGCTGAAGTCCCATTGAGCTGAAATTTGGCATACTCAAGTCAATTTGGTGACAAGTCAATTTGGTGATAATGCAATATTACCCACGGCACTACCGAGCTGATCTGAACCTCTCATTGGTTCCTGAAATGACTGAGCAAAAGTGTACAGTCGGCAATAACCTTGTACCAGCAAAATTATATTTCAGCGCTGCATCCTCGACATTTGTATATTTGCACTAGATAGTCCACTGTTCAATCTACTAGCATCACACACTTATTTAGAAAATAAAAATAATAATAATAAGAAACAACACCTTGCCGCGTCTATGCCGCCGCCTAATCTGTGGCAACACTCGGCCCGAACTTCATTCGCTTTCTGTGTGCAAGCATCACAACATCTCTAACTTAATTTAATCGAACTTATATTACAAGATAAGTGTAAAAATTGTCTCAAGTAATTATCTTAAAAATGGGTAGAAAACGCAAACATAGATACGAAGATCGTTTAAGGAAAAAAAACGACGTCTGGAAAAACAATTTCACAACCAGTACTCGTCCAGTGATGACGGTTAATTTAAATCTGTATTATTTTGTTACGTTTAACTGTAACATGATATCAAAGAAAAGCCGATTATATGAAATAACATCGTAAAGATATAGGCCTACCCGGTTTTTTCTTGAATAAACGATATTTATTCCTTTGTTCTCGTGAGATTGGTTAAAACAGATTATATGATTTATAGTTAGATATTCAATTTCCGACGGCTGCTACGAGTATGACTGTCAGTTAGTCGAACTAGTGGCACTAATGTTTCATTTCAGAATATGGTGGTGATGTGGTATACTATATAAATACCGTGGGTTATTCTGCGTGACGTGATCACGTTAGATAACACCTATAGTCTCATATTGTAACGTGATTACAATTCATGACTTTAAACATATACACTGCATCAGCAGAATTAAAATATCGCTGACGCGCGGTATTATACTTTGTTCGGCTAGCGCTGGAGACTTTTGTAAACAAACTATTCCATGAATACCTACCTACTGTATTCGTATATGTAATTTTAATTGAACAATATTGTATTGTACGATGGTTTACTTTAAGAAAATAGACCAAACATGTAATGAAATGAGTACTTATAATGGAAGTACCAGAACTAATTTTAATAAGATGTTTGTTTACATAGTCTGGAAGTTACTAACCGAACCCGGGCGGCCGGGGTACTAACAGCAGTTACGGTACTATTCAGAGGATCACCACTACAGATCGGCATCCCCGGAGTCCGATTATGGACTTCCGTACCCCTCAGATGATTGTGATGAATCAGATGACGAACGCATTAAGTCCGTGGTGGGTAAAACGGACCTGGCAGTACCCACCGAAATAACGGTAGACGAGTGCGGCCCTATGAATAGAGCCGCGAACTCCAACACAGCGGTCGTATTAGGCCTGCCCACAGCCCCCGCTATACTCAGCGCAGTTGGCGCGGTCCCGGTAAACTCTACAGACCTAGTGCCAGGCACAAGCGCCACTCCGACTAGTACCGTTGCCAGTGCCACGCCGGCGCCCTTACCAGCGCAAATCCTAGAGGCTCTTGGTGACCCTAAGGCCAAGGATGAACCACTAGGTCCGAAAATACAAGACGAGATCTCTAAACGTTGGGGTGCGTGCTGGTAGATGGGCTTAACAAGGAGCAAAGGCAGGCTTTACACGAGAAATCCCTCTTCCCAGAAAATGTTAAGCTGGCCAAAGCACCACTCTTGAATCCTATGATTGCCCGTGTTCTGAGCGATCCAGTGAAAAATAGAGATAAGTTACTAGAAAAAACTCAGAACGTACTCGGACGCGGAATTTTCCGGTCTTAGTATATTAACTACATCTCTCATTGAAGAGGACACTGACAACGTGGAAATAATAAGGAAACTTTCCGAAATTAGTCAAATATTCCTGGATTTACACCATGACAACACTAAAACTACTAGACTAAATGTTTTCTTTCTTTCTTTATTTCTTTCAAAACTAGAAGAAAGTTAATAATTACGTCGTTGGATAAAAAGTTTACGAGCATGATCTCTGTTGTTAAAAGAGACGAATTTCTGTTTGGATCAAACCTAAGCGAAAAAATTAAAGCTTCTAAGACTGCGGAGCGGTCTGGTTTACAAGTTCGGCGATCGGACTCAGGATCATCCAGGAAACAGACATACCATCATTCGGGAAACTGTAGAGGCCCACCCCGGCATCGGGGATCGAGCACACCCAGACGGGGCGGGCCGAGGAACCGCTACTGGTCTCAGACGACCAAGAGACAACCTCAGGCTACGGAACGCCCGGCGGAGTCGTCGAAGCCGGCCCTGAAGCAGCGCAGGCCTTAGTAAAGGTAAAACACGCGGGTAGACTGCGTTACTTTTTGTTACCAGTGGAAATCGATCACCACAGACCTATTATATGGGCTTCAAAATTCCTTTCGAATGCTCAGTCGGACAATCGACAGAATCTTCAAATTACAGTTTCAGTCAGTCCGAAATAAGACATTTAGATTTAGAAATTTCTAAATTAATTCAATCCGGAGCTGTAGTCAAGTGCGAAGACACGCCTGGCCAATTTATGTCAAATATTTTTCTCATACCTAAAAAAGACGGGTCATTTAGGTTTATTTTAAATTTAAAGAAACTAAATCAGTGTATTCGTCCTCTACATTTTAAAATGGAGGACATACGCACGACAATAAAGCTTATGTCTGCAATTGCTTCATGGCAACTTTAGATTTAAAAGAAGCCTATTTTCTCGAACGCGTACAAGTATGTCCAGCAAAAACGTTATTGGATTATATCACAATCACTAAGGCTCACAGAGGTTCACCACTAACTGAACATCTTCTCTTGACGACCCGGAAGCCAATTCACAACGCAAGCCCTTCTACGATCAGCCGGTGGATCAAACAAGTACTCGCAGACAGCGGTATCGATACCACTATTTTCTCGGCACACAGCACTCGTCATGCATCTCTACCTCAGCGGCGGGTCGAGGAGGTGTGCCTATAGACATTATAAAAAAAAACAGCAGGTTGGTCTGGAAACTCCTTAGGTTTTGCAAGATTTTACAACAGACCTCTTAATGCTAACGACAGCAACGTATTTGCTGACGCTGTTTGTAACGATAAATTAGACTAGTAACCTAATGTTATCACTTGATTCAGAGATCATAACTAATTACTACTGTTTTTGGATGTATTATTATTCTATTGATGACTTGACTGATTGAGTAATCTCTTTTGATTTCTGCATTTTTACTCGGACCTATTTCGGTAGCATATCTCTAAACATCTACCTAGTGTAAATATACAAATATCGAGGATGCAGCGCTGAAATATAATTGATGGTTAAACGAACTTACCTGAGTAAGTGAAGTTCGACCATAATTATATGAAGCGCTGCATCCGAAGACATTTATACTCCCACCCTGACCCCATGTTAAATACATGAATCCCGTCTAACACGAAATAGGTTTATTGTAGCTCTGAAATAAATGAAGTTCGGGCCGAGTGTTGCCACAGATTAGGCGGCGGCATAGACTCGGCAAGGTGTTATGTTTCTTATTTTTATTTTTTTAATTCTCTAAATAAGTGTGTGATGCTAGTAGATTGAACAGTGGACTACCTAGTGCAAATATACAAATGTCTTCGGATGCAGCGCCTCATATAATTATGGTCGAACTTCACTTACTCAGGTAAGTTCGTTTAACCATCAATTATTCACCCGTTGGCCATGCAGTACTATGTACTAGTGAAAGATTTAAAAACTCGGTTATCTACTTCCGGAGATTACTCTTTTCATACAAATTAGGTACCTTTGTATAAAATCAGTATAATAAACGATGCTCAAAATAAGCTGCAAGATGGTACATTCGAGAAACGCGAACCTTAAGAACACTAATTAATTTAGGTGTTACACTTAGTGTTGAACACTCAATCGAAATCAATTTAAAGGTGACATGAATACGTAATCGCCGTCTAAAAATGTTAACATACGCCTAAAAATGTACATGGACTTAAGTAATTTAAAATTGATATGTATAACTGCGTAGATGTAGATATTTTAATTAGAAAGCGGCTCGCTTGGGAGAGAGGGGGCGGGCGGGACGACTCGGGAGGAGCAGAACAAGCGAGCGATCTATTGAAAGATGTCGCCGCAGGGCGGCGGCGAGCCGACTGGTCACATACATTATTACCGTACAATGTCACTATGCAAATGTATGTTGGAAGGCTTTGTGTGTACGCACTTACGCATACGGGGCGGCCGGGCGTCGCCTCCACATAATCCGACGCTCCCCCGCCGGCCTCGAGCCTGCCGGCTCTCGCTAAAGATGGTTCTACGTATGTGAGCGTACGTACGCGGCACTTTCTCTTGAAGCTCGCCACTGGCTTTTAAAGAGGGTGGCGGGTGGAGGTACCCGGGGCGGCGGGCGAGCCGTTCCGAACGGGTGACCATGGGGAGGCGACCCAGTGTGTCGGATGGCCGCCGGACTCACGTGCGCCACCTACAGGCCGAGGTGCGTGCAGGAGCCTGCCGAAGCGCGGGCTCAGCACCACCTATCCCACCACCAGCGGCCGTCGCCGAGCGCTTCACATCGTGCCCTGACAGAGCGAGGCTCGCGGACCCATGCTCATGGGAATACTGGCGATTCAGTGTTCGCAATTCCACTAGAGTTAACTGTATTAAACACAGCACTTGGCCAGTTTAACTTGTAGGAACTTAAAGTTGATGAAGCAGCAAGTAAGCTATAGTATGTTCGGTAGCCCGCGGGCAAGGCGCGCGGGTGGGGCCCCGGCCTCGTTTAATTGAGTGTACTCAGCGCCCTTGCCAAATGATACTCCTCTGTTCTCGAAATACCTGTAATAGATGTTAATTAGAGCGCCGCTCCGCACGGTGCAAAAAGAAAAAATAATTTGAACAGGTCGTAATTAGAGATGTTTACAGAACTGTAAAACAAATATTTTGTTAATTTTTAGTATATTTTTTCCTCTTTTTCAGCGAAGGGTCGGGTTTAAGTATATTTATTTTACGCGGGAGTTTCTCGAGGCTAAAAGAAAAATCCGAAATTGCGCCTTAAAATTGCTTTCTATGGTGCCTCTGAAAATGTGTAGGTAGGCGGATGGGAGTCAAGGAGATAGCGGTGTTGTATTGTTTTAAGGCGCCGAGTGTCCGTCGCGAGCCCCGGTCGGCGCGTCGCTGGCAGCGCGGCTCGAGCGGCGTTGCACTCGTAGCACGCTGCAAGCGCGCTGCGCGTCCCTTACCGGCATTGGCATGCAACGTTGCGCAATAGTTCCAAAGATAAAATTGCTTGAGCCTTAAGCGGGGGCGGCCGTGGCTCGTTTGAATCGAACGCACGTTCGGGCCCCACCACCCCGCGGGGTGTGTAGTGGACTTTTCGCTCGGCTTGATATATATATTCCATTCCTCCCGTTGTAGGCTACTGCGGCGGTAGGTTCCGGGCCGTGGCAGCGGTGCTCGCATTTACATGCGCCACTCGGACGCCCCCCTTCGATTGCCTACAGCCCGCGCCACTATACCGGGCCGGCTTACGTCTCTCAGCGTCTCGGCTAAACTTAATTAAATTCGTTATCATTACATTATACATATCTATGTATCTATATCTGGTTATCTAACCAGCCCTCTGTTATACGCTAGGAGATACCGAATAAAACCTTATCACAAACCTGTTATGTATGACTAAATAAATGTCTACATTGTTGCTTTCAATGCGGATTTCGTAGGACCATATATTATGTAAAAAAAATTAACATACATAATTAACACATTGAATTGGATTGATTGATGATTGGAAATATCTTATAAAAAGGTATATTTGTAAAAAGGTTTATTGTAAATTGCCAAGCTCCCATTTAGCGGCACGTATGACGTCATCAAAGCGTTACGCGGAATTGTCGCTACATATAGCATCAAGTTGCTACGAGCTACGGCATAGCGCTACGAGGGTAGCTTTGCAGTCCCGCAGTCTGTCAGGGTACCTAGTTCCTAAACGAACAACGGCGAAAAATAATATTATGAATCGTGAATTTCTTTCTAAGGCTGTCATTACAATTGAATCTTTCTCTCTATGTTCGTAAGGTCCACGTTTTAATGTTTTGCTACAAACGTTCGTCTTAAATTATGGTACCTACTAGATGAAAACCCAGTTTCGCTCGGGTTAAACAAATTATAATACACATTTTGAAGGCAGGGACGATTAACCGACCAATTGATATTAATAAATTGAAATATATTGATATTTTGATGTTTTTGATAGCACACTCCATTTTTTTATTGAACTAGCGAGCGAAACTAACAATGTCCTCCGTTTCAGCTTAGGCAAATATTCTATCGCATGTCCGGATACCCAGGTTCAATAAATATAAATATTATTTGTCGGTTTAGTTTTTCGATTTTATTAAAGATCGGCGCTCGATTTCTACAACTCACAGAGCGAAGTGTACAACTTGGTCATTGAGTAGGAAGACTAAGAAGCAATGGTCGTCTTTAGGGGCAAGTATCCTTTTAAATGAACAATTATCGTTATCAACGTGCTGTATTGGTAGCAAAGTATGGTTGACAAAAAAATAAATACACAAGTATATAATTTATAAACATTAGATGTATCTTTCACAAATTATGATATTTATATACATATTTATAAACACTTATCCAAATTATACCGAATAAACGACAAAAATTTGTTCAACAGATTTGGCTGTCAGTCTTTCACGTCGATTGGAAAAAAACCATTTTAAATTGCTAAATGACCTTTCTACGTTAACAGAAGTCACAGGAAGGTACTTTAAGTCTTTAAAATATTGCACACAATTTTTATTGACGCCCTCCGGCATATCCACCTCTTTGCCTTCAATCAGCTGCTGCACGACTTTTACAGTACTGTAACCGGGGTTTTTCTTCAGGACATTTTTTAGTTTCAAATAAACTTCCTTGCCCGTGGGATGTAATCGCAACTTTTCCATTTTTTTTATCAAGTCAGACAATTTTTAATGAACATTTAAGTTCTAGTTTTGGATCCTCCAGCAATTGAATCGACTTTGCGATAATGTTGAAGTTTGTGTTAACGAACAATAACTCTGATTTTAAATTGCGATCACGAAAAATTTTCTTTGCGTCGACAATTGTTCTTGCTTCACGTGAATCTAAAGCATTGATCACCGTCTTGATTTCATTATAATATTTCTTGTAATATGAAGCAGCATTTTTTTTAACTAGAGTTGTATTTTTATGATATTCAATGTCATTTGACGTACATTGTTTTAAAAATATATTAGGGCAGATATTAGGTTTTGTACCGTAAAGAGTTATATCTAGAGGTGTAATCCTAAGAAGGTAAGTATTTATTTTATAGTTAAGAACAAAAGTGAATATTCAAATGTATTTGCTTTTTCTGCCAACCATACCCTGTGCTACGAAAAGTACACGTTGATAACGATCTTCATAAATGAATAACATTTATAATTTTGTATATTTTATAGTAGAGCACCGAAAAATTGAGTTTCAAGTTTACATAGCGCAAGCAGTTCGTGGATGTCTCCATTTCCATTACCGTTTCCATCGCCTACTTTTGGAACCCTTTTGGCAAAATCCAAATCACCATGGTGCCTCGTAAACTGACGCTAATGTCCGAGCGCGGTGGTCTGTACGAGCGGCACGAACTTATAAGATAGAGCGAGATAGGGATAGAATTTGGCAGGACGCCGTGCTTCCGGCACTTACCCACACGAGTCAAACAACGCGGCGGACTGCAGTATCTTTAGGCACTGGTCCCACCGCCGGCTAGTAAGCTAGAAAAGTTGGGCGAGTAGCATTACATTGCGGATCTGTAAAGGTCGATTGATCACACTGTGCCTGGTCAGCACGCAATGAACCGTTACTCGCCCAACTTTTCTAGCTTACTAGCCGGCGGTGGGACCAGTGCCTTAGTCATTGACAATTTCAGAGGAGTAATCGTAATCACTAATCACGTAAAGGTGCGAACTGCGACCACACCGCTGCTCAAAATACGCTAACGCACCGTAAAACGCAGCAAAATGTATGAAGAATACGTGACGCATACGACACGTCAACGCGTATACGCAGCGTTAAGCACCGGTGTAGTCGCTCCCTTACGCGTTGTATACGTCCGTTAGGTAAATCCAAATGTATTTTTATATGGAAAAGTGACAGCTGAATTGTCCAAACGCGCATTCGAAACATTACGTGAGTGCCTCTCGATCGCACCCGTCACTATCATGCTGGCACTTCACTTCGTGATACTTATATTTAACAACCAACAAAATATGGCGATCGTTTCATAAGTAATTAGCATTTTTAGGGTTGCGTAGTCAACAAGGTACCCTTATAGTTTCGCCAAGTCCGTCTGTCCGTCTGCAGCTTAGTTCAGTGACCCTTACTACTAGAAAGCTGTAATTCGGCATGGGTATATAAATCAATCACGCTGGCAAAATGCTAGAATAAAACTTTGAAAAATAATTATTTCGAGGTACCTCCCCAACACTTAAAGTCGGGATGTCATTTTGTTTTCCCGATAAACCCATAATGTGGGGTATCGTTGGATAGCTTGTTCATAAAATAGTATGGGCTATTAAAAGCCTTTTTAAATTTAGTAGTCCATTTGTGTGATATTGGGGTTTAAAGTCCAAATATTTGTTAGTCATGTGTCCCTACCCTCTCCGGCTAAATGATCTCTTAGAATATTAGAATAATTATTAATTGTGTTTGGACGCTCAGAGACCCCATGAACAACAGTCCACGCTACTCCTAGAAAAAGATACAAAACCATTTGTACGAACGGTCTTTAGTAAAATGTACGGTTGCTATTACCATTCTGTTCTCTATCCAACTCTTTTCGGAATGGTTGAATATACACGTTAACCGTCGTGACTCCATATTCACTCCTGGTACTGTTTTGTATTGTACTGATATTGTAATGGAAATATGTAGGACTAAGAACAATTCCTACCTACCTGCTAATTCCCACGGAACGGTTTCAGTTGAGTTTTTGGCCTTCCTACCTCTGACTCCTCTGAGCAAGTTTTAAAAATTAAAAAGAAGCTCATTATTACGGTATTTACGGCACATAACTCTTTAGAATAAATCGTAGCTTATTTTTACGATAAATAATCGTCAAATAACGCTACTTATTAACCAAAGTCTATTTACCGGTAATTTACCAGTTAACCGGTTTTGCCTCACCCAAGCCTTACCGGTAAATTACCGATAATTTACCGGTAATTAAATTTGCCCGGTAATTGCATTTCCTAGTTGGACCAATGTTGGTACGGAACACTAAAAACGCTAAGACTGCATGAATGCATTCAAATCCACAACCGTTGATATTGTCCTTAATGCTTAAGCTTTGTTTTTACCTGGGACTGAGTTTTTCTTGGCTTTAATATCATATATATATATAAAAATCAATTTCTACACAAAATTAAACAAAAGACCAATAACTCGTTTACCAAAAAAAATTACAAAATAAACTGATAAAAAGAAAACAAAAAACCTCATCGCTGGGGTTCCAACTCGCAGACATCAGAAAAGAAGATTAGCCATTGGTCGTGATCGAAGAGTAAGCCTGCCTTTTGCGAGAAAATACGGAAAAAACGAATTTTCTCGAAAATAAGACCAACCTACATCGGTTTCTAGGCTTCGTAACTGCAAATTTCATCAGAACATGATTAAAAATATATATTAATATGATTACAAATATATATAAACATAGGTATATTATATACAAATATTGCTCGTTTAATAGTATCGGATAAGACCGGTAGCGCCATTTATTTTGTGAAGTTCTTCATTCTGGAAATACATACAAACTTTCAAGCAAGTTTTAGGCCCGGAAGATGAATTTAAAAAACGCTGAAATGATTTTTCTTGTTTTTTAATATCGAACCATTTTACGAAGTTTAAGTCCCTAGCTCGAAAAAGAATTCACTCTCCATACAAATTTTCAGCCCCTTAGGGATTGAATTTTCAAAAACGCTGAAATCGCTTTTCTTGTGTGTCATTAAAATAACTTTTTTAAGAAGTTCCAGGTCTGTATCTTAAAAAATAAATTCATTCCCATATAATTTTTCAAACCTTATATCGACCTCTGAAGAAATTATATCTAAAAAACGCCACGCTATATCCTATTCTGAGGTCTATAAACTACAACATTAGAAAGTGCCATCAAAATAGATTCCGTAGTTTTAGCTATGCCACCAAAAATATACTGGTTATTATCGCCGCCACGCCACGCGGTTTCCAAATGACAACAAAAGATGGCGCTATTAGGTATACACCAATAATCCAATGGTATAATCCAATCGGTTATCCTCAAATTTGGTCGGCGGGTCACCTTAACTCCATCAAACTTTTTAATACGTTTCATGTGGTTTGACGGAGTTTAGACGCCGACAAAAAACTCGAGATGACCTAATATGCATCGAAATTCGTATGTTCTGCATCGTGCTTTTGAAGTTTTTAAGTTATGTTGTATTAAATACAATTTCCTTCAAAATCTTCTTATTATGTCTCTCTGACAACATCAACGAACTTTCACATTTATAATATCACATTAGGGTTCCGTAGTCAACAAGGAACCATTATAGTTTCGCCATGTCTGTCTGTCTGTCTGTCCGTCTTCGGCTTAGCTCAGTAACAATAACTACTAGAAAACTGTAATTCGGCATGGGGGTATACAAATCAATCACGCCGACAAAACAGAGTACAATAAAATCTTGAAAAAAAAATTTTTTCTCGTTAAACCGTGTGGAGTATCATTGGATAGCTCGTTTAAAAGTATTATGGGTTTCCTAAACCCATTTTTTAAATCAGTGATGAGCTGATGAGTTTGCGATATATTGGGCATTAAAGCCCTAATTTTTGTTCGTGTTCCCACCCTGCCAGCTAAATGGCTACTACTGGGGATGTGAAAACAATTGTGGTAGTAGTATATATAATGAATTTAAAAGGAAAACTATCACGGACAAGTAGGCAATAGGCATAAGTAGTTACCGAGTTATAGTCGACCAACTTAATGTGTACTTGGAAAGGCCAAATTTCGTGCAACCGCACCGCACGTCGATGTAACTAAGACAGACAGGCAATACGGAACCCTACAGTGCGCGTGGCCCGACACGCACCTGGCCGGTTTTTCAATTCAGGGATGCGTTTGCGTGATATTGTGCTTTAAAGCCCTAATTTTTATTAGAGTTGTGTGTCTGGCCCTCTGCCGGCTAAAGAGTTACTACTGGGTATATGAAAAATTCACAGATCTCGTGCCTTTCACGACCTTCTGGTATATTGAAAATGAATTTAATGAATTCAACAAAACAAAATTTACTCATTGTCGATTGCGTTATGAAGAAAATATTAGCCTCTGTGCCACCCTTTTCATAGAGCATTATTTGTAATATTGTTCGTAAGCGACCCTATGAACAATAAAGTCCTATCTTTTTCATGGTCTCAACTTATTAAAATACACAATATACTTACTATTGATTCATGACTAATATTCTTTTGAGACGTTAAAAATTATTATGCAATTTATGAGTCTACCGCTCGCTTCACAATCGAGAACACATCCAGATCCACTAGGTGTATCCGTCGCCATAAACAACCACTTGACACAAAGTATTTGTCCAAAACACCACACTTATGATGGTCTCTAACATTCCTTTAGTTTTTTGCCAAAGTATAATACCAATGTTACTATAGATAACACGTATTACAGTATATTACGTATTTCATTATTTGTTTTAAATATTGTTGTCACCGACCTATAGAAAAACTAAGGATGTGAGGGCAATGAGGTCGTATATGTATTTAAAAAGATAGTTAATAATCTTGAACGCTATTTTATTTCAAATATTTTCTTATTTAAAGTTTACTTTTTAATATGCATACTAATTGTTTTAATTATTAGTGTTTGCAAATTATTCCCAGAATAAATTTAAATGAAAAAAGGTCAGCACTGTTGGCAGTATAAAGAAACCAAAAAGCTCTTGATGCACATAAAAAAAAGTAGCGACAAGGTTAGTGCGGAAAAGTTTGAATGCTGCATTTAGTTCATAATATTGTTGATATTCTGAATTCTTTTACTGTTGTTTAAAAAAAAACGTGCGAGTCCAAATTAAAAGTATCAACATTAGTTATAACACATATCATTAATAAAATTTTATTATTAAAAAAAAATATTGGTGTCTTACCAAAACAGTCAGCCGTGCAAAAAAAACAGTGCAAATAATTAAACGCAGTATTTATAAAAAAAAATGCAATGATATCAAGGGTGAACACAGGCTTTCATTTGTTTGTAACATTTGTGAATAAATACATTTTTATTTTCAGATATTTTAAAATTACGAGTTATTCATTAAGTGGAAGTAAGAAAATTAAGCTAATAATTTGGTCAGAGAATGTGATTCTGGCTTGTTTCTAAATAAAGCAGTCGATATAATCAACAAAGAGAACGTTAAAATAGAGAACTATACAAATTTAATGGCATGGTTAAAGAGACAATCGGATGGCTACAAAGGAAAGAAAACACAAATATTCAGCAGCGATGAATGTAAATAAACGCTGCCAGTATTTGATAACATATCTTTATTAAAGTATTTGATTATAACTAAGACATTCAACAAACGTATATAATTGTCCCCGAGATATCAACAAAAATATCCTTTAACAAATGCACGAATATGAATGGTACCAATAATGTTTCTTAAATATCTTTTTATCTTATTTTCTCGTTTAATTTTTGAGTAAAGAACTATACTTCTTTCGACCGTAATAGCCATACTGGCCTCGTATTGTAGCAGGACCTCGCCTGCGGCTCGGTCCGTCTAATTCATACTCGCTCAGTATGGCTTCCTTACTGGTCTCTGCCGTAATGGCTATTAATCACAAATAAATACAGAATACTTCAAATAAACACTCCAATAACAATCATTAAAAACGATAATCAAATTAATATTACAATTTATACACAAATAAATAAATAATTATATATTAAAATCACAAATCAATACAGAAACCTCAAATAAACACTCCAAAAACAACTCACTGACACGACACTCGTATTGCAGAACAAAAATCACATTACAATATCACATTTTACGGATGGAGAGATGGAGATTACGGATGTTCAACATTTATTGAGCGAGCGAGCGAAGCGAACGAAATTCTCCGTTTCAACTGGGGAAAAAAGCTTTCGTTCGTATATTTATCCAACTAGCCAGCTGTTCTCCTGTGTAGGTCGCATTTCTAAACCGATTGCCGTGAAACCTTGTGAGCAGGTACGTTAATTATTAATTAGATATATAGATATATTTAATGGATTCAGATTTTGGAATGTTTTTATAAAAAAATGTTTTTTGAAAAAACTATACTCGCGTGTTCTAGCTACAACTCACAGACACTACTTTATTTATCATTCAGGTTACTGTATCGATGTCCATGTCATTCAAAGTAAGCCCGTCTATGATTCGATACTAGGTATAGTAAAATTTATAATGTTCCTAATCCTTAGTAAAATGAAGGTGTCCGTACAAAAAACGACAAAACCACAAATACAAATAGTATTGTCGCTGTTGCTGACGGCAGTCTGACGGCAGAACTAAATCTGAAGTTATACCCACCGTCAACGAAAGCACTTTTTTCGCGCGATGCAGGGACGAAATTTTTCCAGCTGACTATAGTACGATTACCGAGGAACTTAATTTGTTTGATTTCGATAAGACGAGGCGCGTAGATTTTCTGGTTGGTGTTATTTTAATGTATGTTACAAATGATTTTTACAAGTATTTTTTTAACTGGCTTTTAGGTATATATTGTTATATATTTGCAAGCCATTTTTCAGCCACCGGCAAGTGGCTGAAGTCCCATTGAGATGAAATTTGGCATACTCAAGTCAATTTGGTGACAAGTCAATTTTGTACTGTGTATCAACTTTCTTCTGTTACTAAGAGTAGTTGCCTAGGATATATCTCCTGAGTCACTCCTTAAAACTTTTGGGTTTTAATCCACCAAAATAATTCGGCATGGATATATAAAACAAACACGCCGACAAAATAGTTGAATCATATTTTATTTTTTTAGGGTACATAAAGTGGCGATATATTTTTTGTTCAGTAAATCTATGGGATTGCTTTGGATAACTTGTTCAAAAATAAGATGGGTCTTTAAAAAATTTTAGGGTTCCGTAGTCAACAACGAACCCATATAGTTTCGCCATGTCCGTCTGTCTATCTGTCTGTCCGTCTTCGGCTTAGCTCAGTAACCATTACTACTAGAAAACTGTAATTCGGCATGGTTGTAAAAATCAATCACGCCGAGAAAACAGTACAATAAAATCTTGAAAAAAACATTTTTTTTGGTACCTCCCCTACACCTTAAGCGGAGATGTCATTTTTTTCTCGTTAAACCCATGGTCTTGGGTATCGTTGGATAGCTCGTTTAAAATTATTATGGGTTTCCTAACCCCATTATTAAAATCAGTGATTAGTTTGCGAGATATTGGGCTTTAAAGCCCTAATTTTTGTTCGAGTCATGTGTCCCCCCCAGCCTGCTGAATGGCTACTACTGGGGATGTGAAAAAAATTGTGGTAGTAGTACATATAATGAATTTAAAAGAAAAACTATCACGGACGAGTAGGCATAAGTAGTTACCGAGTAATAGTCGACCAACTTAATGTGTACTTGGAAAGGCCGATTTTCGTACAAATTCGGCCGACGCAACCGCACCGCACGTCGATTGTAACTAAGACAGACAGGCAATACGGAACCCTACACGCACTTGGCTGGTTTTGTTATTTATATATAAGTATGTATATAAACACCTACCTATTTATTACATAGCATAGTAGGTACAAGCTCTGCTTAGTTTGGAGGAACTAGGTCGATATTATATGTATGTAAGATTGTCCCCAAATATTTATTCAATACGGGATGTACAACATCAACTTGTATGCGGGGCGTTTACAATTTGTCATTAGTCTTTTTTCGGGTTCCGCATCAATTAACGTACAAAAGGAACCGTAATGATGCGACTACGTCGGTCCGTACGAACTGAGTACTTACCAATACTATCGATTGGAAATTAGGAACAGTTGGAAAAAATGTTAACTTAACTGTATCTAATGAGAAATAAATAAAAAAAAGTAGCTTATATTTTTATTCTACTCTTCCCTAAATCGAGCCAAAAGGACCCTTGCTTCGAATCTCAGTGTGATATTTGTCAGCATGTAGGGCCGCCGGTGATGGGAGGAGGTGATGAACAGGAAAACAGCGAAGACCAGGGCAGTATGGAGCTATAATTAAAAGGTAAGGCACCTGTAACAAACACAGGCAATGCTTAGTTGCTTAGTAGTATGCTTAGCTTACTTAAAAACACTGTAACTTACAATAGGTTGTTATCGTGTCTTTATAGGGATGAACTGGAGAGCTGGATAACACACTTGTGGTAAACTTGTAGTGTAACGTATTAAAGATCACAATAAATAAATAAATAAATAAATGTAAGGGGACAATCTTACACAAATCGACCTAGTCCCATAGTAAGCTCAGTAAGGCTTGTGTTATGGGTACTAGACGACGATATATATAATATAAATACTTAAATACATAGAAAAACATCCATGACTCAGAAACAAATATTTATGCTCATCACACAAATATTTGCCCTTACCGGGAATCGAACCCAGACCTTCAGCTTCGTAGGCAGCGTCATTACCCACTAGGCTAACCGGTAATAATAATAAATATTGGGAAACTGACTTGAATTGTAAATTATTTAATATTTAAAATGTTTAATCCAGGAGAAGTGTCTCTATCAGGAATCTGGATCGAACTCCCTGTCAGAAAAAGCTGCGCAATGGCCGTGGAATTGGAATAGGGATTTGAAATTTGAAAATTTGAATGCTTAGTGATGTGCTGTTCCCAGGAATATTCCCCAGGTGGGAATATTCCCAGAAACATTCCCGAGAATATTCCCATACAAGGGAACATACGGGAATATTGAAATTGTGTATGTTTATATATCTTGCTATTAGGGATTCCATGATAAATTGGGCCCTTGATTTTTTTACCAAGACATTAACCACTGTAATTTACCCGCAAAAGTAAATTCCCAATGTTCCCGGGAATATTCCCCGGAACAATGGGAATATTCCCAGTTATTGGGAATATTCCCAGTTATTGGTAATATTCCCCCAGCAGAAAAAAACAAATTTTACAAAAGTACTTCTGAAAGTAACAAAAACGATACAAAGTTAATAAAAAACCGCAATAAAATATTATACGAATATAAAATATGAAAATATTTACATATTTAATGGTAATTGGGATAAAATGTCAGAATTAGTGCAATAATGCAGTTTTTGGCGAATGGCACTTTATTTGTCGGGGCACTATTCATTTTATTTTGCTTTTATTACAACTTTAATTTTCCCAATTTGTATTTCAATATTCCCCTGTTTGGGGAATATTCCCGGGAACAAGGGAATATTCCCGGGAAATTCCCACACGGGAATATTCCCCGGCACATCACTTCCGTTACACACATCGTTACAATATTAGGTACTGTGTTGCACGCGCACTTCTGACAAGTTAACTTCATAGACACTTGACTAGAATGCAAAGTGGCGAACCAAATAAACCTTCTGAATAGAAGGTTTATCTGGTTCGCCACTCCGCGTGAGCATTCGTGAATACGAACGCGCATTATTTTTTTCTCTTACGACGACGGTGTCATACAAACATACGGCTTGCCCGATAGTAAGCAAACACCGCATAGCCTATGGACGCTTACGACTCCAGAAGAATCAATAGCGCGTTGCCGACCCTTTGTTTATTTGGGGAGTTGCTTTTTTGACAGCTAGAGGTGTAGAAATGCAGGCCCCTTGCTCTCAACGCCGCGCATCACCGCCCTCTTGCAACATGACATGTACTTTTACTCGTAATATGAGAAATACGAGTAAATTTTAAATCGAAACCCCACCTTCGCTTTATTGGTTTAAGCTAGATACTTCTCTCATTTGAATCTAAATAGTGTGTGTGTGCACAGTTTCGACCAGACCTTCCATTAAATAAGTCGACAGCGTGCCCAACCAAGTTCGAAGAAAAGCCAAGCGCCTCGAAAGAGTGTACCTAAATTAGGTGTGTTTAGGTGCTCGAACGGCTCAAGGTCAAGACCTTTCGTTACTCCTTTGTTTCCTTTTACGATTGAAAATCTGATCTTTTTCATTCTTTGTCAATGAAAGAAATTATGAGTCCTACTGATATTAAACATTTTGAGTGTTACTCCGGCACGCATAGGTTCTTTAGGTAGTTGAAGGGATTTTAAGATGAACTTTGGTATGCCAATCATTAGAAACTTAGGCTTGCGTAAATCATCCCTAAAAATTATAAAATCGGGGGTGGAAGTTGGCACGGATACGCTACTTCTTTATCGTAACTTACACTTACAGCATCACGCTCTATAGAAATGTAGCTGCTCTCAAATACAACGACGCGGCAAGCGGCGTGCACCGTCGACCGGAGACCAAGACCTCTGTAAGTGTTTATTAGCCCAGAGTGTCCGGTTGATGTTCTTGAAAGGGTCAATTTTCACCGTCCAGAGGGGAAAAGTACCCGTAAAATTAAAATAATTGACCTTGCTTTTTTTTCATTACATAACCATTTAGGTAATGTACTTCACTGGGTCACGATTTCAAGTTTCTTTAAGCTCCCTAGTACCTACGTAGATTGTAGCCAAAAAAAAGCAAACACTCAAAATATAATTCCCCTGGTGCGTCCATTCGCTATTTGGTGAACAATCTACCCCAAAAACAAAAAGTTGAGGATCGAAATCAAGGAATGTATTAAGTACAATTATGTTACAGAATAGGGGGGCTGGTGTCTTTACAAAGAGAATGTCGAAAAAAGAGATCTCAAGCACCTTGACACCTTCATTTATAATATCTCCGAGCAATTCTTCCACTAAGGTGGCAGGTTCGTGTTCCAAACTCGTTGCGTCGGACTGGCATGGTTGGGATGGAATGTCTCCCCATGAAGGGACAATTACCTAGGTTCGTGTGGACACCTTGTACGAATGCCATCAAGACTGCCTAAAACAGTATTTTACTCGGAACTAGCCTCAGGCAAACGCAAAGTTGGCGGACAATGCCTGCGGTACTATCGACAACACAGCTAATTGATCATCGGTGCACCTTAAATGCATTGTAATAAGGTTCTATATAAACACAGGTTGGCCAGTTAACAGTGTTGTAGTTTGTACAGGGATGTCCCGAAGCGACATCTGTCTGCAACCGGCATATCATGTGAGTCGTGACAGGAGTTTGCTACTCGGAGATTGGACTGGCGAACTGCTGTCAACACTGGGCTCAGTAACTTTGAGAGTAACCGTCTCGAAAATCTTGACACCAAGCGCCAGTTTCGTAAAACTCAGCCTAAGCCCTCCTACCATTACACTAAAAACTCTAGTGGAGACCTTTATTGTTTTTAACCGACTTCAAAAAAAGGAGGAGGTTCTTAATTCGGTTGTATTTTTTTTTTTTATGTTTGTTACCTCAGAACTCCGTCATTGATGAGCCGATTCGTAATTTTTTTGTTTGTAAGTATATACTTCCAGGTGCGTCCCATTTTTTTCAAAAATTCATTTGGATGATGGGATTTATGAGGGATTGAGGGAACTCCTCAATTATATTAGGCACGCGTTTAGTGATTTTGGTATTTTCTATTATAACTCGTGTATTCATAAACCCGGAAATCATAAATTTGGTGGAGTGGAATTGATGATGAAGACCACAGATGACTTATGGAATTCCGCAATTATGTAAGGGACCGTCAAAGATACTGATAAGATTCCGTTGAAATAGCAACTAATAATGAAGTTCCAATGGTGATCCTTGTGGAATCGACGGAAGTCCTCAAATATTATCGGGTCACATACAGCGATTGGGTTTTTTTCTCTTTATTATCAACGCATTTGCTCTCGGAAATCAGTTCATGTGGTAAATTGGAAAAGAAATGTGAAAATGTTGTCGTGGCTTGGCGGAGTAAAAAATTGAAGTCGGTTAAAACTTTGTTTTTAAAGTAAATTATTCATGTAACCAGAGCTTCAAAACCAAGTTTGGATTTGCGAGTCACTCTCGCGCCCACGCTCGCAAATAACAACTTGTACCGACAATCGATTTGTCATGACGCCGCCGCCGACGTGGACGGACACGCCTGGGCGGACATCATTATCATTTGTCAGGACGCCGCCGCCGACGTGGACGGACACGCCTGGGCGGACATCATTATCATTTGTCAGGACGCCGCCGCCGACGTGGACGGACACGCCTGGGCGGACATCATTATCATTTGTCAGGACGCCGCCGCCGAAGTGGACGGACACGCCTGGGCGGACATCATTATCATTTGTCAGGACGCCGCCGCCGACGTGGACGGACACGCCTGGGCGGACATCATTATCATTTGTCAGGACGCCGCCGCCGACGTGGACGGACACGCCTGGGCGGACATCATTATCATTTGTCAGGACGCCGCCGCCGACGTGGACGGACACGCCTGGGCGGACATCATTATCATTTGTCAGGACGCCGCCGCCGACGTGGACGGACACGCCTGGGCGGACATCATTATCATTTGTCAGGACGCCGCCGCCGACGTGGACGGACACGCCTGGGCGGACATCATTATCATTTGTCAGGACGCCGCCGCCGACGTGGACGGACACGCCTGGGCGGACATCATTATCATTTGTCAGGACGCCGCCGCCGACGTGGACGGACACGCCTGGGCGGACATCATTATCATTTGTCAGGACGCCGCCGCCGACGTGGACGGACACGCCTGGGCGGACATCATTATCATTTGTCAGGACGCCGCCGCCGACGTGGACGGACACGCCTGGGCGGACATCATTATCATTTGTCAGGACGCCGCCGCCGACGTGGACGGACACGTCTGGGCGGACATCATCATCATTTGTCAGGACGCCGCCGCCGACGTGGACGGACACGTCTGGGCGGACATCATCATCATTTGTCAGGACGCCGCCGCCGACGTGGACGGACACGTCTGGGCGGACATCATCATCATTTGTCAGGACGCCGCCGCCGACGTGGACGGACACGTCTAGGCGGACATCATCCTCATTTCAATTATGTTCCGTTGTGGTATTTTTGTACAGATTATTGACGTATTTTTGATTTTTTTATGTACAAAAACAATACGTAGGCAATTAGTACTGTTTCTATTGCCCCTATTTTGTTTGTTTCGACTGCCCCGTCAAGGTCTTCGTAAATATTAAATTTTGTAAAAAAAAATCTGAAGCGTCTGGGTACGAGTTCTTACTTGACTAGAATATCTATACCTATAGTGGTTAGCACCATTTTAAAAATAGGATTATTTGTGTTTGTTTTATAAACTAAATAATATCCCCAGTAATTCTTACCTCATAAGGTGAAAAAGCAAGATATCCTCGTATGTTAAGCAAGTCCCGACACTAAAGCCAATGATTTCTTTTCTCTAGACCCCGCCCATACCACCATTATAGTCTAGGCGTCATTAAGCTAGTCTCAAATGACCCGCGTTCCTATTGACCCCAGTCTCCCCTACCTTTCTTACCTTAGGCAACTGAAACAATTCGTTATAACTTAAACGACACCTATTTAATGAAGTTAAAATAACGGTATCCTCACTATTTAGATTCGTAGCAGCAAAATATTAATACTTACTATAGATATTTATCCAAAAAGCCCTTCTTCCCAACGCAACGCCAACGAGTGTTACATTCTTTCGTGCGCGGAAGATATAAATAAACGCGTCTTAACACTGTGTTATGATTTGCGAGGATCAAGGAGGCGTCTCCGCATCATTCAGCAGCAGCGTTTTTCTGCTTTGTAGCGAAAATCGCTTATAGGGATATGACTCGTGAATCATTGACCTTAAATGAGATAAGTAGACAATCCATACTAATATTATAAATGTGAAAGTGTGTGTGGTGTGTGTGAACGGATTGAGATGAAATTTGGTATGGAGATAGTTTGAATCCCGCGGAAGGACATAGGATAGTTTTTATCCCGGAAATCACCCCCTGAGGGGGTGAAATGGGGGATGAAAGTTTGTATCGAGCTACGATATAAACGAGTTCCACGCGGACGGAGTCGCGGGCAGAAGCTAGTGTAAACATAAAATAAGATTCCATTTTTTTTCATTAATTATTTTTGCTTAACTTTCGAGTATACTGGCTATGACTTATGGATAGATATTTAGACTCATGGACGGGACGGCCGGAAGAACAGGATGGCCAAACTTTAAAGGTCTTAGCAACGAAATCTTAAGGAAACCCAATATAATCGTGATAAGAAAACAAAATAGATGCGACGAGATAGAACCTACTCGCGCGGTATCCGACGTTTATAACCTGACCCCTGATAGATTCGCCGACTGTTCGGAGTCATAGGTCAGGATATCGGTTTGTTTAGATGATAAAATAAGCGCGAACCAACATAATATATAGGTACTTAGGCCCACTGTTTGGAACCGTTACTAAATCGAGACGGACCAGCCCCGCTATTCTGTAACTTGTTTTTACCTCTACTCACCGCCCACCCACAAATATATCTTGACGCCGCGATTCGTAGTAACTAGGCGTAGATAGAGGTCTAGTTTCGGGTGAGGTGCCGTATTAGCGCGTTACGAATAACAGCCTGACACGGTTCACCTAACCACTCTTATATTACCACTACCTATGCCTACCTAGATACCGAAATTCGTAACAACTACACGTAATAGGAGGTCAGATTTGGCTGGTCACGACCTGCTTCACTAAGCATTGATTTCGATTCACATTGGTGGGAAGGTGCCATAGAGCAAGTGTAAATTCAAATTACGACAAACAACAAACTAAATGATGGCTTTACACAACAGGTGGGCATGTAGGCCAAGTCTGATGACGTGTACCAATACTACGTAATATTCACAATATAGATGAGGAAGAGGTAAACAATATCCGCAACTACTTTATCATCTAACCCTCATTAAATACCAAAATCGGTCAAAACTTATCGACTTCAACTTCGGTTTTATACATCAGTGACCATTTTAAACATATAACTAAAATATAATCACGTACATGGTTCGCGAGTCCTTTGTTTTGTTTCACGCCTACGTACTTGACACGTTATTGGCCAGACTAATGTGTCATATTCGGAAGCGGCGAGGCGACCCGACACGTATAACTAGAGCCTCTGGGTCCAATAGATGTAAGCAAATTTCCAAGCGCGCGTCCCTTTTCCAACCTGTTCCATTTCCTATGTCTGCATAATAGATAAACTTATATACGTATGTAAATAAGTACTCCACAGCCTATATAGGGTCCCGATATATAGTTTAAAGCTATAGTTATACATCGGCTTGACAATACTAGCCTCCCTCATACCAGGGTATTTTACTTTCTCTGGACGAGGCCCCTTAGGCGCGTCCTGAACTCCACCCCGGGAGGCCCCCCACCCCCCCTCATCTGGCCACCCCCTGCACCCACCTCACGCATACTATACACCATACAAGCGAACTAACTCTGCCAACCTCTATAAACTCGCTCATATTGTATTTATAGATAGGTGTTTTAAATATACAATTTAGAACAGCTGGCAAGAAGTCGTACCTAAGCTCAAAACTTCCAATAAATAATTCATTGATTTTTTTAAGAACTGTGCCTGTGAAGGTTAGGCAAGTGTATAAGACCAAGTTTATTGCCTGTTTTCCAAATAATTAACCTATGAAAAATATGGTGTAACGCGCAATCAAATATTTTCGAATTCATTATAGGTTACGCCGGTAAAGGTATTTTCCAGTAAGTTTCTACTTTCATAGATCAAGTGTAACAAAATTGAAAATCTCCGTGCCACTGTATCGTATAGTTAATTAGTTATAATTGCAAATCCAACTGTTCAAGTTTTCTTCAAATAGTCTTCCTCTTCTCATCAGGCCATCGAATTGACTTGCAAATTCAGGCCTACGAACTACGAACTATCACCGGCAAAAAACTTCACGAAAAGTGTAGCCCTGGCGGCTCGCCGAGACGGTACTCTGTAGGAAGTGACCAGTTATCAAATAGCTACCTACGCGCAACCGCGTAAGGTCAAATTCAGCTTTTAACAACAGTGACATGACGTCTGTAGACGATGTTATTATACTTTGCAAGGCCTGCGGTGAAATTCGACATATCATTATGACCATCGTGACGTTGGCGACCACATGTCAATTTCGAAGCATATCGACGATCTGTATAAATGTTGGGTTTCCGAAGTTAGAACATTAAGTCTCGAACGTCGTCGTTAGTGTAGGTAGCTGTGCCGACTTTTACAAATACCCATTGGGGTATTTGTAAAACTCGGAAACTAGAACACTTAAGGGGCTACCCGAGGTTTTCATCGATTTTTAACAAGTTCTGAATCGTTCTGAATACTGCAAAAGTATTCAGAACGATACTACATAAATTATAAGTCAAACGGCTATTGGTTCTTCAACCTTTTTTCTCCATTTTTGTCTACCTAGAAATGAATACTTATGATGATGTAAGATTTTTTTTTAATTTACTAAAAAAACACTTCTTTAATTATATTATAATTAATTAACTTAAGATGTAACGATAACTATCTATACGAAATCTACATATTTGGGTTCGTCTATGACGTCTAATAACATTTCTAGGGTTTTCATTTTAAACTAATTAACACAAAAGTTATGGCCGGAAAACCAGTTTTTTGGCCTAAAATTGTTCAGCTTTGGTGTCAAATATCTCGAAAACAATGAATTTTAAAGTACTTAAATATGGGATACTATATTGCTTAAAGCCGTTGTTGTTAATATAATAAGCTACTAAAAACATTTGAAAACTAAGGGATTCAGATCGAAGGTCATTAGCGTATGGGAGCCCCTTAACAAGGTACCTCGTAGCCAACGGTTAGATATACCTAACCACACTATGCAGATTTTTCTTTTAGACTGAATTCCCTTCTCATTGTGCCTAGTACCTAAACAGAATACTTGTTCTGGCGAATACTTATTCGAAATGAAAAGGAAAAGCAAACCATTTCAGCCTCGTACTATAGGCACTCTCACTTCTACACACTTAAAATCTTACTACTTACTATTTTATAATGCTATCTTAATGGCGCTATTAGTCAGTTATGTTAAGATTAATAGTATTTCTAGCATGTTGAATTTTAGTGATTGTTAGGTACAGTCTTACCCTTTCCCTATCTTATTTTGGTTTATTCAGGGGTACGGAGATAGCTACTTTACTGACTGTATTAGGTATACCTACCTCTACCCTCTAACTATAAGTACTAATGCAGTTCAGACCTTATCAAAAACTACCTTTAAAGCGTCTGCTACACGGTTGCCAACACTCCTGGGCGACCGAGCGACCTTGGTCGGCACCGACCGCTGTATTATGAAATTTTGTTGCAAACTACTGTCTACACGGTCGGTGCGGACCAAGGTCGCTCGGTCGGAGGGGCGTGTTGGCAACCGTGTAGCACATGCTTAAGTATAAACTATTCCTTTAATACAATCAATTTAGAATGTATCGACACCTTCTTCTCATTGCTAGGATTAAATATAGACACTAATATTAATTGGCAAGACCACATTCAGAAAATAAGCTTGAAAATATGAATTTAAAAAGAAAAGATTTAAAAACCTCTTTATCCGCTTATTATGCCTACGCACACTCTATATTCCGATATGTCATACTGCTGTGGGGCAACAGTACAAATTCGAATAGCCTGTTCATATTACAAAAAAAATGCACCAGAATCCTAATTAATATAAAACGGACACACGAGTTGTAGGCCTATTTTGAAAAAAACTGCATTCTAACACTTACTTCTTTATACATCCTAGAAGCCTGTACCTTTGTCAAATAGTAGAATGGATAACAAGGGGCTAAAATGAGCCATACTACCACGAGATGGTTATTTTCCCGAGCGAAGTGAGGGAAAATTGTTCGAGGGGTAATATGGCTTTTAGACCAGTTATACTCTACTTTTCACTTCGACAGCGAGAAAATAGTCAAAACTAAGATTTATCCATCCATAATCACTAATAAATTTCACGGCGAAAAGATGGTTCAAAACTGCTTTGACACAGATACAAAATATTGGCACCACGAGTAAACGCCTCTCACCGTCTATAGCCGCGTCCAAACGTCAGAACGCGGCGGACAGCATACGGGGCATAAGATAAAGCGAGACAGAGAGCATCTATCCCGCTCAATCTCAAAGCTTATTCCAAGTATGTAGTTAATCACGCTTGAACGTTTGGACGTGGCTATTGACGTGATGTGTGACGTTAATGATTGTGATTTAGGGATTAAAAACACCTAATGTTTGTCATGAATTCTGTTTTCTGATTGGTCGATTAGAATATGTAGCTGTATTCTGGTTAGTTGATAGCAAATACAAATATTCGTTTGAAAGAGTTGTGATTGGTGGATTTATTACGGTGTTGTTTTGATTAGTCAAATTAAATGTTTTAAAAATCATAAATATGTCTACATATTTTCCCTAGAGCCTAAATGTACTACTTTAGCCCCGCTTGCTAAGCCTAATATGACACACTTTTCGAGCATGAGATGTGAAATAGTAGATTGTGAACCGAGGGAAGAAAAACCCCATTACAGGCGAGATATTAAAGGTACAGGTGAGAGCGCCAAGAGGTCGTGGTTGGAATGGGTTGTTTCATACGAGTAAAACACTATACCTACACGTTTGATTTCGAATATGAGGAAAGTAGAACAGACACGATGTTAGGAAATATCATACATTATAAAAATGCGCCCAAGATCACCAAGAGACTCCATACTAAATAGTAGAAATTACCTATCAGTACTATTGTTAAGCCTCAGGATTTTCATCATAGTTAGGTTAGGTCAGGTACAAAATAAAATGACGGATTTTGGTATGGTATGATTTTTTTTTATTACTTTAGACAAAGACTGAATTTCTTGGATTTCTCTGCCGGAGTCAAAGGCATCTTGAAAGGAAATATAATAATTGTAGCTTAGCAAAAAAAACATCTAAAAAACCGCAAATCTAAGCATTGTATGTGTGCACACCTTTACTAAGTAGCGCAGAGTAGCATACAGCCATTCTGCGTAACGTGACGCAGATAGAATCAATCTTAACTCGATAAATACACTGTTTTTTCCAGGTTTCTTTGCCTTGAAAGATTACACACACTTTACTGAATAGGGAACAATAACAATAAAAAATATTCATACAACTTACCTTGAAATCTTAAAAAATGCACCCCGCGACAAACTGGTTACCTTCCACTTATTGCCAAAATTGACAGCCTACTGACAAAAATATAGCCGCTACCGCGTCATTGACCATTGACAAGGTAACTTTGGTGTTGTCACTACTGTAATACAAACATTGCTAATGTTTAACTCCACAAAATGGGGAGATGTTAATTACGCAGTCAAAGTAGCGCAGAAAAATGGTTTTGTGTGTTTTTTTTAAACGTGTGAAAATATATATATAAACGATATTTAAAAGGCGGCTAGGTAACTATTATTTCATAACGTCAAATCAAAAAGATTATCAATTTTTTTTTTCTAATTTTTCTGATTGAGTAAAGTACACTACTACCTAAGCGGATTCGCGTTTTTTATGAAATTTTCGACGTTTTTCATGAAAAAATATTGTTTAACTTCCCAAGTTTATGGGTTTATTTTAATATCTTCAGTGACCAAGGTTCACCATTTCTTACGGAATACAATGCTGTGATTGAGAAATTAATATTACTTATAAAAAAAGGAGCGGAGAGTAAGGTTATACCTTTTGTGGCAAAATCTACGGCCTGACCCAAACAGGCGCCATAGAACTTAGAAAATGCGACAAATTAAATCCGACAGTTAATTGAATTAAACAAAGAAAGAAAGAAAGAAAGAAAGATAGAAAGAAGACATTTATTCACTACACAAAAGACACACAGACAAAAAAGCAGTGGAAACATAACATTATATTTAATGATGTATACAATAAGAAGAATAACTAGATACACGCGTAATTATAGTAGATGAAACCCGTCAGATTTTCATCTAAATATACGTTTTCCAAAAATATTTCGGGAGTATCGTGGACAAAAAATACATTACATTAAAATACTCACACACACACCAAGGGGTTTCCTAAGGCTT
The DNA here is from genome assembly GCA_947049275.1 of Epinotia bilunana. Classification (NCBI taxonomy): domain Eukaryota; kingdom Metazoa; phylum Arthropoda; class Insecta; order Lepidoptera; family Tortricidae; genus Epinotia; species Epinotia bilunana. The sequence continues at coordinate 31,447,018 of OX346252.1, read as the reverse complement.
TTAAGAAAATCCTCTATCATTACATAATTCCTTTGGAACTCGTTGCCAAAGAAATTAGCACCAAAGAAATTAGAAAAGGGCACAATAGTTATTTGTCAACAAGAGAGCAAAGTTTGTTTTTGCTGCGAGTGCTAATTTTGAGTCCCGAGGGAGCGAAAGATTCTAAAATTGAATCACGAGCGTAGTGAGGGACTCAAAAGCACAAGATGCAAATACTTTGCTCTCGAGTAACACATACAACTTTTCACCTCAGCAGTGAGAACATATTCACATTAAAAAATGTAACAGTATCACGTACCTATTTGTATCGTGATTATTCATCGTTATTCGATCGTTACTGCTTCTTATAACTCCTCGGCCGTTAGTATTTTTCTCATATAAGGTTACCCAATGCCCATTGCCGGTGAGTATAGTAGTTATACATGACACATGACGTTAAAAAGTTTAAAAATTACGGCTTATTTTTTAACATTAATTCGATTACCGAAGTATAGAAACCTATAGAAAAAACATCCACAAACAGTGATATACAAAATAATGTAGCGAAATATGTCCACCTATGCACATGTTTATAGTTTTCGGGTGGAAGATGGTAACAAGGGTGCGGGGACACTAGGTAGAAATTGTTCAAATAGTAAGATAGCGTTATGACAGGCTGATCAAGTTGGCCGAAGAAATTAAGTGTTTTTTGGTTGGACATAATATTTTATGATTACTTTTGATTGGACGGTTCAAAAAAATAACCAGCGCATAATTCAACATTTATACAAATGAGAAAAAATATAGGGTAAATTTCGAAGTATTGATTAAAATTATTACCGTACGCGCCAAAAGAACTTAGATTTTTCGACTTTGACAATTTATTTAAATATGTTTTGTGTGAAAATCTGCCATTCTTATTGACGGGAATGTAGGTAGTTTTTTGGAATAATCTCACCCCAAACAAAAATTTACCCTCGTAGTTAAATATCTTTGAAGTTAACATGGGTGGACGAGTGCAAACCATGAAATATGATATTCACCCAATAAATAAATATCACGTTAGACCCGTGCAAAGTATTTTTTAAATGTAAAAAAATATCATTCCTATGTAAATATGTATATAGTTTTTCTTCAAAATTTGCAAATCTTTTTTCAACTTCTTGCTGGTATTGAATGGGCTGATGATACGCATAGGACAGTGTCGCAGCGAGATAGACTATCAGTCTCTTTCTAATTAGAACGCTTAGTAGGGTGGATTGCAAAAAAATTGTACGTAACGCAAAGCAATATTCACAAAAATGTTACACAGATTTGGCAACTTGTATGGTTTTTTATGTGTAACATCAGATTGTCACACAAGTGAACCTAAAACGTCACACAAACGAAGCAAAATTGGCGTTGGGAAGCAAATGAAAAAAAACCGAAAGGTATTTTGAAATTCGAATATGCCCAGCCGATTACCTATTTATTTTACCACCCAACTATGTAAAACAGCAGTAAAAAACAAAGAAATTACCTATTTAAGACAACACAATATTGGTTTTTAAATATACCGTTTCAATTTTCGTCCCACAACATAAAAACGAATATGGCTATCGACACATGCCCTTCTGTTAGTTGTAGCTTAATTGTTGCCCGACATAAAAATGTTACGGTTGCAGTCTTCTCTGCAATAAAGCGCAAAATGTAGCGTTACACAGCTGGCGTAACACAAAGGAACGAAATATTTCCCCGAACTTTGATATAAGATGTTGATATAAAATATTTGTTCTAGAGACCTGAAAAACCATGTCCTTGCAGTTTTACATGGTGTTAATCAGATCACAAGCACATTTCTTAGCCAGAGTTGTTTAAATCAAAGTTATGATTTTTTGATTACTGTGTGTTACACAAAAGACATAAAATTTGTATGGGAGCTAAAATTCTTTTTTTTTTCATTAATGCATTTTTTCATATTTTTATCAAAGTTATAACATAAATCTGTACAAATCCGATTAAACTATATACTTACAAGACCACGTGAAATCACCTCTAACCCCGTAGCAGTCACTGGCTGACACCGTTCAATAGAACGAGACGGACGCTCTATCTTGTCACTTATCGCGTGATAAGGCCGACCATGATACGGGGTCTGGAATACATGTTACTTCAATACTTGTTTTTTTATAGAATTTTGAAGTAGGAGGACATTTCCAATTTTGGAATGTACAATGTTTTTGCAATTCACCCAGTATGAGAAGGATAGTGCATGACTATTGTCGCAGCGACACACCTCGCGGGCCGTTCAGCGATAGCCGCGTGCATGCAGAATGCTTGAAAAGCAAAATAGCATTTCATACTCCGCAAACTAGTAGGATAACATGAAATCGGGTTAAGAGTCCGCAGTAAGCTCGATTCTCCATACGAACGTAGTTACGCTCTCATTTTAAAACTACGTGTTGCATTGTAACGAAACTTTGCATATACAATGACACGAGGTAATTGTTTATGTCTGTAATTAGTTTATGTAGCTTCGAATACCATAGTAGAAAAATACAGCGAATTTATGTTGTAAATGAATATTTGATGTTGTGTTCCTGGTGGTGAGTCAGGTCGCCAGAGCTCCCGAGGGTGCACTGTGTTAAGAGCGAGGGATCTGGATTAGTCTCCAGCTGTCAACAGAAGAATCCCCATATCGATAAAGGGTCGGCTCGCGGTATTTGAGCTCCCGAAGCGTTGTGGAACCTCCCTGTGCGAACCGAGTGTTGTGGAACACTTCGGGAGCTGAAATATCGCGAGCCATCCGGTTGCCTCTTGGACACCGCAACTACGCGTCCTTGTTCTGAATACCATCTTTCCTCGCCCATTACTGTCATGATGGGTACAACGCCATCTATCGGTGCTTTATGTTACCAACTTGCGCAAGCCAGAAACTGTTGATTTTTCAGCGATCATTCACGGGAACCGGTTTCAACATTACGTTTTGTTTTATTTGAAATAGTGTACTTACATAATAATATCTATGGTAGGTATTTCCATAAAAAAAAATTACATACAAAGATACTTAATGAAATTAGCTACAAGCTTAATCTAGAAATTATAATTTTTTGATGATTATTGGAATCATCAAAAAAAATTAACCGTTATAATAAAGTAAAAACCTAAGCATTCCAAAGATTTCGCTTGGTATACTTCGGATATAAGGGGGCCGGTATGGTATTTTCAAAGTTTTCCTTCATAGCGACCATTATTCACCTTCACCGTAAAAGAAAAACTGCTTCAGAATAAGCAACTAAAGCTTTTATTTGATACCCCTAATAACTAGACTTTTTTTCATTTTCCTAACAAGTGGGTTACATTTGATTACAGCTAGCTAGCTAGGAATTACAAATTTCGTGGTGCGCGAGTCAACCTCGCACTTGAACGGCTTTTTTTCTCTGTATGACCCTAGTCTGGCGACCTACACAATGTAGTAAGGTTCATAATGCTGGCAAAGCTTTGGCGGCAACCAGAATTTAATATACTTGGGTGAAAAACCTTAGTAAGTCTCCCCTTTTTTACCTATAACCACGTAGCCTAAACGCTATTGGTCCTTACCGCGAAACTTCCAAATGCATGGGTGGGAGACAGTTAAGAAACAATGAGAACAGCTTAAAATGAAACTACATTTCTGAGAGAAGAAAGATTTAATAAATAGATGTCATAATTACAATCTAAAACAGGTGAACCATTCATTTAATTTGGTTTTCCAATGCATAAGATGTTACATTATTCATGTAGACGGCACATAATCTCGCGATAAACATTAAGTGGGAACAATGTTTGAGTCAAACACTTAAAGATAGTACAGTAGAACAATTCACACGGTATAGCATTAAGTATGTTATGTTCAATACTTAGGTATAAGGCAGGGTGCTATAGAAGTCAAATGCATCGCGATCATTATTCATTCCAGGGCACACTGATAGTGTGACCAACTAACTGAGAACTAAGATTTAGGTAGGCTCAAAATACATCAGTGAATTCACAAACACAAAAAACTCTGTATATTTTTTTTCATATATGGGTATACATTCTACACAGATGGCTGAAGTGGGCACACAATTATCTATTAATGATTTATATCACATTAATTCTTGCCAGGAGGTAGGGAAACAACGAGGATGCGTACTACAGCTGTAAGTAATTGTACCTATTCATCAAACGTATCCTACTTCGACAATAGTCGGGTTGGGTTAATACGACTAAAAAACAAGCAGATTAAGGCATACTGATATAATAGAATAACCGTGCGATTAATTTATCTGCAAGATAGTAGAACGCGTCACACCGGGCTGTGCTGAGACCTACTTATTAATTAACGTTAAAGCAAGTCCACACCAGCCTCTTCTGCAGCGAGTAGGAGCTGCGACTCGAGTAGCACCCTGGATTCAACTAAATATGTATTGGAACATAGCGTACACATTAATATTGTATCAAAAGAAAAATAATTCTACACACTTTATGTATTAGTTAATATTACAAAAAAGAGATATATTATCTAACAATCCATTAATCTCATAGGTACACCTTATGCACCATAGGTTTATCAGTGTTGATATTAATATAATTATATCCGTGAAGTAGGTATATCAGATCGAGAAGACTTTTAAGCAAGCGTGGGAAAGCCAAACGTGTCTAACTAAGTGATAGAGATTATAAACGTTGTACGTAGAGATTCAGAACCGTACCTACCCAGGGCGGTATGATAGAACAGTACGTGCCGCTTATGCCGTAACGCGCGATGCACTCCTGCATTCAATATTCCAATAAAGCATTTCCTAGCTCATTATGTTGTTGCCAGTAATAATAATTTGCACCCAATTAAGCTAGCAATGAACTAGTAGGGTGAGTGAGTAGTCTTCTATGAATTTATTTCGAGTTTATGAAATACATAGGTAATCGGTTTAACATTTTACTTGATAATTATATAATAAAGATCAAATTACGATTCGTATGTCTTCTACCTCTTAAAATACTGGAAGACTGTAAAAACCAATGACCAATTAAATCAGCGATAATGACTAGTGACGGGCTTTTTTAGCGCTCAACTGAATTCTATCTAACAATATTAAGTCTATCTATCTATGTAGTCCGATCTGCAAGTAGGTCGCGGGACAAGACAGCGTTTCGATACACAATATTGCGCTTCGCGAACTGTGAACTAAATGCACAATCACAAATAGTTGCTAGTAATAGTGAAGCATGTGTAAAGGAGAAAAGCGATAAAAAATGGCTATTTTGATTTAGCCAAGAAAACGATTAGCACGTGCAGCATTCATTGGACGCATTGCAATAGTAATTACAATCTAACATTACCAGGGAAGTTATCAATCCCACAAATAATTTAGGTACACTGGAGCACACGATCAAAATATACAACGCATTATTGTGCGGTACATAAGTAAGTAAATACATTGTGCATTGGATTGAATACACTCAAAAGTATCATATAGGTAATTAAATAATGAATATTCGATAGAATTTAAGCCCTTGAATATCCATCTGGATTGATAAAACAACTCAGTTTACTTAAAATAAACAGTACATTTAATTAAAATTAAATACCATAGGTATATATGTATATGATTGAAATGTCAGTTAGTTATTTATCGCATCTTTGCTAATCCGAGATACTCATAACATATTTATTTATTATCTAGGGACTTAATCTTCCTGGTTCGTTTCGTACCGAGGATTCTTAGTCAATGTAAAATCTGCAACAAAACAACTAGAAACACCAAAATAAACGAAAAAGATAGATAGAAGATATATAAATAATATAGACGTGTCTTTATTGTTCATTAAGCCACATCAAATAACATAATCTGGACACATTTGGAGCGGCCAATAAGTATGTCAGATCATTCTTATGGAAATAATGAATCGTATATCGAGTTAGTCGAAAGTTAAAACATTGAACGGCACAATTAAGTATTGAAGTTTGTCTAATTAGGCGTTAGTTAGTTTCATGTTAAAGTTATGTTTTATCTGTTAAATCTCCGGCAGCATTCATGATATGTTTGTACTAGTGTTCATTTTCTTCATGCCGAGATTATTCATTCAAAACATAGTTGACCTGATGAGCGAAGCGGAAGCGACTTGCTAATACAAATGAAAACAAGGCATAAACTACAGTACCTATGTACTGTAAACTCGGTGCAGAGGTACCTCTTGTAATATTAAGTTATCTACTTGATGGTATCGCGAACTCAAGGCGGAGCTAGCCTTCGCATTCACGCATTTAACATTTGCACATTGCTCTGCCAATTGCAATTAGTTCCAGAGCTTGTGTTCAGAGGAAGCGCATGCAATGCCAGTGGAAGTGTAGCCCGTCTCGAACGGACATGTTCAACGAGTATTTCGATACAGCGATGCATGCATACTGAAAGATCCACCTAACATATTTACACATGAAAAAAAACGAAATAAAAAATAAACAGAAACCAGAAACTATATATAGATCGAAATGTTCCATATTTTACATGCAATATATTCATTAGCATAATAATTAATTCATGTCATTAAAGTTTTGATACAATCTACAAGGAGAAATATCTTATTTTAATAGTATCATAAAAGCAAAGTAACAGTTAACTACAGATTCATATACCGATTAGGTTTTCCCGAGATGTAAACAACGCGTACCTACCCAACTAATGGAATTAGGTCAGTCAAAGCTCAGCAAAGCGAATGGGTACGGAGATGAACCGTGGATCCAGACGTACGCGTACGAGTGCGTAAATAGTGCCGCTAGTGCCGCTAGTGCCGCTAGCCGGGTCGGGCTGCCTGCCGTGGCCCGCGCGCGCGCGCGGCGCCATTTATCCAGATATCATATCGCGCAGGCGGTTTCATCCAAGTGTGGCATTTACTCCGACTCTGATATAGAAAAATGTGTCCCATTCTTTTTTATTCCCCTACGTGACATTATCCCATACATTTTGTATGGACCGTCGCATAGTGGGATTCTAAAAATGTATGGAAAATTGGGGACAATTTTACACATTCTAAGAAGGATGAACCAAAAATTTACTAATTCTGAGATTTTTCAAAGTTACACTTAAATGAAAACGCCCCTATTCGTTTTCAGGTTTCGCGCTTCACACGACTTAAGTTCCAATGTTTATGGTGATACCTTGTTCGAAAACAAGTCATTTGATAAATTCAAACGCGGCTCGTCACCACAACAGTTAATTACAAAAAATACAAAACCATAATTGAATAATAATAATAATACTTAGGCTGACTCAAAGCTATATGTTTTTTAATAATTCTCAATCATTACAACTAAATCTTAATAATAGATCAGCTACTCAAATAGATCAGCATAAATATTTTGTATATAACTATGAATTAAATAATATAATAATTATTTTTTATTAGGTATATTTGTCAGTATCGTTTGATGCGTAAATTGTCTTCATATTGTGCAATAAACCCACAGTCTTTCCAATGTTAGCTTAGAAAGTAAGTGTTAAAACTGATCGTAATTAATTTAATCTGCAGCTCAAAAAACCACTCGTAGCACCTCTAATACAATAAAAAAAATTGAGAAGGTAGTTTGTGATTACCAAAGAATTAAACGTGGTCACTCGCAAGTCATAAATTATTTTCGTTGCGTAGATACAGTCTCGACTATTTGCAAAAATTGTCCGCCTTATTTAATTTAAATGAATAAAAATAGTTCAGTAACCGGACTGTATAACTAAATCGCTTGAAGGTTGCGATTGCGAATGTGTTGGTAATACAATACCAGTATTTGAAATACTCTATCAAATCACGCACACACTTTCCCATCGTACACAGACATTTACAATCGCACCCCTGAAATGATTCAACTATACGCCTGAAGCGGCTGTGTTGTAAAAGTATGGGAAGCGATTTCATTAAGTAAACAAGCCGACTACCAGTGCATACCGACGTCACGAGTTGACCGTATCAATGCACAACATTGTCTATATAATGAAGTGGACGATTAGACTAACGCGAGAAACGTCTAAAGCCACTAGGCTCAAACTCAAACTCCAAACATGTATTGTTATGTATATTTGATGCAATATGCACTAGCATATTGTATCAAATACCTAGGGAGTTTGAGTAACAGAATGGACTAGCGGCGCCATTCTTATTCAGCAGCTTATTTCACAGTACATTAGATAGATTTTTAGTAATACATGTATTGTATGTAGTCTTTTATAACATACTACGTATAAAAAAAATAGGTACATATATCCAATCAAAAATTCAACTCTTTTACACAATTTATGATAAATCGTGGGTTTAGGTTATACTTTGTGAGATTTAACAGTGATTTATTAATCTGTCATAAAGTGATTGTCACGGCGGACTGGTTAATTATTCAGTTAATTCGATTTGACAGCCATATCATGACAGGGTTATATCACTGTTAAATAATATGACAGACCCACGACAGTAATATATATTAATGAAAGCTAACTTTACTGTAAGGCGTCTCAAAGACATTATTTAAAGTATGTAGGTACCTACGTGATTATCCAACGTCGTTTTTCCTAGCCAAGAACCTGCTTGCTGTAGCGAGTTAGACGCCTGACTGCAGGATCAAAAATAAATAACGCACCCAAACCCCTTTAAATCGACGTAGACTATCATTGCACATCCTTCATAACTGTTCAACAGAATACACAAGACCCCCGAAAAATGCAGAAACTCAACCGTTAATTTATTTTTGTGGCGTCCTAATTCCGGGTTATTCCCATCTGTTACCACAGGTACGAACTCGGTTTCTACTACTACGCAAAATTAAAAAAAATCTCAGCCGTTACCAGTTTAAGCATTTTTTTTCTCCTAGTAGTTAGGTAGGTGGGAATAACCCCTAATTCATATCCTCATATTTACCATCAACTTTCTTATGTTTCTTACGTTTACGAAGATTTCCTTTTGATTTTATGACGAGATAGTCGACAGACTATTTAGATGTACTGGCACCGTCGGGGCTCCCATCTTACATCATTCATACAGTTCAGTAATCCATATTCACTCGTGTGTGCTCGGCCCACTCACAGTGTCTTAATATAATGTCTTTATTTTAAATGTAAACAAATAAATACATAGCGAAGAGTAAATAATAGGTACTGAGAATTGTTGATGGACATCTAGTGAAAACAGACAATCGATAGAACATAAATTCAAAGAGTGCTTTAACGATTTGTGTCGCGCACTAGCTCTTACAAGCAATTACACGGGGGTTATGTACTATAGGTTATCGTAGTAGTTTTGGATAGGTTCAAGCGATCCGATGCGTGGCTGTTGTTGAGGTGTGTCATCTCACTGTGACTGCGGGTCGCATTGAAGCAGGCGCACGATCGATGGGTCGCTCTTAGCGCCCTCTATAAACTCTTCCAGAGACAGTTTTCCATCTTTATTTCGATCCATTTGACGGAATATTTTGTCCGTCCTCTTCTCCGGCGTAGATTCATCCTCCGGCATTTTCATCACAGAGCCAACCATCTTGTAAATGGCCTGAAACGTACAAATAAATACGAATATACATTATTCTTTCACTACGTGGTAAATACGGGGACACGTTCCTTAGCAATAAAGCCTATTGCAGATGGCGCCACGTTCGAGTCAACTATACAGGAGCTTTTCCCGTGATTTTATAGATGGCGCTAGTAAGTAGTCTCTCTAGGGTGGCGCCATCTACAACAGGATGTTTATTTTAAGGAACGCGATCCAGATCAGTTCTTCTACGGTTGATTATACGGAGCTTCTACTATATTTACTCAAGTAATACAAATAAGACATAGTTATATATTATTATTGTGTTATTCTGAATTACGTTAGTATAACTACTGCTAACGTATTGCCTGAACTTAGTATTGCAATGTACCGTATGTCGGGTTCTTCAGTTCAATTAGAACGCCTCAGGTCTGTACCAAAAAATTAAAAAGGTATCCTTGTTTAATTGTTTAAGCTTTATTGCACAAAGACAAAGAGCGGACTTAATGCTCATCAAATCATCATTTCTAAACGGAGTTTGTAATTGAATTACCTTTATATGTATTTTTATTCTTCGAATTCCTGTAAGTAAGCCCTGAAAGTACCTTCTTCCAAAAAAAAACGGTTAATGTCATAAAGAATTAAGTATCGCTGAAAATCTGTGTTTGATTTAGCAATTTATTACTGTTATTAGTAACTCACAGTGCGATAGACAGAGCTGTACCCAAAACGGTAACTTCTAGGTTTTTTTAAGGTAGGTTTATTAAGATAGGTAACTAGGTACAATAACTGATTTCAAAGTAATTGCAATACTCGTCGCTGTGGTTGGACAGCAAATGTGCCATATTTTATGGAAATAAATATAAACTGGACATAAGGTAAAATTTGTTGGGTTCCGTGTATCGATGTCTCCGTCGCCCTTTTAGAAACACGCATGGATTTCAGGATTTAAGGTCATTGGTACACACTGTAAATTGAATTAAATATATTAGGTTCAACCGTAAAACCAGGTTGTGGAGATTGACTCCTGATCTCAGGATAATAAGAAAACTTTATGCTGAGCGCCGTATAGGTATAGTTATCGCAAATTATTTGAAAAGTTAAGAAACTGCTCGATGTCAGCTTGCCCCGCTGTCGTCACGGTTACATTACATTACAGAAGTAGTGTCCTTTAATTCTAATTGCTAGTCAAAGCATGCAAGGTTGACCAGCTGAAATACTTGTAGAAGATACTTGCCAAAGCAATTTTTTGAGGCCGGGCCGTATTCATAAACGTCCTATTTTAGTTAAACTGCCGTTAAAAATTGTGTATATTTATCTGTCACTGACTTTTATGTTCGTAAGAAAACGGATAAAACACATTTTATTTATCAGAGGCATTTTCAGTTTTGTCAACAACTTAAAACTTTGAAGTCAGGCACTTTGCAGTAGAGCTGACCCCGTATCATGGTCGGCCTTATCACCAGGGACCGGCCCGCTATCCCTTATAAAGGGTTTTGTATGGGTTTTGCATAAGGCTTAACTCACCATACCCTTTGCCCGACGAAACCCATTCATTTTGCTTTTAAAGCCCTTATATAAACGCTAACCCATATGAGCAATCGGTATCCCAATACACTTACAAAACCCTTACTACCCGCTCACCAATACCTTATAAGGGTTAGCCTTATAAAGGGCTTCCCTTTTAGCATATAAGCGAGCTAATTTAAATCGTCTACCTTGTTCATAAAGCACACATTACTCCGAATGCAATAGTAGCGCAGCAACTGGTAGTTGTATTCGTACTAGTATGTAGTATGTAGTATGTATGGTAGGCGAACAAATTAATTTTACAAACCCTTCCCTAGGCACGTATTTTCTTTCCTTTTCATACACTAGCGTAGAACACTAATCCTGTCTCTTTTGCGCAAGGCTCAACTACGACATTACTAAAGGAAAAGCTTTATAAAAGCGCTAAATGATAAGGGTAACCCTTGTTAAGGGATTGCAAGGCATATAGGTTAGCAGTAAGCAATTGCAAAGGGCTAGCTTTATTTTTTGCTAAGTTTTTCGATAAGGGTAGTCAAACGAATGGGCTAGCAGTTCAAACTGGAAAGTCTTTCAATGGGTTAGACGTGTTTAAGGGATACCCATTGAAAGGCTTTTACCGCGGAAAGGGTTGTCCGGTTCCTGCTTATCACGCGATAAGTGACAAGATAGAGCGTCTGTCTCGTTCTATCGAACGGTGTCAGCCAGTGACGGAGGTGCTATCTTGTTACTTATTGTGTAATAAGGCCGACCATGATACGGGATCTGACTGCAGATACTGACGTTGAGGATCTCGGTTGCGAATGTCTGTTTGCGGAAGATTTATTGCTAATAAAACCTAAACCTTGCATGTACTTGTATCTCTCCTTATTATTTAGTTGATTCATTAATGTTACACTCCGTGTGGTGCCGGGTTAGAATTTTACCACCCCCTTTCTTCCCGTGGGTGTCGTAAAAGTCGACTAAGGGAGCAGGGTTGAAGTTATGGACGATGGGCTGGCAACCTATCATTGAGATATCACATTTTTTCGATCTTTTACACCCACATTTATGCTAAAAGTGGCACTCGTTTATAAGTTTCATGTGAATAAAGGCATGTTTTTAGAGAGAACCTCCACCTTTTATGATTATGATTTTCAGAATGTTCGTAAGTATTATTGTAATACATTATGTGCCGGACGATGACTCACGGTAACAATCTCGAGCATCTCCTGGCGCGATATGTATCCGTTGCCGTCCAGATCGTACATAGAGAAGGCCCACTTCAGCTTCTGCTCGAGTTTGCCACGCGAAGTTACGCTGAGTGCGCATAAAAACTCCCGGAAATCTATCGTTCCGTCACCATTAGCGTCGAATGTCCGGAACACATGTTCTGCAAACTAAACATAAAGGGTTGATATTAATAATTATGTACATGCACCGTATTTATGTCTATGTAGACCTTGTCAAAAATATATTACAGTTTACATAATATACACTTTCTTGGATATCAATAAATTCTAACATACCTTACTAGCATCGCCGTATGGAAAAAAGTTCCCGTATATTTTCTTAAACTCTTCTACGGACAAATGTCCACTGGGGCAATCTTTCAGGAAACCTTTGTACCATTCTTGTATTTCTGCATCTGTAATAACCAACAGATATTCATTATTTGATAAGAGTCATTTACAGAACCACTGAACTTTGTTAATAATATGTATACGACTATACGAAATGCACATTAAAGTCGGAGAATATTAAAACGGGGTTTATGCATTATTTTCTTTTACCATCTCTGGCTCGGATATACTGACTTTTTGAAAATAGACTGACGCTTTACGAGTATCATACTATCCTATGGGTTTAAAAATATATATTTAATTTCTCGGCTCATGCAATGAAAATCCCATTCTGATTACACTCGACTATAGTAGTATTCCCATAGTACGTGCCTTGCGTCGAGTGGTTTCCGTCGGAATTATATGTAAGACTGCTTGGCCAGTCATATTAACATTTTTAATAAGTAACAAAATAATAATTGCATAATATTCAAAATAAACTTGCAAATAATAGTGACAAAAAATAAGAAGGTACCTGAAAATTCAGTATTTTGCTTCAGATCTTCTAAAACCTCTGGTTTGAGTTTGCTATTTTGTTTCCCCATTATTATTTTTAAATATGGAACGTAGATTTGAGTCTCAAAATCGTGCTCTTCCTAGTTAGGTATCTCGTGGCCCCTAGAAATCAACAATATTTAAACACAACATTAGATTTACTTCCAGAAAAATATTACAAAATAATATAACTAATTATAAGTCTAAAAAAACAGCAATTTAGTTTGAAGCTAAAAAAAATCGTTAAATGACTAATTGCTACGAAAATAACGAGACGATTTAAGAACTATTTTTGTATTTTGTATATTATACATGAATAGGCAAAATGTGAATCAATAAAAATATTTATTCTTAGAAATACAACAGAGACTAAATGGGGACACGGTGGTTACTTCATCTAGTGTATGTGCCGATCATTATCATTACACTATATGTATGACACCGGGTGTACTCTACATTACACCGCTCAAAGACAAATCATTGCTTATGGAAACAATGAGTAGGCTTTAAAACACTCGAATATTTGCTCAGACTTAAAATAATCATTTATTGGATAAAATTGCATTTGTCAAGACATAATGTTTGTAGGATAAGTTGTTCTTCTGTGCAATAAAGATAATATAAATAAATAAATGTTTACAACATGGGCTGGTAAATTATAATTATAATAATGAGTTCTAAATAATTGATAACATTCAATGACGCATGACCATAATTGTAAATATGCAAATTATGTGATCCTCTGGGATGTATATAATTATTTATTTAATTTAGGAGTTCCATAAACAAAAATCACCGCCGGTAGCCAAGTGGGTCAGAGCGCGACGTACTCAAAACCGAACTGGATTTGATTTTAATTATAATTATTAATATACGGATAATTCTGTTTCACGACTACTTCTATTAATTATATTTGCCAGTGTTGTAGAATGCCTTGGAAAAACAATAGTCATTTTTGTGTTTAATTTATGATATATATACCTAATATCCCAAAACTATGGACTTAAAAAAATGCTGATATTGCGCGGTTTTCTTTTTGGAACCCCTCATGCGGTAAAAAGGTGCTTGTTCCGAAACATTGCATATTCCAACATTATAGTCATTTAAAAGTTAAAATTATTATAACATTCTTTACAATTACACAAGTGGCGAGGCGTCCGTATAACTGGATTTGCCCTGGTTTGCATATGATTTTGAAAAATGTGTATGTTAACTTACACCAACTGATGGTACACCAAAAAATGTTAGCCCAATCAGCTCCAGCCAGAATACAGATATGCTGGACGCCACGCGTCAGTATTGTTATGAATACCATATTAAAAGTACTTGCAATAATTAAGATACCTATTTTCTAAGAATGCGGAAAATACTACTCTGTTTTAAATAAATTGAACAAATAGACTTTATCATAGGAATAAATAATCAACTACTTAATTTTATTCAAAAAGCAGACCTTCACAGTAATTTCCCCGTCCACGCATGTTACAGGCTGAATATTTAATATCACAATCAATGCCAAATAATACAAAAGTAGCTTTTTGGACTTTTGTTTTCTTTTTGACATTCTTAACCTTACATAAAGAGAAACAGTCGACTCATGAAAATGTTGAGCATGCTTAGGACCTTGTCATTTCGAAATAAAAATCTTCTTCAGTGACATTTATCATCTGCAAAATATTACGCATGACAGAGTGTGCTAAAGTGCTCAACATTCTCGTCGGCCGTTCTGTGCGGCAAAATATCAAGGATGGGAGAATATTGCTGGGGTCTCCATACATTATTTTTTCGTTCGCGTCACCTTAGTATTGAACATAAATTATATAACAGGCACAACTTAACAAAGTCATTATGACTACAACTAACTTTATTTATCACATAAGAGAGATGTTCTAAAAAGGTTAATAACGCAACATTCGTCTCGCCCGCCATTCACGGATATATTTACTATGGTCCTGAATGTGGACTAAAATAATGTAATGTCTACAGAGTAGCGTTTTCGACACGTTTACATTATTCTATTAGACACAGTTAATTTATACGTGCTTATTGTAATTATCTGCTAATAATTCATTAATCGCCCTTTTGTTTTCGATTTTAGCTTACATTATTTATGGCAACACACATGGCACATATATTGAAGCCTATAGAAGAAAAGCAAAGTTCGACATTATTAATATTGCTACAGAATGAGACGTGTTTACAATTAAGTACAAATACGCTCATAATAGATTGGTGCGGGAAAGGTGCAAGTTATTATAAGGTAAAGATGATCGATTCGTCTCTGTGAGGGCGAGATAGAAAAGTTGTAATGTGGGAACGAGTAAGTAAATACAGCTAATTACTAATACTGACTACGTAATAGTTGTTGTAATACAACGATAGCAACTGACGCATACGCTTTGGTCGCTTTAATGACTTCCACAACATAAATAATGACACTAATTGACCAAGAATTTGAAGTGTAACTTCTCAATTGATGAGATATGTATTAATTCGTTAATATATAAAACTCTACTGAGTGTTCGAAACCATAACTGGATACTATATGCGCTTGTGCGATTTGTAATCGCGGGTTGTAGCAGCATGCAGGATAAAATCAACCATTTATTAATGTTGTGATATGTTACACAAGACCCTGTCTGCGAGCTGCCTTCAGCTCCGAAATGACTATCATTGATCCCTCTTCCCCAATTGTATAAATTCAGTCATTTCATTTTGTGTTTTTCCATTGAAAACAAAATGACAGGAAATCTTAATACTAAACTAAGTAATAAGTAGATTAGATTAATGATACAGAAGCGCAAGTCATCGGTTATGTTTGTGTGTTTTACCAGTCACTGTAACACTATATCTGAGGGTAGGATCTAAAACTTGACAGTGCGAAAGATCTATCTTTTTCATAGCAATTTTCACTTGAGGTAAATAGTATCTGCAGTCTGCACTATATGTAATTTGGCGTTAGATAAAAAAATGAATTATAGTGAAGTATACAAATATGTATTGATGATATTTGGTTGTATCTACATCAGTTAACTAAACTCGTTTTTAACACCGTAGAATAGACAGTCTACAGAAGGCAGACGCCTAACTGATACAACTAACTAACCGCCGCCAGCCGCAGACGCCTAACTGTATAACTGATACAATTCTGAATGGATGGCAGAATCATTCCAAGAATACCTAATAAGTATGTTTTAATACAGTGTCTCTGGAGCGTGTTATGATTAATAAAGATTACAATATTGTCAGATACAAAACGTATGTGGAATGTGTTTTTTTTTAAATTAATCCACCCAGATTTGATGTGAAAGCGTGTTTCTAACTAGGACTTACATGACTGTAAGTCTGAACATGGTCCCTGAAGTCGGGCGCTCCTTTCGTGGACTACTCAACATACCAAAACAACATTACTCGACAAAATAAACAAAACTAAAAATATTAGTGTGCGGTGATTTCGGAACATTTTGTGGTCAACTGCGAGTACTTTTCTATCCTAGTCAATTACGTGTTTTTATGCTCAAAACATTATGGCTTTTTGTAACAAATAAGATTAGATAGATTGCTATGTGATGGTCTTGTATCGGGCCCCAGATAATTAATAAACAAGCAACAAAGTTCTTTGATACTGGTTGTGTAATTAATGGATTTCACGCAGCTACATGACATGCCAAGCTGTTTTATTGTACAAGTCCAGAACAAATTACAAGCAGTACTGCGCGAATGCATTTCGTAAGGTTCCGTGGCTAAATAATACCAACTGCCCCCCTAGCACGCTAGGTTTTATGTCCGACGTAAAGCATTTGTCCCTCTTGCACTCGCATGTTTGCCAGAATGGGACGAATGCTTTATTTCCGACATCAAACTTAGCGTACTAGCCCCCCTGGAGCCTATAATAACTCTGTCCGTCTAAGTTTAGGCTCAAACGTATCAGGGGGAACGCCAGGGGGTTTAATTGGCCATTACTAACATTAACACATATTTCAATTGAATTAGTTAAGATTACTTAACGCGGTACGTACAATCCTATGTCCCAGGGATATCGATTTTTTAATCACAATAATAGGTACTATTAAAATAATATTATAAATAATCCTCCTTCGATTTGTGCTCTAGGCAATTAATTTAATTATGTGTTAATTCATTTTTAAATTCGGTAAGTGTTTATTTATACAATCACATAGTATTCCAAAAAGCATTTCTTTGTTTATATCACTGCATTGGACTGGAGACCATCAATATACATATACCTATATTGTTAAAACTCTTGGCCTTTTTGAAAACGTCTACACTTTTTTTTATATCTCAATCATATGGAATTCTTCCTGTTGCTGTGCCTGTCAAGAAACCAATTTGTGCGTTCGTTTATTTTGTACTTTTACCGGTTATATGCGCTAATTAAATGAATGCATAAAATCACGGTTAAAATTAAATTAAAACAGTTATCAGAATAAATACAATAATTTCTTAATATACATAAAAAAGTTTGTGACCCCATGTAGGTACGAGTCAAATATACAAAATCTTAAAAATAATAATAATAAACTTTTATAGCCATACCATAACGAAACAGCATGTTGATCCGGGGATGAAAAATGATTGATAACTATTTACAAAGAGAGCTAGAAGGCACAGTAGGGTGGAAACAAGGCGACAAATTATATTACCAAGAATGCGAAAGGATCGCGAGATAGTTATGCCAGTGTGATCTTAATTTATAATATTTAACTACTACCACATAGGAAAATGCATTACTTGCTATAAATAAAACAATACGAGTAAAAGCTGGTTTGACAGCTGATTAAAATGGAAACGTTTGTTAAGCGACTTGATATCTAAAATATATATGTACTATATAAAATATTGGTAGCGAGTGAGCTAATCAAATGTAGGTATTCCTGCCTGAACCTAACATCGATCCTGCTGCTCGCGCGCAGGTGTAGGTTTTTGATACTGGTCGTCTCAGTTATCGAGCGCTATCCCACATCGTCTTTACTCACACTACCCCGATACCAAAACTGAAATCCGTTTAAAAAGAATCCATTAAATAATATAAACCAGTTTTTTTTTTAGATAAAATAAATACTAATGAATGAAAATTATTCAGCTATTAGGGTTGCTTCACACGTACCACAACCACACGACCACCACACGACCACCACAACCGCAACCACGTGGTCGGGCGCATATTTGTATTGAAAATGGATAGTACAATTGGCACGTACCACATTTTGCCGTCATTATCGACCACGTGTGTGATAGCGACCACGCTACCGCTACGACCGACGCTGCAGCGACACAATTCACACGTGACCACTGCTTGACGTGGTGTGGTTGTGGTACGTGTGAAACAACCCAGGTGTTTGTAATACGTGAACCAGATATAACCAATATTTATCGAGCGTTGTCGTTATGCGCGATATCGTCAAGAACTTGATGAGTTTGTTACAGTGCTGATTATTTTGCGCATGTATATACTTATTAATAATAGTGCCACAATTAAACTCATTCCTTTCCCATTGAGAAGGGGTCTGTGCACTGGTGGTTGCATACAAGTATCATTTGGTACCGGGCATTGAACCTGCTCGCTCCTAACTATTACGCAGTAAAAGGACCTCGAGGCAGAACAGTGAAGAACTTGACTTACGAGCGATAGATTTACTTATGTGAAAGGTAAGTGGTTCGGATACATTATTTAATAAATACGAGTATACGACAATCCGACAGCGTCAAATAATATTTCATATACAATTATCGTTAACATACATTAACTTTATCAAATAGGAATGGACATTTTCAATATTTTTTCATATTCAAGAATTCATTGACTTTATGTTCGTTACATTAATATGCGCTAAGTACAAATACTTTTTCACAAATATATAGTAAACTCGTATGGGAAAAAGCTCGGTGTGGATGATGTAAATGAGGAAGCGCAGCGAACGCTATCGATACAATTCATCGCCTCTAGTTGCGCCTTAGTTTTTGTTTATTCATTTTACTAGATAATAAAATTGTATTCTCGTATATAGACCGAGCATCAATTGGTTATAGCTCCCTAGAATACGTTACGATGGCATAACGACGGATGTTACCAATAAGAACGAAGGCTGCACTTCGCGTTAGCGGCTGCTGGGCTAACAAATGTGAATTATCAATCACGGATACTGTGTACACTTCATAGTTCACCATGCCGACACGACAGTCACACCACCATCACTTAATAATTACTCCGCGAAAGACAAACGTTCCTTTGCAAATACTAGATGGATTAATAAGAAATATTTTTCATTACAATAAATAAAGGTAATCACAAAAAATATTAATAATTGACTGGATAGCACGCAATCGTGTTAAAATAAACCTTTCATAAAATAGTGTGCGTAAATTATGGAAACTATTTACAAATGACTTGTTTATGCCTAAATCTCTCACCAAAAATGAGTGGTGGTTACGTTACGTTCTGTAACTGGTTAGCCTCATAACAGCTGTCGTGTCTACAGGAGCTCGCCGTCGGGTTATAGTGAGGTATACAGTGAAAGGGGGTGGGTGGTGAGACCGGGCCGAGGGCTGTATGAGCCACTTAAGGGGCCAACATCTTGGAGAGCTCCTCGTCCTGGAGACAGCCTTTGAGGAACTCGTCCTGCGTGAGCTGCCCGTCATTGTTTTCGTCCATTTTAGCGAAGATATTCTTGGCACGCTCCTCGGCGGAGTCAGCGGGGCGGTTACTGGAGCATGCGCCAAGCATATCGTAGATCGCCTGAAATACGTCAAATGTGGATGGTTTATTTATGGGGTTACAAGCATGCTATATACCGGCGATCAGACTTCGGAATTAGGGGGATGTCATATACAAGGCAGTGTGTCCGGCAAAGTTCGAAGAATGGGGATGTAGACATCAAATAAAATAATCAATATGTTTTAAATTTTCACGAAAGAGGATGTAAAGTAATTTTAAGAGGGCAATTAGTCTGTCTCTTTTCCGGAAAACGCACCTTCATATTAAAAGATAGCCATTTACTACTCGAGCGTTTTCATTCTCTAACACGAAACGCACCTTCATATTAAACGATTGCAATTTACTACTCGAGCGTTATCATTCTCTAACACAAAACGCACCTTCATATTAAACAATTGCCGTTTACTACTCGAGCGTTTTCATTCTCTAACACAAAACGCACCCATATTAAACGATTGCCGTTTACTACTCGAGCGTTTTCATTCTCTAACACGAAACGCACCTTCATATTAAACGATTGCAATTTACTACTCGAGCGTTTTCATTCACTAACACAAAACGCACCTTCATATTAAACGATTGCCGTTTACTACTCGAGCGTTTTCATTCTCTAACACAAAACGCACCTTCATATTAAAAGATTGCCGTTTATTACTCGAGCGTTTTCATTCTCTAACACGAAACGCACCTTCATATTAAACGATTGCAATTTACTACTCGAGCGTTTTCATTCTCTAACAAGCAACATTAAAAATATGTAGCTAAGTATTAAGATATTTGAATGGGATTCTTTTGCCTTGTTTCTTATAAAGTAATAATAAAAATTGAGTCAACAGCCCTATGGGCTAACCGCCCCTGCATTACGTGTAATCGCACGAAGTCCTTCAAGCTTTATTTCCCACACCTATATTTATTTCCCTTACAGTCGGCGACCTGTTTTTATTAAGTACCTACTTAGAAAGAAATTCGAACTGACTCATCTTCCAAACAATCTGGCTGTTGGGTTTTTTCTTTGTAGCCAGTTGTCGCAACAAAACAGCGCTACACGTTTATAATGTACCTAGGGAATATAAGTACGTGTATACTTACGGAGATAATTTGGAGAGACATAGACAGATATTTTCACTATTTATCGCAAGTAATACTCACAAAATCATTTCAGGACTCGAACAATTCATGCGGATGACGTAAAAATGACGTAACTTTGTACACAGGATGATGTTTGTATTAAACTTCCGCGTGACATATCGCACGAAGTAAAACAATAATCGTGAGTAAATCCATGAGATTAAAAGAAATAAATGTTACGAAATTTGCTATCGTAAGTAAGATTATTTATAATAAAAGTATATATATTATAATAAAAAAAACAAAAAAGACAATTTTATGTTATTGTTTATCCTATTCATTTACTCGGCTCATTCCAAGTGACGATGTCGTTTAATTAAAGATGATAAATGATAAGTAGTAATTGTTTATGAAAATACTATTTGAAATCATCCTACGAGCGGTTTGACGTCATCCGCATGAATTGTTCGAGGTATGGCTCATATCTACTGATTTATTTAACAACTTTTGTATGTAAGGGGAAATTTTCGCAAATACTCACCCGATTACGAGATTACATAAAATGTTTCATCAGTATATAAAACGGACCTACAGTCTGTAGGCTACAGACATGACATAGGCTATTTTATCCCGATTTTTTTGTAATGTGCGGGAAAGTAGCGAGAAAAATACCAAATTTTTTCAACATTTGATTCAAATTGTATCAAAGGAAAACCCAGGTTAAAGATACCACGTAGGTATAGGAAGCAGCAAGTAATACGCTTAGGGCAGGTGACCTCGCTCCAGTACAGCCCCGCCACGAGCAACACTTCATGTCACGGGAACTAAACCTTATCAGAGACTAGTATAAGTTTTACCGAAACAAAACGTTACGACGCGTTCGCGTTTAGCTGTCAAATCCCATACAAATTGAGGGTAAATCGCAAACGCGATCGTAAAGTTTTGTTTCGGTAAAACTTATACTAGAGCCTCAGTACTAACTCGACTAGGTTACTGTACCGAGCAGGTTAACATGTATAAATACTAGTGTAGATTAGTATAGCGTAGCTTCCATTCCAAATGTCCATTTATATATTGGAGAAATCATTTTTTTAAACCGTCCGATTTAGTTCCAGAGATTAACCCTACATACAAACTTACTAAGCTACAATCTCACAGACTTTTTCTCTTTATAGTATTAGTAGTAAAGATAAGGGGAAGCTTTTTTTTATTAGTCCACGTTAGTTCTTCTAGGTATTCCTTTTTTATTTTATCTTTTATCTTCCCCTCTTTCAGAACCATTGATTTCATCCAGTCATCGTGACGTTAAGTACGTCGTAGCATATGTATGTATATGTAAAATATGTATTTACAAATTGCTTTTTTAGGGTTCCGTACCCAAAGGGTAAAAACGGGACCCTATTACTAAGACTTCGCTGTCTGTCCGTCCGTCCGTCTGTCTGTCACCAAGAAGGCTGTATCTCGAGAACCGCGATAGCTAGACAGTTGAAATTTTCACAGATTATGTATTTCTGTTGCTGCTATAACAACAAATACTAAAAACAAAATAAAATAAATAGTTAAGGAGGGCTCCCATACAACAAACTTCTTTTTTAAACTGTTTTTATAGATAGTGGTACGGAAACCTTCGTGCGCGAGTCCAACTCGCACTTGGCCGGTTTTTTTATTAGCTTTGTACTACTACAAGTTACGTTTGCGTAATTCATGGTCTTTAAATGTACAAAATGTCATTGCGGTGTATACCAAGTGTGCAATCGTTTTTTTCAGCTGAAAGTAAAATTTCCATCACATAATTCGTAAATCTTTTGCAAGCGTTCGATACGAATATACCAAGTGATTAATTTGTAGTAACCGTACTTCAATCGCTTAAGAGGAAACACTAAGGTCAAGATAATTGAGAAATAGGTATTTGTAAAATGTATTGCTGTCGCACTAACCACAAGCCTCCCGCCGCAGAGCGCGATAGAGACAACTGCAGCTTGGACCGAAAATACCTATTAAAATTACATAAAACCAACGTTTCGTAGTCCCCTGATTTCTTCTCCAAAAATTGACCTATTTAACTATTTTTTAACTACAAAGAAAGGCTTTGGCCGTGTTCCTATGTTTTCTTTTTTTTAATAATCTAGTCAAAATTGTTTTCTGGATGTTTGAACACAGCGGAAAATCTGGCATGTTTTGTAGGTTTTTGGGGGTTAATCTCTCTTTTAAAAATAAATTTATGAAAAAAAGGAAAACATTCCTATGTTTTCCTTTTTTTCATAAATTTATTTTTATGACTACTATTGACATGTTCCTACATGTCAATAGTAGTCATAGATTTATGGAAAAAAAAGATTGCTCTACTGTCATTATCCAGGGAGAAAACGGGGGACTACGTTTCTACGGAAAAACAGCCGTTGTGTTTCCTCTCAATTATCCTAAATATGATTGTATACCTGAACAATTTTGGTCATTTCCTGTATGTCGATGACTCCGTTCCCATCGACATCATACATACGGAAAGCCCACTTCAGCTTCTCTTCAGGCGTGCCGCTCGACGTAACGTGAATCGCCTGCAGAAATTCCTATAACAAACACAACGTTCCGATACACGTCAACTCCCACTTATACTTTTACACCATCAAACAAAGATCGCAACTAAATCACAATGGTTGACTGTTAGAGAATGCCTTATGGCAATAAGTCCGCAAATCGTACTTTTTTTATCGTGCAATAAAGTTAAAATAAATTAAAAGATAATGTATAATTTCAATTCGCTCGAGCAGACAACACTAAACGTTAGTCATTCGCTATGCAAGCTTCAAACAAGTAATGTGAATCATATCGATCGCATAATTCGCAGCACTATTCTGTGTGTACTATTACCGAGGGTTTACCTTAAAGTCTATATAGCCGTTCTTGTCCATGTCGAATGTGCGGAAAACATGATCACAGAATTCGACTGCGTTGCCAGACGGAAAGAACATCTTGTACATATCGACGAATTTCGCCGGCGTCAGCCTTCCGTTCGGGCAGTCTTGCTGCAAGCGTAAAAACAACATATTAAATACAAACACGCCTTGTTAAAAAAAAAACATATAAAACTACAAATAATTCATTACATTTTACGTTAAACTTGTTCAGTTTTCAACTAGGTACTGTGCTATTACGATGGATCCATTTGGTGTGTTACATTTATTCACCGTAAGTGACCGTGGTGCCTGATTCATCCACAAATTTCAATAACAAGTTGTACTACCACTTCAGTTGTAATAGAAAAGACTACCGTAGTCCAAATGTGCAAGTGTTATATATACGTGCAAGTGTAATAGGGCGAATATTCGGCGTTTTCAAGGCTTTTTTTCGTCATTGTCGTAGACAGCAAATACTATTAAAAGGCACGAGTATCAGCCTACTTTTGATACCAGTACAGAATCATTTTTATTAAAGGTTCTGCGGTACGTTTTACCTCTGATAAAGTAATCTTGAACCGACAATGACGTTAAACCGAGCGATTCAAACGCTCGGAGATTCACCCAATAGTAGTTTATGCAACTGATACGTAATAAGAGGCCTTAAAAGACGAGTGTGGTTTCATAATAGGATCACACGAGTGTTTTAAGGCCTAATTATGTACAGTTGCATACACTGCATCACTGGTGAATTGGTTGTGGCCATTTCCAAGGGTTTCTGAACGCATTCTAGAGCACTAATTATATACGCGTAGATAAATACGTTAGTATTGTTTTTACCCAGTAAATTCACTTCCTTACTTTTTACCCAGTATATTTGACAGAAAATCAAGTATTTCCTGTTCAATCGAAACTCTGGCGTTCAGTTACAGCCTTTACGTCACTAGATCGTAATGCCCCAGCCGCTATTATCATGTATATCTCAAAGCAATTTCTATAAATGCAGCTGCAAGGCAGTATGCTCAGCAGCACCCTTGAGTAGACAAGATTCAATCAACGTGGACGATCTTGAAGACCTAGATCCCCAAGACTGACAGAAAGGTACGAATAGTTTTTAAACTATTTACATTATTGAAATAAATGTCAACGTTAGCATTAAATGATTATTACATAAATAAACATTACAGTGTTTGTCATTGTACATATTATTTTTCTTACGATTGCCGTCCCTTATTTCACTAATTGAAGGAAGTATTAGGTACATTTCCGGGATATGCTAATTATGAAACTATCGCCTTTACGCGGAATGCCTTTTTTTAATTCAGGTTCTACTGGTCAGTCAGGTTCTAAGGGGGAGGTGCACAACTTACGATTACATACCGATCAACGTTAAATATGGCGCCGGCAGTTGTCAGATTTTAATGAACATCGCTTACGATTAAAGACAGGGGTCCAACTCACCCTAAGGGGGAGATGTACCAACTTACGATTACTTGCCGGCAGCCGTCATTCTATAGAAACTTAACAAACTTTCCACAGGTACATTAAGA
This sequence comes from Epinotia bilunana, assembly GCA_947049275.1. Classification (NCBI taxonomy): domain Eukaryota; kingdom Metazoa; phylum Arthropoda; class Insecta; order Lepidoptera; family Tortricidae; genus Epinotia; species Epinotia bilunana. The sequence continues at coordinate 31,421,667 of OX346252.1, read as the reverse complement.
TTTTAAAAAACACCGTTTACGATTTGAAATAAAATTGTATAAATATTTATTTTCTGAAATACGATACTAGATCCAGTATTCTGTCGAAGTAAAATTCAACATGCAAACTATTGTTATAAACGCCTACAGACGGTTTGGTGCAACCACACTAAGTTGTGTTTCGGTCAGTCATGGTGCTGTGTTGTGTACGACTATGTGAACAGATTACCTTAAAACCTTTGTACCACTCTTTGATGGTGGTCTCATCGTATGATGTGTGCGTCTTGAGGAAGTCCATATCTTCCTTGGTGAGCTTATCTTTGCTGACGAAACAGCCCATCTTGGTATCTGTAACAATAAATAAATCGGTTTAAGTTATTATTTCTATTACCCAGCCATACTAGTAGGAGGAGTTATGGAGTAAGTATTATTGTTAGGTACTTTTCAGCTTGTTAGTACAATTTTGTGAGCTACACTTGGGATCTCGCTATTTTATCAATATATTTCATAGTTTTGTGTTATATACATACCTAACAATTCATGAAGTGAAGAAATAAACACCGTCCTGCCAAGTTTTGATTACTCACATAAACGGCATTAATCAGGTCTAAAGAGAAAATAAAACTAGGATTTCCGTCTCAGCCTCTCAGATGCTAAACGTGAAGTCGACTGACTTTTATTTGAGGGTTATCTACACTAATAAAAATGTGCGGCTATTCTCAGCTAATGATATCGAAATATTATGGCGTTGTGATATAAATATCGAACAAAATGTACTGTTATTATACCTTCTTATACCGAACAACGTACGTACGTACGTAATGAAAATTGTTTAAACCGACAATTACCTATAGGTATACCAAAGTAGGGGAGGTACTAGTAGGTTTGTTAAAGCAGTAGAAGCCCGCGCGACCCCGCCGGCGTATTACAAAGAAAGCAATACAAGTCGCGGGATTAAACATAGCTATAACCGCTCCATCTCGATATTACCACCAACATACAAACTTCTCTCTTTATCCTAATATTCGTTTAGATTAAATTATGGTATAAGTATAAATACAAATTTTGTACTTCTTAATTTGTTAGATTATAATTCTTACAGAAAGAGTAAAATTTCAATTGAAAACGTTATCTTATTGATAGTTTATTGTGGTTTCTGCTACGCACCGCACACAACAATTGCAAGAATAAGTTTTTTTTATTATAATTCAATTCTTGTGCCGAATGTCTGTTCTGATTTTAAAATGACATTTATTTGTTTACTATAATGTTCATTTTAAAAGTATTCAGCAATAATGAACTAAGTAGTGGGGGGGGAGTGATGTATTCGATGGGACGCAGGGCGTGGAAATGTCACGGACGCTCCGCCGATAAAGATAAAACGTGTCTAGCGAGAGTGACGCTCGCCGCCGGCGACAGCTTTCTTCCTTCTTTTTAACCCCCGACGCAAAGAGAGGGGTGTTATAATTATAAGTTTAACGCGTCTGTCTGTGTATCTGTGTATCTGTCTGTGGTATCGTAGCTCCCAAACGGATGGACCGATTTGAATGCGGTTTTTTTTGTGTCATTGATAATTTTATCCCGAGTGTTCTTAGCCACGTTTCATGAAAATCTATTAAGCCGTTTTTGAGATATTGGACTTTGAAATGAAAATGTCGGGGGTTTTTCAACTTTTTTAAGTTGTAGTTATATTTTATACAAATAAACAGCGTCCCTTACTAATTCAAGTAAATAAAGTAAATGTCCTCGCCAATTTTTTTGTTAAATGAGACCCCTTGGAAACGTTAGAGCTATTTTGATGCTCTGATACTTTAATATTTGTCTAAAATTTAAAGAGATATGTGTCAGACAAGTACTTGCATCACTATCATCACTTATTTTGACTTTGAAAATTCTAAGTATATTATATATGCCCAAGCGTTATCAATGGAAAGATTTTTGCTTGGATTCCGGAAAATTATTCTCTTCGCTGAAAGAAAAAAACGCAGATAAGGGTCTATTGAGTATTGTAAGTACGTCTTGACTTATCTTGATATCTACACAGACAACCTTTCAAAAATATCTATACAGAGACTTTATTGTTACTGACATAAAACACATATGTGTCGATAATTTTGAAAGGTTGTCTGTATATATATTGGAGAACTCGACTGTACCTTTTATGCCATATAAAATACCCAATATGACGAATCATAAAATTAGGTAAGGACGGCTTATGGTACAGCTAAGAGGACTTGAAATAATCGAAAAAGTAGAAAGAGTAGAAGCAGCTAGTATTACCACGAATAAATAATACTTTGGGATTACATTATTTTGACTATCACAAAGAGATAAACCTGCGTAAATGCTAGTTTTGAAATTAGCCTGCAGCACATTGGCGAAGCCTGACAAACTATAAATTGGATAGAGCGCGCCCGACCAAAGAATGGCCATTGTGAAAGAGCAGTATTGTGATAGTGCAGAGTTGCTAATGAGCAGTAAAGTCTGAATCAGGAACGTGCTGCTCCGAGCAGGCGTTCTAAAAGCATCACCAAGCGACGCCAGCTATTTCAATTATTAATATCGCACTGAGCTCCGCGTTGGAAAGAGTAAAGAGTTGCAAGATTGCTAATGTCAAAGGAAAATGTGTGCCGTAATGGCTCATATACATGATGGCCCATCCTATGGCCCAGCGCTATGGCCATGCGATGGTTGAACGCCACTACACGATGGCGACATTCAGTTGTGATCGAATCGTTTTGCGAGATGGAGACGTCAAAGCTTTAGCCGCTGCGGCTTTTAACCTATTTACATATTACGCTTTCTCCCCGATATAATTCCAAAAACTTTATTGTTTCGTGTTGAGGCCGCGTCACACGTCATTTTCGATTTACCGCGGTCAACCGCGCACTGCGGAATGGGCCACGTGTAGATGCGTACCGCCATCGCTGGCCCACTCCCTTTGATGTGCGGCCGAAAAACCGACACAGCGGCCATCCCATCGCCATCCCGCCGCGCCATAAGCCATCCGGCATCCGCCAGCAGGATGGGCCATCATGTAGAGGAGCCATAAAAATTGCAGCCTCTATGACACGTTGCCACAAGAGACACATACGAGTAGTTGCATTTCTGAAACCAGCTTACTTTCTGTCAAATATCAAGGATGGAATACTGGCCTTTTAGTTGATTGCAGTGGCGTGATCCGTATTTTTAGGTAACAAAGAATTAATTTGACTTGGGTACTCTCATACTCTGTCCTTGACAACAGCGCTCCACTGATTTGATTACACTGATAGGCATGCTACCTGCACTTCAAAGCTGTCAAGAGACGAGACAGAACTTTGAGTGAGTGGGAGGGGAGACTTGTGCTCTTACTGGGGTCACAACTAGTGACGTACCGAATTGAATTGAAAGCTGTTATTTAAATGGCACCCTTTAAAAACGCAGGTGCGGTAGCGTGTCAAGCCAAGTCCAAGGTAACAGAACTGGCGAGCAGCACCGTGTGTATATGAAAACTATATGTCAGACCTTAGGCTTCAATATACTCGTATTATCCTAAGTTATAAGAAATTATATTTTAAGTTGTTATAAATACATTTCAGGAATGACCATTGAACTTGGCACCCATTTAGATCTCACTTATTTTGTCGTTGAAGTCAACAACCAAGGCATATATCATAATAATATAAAACTTCACACTTACTACACTACACTTAAAGTTCCAGTAAAATTGTAAAACATATGTACCTTCGGATTAAGAAAATCAGATTAATTTTCGAATCCAATTGTATAATGGAGGTTTTTCATCTGCGATAAACGGCAAGACGATGCGAGAACTTGCATCCCGTGCGCGATGGTATACTCATTTGGTTATAGCCGACGGTATGAAATTTCGCGTAACCCACCTGTCTAGCCCCCCTATTCTGTAACTTGTTTTAAGCTCACCTCAACGTTCACCCACAAATATATCTTGACATCGCGATGCGTAGTAACTAAGCGTAGGTAGAGCTCTAGTTTCGTGTCGGGCGACGGGCGGGGTGAGACGCATTAACGCGTAGCGAATAACAGCCCTGGGGGCCTAGACAAGGTTACAATCGACAAGCGCTAACGCCAATAGAAAACTAATAAAATGTATGGGAATGACAGATGTTAAAGAAAAGTATTTCGTCGACATCTGTCATTCCCCTACATTTTATTATTTTCTATTGACGTTAGCGCTTGTCGATTGTAACCTTGTCTACGGTCCCTGGCCGGCCGGTGAACAAGCAACTTATCCTAACAAAAAGTATGTTCAGTAAAACTGGGTTCTTAGTTTATTTATCTCAACGTTGATTTTTTAGAGATCCGTAGCCAAAATGGCGTAAACGGAACCCTTATAGATTCGTCATCAGACAGACAAGCAGTCTGTCCGTACGTATGTCAATTGCATCTTATTCAAAAACTATAAGGTACGAAACGAATGAATGTAATTTGGGATACAGATAAATTTTTGAGTTGAGTTAATATATTATATTCAGAGATAATCGTTGCGAATGTCAGAAAAATTTTGCCCGGCCCAAACTAACTTTCTAATCGTTTAATAAATAATCATGAACAATATTAAACAGGTACTTTCAGCGAAAATTGTTTTGAAGGAAAGGTCATAAGTGTGTAAGTTTTCTATGAACAAAATATCTTTTGCTACAAAACTCTTCATTGTGCACGGCCCGTCGTGAACTTGGCTTTTATTATAGTATAAGTATTGGGAATAAACCTCATTTGGCCTAAAATGAGTTTGTTGTATTATGGCACCAGCAAACGCTTTTCATACCCATCGCTTATCGGTCACAAGCGAGCGTAGGCTTCAGGCAAAGCAATATAAGATTGAGTGGATACTCACATCTCTGGTGAACAGTGAACACTAGAGAGGTGCTAAGGTTTTGACGCCTCGCTGACAACCGGCGTCAAATATCTGAAAACACAACTTCGCGCCTCTCTGGTGGATATTCACTCTTTACTTTTAGGCGATTTTAAGTGATATCCGCCTATATCAGGATAGGAATGAAAATATTATTATCATCGCCTAATATTTTTTCGGCGTTAGTCAGCAGGTCAGGTAGGTAGCAGGCCTTCGCTCGAAATTTGTGCCTTGTAAAATATTTTCGGCGGTTGCCAATCGAATATATTATACTGCTCTTCTATTCGAGTGCGATATCAAATATTTTTGAAATATTACGAAACGCAGATTTATTTCTATTGTTCGGCCATGCAGTGCACTAGATATTTGCTTATTCATAACATAGCACACAAACGGATGGTATTTATTTAGGAAGGATATGTAACTATTCATCAAAGGATGGATATATGGAAACAAATGATTCCATTGTTCAGAAAGGCGCTAGTTTGGGTCTGGAGTTGCAAGCGTCCATAGATGCAGTGCGTTATGGTTTTAAATTACTGATGTGCCAACGGAGTTTCCAAAATGTTGAAAATTGCGGTGGTCGGATCTACCAGTAGACGCATTCATGAGGACGCCATTTGGCTTGGCGCCGTGGCGGGGTGCGTAACGATGCCTATAATTTTTTTTTACATAATATTAGTCGCTATAATGCTCATTTGAAATAATTATTGAGTCGTATAACAACGCTTAATATATTTTCATTTTATATAATGATCATTTGATGTAATAACATACTTCAAGTCTAATGTATATTTCCTATAATGAACATATGATATAATGTTAATTTCTTCTAATGTACAGTTAGCATAATAGTTTTTGGTAGCCACTGAGGCAGTCGGTGCAGAACCGAACACTTTTTTACCGCCTAATACTGATACAATATAAGTACAATTTGCAAAGCGTAATGTTTGCTATACTTTCTTTACTTTATTGGCTTTACCAAGCTGTTGTTATAAAAACAATACGTATATTATACTAGGTACTTGACAGTTATGTTACATGAGAATTATACCATATTACGGTTATAACAAATAAGTGTTATACCAGATGATAGATCTACAAAATAAACATATATTTTTTGAGATTATTTATACGAGTACCAAACGTTTGTTATATACCATGAGTGATTATATGTATACTTTGAAATTAAATTAAATGTTATTATATTGAATGAAATTATATCATTTATTTTTATACAGTGAATTGGACATTCACGCTCGTCCCTTTCGGATCGCATGTTGAAGCGTCGCGCTGGCTTACCATCCTTTTGTACATGGTGATGTCAAACGGGTCATTTCAACTATTTTTAAAGGTCACTACTGTTTGACATGCTTGGACCGATTTTGATCCGTTAGGCTTGGTGCACGTGAAAGCGAGCTAAAGAGCCACACAACAGTGGACTATATCTCTGGCTTCGACAGGAAACATACCTTTTTATAATGAAAATATATTTTAAAAAAGATGATAGATTAAAGGCTAAATCCGTGCCCGGATGCGATGAATGCGCACAAAGTGTTGATGAAGCTACCTTTCGCTATTTGTATCGACAGGAAATTCAATAAGTTTGAGCCGGCGCTGCCTAGTTATGGGTCGGCCGTTGTAAACCGCAGAGTCATGTAGCAAATTCGTCTTTAGTCAACGTATTTGGGAATTATTTAGTATTTAAACAGGGAGGTAGTTTAAAATATAAAATTATCTGTAATTCGATAATCTACTGTCGACTATGATTTGGAAATATAATAATTTTTTTATTTTAAATACGAAATAATCGCATACCTTATAATTGTATCATCAAATAAAATGGTATATGTATATATATCTAATACCGAATCTTAAAACTAGTAGTTCGACCAACAACGAATTTCTGCTAATTATCATTGATTGGATTCGTAACAGGCGGAGACAGAAAGAGACAGACACAGAGACAGAGAGAGATGGAGACAGAAGGTGACCATGGTAATTCAGTACTTAACCGACGTAACCCCGTTGCGTTTGGGCTCGTTAGAATCGTCTCAATGAGTAGTTGATGATGGTATATAGAAAAGTATAGTCGGAAATGAAAGCTTGTACCAAAAATGAAATTTTGGACAGAAGCTTGTTTAAGCGAAACACAAGGGTCCCAAGAGCAATCCTAGTCCGCTATACTCAGGTTTCTATCGCTCGATATTACTTATTGACTTGAGACTTGTAGGAAGTTATAATAAATAAACATTTACATACACATGCATCAATAGACAACAATAACACACTAGACAGCAATGTTCGTACTTAAGATAAGTAGTTTATTTAATCATAATAGCATAAATTATTTGGCCTTTTTTAAAGTGTGTCACTCTTAAGGACCACCCAGGAGACTCGTGCAGGGTTGTGGTAGGTAGCTCCTGCGGACGCGAGTGACAGTTGTCCCCCCTTTGTCAAGTGAGTGGGCAACTCGACTGTTAGAAGTTCGTAAGCTGCTCGAAGACCTCTAACTCGGCTTAACGACTACTGTCATGCTTAGCGTGCCTTCCAAAGCACGGAAGCGCTCATTTGTAGTAACCACTCAAACAGGCGGTCACCCATCCAAAGACTGACCGCTGCCATCTTTACTTAACCTGCGCTATCGTTTCCGACTCGCAGGCGCCGCTAGGCTATGAGCGCTTCTAAAGATAAGTAGTTATACGAGGTTACTGGTTTGCAAGTTTTCCAACTAACGCCTAGATTGGTGTGACACCGTTCTTCGTGGCGACGTCAATTACAACCCGTAAACGAATCAACTGAAAATAGTTTGTAGAGGATCAAGACTTAAATAGTACATTACTACAGAGGCCGGGAAGTACTTTTCACGCCGAGGTATGTATAGTGCTTTTTGTATTGTTAGTGGAAGAGTAATCCAAATAAACTACCGTAAACCTCCCAGCTATATAGTCCTAATCGTTCAAATGAACTCTAATGTCAGACGATTCGGTGTGACTATACTAAATATTCCTTTTAGTATGAACGCTACGAGAAGCAATGTAGCTACAAACGTTAATGAAAACTAAGAAAATAACGAAACAAAAGGCAGAAAACAATTAGTTTATTTTGGAGAGAGTTGTTCTTCTGGACTATAGGGAGTTATACGGTACTCTAAAAAGGCTGTCGTTGCATTTATTTTTTCCTGATTGGCCTGCAGAGCGGCCAGCAACAGATATGGTTATGGATAATCCCTCCGGGGGCCTTAAAGGTGGTTTGCACCGGCGAGGCGAGGCGGCGCGTGGATGGGCGAGAATTGAAATTCGTATGGGACTTACTACCTATTTGCACTGAGCGCGCGCGGGCGCGGTGGAAATCCACGCCCCGCCTCGCCTCGCCGGTGGAAAACCACCTTAAGGGCCACCCAGAGGGAAAAACTGTCGTTGCATTGTACGCGCGTCAGGTAGAAAAAAATACCGTTACGTGATTACCCCTCAGACATACTTAAATTACTTACTTAAGCATCTGATAACTTATCAAACGCGATTGGTTATTTTAAGACGTTACTATTAACCGTTCGTAAACATAAAGAAATGGTAAGTGATTTATGACCACAACAGCGGGAAGCGTTTTACAGAAATAGCTTTACGATATATTTGAAGGTAAAAAGCTTTATGCTGATAGTAAAGATGTGCACCCATACTTTCAAGAAATATCTATTGTATAACATAGATTCACGAGGTTAAGAGTTTAGCGAAAATAATGGAGAAAAATCTATTAAAATTGGTATACCTATTGATGTTATTGATGCCAATGTCTAAAATAGAAAAACACATGGATCTAAACCAGTACCTTAATGAAACCTTGCCACGATGGCGGTGCCAGTGATGCTCTAAAAATCATGAATCATATCAAATCTTTTCTTTCTCTCACCTTTAAAAACCTTAAATTAAATAGTGTGAACTATTTAATTTAAGGTTTTTTTACTCATTACACTAACTGGACTTTTGATAAATATACTTTATAAATATAGGGATTGTCCTATAACACCTGTTCTAATAAATAACTACACTTCAGAACGACTATGGGTATGGAACGGAATTGATGAAGTCAACGATCAAAATACTTCAGGCCAAAGAACAACAGAAGAAACTTCAGATAGGAAGTAACCGGGGTGCGGGCACGACTTTTTACAATATGTAAAAAGGCCGAGGCGTAAACGCGTCGCCGTCGTGCCGTGCCCGTTGTTGGATTGAGCGAGCTCAATAACAACTGCCCCCCTATTCTGTAACTTGTTTTAAGCTCACCTCAACGCTCACCCACAAATATATCTTGACACTGCGATGTGTAGTAACAGTAACTAAGCGGAGGTAGAGGTCTAGTTTCGTGACGGGGGACCGGCGGGGTGAGCTGCATTAGCGCGTAGCGAATAACAGCCCAGGGCTGAGCTTAAAACAAGTTACAGAATAGGGCGGCTGTTTGATTGTAGTTCCTGAGCTGACGAACACGAGTCTCTGTTAAAAATAATATCAAAAACGAAAAACTGAATTCCAAATTGACAAAATAATTAGTAGAGTAAGTTCGTATATCGAATTTTTTGTCGAGTCAGTTTTTCGAAATTTTGAAAAATGGCGGAGATATGGGTTGAAAACGTAAAAAATTACAAGAAAGGGGTCAGCGTAGACTACTGACTAGGTACAAATTTTATGTTCCGTCCACTGTATCTTGAACTCCGATTTCGATGCCTTAGAGCACACTCGTACTAACTTTTCGGAAAAAGTCGTTGCAATTAGTACCTAAGTGCACAAAATTTAAGGTTTACATTTCAACGGCGATTTCAAATAAATAATCTCTAAAACAACAAATTTTGCGTTTTTTTTTAAATTTCGAATATCTCAAAACTTTGGAATGTTTATATTATTTGGATTTATCTAGATTATAGGTACAAACGTCATTGGGAAACCTTAATGTCACGGGAAAATATTAGAATATGCAACATGGAACAACGGCTTTATTCCGATGCAATGAGGCTGTACCCGGAAAATAGGAATGTAAGTTCGTATGATATTGCCAAACTAAAGGACCTTCACAGACCCACGGCTAAGGTGACGGCTGAGCACAATAACAAAGAAGCTGCACAGGCATGTCCAGATCAACAAGCACAAGGGTTAGAGAAAACTCTCTACCTCTGTTGGCAGCCGGTTCATGCTTAAAATAAATTTGTGGGTTAATAAAGGTTTAGTAAATGGTTCCGGTGGCACTGTAACCGATTTGGTGTATCCACCTAATCGTGCACCACCCGCTGATCGCCCTTTGGTAGCAATTCAGATTTGACAACTACAATGGCCCAACCATAATGGGATCAACGCCTATCGCCGCTGTCACGAGAACTTGGCGTTCCAAGGAGCTCACATGTTCTAGAACTCAGTTTCCGCTTATATTAGCATGGGCAGTCACCATTCATAAGTCGCAGGGCTTGACGTTACCAAGGGTAGTGGTTGACCTTGGGTCTAGAGAACTTGCTGTGGGTTGATGTTGCACTTTCACGGGTTCAAAGACTGTGAGCGTCCGGATGGCGAGTGTACATCAGCAAATGGAGCCGCGGTATACGTCAGGAGTTAGTACTAGCCATGTGCCAAATGTGCTCCTAAATTCGAGCAAATCTTTTAACTCCAGACATATTTAAGAAATTAATGACGCCCGCCATCCTGACGTCAGGTTGGCGGGTGCATTTCCAGTTCTAGCTAATGGCTGCCTACTCAAGGGTGAAAGTACTGCCTTAGGTTATTGCTCGCAATGTGCTTCCATATGTATGCTTCCATTTGATAATGGCCACGATTTCAATTCAACCCCCATGGGTTAAAAAGGTATAAAATTACTCAATTCAATGTGCCACTAACGTCCCACTAGTAAGTAATAACTCATTGATAAATCGAACCTGTAGGGCTACCACGAGTGGCTATCGAAAACACACATTACGATACTATTCTCGACATCGAATATACGCGCTTCGAATAGATTTCGATTGTCACAAATTCGAGCAGTCTAATTTGTATCTCAGGGTACCGATATTCCCCAGCACCAACTACAAAACGTTAGTCGCTAGCGTTTCGTTTTCGATGCGTAATTTATTTGCGTTGGTCTCGTACTACTGCATTGGTACCATGTGTCACAAATTAGACAGACGATATCGAGAAATACCGTATCAACTGTAGTAAACTATTTTGCTTGCAAATTAGCGCGTGATATCTTATTATTTTGTCAAGAGATAAATCCGATCGAGACCTATCTCAAATTAAAGAATGTATAAAAATAATGTAATGTCATTCTACGCTAGCATCGAAATTAAACGATAAATGCTTGTGAGATAAGGCTGAATATATGTATGTTGTCTAGAACACACACACATTAAATTTGCAACGTAGTATCGGTGTAGCTAAGACACCGTCACGTTCTGACCGAACTATCGAGTTAACGATTGCGACTAAAGTAAACGTATAAGTGACACATGGTACAAATAATTTTTATAGTTCTATGAGTGATCGACAGGGGCGGTGTATAGATTCTCCATACTAATAATTTACACAGTCGTTAGCGACTAAAGTAAACGCGACTCACTGCAACCTCATACTAATGCACACAAATTTAATCAGTTGAGAAATGCGACCTGTAGAGGAGAACACCCGGACAAACGAATGCATTTTTGCCCAAGCTGAATGGGCAAACTTCGTTCGCTGCGCTCGCCTCGCTTGTTCAATTAGACTCATGAAGTTCACAGAAGCAGGGATTCTAAACCTTTTCTTTAAAGTTCCTAATTAGTTTGGAGCGTAAAGTTTGGAAATGGAACAGGGGGACATATTAAAACGTGCACTATAGGTACAAAAAACCTATACCTCTGTCTATAATCCAGTCTGGAATGTATAAATATTGTTATCAGTTGACATTTCGTAGGTCGACACTAACTTTGTCAAAAATGTTGTATGAAAGGTATGCTCCCCGTTTATCAGACTCCATGTCATCGATTTGACAATGAAATTGCAACACAAGCTGCAAATAACATACTTAAGTAACAAAGTGGGTCGTGAGTTCATTTGCAGTCACGTCATGTATAAGCAACGGTTGCTGTCGGCGGCCGATTAACAGTTGAATGTCGTTCACGTACCATTACCATACGGCGCGAACAGCAAGTTACTACCCAACTACTTTCCAGTAACTAATAGGATAGGGGGTCTTGGAAGAGAACATTTTAAAGTTCCGTAGCGAAAACGTAAGTGCTTCGAGTTTCGCAAGAAGATACGCTTCTTTGTTACGAAACCCTTTACTATGTGCAGCTCGACTCGAATTTTTAATCACACCTAAGTAAGTGTAGGTATAACAGATAGGGTATCGTCTATTATAATAAAATTCATCTATACAGGGTGTAATCGTTAAGAGTGCCCAGGCTAGGCAGGGTGTATTAACCACTATACTCCGCTAATATAAGAGATAACAAAAACCATAATCTGATATCGAAAGTCGTATAAGTAGAATTGAGTATACCTCATTCCATATAACATGAGAATTGGAACGGTCAAGTTCGTCTTGCTTGCTTTCGTATACCTGGGATGTCAAAAGGAAATAGTGTAGATGTGTTTTACTTATTTCGATCATTGAGTGGTTTCCAAACATAACAATGCTAATCTTTTTGGGTTTAAAAAAGTTTTTTTTTTAAATCGACTGAAATAGTGAGTATTTAATTTTACTTTTTTAGTTACTTCGAGTCCGCCTGTTCAAGTAAACTTATCACACAATCTGTGAATACGGTTATTCATCTCAGGGAAATTGAATTATATTTCGTTTAATTTAAAATGAGCTATGTTGAGAATTTAAGGTAGGTTCCCATCTGGATATCTGTAAAAAGTGAGGTAAGTATAAAGTTTTACTCGTTGGATCTTGAGCAATCTACTAATGTACCTACTTTTGATATCAGTTTAAAGGTTTTCGATATCTCTTATATTTACGAAGTGATTGCCTGCACCTTGCACACTTAATATATACCTACCTGCTGTTTCCAACTCATTTAACTGAAGTGCTTACCTACTTAAGAAATAAAAAGGAAATAAAAAAGTGGGTGCCGTGTTAATCTGCTCATAAATCACACACATACATAAAATAGTGCTCAGAATAATTCCGTGCTACCCTTACAAGGTCAAAATAATCTAGGACCAACGAATGTACGAAGTCACGGTGTTCAATTAACCAAGTAGTCATATTGAACCAACCACATGTTCAGTGAAACCCTTTGTTCGATAGTTTACTTCAGTTAAAGGCTGATAATTATGTATACCCTATTCCATATAATATTACAAAAATCGTGCGATAATCGTCATGCGATTTCAAGGAAGACCATTTTGAAATGCAAATACAATGATTTTGTTATATTTGGAAAGCACGAAATCTTCGATACAAGTAAAACTGATGATATTCTAGACTAGATAAACGAAAAAACGTAGAAATTGTACGTTGCAATTCTAATGTCATATGGAATGACGAGTAAAGCGTGTGATTATGTTATTATGTATTCTCATGTCGGTAGTAGTTGACATTTTAATTAGAACGGTGCATAAAAAGATCGATATGTCATTTAACATATTATTAGAGGCTCGTGTACGGTTGACGACAAAGACATATTTATAGTTTTACATCTTATTCCATGGTGAAAAGGCAACTATTTACTAGATAGAGGTGCTCGTTTGCGAGGAAATTGCACAGCATTTTAATGAAGATTTCACTAAGTCAACTACGTGTGTATAAAACTCGCAAGAATATGTGTAGTCCAAGACCCACCGACTGCGCGTATCGTATAAGCCACTGGTGGTCCCTGGAAGCACCCGAAGTGGTCCGCGAAGCCATCGATCAAAAAAAAGTGCCAACGAGTCGAAAAAACGACCCCTAAACAGTAAGTGGTCCATAGCAAAACAAAAAAAGCAATCAAATGGTCCCTCATCACTAAAAGGTTAAGAACCACAGGTATAAGCATACTGTGAGCACGACGAAACACTTCAAAATAACCAAAGTTTTAGCCACTACCCGCCCTAGTAATAAATAATAAATAAAGTGAGTTTACCGTACCTTGTTTTACGTTTTCCGTCATGATACTTATTTGACGAGGTTTTATTTAATATACTTAAATAACATTCGTGACGCGCTACCAACAAGGAAGAGAAATAATGATAATCCAAGTAAAAAAAAATGTTCAGTAACAATTGACTGAGCGTTTGGTCCTACACAGGTAATATTAACAAGGGGAACAGAAAAATCCCGAAGAGTAATTTGTCCGAAACCGTAATTATTCCGTAACATCAAAACTCCGAACGGTATTTTCCGCTAAACGCAAATTTGGACGCAGGTGATTTAATGGAATACATAAATCGGTTAGGTTAGTATTATTATTACCTGAAAAATCTAAAATTCCTTCAGCTGTTTGGTTGCTTGGTTTTCGGAATAATGAAATTCGCAAATGTATGCTTCCGTTAATGACTCTTCGGAATTATGTAATGTACCTAACCGTAAAGAAATAATGAACCGAAGTAATAATAATAAAATGATGCATCATATTCCTTGAACACTAGATGGGTGTCAATGAGGAGTGTGAGCTTGCTTACCTAGTGTTATGACAATGGCTGTCAAACAAGCCGGTAACGGGGAAACGAATGGGGGCTTTCAAGGCGGCATAATAGCGGTGGCGGGCGCGAGCTCGCTGACGTCGGCGGGAAGAAAAACTTGTGTGCAAGTAACAATCAAACTTAATGATAATGAGAAACTATACACTATTTATAAAATAAACCACACATTACATTCCATTTTCCATATTATTTATCTGAAATAACTGATTACTAATTGATAAGAACGGTAAGAAATATTTAACATAATATAACATAGCCAGCTCAAATATTCAGTAAAGCGCGGTACGTGCTAAGTAAATAAACGTTTTAAAAGTTTAATTTTTACAAATTAAAGTCTCTGCTTTAATTGGGCTGAAAATAAGATCTAGTATTGGTCTTGTCGCAAAACCCTAGACACATTTTAATAAGTGATTTCCATAAAAAATCAGCAAATAGGTATTCTATATTTTATTGTACATATATACAGTGTTTTTTTTTTAATGGGATAGTATGGGGAAATCCGAATCTAAAGGAGATAGAGGAAAAGTATCAAAGGAGATAGAGGAAAAGTATCCAAGGAGACATTAGGTGTTTTTTTTATGTAAACAAATTTGGCTCATTATAATTTTTGGTCAAGCGTGAGTTGTTCTTAAAAAATTATAACGTTGGTCAATTTTTTTTTGACGCGGGTCGTCTCTTTTTCATGTAAGGATTATTTTATTGTATGGAAAGAAAAAAATCTGAACAGCAGAAGTTGGTCAAATTTAATGAAAACTAATCTTCATACAGTTGGTTTATTACTTGAGTAAATGTTCGATGTGGCCGCCGTCTTGTCTTCTGCAGGTACGAGCACGCTTCAAGACACTTCTTGTTGCATTTAACAGAGACTTATGGTGAGTTGTGTTTAAAGTGTTGTAAACAGCATCTTTTAATTCTTGTACGGAGTTGTATCGGGATTCATAAATTCGACCCTTAAGGTAACCCCATAAGAAAAAATCTAATGGCGTTAAGTCGGGCGATCGTGGGGGCCACTTTATCGGCCCATATGTACCCATCCAAAACTTTTGGTCAAGCATTTTAACGAGCCAAATTTGTTTACATAAAAAAACACCTAATGTCTCCTTGGACATTTTTCCTCTATCTCCTTTAGATTCGGATTTCCCCATACTGTCCCATTTTAAAAAAACACTCTGTATAACTATCATATATTTTTTGTTAAGCGCCCGTGCCGTTGAATATAGCTACGCTCAGAAATCTTTTATGAAACCCGAGCGACGATGGTATAGTTCAATTTCAGTCTCGCTGGCTTGCTCGGGATTCAATAGGCACAATATCATCGCGCCAGATAACAACTTTACAGCTTTGTCATGCTTCACAAGGTATTCATTTCTTTTAGAATTGTTTAAGAGATCTCATTAAACTACAGGCAATTTAGAGAAAATAACGGGTTATTGTGTTTGTCAACTCAAGGAGCAAGAATAGAAAACTAGGAAAGAACTCAATACATGACAGTAGAGGTCATCACCGGTGTTATTAAGGGACATTATTCTTCTTTGTTACTCACAACAGGTGGAAGTAAGAAGGTTACGATTCCTCTATGATCTCGACTCGACGTACCTACGCGTCTTCAATTTTCTTAGTAATCATTTTCAACCAGATCTTGAGATCCTTATTTAATCGATTTTATTATGAATTGCTATTTTTAGAAAGAGCAAAAAACTAGAATTACCGGGACTTCTAGAAAATAACTAAAAAATGGAAAATGGTTAACAATCCCAACTAGGATACTGAACGCCGTTGAAACACTATGAGAGCGACTCATCCATACAACTACACACTATTGTTGAAGAGGGTCTCCATGCTGAACACCAACTTGGGACAGAATACGGTCCGGTCCGTGAAAGAGATTAGATGGCGACTGATAGTAGAAAGTAGAAAAGGATAGAGCGCTGGAATGCTCTCCACGACCTGGCTCAACAGAACGTCTCTCTCCAAGGAGTTGAGAGCGTTTTTCAAATCCAGTTTTACAATGACGTTACCTGCATTTGCAGGATCAAATGCAAAAGTGCGCACGGCTGCTTCACATCCTAAACGCGTCCCAAAACCAAGTTGATGTGGCTGAAGATAGGAACCCATTTCTCCCGTACCGCATGGCACCCAAGCTTGCCCACAAACCGCCGAAAAGTGCTCCTCACGGCTATCGGCTCTCTGTCTGTTACCCCTTCACGCTTAAACCGCTGAACCCATTTAGATGAAATTTGGTAGTTTGAGTCCCGGGGAAGGACATAGGGTAGTTTCTATCCCGGAAAACATCCCTTAGGGGATTGAAACCGGGGGTGAAAGTTTGTATAGAGCTACGATATAAAAAAGTTCCACGCGGACGGTGTCGCGGGCAGAAGCTAATAATAGTAAAGAATAAATTTTAGCTAGATGCTACAACTTCCTAAGCGAAATATGGAGCTGAATGCAACTTGAGCACTAGGAAAATTCCAGTTTGTATTAATTGTGACAGTCCTTAATCTCCGCAGTAAGTTAGGTTAAAGAGGCAGTGAAAGTTATGTATGCAGAATTGATTATAATTTGTTTTCTTGATGGCCTAGTGCACGCCAGGGTTAAAAACGGAAATTTGATAGGATTACATATTTTCTATAGTCATTATTTTACTTATGTACTGATCTGCTTATACAATTTTCAATATTTGATAAAAAAAAAAATTCCTTTTTGGGAAGTTACAGTTACAATTTCTTAACCATGTCTATAATAAAACCTGACTTGGTGGATTGCGCAAATTTGATATGTCTCTATTCTGGGAGTGATATATTATTTACCCGACTGCTGCAGACGGAGCATTATGTTTTCCGCGTACCGCGTGCATGTCAAAAAGGCTTGATGGACTTTTACATGCGAGGTCTTTGATTTCCTTTTAGTCATGGAAGTGAAGTGACAAGTGGCTACTATAACTAAAATATAATTTACGTCAATTTCATGACTGTACATTTCGCGTGTAAATGTAATTAACTTAATAATTAATAAAAACGTGAAATAGTTTTATAAATAAGAAATATGAGAAACTTTTCTATGAAAAGTGCACCGTGACGACCCTTAAGGCTTTCACTGTGAATAGAGAAAAGAGACAACCGAGGATGAAGTCGAAAAATTCAATCGTATATACCGGATTCGGTCAGAGGCTGAGTTAGTAAAGATATATCTGAGTATTCAAATAGCAAAATAAATCGAACAGGTTTGCATTTATTTCGAGTAAATTGTATATTTTATTGTTGACTTTACAATGCCTACTTAATTGTACGAATGTAATTACTATATCGGAGAAGGCTAAAATATATTCTTATTGCATTGTCGTTTTTAAAGCAATGTGGTGGTGGTTCTTACCAATTAATTTATCGGATCATTTAATTCCGATTTTGTAAACTTATTGTTCACAACGTTATTTCATAGATGTGATTCACTTTTATCGTTTACGCGAAATATGTTGGAAATACAAATGCAATGGAAGAACTCGAGCCCGCCGGGGCGCTGTGAATCAACAGTTACAGATTTCAGGTACATTCCATTGTACAGCAAGCCCATACGACAAATAAATTAGAACTCAAGACATGCGCAGTGAGAATAAGAATAAACCATCACGTGCGGGAGAGCTCTCAGGGACCCGTACCCTAAAATATTTTCAATGTATTTTCAGAATTCATTATTTATGATTGTTTATACTAGGTCTGAACCATATTGCTAGTTAAGTCTCGCATTCATCATGATACACGACCGCATTTAGGGAACCGCTCCACAAATACCGATACCTACCGATGATTCTTCGTAGTTTACGATTTAACAATCTAACTTTAGACATATAAACCAGATGGCTAGCTCACGCTCAATATAAATATTTCAATACACTTTACGCACACCTATATTAGCGAATAAAATAAAAACGAATAAACATAAAAGAGGACGAGTTTCATTAAATAAAAACGAAAACCTCTCACATTTTAATATAAATCGTCGTATAAAACAAATGAAACAATAAACACGATATCTGCAACAAAGAACATGACTTACCTTTTAAAGTCCGCCTTTAGAGATCAATCAGATATTAAGCCAAATGTGTGTTAGGCACTCTTCAGATGCGTCCGCCGCGATATTAATTAGCTCCGGCGTTCATGATCGCGCGGATGGAATAGGCAAACCCGGCGCGTAATGCACTGTTTACAAGGCCGGCGCCGACGGCGACCGCTAGGCGAATATCCCGAGAAACGTCGTGCACGAGCGGCCACACGAAACGCTCAGATCGATACCGGCGCTGCCGCGCTCCCTCTCCAGTGCTCCTCTAACCCGGAGGCTCGTACGGGCTAGGGCACAGACTCAATGCTGATAAAGATGAGGCTTAATCAGATGAATATTAACACTGACAAATATCTAATTTAATCGGCGTTAGTTAGATTTGCACAGCATTTGAAACCGTGACGTAGTAGGACGCAAGAGAAGCGGGGAGAGCATGCGCGGTGCGAGATAGGCGCGGCGACGCGAACCGACACGGCGGCGGCGGAGGCGGAGGCGGCGGCGGTGTGAGCGCTGCCGAGCACCGGGCCGAGGACAAAGCGAAGCACGTCTGCAGCCCAGGTGTAGCCGGTTTAAGGCTGCCGCATCAACCACCCCCGCCGGACGCCACTCCGCCGCGTCTTGCCACGCTCTGAGACGCACGCAATGTTAATACATCTATATCGACACGCACCGAGCCGACCTCGGCTTTGCTACCCTCACCGACCAACTAAATATGGAATATACTCTTACAACAATACTTATTCCTCCATACGTGTTTTCTACGTTCCTACAAAAATAAAATACGGCATGACCTGCTTATTCAGCGCACTCGCGATAGTAGCGAAAACGGCATTCATAATAGTAAATCTATAATTTATTCGCATTTGAAGATACAATTTTTTCGATTTCTGCAAACATTTATATTTTTGTTTAAGACGGGTTTTTTTATCTTGTGTCTCAGTTTTGTAGCAACAGACCTCGTTTGAACCTCCTATGAGATATCAGTTGCATTCATAAAAATCAAGGCACACATTTTTGACAATTGTGTGGCTTGGAAATGAAAAGGTTGAAAGTAGGTAGCGCAGCAAAATGTACTTATTTTTAACGTATTCCTAAAATAAGTATGCTCGTATTACGCAAACGTTTTACGATTCAAGTAATTCTTGGCCGATTGGGTTAAGTTCCGAATCCCTCTGCGATTGTGAATGCAAAGTCATCACATTTTGTATGATTTCCCATAAGATCTCATTTACAGCCAGGTAGGCGAAAAAAGCTTTTACCCAGAAGAGACAACTTAAGATCAGTTGTTTGTCATGTATGAGCAAAAAGTTGCTAATAAAAGTGTACATTTGGAGTATTGCCCTTTATGGCAGCGAAACGTGGACAATGACACAAAGGGACCGAGAAAGACTGGAAGCGTTTGAAATGTGGTGTTGGAGACGGATGGAAGGTATAAGCTGGACTGAGAGAGTAACAAATGAGAACGTGTTGAGAAGGGTAAAAGAGAAGAGAGCGATCTTGGACACCATCAGCAGTAGAAGGGGGAAAATTATTGGTCATTTGATACGGCACGACAACTTCTTTAAAACCATAATGGAAGGAAAAATAGAAGGAAGGAGAGGCAGGGGAAGACCACGACGCAGTTATATGGACCAAATAAAGGAAAAAACTGGTGTCGTGTCGTATCAGCAAATCAAAGGGCTGGCGTACGACAGAGAGAAATGGAAAATAAATAATAACTGAAAAATAATAACTTAAATTAAGAAAGAAAAAAACCACAATAGTTTCGAAAGTTTACAGCACCCAGGTAAGGGCCTTAAAGGGATGCCTTGATTTTAGTCGAACACGCCCCTAGACAGAGATACGCTTATGCCTTCCGCGCACGAGAAAAAGAGATGTAACACTCTTCGGGAATGGCTATTTTAGACAAATATTGATAAATGCCTAACTTAGTGAAGTGTTATTTAAATTTCATCAAGTGAGTTATTAGATGAGATAAAATACTTTAGTATTAACTTGATTGTGTCGTAAAATAATGTATCGTTCGAGTAGGCCGAGTAAAAAAAGGAAAATACAGACCACACTTTGGATATTTTCTATTGCGGAAATTTTAAGCAATCTTGTATCGATCAAATCAGATAGTCAAGAATCATATATCTCAAAATCAGACCTTATTGTTTCTTAATCTAGTCAGAACGACGTTTCAAAGCACGCTATAATTTCCAATGCACCGCCTTAATTCATACCTTGAACCACATATTCGCGAAAAAGATTGAAATATTATTAGGATCGGAAGCGAAGCAAGGGAAAATATCCTATGAAGACAATAGAGACTTGTTCAGATATTTGTGACCACTTTGGCCGCTCCGATATATCTGATGGCGACTGTATCCTACACCATTAAACGACCGATCATCATCCTCCTAGCGTCCATTTCGGGAAACTATGATTACCTACAGAAAAAAAACCATCAATTTTTTTATGGTCTACTTTTTAGGGTTCCGTACCCAAAGGATAAAAACGGGACCCTATTACTAAGACTTCGCTGTCTGTCCGTCCGTCCGTCTGTCTGTCACCAGGCTGTATCTCAAGAACCGCGATAGCTAGACAGTTGAAATTTTCACAGATGATGTATTTCTGTTGCCGCTATAACAACAAATACTAAAAATAAAAGAAAATAAATATTTACGGGGGGCTCCCATACAAAAAACGTGTTTTTTTTTCAGGCTGTATCTCAAAAACCGCGATAGCTAGACAGTTGAAATTTTCACAAATTATGTATTTCGATTGCCGCTATAACAACAAATACTAAATACAAAATAAAATAAATATTTAAGGGACCCATACAACAAACTTCTTTTTTTGCTGTTTTTTATAGATAATGGTACGGAACCCTTCGTGCGCGAGTCCGACTCGCACTTGGCCGGTTTTTCCGATTTACTTTCATGAAATTTGGTATAGCGATAGTTTGTGGTCCATGGAAGATGATAAGGGCAGTCTTTATCCGGGAAATCATCATTCCCTATAAAATTCAAATAAAATTTGGTCTAGAGATATTTTGAATCCGTAATGCCGTTTTCATCCCTTATAGGAAGTTTTTAAGATGGAATCAACATTTTAAATATGTACCCCCTTATTCATAAATGTCCATCAAACCTACGAGGGTAATATTTATTCATGCTGGTTACTACTACACAGAAGAGGATAAGGCACATGGACAAACACTGAAAGTTGCAGGTGTACTGACATTTAGTTAAAAACTGTTTTTCCCATGAAAACTATATGTGGCGTGCTCACGGGTCTCAAGTCCACGGAATCTTCACGAGTGAGCAAAGGACGGGAAAACAAAAAACTTTGTTTACAGAAACGTGTTAAACTAAATAATATGTCGCAGTTACTAATCATTTATTTATCTGTTCATTAAATTCAGGTTGTACGCATTATTGATGATTACAAATCAAAACCATCATTTTCTTTTATTATTTAAAGTAAGCAATGATAAAAAATCAGCTTGGATAAAAAAATAAGCTACCCAAATTACTAATTCTACGCAGACGAAGTCGCGGGCAAAAGCTAGTGGGAAATAATTTTTCCAACATCCGATAACAACCGGGACAAAAAGCAATCCCATCCCATTCGCAACAGGAGCGAAATGGTAAAGGATTACGCCAGGTTATAGGTAACCTGGCGTAACCCTTTACCATTTCTCTGAATTACTAAACTATTTTGTCCTATTTTCTTTTACTACCTATCTTACTATTCGACAAACTTCGTTTGCCTTTTTTTGTTTGTCCGACACTTAGTTCGCGACGTTTACGGCTGGCCATTTTATGGTTAAGCTTTTGTAATTGTTTGACAAATCAATGATTCCCAATTATTGGTAGGTATACCGCAATATATGATACCGAACGTAACGATTCGGTTAATAATCTGTTTGTATGTTATCAAATCGACTTTATTATATTTGACATATTATTGTTTATACGGAGCACACATATGTTACTAATTCATATGTTTGTTTATAAAAATGGTTGTTACCTATGCATTTTCAATATTTAAAAACATTAGCAAAAAGTTTGAAATTAAACTAAGGTTATCCTCCCAAAGCTGTGTTTATGGTGAATAATGTATACAAACAAGTGTATACTACTCAATTATTAATTTATTATACACTATACACACATATATTAGTTCTTTAAATAGATCGATACTAAATAATTATATTTGTTTATCAATTTCAGGGACCGGACAACCCTTTCCGCGGTAAAAGCCTTTCAATGGGTATCCCTTAAACACGGCTAACCCATTGAAAGACTTTCCAGTTTGAACTGCTAGCCCATTTTGACTACCTCTTATCGAAATCTTAGCAAAAAATTATAAAGCTTTCCCTTTAGTAATGTCGTAGCGTAGCGTGAAAGAGACAGGATTAGTGTTCTACGCTATTGTATGAAAAGGAAAGAAAATACGTGCCTAGGGAAGGGTTTGTAAAATTAATTTGTTCGCCTACCATACATACTACATACTACATACTAGTACGAATACAGCTACCAGTTGCTGCGCTTACTATTGCATTCGGAGTAATGTGTGTTTTATGAACAAGGTAGACGATTTAAATTAGCTCGCTTATATGCTAAAAGGGAAGCCCTTTATAAGGCTAACCCTTATAAGGTATTGGTGAGCGGGTAGTAAGGGTTTCGTAAGGGTATTGAGATACCGATTGCTCATATGGGTTAGCGTTTATATAAGGGCTTTAAAAGCAAAATGAATGGGTTTCGTTGGGCAAAGGGTATGGTGAGTTAAGCCTTATGCAAAACCCATACAAAACCCTTTATAAGGGATAACGGGCCGGTCCCTGATCAATTTATTTCTTCCGATCTGACCCTTACTTATATTGTTATACACTACATATGTAAGTATTAGGTAGTACAAAAGTGTTCGGTTCTGGCGCTTCACCGGCCGCTGCCGCAGCACGCTCGCTACGATCGCTCGGCTCGCGCGATGTAGGGTCGCAGTTCACCTAACCACTCCACTCCACTGTGAAACAAAAGTTGTAACAAGCCAAAGCTCAAATGACTGTAGCGGTAAAAGATTTTCGGACAACAACCATTTGGATAACATCAAATGGTAAATGAAAAAAGTAATGAATTGTATATTCGGAGAACTCATAAAAAAACGAAAAGTTATCGGACAAACGATATTCGGTCAATACATTTTAGTGATTGCGATAGGTTACCGTTACGCCAGTTACGCCACTACTAAAAAGCTACCGACTAGTTATTGCGAAAGAAATTAGGATCCAGTGTTGGAATTGTACAATACGTCAAAACAAGCAGAAGGCCTATAAAAGCGGGGTAGGCTAAAAATAATTGAAAAGAAAGTTGTTTTCAGTGTTACGAGGGCTGCTACTTATGTATCCGGAATAGAAAAAATAATCAAACGTACTTTACTAAATATAGTTTTATTGTTTTTCAAAATATTCTCCGTGATGATCGATGCACTTTTGCATACGTGTAAACCAATTTTTAAAGCACTTTTGCCACTCTGATTGAGGTATCTCCAAAACGTGTTGTTTGAACGCGTCGAGCGCATTCTTCACGGGTCGAAAATCGTTGACCACGTAATTTATTCTTTACATTTGGAAATAAATAAAAATCATTGGGTGCCAAATCAGGGCTGTACGGAGGGTGACCCGTTAATTCTATATTTTGACCTTCCCAAAAACGAGTTGTTTCGCGTGATGTATGACAGCTGGCGTCGTCATGGAGAAGAATGATTCTGCGTCGCTGGTTGTCTTTACGTATTTCTTCAAACACTTCTGGCAAACAAATGGTCGTGTACCACTCCGAATTAACCGTTTTACGATTTTCTAGTGGCACTGTAGCCACATGGCCATTCATACCAAAAAAGCAGGCGACCATTTGCTTCAAGGTGCTTTTTGCACGAGTAACTTTCGTAGGGTTCGGCTCATTTTGAAACACCCACACTGTTGATTGCTGTTTAGTTTCGGGATCATACGCATATATCCAAGATTCGTCACCTGTGTAGATATTATAAACAGCTTTTGAGTCACCACGGTTATATTTTTTTAAAAATTTTTTGCACCATTCGAAGCGAGCCTCTTTTTGATCCTTAGTTAAATTGTGCGGTATCCAACGCGAACAAATTTTTTTACAGCTAAATGTTCATGTAATATCTTATTAATGCTCGTCATAGATATCCCCAGAATTGCCTCTATCTCGCGATACGTAACATGACGGTCATGCATTATAAGTTTCCGCACTGCTTCAATATTTTGTGGTACAACGGCCGATTTCGGGCGACCTTCCTTAACTTCGTCCGTAAGCATACTACGTCCACGATTGAACTCACTAAACCAGTGATACACAGTAGTTTTTGATGGAGCTTCATCACCAAAAGTCAAAGTTAATTGATCTATGCATTGTTCTTGCGTTAAGCCACGCCGAAAATCGTAATAAATCATAGCACGAATATTTTCACGAGTAAGTTCCATTCTTGCAACGAGATAACATTTTAAACCCGCCAAAAACAAAAGACTAGCGTACTCAAGAAAAAAAAATGGCGGCCAGTATTAAAAGAAAGTTCAAATTTTACCATGGAGGTCAAAAATTGTGTTTAAGAAAGTTGGAATCCCGGATTCTGGATACATAAGTAGCAGCCCTCGTATTAAATTGTTGCGGTTTCTTCCTTCGGCCCGCGACTTTGTCCGCGTAGACGGGGTAACCGCATTAAAGGATGTGCGCTACTACTAAACATTTCCATAGATATATAAACTATAGTATTCATTATCGCAATCCCGGCACAACCGGGAATTACGCGAGGAGGACGGTGATGATACAAACAAACACCTTTCCGGGATAAAAAATAATTCTGTCTCTACCAAATTCATCACAATAGGATGAGCTATGTTCACGTGCTTTCCGAATAGTTAGTGATAGAGATGGAGTATTGATTTGGTATGCTAACAAAAGAGAAAATATTCGTATGACCACGGTAAACAGCCATAAGCTTTTGTGCATCGGAAATTGCCAGACCTGCGTACATTTTAGGTAGGTACATATAGGGTAAACCGACAGCGAAAACAAGATTCCTATCAACTTACGGAAGCACCATCTGACTCGAACAAAAATTAGGACTATATTAGAGCCCAATATCTCGCAGACGAATCGCTGAGTTGAAAAGTGGTTAAAAGAAACCCATAATATTTTTGAACAAGCTATCTAACGATACCCCATACCATGTAGGTTTGACGAGAAAAAATAATTACATCCCCACTTTGGGTGAATTACCCATGCTGAATTGCAGTTTTCTACTAGTAAGGGTTAGGTACTGAGCTAAGCTGAACACGGACGGTACAGATAGGGGAGGTAAAAACTGACCATCCTGTATTTATATTGAACCTTAATACAATGCACATGTCAAATCATGGTAAATTATTATCATAAAATTTCTAGGGATCAATGATGGAAAAAATATTTATTTGTTTACATCTTAAAACAGCGTTTTATAGTTTTAGGCACCTGTGAATGTGAACGCATAATCTTATTCCTTGATTTTATTAATTAATTCGATAGGTAATGCGCATTTACGTTATATATGTGTTAACATGTGTCAAAAAATGTAATTAAGATATCCCCCACTGTAATAAGAAAATAATCGTCAGGGAATACATCCAACTTTAACAGTTAATTCTAAGCGCTCATTTCATCAGCGAGTTTATGTATAACTTTAATCATTCAAACAACATTTCAAAGTACACGAATTCACGGTAAAAAACATCAGGTCACCCTAAATTATAAAACCGCAATAATTTTTATTTAATATTTAACACGAGTTTTATTTACATAATATACCTACTATTATTTATAATATCCAACTATATAAGCAATTTACGGGATCCTAAAAATATAACGCTCCGTTAACGTTGTATTTTTCATGGGTTTTTACGAGTCCGATTTAAACCTGGTAACGTTCTTCGTTTTTTACTATTATTTTTGCAATTTAGATGTAAAATTAAACTAAGATCATGACAGGATTTAAAAAAACTGTACAACCTTGCACTATTTCAGGAAATATAACCGTATTCTTTGTCCACGAGTGTATCTATCCCACGTTAAATACATTCCGTCTACTATGACAGCATCATATGTGGCGTATAGGTACTAGTATGTAAGTCATGGAAATAACGTGATAATAAGAGGTCAAAGCAATTCTGCCGTTGGTGGAGAAATTTACGACGTCATAAAGATCGGTCAGTTACATGACGGTTGACGGGCTGTAATCTGCTGGCGCTTGGCGACAGTTGCTTTCAACTTGATACCTCATAATAAAATAAATACATTCAATTTGACCCCTTCATCTCATCTATGTCACTGCTTTTTATCTAAACATCTAATCGATTGATAGAGACATGTCTCTATCAATCGATTAGATGATTCATGAATTAAGAAAACATTAGTAATATAATATATATATATGGTGCAAAATAAATAAGCTCACTAAGACCCAGATCGAGACGAGGCACGGAAGGCGCCCGCTAAGTAAGTGTATTTGACGTTAAAGCTGCTCGGAACGCGTAAGTAGGCACACAGCTACACTTACTCGAACAGTTGCCATCAGATATATCGGAGCGGCCAAAGTGCTCACAAATATCTGAACACGTCGCTATTGTCGAGGCATTAGAGGCGTGTTCTGATATTTGTGAGCACTTTGAGAAATCTAATGGCGACTCTACTACCATCCTCCCTCACGCATCATTCAGTAACTGTAAATATTCTGATTTTTATGCTCACTGTTAATTACATAAAACTTCACAAAGGCATACAAAAACGAATGAGTTGAATGTCTTTCGCAACCAGATTTCCAGCACTCCAGCTAGAAAACGACGTGTAATGTGGGTCGTAAGTAGAGTAAGGTCGGGTAGCATTCCCGTTGTTCGTAAATTTAACATTATACATATTAAACACCAATTTTATTTATATTTAGAAAGGTATGCATGTACGTTGTTTACTTACCGCAGGTACATATGTATGTTGCCGGGTCTACAAGGACATTTTTATCCCCTGAAACAACCCCAAGAGAGCATCGTAAGTTTTGATGAGTATAATCATTAAACAGCTTCTTACAACGATTAGTACGCGAGGGTTTACTGAATATTAATTAATTAAACGAGAGAGCGGAACGTACGAAGTTCTCCGTTTCAGCGTGGCCAAAATTATTACGTATGTTCGGTCGTCCGACTGCTTTCCTCTACATGTCACATTTCTCAACCTTTTCTCTCGAAATTTTTGTGATCATGTTCGTCAATATACGGCTCGAAAAATGAGGGCTTTAAAGCCCAATAACTCGCAAAAGCATCACTGAGTTGAAAAATAGTTTTAAGACGTTGAAAAAAATTACATCCCCACTTTGGCTGTCGGGGAGATACCCTAAGAAAAATATTTTTTTCAAGATTTTATTCTACAGTTTTGTCGGCGTGATTGATTAACACATACAGTTTCTTAATAGTAAGGGTTACTTAGCTAAGTCAAAGACGGACAGACGGACGGACATGGCGAAACTATAAGAGTTCCTTGTTGACTACGGAACCCTAAAAAAGACTCGCGATGTCTTCAACTCACAGAGCCACTACTTTTAGAATTTTATTTAAGTTGGACTATAACGTTCGCAGTCACTTATACTTAAAATGTTTCGGATATGACATGAGGCTCTTCACTTGGGGGAAAGACAATAAACCTAATGAACACACGGCGAATTTTCATTGTTACGGCCATATAGCCCTATATGGCCGTAACAACATATATAAAAAAATATGTATGAGTATCGTAAAAATTTAAATCTGTAAAATTGTGTGTAATCAGATGAATATGTTTTTCTTCGTGATTATCCTTGTCGCCAAATTAAACAATATTTCACCCTCAACTCGACAACCACTAGCTTAGTCACAGATTAAATAATAGTTCTGCTTAGTTGGCAGTGACCCTCTGCTAAGTAGCCGCAGGTCTTGGTTTCGAATCCCGGTATTTATATCTTTATGATGTGATGAGGACGAATATTTGTTTCCCAGTGTTGGTCATTTTGTATGTAGTTAAGTATTAATGTATCTACATCGTGGTCTAGTTCCCAAAGGACAAGCATTGCTTAGCTTGGGACAAGGTCGATTTATATAAGAATCTCCTACAGTAAAACAATATTGAAGTATATACGGGTTAAAAGACATTATTCGTGACTTGTTAATCCTTAATCTGTTTGTTCCACGTTTCGTTTGATCTACATATTATAGCCTCAACCAAATCTCTCCGACTATATGAGTACGAGTTACCGTTCACATGATAATTGCATTTCCAATTTAATAATTAGCCTTGTGCTTATGGATAACATTCATCTAAACGTTAGGGTTAACAGTTGAAAATTCATTTTCTTATTTCCATAAGAATACGCCAAGTCCTATCAATTTATTTAGTTTATTGCTACTAAGGGCGGGTTGCACCATCTTACGATTAACTATAAGAAAAGGCTGACCAGACTATCAAAAATGATTTATATAAATAAATCAACAAATATTTCCGTGGAATAATGTATTGCCAGCCCGGACAACGTTTTAATAATGAAAAAGTGAGGAGGTGAGATGAAAGGTTGAACATTTATAGTAAAATCGAAAACTATTACGCCGCAAAATTACCACGCTGGGCGAGTGACATATTCCGCGTGAGCGCCTGACGTAGCATTCATATACAGCCCCCCTATTCTGTAACTTGTTTTATGCTCACCTCAACGCTCACCCACAAATATATCTTGACACCGCGATGCGTTGTAACCAAGCGTAGGTAAAGGTCTAGTTTCGTGACGGGTGAACGGCGGGGTGAGCCGCATTAACGCTTAGCGAATAACAGCACAGGACAGGAACTAAAATAGTCAGCTATGTACCAATAAAGTAAAGGCCTGTGGTTGCTCAGTATCAGAAGCCCAACTTCCTAATTGCATTTCCGGCCATGGCAAAAGCTATTAGGTATACTTCACTCGAAACCTTTCACAGTAGAGTAGAATTTATAACCAAACCCGGTAATTATTATAATATTATTAGTGAAACTAATGTTTAGTCAATGAAGTATGCAGTCAAGTGCAAAACTGTGTATAAAATTAATTCTGTCATGAATATATGCGAAAATCTTAATTCGCCGACATAAAATCCAATGACACAGTTGTATTTATGCTCCCATATTTTTGCACTTGAGTAGACCAATCAAAATGTAGTAGGAAATATTATTGGACCTTTTTATTACTTACGATAGGCCGTATTTGACCAAAATGGAATAAGCAGCTAACCTGTGGTGAACTGGCAAGTTTGTATGGACAAATTGGGAATTAACTCTGTTCTAATATGGTTGGCTTGTTTGTTGCTACTCTAAGTGCTAACTTAGAGTAGCAACATCTCGAATCACTCAGAACCTTGGCTCTATAGTTGACTGTTTGAAGTGGTATGTGTGGAAGTGTTCTATAGTGACGGCACTGGATAAGGAATAGTACCTAGGTACTAACAGTGCCTAAAGAAGGTCCACTCCCTCAGTTAGGTGTCAAATTTATACAATAAACTATACTTGTGCAATGACGTAAGAGAGGGTTGAGGACTGATCAAATAAACATCCAATTAAAGTACAGTGGGCGTAGCATGGTTGCCATTTTATCACTTATCGTTGTGGTAAAGACGCCCATCACGCTCTGACAAGTAAGCGAGTGCGAGAGTGACGGATGCCTTATCCCCAACGATAAGTGATAAAATGGCAACCGTGCTACGCCTGCTGAACGAGCGAGCGAAGCGAACCAACTTCTGCGTTTCACCTTGGGCAAAAATTCGTTCGTATGTCCGGTGTTCTCGTGAAATTCTTTCGTATGTCCGGTGTTCTCGTGAAATTCTTTCGTATGTCCGGTGTTCTCGTGAAATTTCGTGAGCAGGTTCAATAATGATTCGATTTTTGTTATGATACTGTTTCTAAAATTGAGTTTTTTTTTTGTTGATCACGTGCTCCCTAGTTCTACAACTCACAGAGATTATATTTATTTATTTATTACATGCAGAAACCATGGTTACAAAGGTGTTACAAACAAGATAAGTTCATATACGGTAACCCTGTAAGGGCGTAGCATAGGTAATATAAGTATAATTCGCAAAAGTACCTATCCTAAATGTATAATTCTATAGGTAGCATTGTTTTTTAAAATTATTTTATGATTTACTATGTACAATACTATTTATCTTAGAATTAGCTCGAATGAAAAACAAATGTGAGGTTACGTGGAGGGGTAGTCAAGAACCTCACCAAATATAACCAAGGGAGAGAGGGGGGTAAAAAAGTAGCCGAACAAAACCTCGCGTGATTTGTGCTCAAGCCCTAAGATATAAATTCCTGGATAAGTAATGTGGCTTACATGTATCCGTATTTTTGATATTTACTAGGATTCGATCATTTTTTTTATAGTATGAACAGATCTGGGGCGTCCGTACTGTGTCGCCACAAAACTATACAATACTTTAATCATGCGCATAGTAAGAAGGTAACGCAGTTTGCTGGTCACTTGTTTTCTTTATTTCACGAAATGCATAAATAAAGCTTAACATTTTATACCTAATTTTGTTGATATGTGGTGTGTTTATACCTAAACCTAGTAGTGGAAATTCTTGTACTGTTTCGATTTGTGTGTTTTTAAGTATACGAGTAGTTGAAGTTGAAAAGTGTCTAAAGGTGGTTTTTGATAGGGTCGGAAAGTCATTATTTTAGTTTTTGTGAAGTTAAGTTTTATTTGGTGATTATCTATCCGGCTTGTAATATCATCTAATATTTGTCGAATTTTACTAGAGATAGCTT
Source organism: Epinotia bilunana (assembly GCA_947049275.1). NCBI lineage: Eukaryota > Metazoa > Arthropoda > Insecta > Lepidoptera > Tortricidae > Epinotia > Epinotia bilunana. The sequence continues at coordinate 31,390,258 of OX346252.1, read as the reverse complement.
TTTGTAGAGATACATTGTCTGCAAATAGAGTGCATGGTATGTGCATGGTATGTCCATGATTTTTGGTAGGTCGTTTATATAAATAATGAACAGGACACATCCAATTACACTTCCCTGTGAAATTGAAGCATTACACGTAATTATGTTAATATGTGCCTTTGTCTCTTTCTAGCGCAATAGACATTTCAAAAATTATCTCCAACATATGAGTAAAATCTGTGAATTTTAACAATAATACAGTTAGTTTTTAGTGATGTGTTAGTGTCACGCGAGACTCGTATATAGATACTAAAATATCCTTGCGCCTTGTCTCGCCTTTCTATGGCCGGGCGCCCAGGAGTTAAAACAAGCAGTAAGTGACGAACGGCTAATGAAGTTTTCTTCCTGAATAATCACGAGACGAATAGGTCCGTGATACTATGATATATATTTTTAATGTGAATATGTTCTCACTGCTGTGGTGAAAAGTTGTATGTGTTATTAACTCGAGAGCAAAGTATTTGCATCTCGTGCTTTTGAGTAGGTACTATCGACAACACAGCTAATTGACCATCTGTGCACCTTAAGTACATTGTAATAAGGTTCTATATAAACACAGGATAGTCAGTTAACAGTGTTGTCGTTAGTACTGGCAGCAAAAACCAACTTTGCTCTCTTGTTGCAAAAATAACTATTCTGTACTGTAGGAATTGCAACGGGCGGCCGCATTGTTTGCTACAATTTGTTAAATTTATTCCGAAATGAGTGTATTGTTAAAATTTAGTTTTTTATATTTTGTTTTACGATTATTATTATATTTGTTGTGCGCATATAGTTTAAGTTCTTAAGTAATTTTAAAAATACTTAGCCCCTTCTTCATAAAAACTGAACAAACCTCAGTTAGCTAAAATAAGAAGTTTACTATTTAGAATTACTAAGTAATGCTACCGAGCCATGAATAGGTAGACTGAAAATGCCCGTCAGTCTGTAAAGCAGTTATTGCTGCATATATACTAACTTAAATTATTCCAGCGCTTGCATCTAAATTAGTCAGGGAATGGAAACGAAGCCACGTAGACTCAAAATGTCTATCCGCCTGTAAAACCTTTACGATCTGGCCGTTTCAGCTTTTTGCAGGCACATTTCTACATATGTATTTCGATTCGCAGAATTTTAATACGACGACGTCAAATTGTGATATTATCCACTCAAAAAAATTTAATAGGTCGAAACTGTGAAATCGAAATAAAAGTACCCAGCATCGACATCCCGGTTACGTCTAAGCTGTTAAACGAGCTATATAATGATGTCCATTAAGTTCATTCCTATATACTTAAAACGTGTGAGTTGTGCTTTGTGAGAGGAAATTCATGATACTAAAGTATAGAAAATACCCGAAAAAACCATCCCTTGAACATTTGATGAGCTTCGTAGATTTCTCGTGGATCCAATCACCATCTTGACTAAATAAATATATATGGGATCAGGTTGACGATGCCCGTCATCAAACAATAACAATATTAAGATAAACATAGAATGGAAATGACACGACGACAAATTATGAGCTTATGAACTCCGTTAAAGAACACTTTACAACTCAAATTGAAACGGTAACTCCGTAAAGATGTTAACTAGCTTGTTGACAGCAGGCAGATCTGTGTATCATCGTTAATCAATATTGCCTCAGGCGTCCTAATTGGCAAGCGTCCGTGGGATCCGCGCCATCAAGCGATGATCGCATCAAATGGAACGCGATTTTACTTACTGATATGGAAGGTCTAGGCCCTAGACCTCTACCAACCTAGACTAGGGTTTAGCGTACGATGATAGAGTAAACGACACTTTATAATGATAATATTAAAGAGAACTACATTTTATCAAGTCGACAAAGCAAACATGTAGCACGCATTAGGTGTAATAGTTACCCACACACACACACACACATTTAAGCATTACCATCGTTACCATATATAAGGGCGTTTTTAAAAATTCGTGTACCCAATTAGCGTGAGTTGTTTAATAAAAATTAACTCGGTGTCAGTTTTGTGACGACAATTAAGCATTCCAATTATGAGAAATTTAACTTGTTTCACATGTAAATAACGTGTATATGCATAGCATTTATAAATTGAAAAGAAAAAGTTAATTTGTATACAAACTGTATCCTTAATTGTCGTCACAAAACTGACCCTGACTTGATTTTTATTTAACAACTCACGCTAAATGGGTACACGATTTTTTTTAAATGCCCATAATCGCACCTATTAGGCAGGCACTTTATCCACATTTTTTGACATTGCTCACTAGAAAGTTGAAACTAGAAAGTATCCCGCTAGAAGCCGATAATGAATTATTAGATTATAATGACAGGATTTTTCAGAATTCTAATGTAACTAATCACGGATTCATAATTAAAATTTTGCCATACATAGGAAAAAATAGTGCTCGGGTTATGTCGATACAAATATACCTATGTGGATATAACCATGTACATACTATAAATATGATTCAATATGTATATTTTACAAGTAATCGTCGTCATAACTCTCACGCTCACACTCGTACTTGCCAAATAGGGATGAACGGTTTAAATCGGACATTTACACTAATAAAATTAATCCTCAAATTTGATAAAGGTAGGTACAATGCAAAACTAATGCTGTTATTACATTACAGGCGATTGTGACCTCTTCATTTTAAACAATGTAACGTAACAAAATTAACGGACACAAGTAACAAGAATGCATTCCAATATAATTAATTATCATTCGAATGATAACACTATTAAATACAACTCAAAGACGTTACGAAAGATTCGCAATCACTGTACTAGATAGCTCCGAGCAGAACCATGACGGAAAGTCGAATGGCTTGGTTAATGAAAATAATGAAAGGTTGGACCTGTCAACAAAACAAAATAGCGGACAGCGTCCTTAGCGATGTCCTAAACTGATGTTCGATGTATTTTTAATTACAACCGATTTTTTTTATTATTAAACTGTTTAGTATATAAAATTATAAAAAATACTTTTTCATTAAAAGACCACGAGCGGCGCTTGCGGTAGAAACATTGGGTCCTGTCAGCTGACATGAAATCATTTATGAAGGCTATAACTAAACCACTCGTCGACACTTCAGGGGACCGCCCCTGAATTACGTTGCGAGAGGTAAGCGCCCTATGCTGGCGCTTGCCTCTCGCAACGTATTTCAATAGCAATACGGAGATGTAAAGCCGCCAGCGTTATGGGCTCCATGCCGCAGACGGAACTGCTTGGATTTCTTTCTATGACTGGGTAGGTTAGTTCGATTAATTCATTTTGTAATTCATTTATAATTATTTGCTTGTTCGTTTCTTTATTATGTTGTTATATTGTAATTCGTTTCTAAAATAAATATTAATTCCATAAACATATTAGTTTAATTTCAAACACAATAATATTGCTTAACTAAACCACGGGTATGAACTGGATTTTTTAAATATCTATATTAACAGCACTAGCGAAACTGTGGCAACATTCGTGTGCAATGAAATGTCAAGTTACTCGTAGTTCGCCTAATTATGAATCCGAGTTTAGTTTTTAGTGGTTTAACAACATTATGGTGGATAATTTGCCAGTAAATGACCAACATGTTTGACACCTAAGCCTATTATTAAGTCCCAGGTTCCAATAGAACGAACATAATTAACAACTTGGACAAGTTTAAAAACCCTCGACATTGTGATTTCAAAGATCAATATCTCACAACCGGCTAAACCTATTTTGTTGAACCATCTCGGTCACGTCAGTTTACGGACAAAAAAACCGCATTAAAATCGGTCCATTCGTTTAGGTTTCCACCTACTATCCCACAGACAGGCACACAGACACACAGACACGTCAAACTCATAACTTTTTGGGTCGGGGGTTGGTGTGGTAAAATGGTTAAATAGAAATTATGTGGAATTTTAAAGGAAGAGAATTATTTCTTCTGTTTTGTTTGAATTTTAAACAAGGCAATTTTCTTTTATACTTAAATTTATACAAAATATGAACTTATGCAACTACATTTATTGCTTTTTCACTGAAGCCTTTCACTTAGGCTTATTTTTAACCGACTTCAAAAAAAGGAGGATGTTCTCAATTCGGTTGTATTTTTTTATAATTTCTTTTCCAATGTTTGTTACCTCAGACGGAACTCTGTCATTGATGAGCCGATTTGTAATATTATTTTTTTGTTGGTAAGAACATGCTTCCAGGTGGGTTTTTTCAAAAATTCAGTTGGATGATGGGTTCCATGAGGATTTGAGGGAACTCCTCAATTATATTAGGCACGCGTGTAGTGATTTTGGTATTTTCTATCATAACTCGTGTATTTACACCCGGAAATCATAAATTTGGTGGAGTGGAATTGATGATGAAGACCACAGATGACTTATGGAATTCCTCAATTATGTAAGGTACCGTCACAGATTCTGATAAGATTCCGTTGAAATAGCAACTAATAATGAAGTGCCAAAGGTGATCCTTGTGGAATCGACGGAAGTCCTCAAATATTATCAGTCACATACACGGTTTTTTTCTCTAATAATCAACGCATTTGCTCTCGGAAATCAGTTCATGTGGTCAATTGGAAAAGAAATGTGGAAATGTTTTCGTGGCTTGGCGGACTACTGAATTGAAGTCGGTTAAAACTTTGTTTTTAAAGTAAAGTATCAAGAATCAGTTGCGACTTAATTATTTTTATATCTAGTAAGTATTCGTTTAATATCCTAGACATCATAGTACATTTCGTGTTTACTAATGTTATTTTTCAGTGCTGATGTTATGACAATCTATGTGATGTTTTTGAAGTATATATATATATATATAATATAACGGAAGTTGGTTAATTATATGTAAATTCCAGGTAATTTTCTGTCATTAAGTTGCTTAATGATATTGAATACTGTTTTATTTGTAGCATTACTATCTCATTGCAGCTCCCCATTTGCAACCCTCCTTGGGACCTCCGAGCCAAAGTGCTCGCTAAGGTCTATCAACATAGGAGAGAGAGAGAGAAAAGAGAGGCAGGGCAGTTCCCCGACTGGCAGGAGTTGGACCGCGTTCGAGCGCTTGCCCAGAACGAATCGCTCCGCCAGTGGAAAGAAGAGTTGGGGTCCACGGATTACGGCCTAGTAACGGTGAAGGCAGTACTTCCTCTTTTAAAAAACTGGGTTGAGAGGCAGCATGGAACCCTGACGTTCCATATGGTGCAGATATTTACCAACCATGGCTGCTTTGGTATCTGCATCGCATAGGGAGGAATCCTCCCCTTGCTGCCATTAGTGTGGTGCGCCCCGTGGACACGGCGCGTCACACTTTAGAAGAATGCACAGCGTAGAGGTCCCAACGAACGAACTGATTTAGAATCAGTGACGCGGTCGGACGTCTCGTTGTCGGGTGTTATTAGAGCCATGCTTGACAATGAGGATGCATGGAAGGCGATGGCCTCCTTCAGTGACCAGGTTATGTGGCAGAAGGAGGCTGCAGCGAGAATGATCCCCTCGCGGATCCGCTCCGCCGGCGACGGACGGGAGGCAGAGCCAGGTGCTACGCGCATTTACTGCCTCCTCCGCCGTAGTGTGGGACGGTGCGGAGTTCGGGGAATGGGGTACCCTGCAAACATTGGTCCCACTGGACTGAATGCGCTTTAATTTGGCGCTTGTCTGTGGCCCCCGCCCGTCGGGACGCACGCGGTCGAATGCGGAAAGCGATCCCGCGGCGCCCGCGCTTAAGACGGAGCTGGCACTCGTTGGGTTTTTAGACGGTAGTCCAAGGCTTCTGCCGCGGTAAGTCCGTCATACATACCCGCATTATCATGATAATTATCGTGATAATAACAGATGGATAATTATCGATTGATAATAACAAAAACTTGCGGTGTTGACAGACGTGTATTTCCGCACTTGCGTCTTTCCGAACGCACGAAGTGTCAAAATGACGTGCCGCGCCGTGGAGTTTCCCCTTACAAGAAAAAATCAGTTCGGATTATGCCAAGTTGAGCGAACCCGAGTGTCATTGATTCTTATACTGGTGATAATTATCCGATTATTATCAAGAAGCGTAATTATCTTGATACTTTCGAACCCTGCGTAAAGGCATATCCCCAACGTAAAAAAAGGCTTTGGTAGATTGCATAGGTATTGCAGTTAGATCTGTCAAACTACTATCTTAATCCGAACCGGTTGAAATTCTAGTGCTTTTTTTGTACATTCCTGCATTAGTGAACATATGTTACATCTGAACTACTTTCCTAATCAGAACCGGATAAAATTCCAGTGCTTTTTTTGTACATACTTAATTAGTGTACAAATGCGGTCTCGGCAGCTCGACAGCGCTAGCAGCCTCTATAATGTCGTGAAGATTTCTGAAGCCCTCGTTGCATGGAGATTTTATGAATAACAAATGTGGAGTAAGAAAAATAAACAATGTAGGTATTTAGTTTAGGCAAGTTCATATTTGACAGATATTATAAGGTGTGTCACCTATAAATGGCTTAGCATATTACAAATAATATTCAACTACATAAACTAACTATTAGCGACCTCTGTATTCTTTTTAAAAGATCAGTACGTGTGCAACGCCGACACCGCGGCGTGGTAGTCCCGAGTCGTTCGTTTCATAGTATCCTCGTTCAGCGCTAGATGGCGTGGCGCGTCAATCTGTATCTGTATAAAGGGGTCTTTTACTACAGGGTTAATATAGGTATACATGCACCGATACAATCTTATTGAATTCGTATTGGCTCTCACAAAATGTCTAAAATTGGGGCGCACTTAAAAATAGGTCTAACATGGATGGAATTATTAGTCAGACATGTTTAGAATCACAATTGTAATAAAAACAGAGTTGTAATCCTGAAATTCAATTCTAATCATTCAAATCTAATCATGTATATTTTTAAGATTTAAGAACCTTGTTACCTTTTGTTGTACAGAGTTCAATTGTTGAATTATTTTGCACATTCAATAGGAAGAAATAATAGTTTCCTCCTTTCGTATGTTAGCAAAATGCTAAGCTATTGATTAGCATTCGCTTCGACTGCAGGTAAAGTTTATACCATGATACTGCTGCGTTAGTTGCGATACAGTGTTTCTGTTCTTAGTGCAATACTATTGTAAGAATAACACTTAGTTAAGGGCAATTAGTGAAGGGCAGGAAAGTGCTACAACACGACTCGTGAATTAATAGCAGTTAAACAGTTCGATTAGGTTTCGAATTATTTAGTAGGTATGCACGCGTAGCGTAGGTACTGTACTTTTACCCTGTAACGGGAAAGCTACTTTTTTCGTTTAGTAGTAACGACTGCTATTAATTTAAATATATTGTTAATAAAGTCCTCGCATTGGTTTACTTATTTCGCCACGACCACGACCCTGATACCTAATCGGTGATGTGAGAAATATCTACGATTCAAAACGAAGTATCTGAATTCAATTACATTTCAGCAGTTAATTCAATTTCTACATTCAATGACTGAGTTACGTCGTTTCATCTTTGGGTTTGCCTTTACTTAGTCATCTACTAGATTATGTAGAACGAAAACAATATTAGGAAAGTCTTGGAACTTTACTTGATGAACTGATGGGCTGATGAGAGAAATAGTACGTACAAGGTTATCGGCAAAACCATTAAAGTTCAGTTGATGATAAAGATTTAGTTAAAAGTATAAGCGTTCGTAATAACGGGGGCTATATGAAACATGACAAAAAAATCGTTTTCGACAAGTTTTTACGAATGCATCATAAAATAAAGCTACATAATTTTCACAAATATTTCTAAGGTTCATATCATAGTGGTACATTGTAGTCAACAATATCACAGTACGTCAATTGGCCAGTGCCATTTTCAAGACGAATGTATTGTCGCATAAATTATTACTTCCGTCGTAGTGAAACTGAGTGTGCGAGCAATTTATGTAGGTACAGAAGTATAATCACATGTATTCCGCAATGTGTGCTATGTACGTACATATAAATAGGATTATATGTACATAGCTCACATTGATTATATGTATATAGCAGTACTAAATATAGGATGCAGAAGCTTTTAAAAATCGATATGAGTGTGTGGGTGATCGCGGGGCTAGATACCGATACTAGTACTTAGTTTCGATTAAATAGGTAACTCCTACGCGAGATGTTTAATCACAAGAACGTGGCCTGCGATCATTTGTTCGCAAAGCATAGACACTTCGCGTAAATAGCAACTCTTGCCAAATCTATGTTAGTGAACTTTACATTTGGCACTCGATAGTGTGTCTGCGCTGTTACGTTAAAAATATGCGGCGTCATGAGCGAGTCACAGCGACCGTCCACGTTCGAGAGTGCTGGCCGCAATCCAGGGTACACGCGTCGGCAGCCGACCGCTCTTTCCATTTGTTTCCTTGTTCGCCGATCGCGAGGGGGAATGCGAACCAGTTCAAACCTTTAATGCCCTTGGCCGTCAAATTTATCCAATAAAAAATATATCATGTGAAAAAGAGGCCAAGTCTCGAAACTCTTCCACCGTAGAAAGTTGTGAGATATTTCGTAGAGCCAAGTCTCAAGCATTCTTATTAATCTTAATATGCTTGCTAAATAAAATTCTGCAACAGGCTATCACACAACTTTATTGCATTTACCTAAAGCTATGTACTCGCGAGCAAAAGTATCGAATCACTGCATTTTTTCATGTGCACATAATATCTTTGTAAATCGGATTTTTCTAAATAACTTAACCAATGTATTTATGTTTCTTGAAATATTAGCTTTATAAAAAACTATGAAACATCAAAATTAGCCCCGGATTTTTCAGATTATGGGCAATTTTCCGGTTTGTGAGCTGTTACGCGTTACGACGTGCATGAGTTACACTGTCCTTTACAGGGATATAGGGATATAACGGGGGTTGAGGGGGGTATCTTATCAGTCACTTATCCAAAGTCGACCGGTACACATCCGCATATTATCCTGTGAAGAACAACTGGAAAAATGGAAGCCACTGACGCTCAAGTCGCCGTAGGCGGATGACTACGCCCTTCTTGCAGAAGCTGGATAGCTCCTGCAAGAAGGACGTAGTCAACGTTCAGTAGCTGAATGGCGAGGTGAATCTGAGCCAATCAACAGTTTGTAAACTTTACCAGAGGTTCCAGCAAACTGGATCATTTACTTCAAGACCAAGAAGCGGCCGCAGAAGGTGCATATCAGAGAGGGACGACTTCTTCATTGTCTCGCCATTCATCCGAGATCTTCACCAGACAGGAATTACCATCCAGCAGCGTCTGCGCGACACAAGGGCACTAACTGAAGAGAAAGATTCGGGCTCGGGATCCTGCCCCGGCCACAGTTGACGAGTTGAAGATAGCTTTGCTGGAGGAGTGGGACGCTATTTCTCAAGACTACGTTAGAAAATTCATTAGGTCGATAAAAAAATCGCTTAACATGTGTCAGCAGGGCTAGGGGTGGCAATACCCGATACTAATTTAATGTTAATAAATCGTATTGTATGTTAAATAAGCCTTCTATTCCAAGCTTGCCTTGTTTATTTTTAGAGCATTTTCAGGCTACTTCCGTTATTCGGGTTTTTTCAGCCTTTGTAACTTGAATATTATTAAATTAGCACATTTTCCAATGCGCTACATTATCAGCTTTCATTTGGTACCATAATTTTCAGATTCGGGTGGGAAATTATAAAGATATTGGATGCTCATGAAAAAAAACAGTGATTCGATAGTTTTGGTGGCAATCGTATTGTGTGATAGCCAAGTCACAAAATTTTATTCAGACGGCCTCTTTTTTACATGGAATGTTTTTAAGAGGATCTCACTTATTTTTGTAGGTTATTGTGTTATCAATACATACAAATTATGAATGCAGTCCCATTCTTGCTTTTTAATTTTTTGTTCCATTCACTGCAAATGTAACTTTGTAATCTTATATACACTGGACCGAAATAACAAAATATTTTAGTTTTCCTGTTTCTTGCTTTCTGTCAGGCACTCCTCCTCCTTATAGTTTTGATGATCGGTCAGTCATTCAGTGAGTGACAAAATTAAGAAACTTTGACTAGTTATAATTCTTTAATACTGGTTCAAATTGAATGAAATTTTAATTATACCGTGTTTATACAATGCCTGCTTGGTTACTGAAAATTCAGGCTTCTAGTTTTATCCACAACGAAGTTAGAAGGAGGTCGAAAATGGCCTGACTGCTTAGAGACAAGGATGGTACGGCCGTGCCGCTGTTCTGCGCGACTTGGCGGGGGCACTGCCGTGCCCCCAGATATCGCTAAATGGGTTCCAACCACGGCTTATGGGAGCCTACGTCGAGTGACGCAGTAGCGGTGTAAGCTAACGAGGGTCATAAAAACTCCGCCATCACGTCGTACGATCCTGAACTGAGGTTATGTGTTCGCGAGCGTTTAATGCCTGCTTGACTGTAATTCATTCATTAATTACAATAATTACCATACACGCGCGAAAAAACACACCCAGATGAATGTTGTTAATGTGTGACGATAGCCCTAAATATCTATAGATAGAACTATCCAATATCTAACGATGGTCTCCTTACGCATTTATCTGTCTAATATTGTATAGTTCAAGAACGATTGCACTTGTCGAAATACCGATACCGACTAATCGTTAGTTTCAAGATATACTGTTCTCAGTCGGGCACTCAGTGTCAGAAGGCTCTGAGACTGTTTGGTTGTTCTATACTCGGCTTGGCTACACTTCCGTATGATGTCAATCTATAGAATTCAAGTGACAGCAACGACAATCTTACATTGCCCATTGTTTAAGGCAGCTGGCTAACAAGGAGCTTGTCGTAAACCTAAAATGTTTAACGTTTAACGCCAACTAAAGTATTTTACAATTGTGGGCGGGGCACATTGCACGTAGAACCGATGGCCGTTGGGGCGGAAAGGTTCTCGAGTGGCGACCACGTAGGTGTGGGTAGACACCTCCAAAAGGTGGACTGACGACCTTGTAAAGGTCGCGGGAGTCCGTTAGATGCGGGTGGCGCGGGACCGGTCATTGTGGCACTCTTTGGGGGAGGCCTATGTCCAGCAGAGGACGTCTTTCGGCTGATATCATGATGATGATGAAATTATTTTCGGGGGAGCAAAAGCAAGCCTTTCTTGCTAACAGTTCATAGATACAAATAAAGATAACATTGTACTGTCGGCCCATGAAAATGATGAGCACTTTAGTCAAATTAAATCATGATAAGGGAGAGTGAAGCGCGTGATGGTTAGATGTCAAACATTTAAATTTAGAGCCCATTGTTATGACATTCATGCAAATGAGTGTATAGTAGTGGCTTGTTGATCTCTGTTCTGCGATGTTGATAGACTGCAGTTAACTAAATTAGGACTAGATGTTTCACGACACTATGTCAAACTTGAAAGCTACAAATAATAAGAAGGTTAATTAAGGCGTTGTCAGTAACCGCTAGCTTATTAACATTGAGGTCTCGGGTTCTGATCAGATACAACGGATGTTTTTATTGGTATTGTATTATTTGGTATGTTTGGTATTAGAAAAAGACGCAACACATATTTAGGCACTTCTAAATGTTGGTAAATTGTTTTATGTATCTGATTACTAGTTTCGAAGACTAAATATATGCAATGAATACGAACTTACAAACTTTACTGCTTTATTAGAGTTAGTCCACGAAAGTTCAATTTTATGACCGTAAAATAAGACCTACTCTGAGCTCCATTATTGATAAATAATCTAAATAAACTATAATAAGGACTAGTATAATCGAAGATTATCGACTAAACTAGTTTTCTTGCGTGGTTGCCATCATGTCGTCTAAATCATCTTCATTAGTGATCTGATGAACTAAAATCCGAAATTTATGCAGGAATTTTCTTTATTACAAAGGAAAATATAAATATGAGCGGCATTGATGAATCTGTAGTGCAAACCATGCAGTGATAGCAAATAATTTCTTATCACGAGTTCCTTAGCCATCTAAGGAGGTCAGCTGGTTTTTGTATGAAATTGCGTTTTCTTCATTAATATTCCACAGATGTTAGACTTAACCGCCGACGATTATTAGATTATTACGATGGCCACGAACCATTCCTTCGGCAGCATATATCTCTTTACCCATAGATTCACGGTACGCTGGAAATAAAGAATCGTCAGTTCAGTATACTGTTCCAATACAATAACATGGATAGCGTTGAGCACTAAGACAACATACAGGAACAATGCAGGAAACATCCGGGAAGACTCAGAATATAATTAAGTTTGGAAATCAATAATTACATTGCCCTCTTGATACTGTGTCGCAACTTCAACACTCCGTTTCAGACATTATAGCAGGCACCTTAATTTATTTGAAATATTAACATTTCTTTGATATTATTAGCTCTTGACAGACGCATCATTTTGGTAATGTAATGTCGTCGATGACATTTATCACTGGCATGGCCCCGTGTCATGGTCGGCCTTATCACGCGATAGGTATATGACACCAGTGTCAACGAAGTTGCTTGAAAATTGATGCGACAAGATTCTAAGTATGCTCAACATTTTCATGGGGAGACTGTGCCTACAGTCGAGTTCATAAATATACACTGTCAACATACTTTGAAGACCGGCTTAGGCAAGTGGGTAGTGACCCTGCCTACGAAGTTAGAGGTCCTGGATTCGAATCCCGGTAAGGGCAAATATTTGTGTGATGAGCATGAATATTTGTTTCTGAATCTTGGATGTTTTCTATGTATATTAATAAAGTATTTATATCTATTAAATATATTGTCGTCTAGTACCCACAACACAAGGCTTGTTGAGCTATATATATATGGGGAATTTGATTTGTGTTACATTGTCCCTTAATATTTATTTTAATTATTATTGTATACGAGGGCTGCACTGAAAGTATCGGGAATTTAATACTTACGAACTTATTTTTGACACATATTATACCTTTTTATAATTTCTGAAGTTTCATCAAATTAACACGCTGGCCACATAGAACAAAAAAACAATGGTTCGGATTCGATTGTTTTTTCAAGTCGTTAAGTCGCTGCTGAAGATGGAATTGTCCCGTGAAAATTTAAGAGCTATGATTTATTACGACTTTAAAACTGGATTAACACAAAAACAATGTGGAGACCGAATGATTGCTGCCTTTAGTAATGAAGGACCTTCCAAGACGACAATATACAGGTGGTATTCAGAATTTCAAAGTGGCCGAGTATCCCTCACGAACGAAGCGCGTGAAGGTCGACCAAAATCGGCAGTTACGCAAGAAAACGTCCACCTTGTGCGTCAGCTGATAAAAGAAGACCGGCATGTGACATATCGGGAAATTCAGGAGTCTTTGTGGATTAGAATGAGTCAGATACAAATTATTTTACAGGAAAAACTAGGCGTGCGAAAGTTATTTTCCCGTTGGATCTCTCACTTATTGTCTGACGAGCAGAAAACGACTCGTGTCAATTGGTGCCGCAAAACATTAAATAAATTCGACGGAGGAAGCTCAAATGCAGTTATTAGTGTCGTATCAGGTGACGTTTCGTGGATATACGCATATGAGCCTGAAACTAAAAACCAATCTCGAGTATGGGTTTACGAAGAGGAGCTCAAGCCGACATAAGTTATTCGATCTCGCAGCACGGCCAAGAAGATGGTGGCTACGTTTGTCTCCAAATCGGGTCACGTGGCTACTATTCCTCTTGAAGATCGTAGAACGGTCAATGCCGATTGGTATACAAGTATTTGTTTGCCGAGTGTCTTTGCTGAACTTAGGAAAAAAATAGTCGCCGCATCAATCCTTCACCACCACAATGCCGGCTCACACCGCTCAGAAAACAAATGAGTATCTGGAAGGTGAAAAGCTCGAACTACTGGACCATCCTCCATACAGCCCCGACCTAAGTCCCAACGACTTTTTCACATTCCCCAAAATCAAGGATAAGTTGCGTGATCAGCGGTTTCTGACACCGGCTATTTCAGCGTTCAATAAGTGTTTTAACGACTGGTTTGAACGCAAGGAAAAGTGCATAAAATATAAAGGAGAAAATGCTTTTATTCAATTTAACTACTTATTTTTTTCTATTCCCGAAACTTTCAGTTTGACCCTCGTATGTTGGTACGTTCCCAAGGGTTCAAAAATATCTGTGCAACCTTATGCCCTTAACAATAAAGTCGTATTCACATATTCTTGATCACTTTATCCGTGGACGTATTTTCAAACTCGACTGTAATAACTTAAGACACGGACATATTAAGGTACATCGTTTATTTATTTATTCGTAACTTTTAATAATGGTTTTGTTTAACCAACAGTAACATACGGGTGCCAATGCTGGCCTCTCACTAAATCTATTACCCAAAAACTTAGAACATTCCAAAGAGCAGCCGAACGGTCTATGCTGGGCATAAAACTAATGGATCATGTGAGAAGTACAGAAATACGAAGCAAAACAAAAATAGCAGATATCATTGACAGTATTTGTAAATTAAAATGGAGATGGGCTGGGCACATTGCAAGGGCAAATGATGGACGCTGGAGTGAGCGAATAATGCATTGGTACCCAAGAAACGGAACCAGGACAAGAGGGAGACAGAGGCGCCGCTGGAGCGACGACATAGTGCAAATTGCAGGCAAAAACTGGCAAAGAAATGCTACCCATCGCCAAGGATGGCATAATATGGAGGAGGCTTACGTCCAGAAATGGGCGTCCAAACAAAACTAAATATTTATTTTATTTTATTTGATTTGCATGAAACAATTCAAATTAATGCATGCTCAATGAAGATGCAACCAAATAGTGTAATTAAATAATATAATTAGTTAAGTGAATTGTAACGCAATGTACGCAAACAGTTTAATAGCATAAAGCACATAAAAGCATCACACACATATGGAAATGTTACAAAGTTTGGAATAAAGAGGCTTTATTATTATTATTTATTATTATATTAAATAATGTTTATCAGTTTCTAATAAAATAACAGATAGGTACTCTAATTATAATCATGTATTCGAAACACGCGTGACGAGTTGATATCATACCGCTCGCTTGAGTATGGTGGTCACATCGCACGCAGTACGCAGTCTTCCTAGTCATGTAAACTTACTTTGACAATTGAAATGTATATCCCAGTCGTACTTAGTTATTATTTTCGAATGTCCCCGATGTTAGTTTGAATTATTTGTTAACACCATTAACTGCAACTGCATATATTGCTTAAGGTTTTTATACTTCCCTTGAGAACACGGTGTGTGCTTCATGGTCTTATTTAATATGTTTTTATAATCGTTACTAATATCCTTTTGATGCATTTTATTCCACAGTCGTTCACAATTCCACAGAGTTCCTATACAATCTCCGAGCTCCATCATCAAACAAGGTCTACGACATAATTATATATACAGCATTGTTATGCACGCAATATTTCAGCACAATCGACCACCAGGAAACGGGCTCATGTTAGATTTGATTACAGACACGCAACACAAAGGTGATAAATAAAAGCTAGTAAAAATGTGCGCAAATTATAGTGACTGACGCAACTGATGTCATACTGGCCGCGTATACCCTATGTCTGCTATACCATACGTAACACTTGTTTCATGACATCACACCCGCGTTTATTTTTAGGGATCGCTCAGCCTCAAAATAATTCACATCGACACAGCGAACATGCGCGCACGCGTTACTCGATCACCAAACCCAAAATAAAATTACAAGTTTCAGGTCAAATCAAATGCTCGTTCTTACAATATTAAACAAACTAAAATGTAAGTCCACTACACTAGGCTCACACAAACAAAAACAATAAGTACCGGTCTACCAAAATTTTCAAAACCATGTCACACCATGGTTTCGCGTCCGTTGCGATAATAATGACAATTTATATTATTTTTATGGTTCTTTAGCCAAAATGGCAAACACGAAGTTTCGTCAGGTCCTGATCTGTCTATCCGTCTGTATGTCACATGCAATTCACTCAAAAACTATAACGTGTACCTATATGAATGAAATTTAGAACTTGTTGCTACACCCTTCCGGGTCCTTGTATCTTAGTTTTAAATTACATGGTTGCAAATAAATATTATTATAATATCAAGTCGTGTACTCAAATTCCTTTTTAGGGTCAGTCCAAATACATGTACATCATCATCATCATCATATCAGCCGGAAGACGTCCACTGCTGGGCATAGGCCTCAAATATATCACTAAATTTAAAAAAAGTGTTTACAGTTGCAGCATTCGTCTCAGGCTAGGTCATGTGTGTCCCCTTGAATTTTTATATAAGATTGAAGTTAAAAAATGCGCGGAATGTCTGTGCGGGGATGGTATTGGTTCGATTGAACTCATTTTTTTCGAGTGGCCACAACTCAATTCTCCCTCTATGACCTACTAGTTAAACTTAAAGTTCAACTCCCCACTAATGTTAAAGCCCTCTTGGCCAGTTTTGAGCCCAAAGTAGCCAGGGCTTTGGCTTACTTTATTGATAAAAATAAAATAAAATTATAACTATTTATGAATAATTTCTTTTTATTCACTATTATTATTGTTATTCATGTATAGTATTTCTGTATGAGTGGTCCCCAGGGCCAGGGCAGAATTTTTAGGTGCACTCCAGTTCCGTAAATCGAAATCTCCCTCCACTTGACATTGGCAAAGTGCCTAAGTAGCAAAAAGGCACAAAATAGGGCGAAAAACTAGTAATAAAAAAGTATATATTTATCTGCATTTTCTTTCATTAAGTCAGGGAACGCCAAACTACGGCCCGCGGGCCAAGTCCGGCCCGCGAGCTTCTAATCCGGCCCGCAATAGCGATGGGGTATGACTGGTCATGACCAGCCATGAAACCAAAGTCTTGGCCCGCACGAATTTATATTAAGAGCAGTGTGGCCCTTATGTCAAAAAAAATGTTGTATATAATATGAAAATTAAAAATTAAAAGTTTATTGTATAAGGGCAACATTACAATATAAATCACGACCCTGTGGCCTGAGCTAGGAGACCCTGTGTTACCGGATATGTATTCGCCGAAATCGTTACGCATAACATCGATTTTCCTAATTATTGTAGCCTTACTGAGCTTACTATGGGACTAGGTCGATTTGTGTAAGATTGTCCCCTAATATTTATTTAATATTTATTTATTTATTTATTGTAGTGCATAATATTTATTGTATCGAACTATCGAACAGATCGATAAATTTGTGCATAAACTTACAATTCCTGATATTAGAACAGTTCGGACTACAGTTTACCGTTAGCTTTTCGGTGAAGGAAAACATTGTGAGCAAACCTACATACATCTGCGAAGAAATTCGAAGGTGTATGTGAAGTCCCCAACCCGCACTGGACCAGCGTTGGGGTCTACTGCCTGTTGCCTGCCTCTTTCTCGTCCATGAGAGGAGGCCTGTGCCCAGCAGTGGTCGTTGTGTGTGTGTGGGAAGGCTGACTTATTAATAATTTATTGTTATATTATGCATATTTTTATTATTTAAATGTGAAATAATCTTCGTCACATAACTGGCACTATTTTAATTTTAGTTTAACAACCTCACGCTAATTAGGTACACGAATCTTGAAAAATGTCAAGATACTATATTTCACAACATACGGAATCCTTCATTGTGCGCGATCCGTCATGCTCTTCTCCCAAACAACTAAACTACACCCAGATAATTAACAACTTATCATTACAAAAAAATACAATTTTGTACTTTGAATTAAAAATTAAAACAGCCGATCAAATGAGGCAGAGGAAGTTTCATAGAAATAACAAGAAACGGGCAGGACAGAAGAGGAAAACTTAATTGGAGTAAGGATACTTGACGTTTTATAATCTATTTCAGATCGGAAGAGTCCAGTGACAGCTGTCATCTTAGTACAGCTTACGCCATATTTGACGTTTAATGGCATAAACTGTACTGAGATGACAGCTGTCACCCGACTTCCAATCAGAAATGGATTATAACAATGACATCACACAGCTTAAACGAATAGGTACAATAGGTACCAAAAACAAAATAGTTAATCGTATAAATACTTAATGCTAAATATTTAACGACTCTGCTATTGTTACTCAGGCCAATTACATTTAACGATTCAACAGTTGCTTAAAAGAGAATCAATGGAGCTAAGCTAATCACTTTCCTTTAATAGGAGTGGCTCTACTTTAGTTAATTATGTCGTGGTAGTATTCATAATAATAATAATAATCCCTCGCTTTATATTATACTAGCTTCCGCCCGCGACTTCGTCCGCGTGGACCCGGGATAAAAACTATCCTATATTTTAATCCAGGCTATAAACTATCTTCGTGCAAAATTTCATTCAAATCGGTTCAGCCGTTTAAGCGTGATTGAGTAACAAACATCCAAACATCTAAACTTTCGCATTTATAATATTAGTAGGATTTGTTTTAAAGGGCCTCTGCGCTGTTGGCTTCGCCCCCACGCATGCCTTCCTAAAGTCCGGGACCCCATGGTCCTGAGATATGTAAAAACTAAATAATAATAATAAGAATGATTTATTTCAGGCATCTAAAGCCCATAGCAACAAATACCTTAAAGCCTAACATACAATATATATACAAACTAATTATTTAGGCGACGAAACAGCATGGCTCCGTTGCGTTGTGCGGTGTTAATGCGTATGTGCTCATACATAATGAATATTATGGTGTTCTGATTTACGTCACCGTGGATGACATTGGAAAATATGAATTGAATTCGTAGACAATCAATTAGAGTATCCTGTAAGTAAAGTCAGCCGTCGAAGAATTGTTCTAGCCACCGACATGGATTAATTAAATTCATACGACATGGACAAAAGAACCGACATGCATTAATTCAATTCATACGACACACCGATATGACAATTAATATTGCGTGGGAAGATTCGCAAACGCCAGTCCTATAAAATCAGAAACAAATCTAAAACCCGATTGCATTTTTGAAATATTGAAGCCTGTGTCACTCCTACCATTATGATAACATAAGGTTGTCGTTCCTCATAACAGTCTTATGACTGTTATGACTTATGAGGAACGACACCTTACCTCATATGAAAATCAAGTTAGGACTGTATAGCCCGTGAAATAGAATTTCCTTGCCAACATAGATGTATACATACGCTCGAAAGCCATAAACCTCCTTATGAGGCAGTTGGGTAATAAAAGTTAGATGTAGTAAGTCGGTTGTAGGAAATATTAAACTAGGATTTCATAGTAGGCGTAATAAAAGGATACCACAAGAGCCGCGGTTTAGTGAATTCAATACTAGTGTAGTCCGCGTAATGAGACGAAATGAGGCTCTCTTAGCGGCATTATTCGGTTTTTAGTCTGGTTTCTCGTACATACTCGTATTTCTCATTTGCACCGACTCGTGCGCAGATTCGGAGTGCACCGACTCGTATCCTTCGTCTCATTTTGGTATTAATCAGGTCACATACAACCTCTTGCCGTAGTATCTGTTCAATGCGAAATTATCCTCATCTATATATTTACTCTAATATTATATAGAGGTCAAGTTTAGAAGTCTATAAGTTGACCGGTATGTACGGGTAATCTCCGGAACTACTTATCCAAATACAAAAATTCTTTCTTCAGTATACAGTATAGAAGGACCTTGTACGCAGCATTATATGCTCCGCGGCTCGCGTCCGTTCTTTGTAACACGCGGGTGGAGCCGCGCGGTCTGCTAGTCTCAAAATAAAACGTCAACCCTAATCTACGTTTAAGTGTTATCATGTCGAAAGCCTGCGAACCTAAACACTAACATTATCTATTTTCCATCAAAGGCATATGCTCCGCGGCTCGCGTCCGTTCTTTGTAACACGCGGGTGGAGCCGCGCGGTCTGCTAGTCTCAAAATAAAATGTCAACCCTAATCTACGTTTAAGTGTTATCATGTCGCAAGCCTGCGAACCTAGACACTAACATTATCTATTTTCCATCAAAAGCAACATCACGCGGAAAGAAGTCTGCATTTCTACCTGTACGTCTAGCACAACTTGCCGACAAGTCACTTCGCGCGCGTCTGAGCGTCCCCTGTCTCACTTGCACCGTGCAAATTCGAAAGAGGAGGGTAGATATTTCTCGACTCGCGTCGCGGCGTGGTGTCAGTTGTGCTAGCCCCCCTGATCTTGGCTTTTTCAGAAGTGAATTCTCTTAGAAACAGAAATATTAACTTTTGCTGTAATGCATCAAACATTATACAACGGCGCACATTTTAGATTTTAATGTTTTCAAATATATACAATATCACAAATATTGCATTCGAAAATGAAAGAAGTGTTTCATCATCCTCATCATTAATTTAAGAGTTATCCTCTTGTCGGTGGAGTATTTTCCATTTCTCTCTGTCGTACGCCAGCCCTTTGATTTGCTGATACGACACGACACCAGCAAAAAGAAGAATAGAGAGAAGTGTTTATTATGTTGAAAATCGAAATGCCGACAACTATATTTGTAGTAGACGTGTCGAAAAAAAACCGTCACGTTCCCGGTATACAAACATAACATACGTTCAAAAAAACGGAGAGATCAAACATTGTTTACAGTATTTTGTAGAATCTATCCTGTTTGTTTTCCACTGGAGATAACACTGTTAGATTATTCCACTTAAAAGGAATCGTGATAAATGCTAAATTCAAGGACTTCAAAAATGGGTTCCGCTGTTGGTAAATTGTTATACTGTTGTAGTCGTGCTCACAAGTATTGACGCTGGCAATAGTAATCTTATATTGAATAGTGCGGGGACTTTGGTATACAATAAGTAGGTTTTCCATCGCATTGTAATTTTACAATATTATGGTCGTTTGATCGTATAATATTAGATTATGCTGGGACTTCACTTTAGCCGTATTTTCCCGAATAATAATGTTTCGGAAATTTAATTAATGCTGTGATTTCAGATTTTGTGGCCCCTCACGTCCGCGATATTGTTTTTTTTTAACTCTATGTGCGCCAACACATGTCGGCATTAGAGAAATCTAACACCACCTCATTATTTGGAATCCATCAAGCATCTTGCCAATGAGGTGGTAGCAAATTATTAATATTTAACGATCTATTTAATCAATTACCATTATTTTGGGTCGAGCCGTAACCTGGTAAAATGTAATTATTAATGTAGTTCATAAGAAGTGGTCCAGAAAAAAAGAAGCAGAACATATTATTAAAAATATGAAAGACTAGCATAGAGTTTTATTTTTTATGTAATAAAAATTTATTGATTAATAATATCTACGCAAAAAAGACAAATATATTCACGCATGCCAGAATTTTCGGACTTTAGCTTTTGTCATCTTCATAAGAGTTTGAACATGGACTTTGTCAATCTTATTAATCGGCCTGTTTTCTCCATTTTTTTAAAGTCTTGAATATGGACGGCTTTAATTTTAGTATTCTTTAACTGTCTCTTCATATGAGCCCAGTAACGTTCAATAGGCGTAGTTCAGGACAGTTGGCTGGGTTTGCCTCTTTTGGTACTATGTGCACATTATGGTCCAAATAAAACTTTTTGGCTATTTTTCTATAATGGCAGGTGGCCAAATCTGGCCAAAAGAATACAGATGTGTAAGGCTGTCGTAATAGAGGCAACAAACGTTTCTCAAGGCACTCCCTTACGTACATTTCGCCATTTATAGTTCCCGTTGTGATGAACTCCTCGCTTTTTAGTCCACACGTGCAGATAGCCTTCCAAATCATGTATTTTTGTGGATATTTACTAGCCATCTTGTGTTTATATTTTTCTTTGACATTGTCTTTTTTCTTAGCAACAAAATATTCTTGTCCAGAATTTGTTTAAAATCAGCAACCACATATGTTTCATCGTCCATTACGCAGCAGTGAAATTTTGTAAAGAAGTTATCTTATAATTTCCTGGCTCGTGTCCTAGCTGTTCTCTGTTTATCGGGATTCCGCGGTCTGGTACTTTTTGGACCTTGTACGATTTCAGCCCAGCAGACTTAATTTGTTTTTAATGCACGGAAGTTAAATAATAATAAGAATAATAACAGGACACCAGATTTAAATAGTTATATTTTACCCTTCAGCTTTAATTGTATATCCTATTCCCCGTGTGGTGTCGGGTTAGAATAGCACCACCCCCTTTCTTCCTGTGGATGTCGTACGAGTCGACTAAGGGAACGGTTGAAGTGTGCGACATCACATTTTGTCGATCTTTTATACCCACATTTATGCTAAAAGTGGTACTGGAACACAAGTTTCATGTGCTCTGCCTACCCCTTTTAGGGATAAAGGTGTGAATGTGTTTTTGTATGTATGTATGTATATCCTATAGTGTAAATCAAAGTGGATTTGAAATTCTCCCGAACCATAAATTCGGTAAACCTCTCCTAGAAGGAAACTGAGGGAAAATCTCACATGTGGATGCATTTTTCTCCATGAAGACACGTTTTCTCGTCAAGGTCGTGTATTGCGTAGGCTTATAAAGAACTTATCCGGCTTTAATGTTTGGAAACATGGCCTAGAACCATGTTTTCATAGAGTAGGTACGTAGTTTTCGAACCAAAACCTGAATAATGGAGTACATTTTCCAAGATGACGGCAGTTCTACGAGGCCCTGACCCGGGGACTTTTGGGAGACGGAAACAGGGCTGCCAATGAACATTCGTACAAAATTTCATCGAACTCATTCAAAATTTCATCGTTTTAGGTGCATTTAACTGCAATGTTTAAATAGTAACCAGATTTTTATATATATTTCACTCAAAGAGTAAATGATTCGATATACAGCGTGTATATCCAATACGAGCAAATCTTTAAATGGTGGTTAGTACAGGACCTAATAAGTGTATTAAGATAACTTTTGTCTAAAATTACAACGAAAAAATTAACCATACAAAATAATTCAGCCCGCAATGTAACGCAACATGTTCAAGTTAAGGCTCGTTTGACAGTTGTCAGCTGTCTAAGTATCCACTTCCGAAATGTCTAAAACCAAAAGTTAATAAAGCTATGTCGTATCTCGGTAATGTCCTTGGCAATTGAGTTAAGTATAAACTTATAGCCAAAGTTGTTATGAGATGAGTGTTTTTTCAAACTACCTTATGGTGTAGAACTGTAGATGTTCATCAAGTAAAACAAAAAATAGGCTACAAGTAACTATTTATTTACATACCGGTCAGAAACACAGTTAAAAGTTTTAATCACGCCTGTGTCTCCGCCTCAGGTATCGATTCTCCACGTGGCTCCCGTGCAATCGAACGCAAGTTTCGCAGCGTCGTTTAATGGACTCCCTAACGTGGTAAAGATCAGTATTGTCCCTGAGTTTTTGAAAAACTTCGGTTATCTTGTTTTTCAGTTGTTCCACGGATGTCCTAGGTTGTGAGTACACCTCGTTTTTTACTGCCCCCCACAGAAAAAAATCGAGCGGTGTTAAATCAGGAGAGCGAGCAGGCCAACGACGTGGACCAAATCGCCCGATCCATCTGTTCTCGAACATGTCGTTTAGCACGTTTCGGACACGAACCGCCGCGTGAGCCGGGGCACCATCCAACTGCAACCATGTTTCCCGGCGATCTTCTTCAGGCAGCATGTTCACGTATTCTGCTAATGGCCCTTTGATAAGCTGGATGAATTTGTCCGCATTCAGGTTACCGTCGATGAAAATGGGTCCTATGATCCGGTTGCCGTGTATTGCGGCCCACACGTTTACGGCCTAACGATACTGGTGTCCGGTCTCTCTCATGTCATGGTGATTTACGCGTGACCAGTAATGGCAATTACGTTGATTCCAAACCCCATTCCTGGTGAATGTGCTTTCATCTGTCCAGATAATTTTAGACATGAAATCACCGTTTTCTTGATGACGACTGAGTAACCACTCCGAAAACATTAAACGTGGTATTAAGTCTCTCGGCAGCAAAGCATGTACCTTTAAAAATTTATAAGGCTAATTTATATGACTCATATTAAACCGTCTTCCAGCTATTCTCGTACTACTTACTCTCTGGGTCAGCTGAAAAATGGCGAAGGATCCGGCCTTCTAATGAGACTGGAAGCTCATAGTTAACAGCTGCTCCCTCCACCCTCCCTGTCACTGGCAAACCTTCACGAGCTCGCTGTAACGCGTTGACGATCACTCGAGCGCTACTTGGCACTCTACGATTTGGAAATCGCTATCTGTATATTTCTAATGCTCTTCTGCCATTTTGATGTGCTTCACCATACATTAAAATCATGTCCATTAATTCCGGAGCACTAAAATTGGTTTGACGGGGCATTTTAATTTAATGACTGAATTGTGACTGACATTGTCAAATCATAGTTGAAATAAAATACGCGAAAACTTACCAAACAGTTCGGTACAATTTACAACCTTGTATGTAGGTAACTATCAAACTTTGTAGAGTTCAGTTAATAATTGTAAATCGAATTTAAATTCAGTTATCAAATTAAATAACTATTATGAGTGCAATCTTGTTGGTAAATAATTTACAAAGAAGATTACTTAGTTACCTATTTAAATTAAATAGAATGATTTTCTAAAAAAGGTGTCATTGCGCGTCGTGGTAATTTTATTTTAATATCAACGACGCTGTCAACTAATTTTTATCGTGACTGATCGTGACTGATTAAAATGGCACAAGATAATGTCAATTGGTTGTTGATAAACAAATACTTAAGTATTTAATAATTCAATAACTTACATATCTAGTGGTGTAGTCTACTAAAAATAACCACACAACGTTATGAACCATATTTTTTTGTGCAGTTAAGTATTGATTTTCTTATTTAAGGGTCAGTGGGACACCACTGCTGGGCAAAGGTCTCCTTACGTTTCAATGTATCCCGGTCTTGACCAGTCTCCCACCACCCCCACACTGGTGCATATCAGTCTTTATCAACAAAGCAGTTAGCTAACAGTATCTAAATAATTAATATCACTACACACCAAGATTTATTTTTGGACAGCTACGTGAATTACATGTTTACGTTACATTGCTGCTCGGTAATTTTTCAAAAAAAAATTACAGGCTTTCAATTAAGTTTAACTTAAAAAGTTCATTTAATTAATGATTACGCTACTAAACTCTGCCTCTGGTTTAATTCTTTGCTCGTATTGGATATACACGCTGTATAAAACTTGATATTATCTTTTGTTTTCTTTATTATCTGTCAGTGTTGTACAAATCATTCGCTTGTAGGATTTGTGTAAAAAATATGGCAAATCTCGAAGAAATGCGTCGAAAAAACGTGTGTGATTTTCGCGACACACATCTAGATTTGCCGAAGTCGAGGATTGTTAAATATTTTACAGAAATGGGGGAGAGCCGAAGGACGGTTTATTATATACTAGCTGATGCCCACAGCTTCGCCCGAGTGGTTATAGGAAAATGTAACATATTGAATTTTCCCGTGGGAATTAGATGTTTTCCTGCTGGAAAAAGTAGCCTATGTCACTCTCCAGCCTCTAAACTATCTCCGTTCATAAGTCACATTAATATGACGCTCCGTTGCGACGTGAAAGAAGGACAAACACACACACACACTTTCGCATTTATAATATTAGTAAGGATTATCATCCTATTCCCTTTGACATACGACCACCAGAAAACCAGGTTCGGTAGTGTGTTCTTTAAGCCGATCTTTGAAAAGAAGCCAACTGAAAAAAATTACGGCAGGTCAGGTAGCTAAATCCAACAGAGAAATCGGAAAAAAAATAACTCTGATGGCAAAACAGTGAAAAAGTATCTACTTACATGATATGGGCATTGCGAAACCTACCTATTGCCTAACCTATTTCACCTTAGACGACAAAGAATGGCAGGGTAACTTTTATTTCCAAAACGCCAATGCAATGGCCCAACTGAAGAATCAGTAAAATATGTAGAGCACACTAAGTTTCCAAAAAAGGTATTAGACCTCGCGGCATGTCGAAACCGGTGTTTTTTGAATCTGGTTTAACGATACATGCAGGGTTGTTTGCCGATTGTACGTGATTTTATGAAAACACATCATAGAGGAATCTAGCATCCAGCCATTATTAAAAGACCCTGGTCAAAATGGAGGAGCTAGGAATCCCATATGTAGATACCAAAGAATTCAAATCCGCCTAAAGGGCTATTCATAAATCCATAAGTCCATTTCAATAGATTTTTGGGCCAATCTAAAAAGGCGTGTTTATGCGAATAATTCCAATTTAATTAAATTAGAATTAAACAAAATGCCAACATCGACTTACACAAACAACAGCCATGGATAAAATGCCAGCAAATTGTCAAAAAGCAGCATGCTATGGGGCCCAAATACTTTTTACATTAAAATTTTATAGTAGTTGGTTTATAAAATAAATACATAACATTATATAAAACGTAATGTTATATTAAACATTTATTTATTTGTTAAGCATAAGGTTACATACATTTCATTCCTCATACGTTAGTATTTATTTTATTTAACAGTTTCTGTCCAGGGTTTCGCTAGGCAACCCCTATGCGGATTATCAACTTTTATACCATCTAACAAGTAATAGTGGTCAAATGGTCATTATCAAATAACAGATGAGGGTATAAATTTCTTCAAGGGATTTGACCAACATGTTACTTAATAGGGATTTGTTGCGCATATGGTATCTTTATTCATTTATAAGACTTTTTTACATTTGATCGGTTTGGTTCCCAGGTGAGGCATTTCAAATCATTGACAGAAATGCATGGGCCAAACCAGAGCCCAAAATTGCTTAATCATTCATAATTTAATAGTCATTGTATCACGCCTAGGGAGCTACATCACAGTTCCTACAAGAAAGCATACCCAAGGATTAAGTTAAGTTTATTAACTTGGGCTATTGCCCCATTTCCATTTTTTTAAATCTCTGCCTTGTATTATGTTTATGTAACAGTTTCGGACATGTTTTCTAGTATAACAACACTTTTTTTTATTCTTCTTTGTATTTATATTCAGTTTGACTTATTTTAAGTAGGTTACGAACTATCATTGTAATAAGCTTTTTTGGCAATAAATGACTGACTGTTGAGTTTGTTTCCGCGTTTCTTTTAACAGTGGTCTTCTTTTTCAGAAACGCTGGCAGAATTTTGACTTGTAAAAGTGCCATTACGGGCTACATGCAAAATAAAAATTCATTTATGTAATTTATTATAAAAGGGGTTGCCAGCCTCATGACTATCCGGCAACCTCTTACTTTGCAGCCTCTGTAGTAATGTACTATTTTTCTATTTACTAGATTTGTATAATGCTGCATTCATTCATTTCATACACCTGGCTTTTTGTAACCTAATTAAGTTAAACATGTTGTATTAATAGCTGTTGGTTCTCCGAATAATAATAAATAAATAATAATAATCATAATACACCGTAAAAAAAACTTTTTTTTATTCTCTTACACTACAATGTATAAGAATTATAATTACGTAAAAAACGCCTCAACACATCCTGGATTGAAACAATGCTGCGTAATTACTGAGAACAGAGTTCTTGAGGTATGTGCAGAGTGAATTGTAAGTTAGTATTTCCAATACAATGATGAAGCAGAAAAATACTCGATTTATAAACCAAGATCTAAAATACACAGAAAAATATGTGTGTGATGAATGATGATGTACACAAATATTTGTTCCTGAGTCATGGGTGTTGGGTGTTTTCTATGTATTTAAGTGTTTATTTATCTATATAAGGATGTATATCGTTGTCTAGTACCCATAGTACAAGCTTTGCTTAGTTTGGGACTAGGTAGGTTGATTTGTGTAAGATTGTCTACAAAAATATTTTTTATTTTATTTATTTATTTTAAGAAGTTTATGTATAGATTGGACTATCTGGATGGACATCAAATATATTTTATCCCGTGGTTTTGTCTGTGTTCTTTGCCATATGCGTGCAGCTGTATGAAGGCAATAAGAATATGAAATCATACACTAAACCACAGACCAACTAAGAGGCCCAGGAATATAGTACACTAAACAAGAGCTTTAATCTAGACTGTGCAATAGATACACTCGGGCAATTTTGTGGAATATTTGGTTACGTTTTCTATCAAGCAAACTTTATACAAGTAACCATTAACCATGTTTCACAAATCAAAATATAATAATTTGCATCACAATTACATCCTGAAGTTACATGAAATAAAAAAATGAGATAAATGAGTTTGTATACACAAAAACAATGAACAATGCCACACTCAATAACATTATTCTGTAATAGACCCACAGCCACTTGGTGTCAAATCCAGTGAGCAATACATTTAAGAGACATTAATGTTAAAAAAAATGCATATGATAGTCAATATCCAAAATCAACTCACCTGGAAATCATAGGAGCACACCATATTCT
Source organism: Epinotia bilunana (assembly GCA_947049275.1). Lineage (NCBI taxonomy): Eukaryota > Metazoa > Arthropoda > Insecta > Lepidoptera > Tortricidae > Epinotia > Epinotia bilunana. The sequence continues at coordinate 31,361,959 of OX346252.1, read as the reverse complement.
TCATTGTACTGCTGCAGGCTGTCTTGATCATAACTTAGTCTTTACTACATTCATGTTATTAATAACACTAATACTTACAGCTAAACTACAATACTTAAACTACGAGTAAGTAACTATTTATAAATAAATAATAATTGAAAACATTACAATAGGCACATAATAGAACATTAGTAGAACATTAGTCTTGACAATTGGTTTCATCAAATATGGATTATATTATAAATTATATAAAATAATACTTGCAAATTAACATACTTCAAATATGAAACCATAACTGCCTAAGCAATGCGAGTAAACGCATTTGAATACGCAAAAAAGGAATTTTATTAAATTTAATTGTAAGTATTGACACCTACATCGCGATAAATTCACATTTCACTTAACAACGTAACTTCTTATTATGACTTAATTCAAAAGTCTTAACCAATGAAATAGTCTTTATTAAAAATTTAGTTATGACAGTCTAACAAAATAATCTGCCACTGCATTTTGTAAAAACGTAACGCCATATTTGCACGATTGATTCAATGTTGCCAGTATACAAAGTGTTATAAATTTGATAGTAGAAAAAGTTAGCCATATCGAGAGGTTTGGAGGCGGTTATCTTCTATAGACAGTGTCACGCTACTAGGAACAAAAAGCAGAATGACATCCATTTGCTCAAATTCAGAATCAAATTTGACAAGTGACAGGTTTTCTATCTGTGCTTCTATTATGCCGAACAAACGGCGGACACATGCTATCTCTTACTTCCGTACTTTCTCCTTCTAAAATTCTGTCAAGACTTGTCATGTGTCTTAAAGGCGTCACAAGCAACGTATACGTTAAAATTGTACAGTTGATTGATTGGCTTGTACCTCCTCGTATTAAATAATATAATAGACAAATTTTACCTAAAAATAAAATGTATATTGTTACTTATGCCACGCCTAACCAATGAGATGATAACATCTGTTTCCACTGGCAACACTAGCTCCACGTGACATTTCTATAATTCTGGTTTTAACGCCAAAACCCCCCCATTTGAATTGAAACCAGAATGGCGTCAATATCGGCTGCGCGCCGAGGAGCCATCATTGGATTCTCACTTGAGTCCGCCATCCAATATGAAATACTGTAGATATGTAGCCACGGTTGGTAATCCGGTGGCAATACTATGTTATGTAAACAAACACTGCATGGGGTGTAGGTGGTTGGTTTTGAAGTAGACAAATTATGGTATTCTATAGGTACAGCTGAAATAAGAGCTTAAAAGTACTAAAGTGTACCTGAAATACAAGCTCAAAAACTAGGTTTTATGGCTAAAATATAAGCTTAAGTACTAAATTGTGTCTGAAAATAAGCTTAAATACTAAGATATAAATTTAAATGTGTAGTAACGGGCTTCTTAATTATTCAATTTAAACCACCGTTTTCTTGAATAAGTTTTATTGGAATAACCTCTCATTTTTACATCTGTCATGTTCCCCGAAAGGCGGGACTCTGTAGCGTTTCGCTACTAAGGAATACACACGTTTAGTTGCGCTCTTACAACATCCTTCTCTTTCATATTTTAGAAACTACAACATAATTAAAAGCCAGTATAAACATAACATATCCACATCCACTAACATGCATAGTGTCCTTTAATGATACTTGACATTATTATTTTACTCAAAAAATAGCTATTAGTATAAACATACGCCTCTATTCAAATTTAATCATATATATAATCATTAAGATACCCAGGTCTTCTCACAGACCTCTTGGATAGCCTCACCTCAGAATGAGATGAATCTTGACCTGGATTGACTTCAGTTGTAAGGCACTGTCTGTTGGTTCAATTGGCGCATCCAAAGAGTGTGCTTGAATAACAATGATAGTACACATTTTCATTCTGAGAATGGGGCTCAACATCACTGATGAAGTCCGTGGCATACCATTTAACCCTTCGAAAGGCTCTGGAAGTGGGGCTGCAACCTGATGAACCTCTGTCAGTCTTTATAACATATGACCGCGGTTGTTTACATTTACTTATTATTATACCATATGATTTTAAGTCCATTACCCAGACCCTATCCCCTTCATTTAATTCTTTTAAGTCTTTTCCCCTATGCCTTTGTAATTAACTGCATCTCTAGACTTTTTCCCTGACATATATTCTCTATGTTTCTCCCCTAATCCGGCCATGTCTTTTAGTTTACTGGGTAGCATAGGTAAATTATCCCTTAATTTCCTACCTAGCATTAATTCTGCAGGGCTAAATCCCGAATCCAATGGTGTGTTTCTATATATTAATAAAGCTGCAAATATATCCTCATTTTTGGTCAACAATGACATGGCTATCTTGACACCTGACTCGGCTAGCCCATTACTCTGTGAGTAATAAGGGCTGGTTGTTACCCATATTCTCTAGCAAAATCCATGAACTTTGTTTTGAACTGTGTTCCGCAATCTGACCTGACTATCTCGGGGATACCATACCTTGCAAATGCCTCTTTACATTTAATAATAACACTATTTTCTGTCAAGTCCTTTAACTTCTATTAACCTAACCAATTGCTATTGAATTTAAACAAATCTATTCCTATTTTATTATTTATTAGTAAGTTAAGTATTTCTTCATTTCTTCTTTTTGACTCCTATATGTTTGTATACATTTTGGACAGTTTTTTACTAAATCTTCAATTTGTTTTGACAACCCTAGCCACCAAACTGCTTGTTTTGCTCTCTGCCTGCACTTAGATATGCCCTGATGGCCTTCATGAATTTTATTTAATATTTCTTTTTGCAATTTATCAGGTACATTCTTGAGTTATATAAAAATATACGAGACTCTATAGAAAAATTATAACGGTATTGATAATACTGTTTAAGCTCACTTTCTATTTTGTTAGACCTTGGCCATCCATTTATTGTATATTCATTTAGCTTGTTACATTTTATACATAATTTTTGTTCAGAACAATTTTTTATGAAATAATCATCTGATATGTTATCATCATTAATTAAAGTCCTAATTGTGAGGCCCTTTTCCATGTCCGATCCAGTATCTGGAAGGGGTTGCCTAGACAAGGCATCTGCTACTGACAACTTTTTCCCCGGAATGTATTGAACTTCATAGTCAAAACGCATAAGTTTTAAACGGAACCTCAGGAGTCGTGGACTAAGTTCATCCAATGGTTTTGTTTGTAATATTTGCACCAACGGTTTATGGTCTGATTCTAGAATGATGTGGATCCCTGTTATTATTCTTTAAACTTTTCTGCTGCCCAATACAAAGCTAAACATTCTTTCTCTATTTGTGCATAGTTTTTTCTGTTTCTGAAAGTGTCCGACTGCCATAAGTTACATGTTCTTTTGCCAGATCTGTCTATTTGTATAAGGGCTGCCCCTAATCCATAGGAACTACTATCGGCCGAAACAATAACCTTAGAATCAGGATCATAATGTGCTAACTAGGGAGCTGATTTTAGTTTATTTTTTATGATCTTAAATGCTTCCTCTTGAGCAGGTCCCCACATATACAAATTGTTCTCCTTTAGTAGTTCATGCAATGGTGATAAAATATTTGACTTGTTTGGAATAAATCTGCCCACAAAGTTCACTATACCCAGAAATTGCAGTAGTTCTTTTTTATTTGAAGGAGATTTAAATTGTGTGATGGCTTGAACCCTGTGTGGATCAGGTTTTATTCCTTCTTGAGTTACAACATGGCCCTAAAACGTTATTTTTGTTACCCCAAATGTGTTACTTTTATTTATGGTTATAGCTTCTTTTTCTAATCTACTCAATACTTCTCTTAATATACAATGATGTTCCTTCATACTTCCCGCATGTATCAATATGTCATCCATGTGTATTAATATATTAAGATCTTTGAACGAGCTCGCAAACTTCATGCTAAAATATTCAGGAGCGCAGTTTAAACCAAAAGGGAGACGATTATAGATATATCTACCGAAAGGAGTCACTATCGTAGTAAGTTTTCTTGATTCTTCGCTTAGTTTAATTTGATGGAACCCCGAAGTGGCATCAATTTTTGAGAAATACTTAGCTCCTTTTAGCCTTGCCAGAGTATTTTCTATTTTTGGTATCGGATAAATAGGTCTTAGAATGTTTTTGTTCACTTGTGTGTAGTCACCACATATTCGCACTTTATCATTTTTCAACACTACTACAATAGGTGATACAAAATCAGTTGGACTAATAATGCCAATACTCTCTAGCCTATCAAGTTCTGCCTTAACTTTAGGCAGCAATGGAATTGAAATGTGTCTAGGAGCAGCTTGAATAAATGTCTGCGAATCATCTCGCAATTTGATACTATACTCTAACTTAAACACACCCAACTCATTAAATATGTTTGGAAATTCTTTGTCTACTTGTACTTCTGACTTTATAGATGTTGTATCCTGCATTGAATTTATTGAAATCATTTTCATACTTTCTAATGATGGGCGACCCAATATAGCACTTTTAAGCCCCCTAATTACATAAACTTTACCATCATAAGTTCTGCCTTTATAGGATAATTTCAAATCAACAGTTCCTCTCACATTTAATTTGTTGCCATCTGGTCTACAGATAGATGCCCCAGACCTCATCAGAGGCAGATTCACGGAATAAAGAATCCATGGATTCTTTATTCTGTGGGCAGATTCATTGTCGCCCTATTCTCTGGAACAGCAGTTACATCGGCTCCTGTATCAATAAGAAAAATCCCTTGATCAATATAGGAGCCATTATGAAACATTTTTACTTGCACCATATACTTGTCCTTATTGTGACTGAAACTAACCTTATATAAAACTTTCTCTTCCTGTTCCTTGTTTACTTCTTCTTCTAGTCTCTTCATTGACTTTGAGCGACACAGTTTGGCAAAATGTTCGATCGGACTGCAGCTCTTACACTTGGCCTTGACTGCCGGGCATTTGTCTCTTGGATGCCTCTCATAGCCGCAAAACCAGCACTTTTCCTGTTGTTTGAAACTCTGTTCTTTGAATTTCATTCTGTTGATGTCCTTAATTTCTCTCCCAAGTAATACTTTATTATCCTCTGCTTGCAATTCAGCTTGTTTAGTGGCTTGCATCACCTCACTTAAGTTCAGATTCTGCCTCAGCAACAACCGCTCGCTTGTTGTTTTGTCTCTTATACCTACTATATGCGGTCTCTTATTAGTTCTTCTCTGAGTGTACCGTAGTCACAGGTTTCTGCCAGTTTGAATAGATCTGTGATAAGTATGTCAATACTCTCATCCTCCCCTTGTTTTCTCGTGTTAAAGCGATATCTTTCATATATAATGTTTTTCCTTGGAGTAAATATTTCGTCTAACCCTTTTATCGTCTCATCGTAACTCTGCGTTGCAGGAAACCTTCTGATTACGTCCTCCGCGCTGTTCCCCATGCAATATAGTAAGCAGTTAATTTTGTCCGCGTCTGATCCTGCTTCATTTCCTGATAAAATCATGAAACGTTCGAAACGCACTCTCCATTTCTCCCAATCCGCCGGTTCAAACGAGAATTCCCCTGGCGGCTTGACGCTTAGCGGCCTCCGCTCCATCGCTGGCACTGGTTTTTATTCAAGCGGCCCCCGCTTTGTTTCCTGTGATTCCTCCTTGGGTTGTGTATCTCCCGTCATCGATATAGTGTTTTAAAACACCGCTGCCACCATGTAGAAACGGGCTTCTTAATTATTCAATTTAAACCACCATTTTCTTGAATAAGTTTTATTGGAATAACCTCTCATTTTGACATCTGTCATGTTCCCCGAAAGGCGGGACTCTGTAGCGTTTCGCTACTAAGGAATGCACACGTTAAGTTGCGCTCTTACAACAGAATGTTATTAAACATTGAAAGATATTTAAGCATACGCCAGCAGGCAGCAATTAAATTAGGCTTGGAATAAGGTAAGTTTAGGTAAAATTTGTCTATTAAGTATTGTACCTTATTCTAAGCCTAAACAATTGAGGTATTTGTTATCGGCTACTGATTCAAATGATTAAAAATAGAACTGTATAGTTTCGTTAGAACGCCAATGTGAAAAAGCAAATATTAGTAAGCTTTTTATAAGAAAACTTGTACAGCAGTGAGAGGTTCATGTACAAACTCGGGTAATTACCATATTCAATAATTATATATTTATTTAAATATATCTACGAAATCGGATCTGGATTGGTTTTAAAAGCTGATAGTTTTCTTATAAACTTTGATAACTATAGCAGCACTGAACACGTAATCGTAAACACTTACCTCTTTCCAAGACGATTAGGTATTAATAAAGTAATATTACGACTATCAAGAGTGTCAAGCCAGCTTGACGATTGTATATACTGTTCGCACTACTAGATATGTGCGTTAGCATTGTTCAGAAAAGCATGAATGATTGTTCATGAAGTTGGCTTAACAAAGTCACATGTTCATAACTTAATCACCTCTATATCCTCATTCACCGTTGTATCGGGGACAAATAACATCAGTGTATGTTTTGATAAGTGGGTCGATATTTGGAATACAAAACGTCTAGCAAGACAATTTGAATATGTAATTCATTGGAAACCCTAGAACCAAAATCAGCAGCAATAAGCAATAAAGGCAAGCAATATGTGAATTATTAGAATAGAAGATGTCAAATATTGGAACGTTTACCTTATAGTTACCTATAAGGTAAACTTTAGGTAGGTATGAGACCATAGGAAACTATGGTCTCATGAAAATCTTGTATTTTGTGCTGAATCCTTTCAGCTGAGAATGACTGGCACACACAGGCAACGAGCTTGATACTTCGAGATCTGAGGACCTCAACTACTTGAATGATGGGCGTAGCTACCGCCAAAAATTTGGAAAAACTAGATAAATGTCTAAATCGATGTATATTACCTTCGGCATTCGTCGTTGTTTGTTGTACGACCTGAATGACTAAAAAGTATACATAAAGTCCAGTCTCACCATCCAATCACATGGTCAAAATCGGGAACCTTGAAAAAGACAATATGTGGAAAAGATCCACATATACGGCATGAAGAGTCGTTTTAATAATTAACTACTCCGTCCACCTACCCTCTTCAGGAACAGACGAATTAAGTCCATAGTCCCGGTATACCCAGCAATAAAAAACTCGTGGTTCACAAGGTCTCTCGATATCTTCCGTCAATGATTCTGACAACATTTGAGAAGGGCAGTGTACTGGTGAACAGTATTTGGACTCCTGATTTTTACAACCTTTTCTTCGTTGGAAACTGCGCTGTAGCCCCACTGCGACCTACCCTGTTTGCTACATCATTTTATGTACCTCGGCAGAGCCAGCGAGAGCTTTAAGCTGCGGAAGGCAAGGTAAGGGCTTCTTTTTACGCTTTGACTGTAATGCACACCCGATTTCCTGAGTCTCACAGTTTTTCCGTTGGTGTAAAGTACAATAGTTGTTCGCGCTAGTAAGCCTGCGCTTTCTCAAGCCTTGAGGCGAAGCTCGCCTTTGGAGAAACCAATTGTGGTCGACCGCACGCTGTAGGATACGGATGTGTTTCTGCTTTAATCAAAAGGCCGGGTGTTTTTATAGCATACTGGGTTACTGGGTAAGCATTGTCGGTGGTGGTTGATTCTAGTTTGTAATCCAGACAGCTAAATCATGAATGAGTAATCATGTAAAAATCAAATGACAATTTCACTGTCATCCAAAACTTAATTCGAAGTCCCGTCTCTTAAAATGTAGTGGTTATATTCTCTTTGTGTCTCTTTTCCTTTCATATGTATATAGAAGTTGATCCCATGTTAAGTGCATTCTTGTAATTTTTTTTGGTGCAAATACTATAACGGATGGACGGCGTCGTGCACAGCTATTTTCATCTCGCTATCTTACAACTTCGTAACGCTAGGACGTCTGGCATAGGCTATACGGCTGCTCTACACAATGGGGCATCGTGGCCCATTTATACAGCACGGCTATCACAAGACGGCGAGCGAGCTCTTGATTTTTCTCGAACTATCCGTCTCTCTTATTACAAAGTTTGGAAAGAGACTTACGAGTATAGTGCGACAAAAATCGAGAGACCTCGCGCGCCGTCTTGTGATAGCCGTGCAGGACTCAACTATGCGTTAAAGTGAGAAAGATCTACTTTCATCTCATTCCGCCGCATACATTTACTGCATCCTCTCACTTGCGCAAGCACAGCAAAACTCTAAAATGAAAATCAATTGTTTATTCTGCAAATAGGCCACAAGGGCACTTTTACATGTCAAACGGTAATTTACAATAAAATAATAATAATCTTACACAATAATAATTTAAAATGATATATAAAAGGTTAACAAACTAAATGTCACCAAGTAATGTAAGCAAAACAAAATTGCAAAATATGACCATTACATTCGATATAAGATTTGTATCAGCATTAACAGAAGTTAATGATATTAGTTCAGTATTCCAGATATGTATAAGGTCGGACATTGATAATAGCAAAGATTAAGCGACTTGTTCAGCGAGAAACAGCATTACGAGCTCTCTTCTTACATAAAACGGAACAGTTATTTCATGTAGGTACTTATAATGATTACATGTATTTAGGTATATTCCTAATAGAGATTAGAGTACTACTGGCTCAAAGGCATTTTTGTCGTTTAAGAAATCGTTGACAGTATAATACGCCTTGCTTAGCAAATTACTTTAAATTCGGACCGCAAACAAAGGCATTCACGAGCTCAGTACAATGGCCATTCATGAGCTTAGTTTAGAAAATTTCAACTATAACACAAGACTTAAATTTACTGAACGGTAAATTAACAATTTCGGTGGGTATTTTATTGTAAAAACGTATGCAGTTCCCCAAGAACGACGTGCCAACCTTGCGGAGACGACTGGCCTTTACTGCGATCTTGTTTTTACTTCTGGTGTTGTAGTCGTGGATATCACGATAAGGTTTTTCCGGTATACACGGGGCGCTACCAATAACGTCTAGCTCGTAGCTACTTGAAACGGGCCACTGATTATTGGTAGAATTTCGTAGTAAAAACTGGTCACACTTCGAATTGTCAAACTATTGATAGATATTTAGAGTTAGATAAAACAAAAAACAGTTAGCATCATTACAATATAAATAAAGTTGTTTGTACTATTATCTTGATTCTGAATGTAGTAATGGTGTTTGTTTATATTTTTTTTTTCTGAAATTCTATTCCGAAGTCGGTATGGGTACGTGGCGTCTTTGCTGAGATATACGAACATGTATTAGATGCATTTTTAAGCTGGCTAACAAATGTTTTTTATTTTGTATTTTCAGAAGGAATTCTTGAAGATAATGAGAATCTGAAAGATTTCCTGGAGGAAGCAGAGCTTCAACAGTATTATGAGTTATTTAGGTAAGGAGTTTTAATTGTGATTCATATTTGATGAACCTGTGTAATCGTAAACCATGTAAAATATTCTGGCGAACGTTTTTGGTGGACGCACTCGCGATGTTACTTTATATATTAATATAATGATATATATTATTATTATATTTTTTAATTGCTCACCATTAAAATTGAAATGACTAGCCGAAGTTAATGATTATACCGTTTCAGCTCTTACTTATAAGAGTAACAAGTGATACAGTTAAATAGTGAGCAAAACGATGTGTTTAAATTTTATTCGCAGTGTGAATGTTCTCAGAGCATCACACTGTTATAACTTTCCGATCTCTGATTCAGTCATACTACTAGCCAACACTACATAATACTGGCCAAGCTGGACCATCTTGGCCAGTATTATGAAGAAGAATATTTGGTTGATGTTGGTTGAAAGGAATATGATTCTTAACTTTAAATGATGATTGTATTTCTGACCATAGTGAAGAGGATACTGGCAAGTAGAGTGTGTGGTGTGGTTAACTCCTAAGAATGCTTAAACATGTTACAATATTTGGCACAAGCGAATGTAAAATATGTCATAGCAGAGCTGCCACAGTTCAGTCTTTATAGCAAATTGATGTGACTCGGATTATTATGATAGAGAGAGAGAAACGACATAAAAAATGCTCTATGTTGTTTATTATGTATATGCTGAAATTACATTGATACACTCAACATCATTGTTACTAGTGAGCTAATATATATATATATATAAACCTTACTTTAAGGATGTTGCTTACTTTGTGGGCTTATTATATGCCATATCCCTTTAATTCCCAACAGCATGAAGCTTTCAGTACCTGGTGGCTCTCCAGGAGACTATGGGTTTCACAAGGTTAGGGAAAGATATTACTTGAATTGAAAGGATTATTTGATAGCAGTACAGTAAACATAGGGTCATTTCGCCGGTTAGCGACCACCAAATTGTATGTGCCGGTTGGCGACCACTTAGCTGAGTTGGTGAACTGAAAGGATATTTCCTCGGTTTTTTAGTAAATTTCTATTCTAAAACAATAACAAAAATGCATGTACAACTAATTGTCTCAATAAGGTCTGTAGAATTGATGTTATCTTCAATAGAAAAAACCTTCTCCTTCAGGTGGTCGCTAACCGAAGGTGGTCGCGTAACCAGCGTAATGACCCTATACAGTTTTAATGTTGCATTGCATTTAAATGTACATCAGAGTTTACAACAACACTCCAGTCATTGGCAATCATTGAAACCTAAGCTAGAACACACAGTTGCTGTGGCTGAAATCAGTCAAGACATTTTTTTTGTTACCCTATTGAGTGTCCCACTGCTGGGCAAAGGACATATTATCTGCTTATATAAATTCAGTTCTTTAACATGCAAAGGATTATGAAGCACAAACCGTGTCTCTTGTCAGACATAAGTCCTCACATCAGTGGAGCCTTTTCCATAAGCATGTATAACACTTTGTCATGCCTACATGTCTGCTATGATACAACACAATGCATGAAAATTAAGAAGATAAAGCTTTAAATCCACTCCAAGAAATTGTTATGAATCAATTTAGACTTTACATTTGGTTGTTTCTTCAGTTCTTGCTTCCCTGCTGTTGAATTATTTTTATGTATGATATGTAACTATGTATTTATATTATGAATTCAGATATGCTTTTTACCGATTACCTATATAAATATAGTTAGCATTAGTTCTTCTGATTGCAATGCCAAAGTATTAATCTATTTGCTATTAAGTTTCATGCTGACTTGCATGTTGTTGCACTGCTCCTAAGTTTCTTTCTACCTCTATAAAATCATTATTTAAAATTCTCGTTTTAGTTTTATATACTACTTAGATTGATTTATACCGTAAACCGGGGTTACTTTAGGAAAAACTGGGGCTACTTTGATCATTTAGAATGTAGTATAAAAGCAGAACTATTTGAAATTAAGAAGATAGTTAAGATGTTTGTTACTCAATCACGCTTAAACGGCTCAATTGATTTGGATGACATTTTGCACAAAGATATTTTATAGCCTGGATTAAAATATAGGATAGTTTTTATCCTGGATCCATACAGACGAAGTCGCGGGCGGAAGCTAGTTCTGTATAAATCAAAGTATGTCTCAGACGGGGTTAACACTTTGAAAAAAATATTTACGTTATTCATGCCTTTACTATTGGACGGACGGTATTGGATGTGTATAATGAATTCATACATTTTTGCTTCAGGGATATATTGAAAGTTGCAAAAGTGTCACAATTAAAGTTTGTTGTGGCTGAAGACCTGGTACAGATAGGCTTCTCCAAGCCAGAACAAAGGCGATACAAGAAAGTCTATTCAAAATATTTCCCTAATCCTTACATTTCTAAAATCAAGAAACTTCTAAGCTCAAATAAGAAGAATGATGTTGTAAGTATACCATTTGTGTTTCACTTCATGTTGCTGCACGCTGCGCTGGCGGTTGCTTCACTTAACAACGAGGGGCACAATGAAATAATCGGGAATAGAAAAGACTGATTGAAGATTTAACTTAATTATGTTTTATTTTTAAGTATTAATTTTGGTGATGAGCCCTATTGTCTATTTAAAATAAGCCATTTTATTATGACAATGAATCTAGGCTGAAATAGATTTTTGAAATGATTGCAAATTTTTGTGCTTTTCTGCCATATTACAAAGTTAAAACTACAATCAGCCCCGGATAACGTGATATTTCAGGCTTATAGTAATAATTTATATTTTGCAACTAAAAAATATGTTATTAATGGCTTTTGACCTTTCTCACCACAACTTTTGTAGAGTAGGTGAGCAAAAATCAATACAAGTCGCATTTTTTCTTCATATAAAATACGAGGAACGCAAAAGGAAACTAGCTTTCAAACACCATTTTTTTTATAATGTCGTTCTTTTTTGAGTCATTCGAATACTTATAGATAAAGAAATGTATTGGTATATGCAGGTTATGCTATATTATTTTTTTCCACTACAGGGGTGTATTCAAGAGTTACCACTATTTTTAGTCGACCTACAGAAGATAGAGCTATGTCTGGAAATACTCAGATGCTAGCGATATATTGTCGTTGGGCTGTATTAGATTAAGTAGCTAATTTACTTCATATACATTTTTATTTTCTATTTTTAATAAATTACTCTAAAAAAAACACTGATGATTTGAAAGTGCTTGTTACTAGGCCTACTTGACTAAAGATTATTTTGAGTTTGAGTTTAGCATTGAAGTAAAAATCATCAAAAAAATATGCTTAACCAAGCAAAAACTTGAAATAACCCTTGTCTAAGTGATTTTTCCGTGCAAGCTCTAGATAAATGCAGGCTTTAAAAACTTAATTAATTAAACAATTTTTCATAATTATTTGAATGCCAATATGGTTTTAAGAGGAAACACAAAGGCCCGGCCGTTTCCATAGAAACGTAGTCCCCTGTTTTCTCCCTGGATAATGACAGTAGAGCAATCATTTTTTTCCAATCTATGGCTACTATTGACATGTTCCTCTGTTTTCCTTTTTTCATAAATTTACTCTTAAAAGCGATATTAACCTTCAAAAACCTAAAAAGTAAACCCAGATTTTCCACTGTGTTCAAACATCCAGAAAACAATTTTGACTAGATTATTTAAAAAAAGGAAGACAGGAACACGGCCAAAGCCTTTCTTTGATTTAAAAAAAAAGTTAAATAGGTCAAGTTTTGGAGAAGAAATCAGGGGACTACGAAACGTTGATTTTATGTAATTTTAATAGGTATTTTCTCTCCAAGCTGCAGTTGTCTCTATCGCGCTCTGCGGCGGGAGCCTTCTGGTTGGCGCGACAGCAATACATTTTACAAATACCTATTTCTCAATTATCTTGACCTTAGTGTTTCCTCTTAAAAGTCCATTGTTAACTTCATAAAAGAAGATTTTCAGGTAACCAAGTCTTAAGTTATCCATTCTCGATAATTTCGGTGTGCCCCTCGTATATGTAATACCCGTTAGCTTAACTATTGATCAATATCTCATAATAGTTCTAGATAATAGGGATTTTAACCATGCCAATATTTCTGTACAGTCGAGTTCTCCAATATCTATACAGACAACCTTTCAAAACTATCTACACATGTGTCTTATGTCAGTAACAATAAAGTCTCTGTATAGATATTTTTGAAAGGTTGTCTGTGTTGATATTGGAGAACTCGATTGTACGTGGGTACACGTTACTTATGTTATGTTTCAGCTTTAGGGTCCTATCAATAGTCGTTTTGGAGTTGTTGTGTACAGAGGCTCTAGTATAAGTTTTACCGAAACAAAACGTTACGATCGCGTTCGCGTTTTACCCTCAATTTGTATGGGATTTTACAGCTAAACGTAAACGCGGTCGTAACATTTTGTTGCGGTAAAACTTATACTAGACTAGAGCCTCAGTCGACGTCAAAGACATTGTAACGCGGCGAAAAGTGTAAATATATCTCTTTGAAATCGACTGTACATACAATTATTTTTAGATCAACGACCGATGATATTTAAAAAAAGAGAAACAATTTCAATTTTTTTACAACTTCTACTATCGTAATAAAAACATGAATGAACGTAGGTATGACGTTTCTGAGGAAGTTCAGATCGAAATATATTAAACTAATGCTACAGTATTTTCAGGGTCATTGCTCAATACCTATCGATTTCGACCCATTCTCCGAAAATAGTATTAAAGTTCCAACCAAACACATTATACCAGTGGAAGATATTACTATTAATAAGGAACTAGGTATGGGCCAATTCGGAGTTGTCCAACAGGGGACCTGGGCCACGGGCAGTCAGAGGGTGAGTAATTGACTTGTCTCAAAATGAAGGAATAAGGTTCCTTTACTCCTTTTGAGGATCACTTTGTTGTCTTTCTGTCTGTCTGTCCGACCGTCTGTCAAGACCCTTTTTCTCAAGTATAAACGACAACACTGTTAACTGACCTGTGTTTATATAGAACCTTATTACAATGCACTTAAGGTGCACCGATGGTCAGTTAGCTGTGTTGTCGATAGTACGCGTGGAAGTATGAAATTAAAACCACATAAATACTCAAATCTGCAGTCCTTCGGAGCTGTGAAAAACAAACTTCTAAGTGAACGCAATCCATAGATATGGCCGTTTATGCCGCATAATTCATACATCGCAAGGGAACCTAAAACCGATGGGGTACTTCTTGTTGACCTAAAATCATAATATTAGCTAAAAATTGCTACATATCTTGCGAGTACGGTACGGAACCCTCGCAGCGCGAGTCCGGGTCGTACTTGCCCGGTTTTTTTTTTTACGTGAACTTCGCAGACGCATTGATGAAATATCAAACCTAGGATATGATGTGATATGTATGTGTGTGCTTGATATCTTGCTGCCTATTCTTGACTCATCTCAACACCCATATAACGCGCATGACCCATCGGAATAATAAATAAAATCAAGTAATGAGATTATGGGTTTACTAGAAAACTTATTAAAAGGCTTAGGTAGGACCTAAGCTTTTTATCAGCCAAAACGGAAGATCAGTAGCTGTGACTTATCGCGACTTTTTAGTTGTCTCAAATAAATTATGGCGTTGCGGAAGAAAAATACACTTCCATCTTATTATTAAAAAAAAGGCGGCAATGCATACATTATTCTGTTTTTACATACACAGTGGCTAGTTGTTATTTGGGAAAATATAGAAAATTGACATGAAGATGATTTCAGATTTAAAAGAAGCACTACATGCTCATGTATTGATAATTTGTTCCCTGCAAAGCCAAAAGATAAATATCTATAGGCGTACGACAATTTCATGAGGTGGCGAGAAGAAAAGCATGCCGTATCATTTTCATAAAGTATGTTTGTTTTCTTGCACAATTTTTGAGAAAAACACTATATTTGTCTCAGCCGCCAAAATAATACTCAGCCAGCAATTGCCTACTTCCCTTGCTTCGGCAATAATGTACTATTTCTGTTACGAAGTCCTTCAGTTTGTTGACAAATGCACACTTAGAAATTTTAGCCTCAGTTACATTACTTGGTAGGCAATTATAAATTCTAGCACCCATGTAACAGTAACACTGCTCAGATTTTTAGGGTTCCCTAGTCAACAAGGAACCCTTATAGTTTCGCCATATCCGTCCGTCTGTCTGTCTGTCCGTCTTCGGCTTAGCTCAGTAACAAAATGATAAGACGAAAAATGATAAACTAACTCCTAAACTATTATGATTTTATTCGTTTGCGAAGACAAAAGTGTACGTTCCTTTTAAAATGGTCAAAGGAATTCATAACTGCACTTCTGAAGAAATTGCGTGAGTAGCAAACTTGCTGCCTTAAAAGTCTAAATAATGCAATTCATTTAAAATCTGTCATAGAAAAAGTATTGTTTGCAACGGTGTATGGTCAAAAACGCTCGTAGCGTCTTTAAACCCACGACACTCGCGTTTTAAGACCCTTCTTATACAACAGTTGCATAATAGTACATTATTGTCGATGCAAGGGAAGTAGGCAATAGCTGGTTGAGTATTAATTTTAAACGGACGACCTTGGGAGTCTGATTAATTTAATACAAAGCCAGCAATTGCCCTTCCGGCTGAGACAAATACATATAGTGCTTTTCTCAAAAATTGTGCACGAAAACATTTTAAAGTATTATTTATTTATTTATTTATTTATACTTTCTGAAAATGCTGCATGCTTTTTTCCTGGCCACTTCATGAAATTGTCGTACGCCTTTAGATATTTGTCTTTTGGCTTTACAAGAAACAAATTATCAATAACTGAGCTTGCAGCTTCTTTTAAACCTGGAATCATTTTCACGTCAATTTGCAATATTTTCCTGAAAAAAAACTAGCCGCTATATGTAAAAACAGAATAATTTTTGCATTGCCGCCTTTTAGTTTTAATAATAAGTTGGAAGTGTATTTTTCTTCCGAAAACGCCATACGTTATTTCAGACAGCTAAAAAGTCGCGATAAGTCACAGCTACTGATCTTCCGTTTTGGCTGTTTAGGAGCTATGCCTTTTTATATGGCCGTTTTAATTTTTTAATAAGTTTGTACCTCGACAAATTATGGAATTTGTATGCAACATTGTTATCGAGAAAAAAATAATTTTTGACTAACCATATACTATGCACTTCACGTACTGATTTTTTCCAATAAAGTCAACTTTGGCGATCATTTAATACTATTATTGACGAGGTGGTAAGTAAAGTAAAAACTGAAATGCTGGCTGAAAACCAGCACTGTAGGTGTCTGACACCTCAGCATAATGGTGAGCCAGTGTCCGGTTCACTGCCGCAGATATACACTTGTTTCATATGTTTCATGTTTATTTTACAGTTTAATATGTGTCTTTTGAATAAATGTATATTTTTTCTAATTTTCCTTAAACAAATGTATTGTATTACAGTTGCAAGTGGCTATTAAGTGTCTCGGCCACGAGAGAATGACTTCAAACTCGACCGAGTTTTTAAAGGAGGCAGCTGTAATGCACAGTATTGATCACCCCAATATCGTGCGTTTGTACGGAGTTGTTTTACATTTGGACTCGTTGATGTTGGTAAGTATACAACATATAAATATTATTATTATTGTAAGTAGTGAAAAAACTTCCACAGGCCCTGGTCTGTGTAAAACTCAAACTTATGTTAATGTCATAAAGACTGAAAGAGAAAACTTGTTTTTCTTTATCTGTAGACTAGCTATTTAAAACATAGGCACTTTCCTATCATTGCCTATTTGGTCAATAACAAGGCTTATTCATAAATTACATAGAATGAAATTAAATACTATTATTAACGATTAGCTTAGTAAGGTCAGCTATATGTGTCTCTAATGGTCCATTAAATAATATAGTAATATTTATGGCATCACAAAATTAATAAAAAATGACGTTCTAAAAAATACTACACCTACCCCAAATGTTGAACACAATTTTGAATATATATATATATATATATATAACATGTCTTTAGCCTATTCAAGTAAACTGTTTTAAAATAAATCATACTCAATCCAATAATACTAAATTGGCTCCAAACAAGTACCAAATTTAATTTTTAACCAAATATTACATAGTTCTTCATTCTATTAAATTAAAGAACTCCCAAATATTTCATTCTCTACCTAAAAATACTAAATTAGCACCAATTTAATACGTAATAGGTTGACGTCTTCCAAAGGCGTAGTGGTAAGTATAGTAAAAGGTGGGTATAGCAAAGGAGCTGAAATCTGCGCCGGCGCTGCGAGAAGGCCTGGCCATTCCCCTTGCGTATCGATGCGTTGAAATTCGTACTCGCCTACACATTGTCGACGCATAGATTGATTTTATTTGAAATGAATTACTAAAATATAGCATGTAATAAGCATTATAATAAAATAAATAAATAAATATTAGGGGGCAATCTTACACAAATCGACCTAATCCCAAATTAAGCAAAGCTTGTACTATGGGTACTAGACGACGACACACTACATACTAACATACTTATATAGATAAATGAATACTTAAATACATAGAAAACATCCATGACTCAGGAACAAGTATTCGTGCTCATCACACAAATAAATGCCCTTACCGGGATACGAACCCAGAACCTCTTGCTTCGTAGGCAGGGTCACTACCAACTAGGCTAAAGCGGTCGCTAAATAATAATAATAATATTTGAATTAAATTGTAATGAAGAATGGTGCTTGAGATTTCAGGCTAATTTAGTATTTAAAAGTTGCAACTATTACAAAAATAGGTACTTATTAATTTGGTGACGTCAAAAGTAATTTTGGGGCTAATGTTAATATATTAAGTAATGATTCGGCTTCAAAAACGTTTCTGTGTTCTTTATCCAATTTCAACCTCAAGCCAACAATACAAGAACCGACAAGGATAACCCACCAAACACAAACATGTATTGACAATATTTTAACTAATGACCATAGATGCGTTTCTGAGGTGCTGAACATAGGAATATCTGACCATACAGGACAATGTGTTAAAATTAAAACAAATCAAAACTTCCAAGAAAAGTTCTGGTATGTAAGAGTAAGGAAAATTGATACTTATTTGGAAATATTCATAAAATACATAGCTCAAGTTAGTTTTTCGGAAGTATACGAACAAACTAATCCGAATAAGGCATACGAGTTATTCATACATATGTTTCTTTTAGTATTTAACCTCTGCATACCCTTTGAAGTAAACAAACTTTCGCATAAAAGAAAAGCTAACTGGATAACATCGGGTATAATTAAAGCCAGTAAAACCAAACGTAAAATGCATCTAAAAAATCAAAGGACTAGGAATAATCCTTGTGTACAGAAATATAAGAAATATTGTACAATATTGAAAAGAGTAATACGCAAGTCACGTATTATATCAAATGATAAAGAAATAAAAAATAGCACAAACAGATCGAAAGCAATATGGGGATTGATTAAAAAACATACATCTTTAACAAATTCAATTTCAAATACAGTCGATAAAATTAAAGATGATGGTAAAGACATCACGGATCCAGGGGAAATAGCTAAACATCTTAATCACTTCTTTAGTACTCAAAACCAAAATGCTAGGTTAAGCACAGCAGACTATAAAACGATAAAACCAAGTTCTTGTAATAGTATCTTTATCACTCCTGTAGATTCACATGAAATAAAAAGAACCGTTAAGTCTCTAAAAAATAAAAAAAGTTCAGGGCATGATGGCATCCCAATTCAATTAATAAAAGCATGTATTGACTTTATCGCAGAACCCCTCGTCTTTATCATGAATCTTATATTAGAGACGGGCATCTTCCCGGATGATTTAAAAAAGACACTTATTAAGCCATTGTATAAGAAGGGAGCTAAAGACGATATGGTTAATTATAGACCTATAGCTCTTCTACCAAGTTTTTCAAAAATATTTGAGAAAATATTGTACACTAGATTGCAAACATACTTAAATAGTAATAAAATATTAAGTCCTAATCAATTCGGTTTCCAAAAGGGTAAATCTACTTCCCTTGCCATTTTTCAAATCTTCAAAGATATTTGGGACAAAGTAAATGAAAGGAAGGCTTGCATTGCTTTATTTTTGGACATGTCGAAGGCTTTCGACTGTGTTATTCATAATATAGTTCTAAAACAGTTGGAAAACGTCGGTATAAGAGGGCATGTACTACATTTGTTTGAAAGCTATTTATGTAATAGACAGCAAGCGACTATAATTTCAAAATATTGCGAAGAAAACAAAACCGTAGAACAGTATCAATCAGATTTTGAGCCAGTGAAACTAGGGGTGCCTCAGGGTAGTGTACTTGGCCCCCTTTTGTTCCTAATATATATTAACGACCTTCCGATTATTGTTAAGGAACTTTGTGTTTTATTCGCTGATGATGCCACTGTATTATTTTCAGATGCTAATTCAAATATTTCTACTATGGAAGGAAACATATACTGTACACTTAAAAAAATTGTGAAATGGTTAAAAACACTAAATTTATAAGTAAACTTGGGCAAAACTAAATTAGTGCAATTTAGAAATCAAAGAACTGCCCCTTCTAGTTTCAATATTTCTGAAGCCGGTGTACCCATAGAAGTCGTTAATAGTATAAAGTTCTTAGGGGTAACTGTTGATTCACACTTAAACTGGAAGACCCATATTGCAATTATTAATAAAAATATTTCAAGCAACTGCTATGCTCTATCCATTTTGTCTGAGACATGCTCCGAAAACATTGTCAGGAATGCTTATTTTGGAAATGTATATCCTATACTCACATATGGAATCATTTACTGGGGAAATTCAATTGATATTCAGTCTACTTTTATCCTCCAAAAAAGATGTATCAGAACCATATACCGACTGCATGTTCGACATTCACTGCGAAATGTTTTTAGAGAAAAGAAATTTCTCACACTTACTTCTATCTACATTTTAGAATTATGTCAGTTTGTAAAAAATAATGCAGATTTTTTTATGGAAAAAACAGCTTCAAGAAAAAACTTAAGAGCCCAATACAAATACGACATACTACTCCCAAGAGTGAATAATACGATGTATAAAAACAGTACTTTCATTTCCGCTATACGAATCTTCAACAAACTTCCTGTAGAAATTAAAATGTTGCATGGAAATAAATTTAAAACTTATTTGCGAAATTGGCTTATTGAAAGAGTATTTTACAATTTAAAGGAATTTTTTAATTATAAAAACCCAGTATCATATAATTTGTCAATTTAGTCGTAAGTTTATTATTGTATGCCTGTAACAGGTAACTGTTGATACTTTTAAATTTGTTCATTCTATATGTACACAGTTAAACAATAAATATTTTCTGATTCTGATTCTGATTCTAAATATATAAATTTGTTTCCGTTAACATACGCCCCAGCCCTCAAATTAACAGTTTTGTCAAGTGTCTCCCGTCTTTATTTTTTAAATTCAAATGACGGTAATGGTGAGGTTTGATATTTTATCGAAGTAATAGGTACAGTCAAGGACTAATTGTTGAGCCTTTTAGTTTTATACTAATTTTGGTTTTTTGAATAGTTATATGTATAGGCTTTGAAGTGTCACGACAACGCTGCCCCGCACACTTTTGCTAGAACACTTGACTATTTCAGTTCAAAAAACTTTACTATTCTGCCCCACCTGCCGTATTCCCCTGATTTAGCACCCTGTGCTTTTTACCTTTTTCCAAATATTAAAGATAAAATATAAGAAAAGCGATTTGAGAACAAAAAATATGCCCCTGGCTGCGTATAATAATGAAATTTCTGAGGTTTATAAAGAAGAGTGGTCATCACTGTCATCAATATTTTCCAAGTGGTGTAGACGGATGGTAAAGTGTACGAGGGGTGATCCAAAAGTTTTGATAATCAGCATGATTTGGTCTCGTGATGATAATTTGTGATTGTCATTCCTACTGTGCTACTATTCAATAATAACCTAAAAACTTAAAAAAGAGCTTTCATTCATTTGTTTTTCTTTAATAGCTAAATAAATATGATGGTATAGAATATATTTTGACGTCTGTAAACTGGGAGGATATTTTGTTACATGTTAGGGGTGGTGTTGGCAAAATTCTGGTGCGGTAATAAAAAAAGTTTATAATAAAATTAGAAGTTTATTCATTTAGATGCCACGAAATTAATAAATCAAACTCATGTCATCATTTTTTTAAGGCACGGCTCACGTAACAAAGTTCAAGGTAGATTTTTCTGGCCATCAATACATATTTTTTAATTTATTTAAATAGGGTGTTGGTAGGTGACAAAAGTATGTATATAAATACGAAGGGAGAGTGATACATCATAATTCTATAGCAATTAAGCGAGGCCGTCTGAGAAAAAACCAAAGAAATAAAAAAACAATTTTCTGAGTTTTTTTTTGGGAGAGCTTGCCGATTACCAGGGTTGTTTCTCAGGCTTGTGAATTCTATAAATCTAGTTACCTACCTTTTAATCTAGACCAAAGCTTTTACTATTACTTCTTATTTTTAGATATGGAAAACTCCTCAATAAAATCGGTGCAATTGCGTCGGTGTAAAAACTAAGCTTCATTTCGTCTATCCAAAGCTTTTTTTAATATGTAGCAAAATTAAAACATTTTTAATATATGATATAGGTAAGTAAATTAATAAAGAGTGTATTTAATCATTAAAAATGATTAAATACACTCGATATGATACGGAGAACTTCTGTTTTTAATACCGATTATCAAAACTTTTGGATCACCCCTCGTATACGTGTTCACTGGGATGAATAACTGTAATACAGAATAAACTCTGTAACTTTTGAGTATCTAATTTCTTTTGGCATGACCCTCGCATATAATGAGCTCTAAATGACTTCTGACCATCTGACCTCAGCTCCTCCCTCTGATTGTACCTGTCAAAACTTTTTTCCTCAGGTAACCGAATTGGCACCCCTCCGCTCTCTACTGGAATGTCTCCGTGAAGTGTCGCTCCGACCAAACTTCCCTGTGACAAACCTTTGCGAATTTGCGGAACAGATCTGTGATGGAATGACCTATCTGGAAAATAAAAGACTGATACATAGGTAACTTTTTTACGTTACAATAGTAGTTTATGCAATCGTTATATAATGTATGCTTTTTCAGTCGAGTACCACGTTTAGGCCACGAAGCTTGCTGAGTGGCCTAATTAAGGTACGAGAGTTAAAAAGCTAATTATATAACTATTGCATTTACTTTTACTTTTTCTACGAGTTAACCGAAAGAATAATTTATTTAACAAACTTGGTATCTATTGAAATTCGCCCTGCTGAAACAAAGTGCAGCCAACCGCTTTTTTTATTTTTGCGCGTTGATGTCTTCTGGAAATCGAGCCACGTGATTGGTCAAAATTAATTTTAGTTCTGTACACAGTTATTTTATATTCATAAGATGACTACTAGCAGTCATCTTATGAGCCCAACTCAAACGAAGTTGATTAGATATCGCTGTCAGTCATTTAATTGACGGATAGAAGTGCTTGAGTAGAAAAAATAGATAGTAGTACCTACAATTGTATAAGATGGACTACCTGATGTTATCTATAGCTGGGGCAACATATGCGTTACCCAGCAACATTCAGGACAGAGACTACAGTTGTGGTTTGGACATTAGAACTATAAGTGCAACTGGACAATGAAGTGAACCCAAAAGCACATCCAACATTAGAATTTAATCCATATAATTCTATACGACGGGTTACTATACCCTGATTATTATTTATATTTACTACCTTTTTCATAGACTAATATAATAATATTAATAATGTATGCATGTGCACGTGCAACAGTGTTCAGTTCTTGTGAATTTTGTGGTATTTGGTCTAAAATTTGTGATCCAGTGTCATTACTATTAAATTTGAAAACAGTGGTGTACACATATTAAGTTTAAATTTATTTTTTTCAGGGATTTAGCAGCCAGGAATATTTTAGTGTTTAACAAGGATAGGGTAAAAATCTCTGACTTCGGGCTGTCCCGAGCTTTGGGCGTTGGTAAAGATTACTACCAAACGAATTACAATGTCAACCTCAAGTTGCCAGTAGCATGGTGAGTTTTTTAATTCTCTCTTTTATGTATCGAAAATAACGTGTTCCTTAAATTAAAACTCTAACTGCATACCAGAGTAGTTATTTACTTTTTACAGTCGAGTGCCTACTTTTGATGAAATTTTAATCTATTCACTACAAGTACGGTATTTGACTCATTCATAGTCAAATCAGGTCGTCAGTCCACCTTGCGGGTGGCGCAAGACCGGTCACTTTGGCATTGGGGAGGCCTATGTCCAGCAGTGGACGTCTTTCGGCTGATATGATGATGATGATAGTCAAATCGACGAAAAAAATATATAATTACGAACAGGCGCCTAGCCAAAAAAAACTATATAATTAACGAACCTGCTTCCAAAATTTCACGAGAATCGGTTCAGAAATGCGACCTGTATAGGAGAACAGACAGACAGCTGGACAGACATCGGACATACGAACGATTTTTGGGACAAGCTGAAGCATAGAACTTCGTTCGCTTCGCTCGCTCGTTCGATCGATTAAATACGGACCAGCGACAACATGGTTTTCTATGGTCAAAGTTTTTTTTATCTGTATGTGTTTAATAAATATTAGTTGAAGTTTGATATCTTAGTATTATTGTGAGTTTTAGTTTTGAGTATTTATGTAAGTTTTGTTTCTTGGTAATGTGAAAAGAGCTGTGGTTGGGGAAACGCTGGTCAAACTGTCCAACAATAACAACCACTACTACAATGAAACATTCTAGTAGTGGTGGTTCAGGTGCTACAGCTATTGCCTACTTTCCAGCTTGTTTTTTGACCATCTATTGCCACATTTCCGAACAGTGGCGTGAAAAATACCTTTTTGTATTATTTAAAGGTGTGCTCCTGAATGTATTCTATATCTCCGATTCACATCAGCAAGTGACGTGTGGGCGTTTGCCGTGTGTCTTTGGGAGATGTTCACGTACGGCTTCCAGCCCTGGGCTGCGTTCTCCGGCCAGCAAATACTTGAAGCAATAGATGCCCCAAACTTTCAGGTTTGTTTGTTTTTTTCTTTTAATTTAGTGGTTGTAACGATACACGTTTCTTGTACCTTAAAATACTAACTTTTTTACACGACGGGAAAGCTAGCTTACGACCTAGCTGATGGTAGGCTAACAATCGCGCTGTCGACGCTTTATTCGTTGTGTTGATAGCTAGAGACTTGGGACCCCCTCACTCTCAACACAGCGCATGCGCTAGCTGAATGTTAACAATCATTACTTTTTGAAAATAGTATACTGCTATAAAACATGGTGTGGCGGCACTAACACCCTTAGCTCATGGCAGGATAAGCTAAATGAAACTGCCCCCAGCGACTTTTGGTTTGTATTTTTTTTTGATGATGTGACTTTGTATCGGTGACAAGTATGCAAAATTTGAGACCCCAAAAGTTAATAGCTTTTTTTAAATAAAAAAACGAAATATGATGTGTTTCGTTTATTTTTTTTTAGCCAGCCAATTTCGACTTGCGTCACGTATAATGTGCTTATAGTAAAGACAATTATATGATATCAATTATAGGATATATTGCGATACAAAAAAAAATACAAATATTTTTTCAAAAACAAAATTACTTTCATGTCAGCGACACCTCCAAATTTTTCACCAAAGGTAGCCACTTTAATAATAATAAGTTACAAAATGAATGTATTTACTTCATTTTATATGTGGTAGAACAAGGTGTTTTTTAAAATTGAATTCATCACTATACATTTTTGCACAGTTTATGTAAATAACCGGCACAGTAGGGACTTTTTTATACTTGGCCAGTGTGCGTTACAAACATGCACGATTCTATAAAGAGTTTTTGGTTGGGGTATAGGAAAAGGGGACCGGTTTTTAGACTTAGAAAATGTTTGATGCCTTCTATCAGTTTATCCAAAAATGCAATCATTTTTTAGTCAATTTTTGCATATTTTTCTAGATCGATTTTTTGCGCTCTATACAGCGCAAACGAGACTTGAACACACTTTTTTTTTGCAAACGAAGAACGACAGCTTGGCAAACGGTTTTTGGACTTCGTTACTAAGTTACAAAACATTTATATATTATTCTTGTTTTATTTAGTCTATGACATCACCTTGTTCCCACAAAATCAATAAAAACTTTCGAGGCATTTTCGATTGTTGACAAAGTTGCGTTCGGCGCTCGAGTTCACAAACTTGCATTTTTTATTGGACCAACATCATAAACAAGCCTGCAAATATGATTATTTGTGTTTATGATGTTGGTGATCCTGATGGTCTACTGGATTTGACGCCAGCTCTGAATGTATAAATTCACTCAGACTAATAACACGATATGCAATTTAATATCGATCGTATACGTCAGTAAAGTCTCACTCGTATTGAAGAATTGTACTTTTATTTAACATGCCGATTTGAAACACTGTTCTATGAATATATGGTTGTACTATTTATACTGTAATGGTGAAACACATTAACATGCAGTAGGTAGGTACTAACGCATAACTCTTTATTACACGCCCAAGTAACTAAAATCAATAAAAACTGATCAGTTTTAAAATAATCCCAGTCGGCGGAAAATTCCCTTGTTTGATTCTATCTGGTGTAATAATGAATACCATTTATTAATTATAAAATACACGTTAAAGATGTTGTTTGCAGAGGTTGGAAAAACCAGAATGTTGTCCAGACGACTATTACTCAACCATGCTGGAGTGCTGGTCGCACGAACCTAATAACCGACCAAAATTTAAGGATTTAGGGCCGAAACTGAGAGCTATTCGACCAGAACAGGTACGGATCCGATAGTTAATTCATTTGAAGTAAAGTAAAGGTTATGTGGCCAGAGTTTCACTCGGTAACCTTGATTATACATTTCAGGTTGAAACAACTGTAAACTTTCAAAAGTCAGAAGATGGACGGCGAAATAATTTATTAGAATATAAATCTGGGCAAATAATAACAGTCCTTGGCAAAGAGTAAGTAATATGATCGAGCGTTGGCGTCACAAAACACAAAACAAGTAATTGATGCCTGCAGGAATTCTAAGGTCGTAGTTGCATTTAGTTACATCATCTTTCTAAGTTTGTCACACAATTACTCGTTTATTTACTTTTACTTTATCTATGTAATATTCGTCAGATCGGATTTTTCTTTATTTCAGCCTGTGCTGTGTACAAAATGTTACGTCTTTGAATTAACTTTGTTTTGTACATATCTTGCAATAGCTTAGCTTAAAAAGAAGGAAAATCGGTCTACTACTAAAAAAAAAGCAAGCTAAATACTACTTTAGTCATAACACAATAGTACACTACTGCAGATCCCGTGAAGTAAGGGATTGCTGGAAGAGTTTGGGGTAGACGGCCGAGTCGTAGACGAGGCCAGCTACAACGAATCCAGCACTCCCTGTTCCGGCTGTGTATAGTGCTTCTCTCAAACGATGTGAGGAAATATTAAAATTAAAATAAATACAAGGTAATCATTTAAATAATAGGTAATTTGCCGCCTTTTTATTTTTTAAACATGCCATTGGAACAAGCCGTTCGAGCACCATGTTTAACCGCACATAAGTATAAAAACATAGATTTTGTTTTTTTTTGTCGTAAGTATGCTTATATATTAGTAAGCAAATTTAATAAGTTAGAGTAGGGGACAATAGTGGTTTTACTTAGGGTTATCATCTTATCATACATTACTTCTTGGCGTAAGGCCAAGAAGAAATGTAGGGAGGCTTAAACAAGAAACTTCATGTCTTCATTTCGCGATATTAACGCATATATTTCCGAGCATGTTTGAGAAAAGTGGTTTTACTTGCGTTCGTTTGTTAGAATTTACTTTTGCAGTTTCTGATAGAGTATTCATATTTTCAGGAATTGTACTAAAACATCAATGTGGCATGGGGTACTCCTGGGAGGCGCTTGTGGCATGTTCAACCCGAACAACACCAAACCCTACACTAAGACTGAAGTGAGTAGTCTTCTTGTACAGTGGTTGGAATGGGGTGAGCGATCGGCGATCGTACATCAATTGACAACAGTATATAGTTGATTGTATGACAAGGGTCTAAAATAAGCCATATTACCACGAGATGGTTATTTTCCCGAAAGAAGTGAGAAATTGTTCGTAGGGTAATATGACTTTTAAACTAGAGTTATGAATGAATAAATGAAAACTTTTATTTCAGAACCTGGTCCATATTGTTTAGTAAATATTATCTTAATATAATCTTAATTATTGAACAAAAACTAGTCTACTTCATTTATATTTTAATATTCAAGTCAAAACAATTACACTTCATTCAAAATTAATAGTTATAAATATATATAAATAAAATAAAATGAAATTTGAATAAATATTAAAATGTAAATAGTTTAATTCAAAAATAGAATAAAATCTTACTAATTACAAAAATACATGAATTTTAAAATTATACACTACTTTTCACTTCGACTGCGAGAAAATAGTAAAAACAAAAATTATCCATCCAAAGTCAATTATAAATTCCACGGCGAAAAGGTTGTTCAAATTGGCTGTATGATTTTTTCATAAACTGCTTTGACACAGATACAACATTATTTACACCACGAATAAACGCCTCTGACCGTCTATAGCCGTGTCCAAACGTTTGAGCGCGTCGGACTCCTGTACAGGGCACGGCTATAGACTGTCAGAGGCGTTTTTTTAATAACTTATATCAGTAAATAAAAAAACACCTAATGTTAGAAATTAACTCTGTTTTCTGATTGGTCGATTTCGATATCTAGCTTATAACGAAGCAGCAGCTTATTTAGATCCCATGCAGGGCCTTCACTCTCTTGAGAAAGGTGATTGATAATTGGGGGTAAAGTGTGGCTTATCATCTATTATCTCATCATCTATGGTCTTATCATCTATTATCTTATCTAAACAATCTGTTACATTTTTACAGTCTCTTTCTTTCCACGAGTTTAAGTAAACATAGATTTTTGGTTCTTGTTTTAATATGTGGGTATTTCTTGTAAACTTTTGTTCACAAATCTAATTTAGGGCTAGTTTCCATAACTATTAAATAGAGGAAGCTTGTTCATCCGACTTCAATACTGCACTCGTTGAAAACCCGGAGACGCAGTCCTGAAAAGTTTGACGGGGTTTCTGACCTGCTTTATCGTGTATCATCTTTTCAGTCGACGTCAAATGTACGTAAAACTTGTAAACAATATATTTGACGTAGACCGTTCATCATCCATTTTTCGGGCAGAAATCTCTGAGTAACGTGGCTGGGTTGTCGCCTCACCCGAGCCGGCAGTCGGCGCGGCTGGCCCGCTCGGCGCTGTCCCGGGGTGACGTGAAGAGACACACGTACACGGGCAAGCGCACGCGCACGATCCAGCGCAGCATGATCTCGAGCCCGCAGGGCGACGTCAAACATACCGGCCACGTGGGCCTCGATGGGGCTTATTTCGGTGACATTTCATTCCTGGACCCCGCTGGCTGCGTAAGTATCATCAGGGGCAATAAACGAGCGTTCTAAAAGGCTTCGATTAAATGTCACTCTCACAGCTTACTGCGGACTCTTAACTGCTGCGAAATAATGTCAATTCTAGTTATCGACTAGGCCTCAAAATACGGGCCTATGATGGCGTATAACAGAACGCATTCGTCTTGAAATACTGTACAGGGTGTACAAAAAATGGGGTGTGAACCGATCAAGGTCATAACAGGTATCGTGTTCTGATAAGAAAAAAATAAAGGAAATTTATTTATGACGCGTTTTTTATCACATTTGTATAGAGCAGGTCGCCCCCTAACATTCGTTTTCTCTTATCAGAACACGATACCTGTTATGCCCATGATCGGTTCACACCCCATTTTTGGTACACTCTGTATACGGTAATACGGTTGCATTTTCTTTCGTTGACGACCTATATGATATACGCGACCATAAGTATTGTATCTCGTACTTGTTTTTTTTTTAAGTTTGATGACATCTCTACTTCCCAACATTATTACTTCTCTGGAAATACACAAGAACGCTCCTTATTGACCCATCATTTGGTTATGGCTGTTTTCTTTTGCATGTGCATACTTCTATGAGATAGCTCGTGACACCTCAATCACGGTACCATATGTCCACTTCATTTGTTTGCTTGGTGCATATGGAATACAAATGTTCAGTCAGTCAGTTCTACCTAATTCCTGGAGCTGCCACTGGCCCCGTGACGTCATTGGCACGGGACGCTTGAAACCTGCAGGATAGATTACAGGACAGGAGTCGAATGTTAGAGTATAAAACTAATATGACAGCGGTCGTGGTGTAGTCGGTAGAATGAGATGGATGTAAATTACATTTACGTCACTCTGGACGAGTGGGCGGTAAGTGAGATGTACCGCCCACGAGCGCAGCGGCAAATCTCACTTCACACCCAGGAGAAGACGTAAAATTGTGTACGCACCACGGACGGTAATTCGTAAAGCCCCCGATCGCATATTTATGGGCTATGGCCCTCACCTTAATGTGTCTTGTAAACAATGCATTACATGTTAATACGTTAATAATTATATGTGTACTTTAGCAGTAGCATTTAAAATTACCACCGCAACTTTGCATATGTTAATTTAACGCAAATATTTTGGACAGTCTGTCTTACCCTTAACGGAAATAGTCTAAGTGTTAAACTACCACCTAGTTTTACCGACAAAGACATTATTCAAACTTCTGTTCAGTTCAATGCTATCATTATTTATTTGAGAGCAAACATGAAGTCGCATGTATTGAGGTCTTATTGATAGACTTCATGCACACGAACTGTACCAATCGGGGGTCTTTACGATAACCCCGCGTGGATGTCGGGTACATTACGCGATGAACAGTCGCGAGCGCAAGTGCAGCATGTTTGGGCTTATGAGTCGTTTGTGGCAGCCGCCGCGGCAGGTGGTGACGCCGTACAAGCCGTCCGAGGACCTGGAGCAGGTGCCGCTGATCAACCCGAACTCGCCGTCGCATCTGACCGCCTGTCCATCGCCGTACCCGCTGCTGACCGCCAGCGCAGGCAACAACTGCGATGAAGTCGACTTGCCGTGTAAGTTGGTTCAGAACCTAGACTGTCACACTGTCGTATGCTTTCTTAAAAAACAATTCGTTTATGTAATAATGAGCACACTCGGAACTGTTTCCATGTCACTTCGAATGTGGAAAAAACATCAAACTCAGCATTCTATAAAAAAATATCAAGTTAGCAAGTATTTGAGTGGTGTTTTTATACTTGGAATGCTCTGGTTACATTAATTTATAAAAGTATTGCACGCGCACGCGCAATTTTTTTGCAGTCGTGTTTTTGACGAACCGCCGTCATATTTTATATATATCGCATTTAAACCTCCATTACCTAATTAACATTCCTAGTTGGAATTCACAAGCAGGTGGCGGAACATCTAATTGCGGGAATTTCGATACTTTTGAGGCAATGTACTACTTAGATTTTGCACAATTTACAGACGCCGGGTCCATGACAAAGAATTTCAAAAAGCATAATCTCAAAAATATAACAGACCCCACGACGAGCAAGAGCATCCTAAGTAAGGTAATATACATTTTTTTATCATTTCTCCATGTATACAATTGGTAAATATTTGGCCCATTTGCTTTTAAATTTAAACTTGTCACTGTCAGTGCTAGTGATGTGCCGGGGATTCCCTTATGGGAATTTCCCGGGAATATTCCCTTGTTCCCGGGAATATTCCCCAAACAGGGGAATATTGAAAAACAAATTAGGAAAATTCAAGTTGTAATAAAAGTAAATAAAATGAATAGTGCCCCGACAAATAAAGAGCCATTCGACAAAAACTGCATTATTGTACTAATTCGAACTTTTATCTCAATTACCATTTAATACGTAAATATTTTCATATTTTGTATTCGTATAATATTTTATTGTGGTTTTTTTATTAACTTTGTATCGTTTTTGTTACTTTCAGTAATACTTTTGTAAAATTTGTTTTTTTTCTGATGGGGGAATATTCCCCATAACTGGGAATATTCTCATTGTTCCCAGGAACATTCCCATTGTTCCGGGGAATATTCCCGGGAACATTGGGAATTTACTTTTGCGGGTAAATTACACTGGTTAATGTCTTCGTAAAAAAATCAAGGGCCCAAGTTATCATGGAATCCCTAATAGCAAGATATATAAACATACACAATTTCAATATTCCCGTATGTTCCCTTGTATGGGAATATTCCTGGGAACGGCACATCACTAGTCACTGCACGTAGATTATCTGCATATAGGTCTACTCGCTATTTGTTACTTTATCCAATATGTGAGATAAATCAAACCTTCAAAAAAAAACCGTCGTCACTCAGTTCCAGAACTTGAACGTTTTACTTTACAAGTTCACTAAAAAGAGAGACGGACGGTAAGATAACATGACACCAACGAAAACTCAAAAATAATAATGATACGACTGTCGCAAGAGTGGCTGATTAAAGTGATTAAACTGGTTATATTATTATATATTGGATATATTATTAGATCAATGTAGAAGGAGTGACGAGTAAAACTACTGAATTGACAAAAAGGTCGTGACGTTTGGCATATGTATAATAGTACATTGTTTAACGAGGGGCGTAAGTGGAATATTGCGAACAAGAGTCTATCTTTTGATGACTCGAGTTTGCAATTTTCTTACGCCCGTGTTATACACAATGTTTTTCATCACATTTGCGGGGAAACAAATACATTTTAGATGAAATGAATACAAATCGTAATAAAAACTGCGACATGTCAGTTGTCCATTTTGTCGAATTTGACGTGAGGCGCGTATGGCAAAGACCCTCCGGTATACAGCCACGATTTGAAAACACTTAAAAACATTTTACAAAGACACTAAATAACTACATGTTAAATCTTTAAATAATTCTGTTAAACATGTTTTAGTAGTGTTTTTAGGTTTAAATTTATTTATAAATACGTTTTTAGACATCGTATTTGATATAAAACCTCTTTGCTTTGTAACTGCCGCATGAGTGACAGATACAATTTAAGAAAAAACCATTACGCCCGTGGGCGTAAAACAGCTCTGTATGTCTGCGCATTATGAAGCCCGTTTTGAGCAAGTGTGATGAAAATATTGTTTTCCTCTGATTGCTTCATTTAATGTTTTCTATGTTGCGCACATTTCTTCTAACCAAATTAACGTTTGTGTATTCTGCCAGGTCAAGTCGGCTACATTGGGCCGGTCACACAAGACCGAAGACAGCGGAGACGCTCCAGGGGCTGACGAGCCGCACGAGTACCACGAAATATCTGATACTGACACGGTAACGCTCGGGAAATACTTGTATTTTTATTTACAGGAGCGTGGCCAATTGGCACCAAAGCTGTTATTTTGGGGTTCCGTACGTCAAAAGGCAAAAAAGAAACCCTTACGACTCACTTCGTTGTCCATCTGTCAAGACCCTTTTGCGGCAGAAACGCGTGAATGTATCCAGTTGAAATAAAAATCAACACAGGCCTACAGAGGCCCCTGGAGCTCTGCTGTGAAGGAAACAAACTTCTAAGTTAACGCAATTAAAAAAAAAATGTGTATCTCATATTTCCGCATGTTTTGACAATCACAGAATCATGAAATTCGGCAAGAAGCAAGGTCTTATTATCAAGGTATAGCACAAGTAAAAAGTTTTTTTTGTTTTTTTTTTATTACATGGCAGAAAATATGGTGGTCCCTACATGGGAATGGTTGGTCCAAATTTTAAGGTGAGGCGACTGTGGTGGATCCTATAAAAGGGCTTCATCAAAACTAAAACAGATTTTCAAGTATTTTTAGAAATATCATTGTTTGGATGGATTAACCAATAACAATTTCTTTTCGTTTTTTTTTCAGGAAAGCACTGTGACTGAGCGTACGAGAACCGAAAATTTTGTTCCACTGGAAAGTCCTGGAATACCTGTAAGTTTTTTCCAGCCACATATGGTATATCTAAAACAGGCAAAAGTACAGAAAATATTATTTGATATTATGCCATAGATTTACTATGACTTTTTACTTTGAATCTCTAGGTTGTGAATAATTGAAGTAAAATTATTTCTTTCAGAAAAGTTATGGCGATTTTAGTCAGAGTTTGCTGGATGAAATGGAATCTATGTTTCGAAGTTTGGACAGCAGGGGTCGACCAGATGAAACTGTAAGTGCAGTATCCTATTAATTGAGTTTGCTCTATTAGCGTTCCAAGGGAATTCTAAATCTTGTCTATTTCTTCTATTCACCGTCATTACGATAATTCTGATGGTATACTATTCCCTACCTTGCTGCTACTTGTTCCAGACCGGCAGTACGCGTGCATGTTCTTTAGAAACGATACCGAAAAATGTTGGAGTCTTATGAATTAGTATCTGATCTGAAATGATTATTGATTTAATCTACCACACCGTGTATTATGGGCACCGTTATGACCTGCCACTTTCTGTCAGGCGTATTGCAGTTTATCACGTGGTAGCCCAACATGGGCCCGCAGTTTTGTAATGCCACGCTTTCATCGCCCAATCTTAGCCACACCATGTGGATAATAGGGGTGTAGACTCAAAAAATATTAATATTTCAAAAGAAAGAAGGCAAAATATATGCATAATGACGAAAATCCCATTCAAATATCTCAAAAAACTACGAAGCTACCACCGTTTTAATGTTGCTTGTTAGAGAAAACGCTAGCAGGTCGTGACGTCACGATCCTCGAGCGTCATATTAATTGTTTTGAAATTCATATGAAGGTGCGTTTTGCGGAAAATGGACAGAACATATCTCCTCTTAAAACTTTGGAGAATTATAACTTACTGATTATTTAACCTCTTGCGTTGCTTTTTTTCCATTTAACTACATTCTTGGTCATTTTTAGGAAAATAAATCATGATTGTGTATTTTATTTAGTGTCTACACCTCTATTCTGTCGTCATACTAAATGTTTAACACATTTGCTTGTCTTGCAAATATGTTGGAAAGTTCCGTTATTGGTTTGCATTTGAAATGTTTTATTGTACTGTTCATAATATATGGAATATAATACAATTGTTAAAATTTCATTTACTCAGGTGCTTAGCGCAAATTGGATTTTCGGTAAGAAGGCATATGTAGGCTAGATTCATATCGTGAATGAAAGAAACAATCGAGATAGAATATTTGATTTCATTCACGGTTTGCACCTTCATTCCTTATCACGTTTTTATTCCAGTAGGAACATTTGCAATCAGCATAAAATATGTAGTAGCAGCCAAAGTAGCCAAATTCACATCTTTAATAGTAATAAAGGATGTGTTATTATGAAATATGCGGCCACTGTGTTTGCTACAATATATTTGATGCTGGCGTAGGTATGTACATATTTGTAATTCCCATAGTGTAATTAGTATCATTACTCATTATAGTACATTACTACAGAGGCCGGGAAGTAAGGGGTTGCCGGCCAAGTACATATAGACGGATAGTTACGAGGCTGGCAACCCCTTTTCTCGCCGAGGTATGTATAGTGCTTTTCTCAAACATGCAATGAAATAAATAAATAAAACTCCAAGAAATTAAACTTTGGAATGGCTGAACGCCGTGATGCTGTGCCACAAATTGTGAAATGGAAATTAAGAAAGACCATCTTGCAGGCCTAGGCCTCCAATTTTGTATCAAATGCCATTACAGATCTCTCGTCTCGCTGCGCCCGAAACGTGACACTTCGAAGCCCATTATGAAGAACACAACGTCAATATTTCATTGCATGTTTGAGAAAACATAGTTAACAGCATTCTAACCACATAATTCCGCCGTACTTCCTCTAAACAAACTTAACAGCATCAACATTCTATGTACTACGATTTATTACCGTAACAACAAGAAGTACAGAAATCATTTCTTTTTGGCTTAAATCTTTTCCTTATCTAATGTTGGCATTTTTGATCTTACGTGAATTTTAATAGGGAACTATTAGAATTCATTTCAGGACAGATTGGAGAAATTACTTTGAATATGTGAAATCATTTTATACAAAATAATTTAATGTAGCATCAACGGTTATTGTCTTATTGTACAAGGGTCTTGAAATAGATGAAATAAAAAATATGTACCTCCGAGTTAGTTCGTGAATAATATAATATCGAACGAACTCACTTTGTAAACCTTCTTGTAGTGTATAGAGGAAGGAACCTTACAAAATTTAAAAAGCTGTTAAGACGTCACAGTTAAGAGCCATTTACACTGCTTAAATCTCCAAAACTGATTAAACTTAAATTGAATATCTTGATAACAGTAAGAGGATACTACTGTCTTGGAGAAATTAAGTTTATTTGATCTAAACTGTGCCCCCTTGCAATTAACGGAAACTGACAAAACACGTAGTATACTAGTAAATAATGAACATTTCTGAACTCAAAGCTGTAAACAACAAAAGCAATAGAGACTTCTTTATGGCCACCGTCCTTCGGCTTGATTTTCGTTACTAATAAAATATACTTAGAGATTTGCCTAGCACGAACGAGGCAACGCTAGTGACTTCCTTCCGATATTTAGTTTATCAATATGTTTTAAATGTCATATAACAATGAGGCACAATTGTTTTTTTTTTAGTTGTTTTGATATAGACTGCACATAATCTAGACAGACAAATAAGATAATACACACTGAAAGTTTCATTTAGACTGCTCCATGTAACAACTATTTATTCAAAGTCGGAAAAAGAACAAATGGGAGTGGAACGAAAATATATGGATAATGCCCATTTGTACATGATGCACGACTGGCACGCGTAGGAGGTGTGTTTGCGGCGGCTACTCCAATATGGGTTAGAGGCTCTAGTATAAGTTTTACCGAAACAAAACGCTACGACGAAACAAAACGCAAACGCGGTCGTAACGTTTTGTTTCGGTAAAACTTATACTAGAGCCTCTGTTCTTTTCCTCTATGACTTTGAAGTGGTACTTATCGATAACAGATAACAGGATTGTCGATTGTTTTTATTATGTCAAGCACTAAGAACACGACGTTCGTGCTAGGAAAATCTCTAGGTATAGTAAAATATGTGACGATGTATATACTACGGAAAAAATACACTATTTATTTGCAGTCATAGATAAAAAAAATCAGAAACACACGCGTCAGAGCGCTACGGGTGCTTTTCGCTACATATACAGTTTATATATATAAGCTGCCATGGACTAAGGCGTAGCGCAAAGAGCCTAGTGTGACAACGAATGGGTAAAATATCTTAACTTTTGCATCAAAAGTTCTTATGTCTACGTAAATATATTTATATATACGTAGTCGGTCCCAAAGTTCTGTCACAAATGAAAATAATGATAAAAACTAAAGTAGCAATAAATTTTTAATAAATTATATACCGATTTAAAGTACATTTAATAAAGAATTAAAATTAATGAAAATTATTCAAAATGACCTCCTTTGTTTTTAATACAGGCCCTTAATCGGTGCGGCCAGTCGTCTATCGCAGCACGCACCATTTTCATATCTATCTCAGTGACTGCTTTTCTTAAAGATGACTTTAGGCTCTCCAAATTTTTATGTGGTTTAGCACAGACCTTCCCCTCTAAGACCTGCCAAATTTTATAGTCCAAAGGATTAAGGCCCGGACTAGAGGAAGGCCAATCTTCGTGTCTTATAAAGTCGATTTTTTGACGGTCAAACCAGGCTTGAGTGGTCTTGGCTTTGTGTGCTGGCGCAGAATCCTGCTGGAACACAAAATTATGTCCCGAAAATAGCGTGTTGGGCAGATCTTTGACAACCTTATCCAAAACTGTCTCTTGGTATACTTTCGCACTGATTTTGACACCTTTTTCGCAAAAATGAACCTCAGTTGGCCCGTAATAAGATACACCCAACCAGACCATCACTGATGATGGATGATGCCCATGTTGCAGCCGCGGAACTCTTTTTCCTGCTTCTTCAGAGCTCCTAGCGTACACTCTATCATTCTGTTTATTGTACTTCTCTTCAATATCGAAAATCTTTTCGTCTGTAAAGAGGATATCACGGTGTCGATTTTTCGCGTACCGCTTTAACAACTTCCGGGATCTTTTAAGCCTTATTGTTTTTAGACGGGCATTAAGTAAGTGCCCACGCTTTTTTTTTGTATGCTCGTAGACTAAGATCTTCGTTTAAAACCTTTTTGACGGTTTTTCTACTGACACCCATCTGCAAAACCATCAATTTCTGTTTTCGGACAGGATTTCTTGCTATGCGCGCCTTGATCGCTTTGATTACTGCTGGTGTTCGTACGGAGCTAGGCCGGCCAATTCTTTTCTTGTCCTCAACACTGGAGACTTCATTGTACCTATCAATAGTACGGTACACAAACCTAAGCGTTATTTTTAAATTTTTGAGCAACTTGAAAATGGTACTTGGCGAGTGCCCACAGCGGTGCAATGCTAAAACAGCTATTCGGTTTTCTTTCAATGTCCACTCCATCGTGAGAAATTGCAACGAATGACTGTTTTTTATTTTAAAATAATTGTCAAACATTCAAAAATGGAATGCAATAAAATTTTCTTAAAATCATCTTCTAAATTTAAAAATAATATGCCAGTGACAGAACTTTGGGACCGACTAGGTATATATTCTTTCATGAAATAATTATAGATGATTTATTTAAAACATAAAAAAGAAAAGAACCAAATCGACCAATTTAAATCCGCAACGTAGGCTTAGTCAGATGGGTCTGTACTCATCTGACCCCCCATCTGGCCCGCTTTGTCATGGCAGATATTGATGCGGGTGACTGTTCACCAGCATCAATATCTGCCATGACAAAACGGGCAATAATATCTGACACGTCCTTACGGCCGTAGAAATAAAGTCATGTTAGATATTTATGCGCGCTTGGTTGTGGTAGATATTAACACTGGGGACTGTTCGGCTATGACTCAGCAACACGCATCGGCACATACAAACAAACGCACAACAATAGAGCAATCCGCAACAGGCTTCGTCATTTTTATAATTAATAGTCACCGTTTAATGAGTTTGTTTTCAAACATGAATTGACTTTAAAAATCATTTACAGGGTTCACCGGCTAGACATTTTGACTTCGACACTGCCCTCAGGTAAGATGAATTAATGTCGTACTTGTTATGAACAAAATGATATGACTTTATGATGAAAGCAAGCCGCTTGGCACAGTGGTAGTAGGGACTGAACTGATTGATTTGACTCGCAGCAGCGGAAGTTTCACCCCTTAGGAACAGAGATGGCGCTACTTATTTAAAAAATATTTCAAAAAATTATACAAGCTTAACGAATGCAATGTTTTATATCTCAAATAAAATAGTAGTGTATGAATTACTTGTAAAAAACAAAATATTTACCGACAACTTTTGCCAAAAACCGGCATAATAAGTTTTAATTTTTCTTTAACTGATCCTTTTTATTGGATTCCTTTTAATGTATATATATATTACTGGGTAAATAATAAGTATTAAGTGTAATTATGTGCATTTCTGTTTTTAATGTGTCATGTGAAAGAAAACTACTTAATTTATTATAAAAAATGAGAGTAAATAAAGGAACTTAGATATAAAGTTTTTCTTAGTGCTGAGTTACGAAATAAATATTATTACTGTACAAAACAGTAAAGTAACTGATTTTAGGAATACAGGACATGATGGATATAGGGCGGTCATTTTGCATAATGTCTTTAGCTTCCGATGTATGTATAGGTGTGACGTGCGCGGTTTTCAACTGGTCCGGAAATGTACGGAAATGCATGTATTGCTTGAATATGATCGAGCGGAAGCGCTAAAGCCTC
Organism: Epinotia bilunana; assembly: GCA_947049275.1. NCBI lineage: Eukaryota > Metazoa > Arthropoda > Insecta > Lepidoptera > Tortricidae > Epinotia > Epinotia bilunana. Next base: position 31,322,856 of record OX346252.1, on the reverse strand, counting down.
TTTGATAAACGCAGGATTTAGCTCGTCGGGACCTGGACCCTCCTAAGCTGGTTTTCCACCGGAGGGGCGAGACGAGACGATACGATGCGAGAATTGAAATCGTATGGGACTTACTACCTATTTCCACGGAGCGCGGGCGCGCGCGGTGCAAGTAGGTAGTAAGTCCCATACGAATTTCAATTCTCGTCTCGCCCCTCCGGTGGAAAACCAGCTTAATTCTCGTAAATTTTATTTAATGCGGAAAGTAGGTACTTCATGTTTTGAGAAGGTCATGATGCAATTTAAATGAAGGACAGAGTCGTCGGTATCATTCCGTTCAAGTGCACTTGTGTCATAAGCGTTTGTTGAAACGGACTTAAAAACTGATCTATAGTAATCTTTTAAAGTAATCCGCGAACATGTTGCATACTATTTCTGGACAATCTGAGCTCGCATTGCCAAGTCTCATGATTTCAGGGTAGCCTGTTTGATGGTCTGAAGTTGTATGTGTATTTCCAGAATTGTTTTATATTAAGCAAAAGTGAATTCTGCGGTATTTTTTATGTAGTCTTGGTAGTAGGTAGTAGTAGTTGGTGGTTGTAAATCGTTGAACTCTGTTGTCCAGTCAATGGAGTTGATTGCTGAAAAATAAAATATTTTACTGTAGTCAGCTTTGTGAAAGTTGTACCGGAGTTTGCGTGCGGATCGCATTGCCTTAGGTTCTGTCTGACATATCTCATAAAAAATCGAATGGGGAGTGATGAGGAACCGAGTCTTATTCGAAATGCGGAAGATGTCGCGTCGCATCCAGTAAAGGCGTGTAAAAATTGTTGATGAAGCCTTGTTGCTGAAACTCTTGGGACGAGAATTAGGAATCCCTTATCTTCTTACGTCCAGGCTTGATGAAAATAATGTTCATATGCGCATCAGCTTTAGCCATCAAGAGCAATAAGCATGTTAATGAGCCTGCTTTTGTTGAACATGTTCGACAAAACATCTTGACGTGACAAAACTCATCATGTTTGACGATTATATCTGTGTGTTTTGTAAACGGATGTCAATAGACTTGCTCGATCGATAGCGTCTTTGATGCTCTGCTACTTTCCTGCTTGAGGTTCATGAGGAATAGCCTTTCAAAGACTACATACAGTACATCCCCTTCAGTCGTAGTTCTTGTTCAATGATTACAGACTTTCAAGAGCATATATCTCGAAAAATATACAAGATATCGAAAAACTTGACTGAATAAAACTTGCGTTTGTATAAGTATTAAGTAGTCATGTCTTTAGGACGCATAGTTTTCGAGATATCTTCGTCGTCTATCGTCTTCTAGCCGTGTTGACAATTGTACCGGCAGAATGCTGTCGGAGTGTTGTGCAGAATTACCCACTTTTTATGTACAGTATTACCCTCTTTTTATACTTTCTAACATATATGTTTAATTTTAAGTTCTCATAATGAGTGAATTGTAAAATTCTCAAAGCACCCATTTGTTAAACTAAGTCGAAATCTATATTTTTCAAATAATACCTACAACTGCAATATTGTGTCATATCTGCGCAGTAAAACTATACTCGCATCGCAACAATCGCAAACATCTTGATAATGAAAGCTAAGCGTAACTGGACACTCTGCAGGCAAGTGCAGCAAAGTCCGTGTATTACTTACCTACCCAGTTCACGTGTCAATGTCTTGTATAAAAACTTACGAAATTAAGCAGTGTTGAACACTATTTGATCAGAGAATTTCGTATTATCGATTAACTTATTTAATATTGACTAGGTGAAAAACTTTAGATACCCTCTTGCATGTTGATTGTAGTTGTGAATTGTTCGACTACGTCAGTGTTTTTCAAACTGAGTGGCCCGACCCCCGGGGGCCGCGGGCTATTCGAATTGTAAAAGTGAAAGTTATGTAAGTATTTTATATTTAGAAAAAAGGGTCGCGCCATACAAAAGATTGAAAACACTGGACTAGGTCATTGTTTTGTTGGTTTTACATATTTTTTTCGATCAGGACACTACATATAAGTATACCTACTCGAGTATAAGTATAAAAACTGTTTACTTAAGTGTTGTACCCGTACGTCACGTGTATTCGTATTTTTCAGATCTCATACATTTAAAGCTGACAAAAAGAAAGGGTTTCACACGGGCACCATGAAGCCGATGTCGGCGCACGATGAAAAGACGCTGGAAACTGCTGTGGCGATGGCCAATGAAATAACCACCAAGTAAGCGTCGTGCTACTTTCTTTGTTTTTAGTTTTGTGAAAGAGCGAGCGAAGCGATCGAAAATCTCCGTTTCAGTTGGGACAAAATTCGTTCGTATAGATATACGAACGAATTTTGGCCCGTGACGGATGTTCAGATATCCGGCTGTTCTCCTCTATGGGTCGCATTTATCAACCGATTCTATAGAACTTTTTAATCGAACCAAGATTTTAAAAAAAACTTTAAGGATAAAAGAAAAGCTAGCTAATTCTAAAGCTGCAATTCAAAACAGCTAGTGTTTTTTACACTTAGCAGCATTAATAACTGCCACAACAAAGCGCGCATGTATGTCATACTAGTTTTTAAAGTGACTAAATCGAAACTGTAGCTATGTCGAGAGTTTACTCGATTTTTATTATAGTTAGTGACGTAGTGGGCTTTGGTCTAAAAAATCAATGAATAAATAAATATTAGGGGCAATCTAGTTAATTGATCTAGTCCCACTGTATGGCTTGTGTTACAGGTGACGACATACGTACAAGGGTCATGCCAAAAGAAGTTAGATACTCCATGGTAATTTGATTGATACTGGCAAGTTATACACCATTGTAAATGGAAAACTCGGAAAATCGTAGTATTCTTTTTTTAAATATTTTTTTTCGGTTCAATTTGGGGGGAATTTGTCGCAACAATGGACGTGATTTTCGTGTTATGATTTATTATGACTTTAAAAAGGTTTAAAACCTCAAGACTGTTTCGAACTTTTAGTCACGACTTTTGGTGAGTCTGCGCGTTCACGTGCAACTGTTTTTAATTAGTTTGCTGAATTTAAAAGAGGACGGAAGAGATTTGAAGATATGGCGAAGACAGCACGGCCGCCAACCGCAGTCACTCAAGAAAATGTGCAAGCTGTGGAAAAAAATATTCGTGCGAACGGACGAATTACGTAATGTAGAGCTCGAGCGTGAACTGGGCATTGGATCAGCAGCATTGCAAACTATCATTCATGATCAACTGTTCCTTCATAAGCGTTGCTCAAGATGGGTGCCGCACAAACTCACCGATTTGCAGAAAGACCGTCGCGTCGCGTGGATTGGTGCAAATTTATGATAAATAAAAAATTCGACCCTGGCGAGAAAAAAAACGTTTATGATATACTGGCAGGTGACGAAACATGGCTATATAACTACGATCCTGAAACAAAGCGACAGTCCACAGTATGGTGCTTTGAAGATGAGCCGACTCCAACAAAATGTCGCCGAGCACGAAGTACACATAAAACAAATGGTTGACTCATTGTTCTGCAAGACGGGACATATTGCTACGATAGTGCTAGAAGATCAAAGGACAGTTAATTCAGAATGGTATGTGACAGTTTGTGCCCCACGAGTATTGTCAGCTTGGTGTGACAAGCGGCCGAAGTCAGGAACCCAGCACCTGCTCTGGCACCACGACAACGCTGCCCCGCAGACTTCTGCTAGAACACTTGACTATTTCAGTTCAAAAAAGTTACTATTCTGCCCTACGCGCCATAGTCCCCTGATTTAGCACCCTGTGAATTTATACCTTTTTCTAAAAATAAAAGTTTTTTTTTTAAAAGGAAAGCTATTTGAGAAGAAAGAAGATGCCCTGGCTGCGTATAATTATGAAATTTCCGAGGTGTCTAAAGAAGAGCGGTCATCAGTATTTTCCAAGTGGTTTAGACGGATGGAAAAGTGTATACGTGTTCACGGTGAATACTTCGAAAAAATTGATAACTGTAATAAAGAATAAACTGTAACTTTTGAGTATCTGATTTCTTTTGGCATGACCCTCGTATACATATAGATAAATAAACCTATTATTTCACGAGCTGACAGCATTATGACGACGGGTCTTTTTCACAGAAGCTGTCAAAATCCACTAATGATGATAATTGGTGGATTTTGATACACGCACCTCACGCCACATAGCTACCAATTTGTGTTAAAACAAACAAAATTATAATTTGTTTTTTTAGGTCAATGAATGACTTGGGCTTTGACAATAAAATGCCGAAATCGCCGAGCGACCGATCCAAGTTTCACTTCAAGTTCCCGCTTGTGTCGAAACATCATACGATCCCGCATGACGCTGAAAAAGACGTTAATGGTAAGGAAAAACCGAGGTATAATTTATATAGTAATCTAATGAAGTATAAGGGTCCTTGTTCACTACGGAATAATACGAAGGGCTGGGCAGGTACTTTATAGTGTACAGTATAACCAGTATTGTAATCATTACAATAACTTATATTTGTTCACATTTGCACGAGCAAGAGAGGTGTCATAGCACGCATCGTTCATACTCGTAACCATTTATCCTAATAACACTTGCCGTACGTGAATATTAGTCTTGTTTTTTAGTTAACAAGGCAATGAAATTCGTTTTTATAAGCATTTATTTGACCTGCTCTGTTCGTATGTGTACCTACTAACAGTGCACACAAATATTTACACGCAGAAACATAATATAATATACCCCTTTATGGCATTCACAATATGGTCCTGTACAGATATTTATATCAGCCACTTGTCGGTATCTAATTGAGCTGAAATTTGGCATATTTATATGTAAGTTCGGTTACAATGCAATATTATGGCATCACCGAGCTGATATGATGACAGATACAGAAGTAATAGTTCTAGAAAGTTGCGTTTCGAAGATATCTTCAAAAGACGCATTTACCCCATTGACACAATAACCCCGGTAGACCTTACCAAAAATGAATTTATGACAGAAACTTATTTCATCTATCACTGAAATTTGTATTTGTAAAAATAACAATTCATCCCGTGGTTCTGTTATGTGAATAATTGAGTAAAATCTCTTATTGGTAATTACACATTACAAGTAAAAAAATATTCATATTCATCTACAATACAATACAATAATTAACATAATTCGATTATAAGGTACAAATTTCGTGTTACATAATACTAACATTATTTTTTTCTTTCAATTCAATAAGTTCCTTGAAGCTATATCCATGGCTGTATATATATATATATATATATATGGTTGACGTATAATTTTCCCTATAATTTTATTGTTACAGGCAAACACGAACGACGCAATTTCAGTGAAGAAGCGCATAGTGTCCCTGATTTCCAGGTACCTTACCTACTACTTTAATAACTCCGCTATCTAGAAAGACCTAAAAGAACAAGTGGGTACTGTTGTAACGTGGACGATTTAATAGGGCAGACAATGTAGTGTATAATGTAGCGGTCCTAATAAAATAAGCCTACTGTAATTAATTTCGTCTGAGACTTAGACCCGCGCCATCTGTGAACTCCAGAGAACTCGCAGAGGTTACTCTGATTTTAAGAATGTTCTTTTTTCTATAAATTGAGTATATAAATTGAGAAACAGCCGCGTGTGCTCAAAACAGAACGTCAGTGACATGAACGAATATTTTGTCGAATATTATTTGGTATTGTTTCGAGGGATCTTAATGATTGAATTCTATAATAGTACATTATTCAACTAAGGCGGCATGTGCTTGCGAGGGAAGTAGGCAATTGCTGGCTGAGTATTAATTTTAAACGAACAACCTTGGAATTCCGTCTAATTTAATAAGAAGCCAAATATAGTGCTATTCTCAAATTTTTTGCAAGAAAAGTGCATGCTTTTCTTCTGGCCACTTCATGAAATTGTCGTACGCCTTTAAGACGGGATTCCACCGGTGTGCGGCACTGTGCGGCACAAGCATATTCAGTACAAAAATGCTTGTGCCGTACAGAGACGCACACCGGTGGAATCCCGCCTTTAGATATTTGTCATTTGGCTTTGCATGGAACAAATAATCAATAACTGAGCTTGCAGCTTCTTCTAAATCTGGAATCATTTTCACGTCAATTTTCAATTATTTCGGAAAAAACAACTAGCCACTATGTACTATCGACAACACAGCTAACTGACCATTGGTGCACCTTAAGTGCACTATAATAAGGTTCTATATAAACACAGGATGGTCAGTTAACAGTGTTGTCGTTTGTACATAAAAGCAGAATAATTATTGCATTGTCGCCTTTATTTTTTTTAATAATAAGTAGGAAGTGTATTTTTCTTATGAAAGCGCCATAATTCATTTGAGACAACTAAAAAGTCGCGATAAGTCACAGCTACTGATCTTCCGTTTTGGCTGTTTAGGACCTGCCTTTTGTATATGGCCGTTTCGACTTATCAAAAAGTTTGTACCTCGACAAAAAAATTAAATTTGTATGCAACATTGTTGTCGAGCAAAATCGAGCCGGCAGGGTTTTAATTTTTTAAATTTTTGACTAATCATAAACTAATCACTTCACGTCCTGATTTTTTACCAATAAAGTCAACTTTGCCGAACATTTTTGAGGAAAGATATGTTCACCAGAAATACGTTCTTTGAAATACGCGGGAAAAGCGGCGCGGGCAGCTAGTCTTATACATATAAAGAAGAAAAGTCTGTGAGATTGTAAATTTGTATGTAATAGGTAATCTCCGGAACCACTGGACCGATTTTAAATCTCTTTCACCTGTGAATAGAGCGGACTTTCCGAATGGCCATAGGCTATTTTTCATGCCGTGGCTCAGCCTGATTTTGAATAATGTATACATTTGTTGATTCACAGTCAACGCTGTCCGAGGAGAGCAAGCTGGCTTACACGAGTCTGATCGAGCAGCCGACGCCCGCGTCACTGCTGCCGCACCTCGCCTCCGACGCGCCGCTCCGCCCCTCCACTATACCCAAGCCTGCACCGCGCGCGCCCGAACGACCCGATTTCCATTCGCTGCAGAAGGAAATATCTTATAAAAACAGGTATCTTTCAAAGTGACTGGCCGGAATTGGCAATGATTCGGGATAGTTGGTAGGGGGAGGCCTATGCCCATCAGTGGGACAACATAGGCTAATAAAAAAAACAGGTATACTATAGCAGGGTCACTGCGCCACTCATGTAGGCTTCCCCTCCACGATTGCCAAGCCTGCACTACGCCCGGACTTCCATCCATTTACTCTTGAAGAACATATCTTATAAAAACTGGTGTATACCTGTTTTCGCCCGCGCCGAAACGACCGGAGTTCCATTCCCTGCAGATGCAAATATCTTGTAAAAACAGGTATATCACATCTTTCAAAGTGACTGGCCAGAATTGGCAATGATTCGGGATAGTTGGTTGGTTGGCCTATGCTCAACAGTGGGACAACATAGGCTAATAAAAAAAAACAGGTATACTATAGCAGGGTCACTGCGCCACTCATGTAGGCTTCCCCTCCACGATAGGCAATTTTCGTCGATCACAATTAAATTATGAAAGTATGTTATTTCTATAGTTTTGACTTTAGGAAATACGAATATAATACTATTTTATTATAAAAACATAAGAAATATTTTTATTTTCAAAATTAAAATCGTATAGTTATTATCTGTATGTCACGTGACCAAAAACGCTGACTGCCATTTTGTCTTCTGTGAGTGATGTCAGAACAGCAAATACAAAAACAAGTTTTCGGTGTAAACAACAACAAAAAGTTAAAAAATATTTATATTGTGGACTCAAATTGTATTTCTTTAGAATTTGCTACGCTATTTTACGCCATCTACGATGGAGGTTGGATTTGTAAAAGCTGACAATACAAATCTACCGAAAATTGACGCAGTAATGATTTTAAGTTCTTTGCGTATAATACAGATTTCTTTTCTGCTGAATGCAGAAATATCAAAACAGCTTTGTAAGTATATTCTGTTTCATTTTCTGAAACTATATTAGAACAATATAATATTGTATATTTCCGATGATAAGATTTATAAGTAATAGAAGTACATGCACATTTGACGTGTATCTTCTTAGTAGTCTGTGGTTTGTTATTGCAGTTATGACGTCACCATAATGGCGGCTGCCTTTTTGGCCCGAATATATAATGTTCAAATTTCAACCATTATTTATTTGCTTAAAGCGATATTATTTTAAGGAAATAAAAATACCAGTTGACTATCGAATCAATACGAACATTTTAAAATATATTTTAAAGAATCGTAGAATAGCCTATTGCCAAGCGTGCACCACGCCCGGACTTCCATCCATTTACTGTAGAAGCACATATCTTATAAAAAACTGGTATATACCTGTTTTCGCGCGCGCCGAAACGACCGGAGTTCCATTCCCTGCAGAAGCAAATATCTTGTAAAACGGGTAATAGCGGGGTCACTGCGCCAACCATGTAGATTTTGACAATTAATAGACCCACGGTATCCCCGCCTGGTGTATATCAGGGTGGCGTTCGCGAGTGTCCTTCGTGACATCTATAGCTAATACACCAAGCAGTCAAAACAATAGTTTTCTGTTTGATTAAATAAAAGAGTTAAACTCTTGCTGGTGGAGCTGCAGCACTCCACGTCTGATCTTATCTAGCCGCCCTTGATTTGCCGAGACTTTGAGAGTTAGGAAGCGCGGTGACTATTATTACGATTTGGGAAAAGGAGAGGGAAATATTTATAGTTTTACCGGTGAAGCTTTGCTCTTACACAACTGCTTCTCTCTCTCTCTCTCGTGTACACAATTTTAGGTGGTTAACCATGTTTTTTGTCACAGGCAAACGGTTAATGTCTTCGATGATCCTGCTGCACATATCGACGATGTAAGTATATGCGTACTTCAAACTCACGCGACGATGTAATATTTATAGTTTTACCATTAAACTTAATGATTGAAAATATTTCAGGATAACCAAAACGAGCTGCCACTGCCGCCTAGAGCGACTAAACCCAAGCTCATCGACAAGCCGCGGCACATTAGAAAATACCCCCTAAAACTGCCCACCAACCACAATTTAGACACTAAATCATCATTTAACGATACCGCCACTCAAAAATCGGTGAATATCTACCAGAATGCGGTTCCTAGTTCGATGATCAAAGAGTACATAAGGAAGAGAAGTGACGATCCTATGCATGTGGAAAACGGAAGGGACGTGTTCGACGGGTGCGAGCCGAAAGTGGACACCAACCCGTTTACGAGTGGCGCGGGGCCGAGCTCGGTTAACCCCTTCAACTGCTACCTGACGCCGGTGGACGAGCCCGCGCCGTCGGAAGAGCATCAGTCTGACTACTTCGCCGAGGGATCCCTTGTTAAAGGTGAGACTGGCCAGCGTAAACTTCGAACTTAATAAATCTTCCCTCTTAATCATCAGATAGAGAAGTGAGACGATTAGTCCATACTAACTTGACGTGTGCCCGCAGGTTACAGTCCTTAATGTTCGGTCCAAACCGACCTTACAAATGAGTCATACAGAGGTTTTAAGTAAAGTAAATATAGCTTCATAGCTATCGCCCACAACACTCATCAATCGATTTTTAGCACACCCACGGGAAGATACCCATTATCTACATGATCTGCACACGGGGACTATTATATTTAGTCATTTAACTACCTCGTAACGGACGATATACTTAAAAACAACCATTAAATAGTAGATTGTATCACAAGGGAGCAAAATAACTTTTTTACAGCGATGGGGGTAAATGGAATCCTGAGTGAAGTGAAAGATTCTAAAGTAGAATCTTGAGCGTAACGCGTAACTGCGCGCTCTCTGCCCCCTATCTGAAAATGACTAAGCGCGACATAAAAAATGTTTGGAAAGAAACTTGTCGCAAATTGTATGCTAGTATAAAATTATTGAAATGTTATGGCAGAAACCAGTACAGCCACATTTTCAGAAAATACTATTGATTTTTGAAACTGGTTGACAATCATGCGTTATTTTTTTAAATATTGTCAATAAATTAATTCTTGTATGATTACTATTCGTGTTTGACGACAATTGAATATTTTTTAAGTGTTCGTAGTTTAATGTAACCGCTTCAGAACCGCGTCCTAAAGTCGTTTAAAAATGCAATGGCAAAAACCCATACTGCCACACTTCTTGAAATTGATGATGGTTTTAATTCTTTATTACTGTATGGTATGTATAAATACATTTAATAATGTAATTTTTCAACCATAACAATTAAAAATAGTTTTTTGATATAACTGCATCAAAAGCGTGTGAGTGTGGACTGAGAGACCACTTGGTTTTTAATGGTTTTAGTAAGTGGAAAATTTAGTAGTAGTAGCGAATTACGTTGTAAAAAAAACCTGGAAAAAGTTATACATCCAAAGGTGGTCCCTTAGTTCACACACTGAACCTTCCACTTCTGGGCAAGTATTTAATATGCTGGCTTATTTTGATGTTACAGATTTAGTAAAAACATGTTTAAACGTATTCGTAATGACCGAAACGTAATTTAGCAATGATTATACACTAAAGCAGTCTTCAAAGCTCCTTCTTTGGTCCCTGAGAGACCACATAAAGTAACTAATAAATCAGTACATTTGTACAAAGAGAATGCATTTTTCTTTGCAAACATTAGTAAAAATCGCAAGGAAGATTATAAAAGTTAAACAAACGCACAACTATTAATCACAGGGTGGCCACTTTCTGGAAAACCGGGAAAAGTCAGGGAATTTCGTTGATCATGGAAAAGTCAGGGAAATGTCAGGGAAATTTAATGGAGGTCAGGGAATAAAAATTGTCTTTGTATTGTACCTAATAAAAAAAAAACAAATTATTAATTTTACCATCTCCAAACATTATATATATACTATAATAGGTTAATAATAGGTAAATGCGACCGCGCGGCGCACGTGCCGCTGTATTACTCGGAAATCGCCGCCGGTTTTACGTTCTCTATACTACCCATTCTGCTATAGCCCTACGTGACGTGAAACTACAAGGATTTCAGGCTCGAGTTCCATAAAAATTTTGTACAGTACGTTGGCTCGAGAACTTTAGCGTTATAAATTTTATAAGCAAAACGTTGAAAACATGTGCAGGGAATTAAAAACGAAAACAAAGCACCTGACAGCGCAAGCTTTAGTAAATGCTGCATTGGAAGACAAATTGGCCTTTTTTCAATCGGTGGCGGTGCAAGTGAAACCATTTTTAACATTATTTCAATCCGACGCACCACTTGCTCCACTTTTATACTAATCACTTTTGGCCACACTGAAAAAAAACATACAAAGAGTTGTTAAAGCGGATGTATTGGATTCTGCCACTAATATCACGTCGATTGACTTGAAAAGGGAGTCTAATCTGATAATCGCGAATCGCTGTAAAGAATGCTCTTCGAAATAGCCGCGATATCAATGATATCGATATCTTGCGTTTTCGTCAAGACTGTCGAAAGAATCTGATAGAATTTTGCGTGTAATTGTGCCAAACATCCCCACTTTCGTATGCTTTGACTAAGAGAATATCTTGTTTCGATCCCGCAATCCCAGTCAATGCAGAATTCCGGCCACGAGAGAGGCTCGATAAAGTGTTGGACATATTTGTCAAAAATAACCGGCTTTCAGGATATGAAGCAGATAACGTCAAGTGCATTTAATGATATTTGTAAATAAACCTTTTTTATTTTGTTTAATAACTAAGTTCTTAAACTATTGTTAGTATACCTAAGTATATATTTTTGTAATTATTTTGAGTTTTTAATAAACCTTAATAACCAGGTTCTTATATTAATCTAAGTGTACCTAAGTAATTTTGAGTTGGCGCCAATCATCCCCTGTTTTCCTACCCTTAGGGTTGAAATTTTTATTTAAATTTTATGTGGGACCAACTTCGAGGTATACCCTTTCTAATAAAAAAAGTATTATCAAAATCGGACTACTCTGTAAAAAGTTATGCGTAAAAAAAAAATACGCGTTGACTTGAGAACCTCCTCCGTTTTTTTCGTCGGTAAAAAGCAAAATAAAGACTTGCTTGAACTTTACTAAAAATGGTCATGGTGTTATCCCACGGAAACGCTTATAGTGTGCGAGGCTTTTCCATCAATAAGGAGATATTAGTGGAAAATCTTTCACAAGTCTATAATTGCGCAAAGACGCGTTTACGACGCTCTATCCTACTACGGCAAAATAAATATTGAAAAAAAAAAGATCCACGCGGCTCGTAATGCTCACTACTTGTACACGGAGGAGCTACACAAAAAACAAGGAAAATTTAAGTTCAGAGGCGAAAATCAGAGCAGAAAAAAGAAAAACTGTGGATATGGTCAGAGAACTAGAAGCAAAAAGACAAAAAAATCTCGAAGGAGATGCCAAAGAAGCTGCATTATTGGAAAAACGGATTACCAAGTTTTAATAGATTTTGTTATTAGTTTTTAAAATATACATATAATAAACATGATAACTGATGACTAGGTAGTATTGTTTCAGTTATACCCAAGATTTTTAACCGACTTGAAAAAATGAGGTTTCTCAATTCGTCGCTTTAATTTGGACCATAATACGCAAAAACGTTGAAGTCTAGTACTTACTAATACGGTTAAGGCCCGCATAAAGTGTTCCCTTTAGTATTTCTCGCTGGATTATATTATATGATACATTTAACGTATCCAATAAATTCAGTAGTCAGAGTTTTAATTGGTTTTTCCTGTACAGCTTTTAACAAAAATGGTCAAAAATTAAATGAATTATTGGGTAATTGTAGAACTGTCTGATAGCAAATTACAATTTATAAATACAATGAAACAGTATAATAACGTCACCTGACGTAAGATGTGAACCCACGACTTCCGTCTGACTATGCTTTAGCTCTTACCAACTGAGTTATTCAGATACTACTTCTTATTATTTCCGTTTTTGTAATTTGCTACCAGATAATTCTGCAAAAACTCAAAAATGTATCCCAATTATATTTTTTATATTTATTACATTTAAGATTATGGTCAGGGAAAAACTTGAAAAAACGACTGGAAAACCGGGAAAAGTCAGGGAATTTTTGTTGTAGTAAATAGTGGTCACCCTGAATCAATTTCGTCAAAATTAAATTTGTTTGTGGTCCCCGCAGTTCACACAATATGAATTAATAAAATAATTAAAATATCCTAAAATAAAAACACTATGGAAAGGTTTGTCGTACTGAGGTTTAGTTAAAAAGTTTGACTACATATATCTATTTTTTGTACGTAATATTTCCTTAGCAGTGTTTATTAGGGTGTCCACACAATGCAAAGCATTTACTAACGTGAATAATTTTTAAATTCAACTTTTTAAATTTGCTTACTTAAATGGACCAAGGAAAAACTGCATACAGCCAACTACATTTTAGATTCTGTAAGCAAAACAAAATACGAAATTCATTAAAAATTAAAGTATCTCGTCGGGAATGGGTGCCTTTCAACCCTCGGTTAACAATCTACTATTTTTTGTCGTGAGGCAGCTAATTGAAACAACGGTTGCCTGAAAGTGTGTACGCTGTTTAAATAATGAAATACTGGTTCAATCAAATACCAGACGACAATATCTTTTAAGAAATACCTGTGTCAGCCAGTCCCGCTCCTCCATAATAAACAGTTGTTTTTTTGTAAGTATAGGTACTTATCTATGAATTGCTTCAAAACTAGAAAATTTAACGACGACAAACTAGCGATTAAGATATCACGGATTATGCTTACTTGTATAAGTGAGTATAGTGTGCAGTGTACACAGAGCTTTAATAGTAATGCGCGGTTATCATGCCTAATTTGAGACGGCCACAGCTGCGTCATCTACCACGTACATTCACATTTTAAAATATGGCGGTGTTACACTTTCACTTGCGCTCAACTTTCTAATCGCCGTTCTATACAGTGATTGTATTTTGAACGCCTTAATGTGCGGATCAAATTTAAAATGAAATAACTAAGTTTGAGAGGTTATAATGGTAATACTGGTCGCACTCACACTTTTCCAATTACTTATTCATGTGTGCAGACATTGGGAAACTACCCCACGGGTAACGTCCTTGTCTATCTGATTTCCATAACTTTGCATTGAGACCAGTCACATAAGCGGCTTTGTATCGATTAAATGTTGTTGGTTTCAGATCACGTGTCGGTGGAGGATTTGTTGGAATTCGCGGATCAGAAGCCGGATGGGCGACAGCGCGGGGTGGAATCCGATGAAGTCCGAATTATGAATAAAGTTCTCAAACAACAGGTAGGTCAGGAACATCACTGAAACATTTTCCCATTATAAATTAACACGTGACGTGATACTATGCTTGTGTTGTGCTCAGGTGTCGCCTGAAGAGTGCCTGGAAGCGTTGGAGCTGAGCGAGTGGAACGTCCATCGCGCCATCAAACTCGTTCGAGTCAAGATTGCCGTGGACGGCGCATCTTCTCTACAAGATTGTTGCGATGAATTAGCAAAAGCTAACGGCGATATTGTTAGAGCATCTGCAGTACTTGTCCTTAGTAAGAAATAATAAAAATAAAAAGCTACATTCGAGTTTATTTTTATATTTCCTCTGCTAAGTAAAGTTTTTATAGTTCCGTGGAAATCTGACAGCTGAGCTGGAATACTATGACGTTTCAAGTATCGCAATTTTTTACGATATAAATTAGTAGGTATCACTGTTAAAATGGTATGAATGAATTTTCTTGTACCAGTCGAGAAATTAAAATAGGTAAGGTATATCCCTGATCGACTACATCTAAAGTTCTAAACACAAGTTATTTAGTTAACAATAGGGACTTTGACAACAGTGAAAATTAATTGTTGTTTCATTAGCAGCCAATAAACATTACAAAAATACTCTGGAAGTATCAATCTTTCATTTATAAATGCAATTTTATTATAAATTCATAAAAACCGGCCAAGTGCGTGTCGGGCCACGCGCAGTGTAGGGTTCCGTAGTTGCCTGTCTGTCTTAGTTACATCAACGTGCGGTGCGGTTGCGTCGGCCGAATTTGTACGAAAATTGGCCTTTTCAATTACACATTAAGTTGGTCGACTATTACTCGGTAACTACTTATGCCTACTTGTTCGTGATGGTTTCCTTTTAAATTCATTATATGTAGTACTACCACCAATTTTTTCACATTCCCAGTAGTAGCCATTTAGCTGGCAGGGGGGGAGGGGGGGGGGGGACACATGACTCTAACTAAAATTAGCATCTCGCAAACGAATTACTGATTTGAAAATGTTTTTCGAAAACCCATAATATTTTTGAACGAGCTTATCAACGATACCCCACACCATGAGTTTCACGAGAAAAAAAATGATATCCCCGCTTTAGGTGTAGGGGAGGTACCCTAAAAAAAAATCTTTTTCCAAATTGTATTGTACTGTTTTGTCGTCATTGATTCATATATATGCATGCCGAATCACAGTTTTCTATTAGTAATGGTTACTGAGCTAAGCCGAAGACGGACAGACAGACAGACGGACGGACATGGCGAAACTATAAGGGTTCCTTGTTGACTACAGAACCCTAAAAAACGAACAATAAGGACGTTGTTTTATTGTGACGTCACAAGCAAGTAATCCTTACAAATTCCATAAAAAGTTTCATAAAAAAGAAGCTGATTTGACTTTTGTCAAATACCGTATTTTCAAAGTTGATCAAAGTGAAATCGTTATAAAGATTTGTTTGCATCGAAAACGATACTTCTACGTACTACAGGGTGGGCAAGTACCTATGAGGTATAGTTGTTTTTTAACAACTTTTATTTGAGGGTGAAACTTGTTTACGCGGTATGAGGCACTGATGTACTTAATATTAAAAGCATTTTTCCACGTCAAAAAATCTTGAGAAGATAGGTCATCACTTTACTCATCCTGATTACTATCTTAAGTGTGTATGCTTACATATTAATAACCCAGATACATTAAAGCGAAAAACATTACTCCATGTAAAAATTAAACCCGGAACTGCGAAGTCATGGAAAGCCCCTAAGGAAATGACTCGCATTCCACGTGGCAAAGTGGATGTTTGACGGATACTTATTTTCATGCAAGTCTTATAAATGTTTGGTATTTATAGCTTAATTTTGTAATAATTTAGATCGAAAGTTGTACACCTCTTATTTGCCCACCCTGTAGTATAGTATTTATTAAGGAAGAGTTTGCAATATATGCCAACCGTTAGAATGATACCCACCAAAAATTACGATTTCCTCAGAAAAGTACTTTTATGTCCAAATTATGCAATTTAAAATTAAACCAGGCATTTATTGAATGATATATTGATATATATTATTATCTTTGTTAATTCTTCTTCTTCTTAAATTCTTACTACAGATTCAAAGACTATTTTTTGATCTGGCCAATGGCCATACCAAGAAACGTCAGAATTCCACGTAATTAAAAATAAGGGTGCACTCGTACAGCCCTAACAGACGCTGCTGGGCGTAACAAGAATTAGGTCAATGAAGTGGAGCACACCCGCAGTCGAGCCCGGCCGTGCCTGCCGTCCTGTCGAAATCTGGGCCAACGACGACCCACCATTTAAAAGATGCAAATTTCCATTAGGTATCTCGCACAAACTAGATGCAAATTGTTTTTTCAATAATGTTCGGCAAATTTGACTTTATTGGTAAAAATAGTTTATGGTTAGTAAAAAATTAAAAAAAACCTTGCCGGCTCGACTTTGCTCGACAACAATGTTGCATACAAATTCCAGTATTTGTCAAGGTACAAACTAAAAAAAGTTAAAACGGCCATATAAAAAAGGCATAGGTCCTAAACAGCCAAAACGGAAGATTAGTTGTCTCAAATAACTTGTGGCGTTTTCGGAAGACTTATTATTTTAAAAATTAAAAGGAGGCAATGCAAAAATATTCTGCTTTTACATACAGTGGCTATTTGTTTTTTCGGAAAATATTGAAAATTGACGTGAAAATGATTCCACATTTAAAAGAAGCTGCAAGCTATAATTTGTTCCCTGCAAAGCCAAAAGACAAATATCTAAAGGCGTACGACAATTCCATTAGGTGGCCAGAAGAAAAGCATGCAGCATTTTCAGAAAGTATATTATGTTTTCTTTGAGAAAAGCACTATATTTGTCTTACCTGGAAGGGCAATTGCTGACTTCGTATTAAATTAATCGGACTCCCAAGGTCGTCTGTTTAAAATTAATACTCAGCCAGAAATTGCCTACTTCCCTTGCTTCGACAATAATGTACTACGAGTATTATGCTAACTTCTTCCCACAATGATGCCCTTACTTTATTAGAGGGGATACTCGGGAAAAACGCTAGGAGGAATAAATAGTAAGGCACGTCGTAACACGTCTAAGCACAGGCGAAATTTCGCGCGACACCATGCGCGCGCTTATCAGGTACTACTTAATTACTTATGGATGTCTTTTTCATACATCCTGACAACAACACAAAAAGAAGTTGGTCGCCATGATCTGCCTGCGCGTGGGCATACACGCTGCCTAATAGTTTAGTTAACATTGTTTTTCTTGTGTTGACGCTTGGAGAATGAAATAAATGCACCTGAATCATTAATGAATTTCCGAACGTGTTATTTGTTTAGCGATTGTGGGGGGGGGTCCACTGAAAATTTAATGTCGAACTACGAAAAGGCCTATTTCTGACACTTTTCGTACCTACCTACCTAACAAAATTAAAGTGAGCGATGGAAGTTCAAACATTTCCAATTTGTAACACCCCGCACCACCGCGCACTATTAAATGAAATTGTGCGGCATCCTAAATTAAAAAGTTGGGACAAGTGCGCCACCGAGGTAAGTGTGATTTCTTCAAAGATTATTGAAATCTACTGATGTTTTACACTATAGACATCTTAGATGATCATCATTATCATCATATCAGTCAGAAGACATCCTGTGCCAGATATAGGCCTCCCCCAAAGAGTGCCACAATGACCGGTCCTGTATGATAGGCGCATTTACCCCGTAGGCGCACTTGCCCCGACTGACCTTAGGTACTTTGTCTCACCGAGTGAACAAAATCTCATTTTGCCGATTGTTTTCCAGCAGCAAATTGTGCCCGTTCGAGCTGTTGAGGTGAATACAATCGTATGTGGTCAAAGGCTCGAGGTTACACACAGAAAATGACACGCATCTGGTGCTTTTGACAAAGTAACCTAAGCGTATTCTGGGCTACAAAACTGTGACCCGCCGAACGTTGCAGTTCTTCTTGTGATACATTGCACCATCGCAGCTTCTGCGATACGGAAGTAGGTCGCCGCTATTGGTAGCGCAACGCCAACCCTAAAAGGAACGTACACATAAGAAAAGTCTTTATCGTTACTGTGTGGGTTCCTTTGTTATTTGAGCGTTTCTCAAAAAAAATGCCACTACATTTTTTCGGAGATTTTCTGCAACTTTTATGTTATTTCTACTCAAAATCACGATGTCTTTCCATCCCAATAGGAGAAAAAAAGTGTCCCCAAATGTTCATACATTTTTTAACTTTCCTATTGTGTTACCACCATACGAAGTGTATGGTAAATGGTAACACAATAGGAAAAATATCTTTGGGACAGTTTTTTGTCCTACCAGGGTCGAAAGAGCTCCTGATTCTGAGTGGAAATAGTTAACATAAAATTTCTAGAAGTACAATTAATAATAGTTGCATTTTTTTTGAGAAACGCTCATTTTCTAGGTCAGGGCCCTATAATTTAGATAGTCTCACGTGTTTTCTCGGGTTGTGTTAGGCTTGCTACTTGTTGGGGCGTTACGATTATTTAGTTTTTACTTAGATTTCGTACGTAAGATAAAGACACAAAAATGTTATTTAAGTACCTGCCTTTTTTATGCGATTTTAAAACTGACTGCAACTTTTAAAATAAGTTTGTACTCGTCGATTAAAATCTGTGTATTAAGATTTCATAGAGAATACTGGAACGTCACTCTTTTCATCGTTGAATGAGCGTTTCTCAAAAAAAATGCCACTATTATTAATTGTACTTCTAGGATTTTTTTTAACTATTTCCACTCAGAATCAGGAGCTCTTTCGACCCTGGTAGGACAAAAAACTGTCCCAAAGATATTTTTCCTATTGTGTTACCATTTACCATACACTTTGTATGGTGGTAACACAATAGGAAAGTTCAAAAATGTATGAAAATTTTGGGACACTTTTTTTCTCCTATTGGGATGGAAAGACATCGTGATTTTGAGTAGAAATAACATAAAAGTTGCAGAAAATCTCCGAAAAAATGTAGTGGCATTTTTTTTGAGAAACGCTCGAATAGTCTGTCTGTTACTTCCGAAACAACCGAAATAACTGTTTCGATACGCTCTAGACAACCGAAAAAAATTTGAAAATAGAACTTAGTATTTGAATAATATGAGTCCTTGTTCAAGGAGACTCGATCCGATACAAAATTGCCAATCTATGGCGTTTCGGAACGTAGCAGCGTCGCGTCATCTGTCAAAAATCTACTTAAACTTGCTGCTGTATCTGGATGCCTAAAAAAATAAAAAAATACGCTTTGTGATTGGCTAGTATTTAGACAATCACAGCACGGTACTGCAACATTACGGACGCCGGTGGTGTGATAACTTTTCTTTTCAAAGCTAAACTTAAAAAGTTGAAATTTAACTCCTCAAGAAATAACTAATATGGCAAAGGAAGCCACACTTACCTTGCTACCTGAAAAGTCAAAGAGCCTTTACAATACGCAGACGAAGTCGCGGGCGGAAGCTAGTTTTACATAAATGAGTAAGTAATACCTCCTATCTGCAAAGAGGGTGAAGCAGGCACTCATACTTCGCATTAAAACTTCATATTGTATTGGTTCGTAATTATATATTTCCTGCGCTCGTTCTGACTAGAATCTAGAGTAGTCTAGAGTCTAGATTAAAAAAAAACCCGGTCAAGTGCGAGTCTGACTCGCGCACCGAAGGTTCCGTACAAACTATCAATTAACTCAAGGTTAAGAAAATGTCCCTATATTTGACACCTTCATTCTGTAGCTAGCATGATGAGCAAGAATTGCATGAAATTTATCCACGCAGTCATCTTCGATGTAATTATTTTCAATTACGTAAGAAAAACTATCAACATCCATATAAAATGTTCTCATTAAGCTTTTATAAACCCGTAAAATATAAATTACCCTCGTATGAAACAGAAGAGAAAACAACGAATTCTAATACCTCAATGTATCAATGAGTATATTTTATTTAGTTTTTTCCTAGCCGATCCGCTTCAGTTTTTCCCATTACGAAGCCAAAGCCCAACGAATACGACGACAAATAGACCGAAGTAAATTTCGCCTGTTAAATTACTTATTTTAACCCAACACAACAGAATTCAATTTCAAACAACGAATAGCTTTCACACCAAGACCATCGAACTACCAAGACAATTGTATCACGAATTCTTTTTGACCTGCTATTGAAAGATACCCGTCCCAACCCCATTCATTCTAGAAAAATCTTAACAGCGCGATGTAGGAATTGGGTCAGCGCCATCTATCAACCCCATTTGGTACTAACGTGCAAGGGCAATCAGCTTAGTATGTATGTTGTTTTAGCGATTATTGTTTATCACGTGAACCAATCTCGATTATTATTTTTTTATTTGAAAGAGAGTACTTCTATTATAGACTTACAGGAATTTCAAAAGAAAAAAATACTTATAAAGTTGATTAAATTGCAAACTTAACTAGGATATGATTTTTGAAAATAAAACAAAATAATACGCTAGTTATAGAAGAAGTTATACTTTTCCAGTAATATTTTTCCAGTAATATATTTCAAATTTTTCGCTTGGATAACTTTGAAGATAAGGGGGGGGGGGGGAATAGTAATAAAAAAAAAAAAAACTGTTTCAAAAAGAACAAATCAAGCCCTTTCATATGATACCCCACTTGACCTAATAGTTGAATATTCCCCCCCCACCATATTCATAATTTTTTTTATTTAAATTTCTCATTTTCCATGCACACATGGATAACTCATTTAAAACCTTTCCAAATTTCAAATTGATAGCTTAAGTAGTTCGTGATATATTTCACTTTGTGACAGACAGACAGACGGACGGAGTCGCACCATAAGGGTTCCAGTTTTACTTTTTTTGGTACGGAACCCTAAAAACTCGTATAGGTAATCAGTAATCAGTATGTTAATTGCTGTCATTAGTCCAGTCAATGAACTGACAACTTGTATGGAAAAAGAACAATTTTGTCAATCTTTTATAGTAGCTTATTTATTATGTGTAACAAATATATTATCAATTAAATAGTTACCCAGCGACAGAATCCGTCAAAATTTCAGACATATTTTTTTTAATAAATGAACTAGTTTCTGAAAAGTCAGAATAAATATTAATAAATATCTTTGTCTTTATTTTGGTTTATATACATTTGCTCTATAATATTCAAGATCTAAATCTACAAAAAAGACAATACATGCTTCATTTAAATCTACATAATTACTTCCGGGTGGAAAGTTTGTCGGATAAAGCATCTTAGAATAACAAAAAAAACCCTATTAGGTATTAATTAATGTTTTTCAAAACCGTGTTTTTCCTGGAGTACATTGGTAAATACAAGATGGTACATAATATTGTAGTTTTTTATCAGCCCTAAATCAAAGAGGATTACAAGCTTTAACACTGTTATAGCTAAGACCCCGCTAGTCGGTATTTTTGCTAGTAGAGAATTTAAAAAATGGTAGGTATATCGGCTATTCCCGTAGGTAAATAGACGCGAAATGTTGGCGGCGAATGACGTAATAAAAAACCGGCCAAGTGCGAGTCGGACTCGCGCACGAATGGTTCCGTACCATTATCTATAAAAACGGCAAAAAATCACGTTTGTTGTATGGGAGCCCCCCTTAAATATTTATTTTATTTTGTATTTAGTATTTGTTGTTATAGCGGCAACAGAAATACATAATTTGTGAAAATTTCAACTGTCTAGGTATCGCAGTTCTTGAGATATAGCCTGGTGACAGACAGACGGACGGACAGCGAAGTCTTAGTAATAGGGTCCCGTTTTTACCCTTTGGGTACGGAACCCGAAAAAAGATACAAAAAATACACATTTCTCGTAAACAATCACACTAGAGTAAGCAGGCAAGGAGACAATCGAGGCATGCGCCAGTTTCCGACCTAGTTTTCGGACGTGGCCTACGAATGTGTGTGTTCAATGTAGGACGTGTTAGTCTGTGTTTGGCACGTAGGAGGCGACACTCGACCTAGATTGGCATTAGTTACTGTCGAGGGACTGATACAAATAATACTTCACATCTCATGCTCGAAAAGTATGTCATATTAGGCTAAGCAAGCGGGGCTAAAGTAGAACATGTAGCCCCTAGGGAAAATTTATGTTTTTTGAAACATTTTAATTAGACCAATCAAAACTTCACCGTATTAAATCCACTCTTTAAGAAAACATTTGAAGTTGCCATCAACTAACCAAAATACAGTTAGTTATTAAAATCGAGCAATCAGTAAACAGCATTCATTTCAAACATTAGGTGTTATATTATTCCTTAAGAGACAATTATTTAAAAAATATGAACGCCTACTGACAGTTTATAGCCGCGTCTAACCAAACGTTCAAGCGTGGTTGACTGCATACATGGCATCAGCTATTAGATTGAGCGGGATAGACTGCTGTCTATCTCGTTTTATCTTATGCCCCGTATGCTTACCGTCGCGCTCGGCCGTTTGGACGCGCCTAGATAGATGGTCAGTAGCGCTTATTCGTGGTGTCAATATTTTGTATCTGTATCAAAACAGTTTATTAAAAAAATCATGCCCCAAATTGAACAATCTTTTCGTCGTGGAATTTATTATTGGCTATGTTCCTCCTCTACACATAAAGTGGGGATGTAATTTTTTATCTCAGTAAACCTTTCCTATGGTATGGGGTATTATAGGATAGCTTGTTCAAAAATACAGGGATGCGTTTGCGTGATATTGCATGCATCAATGCCCTAATTTACTAGTCGTGTTCGGCCCTCTGCCGGCTAAACGGTCACTACTGGTTATATGAAAAAAAAAAAGCGGCCAAGTGCGTGTCGGACCACGCACAACGGAGGGTTCCGTGCCTATTAAAAAGGTCGTATCGTTACTGAAATCTTATGGCACTTACGTCCTTTTCTTTAAAGAAGGCAGTTTTTTAGAAATATCTCGAAAACCTTTGAACCGATCTTGTTCAAAACAATTTTCGCTGATAGAATTTAATAAGCCCTTTTACATATTTTTAAAATACACGGTTCAAAAATTAGAGGGGGGCGGACACGATTTTAGTGACTTTAGGGACGAAAATCTCCGACTCTATTCACTTAATCAAAAAAATGCTGAGAAACCTTGTATTTATTTTGAAAGGCCTATCGATTGATGTGCTTGCAAGTGGGCTAGCAATGATTTTTTTTTACGGAACCCTAAAAACAGTCAATCAGATAAGTAGGCATATCAAGTTACCGAGTAGTCGACCAAATTAATAAATGTACTTACCTACTTGAAAAGGCCAACTTTCTTACAAATTCGGGAGACGCAACCGGAACGTTTAGTAGGCGCGCGCGTATCGATGTATAACAAAGACGCAACTACGGAAAAACGGAACCCTACAGTGCGCGTGGTCCGACACGCAGTTGGCCGGTTTTTATTTATATTACTCTATGGACTAGCCCAACAAGCGGCAGCTGCCGCGTCATGACAAAACACTGTAACTTGAAAAATTGCTTAGTTCAGAAATCGCCAAAAACATTTATTTCTTTATTTGGTCATACAACTGTGAATAATTTATCCGATATTGATGAAATTTGGACAATATATTAATAATGTTGCTCTTATAGTATACAAAACACAAAAATCTAATTTTAAAATTATTGCATTCATTTAAAGACCAAAACCTGTTTTGTCGTCACATAAGTTGGTAATCCTTATATAAATCGTCGTGACAATACACTGTAACTAGCATGTTACAGTGTATTGTCACAGCAATGTACCGTTGTTTTACTTAAGTTTACGACAAAACACTGTAACTAGCATGTTACAGTGTATTATCACAGCAATGTACCGTTGTTGTACTTAAGTTTACGACAAAACACTGTAACTAGCATGTTACAGTGTATTGTCACAGCAATGTACCGTAAACACTGTAACTAGCATGTTACAGTGTATTGTCACAGCAATGTACCGTTGTTGTACTTAAGTTTACGACAAAACACTGTAACTAGCATGTTACAGTGTATTGTCACAGCAATGTACCGTTGTTGTACTTAAGTTTACGACAAAACACTGTAACTAGCATGTTACAGTGTATTGTCACAGCAATGTACCGTTGTTGTACTTAAGTTTACGACAAAACACTGTAACTAGCATGTTACAGTGTATTGTCACAGCAATGTACCGTTGTTGTACTTAAGTTTACGACAAAACACTGTAACTAGCATGTTACAGTGTATTGTCACAGCAATGTACCGTTGTTGTACTTAAGTTTACGACAAAACACTATAACTAGCATGTTACAGTGTATTGTCACAGCAATGTACCGTTTTTGTACTTAAGTTTACGACAAAACACTGTAAATATCATGTTACAGTGTTTTGTCGGATACTCATAAGTACGAAAACTCTACTTTAAATTTTAGTTATTGTGCAATATTAACACCATCAATTCTTCTTAGACCAGATTTGACTAAACGAGAATATTTTTTAAGCCAAGATTATATACTATTTTGGCGTTTAACCTTAGATTAAGTACTTGGTCAATCCGGTCTTAGTATTTGAAAGCGAAGAAAGGAATACATTTTACAAATTCGTAGTAATTAAAAATCAATATCTCGTTCCGATGCCAAATCATCAACATCAGATACAACTAATTCTTCACAAAATTGTCTTCTCAATTGTGGACTAAACTGACATAATTTCAGTTCTGTATTCTTTTCTTTGCAAATTCCTCTCGAGGTTTTCTTGTTTTTTAATCTTATCTTACATACTTTTTTATCATCCATTAACCTTTTCAATGCAGCTTTGTCAAAAAATATACTTCCTTGTAATGTTACTCGTATCATAATACTTAGTTTGTTTTTACATATAAGGATAGACAGCCTCTTCTTAGTAGTACGATTTCAAATCTATGTAAATATATTAAAACCATCAGGGTATTTAACTTTACTCTCATTTTGGAATAAATATTCCTACATATAAATGTGGGATTGGTACTTTTTGATGACTTTGTATGATGCTGTCATATTATGTTGCACGTGGAATTGGCTTCCTTGTTTAAATTGTTGTTTGGCACAAGTCGATCGTTGCTTTTATCTAAGATGGTAAACAATTTCGTTAAAATTTGTGTAATTTACATCCATACTTGCTTCATCAGTCGAGCTGTTTGTGCCAGGAAAATCCGATACTTTTGGTAACTAAATAACTGTTCATTTTGGAAAAATTCAGTGATACATTTAACCGACACTCTTTCTTCCCACCTTTGGAAAGAGTTAAAATCAATATATTGCGTTCTTTGCCCATTTTCTAATACTTTAATCGCCGACAAGTTAAAAATTCATGAACTAACGATGAGTTTCTGTGATCTCCTAAGTAATGTTAACAAACACTCGCTGTACCTCACGACAAAAACACTCACTTCAAGTCTGGTGTTGCGGCATTGTTACGACAAAACACTGTATCTTAGGATAACGGTCGACAAAAAACGTCAGTGCTGTTTTGTTAAACACTGTATTTAGACAAACAGTGATTAGTCAAGACTAGACCCTATGTTTTAAAAGATACAGTGTAAAATGCTTTGAGGTTTTTCATTGATTTTGGTACAATATGAGTGGTCTGTTAGCAGGCATATATAGATATGGACCCGAAAAGCTCAATTATCTATGTTAGCACAAAACACTGTAACTTTAAGTTACAGTGTTTTGTCATGACACGGCCGCGCAGCGGCTGCTACTTTAAATTCATGCAATCTGACTATAACTATGTATAACAGCTGCCTATTTGTATCATATATGACTACCACTTGCTTGATCTATAATCTACTATTTCACTTCTCATGCTCGAAAATTGTGTCATATTAGGATTAGGAATCAGGGCTAAAGTACCGTTGTTGTACTTAATATTACCTAGTACCTATATTTAGCCCCTAAGGAAAATATCCATAGGTACATATTAATGATTTTTATCGCAACGTAAAATTATTTATCGTGTCATTAGGGTTGCCAACTGTACTATATTATATAGTATTGTACTATATTTTGACTCTTTGTACTATATACTGTTGAAGAAATATATATATTGTACGCGAAAATACTATATTTTGGGGGACCTTACGAAGTGCTTCAAATTGCCGATTTTTTTACTAAATAGCAACAATGCCCAGCCAAGTACTATATTTTTTTACAGTGTACTATATTTTTGTCGTTTTTTATGGAACATACTATATCTCCCCCAAAAATAGTTGGCAACCCTACGCGTCAGTATCCAAGGGTGGCCAGACGGTAGTTCTGCTTCTTCCATATCCCCATCTCGCTCTATCTTATAGCTGCGAACCGCTCATACTATCCACCAAGCAGATTCATGTGGTGTGCCTTTAGTCGCTCACAGATTATATCTTATCTGTGGGAGGATTTCTAAATCATCCGGATATCCTGCAATATATTGTCAATCCTGTCATAAACGTCAATATGCATGTGATCCGGATTGTGATGTGGGTGGATCATTTGCAGTATCTAAATCACATGGCCGCCAATCAGGAAACTGAATTAATATCAAACATCAGGCGTTTTTTATTCCCAAAATTCACTATCATTAAAAAAAGACCGAATTGCACTCCGGGAGTGCCGACAGAAGTGAAAACTTGAATAATTTTAATTTTGCAAACTTTGGATAGATACCTAATCTTTGTTTTTACTATTTTCTCGCAGTATAAGTGAAAAGTGTATAACTCTGGTCTAAAACCCTCTCAACATTTTTCCCTTACTTCGCTCGGGAAAATAATATAAGTACTAGTAGGTACCTATACAGTGTGTTACCGGCACGCGGGCATTTATTAAAACTGTTAATAATATGTACTTATTTGCAAATCATTAAATATTATGTAAATTAACTGCACAGTATTTTTTCCAAAATCCAAACCTTCAATGTACCTACTACTGGTGGTGTATGCCGCCGTAATAAACAAAGTATTAAGAGCTGTCATTTGAATCTCCAAAAGAGTATTGAGAGACAAAAAAAGAAAACTTACTTGTCAATTCACTTTACTGTACATTGCTGGCAATTTAGATTTAGTTAGAATACCTATCTATGAAGTCGGAATTATGGTTAATTATTTGAATTAAGGTAATGATTAAGTTAAAGAACTACGTTATTTTACCCTACTTGAAAAAAAGCCCCCTTACTGGTAACGCACACACCTACTACAGGTGTACCTATTGAAACAACCTCGCCACAGGCCAGATGAAATTCAACAATATGTCAAAGCCATACTCTTCTCACTTTTTCTGTAGATCTCTGTAATCCGCAGTTGGAGTTGTAAGTATGAAACATATCGTATAAGCCACACATGTATAATCCTCATACATAGGTATAGATACATTTTCTTATAGGCTTCTGCAAGCTTTTGCTAACTTAATACAGTGAGGACACAAAACAGATAGTTTCCTACCTACCTATAATATACATACGGGTATATACAGTCTTCTGCGGTACTACGTATATTTAAAATTTAAATATCTCACTTACTTGCAAAATCTACCGTAAAACTGATTTCTCCATTTAAAAGTCAGCTATTCATTACGGAGCTTTATTCCTGCATCTCTCCACAATAGCAGCGACCAGACAGGGCAAATTAATATTCTCTTTATACCGCGCGTAAATCCATTTGACATGCTTTGACTAAGAAAAGTACTGTTAAGTGTGGCTTTGATTCTGGTATTACTGGTTTAACTGGGGGCACGGCAGTGCCCCCGCCATGTCGAGCAAAACAGCGGCACGGGCGTACCATCCTTTTCTCGAAGCAGTTGAAGCCATTTTCAATATATAATATACTCTATAACTTCGTTGTAGATAAAACTAGAAGCCTGAATTTTCAGTAACCAAGCACACATTATATAAAAACGATATATTTCAAATTTAATTCAATTTGAACCAGTAGTTTAAGAATTATAACTAGTCAAAGTTTCTTAATTTTGTCAGACTGACTCACCGATCATCAAAAGTTTAAGACAATTCTAGCAGAAATAGAGGCTTCAAATTTAGAATACAGTAGTGTTTAGTGTATAAATCAAGGGAAAACTGAAAAAAAATGCAGTTTCAGTCTAGTTTTCTAGATACACCAACTGCATAAATAAGTTGTAATCCCATATAAACATATAGGATTACAAAGTTATATTTGCAGTGAATGGGACGAAAATGAAAAAGCAAGAATGGGACTGTATTCATATTTTTTATGTATTGATAACACAATAACCCACAAAAAAGAAGTGAGATCCCATAAAAAACATTCCATGTAAAAAAACGCCAAGTCTCGAATTTCCAAGTTGCAGAATTTTATTTAGCTAGCAAATAAAGATTAATAAGAATGCCTGAGACTTGGCTCTACGAAATATCTCACAACTTTTTACGGTGGAAGAGTTTCGAGACTTGGCGTCTTTTTAACATGGAATGTTTTTTATGGGATTCACTTAGCTTTAGGCCCATAGATCAGTGGATTCATAAAAATCATTGAATGGCCCATGCATTGACAGTGAAATGAATCACAATATGAATTTCATTGTGTGTGATTCATTGAATATGCGAATAACCGTATGAAATGTAAATTACTAACCTGTCATCTCCGTTCTTTAGGGTTCCGTAGTCAACAAGGAACCCTTATAGTTTCACCAAGGCCGTCTGTCCGTCTTCGGCTTAGCTCAGTGACACTTACTACTACAAAACTGTAATTCGGCATGAGTATACATAAAAATCAATAACACCGACAAAATTGAACACATTTTTGAAAAACATTTTTATTTAGGGTAGGTACCTTCTATACACGTAAAGTGGGGATGTAATTTTTTATTAAATTTTTTCTTAATTCTATGGTATGGGGTATCGTTGGATAGCCTGATGTTCAAACATATTATGGGTTTCTAAAAACCATTTTCAATTCAGTGGTCCATTTGTGTGTTGGGCTTTAAAGCCCTAATTTTTGTTCCACCACCCTCTGTGGGCTAAATGGCTGCTACTGAGAATGTGAAAAAAATCGTAGCAGTAATACATAAGTATAATGAATTTACAAGGAAAACTATGACGGCTTGGTAGACATAACTAGTTACCGAGTAATAGTCGACCACCTTAAATCGTACATGAAAAGGCCAACTTTCGTACACATTCGGCCGAAGCAACACACCATTTACTTGGCGCGTTCGTGTCGACGTCGATGTAACAAAGACAGACAGGCAACTACGGAACCCTACACTGACCATGGTCCGACATGCACTATAGGATAGGCCGGTTTTTTTTTTACGTTTGTACTCTCTCAATACTTACCCTTTGCGGGGACAGGATTCGGTCAAATCACAGGTTTTCAAAAAAGGTTTTACTGAAGTCAAAATCAGACGTGTGTAACCGCAGGGCTGGCCTTGTGGCCACTGGTCAGGACAACATAGAGAGGGATCTTCTGATAGATTGAAAACACACACAGTGCAACTACTTAAGTGTATCTAATCGTGCAAGTACGCGCGTGCAAAATTACATGTTAGGGCCTATGCAAACTGCGTTTTTTTCACGCGCCGTCGACGCGCGTTCCTCAACTACTAATCGCTGGGTAGTAGGGGAACGCGCGTCAACGCAGTCTGTATAGGCCTTTACCTTCGTATCGCGTTTATTTTCGCCGCGATTTAATCACCGCGCAAGTTTGCTACGAGCGCGTCACTACGTCGCAGCGCGTAGTGGGTATTTTGGTCAAATAACCATTTATTATAGGTAATGTAGTTTTTTGGATTAACTGGAAGTAAAACTAAAAGTAAGTATATTTACTCCAAATGGGAGAAAGATAACTTAAAAAGGATTCAGTTTGTATTTTATGATGTATTAGTACTAGTACCTACAAGCTTTGCTTAGTTTGTCGATTTGTGTAAGATTGTCGCAAATATGTATTTATTATTATTATTAAATTATTCAGGGTGTTTGGCCAAACACCCTGTATACAAAGTGTAAGTACCTACTCCGTTTTCTTTGTTCTTACTCTTAATTCTTGTAATCGAACTCTTTGCTATAAACTAAACCATAATGAATCTAATGTCTCCCTAAGTATAATCAACGGCAAAGCGGTCTCATGTGGATTTTAATGCAATCACACTTTTCATCAGCAAAACTCTACTCATATATGAAAATGCATCTGATAAAGTTGGTAGTGCAGCAATGGCCTATTTCCACAGTAACACGACGCCCCAGTTCTCGGGGCGAGTAGGATCGTCGAATAATTCGTTTACGGAGGTTGGTATGGCTTCGATGAAATACCGGCCAAGTTCGTGTCGGGCCACGCGCGGTGTAAGGTTCCGTAGTTAACTGTCTGTATTTATTACATCGACACCACCGACACGCACGCGCCGAGTAAATGGTGCGGTAGCGTCGTCGGCCGAATTTGTACGAAATTGGCCTTTTCATTTACATTTTAAGTTGGTCGACTATTACTCGGTAACTAGTAATGTCTACTTAGCCGTGATAGTTTTCCTTTTAGCAGCCATTCAGCCAGCAGGACACATGACTCTAACAAAAATTTGGGCTTTAAAGCCCAATATCACACAAATGGACGACTAAGTTGAAAAATGCTTTTAAGAAACCCATAATATCTTTGAACAAGCTATCACAACGATAACCCACACCATGGGTTTAACAAGAAAAATATATTATACCCCCCACTTTACGTGTACAGATGGACAGACGAACATGGCGAAACTATAAGGGTTCCTTGTTGACTACGGAACCCTAAAAAGCAGTGTGCAGTGGTACGAGGGTCCGTGGTTCCGTGCACATGTAGGGCACCTAGTTTCACAGCGGGCCGCCTCGCCCCATCCTCGCCGGCGCCCGTGCCCCCGCGACCTATTTAATTCCTGCTTTACGGTAGGCCCTTCATCTGGTCTGTGCCCCTGCAATTTATGTTGGAAGGATGTCGCATCGATATATTTCTTCTTTGTTAGATTTTTAGTTTAGGACGGCGCACATTAAAATAGCTGGTAAGTACCTATACTTAGTACACCTCCTACTATAGTAGTAGTAGTAGTAGTAGGGGTACCTCCACTGCAAGACTCGTAGATTGGACGATGATCCAATATTCACCAATACTGAAAAATGTTAGCTATGATCAGTCATACAAAGTGATCAGATAACTAAATAACGCATGTTTCGCTGTCACTGTCAATATTATAGGAATCATCCATTTGGTCTGCTTACCTACTTATATTAAACTTACTCTTACTCTCTTTCTCGCTGCGACTTCAACCGCGCAAGACCCGTTAATCGACTACCATACAAAATTCGGGCCTGTAGTGATATTCTCAGAATCAGAATATCCTCAGGGTATATTTCCGAGAATAATAGTAGTTTATGCAACTGATACACAATGAGAGGCCTTAAAACACGAGTGTGGTTTTATAAAACGAGCGTCAGCGAGTGTTAAAATACAAATTTTACCTACTACCGAAAATTCGACAAGAAAATTCTCGTAGTAAAATTGGTTGTAATAACGCTGGTCATTGCCTACGGTTTCTGAACGCATTTTAGACCACTAATGGTACGAGTATGTGCGTACTTAGATAAATAATGTTGTGCTCTCCGGGACCAACAGTATAACTAGGTAACTAGGGCCAGGTCAGGGCTGTAGGGTAAGTGGAACAGCGGTCGTAACTTGGTTATTGTGGAAATTGTTCGTTGAGTTTTTAATATAGTTTCACTAGCTTCTGCCCGCGACTTCGTCCGCGTGGAACTCGTTTAATATCGTAGCTCTTTACAAACCTTCGCCCCCTTAGACAATGATTCCCGGAATAAAAAGTATATATCCACTATATGTATACCGAAATTAATTTTAATCCATTAGCCGTCTTTGCATGATTGAGGTCTGAACTTTAGCATTCATTTAGTTATATATTAGTTATATATTAGTTGGATTTGTAATTAATCCAGGGTCGCTGATGTTAGTTGTTGATTTGCGCTATCTAGCGAGCTTAGTTTTAGTCCAATGCCAGCTCGATAGATGCCGCTTATATTATACCTATTATGTTTTTGATTTTATAGACTAATAAAAATAATATACCAAACAGTATTAAATGGGTTTTATTTGATTCTAAAATTATGAAAGGAACACTTATCTAACTGTAAATGTATGTAAGTATAATGTCATACAATATTTTCATAACTTCGCAAACAGAACATTTTATCAGTCCATGAATGCATTCAAATCCACAACCGTCGATGATGTTCTTAATGCTTAAGCTTTGTTTTTACCTGGGACCGAGATTTTCTCGGCTTCTATACAAAATGAAACAATAAACCAATAACTGATCGTTTACCAAAAAATTACAAAATAAACTGATAAAAGAAAACAAAAAACCTTCTCATCGCTGCGGTTCGAACTCGCAACCACCAACAAAGAAGATATTGATCGTCGTCGAAGAGTAAGCCATTTTGGGAGAAAATAAGGCAACAACGAATTTTCTCGAAAATAAGACCAAGCTCGGTTTCTCGGCCCCGTAAACCCCTATACTGCAAATTTCATCAGAACATGAGTACAACTTTAAACATAAATATATGTTTATTATATACAAATATTGATTTAATAGTATCGGATAAGACCGGTAGCGCCATCTATTATGGAGTTCTTTACTCTGGATTGCTACATACAAACTTTCAAAAAAATTTTAAACCCTTTAGAAAATGATTTTTCAAAAACGCTGAAATTGTTTTTCTTGTGTTTTGGTATGGAACCATTTCACGAAGTTTCAAGTCCCTAGCTCGAAAAATATATACTTTCCATACAAATTTGCAACCCATTTTTGAACCTTTTAGGGTATGAATTTTCAGAAACGCTGAAATTACTATTCTTTTGTTTCATTAAGGAATTTTTTTACGAAGTATCAAGTCTCTATCTTAAAAACTAAATGAATTCCCATACAATTTTTCAAACCTTATATCACCCTCTGAAGAAATTATATCTAAAAAAAGGCCGCGCTATGTCCTATTCTGAGGTCTAATCTACAATATTACAAAGTGCCATCAAAAAAGGTATTTTTTCAAGAAGTGAAAGGTATCTTTACACCCTATTAAACAGGATAGCGTTTACAGATACATGTCACGTCCAAAAGGTTGCCTAGATATTTATTTTACGTTAAACAGTATTGGTTAATAACAACAGTATAGGTAACCTATGTGAGACACTCTTTCGAAAAGGTGACCCTGTACCAATGGATAAGTTATTTAACCTTACATTTCTTTAAAAAATCCTGGAAAAATAACAAGTCCCGGGATTTTAAATAACGAGTTTTACCCAGACCCCCTATTGGATTTTTCCAATAATCATTACTTACCTCTCCAGTAATCTTGTTCAATATCAAATAACGGTTCACAAACAAAACGTTTCCCTTACTACCTGGCACTCGACAACTTTACGCCGAAACAGGGGCCAAGAACTCACAAACTTAGGAGCAGAGCCAAATTTTATCACGAAATGAGGTTCAAATACGAGCTCTACAAATAAATTATAAAAAAATGGTTATTGGAACTAAAACTATACAAGTTTTGCATTGAATAATAGGCAAGATATCAATGTTCATCACACAAAAAAATTCAAAGCGATATCATGTTCAGTATTGTCTTAAAAAATACTAATTCATAAGAGGCTTAACATGCCGAAATAGTGGACGTTACCTTAATTTAGTAGACAACTAAGTAAGTTTGAGAAAAGGTCATTTTTGTAACATGCGTCATTTTCTTTCCAAAACACTCGAGGTATTTTTTTCCAAAATGGCAACGCCAATTATCCGCCTTGTGACAATCAGAGGCTCAAGTATAAGTTTTACCGAAACAAAACGTTACGAGCGCGTTTGCGTTTAGCTGTCAAATCCCATACAAATTGTGGGTAAAACGCAAACGCGATCGTAACGTTTTGTTTCGGTCAAACTTATACTAGAGCCTCTGGACCTGCCACTCGAAGGGCTATTATACTAAATACGCCATCTTTAACTATCCCAACAAAATACGAAATATCCAGCGCCAATTTACAAACAACAATTCTAAAATCAAATTCTAGCCTATATAAAGAGCATTGCACATAATAATTTAAGAACTTTATTAATAAAGGGAAATTATAAGTGCAGCGACTAAAGTTTTAACGTCTTTTTTTGTATGTAAGCGACGGGTTAATAGAACAGCTTCTATTAAACTAATACGCCATCTTTACTCTCAGACCAAGAAAAAAAGAGACGGAGCGTTACGAACAGTCTAGTGAAGCCAACCGGTTTTCAACCAACCCCCATAAGTTTAGCACAGGCTAAACAAATTAAATCGCACGAAACTCGAAATAAATGATCTTGACAGCATTGCGACATGTGCTGAAGAGTTTTGTGCAATTTTGTTTGTATATGTGTGCGTGAGCGTGTGCTAAACTTGATGTAGCTTGGTTTTGTTTGTATGTGGTTTGGCTTCACTTGACTGTTCGTAACGCTCCGTCTGTCTTTTTTTCTTGGTCTGAGTCTTCACTATCCCAACAGAATATGAAAAATCCAGCGCCAATGTACAAAAATCAATTCACACTAGTCGGCAACTGATTATTTTTGAACATTATTGCTGACGCAGATATAGTGCGTTTCTCCAAAAATGCTAGGAAATCAAATAATATTTTCAAGTAGCTTAAATTGCGCAATATACGGTCGCTTGAAAAGTATTTATTAGACGCTTAAAATTAACTATTGAAACTGAAAACTTGCATAGCTACTGAAAATTTGATCATTGACTTTTATTTTATGACCATGTTCAACTCGCTCGCGTAGCGCATAGCTCGCAAGCTCGCGTGATAATTCCGCCTCTGATGTAATTATCAAAGCGCACGCGTTTCATACGACGTTTTTCAATAAATTTTGCGAGGAAAAAATCCTTTTCATAAGATGAAAATTTTATAGGCCTGCCAAGTTATTTACTTTACTTATTTATTTATGGCAACAGGTTTTTACTCACATGTTGTATACATCGCCAAGAATTTCCAGTGACGTCCATTCTTTTTATCACTTTTCTAGTCACCACGAGTCAACATTTTTGTTAATAACCAAACACGCATTAACAATGTTTACAAATATCTGTGAAATAACCTAAAATGGCGCGCAACAGTTTTTTTCGTGAAGTTTGCGCAGTGCGCGCGCATTAGATGAAATCTCTAAACAGCCAATACAAAATAAAATAAATAATTTCGTTTTAAAATGTTATATTTATTAATTCATATTAAGATGTTATTAAAAGTGAATAGTTTTACTAAATTAAACGTTTCTATATCATATCCAAAAAGAAATAGTCAATTAATTAACAAAAAGGATTGAATTTGTTTAGTCGAGTAAGAATCCATTTGCCGAGAATTTAAAAAAAAAGCTGTTCAATCTGTACAACCCGGTTAGTTTAAGAATGCACCGTGGGCATGCATACATCTTGGTGCAAGGTGCCAACCTGACATAATCGCGATATAACCACAAGTGTCGTAATGTTATAAAACACGCGTGTTTAATATCCAGGATTATGAGCCTAAAAGCGACACAATAAGAGGTACGTTACGAGCAATTGTGTTGAAAAATATATTATGTCATCAATTACTTATCCTAAAGTATAAAAATATTAGCCACTATATGAAATTAGAGCTATCATAGTTGACCATTTTTTTATAATAATAATAAGTAAATTTCATGTTCAATCATACATTATAGTAGATGATGCAGTCATCAATTACTTATACTAACGTATAAAAATAGAAGAGAGTCCATTTATAACATTTTTCAACGCAATTGCTCGTAACGTACCTCTTATTGTGTCGCTTTTAGGCTCATAATCCTGGATATTAAACACGCGTGTTTTATAACATCACAACACTTGTGTGTTATGGTTAAGTATATCCCGATTAAGTCACGTTGGCACCTTGCAGCAAGATGTATGCATGCGCACGGTGCATTCTTAAATTAATTTTCAACACAATTGGTCGTAACGTACCTCTTATTGTGTCGCTTTTAGGCTCGTAATCCTGGATATTAAACACGCGTGTTTTATAACATTACGACACTTGTGTGTTATGTTATGGTTATATCCCGATTAAGTCACGTTGCCACCTTGCAGCAAGATGTATCCATGCACAGGGTGCATTCTTAAATTAACCGGTTGTACAGAATGTACAACTTTTTTTAAAATTCTCGGCATATGGATTCTTGCTCGACTAAACAAATTAAATCCTTTTTGTTAAGTAATTGACTAGGTATTTCTTTTTGGATACTATAAAGAATCGTTTAATTTAGTAAAACTATTCACGTCTGATAATATTTTACATGAATTAATAAAAATAACATTTTAAAACGAAAATATTTATTTTATTTTGTATTGGCTGTTTAGTGATGCCATCTAATGCGCGCGCACTGCGCAAACTTCACGAAAAAAAAAACTGTTGCGCGCCATTATAGGTTATTTCACAGATATTTTAATGCGTGTTTGATTATTTACAAATATGTTGACTCTTGGTGACTAGAAAAGTGATAAAAAGAATAAATGCCACTGGAAATCCTTGGCATCATGTGAGTAAAAACCTGTTATTATCAATAAGTAAATAAAATAACTTGGCAGGCCTATAACATTTTCATCTTATGAAAAGGATTTATGAAGGACGTATGAAACGCGTGAGTTTTGATAATTACATCCTCGGCTCTCTTATCACGCTCACCTGCGGCTCGCTAATTATCAACATACCTCACTTGTATCACAATGTACTATCGCCCAAGGGTAAGTACTATTATGGATGCAATAGAGACACTTATTAGAAGCTTTAAATATGTACATATTACAAAATTTGCTATATAATAATCATAATGCTGAGTAATACTAATGTAACAATAACGTAGATTGAATTACACAATATACGGTCGCTTGAAAAGTATTTATTAGACGCTTAAAATTAGTCGTTGACCTATTAATTTATTAGACAACTAAGTAAATTTGAAGGCGAAAATGGCAATTTACAGAAGCTGCATTAATTACAACCCGAATCATAATAATCAATGTAAATATTACTCAAGAATATGGCGTATGGACTATGCAAGTTGGTTCTGCCTGGAAGCGCTATTCTGACTCGCACTTGACCGGTTTTTTTACTCGAATTACTTTCTCTCCGGGAGACGATGCCTCGCCCATTGGTAGATGGGCCCCTGTTTAAATAGCGACTTAAAAAAATTGCCTAATATTTGGCATATTACTAGGTAGTTATTTGGCGTAATTCGTCACTAATTTCTCTAATTCGCACACAATGACTTCAATAATTTCTCTAATTTATCAAAAACTGATTTACCGCTTGTTTTTTATTTAAGAGGTTTGATTGGTGCATTTATTTTAATGTAGGTACTAGTCATTTACCCAAACGTTCTTTATCTTCTATTTTATGTAAGTACATTATTATATACGCCCTGATTCAGTATAACCTGAAGGGTGTCAATCGAATTGTAATGTTCTATTGCGGTTGGGACGTTACGGTTACGAGTGGCCCCGGGGCAGCGTGGCTAGGGGGGCGGGGGGGGGGGGGGGGGGATCTGTCGCGCATACGTAGAGCACAATGCGGCATCGTTCTGCGTCGACGTGGGCCCGCGCGCCAGCGTACTGCTCACCGCAACCGTCATAAATATACAAATCATGGTAGCCTCCGCCACACGGCCGCCAGCCGCAGAGTCGCAGCGTCCCGTCTCCAGGTGAGTCCCGCTCCCGCTGCGCGCTATTAGGTAGCACTATTTACATTATAACTGGCGATTTCCTTTCACGCTTTTCGGGCTACACTTCCACCGCACGGGTTATCGCGGCCTTATCAGCCGCTCGTGTAGCCTTCTACAGTGACCAACTCATGAAAGGCAGGCTTGGCATTCAATCGACTTATTTATTAGACAGACACGTTTCATTACCAATCCAATCACTTATTCGGACGACACATGTAGGTACTAACTCGTATAAAATCTATTCAGGGAGATACGTGAAAACTGAAACACCTTTTTAAAAGTTATATTGTTTTCAGAAATACTTGCAAATGTCATATGAAATAGATGAAGGAAGTAACACCAACACTTTCGTTACATATTAGCCTCATGTTTAGATAGCTACCTATTTATTGCTCTTATAAAAGTTACCACTGTACCTACTGAAAATTTTAAGGAAAATTGGTTTGGCTTGTCCATATAAATATTACGTCTAGTTTTTTGACTCTCCCCCCCCCCCCTAATCATTAATTGGTAACTACATTAGGTATGTCTTAACTTACAAATTTTACGTTTCATTACGACGATATGATTGCAAACTCTACCCATGCCAAATATGAACGATTACGACATAATCATCAAAACTAGCTAAGTAACGATTTGTAGTCTGTTTTACTAGATTTTTCTAAATGTCATCATATTACATTACTTAACGAAGACTTACACTATACCTACGAGTAATAAGCGCTCATGCGACAGAGACGGTCATCTGTCTCTAGCTTGATATTGGCAACCCCAGTATAAGACTGACCGACGATCACGCATAATTATTACAAATCTCGCTGTCAAGATATACTGGGTTTGAGTGGTGAGGGGAGGGACCGGTCGTGAACGACACCTGGGCTGTTATTCGTTAAGCGCTAATGCGGCTCACCCCGCCGGTCACCCGTCGCCAAACTAGACCTCTAGCTACGCTTAGTTACTACGCATCGCGGTGTCAAGATATATTTGTGGGTGAGCGTTGAGGTGAGCTTAAAACAAGTTACAGAATAGGGGGGCTGGTCGCGGCGTGGAACTAGGCTCCTAGCTACGTCTCTGCATGGAGTAGATGTCGAGGCTATGTGACGCCACTCTGTAGCTAGCTAGTTGCGTCGCAATTATCGTACGGTTACTGTTGGGAATCTTCCATATTTCTATGGAAATGCGTAGTGTAATAACATTGATACTTAATTATCTGTCATCCTGTATAATATAATCCTGTATAAATATTTATTTATTTATTTACTATCCTTTTATCCATCGTGGCAGTATATGGCATTAAGTTTATTCTTAACTAGCTATCCGCCCCGGTTTCCCACGGGTACTATATTGTATACATATAAACCTTCCTCTTGAATCACTATCTATTAAAAAAAACCGTATCAAAATCCGTTGCGTAGTTTTAAAGATCTAAGCATACATAGGCACAGACAGCGGGAAGCGACTTTGTTTCATACTATGTAGTGATGTTTCATAATGTTTGTGTAGGTACTAGGTTAATCTGCAATTTAATTTCCTGTCAGTCATACTCATATATTTCCTAGTTGTCATATAGTATCAATTTTAAAAATCTGCTTAAAAATTAAAAACCTCACCCGTTTCCTGTTTATATCAAATTAGTTAAGTATACCTATATCAAGTTTCTTCACTTCCTTTTACAAATTGTACCAGTACCTACAAGGAGCTCTACTTTGCTAATTCATTTATAATATCTGTATATATGTTGTTTTGATAAGGAAAGTACTTAGGTACTATGTTTTTCATGTCAATTAACTCCAATACAGCGCAGCGGTTGTAAATAATATGTCATGTAAATAATATATATATATATATATATATATCTTTAATACGGTACTTCAACCTTGCATTTATTAGCATTATTTCAACATCTCATCATTATCACAACTCATAAAAGTTTAAATTTGAACACAAATATATGTATAGGGACAAAGAAAAAAATGTCCTACGCACTGGTTTATATAAATGTAAATTATTTTTCATCACACTTGCTCGAAACGGGCTTCATAATGCGCAGACATACAGAGCTGTAATAGACTATGTTACGCCCACGGGCGTGTTTTTTTCTTAAATTGTATTTGTCACACATACGGCAGTTACAAAGCAAAGAGGTTTTATGTCAAATACGATGTCTGAAAACGTATTTATAAATAAATTTAAACTTTAAACACTACTAAAACATGTTTAACAGAATTATTTACAGATTTAATATGTAGTTATTTAGTGTATGTAAAATGTTTTTAAGTGTTTTCAAATCGTGGCTGTATACCGAAGGGTCTTTGCCATACGCGCCTCACGTCAAATTCAACAAAATGGACAACTGACATGTCGCAGTTTTTATTACGATTTGTATTAATTTCATCTAAAATGTATTTATTTCCTCGCAAATGTGATGAAAAACATTGTGTATAACACGGGCGTAAGAATATTGCAAACTCGACTCATCAAAAGCCCTCCGCCTTCGGAGTCGGGCTTCTGATCGACTCATGTTCGCAATATTCCACTTACGCCCCTCGTTAAACAATGTACTATTTAACAACACATTCTTATGCTCACCCTCTTAGTCAGTAAACGAGAATTAAGAAAAGTAGGTAGGAAGGTAGGTAAATTATTTTCTCAATTAGAGATTTCAAAAACAGTCTGCGAAGTATCATGTTGCGGGCGCGTTGAGACAAGACATCCATAATGGAATTTCATACACAATTGGAGGTCTAGGCTTGCAAAACGACCTTCTTCTGTTTCAATATCAGTTCGTGACAAGGTATCATGGCGTTAAAAAAGTTGGTATTTTCTTCTATTTTATTGCATGTTTGACAAAAGCACTGTTAGCTACAATAACGCCGGCAAACAGGAATTACGAGCAATACCGATGTTTAGAATAATAAATATTAGTACATTACTGCAGAGGCGTGAAAAGGGATTGCCAGCCTCGTATCCGTATCCGTCTATATCCACTTGTCAAGCAATCCCTATTTTCCCGGTCTCTGCAGTAATGTACTAATATTAATTATTCTAAACATGCACGAGCTCCTGTGTCTGCTGGCGTAATTGTAGCTAATCGTTTAATAAGGTCGACTGTTAATCCAACAGCAACTTGGTACGTAACAAAGCCGTTACAGTAATGTAATGAGTTTCAGTTTCATTTGTTTTAACGCATATCTACATGCGCTGCATTATCCGCGCGCCCCGTTTCTTTGTTCGCGCGCTACGTCACCCGTTCGACTCCAACGCACGCGATATTACCAGAAAAGGTACTTAAGTTTGTACAATATTAATAAAAACGTAGATCTTCCAGGTAGGTATGTATATATATATGTGTGTCTTCTATCGGACTGTTTACTACTTTACGTTTAGGATAACATAAAAACAAGTCGTGGGTATGATAATTAACAAAAATCTGTTCAAGAAAATGTAGATAAATGACAGACACCCAAAGGCTTTTTGGCTCAAGGGCGTACTAATTCTCTATAAAAATATCTCACATTACTCGTTCCAAATCTCGATAGAAATAGCTTATTTCCTCCGACTGTTTTGTGCATAAAATTGCCGCAGTGTATGTAAGGTAGGTCGATTTCGCTAACGAATCACACCAAATTATGTAGACCCGACCCATCCCCGTATCCTAATGTGTTTGGTACAAAGGAGTGGCATAACTTGAGGCGTCGAGCTCCCCGTATTTTGGTCGCTATATCATACTATGGCCACGAGCCGTGTTCGCGGCTGCGCAGTAACAGTGCCCTAGTTATTTCGGGTGCTGTCCTAGATGTAAACGAGGTCGCTCGAAACGCCGTTTTCATCATCACCAGTGAATTTTATTCGAGGGGCCACGTTGGGATGTCCGGCCGCAGCTCTATCTATACCGACTTAGACACATTCAGTTCGCGCTTCGTATACAAAATGCATTTAATTTTTTATTAAACAGAAGATGAGTAAAGTAGGATTATGTTTGTTGGGTATACTTGCTGAATTATGTAGGTATAAAGCATTATTAGGTAGGTACCTCTAACAAAGAACCCGTGGCCATGGCCCGCTTGCGTG
Source organism: Epinotia bilunana (assembly GCA_947049275.1). Classification (NCBI taxonomy): domain Eukaryota; kingdom Metazoa; phylum Arthropoda; class Insecta; order Lepidoptera; family Tortricidae; genus Epinotia; species Epinotia bilunana. Next base: position 31,280,868 of record OX346252.1, on the reverse strand, counting down.
CTCGGCTGGGTTCGGCTGGTTATCAAACGCCGACCCGTTTTTTCTTAGAATTAGTGGTAACTATCTATCACATGGACAAAAAATGTAAGGGGGAGGGTGGGCGCATTGGTCCCGCCCCCAACCGCCGCGCGCGCCGCACAAGGACCGCTTTATAATTATTTTCAACACATTTGGTCGTAACGTGCCTCTTATTATGTCGCTTTTAGGCTCATAATCCTGGGTATTAAACACGCGTGTACTTATTATAACATTACGACACTCGTGTGTTATGGTTATATCCCGATTAAGTCAAGTTGGCATTGGCACCTTGCAGCAAGATGTATGCATGAACACTGCGCATTCTTAAATTAACCGGGTTGTGCAGAATGTACAGTTTCTTTTTAATTCTTGGCAAATGCATTCTTACTCGACTAAACAAATTAAATCCATTTTGTTAATTAATTGACTATTTCTTTTTGGTTATGATATATAAACTTTGAATTTAATAAAACTATTCACTTTTGATTACATTTTACATGAATTAATAAAGATAACATTTTAAATCGTTACTTTTTTAATATTTAGTATTGGCTGTTTAGAGATTTAATCGCACTGCGCAAACTACACGAAAATAAACTGTTGTGCGCCATTACTTATAGGTTATTTCACAAATATTTTTAAACATTATTAATGCGTGTTTGGTTATTATGAAAAATGTTGACTCGTGGTGAAAAACGTCGTATGAAACACGTGAGCTTTGATAATTACATCCTCGGCTCTCTTCAATTCAACAATTCAAAACAATTCCGCCTCTGATGTAATTATCAACATACCTTACTTGTATCACAATGTACTATTTAATAATTTCATTTTCTCGCAATTTGTACTTACGTATCTATTCAGATAGCTCTAGTTTTTTTAATATTTTACATCGTGTGTGTAAGATAACTTACAATAAGCAGAATTTAATACAAATAGCCTACATAATATCGTTTTTGTAATATAACGCGATCTTAGTTTATTCTATCCTATCTTATAAACAAGTAAGCATTTGTATATTGTCTATTTGTTTGTTTGAAAGTAAATTTATAATTACTTACTAGGATTTACGAGGCGAACCATCGATATTGCTCGGTGTAATTTCCAAGAAAATGAGTTATATCCGAGCTGAAAGCAGCAAAGCTTGGTCTCCCGAGTAGGTAATAATTTTATTAAAATATAAAATGACACAAATTCCAAATTCACATAGACTGAGATTGCTTTGTATGGACTAATCTTGGAATATTCTTGTTCGGTGGCCTAATCTAATCGCGTGCATAAAGATTCTCGTTATAGATATCTGTACTTATATACTATACTTTATACTGCTTTTAAATTTGATTATATTATGCAATGCAGTATACTATACAAACATGTACCTACCTACCTACCTACCTAATCTTATTAAATGTGTAGTTATTCTGATAGGTAGGTACTTCAGGCCCAAATGTATAAATGAGTTGCATCTAGAGATCACTTGGTTTATAATTGGATCCCTCTAGATAAAAACAATCAATATTGTTGATTAGCAAATTATCGGGTGATAGATCCATTTCAAATGTATACTCTGTAACAATAATACACGGCAGTGGAGCAGTGAGTTTCAAATACTGGAGTGGAATACAATAACTGGAAACATCGAGTCAAAATAAGTTGTAGTATATTTTAATTCCATGATCATGAAATCAACGTATTAGTTTTGCCTAATAAATTTATAATCTTAGCCCATAGAAGAGTTAGTAGCGGGCTTGTCTCCGCGCGCCGCCAGAGAAGGGGAGGTGCTATGCCATTTGGCGTAAAGTAAGCCAAGGCCGCCGGGGTGGGGATAACGTTTCCACGTGTGACCTAGATAAGACCCGAGCGAGCGCCCGCGAACAGTCACGAGGGCCTCCGAGCGCCCGCTTCGCTCGCTCTACGAGTACGCTCTTCTAATCGATACTGAACGCTAAAACATTATCTTAGCTCTTTCTTTCTTCTAGCTACGAGCTCGCTCATATCTCTCCTGTCGCTACGAAGAGTGCACGCATAGCGTTAGTTCAGCAGTATCGGAGAGCTCTTTGTTGCTGCACGTGGAGGCGAGCCAAGCACGTGACACAGGGGGGTTCACTGACCTGCGCGGTTCGCCTCCCTTTCTTTGCACTTTCGATAGACTTAGTGATAAGCTGGACATTTCTATGCTAGTCCAACGGGGCTACGAGAACACTAAGTCCGATTAGTTAGATGCATGTAGCGGCCGGCTGGCACCTGGCAGTTAGGTTTAATCGCTAGCGCGAGTTGTCGTGGCAATGTCGGCGCGCGGCGGTCGCGTCGCGCGGAGCGGAGTGCATCGATCGCGATTACATCACCACTTGCGTCCTTTCTCTGCGCGCGCACCCGCCCCGCGCCACCCCCCCCCCCCCCCCTCCCTCACCCCTCAGCGGGACCGCCACTACGACGTCGTTTGGCTACGAGCCTACATTCGCCTTTTGGACGTCGTCCGCAACGGTTGCTCACTTTGCTCTATAAGTTTACACTTGTTTAACTTTGACTCTACTTTTAATTTAATAACTAAAAAAGTTTTCTCGTGAATAGAGTTCAACAAATTGTGAGATCGAAAGTATTGGTGTTACTAAACAAATGAGGAAGTGCGTATATCTAACGAAATACTAATTATATTTCAAAGAAATGTGAGATGTTCGCGACCTACTTTTGTAACTTCCGCAATGTGGTGGTAGAGCCGCCATTTTGATATTTTTTGTATCAATCGCGCTAAATAAGTTTTAAGTCATTATCATTACTAATTCAGTGAGCGTAACGTGGCGCGGGCGGATCTCTTCACGGGATCTACAATTAGTTTATCTCCAGCCTCGACGTGTTACACGTTCCAGTCTTAGACAGCAGTCGTTTAAACAGGTTGAAGAAATACGGCGCGATTTCGTCGTTTGAATTTTTATTTAACTTCCAGCTGCTTTGAAGATGGGTGCGTCGAAGAACCTGTATCAAGAAGAATAAAATGTCAGTCGTGTCGGGGAGAGAAATTGACGCGACTTTACCCTATATCAGTCAGTCTTTTTCTCTCTCCTATATGGTCGGCATGCAACCACCGCGCGCCCGGCTGCTCGCGCGCACGCCGGCGCCGCCTGGCCTGGCTCAGTCTCGCAGTGACCTCGGAGATTACGCAAGCTGTCCTTTGAATTCGGCTGCGAAATCACTGAATTTTCTGCTAAAGACGGGCGCTATACAATATTTTAAATTAAATATTTTGTATATTCTTGCATAGCTTTATGAATGTAACTTATGACCTGTATATATTTTATTTTCAGATCTGTATATTTACTGCTCTTATTAATTTCTAATTGGATTCGTTAGGATGTAGGATAGGTATAGTATGTCTGTGGAATATAGGTTGAAAATGGCTCGCACGGTCATAATGTTGGTGTCGTAAGCGTGTTTGTGTCATCGCACCTACATACAAGATGACGAAATTGAAATAATCGTGGAGGCGGGCGCGCTCGCGCGGCAGGAATTGGGCAATCCGCGAGCGGACGTGCTGAGCCCCGCGCCCGCGCCCCGCGCGACCGCCGCGCCGGACAGCCGCGAACTCAACCGACCTATTACGAATTTAAACTTAAATATTCATTAACTTTATTGTTTCAGCTATATAACATCAGCGCGTCCTCTTCATTTGTTTTCCTATTCAGTACCTGCTGTTTGCGAATGTGTTCTCAGACTGCAATTATGTATGCTATCGCTTTTGAAATTAAATTATTGAACGTACCTACAACTGGATTTTCACTGATTAGGTTAGTAAGTATTGTAGATACAAAATTTACATAGTCTATTAATAATGATCAGGATGTCTCTGGGGTAATTTAAATATGGGTGGTGGATAAGGGCGCGCGGGGTGCCTGTGGCCGCGCTCCGCCCCCGGGCGCGCGGCCAATAGGGACCCGTTTCCCTGCCCGCAGACCCCAGCGGCGGCCTTCGCCACTTCCACGAAATTTCTCGTAGAACATTTAAAATTATTTCCTCAAAATAACGCTTCGCGAATGTAACTGCTGGAACCGCCATGAGTTGGTCTGAAAAGTTAAAAATGCAAAATTGGAATTAAATCATTCTAGCAAGCGAAATTTTAAACAGTGTCCTACGTACTTCTTTAGATCCTAGACGGTAAAAAACTAGATGGAAAATTTAGAATATCTGTATCCTTACTAGGAGCAACTTTTTATCGTATTTTGATCATGAGTATGGAAAAGTATGAGGGACTGATTGTTAACACCAACATTAGCCACAGTCCTACACATAAAGGTTCACAACTTTTCTACTCCGACCTTCTTACGTGAAAAAATACACTTCGACCGCGATTAGTTTGGCAATGGAATACTGTCATTTCGTATGCACTTCGACGTAGGTATATGGCAAAACTGTTACCTTTAATCCCATTCTTATCGCGACTAGATGATATATTGGTACTTGCAGTCTACTACTACACCATAGGCTGGCCACATCAACAGTCAGCAATACAGGTAGGCGGCAGCGTGGAAGGCTTTATTCTCTGCATTTCCGTTTACACTCGTAAGTATTGTGACAAGTGTGACGATTCCTTATTTCCTTTGCCGTAAAGCTTTACTGGAATCGTCATGGGATTTGGCGTCCATTATAATAGGATGTAAGGTGTTTTTTCGACAATCATTGTTTTGGATGTCTTGAATCTAGGACCAAACACACAGAGCAGCTGTTGACAGAAGGGAACGGCTCTAGGATATCGCTTTTCTTTCAAGTCGCTTTCAGTCTGATTTGAAAGATTGTGATACATATCCCTATGGTTTGAAACTCGAATCAGGCCCCCGATACCAGTGCTCTTAAGTGCATGTGCACGGAATACACTTTAATGGGATATTTAAGTAAACAATTCTATCTTTGAAAGGAACTGTATGGAACTGTATGCAAAAAACATAAATCAAGAAATAAATTAAGAAGACCTCTCTAATACCTTTAATGAAACAGATATCTTGAATTAATATGATAATATTGAACCGGAGGAAAAAATGCATAGTTCAAGATAATTTCGCTTCATTCGTGATAATTTAACATCTTTTAAGTAATTTCTTACTTAAGACTTTTTAAAAATGTCATTCGAACCAGCTTTTTGAGAGACACAGAGGAATGTTTGTATGGGAGGAACAACGAAGATAAATATCCAAAACTTTGAGTGAAAGACGGACTTCGCGAAACGATTCATACTAATTGACATAAAAGTATGACGACACTGTTTTTTATTTGTACTAATAGTTGTATAAACAATTTACTATAAAAACAAAGTTTTAACCGACTTCAATTCAGTACCTACTCTGACAAGCCCATGAACATCTCCACATTTCATTTCCACTGTACCGCATGAACATTGATTATTACAGAAAAAAACCAAATCGCTGTATGTGGGCCGATAATATTTGAGGAGTTCCGTCGATTCATCAAGAAAAGTGATTCTGAGACCTTTTGGCATTTCAGTAGTTGCTATTTCAACGGAATCATATCAGAATCTGTGACGTACGTGCTTTTATAGTTTTCAGTACATCGTTGGAGAATTCTAGGAGACATCTGTGGTCTACATCATCATTCATCATTGCCACTTCACCACATTTGTGATTTCCGGGTGTAAATACACGAGTTTTAATAGAAAATACCAAAATTACTACATTTGAGGAGTTCCCTCAACTCCTCGTGGATCCCATCATCCAACTGGATTTTTGACAATCTGCAAGTAGGTATATAGTTACTACTTATACACACAGATATATTTTTTTTACTTTAAAACCGTTAGAATTCTGTTGGTTACTTTAAATTTACTCTTGGACTTGGATTTTTTAAATACCTACCTACTTTCTATGTTCATATCTTTTGTATTTTTTTTATAATTTATACTTCATTACAATATGATGGTTCACTATATATGCATTAAGCAACACTCCGTTATTAATTTTAACCTGGAAAACCCCACCTTACCCTATTTCTAGGTCAAGAATATTTTGACCTGAAATCAAGTAAGTATTTTATTCTGTATAGTAAAGTAACTACATGGCTGCGCCCGTGTAGGTATTGCAGAGATACAATATAATCCATCCTGGAGGTCCATAATGGTTAAAGTTAAAACATAAATATCGGTTGAGTAGTTCCTGAGATCCTACTGCCTACATACAAACTTCATTATTTATAATGAGTAAAACCCTGTGAGGTTTTTGTTTGGAAATACTAGTGTTAGATAAGACTAACTACCGGTGTGTACAAAACCCAGGTTCCACCACCACGGGATAAAATATACCTAGCCTATGTCCACTCCGAAGGTCATTTAAGTGTTACAAAAAATATATTTTTTAAATCGTGTGAGTAGTTTCGGAGTTTACGCTCTACTTACAAACTTTAATTTCACATATTAGGTATACGAGTATAACTCTTTACTTTTAATATAGACTTGCTGCTCCTACTAGATATTATTAAAGGGAAAGGTCGTAAGATTGTAATGGTTAAAGCAATAACGCGTAGTGGCAGTGTCTGAGAGGCAGCCTGCAGCAGAGGCAGCAGTGGTATTTGAGCTTCCGAAGCGTTGTGGAAATTCCCTGTGCAACCCGAACTGAGCCAACTTGGACTGAGCATAAAATTAGAGGAAATATGTAAAAAAAATGTCGCCTGGTTTTCGATTTAGACCAGCATTTCATTATATAAACAGCGTACACAATTTCAGCCACCTTGATAGCAAAATATTCCATTAAAGAAAATCAATCTCATGTCGGTTCATCCGTTTGGCAGCTACGATACAGACAAACACACAGGTAGACATGTTAAGCATGTTCGGGTAGTATTCCACTTGTCCAAGATCTATGTCTAATAATCATTGCGTCTCACATTTTTTTAAGCAAAATGTGAGATGCAAATACTTACGTTTTATTAACCCCCGACGCGAACGAGGGGACTCGTTTGCGTCAAGCGCTAATGAAATGAGTCTACTTAAATCAACGTAAGAATTCCGAATCACATTGAACTTGCTGTATACAGCCCCTCTATTCTGTAACTTGTTTTAACCTCACCTCACCGTTCAGCCACAAAATATATCTTGACCCCTGTCCCCGTGAATAATTGACGCCGCGATTCGTAGTAACTAGGCGTAATCAGCTAGGCTATTCGGTAACTTATTTTTCAACACATTTGCTCGTTTGTCGCTTTTAGGCTCATAATCCTGGGTATTAAACACGCGTGTTTTATAACATTACGACACTCGTGTGTTATGGTTATACCTATCCCGATTAAGTCACGTTGGCACCTTGCAAAAAGATGTAGGTATGCATGAACACGGTGCATTCTTAAATTAAACGGGTTGTACTGTACAGAATGTACAGCTTTTTTTTAAAAAAACTCGGCAAATGGATTCTTACTCGACTAAACAAATTAAATCCTTTTTGTATTAATTGACTGTTTCTTTTTGGATAAGATATACAACGTTTTATTTAGTAAAACTATTCACTTTTGATAACATTTTACATGAATTAATAAAGATAACATTTTAAATCGTAACTATTTATTTTATTTTGTATTGGCTGTTTAAAGATTTCATCTAAGTCTGGCTTAACACATGCACATAAATTTTTCATCTTATGAAAAGGATTTTTTCCTCGCAAAATATGTTGAAAAACGTATGAAACGCGTGAGCTTTGATAATTACATCCTCGGCTCTCTTATCACGCTCACCTGCGGCTCGCGTGAACAATTCCGCCTCTGATGTAGTTATCAACATAGGTACCTCACTTATATCACAATGTACTATTAACCTCACCTCATCCGACTCCCCTAATATATCTGGACGCCGCGAGTCCTAGTAACTATAACAAAGCGTATTCAGAGTTCCAGTTTCGTTACGCGTGACGGATGTGGTGAGCCGAACGAGCGCCCTCAGTTTAACAGGCCAGGATCGATCGCAAAGTCCCTGACAGCGCCATTTGACCCATAAAATAAGACAGTAAGCAAATTCAAGTGTAGTCTACGAAAGCATGCCAACTGCTCTATGAATTATTTAGCACTTCTGCACTATTGACTATCCATTAACCCTCTTTCTTGGAAAAGACATCGCGGCCACTTAACACTGCACTATAAGGTCAGGCGAGTGAAACACATGAACAATTCATAATGTTCGCCATTTATTATAAACGTCTGTCATTCAGTCATAGAAGCAGGGTAAATGCAGGGTATAGGTATCCCACTTCTGAAAGCAGTTCTGTTTCTTTACAATAGACTAGCTGCCCGTAGTTCTCATTTAACGATGTTAGCCAAAATATGTTTATTTAGTAAAAATAAATGTTTTTTTTAGAAGTTTCTTAAATTAAAAAATGATCCGCATCTTTTTATATAACATCACCTTCTTGGTTCTGTACTTGTCATTAGCTGTCAAATTTACTATTGTCCGCTACCGCAGGCCGCGCCGGGCAATAGCAAACTTGTCATTAGCTGTCAAATTTACTATTGACCGCCACCGCAGGCCGCTCCCGCCTTGCAAAATTGTTTTGTTCCTCGTACAAACCAGTGTCACGCAACTAGGAATAAAAAGAAGAATGACATCCATTTGCTTAAATCCAGCATAAAATCTGACACACTTGTCAGATTTTATGCTACAAGTTTTCTATCTTTGCTACCATGGCGGACCAATGGCGGACCCATGCTATCTCTTACTTTCGTACTTTCTCCTTCTGACATTCTATCAAGACTTGTCATGTCGTCAAGGCGCCACATGCAACGTATACGTATACGTTAAAATAGTACATTTGATTGAGATTGGCTTCTACCTCCTCGTATTAAATAATATAATACGCAAAACATGGAAGAAGCCGCCCATATTTACAGGTTTACACAGAAAATGGCAGCAACATTTTCAAGAAAATGCACCGTTTGCAAAAAAAAACATAGGAGAAAAAAACGCCACTATAAGAAAGTTGTTGTCAACATTTCCACTGCATAGAATGAGAAAAATGAAATTAATTTATTGCCAGCCATAACATCACAATTTCGTTCTTAATTATAAGACACAATAATGTAAAAATAAACTCAATAAATACCAACTTAAACTAAGAATAACATGTACGTAAAAAAGACTGGTGGTGCTGCTATAGTGGCCGCAAGTGGACACCACTCAGCATTTGCTCTGACATTAAACAATGCCACAGCGCTGGTCTTCCGTGGAGCCCAGGGCTGTAAGGTAGTTCCGAACAGCAAAAAGTGGCAAACGTGGCACTACAATCCACATTAAGTGATAAAATGATGAATGAACGTTTACAAACCTATGTTTAGTATATAAATTAATTTTATTTAAGAATGTAATATTTATAAAGTTAGTGACTTAAGACTTATAAGAAGAGTTAGGAGTAGGTTTTTGTACGTGGCAAGTTGCATGCATATTAAGTACTATAATATACTACGCGTATTAAGGAAACTGACTATATACTTATTAACAGACTATTGCATAATAATTATATGGGATAAATTATGACGCTTTTTGAGACTAACGTGACGCTATACAGCTATATACGACTAACAAAAATATATGAAATAGTTAACGACACGGGCTAGGAGAGTTGTAGCGTAAATTGATATTTTTTGAAGTGGAGCCTAAAAGTATTTGCAGTTATAGAATTGCGAATAGGCGGAGGGATGTTGTTCCAGCTTTTCGTGGCTGAGTAGCGAAAACTGCCACGAAATGCTGCCGATTTACCGTGTCTTGGGCAAACAAGACGGATCGCATCTCTGGTCGGCCGGGCAGTGAATGTCAGCTTCTCGTATAGATACTGAGGCTGACGATCGTACACTACACCAAAAATAGTGCTAGTGGTAAATATGTTAATATTAATAAATATAATAAATATTATTATCATCCTCAGTGCCTAAAATTTAACTTTTTATACATGTTTCAACTAATTGTGATATTATCACAGTTGGTAATTTTTAAAAATTATAAAAAAATACTTAATGAAATTATTTTCAAAATTGCTTTTTTGAAGTTAAATATGAGGATATTAAGTATCATTTGTGGTGTATTGTATTTAAAAAAAATAAGCCATATCGTGTCTGGAGAAGCCCAAACTTGGTATGTTTCGAAAATTGTTTTTGTTTTAATTTAACAAAAAATGGCTGACATATAATAACGTGATATATTTTTAGAATCGGCTTAGTAAGCCCTTTCATTAGATACCATACACGATAGGTTTCAGGACAAAATATTTCTTTTTTCTATACAAAAAAAAAGATGTTGACGTAACTCCTCTCCTTTTTCGTTTTTTCTCGGGCTACGCGTCAAATTGATTCGTTTGGCCTAAAGATCAATCGTACCGATTTTCAAAACTTTAACACCATTTGCCGCATGTTACTGAATTACGGGGTGTACCGCTAGCACTAAAAGCAGTGGCAAAATGAAGAGAACGACGGGCCTCCATTTTTAACATCCCGCCTTGGTTAAGATAGGGTGTGACGTGAGTACGTGGTGGAATAGGAAAACAAAAACGGGCACAGGCATTCTGGATCCGTTGAATAAGCGTTTTTGAGCGAGCTAGAAGGCATCCGTTAATTACGGTGTCGACGTAGTTTAATTTGGACAGGATTAATGTATCGCATAACTAGATCCTAACGTTAACACTAAGGCACGCCCGAACCTGGTACACTTTTAGCGTATAGTAGCAGTTCCTACCGTGGATAAGTACATGTTGTTCGAAACATAACTGATCGTCCATGAGTAGGCCAAGATTTTGTGCCATGGTAACACGCTCAAGACGTTCTTCTGCTCCCAACATCACATCAAGGTTGAGGTTGAGGTTGGTTAGATATTTTGCCCACCTGGCCGTTAGTACCAACACCAACTACTAGAAATTTAGAACTAAAAACTAAGGCACAGTCTCTAAACCAGTTATCAATGCGCATCAAGTCTTCGTTTAACAAGTCTACGGCTCTTAACGTCTCCCAGGGGTGAATTTTTTTGTAAATTTGTAAGTCGTCCGCACGCACGCGGCCTACAATTGAACCTTGCGAAACTCTGGTTTATTCAACCCATACTTGTTGAGAGGTAGCTAGCAAACCACTTTATAGTATTGTTACGAAAACCATAGTATGCAAGCTTGGATATGTAAGAGAAGTGTGTAGATAAAGTAGTGTATGCAACTGTACATAATTAGGCCTTAAAACACATGTGATCCTATTATGAAACTCGCTGACGTTCGTTTCATAAAACCATACTCATATTTTAAGGCCTCTCATTATGAATCAGTTGCATAAACTACTATAATAGTTTAGGAATAATAGTTTATCATCTTTTGTTTAATTTTGAACCGTATTTTGGTGGGAAATCAGAAGCCTACCTCTTGTTTATGGTTTGTTTAGTTTTTAATTTGATTGCACTTGCCATCCGAACCAAACTGAATCCGGACCCGAACCTAATTCGCACTGATTATTTTTATAAATAATACCAAGAATCTACAACACATGTCAATTAACAGACAATAGATGATGGCACAAATAGGTATTTGTTCCTAAGTCATGGATGTTTTTTATGTGATAAAGTGTTTAAGTATTTATTTATCAATTTAAGTATGTATATCGTCGTCTAGTAGGTACCCATAGTACAAGCTTTGCTTAGTTTGGGACTAGGTCGATTTGTATAAGACTGTCCCCAAATATTTATTTATTTTTATTTATACGGCTCCTTACTGACCGATGCCTCAGGTGTAGATGGCGCGCCTCAAAGCACTCGCGCAACCGGGGAGTCAGGAGCATGGCTGCACGCGATACCATCAGCCCAACTTGGCACTTTTCTCGAGAACAACTCGCTGAGAATAGCGACAGCCCTTAGATTGGGTGCTTAAGTGTGCGAGGCCCACCGTTGCCGCTGCGGGGCAAGGGTGGGTGAAAATGGTCACCACGGCCTAAGTTGCCAAACGTGTGCAGGACTTTTCCCGAGGCATCACGCCATCAACAAAATTATTCGGCGAGCAATGGTTTTGGCCAATATACCGTGCCTGTTAGAGCCATAGAAACCGTGGGATTCGACCCTGGGACTCGGAGGCCCGCCGACTTTATAAAGAGTTAGGTTACACGGGAGGGGCTGCGACTGCGACCCCCGCTCCGGGTCGTACTTGGTTCAAAAGGTCTCCATTTACGTTCAGCGGAGTAACGCTGCGGGCATCATGGGGACCTTTGAGCCTGGTGCGATCGGGGAGAGCTTTAGTTTTTATTTATCTTTATATTCTTTATCGATGATCATATTAAACTTACTAGTTATTTGAAATTTAAAAAAAAATTGTCTATAAGAGCCTTGTTCGGCCCATTTTGATTATTATATAATTTATACCGATTTGCTCAAATGACAAACGATTCCAAAGGATAGTACTTCGTGCATTACATTTAAAAAGAAAAAGTTTTAGAAGGTAAACGTCTACGTATCGAATTTCAATACGAAATATTTCACTTTACATGCTAGAAAAAAAGTATTTTATTTGTGGTAAAAAAAGTAGGTACATTTATGTGGTGTTAATGTCCAAATATATTCAACCTTTTATTTTTATCAAATTTCCTTAGCAAGTCGTGTGGTGTGGAATGGTGGGTATGATGATGTGTCAAAAATCAAATGGCACCTCCAATGCGAATGATATACCTAATAAGCGAAATACGTTTTGTGACCGACCGTGACAAACACTTTATTTAGTCCGGTGATATTAGGTTCCAGTCCAGCCCGGGTACCCACGGAATATTCGTTTCGGGTAGAAATACCTACTATTACTGGAAAGAATGCCCCGTAATGTTCATTAGCTTTGAGTGTCGAGGCTCTGTTGTTTTTGTAAGTAGATACTTATATCGTTAGTTAAAGTGAAACTTCTTGATTTTTCAAGAAAAAATATTGACCGGATTTGTATGAAAATTTTTAGTAGCTAGTAGTATACTAATTGGCAGGTACAACACCAAAAGGTAGAGCCATTCGGAGACAACTATTAAATTTTAAAAATAGATTTGCCTAAATAGGCTTTTTCAGTATTTTATATATTGACAGTGGAAATATACTCGTACATTTCTGTGAGTTTTGTAAAAATTTCACGTGCCGCCTCTGTGTGCTAACAAAAATTAAATCATTCTCATAAACTTTTTCCTAATTAGTGGGGCTCAAGACTAACCGCGCCCGGAATTCCAGTCTATTGGCAGAGGTGCGGGCAGTAAAGTGATTTCAAAATTATTATTTATCTCTGGAACCAATGTAATAACTTAAATCAGTAACTTTCAGTCCTAACGTAAATGCCGTATCACAGTAAATTTTATGCGACACCTAATTCCTGTGCGTACATGATCCAATAACGTGTGCTGGCACAGGCTACGCCACATTAAAAGCGATAAGAACTCCGATAATGCTCGAAGTTTTATAAAAAACAAGCAAATTTTGCAAAAAAAAAACGCCAAGAAATCACGCGTGCACGCACCTAACTACTTAATTAAAATTGTTAATATTGGCATTGTTATCGTAGCACAATTGAAATATTCTTCTTTCATTTTGATGAATACTCGACGCTGGCAACTTGCGGATTGAGGGTTGTGTGTCAATAAATATTGATCCAGGAATGTGCCATTTTTAACCGACTTTAAAAAAAAGGGGGAGGTTCTCAATTCGGTTGTATTTTTTTTATTATTTTTTATATTTTTATATTTTCAATGTTTGTTACCTCAGAACTCCGTCATTGATGAGCCGATTCGTAAATTGTTTTTTGTTTGTAAGTAGGTAGGTCAAGGTGGGTCCCATTTATTTCAAAAATTCAATTGGCTGATGGGATGCATGAGGAATTGAGGGAACTCTTCAAATAATTGAATAATAATAATTAATAATTGAATTAAGCACGTGTGTAGTGATATTGGTATTTTCTATTATTAATATAGCTTGTGTAAATCATAAATTCAAAAAATCACCCGGAAATCATAAATTTGGTGGAGTGGAATTGATGATGAAGACCACAGATGATTTATGGAATTCCTCAATTATGTACTTAAAAGTACAAATGTACGTCACAGACTGATAAGATTCCGTTGAAATAGCAACTAATGAAGTGCCAAAGGTGATCCTTGTGGAATTGACGGAAGTCCTCAAATATTATCGGGCCACATACAGCGATTGGGTTTTTTTCCCTAATAATTAACGCATTTGCTCTCGGAAATCAGTTCATGTGGTAAATTGCAAAATAAATGAGGAAATGTTCTCGTGGCTTGGCGGAGTACTAAATTGAAGTCGGTTAAAACTTTGTTTTTAAAGTAAATTATATACCAAACTGTTAACTCTATGCCTATTTATTTTTGGGTCCCATATTTAGTTCATTTATTAAAAGAACATAATAAATATATCTTGAGAACAGATAAATAAAAACCTGAATTAAATGATCATGTTAAATGAACGTGTACGCACGCATAGGTACAATGCTAAAGTACTTTTGCAATTTTGAAGTAGTTCGATTGACACTTTTTGTTTCCTTTAGGGGGAATGCTTTGACGCACCGTCCGCCCGGTAGAAAGGAGGGCTGGACGGTTGTGTACACTGTGTACTCCCGGACATAAGGCCGAGGGTAGGTACTCACCAAACCCCTGACGATTGTAGCAACATTTAGACATTTTAACATAATGCGAGTGCAATTTCACAACACTAATAGAATAACTCCAGCAGGTTCACGTGTACAGGGAACGAAAATTATTATACCTACCTTATACCTTAATGATTTAAACAATATGACGGCCATGAAATTGCAGCCAATTTCAAGGTTTCCGACACCTCGTCTTATTCTGACAGTGGATTGATATTTGAACAGCATCACTATCGCTAATATGGCAACACGAATAGTACGACCTAGAGATTTTGATATGGTCAACCGGGGCAAAGGCGTCACTAATTTTGGACAGTTTTTTCAACCTCCGTTTATTCAAAAAGTATTAAATGTATTGAAATATTTTTACGTCGTATGTTGTATGCAACTCTTTATTAATCAATTTATCGTGTTAACATCATATTTAATAGGACGGTGGTAGCTTTTAAAAAAAAACCCGGCCAAGTGCGAGTCGGACTCGCGCACGAAGGGTTCCGTACCTTTATCTATAAAAACAGTTTAAAAAAATGTTGTATGGGAGGCCCCCTCAAATATTTATTTTATTTTGTTTTAGTATTTGTTGTTATAGCGGCAACAGCAATACATAATCTGTGAAAATTTCAACTGTCTAGCTATCGCGGTTCTTGAGATACAGCCTGGCGATAGACAAAACGGCAAAAAAAACACGTTTCTTGTATTGCAGCCCCCATAAATATTTATTTTATTTTGTTTTTAGTATTTATTGTTATAGCGGCAACAGAAATACATCATCAGTGAAAATTTCAACTGTCTAGCTATCGAGGTTCTTGAGATACAGCCTGGTGACAGACAGGCCGACGGACAGCGAAGTCTTAGTAATAGGGTCCCGTTTTTACCCTTTGGGTACGGAACCCTAAAAATGCGAATATTATTAGAAGCATGCGAGAATATGTCTTTTTGGAAAATTTACCTATTCCTGTGTATGTATTTTTTTACTCGTATGGGAAATATATAAATTATGCGTAATTGTTATACTCGTACTGAGCGAATTTCAGATAATGCGCAAATGGAGGTTTCTAGATTCCCAAAAATACACTTTAAGGAAAAGGTTTTCGAGCAGTGAAACTGGGATAATTGCGTTAGGTGTACGCAATTACCCCATAGGTAGCGAAACATTTAGCCAAGATTTAAAATCTATATCTCACATTAACCATGAGGAAAAAAAATTAAAACAAAATAAAATAATAGACGCATTTTTCCGTAAACGCCTTTGCCCTGGTTGACCTTATTCCACTTTTTACTAGGACATTATTTTTATTTGGTTCCTAATTTAGAAAAATGACAAATAAATACATATTGGTATAGACATACAAACTCATAAACATTACCTCTACTTATATGATATTTCTATCTACAGTGCTAGTAATTTAAATACCTACAAGTTTAGGAATTTTATGAAATAAGTATACAATATACAGTTTCTGCTTCCTCCAAATATTTCACTTTGGTCACAATAACACTTAATTAAAACGCTTAAAATTCAACAAATATGCAAATATGTTACAAGTACCAAGTTGGTTTTGTGTAAAAATAACCTCTAAAATGCACTATGTAAACAAGGTGAAATTATCAAGTTACTGTTATTGTAGCGTTAGGAATAAATAAAATTAATACAATCATTCACAATTTAAAACTTACTAATAGTAGTCTACAATAAAAAAAACTGCCATTCCAGCAGTTCATCTATAAATATTGTCCAATTCCGACAAAATTATTCCGGCTTGATATTCCGCAGGACATCGTTACATTATAAATTACTTCCCCTGCAACCACGTATTGTCTTGCTCATTGTGTGGAATTGTTGTTGCATTTGAATGCTAATAAATCCGCGAAATAAATACAGTAAAATAACAACAATAAGGTAAACGCAGGTATTAACGACCCATCGAAAATCGGAAGGTATTACCGACCTATTATAGTTATTCGTTATTTTTACGTTTCCAGAACTATTCTAGCTATAAGTAGGGAAAGCTATACACGCGCTTGTTCCTTGAGCATCGTATACTTTTACTTTAGTGTGTGTAGCAGTGGGCAAAAGAGATAAAATATGTCAGTTCCTGCGGGGGAACCGGCTCCAAGTAAGTACATGACTTTTCTGCTTAAGACATATATATACGAATTTGTGAACCCTATACTTTATCGTGTATTATTAAATATATCCGTTTAATTGTCAGCTTTTGATTTCTTACTACATTTTATTGAAAAAAACCCATTTTAACCGCTAAAACTATAAATTAAAAAAGGACGGTGATAGCTTCGCCAGTTCATGTTGTGGCAGCTATCAACGACCCCTGAATCGGTAATCGCCGCTAAGTAATGTTGAGTTTTACTCTCTTTTATGTTATTATATTGTATTATAACACAAGTTTTTTTCTACCAGTTTGAAGCTAAACAATCAATCTTTGTAAAAATCTTTAGCGACACATAAATTGTTGTCCAGTTTTCTTATTTTAGCGTTGTCAATTTAACCAAAACTATGATTATTTATTTAGGTCGATATTTTATAGTAACCTTCGTAAATGATTGTTTCTCGTTTAAATCCGTATTATTTTGTTCATATTTTTTGTGATATTAATCACTAACAATCGATTTTGTAGCCAGAAGGTCAATTGAATAAAAATTGCCTACTTTTTATGAGTCGGTAATTAATTTTATGTTTCTCGTTACATATTTTATTAACGACCCAAACCCGAGCAAAGGAGTCGGTAATAGCAACCATAAGAAACTATTACCGACCCATATGAGTCGGTAATAGCAACCACAAGAAGCTATTACCGATCGTACAGTAACGATCGGTAATAGCTTCTTATGGTTGCTATTACCGACTTCTAAGGGTCTGTAATGATGTATTATGGTTGCTATTATCGACGCAATTTATTACCTTTATATCATTTAACGATCGGTATATCGGTAATAGCTGCATAAAAATCGTTAATAGAAACATGGCCGTTATTTTGGGGCGGTAATAGCAACAATTGACTTCGTCACTTCTTATTTAATTTTTAATAAGATAATTCTTTATTTGTAGGCTTTTGACTCAGTAAATATAATCTTTATACTTAACACTAGCATATAAAATTTATAAAAAAACATGTCATGGCAACCAGTGTAGTATTTTAAAATTGCCTAAAGGGGGTCGTTGCTGCGTTTACCTTAGTTTGACACAGATGACAATCATATGACAATACGGCTCTTCTCTACTTTTTTTAGCACATGAATAGTTTAACGAAGTTACCAGGGTCGAAAAAAATGCGTTCCGTTTCTAGATTTTTTTGCCAAGCTGTAAGTTGGAGTCACTCTAGCTCTAGGTGGATCTCGAGAATGCGCAGCCTTAATTAAGTTTGTATTTGAGTATGGATGATATAAACGATGCCTTATCAAAATGCTTAAACAAACAGTAAGTAGGTATATACATTTTAAGACTTTTCTTAAAATGTATATACTTACTGTTTGTTTCATACAGTAAGCATACTGTATAGTATAGTTGACAGGTCTTTACCTGTCGCGACACATAATCTAATAATGTATTTGAACGTATGCACTTCCCGCCTTCCGGTGTGTAGATAATTCAACCAGTTATTATGAGGCTCAGAAAGGCGCAGTTGTATTTTTTTTAATGCCAATCCTGTAATTTGATATACACCATTCATGAAGCACACAACAGCCGCGCAGTAAATATTTCAGGTTTGTTCGCGCATACCCGAAATGTTACTGCGCTGCTCTATTGATTAATATAACTGTGCGTCGGCGCCGAGCTATACGTGCTATGCTACAAACAGACCACAGTGAATACTAACTCGCGAGAATTCGGCGTCTCCCCGTCCTATTTTGCCTGCTCTAGAAAAGACGCGTGCCCGTCTCCTTCTCACACGTTTCACCTCCAAATGCTTTGTGAGTCCAGTCCGCCCTGGACTCACCAAACGGCTTTCTAAAAATAGTAGATCCACGCGATTTTTGAGAATTGGCTAAGGTCCGGGTCTGTGCCTAACCAAATTATAATAAAACTGACCAAGAGCGAGTTGCCATTGCGCAGATGGGTTCAATACCGTACTATCTCATGATTTATAGCAAGGTGAACTTTATTTTAGGGCATCTCTAGGACATCGCTGGTTACATTCAAACACTTTTTTTTATGCGAGATCGGTGTTCATAATTATTCCTTTAATGTATAAGTATTACTTGCCTTTCATGATTTTAGTTCGACGGAAACGGCGACTCCCTACTACCTACACTTTTTTAGTGTGGCAAGAAGCATAAAGCATACAGCATACAAGGTCAAGATGCTAGTTTATCAAAAGTGGCAAAAAAAGATTGATAATAATAATAGGAATCCAGGGCATGAATTAAAAATTTCTTTGGGATTGCGATGACCTTCGGACCTTCTGCCAGAACTTTTGTTTTTTTCTAATATTCAGATCTTAGAATTGGATTTATACTGACAGATTTTTGGTATAATGTATCCCAAACATTGTTCACCAGTATTGCTATGAAATAAGATTGAAAATGCCATGTATTATGCCGATAAGAACTTAAATTATTATAAATTTTATAGTAACTGAAATGATTGGGTGATGTACAAAATCAGTGGTACCTATCTAATAACCGAGCCCTGCGCAGTCGGTCGGTCCTCTCTCGTCATTTAGAAATCCGCCTGCGCGTTGCGTCACAATTGTTGCAAAGACCAACTTGTTAGTAAGGTCGGTACATTTTTTCACGAGCCATGAAGTGAAAGTTGGTGTTGTTGGTGAACGGCCTTCTTTGGTGCTGTCAAATGGCATAGTCGAACCATCAGCAGAAACAAACCTCAATACTTATATACTCAAGAGCAATGAAAACGGACGTTAGTATAAAACGGACGATAGTAATAAAAGCTAGGTCATTCCTGAGGATAAGGCTGTCTATTGCAGCTCACCGCAGTCACACGGTGCGCATGATGGGCGCCTCGGCACTGGGAATGAAGTAGGGTGGGTTGTTTGAGAGTATTAAATGTGATATCTACAGACATTTGCAACAATTGTTATTGATTAATATTTAATCAATGTATTAATTAAATCAAGCATAAAACTTATTATTTTAAGTACAAGATGATAATTAAAAAAAAAACAATAGAAGAAGAATTCGTATTGATTACGAAATTCTATGTCTAGGGTCAAATTATGTATCTATCATTCCTTAGCTTTCGGCATCGAACATTTTGTTAATGTTAAGGTGCATATTAGTGTTATCGATTGTAAAAGTACTTATTACATTTTCGGGTCCACTATAATCTAAGTGTACCTACTACGACATGCCATTGCCATTTTCCTTGTAGGTACTTTTTCATTAAGTACCTCCTTGAGATAACAGTCTTTAGACAAGCTCTTATAATCAACTGTATCTACTATTCATTGCAAGCCCAGCACCCACTCGGCAAGACTATTCTTACTAGTCCTAACACAATAGGGAAAGCTATTATTTTGTCAAGTTTGATTTAGGAGTTCTTATGGTGGACATGCAGGAGTACCTTCAATCTCATTTGTCTATAAAAAATAGATTAACCAATGATACCATAATATTGCATGTAATTATTAATTAATTAGCTCACGAGATTCATACGACTTTTTCAGCACACTTGCCCGGAAAAAGTCCTTTTCATAAGATGGAAGTGGTACAGGCTCCTAAGTTATTTTCTTTAGTTATTGAAAGCAACAAGTTCTTACTTAGGTAAATAATTTCATCCCCAAAAATATGTTACCACATTTTTTCTTTCCACCTTGAGTTAAGATTTTTGATAATACCTACGTAACCAACATCAACAATGTTTACAAACATTTGTGAAATTACCTATACATAATGGCGCGTAACAAAATAACATAAATATTTTCGAATTCAATACAAATTAATGTAAAATGTTGTCAAAAATAATTAATTTTACTAAATGAAACATTTCTATATCATATCTATTAAAAGGAAATACTTAATCAATTACCACGACATGGTTTTAATTTGTTTATTAAAATCCATGCATGCACCTCGCTGCAAGATGTCAACGTGTCTTAACCAGGATATATTAACCATAAAACACAAGTGCCGTAATGTCATATTATAAAACATACCCAGGATTATGAGCCTAAACACGACGTAGGTATATCAGATGCACATTGCTCGTAACACAAATGTGTTGAAAAGATGATTTCCTACTCGTGTCGAATTGTACATTCGACGGAAATCACCTACTTTCCGTACTTGTAGGCTAAAGAACTATTGAATAGCTATCGGATTGAGCGAGATATACTTAAATTCGAATAAAAGGATGAAAGTTAAGGGGTCAGCAAATGTTACGCAATATTTGTAAACGCACGACTGAAAAAAAAATCCTGACTCCTGGCGCATAAACCTTAACATGTTTCTGTATGTGGTTGTCTTGGTGCTGTCTCTGCTGTAAGAATATTGATGTCAATGAATCATAAACCTACTTTGTCATTTGTTTTGTTGTAAACCCGTAAAAACTGACGCATTTTTAATACAGAAATGTACTTACACCCATGAGTCAACGTATACGTATACGTAAATTACAAGTCCGTTAATTTGGTCCTACGGTTTAGTAGCAAATGTACCTTACATCCGTGTGATAAGGAAAAAGTTATGAAAAATTATTCTGATGATGCCTACCTATGCATTTATCATGTCATGGTGAGGTGGGTCACAGAAACTAAGTTTGCGGCGGATTCTGTTTGTAAAGAAAGGCGTTCGGAGGAAGCTAATCTATATAATTTACTTTAAAAACAAAGTTTTAACCGACTTCAATTTAGTACTCCGCCAAGCCACGAAAACATTTCCACATTTCTTTTCCAATTTACCACATGAACAGATTTCCAAGAGCAAATGCGTTGATTTCCGGGTGTAAATACACGAGTTATAGGTAATAGAGAATACCAAAATCACTACACGCGTACCTAATATAACTGAGGCGTTCCCTCAATTCCTCATGGATCCCATCATCCAACTGAATTTTTGTAAAAAATGGGACCCACCTGGAAGCATATACTACCAACAAACAAAAAAATACAAATCGGCTCATCAATGACGGAGTTCTGAGGTAGGTAACAAACATTGAAAAAAAAATGATAAAAGAAATACAACCGAATTGAGAACCTACTCCTTTTTTTGAAGTCAGTTAAAAATCATGCAACTCAGCCATAAGTACCCTTTTCTTTTAATACAATTAATAGTTAATATTATAAATGCGAAAGTAACTCTATTTATTTGTTACCTTTATGCTTAAAACTTTGAACCGAATAAGATGTGATACAGAGATACTATGAATTCCGGGGAAGGACAGTTTTTTGGGTTTCAAAGGGTTGAAAATGGGGGGAGAAAGTTTGTATGGAGCAAAAGCTATAGTTATCTATAATTTTTCTCACACACGTGTTCAACATTGTGTGTAAAATTGGCTGCTTTCCTTACAACTTACAGACTTATTGTTAAAAAAAACTCGCCAAATGCGGGTCGGATTCGCGCACGAAGGGTTCCGTACCATTCATTATCTATAAAAACTGTAAAAAAAACACGTTAGTTGTATGGCTCCCATACAAATAAATCGCCATTCAATATTTTTTTTTTTTGTTGTTATAGCGGCAAAAGAAATACATTTCGTGAGATTCAGCCTGACAGACGGACGGACGGACAGCGGAGCCTTAGTAATAGGGTCCCGTTTTTACCCTTTGGGTACGGAAACTTAAAAATGGGGTTTCGGGACTTCGGGTTTATAAATAATGGCAATTTTAATTTTGTTATTAATATTTTACGTGGTAACGTGCACACAATACGTCTCACCTTATACTCGTAAGGGCGGCGTTGAAAGGTGGGTAAGTAAATAGTTCCAGTGCCGGTGTAAATACCTACTAAAAAAATACATTTCATATGTTTATAAGGGCCACGAACTTATTTTTATTCAAGGTTTTTTTATGACAGATTTATAAATATAGATTTATATGCGCTTTTTTGAGAATAAGAATATTGTGCTAATGTTTAATCAGTAACTAATCTTTTGAAGGAATTCACGGTTCCCTTAGTTTAATTTAAGGTTTACTAGGTACTGCTTTTCTTGTGAATTGGTCAAAAATTTGATTCAAAGGTAAGTAATAATTGAACCTGAAGAGAACTTGAGCACTCGGTTTTTATTTAGATTTAGGGTGTAATAATTCGAATTCAGATGTGGCCCTTATTAAACCACTAAGTTTAATAATTAAACGTAACGACACGTTATTTTTTCATTGGATAACATTTAATAATTTTGTATGCGAGGCATCAAAAACATCTACTATTGAATTTTCTATAAATACATTGCGGAGTCAATTTTCATTATCGGTTTTTATTGAACGAGCGTGCGACGCGAACGATGTTCTCCGCTTCAGCTTGGGTAAATTTTTTTTCGTATGTCCTGATGGACAGATGCTTGCTGCCAGACTGTTCTCCTCTACAGATTCTCATAAAATGTTTTTGAAAATAAAATAAAACAAACTTTTTGTAGGAAAGACAAGCTCGCGACCCCGCGAGTTCTACGGTCCCGTCACCTACTTTATAAAAATCTAAAATACATACTTTTAAAATTAATATCTAAATGGCTACCGTAATGAGGTTTTAAATCGACGACACTAAAACATGCTAAAATCGCAGTTTGATTTAGGTAGTTCTGAGGGTAATCACGTAACGTTCCGAACGCGCGTTGGGACAATCCAACTGTCATTTTT
The DNA here is from genome assembly GCA_947049275.1 of Epinotia bilunana. Lineage (NCBI taxonomy): Eukaryota > Metazoa > Arthropoda > Insecta > Lepidoptera > Tortricidae > Epinotia > Epinotia bilunana. The sequence continues at coordinate 31,257,464 of OX346252.1, read as the reverse complement.
CCATATAAAAATTGAAAGTTGGATCTACCTAACGTGCGTATAATGCGTTACGTGATTGACCAGCTGGTTTTTTGTATTTGACCAGTTAGGGTAGTGTGGACAGAAATTTGCAACTTCGAATTTAATCAAAAGTTAAAATATGGTAAGATGCATATACTTTATGACGTTTAGACCAAAAAAAACAAGTGAAATTAAAAGATTTTTCAAAAAACCCAACTGCTTTTTTCAAATTTTATAGCCTATGATCCCACGATTAAGAGGAACCCAACGACACCTCATATGTCGATCCGTCAAACGGTTTAGGCTGCAGGGCGTGCCAAAGAATAAGGTCACATACATACATACATACGCTCGAAAAACATAACCCTCCTCTCCTTCGGCAGGCAATTTATCTTTCGTTTATAGCGTGTTGCGCTGCAGCCAAGTTTTACGAAGTTGCAATGTTTGGCCCACATTACCCTAACTGGTCCATACAACATACCAAAAAATCCAAGAGGGTTATTATAACCACGTGCCGTTTCGATCGCGCGTTAGAATAGTCATTTTTCCATATGAAATTTGACGTTTAGATCTACCTAACGTGCGTACAATGCGTTCGTGACCGACCTGCACAACTACACCATGCTTTGTCGATCTCTACTGGCCTATATATTCAATCCATATTTTCAAGAGGGATGTGAGTACAAGTGTTTTAGACGTCGCGTATACATAGTTATTATACAATGTGTTAATATTGTACAAACCCTAAATGATGACGTTGTCTGGGCTGTTATCGCGTGCTAGTTGCCATTCCGCCGAAAATCAGCGGTTCATCGCACCGGAGTGGCCTAGATACAGCGATTATTTCGATAGGAGAGGACCGCGCGGGCCTCATAACGTGTCTCTCACTATTCACCGAATCATACCGACCTCAATCATTTTGAATAGATGCATAAGTAGGTACTAGTAGGTAGGTAGGTAGGGTAGTAGTAGGTAGGTAGGTTATGAAGACCGGCACGCAATGGCTAGGTAGCCATTGCGTGCCGGTCTTCATAACGAGACCGATATTAATATTTACTGATATCAGCCTTTTAATGCTTTACAAAGAATCCATACAGTCTGTCTGTATGTTACCTCTTCACGCTTAAACTGCTGAACCGATTTGGATGAAATTTGGTATAGAGATAGTTTGAGTCCTGGGGAAGGACATAGGGTACTTTTTATCCCGGCAATCATCCCCCAAGGGGATGAAGTGGGGGTGAAATTGTGTATGGAGCTACGATATAAACGAGTTACACGCGGACGTAGTCGTGGGCAGAAGCTAGTATATATATAGATGTTAGCGTAGCGATCGTTCTCGTTTAATCCACATTGATTACCGTGCAGTTGGCAAGATAGGTATGAAACCTACTTATATGCAGTGTAGTAGTTACGAAACAAGAAAGAGGGGGCCGCATCCTCGTAGGTTGAATGATCTATATCACTATATCTTATTCGCCTTGTTGCTTGTAAGTATCAATTTGCATAGACGGTATTTTTAGGGACGCCGTGACAAGTAAGAAATGTCAACATTCCATCATGACATTAGTAAAACTTGGTTGTGCGCTATAGCCGAAATTGTCCCGTTAGTCGGGCCTACTGTGCCGCTTACGAGGCTCTTGTGGCGGTAAGATGTACCACAGGTGTGCTATTCACAATCAGCCCCGCTAATAGTCACTTGTTTCAACCTCACCTCACCGTTCACCCACAAATATATGTTGACGTCGAGATTCGGCGGCCCTGTCTAGTTTCGTTATAGTGTCTAAAATTGAACTTTTTATACATGTTTCAATTGATTGTGATTTTATCACATTTTGTAATTTATAAAAATTATAAAAAAATACTAAATAAAATTATTTACAAAATTGCTTTTTTGAGGTTAAATATGAGGATGTCACGTATCATTTTGTGGTACATTGTATTAAAAAAAAATAAGCTATATCGTGTCTGGAGGATCCCCAACTTGGTATGTTGCGAAAATTGTTTATGTTTTAATTTAACAAAAATGGCTGAAATATAATGAGGTGATATATTTTTAGAATCGGCTTAGCAAGCCCTTTCATTAGGTACCACACTCGATAGGTTGTAGATAAAAATATATATTTTTTCCATACAAAAAAGGATGTCGACATAACTCCTCTCCTTTTTAGTTTTTTTTTGTCGGGCTACGGGTCAAATTGATTCGTTTGGCCTAAAGATCAATCGTACCGATTTTCAAAACTATAACACCATTTGCCGCATATTTTGGCGTACCACTAGCACTATTAGGCGTGAGGTGAGGCCCATTTAGCGCGTTCCGAATAACAGCCCGTACCGACTCACCTCACTATACTAACCCCAAATATATCTTGTCGCCGAGATTCAAAACAACTACACGTAATCGTAGGTTAGATATTCACAGGATCACCCACACATGCGAGTTATTCGTAAGCCTTGTACTAGGTACTTGTGACCACCAACGCCTTTCCGCCCCAGTCCAAGTTGGCTCAGTTCGGGTTGCACAGGGCGGTTTCACAACACTTCGGGAGCTCAAATACCTACCGTGTGCCATCTGGTTGCCTCTTGGACACTGCAACTACGCGTCATTGATCCGAATAAAAGGCCGCCCGTGTGTGGACGTAGGAGTATGTTAACAACAGTTAACATGGTCTTTATGCACATTCAATCTTAATTAAATAAAAAAATAGATTAAGTATGGAAAAAACACACAAAACCGAACAGAAAATAAAGTATAAAAATAATTGTAGGTATAAATACGTTAGGCGCGACTATAGGTTCGGGGCTCAGCGTTTGCTGCTAGCCTGGCGGCTGTAGGTACAGCACAATGAAATTGATAGCATATTAGCATATTAGCATATTGAGACTACTTTTTTAGCACTACTACGACTACTTTCATACCACATTGTTTTTATAAAATGAGCCTTCCCTTCAAGAATCAGGCTCCCAAGGGGGTCGCGACCCACAAGTAAAATAAAAAGCATTGGTATAGTTTAAGGCGGTAGCCTAGTGGTTCAGGCATGCGGCTGTCAAGCGGCGGTAGTGGGTTCGTATCCCGGCTCGTACCAATGAGTTTTTCGGAACTTATGTACGGAATATTTACCGTTAGCTTTTCGGTGAAGGAAAACATCGTGAGGAAACCGGTCTAATGCCAATAAGGTCTACTTTTCCCTCTGGGTTGGAAGGTCACATGGCAGTCGCTTTCGTAAAACTAGTGCCTATGCCAAATCTTGGGATTAGGTGTCAAAGCGGACCCCGGGCTCCTTTAAAGGGAATAGATAGTTTATGTATATGACAGCCACGTTATAATAAGGACCACCGTAAATTAACATAAATTAATCAAAGAATTTGTACGGATTTATGAACCTAGAAATGAAAAAAATACGTATCCTGTTCCTTTATATTTAGTAATAAATAGGCACTTGCCTTGTACTACTATTTAGTATAATTAAGCCCTACAGCTAACAACAAAATGATAAAGTTCTCTCTTAAATAAATTTTGCTAATCGATAATGAATTATACATTAAAAGCTTAGAACAGTATTAAAAACAACAAGAAAGTCCCGAACCAGGAATATTTACATTCCCTATTTATGGAAAATCCCTTTTAATCCTTGTTGATGATTATTTATTCTTTCCAGATAAGTCGACCTCTCCAGGTATAATTATTTACGGAAGATCGTTCACTAGCTGCCTCTGAAAGGTCTACCTCCAGCCGGAGAACGCTTTGAGGATCGATACTGGCTCCAATAGAATGGTTACCATGGTGATAAACCCTCAGTGACCGACTTACGGCGAGATTCAAGCAGCGGCTTATAATACTCTAATACGCACAGTGGCGTCAAAGCAAATTAACACTTTGAAACTGCTGTTTACTCAGTGTTTACGCAATTAGGTCGAGTGTGGCGAAAACTACTAAAGATAGCCGCTACCTTAGATTAGATAACAATACCAGGGAAATAGGATCACAAATTATAGATGGAAACTTTCTCTCATAACATACATACAAATATAAGGGCGATTCTCAGAGGTGACCTTCGGTGCCTGACTTCGGTGCCGATTTTTTTCTTTACTTTTTAGACATATGATGCTTAAATTAAGAATTAGGCTTAAATTTAAAAAATAATAGTGCTGAAGGCCTCCTTATAGACGTAAGGGTTTGAGAGATATTTAAGTTTTTCAAAACACTGAAATCAAACACACTCACCGAAATCAATATTCATAAAAAGGGTGCTACTGAATTAAAATTTTACTAATATTGTAAAAACTATATCAACATTAAAGTCCACACTATATGAAAGTAACTGCTTTTTATTGCAGATTGCAGATTGTACTGTAAATATATAAATACAAAAAATGTGGCACCAGCTTAACAATCAAAATTATATATTTATTTGGACATGCACAATATGCACATGCTAGTAGCATATGTTAACGTAAACAAATTTAATTATCTTTGTATACTGCCAAGTCAAAACGAACGGACAATTTATAGTAAAGGTGGACAACGGTGGACTATTTTTTGATTTCGGTGGTCAAAAAACCCACCGAATCCGCGGTAATCACACCCACTGAATTCAATTAATTTAAGAAATAATAATCATAGCATGAAAAAGAGTTTCTAATATCCAAATCAAAAAATCACGTAACCAAACCCACCGAATGCCGAAAACACCTTTACAAAATCCGCTTGCAGACCGAGAGCCGACGTCCGCTCTCGCCGGTATACGTGGCGCGACTGAAGCTACCTGCGCACACAGCGCGGCGTTTCTGGTCTATATCCCTTTGTGAAATGCCGACAAGGTTTATAAATTCCAGTGAAATCACGCGTTACCGCGGGCCAAGTCGAATAATTGGATTTATTTGATAATATTGCTATGTGAATTATTTTCAGTCAAATAATATAAATTATAGGCTAATGTAGAATACGTGAACCAATATTAAAAATTAAAATAAAATTCCCGCCTTTAGTTATGATTTTTTGTTTCTACAAATCTGGGCGTGGGACATACCCACTGTTCGTCAATTTTAGCACTTAACATTTATTTTCATATAATATATATATTATATGGAATGTTTTACTAGTTGTCCAGGTGTATCAGATGCTGATGGATTTGTATAGTTTAATTCAGATTTTTTTAGCAATAAATTCACGTGTTTATGCCCCCGTAAACGCCACCTCTGAAAAAATGCCCATAACTGGGAATGGACCTACCTAGATTAATAATCTGACAGAAAATCAAATAAGTAAAGTAATAAAATGTCAATATTTAGTCTTACTGATGTTGCTAGGTGTACCCAAGCAATTAACCGCCTACCGTTGAACGCGTAATAACCCGAAAAAAAATTCAAAGTTCACTAATTAATATCATTCAAAATAATTAATTTCATATTCACAATCTTTGATATCCGTACATAAGAAAAAAAATGTCCCAGATTTTAGCATGTAAGTTTTTTCTTTCAGTGCGTCATGACCATGACCATATAAACAAAAAAATCTGCTTACAAAAATGTGATGATAAAAACTAGATAGATCTATAGAAACTTTACCATGTCCAGCATGTCCACGGAAATACGAAAAGACATGACATAAGGTGACCCACATTTAAATAAGTCTCTCCGAGACATGTTTCCAGTCGTTCTCTCATTGAACACCCGGTGTAGACCCCCCAATACAGGTAAATAAATAGAACCGCGTAGGAACTGTATAGGAAGTTTCGATTCTAAGCATCACATAGAAATCGAGCGCAGGCCGCATGGCGTCTATAATTTATTATACGTGTAACCCTGTGTTTAATTATACGTCGCTCATATAGAAGAACATATGCCGTGTTCAATACTGGATGACGCAAGGCGCATGATGTCAGAAGGCCGAGCCAGAGGCTACGTACGCATTCCTCCTAGAGTGGCGATATCAAGGCTCGTCTATGCGGACACTGTAGGGCCATGAGCTATTAAAACCTTTGTCTGTGAAAATAAAAAACCGGACAACACAAAACAAACTTAACAACTACAAACTTCCACAGAACATAACCCTCTCTTTACTCGCCAATGAATACTGGAAAAATCTACACTATCTCACTTTACTGTGACAGGTCACTGACTTTTGTGACTAAGAATTTGAACCAGAAGCCAACCTAATTAGAGCAACGGAAATTGTCAAAACATCTTACTGGAAAATTACAGACTCTTGTTTACATTTCGTATTTTATTCCAAGTATGTTTCTTAGATACATTTCGGTGGGTGACATACAATTGATAATTTACTTTAAAAACAAAGTTTTAACCGAGTTCAATTTAGTACTCCGCCAAGCCACGTGAACATTTCCACATTTCTTTTCCAATTTACCACATGAACTGATTTCCGAGAACAAATGTATTAGAGAAAAAAACACTTGGGAGTTTTGGATGACCATCTAGTTCCCTCGATTCCTCATGGATCCCATTATCAGAACTGGATTTTGGTGACAACGGGACCAACCTGGAAGTATTATGCTTTCAAACAAAAAATATTTTTTCAAATTGGTTCATAATCATAAGTTACCGAGATATCGCGTAACAAACACAAAAAAGAAATATACAGTCGAATTGAGAACTTCCACCTTTTTTGAAGTTGGTTAAAAAGTCAATAATATCTACATTAGATTTATATAGAAACTATGCGGTTTCCACTAAGGTGCAAAATTGCATTAAATAAGCAAAACATTGATTAAATTTTGCTGATTTTGCCAACTTCTACAGAAAACACCGATCTTCCAGTATAACTTTTAAGAGAATCCAAGAAAAATGCAGGTGATTTCAAGAAATCAGCTAGCCAGGAGATTCGCATGCCCCGAATAAAAATGCCACTTCTGACTTTAGAATTTACATACGAGTACCTTGAACAAGTACGCGCTTTCTTGTACAACCCGACTATCTTACAAAATTAATTGCTACACCACATCATCATCGTCATCATCACCACGCGTGTGCATAAAACTGAGCTGAAAATAACAGAAAACGTTGTATTTATTAATTAATTAATTAATTTCAAAACGTACATAAAACAGACAGAGAGTAGACTAAGCAACAACATACGTCACACTCTCTCGTACGTCGCTGTCTCTGTATGTCGTCATGATCTTGATCATGATGATGAGAAAACCATCGTCATTTCCCCCGATTGATGTAAAAAATATAATTTCAGTAATTTCCCTTCACCTCACCGATGGCCGTTGGGGCGGAAAGGTTCTCGAGTGGCGACCACGTACCGGAAGGCGCGGCGTGGATAAGCACCCCACAAGATCGACTGATGGCCTGGTAACCGTTGCGGGAGTCCGCTGGATGCGGGTGGCGCAGGACCGGTCACTTTGGCACTCTTTGGGGGAAGCCTATGTCCAGCAGTGGACGTCTTTCGGCTGATATGATGAATTTCCCCTAAAAAAAAATCTAATGAGGGGCTTCATGATATCTACAACTTTCTGAAGCTTTCTACAAGTGATCGCACTGAGGAAAATTGGTCACGAAAATCTGTTGCTAGCTCGCGGGCTATAAGGCTCGCTAGAGTGGTCATTATGGATTGTCATTTCGCATTGTAATAATGTGATTTGAATATGATGCGTAGACTTGTTCTCAGTTCACACACGTCGTCAGCCCGACGGTATACATCAAAGCAAATATGCAAAACACGTTGTAATGCGAATGGAAAAACTAATTAATATTAGGCTATTAAGGCTTAAGAGTTCACATTCCCTCGAAGCAGTTAGAATAACATCAAAGGCGCAGGCTGCATAGTTTTTCGAAAAGTTCGGTTTCATACGACTGACTGCATGGCCACGAGGCCTACAAGTCTCAATAGGCTTACTTAACGGACTGTTACAAATCACAATACAACAACCGGACTCTTTAATTATTGTAGTTCACAAGAAACACAAGACATCTACATATAAGAATTTTCTAATCACTTCCTGTTCGAGCAGTTCAAGGTAAGTGTTCATAAAGAAAGCGCCGAAGGTATAAAACTAATTGAGTAAGATATTTCGTAGTACCAAGTCTCGGGCATTCTTATTATTCTTAATTTGCTACCTAAACAAAATGTTGTGACTTGGCAATCACACAATAATACAGTTTTAGGTATGCAAAATTTGAGGAGTTCAAGGCAAGTGTTCATAAAGAAAGCGCCGAAGGTATAAAACTAGTTTTCGCTGGTATTTTCATCACGTAAGGTTAACATAATTATGAATTAGGTACGTTCCATCAATGTTAGATTAGACTTCTCCTCAGTCATCGTAACTATACATTATACCAAGGTATTAGCCGATGATCAAATTAAAAATACTATATGTAGACGATGCCTAGGCATCGGTATATTTACGTCTTAAAAAAATATAAAAACGGGACCAAGAGATAATGACAAACATAGAAAGGTTGTAAAAACATATATTATAATCCCTCCCGAGGAGCGAGTCTTTCGGTTACTAAACATCATGGTTTCGTCTTAAGATAATACCTACTGAATAAACCATGAGTGTCTTGAAACAGATCGTTTTTAATTTCAGTATGTGCACCTCGAAAGACATACTAAGTCAATTGTTAGCTTTCGCTCAGATACTCAACAAGGCCATCAAAATGAAATTCGTATTAAATTAAAATTGAACCAGATCTCATTTCATTACATATTTGCCTTCTCGTTTGCACAAGCGAGCACGTGCAATCAATTCCTTTCCCATGTAAACTTAATAAGTAGCGCATCTAGGCTTGCCAGATCGAATGACCCTAATATCGGGAGAAAAAACATATTTTTCGGGATTTTGGGACTTTGGTCGGGAGAAATAAAAATAAAATCATTAAAGGAACTGTATTAAAAATAATAAAATCAACAACATTGAAAAATATTGTTAGGTGCAAACAAAAACTAACATAAAATGGTTTTGTCATTACACTCATTAGCCATAATATTATACCTATTATGAAAAAAACAACAATGTTTTAAGTATACAAAATTTTAATTTTTGGTTTGCCACTTGTATTTACTATTACTTTTAACAGGATACAGAATTTTTTGACCTTTTTGCTGTTTAAAGATGACTTGAAATGTAAACAGTTTTCATTTAAATTATAAATAAACAAATAATAAATATTAGGGGACAATCTTACACAAATCGACCTAGTCCCAAACTAAGCAAAGCTTGTACTATGGGTACTAGACGACGATAAACATACTTATATAGATAAATAAATACTTAAATACATAGAAAACATCCATGACTCAGGAACAAATATTCGTGCTTATCACACAAACAAATGCCCTTACCGGGATTCGAACCCGGGACCTCTTGCTTCGTAGGCAGGGTCACTACCAGTACCAACTAGACTAAAGTGGTCGTCAATTAGCTTTTATCCATACTCATTCGGTTTCTGTCTTTTGTGTAAAGGATTCAGTAAACTGAATACTTTTTACAATATGCAAATTTTTGTTTTATACAATGAAGTTGTTTTTTCGGGAGGTTTTAACTTTACCGGGAGTCGGGAGGCCATACAAAAATTCGGGAGAATCCAGCCAAATCCCGACCATCTGGCAACCCTAAGCGCATCCGAGAATAGACCTCTAGGCAGCTCTTCATTAACCACGCCGGTTTGATACCGCCCCTGTAACTCGCCTACTTTGAATTGTACGTCCTACCGTACCTGCAATTTTAAACGATCTTTATTGAGGCAACAGAATTATGATGCAATCAGTAATGATACAGAAAATACCACAGTTTTTCCCTAAAAGCAACCAAAGTATCAAATCCTTCGAATATCCAGTACAATGTGGTTTGGTTTGTAGTGTCTTCCAATAATAATAAGAGTCTACTGATACTTGGTGTGTTGTTCAACAGCTCTCCTCAAGCATTCGCGTACAATAATCTGTCGGCCGCTGCTCGCCTCACAGGACGGAGCTGCGCGAGTATTGATTCTAAAATCATCTTGACCTAGTTTCGCATTCGGCGTTTCGGCACCGAGTGTCGACCGAGCCCTCGGCCCTCGGCCCTCGGCCCTCGTCCCTCGTTCGTGCACATCTACAGAACAGAAACCGCTACATTTTATTCAAGCGTATTCTCCAAGAAAATGAAGGGGTTTTTTTCTAAAAAATACTTACAGATTTTTTATATACGAACGAAATATTGCTGATTTATCAATCAATTAAGGACGCGACTTTGATTAAAAAAGTTTAAAAAAATTTGGGTGGGGATTCGAGAGATGACAAAGAGAAACCTTGTGATCGGCATCATTTATTCCTGCATTATTGGAGGATGGCGGTTATTCTAAATACATACATACATACATTCGCGCCTCATGTCTTTATTTATTTCAACTTTATTGCAAAAATATAAAAATAAAGGTACAATTGGCGGACTTAATGCCTTGAGGTATTCTCTACCAGTCAACCATTGGGCCTTTAATCCTTAATCCTTATCGCCTTCATTTTGAAAAGGGGTATTCCAGTGCTACATTGACATAGAGTGCCCATGCCATATATTAGTACAGCGTCGAGCACTTAACACTATATTTACTTACTTAAAAACTCACAGTTTTCGAGATACCTACATGTCACCAAACTATGGCAATTTTAGGGCGAAAAACCAGTTCTTAAGACGAAACTTTTGTGAAATTGAGTTAAAAATAAAAATACCTCGTGCGTCATTAGAAACGTCAATAACAAACAGTTCAATGTAGATTTGATATATAAAAGTGCATAAAACGTATACTAAAAGCAGCGCTTTTTGGAGTAAAAATATAAATGATATATTACTCATTGTGCAAATGTAGATAAAGGATTAAAGAACCGACAACTATTTGTGTCATAAATATATCTATAGATTGGACGAAGGAGTATCAACTCAAAACTCGTCAAAAAGCGCTTGAAGCCCGTTAAGATTTTTGGAAATATGTATAAAGGTTTGTTTAATACTTAAGTACTTATTTTCATTATGTTCTACACATAAATTTATCGACTGTTTTTTTTATACAACATACAGTGTGGGGCAAAAAGTAATTAAATTACAAATTACAATTACAAAGGGCCGGTTTATGGACTAAGAAAACTAGATATTTTTTTATTTTCTTTTCTTATGGGAAAAAATGCGTGAAAATAAGCATAATTGATTCTTTAAACTTTTTCTTTCAGATCGATATTTACTGAGATATTTGGGTTCAAAGGTCAGTCATTTAAACGGTTCTGGGACTTAAAAAAACGTGAACCGACTCGGATTTTTGGAATTAGATTTTTTTTGTTTTTTTTTCATATCGTTATAAATACGTAAAAATAAGCATGATTTTTTTTCAATTGTCCCTCAGATCGATATTTAGCGAGATATTCGGGAAGGTCAGTCATTTAAAGGTGGCAAAACCGACTGATAACGGATAGGTGTTATTTTTTTTTATCAAAGAACGGATAAAACGAGGATTTTCTAGAAAAAGATGCTTATTTTTACGTGTTCTGTACGTAACAATAATTCAAAATAGGTGTTATAATGACACCACTTTGGCAAAAAAATGACCAAGCGCTGAAGTTAGAAAACTGGAACGCTATACTTCGGTCATTTTTAAATTTAGAGAAGTTTTTCAAGTAAAAGATGCTTATTTTGACGTGTTCTATACGTAACAATCATTTTAAATAGGTGTTATCATGACAGCACTGGCAAAAAAATGACTAAGGGCTGAAATGTCCCTGCATGCGTTTACGAATGTAATGCCGTAATGCATTACATTTGTAATCGCATTACATTCATAATCGCATTAAATTAAATTACATGTAATGCAATTACGTGTAATGCATTACTCGTAATTGCAATGTAATGCGATTACGAATGTAATGCGATTACTCGTAATTACATTACATGTAATTTAATTTCTAATGCGATTACTACTCCAGGCAAAATACGGTTTTGAAAAACATTAATTTATAATAGCGTTTTTTTTGTTGATTTCATTTGAAAATGTTATTCTAAGATTATATATTCAAGAATCCGACAAACTTTCCACCCGGAAGTAATTATGTAGATTTCAATGAAGCATGCATTGTCTTTTTTTATACGATTTATCTTGAATATTATAGAGCAAATGTAAATGAACCAAAATAAAGACAAAAATATTTATTAATATTTTTTCTGACTTTTCAGAAGTTAGTTAACTTATCATTTTTTTGATGTCTGAAATTTTGTCGGATTTTGTCGCTGGGTAACTATTTAATTGATAATATATCCGTTACACATAAAAAATAAGCTATTATAAATTATTTCCAAAATTGACATTTTTTCCATACGAGTTGTCAGTTCATTTACTGGACTATACAAATGTAATGCATTACGCCCAACACTGCAACATACGCGAATGCATTGCGTTTAGGTAGATACGCATTTGCACCTTGCGCATATCTCGGGCGACGGAACAAACGACTTATAGGTACGTCTAGGCTAGGTAAGTGTGTTAGTATGTACCTACCTTCTATTTCGTAAAAAGCAAACTGGTCGGCTTATGAAACTGACAGCCACATCGCTTAGTTATTCGCAATCGACAGGTTTGCTGTATATATTTATGCGTTACGTTACGGCATCTATGTATGTATAACTATAAAGTAGGTACCTGAGCTTTAATTACTACAAACGAACTCCTATTTCTTAAAAACTTAACCTCAAGCACACGAGAGAAGCCTTAATCTTAGAAGGGGAAGGAAGGATAAGGAACAGGTTTGAAGTGTGTTCTGAAATAAAATTGTATGTTAAACATGTCCGACAGCCAAGTAATGTTGCTATATTCCCTTCAATAATAATGAATTTAATATTGTATTTTCTACCATTAGGATGTATAATATCAAGCCAACAAGTACCTCTAACTGGTACACATTTTCGTCCAGTTGGATAACTTTTTTATCACATGGTAATATGTGATCATTACTCTTTAGGGTTCCGTAGTCAACAAGGAACCCTTATAGTTTCGCCATGTCCGTCTGTATGTCTGTCTGTCCGTCTTCGGCTTAGCTTAGTAACCATTACAACTAGAAAACTGTGATTCGGCATGGGTGTATAAATCAATTACACCCACAATAAAATCTTGAAAAAAAATTAAAATTCATGGTAGTAAGTACATATAATGAATTTAAAAGGAAAACTATCACAAACAAGAAAGCATAAGTAGTTACCGAGTAATAGTCGACCAACTTAATGTGTACTCGGAAAGGCCAATTTTCGTACAAATTCGGCCGGCGCCACCGCACCGCACGTCGATGTAACTAAGACAGACAGGCAACTACGGAACCCTACACTGCGCGTGGCCCAACACGCACTTAAGCGTTTTTTTTTTTTAATTGAATTAGCCGATACCTCACTTCCTACAATGCAACGTTGCAAGCAGCTCCGCTATCCATTTTGGTGGGGACTTTTATACCACTGATTGAAAATTCTTGAGTTATTTCATTGCCTACTTATATATATTCAAAGAAAAAGTCTGGGTCCTCTCCAGTCTCTTTAGTATCCATCTCTACGAGCTTCACTTGCTTGCTAAAACTTGGTCTCCTTGAACGGCAAACTTTACTAAAATGATTCATTTTCTTACATTTCAGGCACTTTTTGCCATATGCTGGTTTATATTGTGATATGTGCCACAATTTCTACAGTTTCTTCTGAACTAGCAAACCACTTGATTCTTCACTACTTAGTCTGCTTTTCATCAATGTACCTACTTTCTATAAACTTCTGCACTTCATTACGTAATCAAGAGTCGGCTTGGATCCATCCTCCGCCATCAGACGAGCTCTCAGGTTATGATGGCTTGAATCAAGACCAGAAATTATCTTGCTGACTGTTAAGCCCTCTCGTAGCTCGCCAAACTCGCACCGAATACCCAAATTAATTACCTTTTACCAAAAATATGATTAGGCCGTGTAAATAGGCAATTTTAACTATGCGGTAATGAGCGGTGCGGAGCTGAAGGCAAGGTTACGCCGTAGAATAAATTTAAAGACAAACCAAATACGATATTTTCGAAAGGGCTGAAACTGCTTACCTTTAGGTTTTTCGGCGTGCAGCTTGGAGCGGGGTAAGTTAGTGCATTTTGAGTAATCGTGAAAAAGTCATTGCGGGCAATGGCACGTCTTCAAACTTTTCGATTACTTAGGTCTTGTAAAGTCACCTTAGTTTCATCAATATATGTTTATACCTTTCTCACCAATAAAGTTTAGGAGGATGTTCACTTTCCGGAGCTCCTTCGCCTTATCTAAGGCCATTTGCCATTAAATATATGCACACCTTTTGCTTAAGTGTTCCAAAATTAGTAGGTTTCCGCGTCACCATGCTCCAAACAACCATGCTCTTAATAACATTATAAAAAGTATTGGAGCCACCAGGTCTAAGTCGGTCGGATGGGAAAAGACCTGACAGTCTGGCCTTTGTGCCCTGGGAGAAAGGCAAGTGGTTGCTATGGGATGCCACGTGCGTGAGTAGAGTACTTTTGCTACTTCGCACATTAGTCGGACTGTGCGACATTACAGGAGCAGCGGCTGTTGGCAGCTTTGAGAAAGCGAGAAACGTACTCATCACTTACCAACTTTGTTTGTCCTAGTAGCAGTGGAAACGTCGGGGTGTTGATGTGCCGAGGCGAGGACATTTTTAAGGGAGTTGGGGCGATGACTTTTTAGGAATAGCTTAGACCTTCCCTCCGGGTCATTCCTGAGGCAAAGGTTGTTCATCGCGATTCAACGAGGTAATGCACCTTTGCTTCTGCGGGACGCGGGGGCAGCTTTTATATTATTTAAGTTAGTATTTTATTTTATTTTGTAATTTTGTTGTTTAATTTAAGTAAGTACATATTTAATTTTAGCTTTACCTATTCTGTAATTTTCATGTTGCAATAAATATTAATATTTAAATCATTTACATATTTATAGCATCAAAATTTACTTTCACCAGTAGACAACTTAAAGCGAGTCCTATTATATGTAACTTAATGATTCCTGCCTAACTAATGTATCTATCACGAACAGCTAAAAGCAGTAATTATAAGGCCCATATACAAGTCCGGGAGCCACTTGGAGTATGTTAACTATAGACCTATAGCTATATTGTCTGTTATCGATAAGATTATAGAATTTTTTTTTTAAACAAGTTAGTTCGTTGTTGGAGAGCCACAAGATACTCGCAGACACTAGCATGGATTTAAGAAGGGGCGCAGTACTGTTTCGGCCTTACTGGATTACGCTGACTATGTGAATGAATGTTTAGACTCTGGTTTACAATTGATAGATTATAAAAAAGCTTTTCAAAATGAATCATGATAATATTATTACAAGCGATGGACGAATGTGGAATACGCGGTCCCACAAACAAGTGGTTCACAGAGTTTCTGACCAGGACGATACGCACGAGCGTCGCGGGAGTGACCGGGGAAGCAGCGGTCGTGGAGCTCGGGGTGCCGACCGGCTCGGTGTATGGTCCCGTGGGATATGCGATGCATGTCAACAGTCTATCCAATGTGGTTCATTATTGTCGAGTGTATATATGTATGCAGATATGACATTGTCTACTT
Source organism: Epinotia bilunana (assembly GCA_947049275.1). Taxonomy (NCBI): domain Eukaryota; kingdom Metazoa; phylum Arthropoda; class Insecta; order Lepidoptera; family Tortricidae; genus Epinotia; species Epinotia bilunana. Next base: position 31,241,906 of record OX346252.1, on the reverse strand, counting down.
TATGCATCAAAGGCCGCATTAGAAGTGCAAAAGTGTATCCAGGAGGATTTTGAAAGTGTCACGAAGAGGGCACATGACAACGGAATCATCATTAACTTCTTTAAAACCAGATGCATGCATATACACTCGTCATACAATCAGGTAGCTAAAACTGCTAACGCACAGAGTCTCGATATAATAGGACACACATATGATTGTTTACCATGTTAATAAGCGCAACTGCAGATGCGATAAGTTATAATACGTAGAAACGTTTAAGTACCTAGGTTTAACAATTGATAAGAACTTTAACTGGAAGCCACGTGTTAACGATATATGTAATAAACTGAGGCCAAAATTCTATCAACTCAATAGTACGTTAAATAATTAAAACGCATTACGAGTTGTGTACTACGCGCTCGCTGATTCCCTGATGAGCTGTGGTTTTATTGTTTACGGCCGAAGATTTATATCTTACATTAATGATGTCAAGAAACTACAAACTCGATTAATAAAGATCCTCGTTAGCAAAAAAGTTGGGAAAAAATGCAACAAAGAATATGACAAGTTATTTCCCTTATCTACTCACTTGCTTGTGACAGCCATAGTTGCCAATTTCACGCACCCCTAAACTGATTGTGGCAACCACAGTATGGGCTGCCTTGATTTTAAAAAACCAAAGCAATTAAGGCTAAGGTAACGGGCCATAAGTTCGTGCTAGTACGTCATTTCGTTAGTTTTATTTCTGACGCTTATAATAAGCAACTCAAATATTTTTTATCAAAATTATACATTTGTAAAAAATCTCTGTTGAAATCTCTTTCCAAAAAATCAAATTCTACATTTTTAACGACTAAACTAATAGCAACACAACGCTCGAAACTGTCAGTCGGCCGAAAACAGCTGTGTGGTGTGCGCGTACTGCTTGTTAACGTAAGGTGTTCGCTCCGACTTCTTAAGGAAATTGAAAGGGAAAGGCAAGTCCATTTGAATAAAACTTTTAACAATGCTTTTTGTAAGTTCCTTAACAATGGATTGAATATGGAAAAATTGTATATTTATGTATAGGAGCCCATGAAATTGCAATAAGGTGACTCACGAACTAGCGGTCATTATATTTATCGTGTGGCCCCTATTTCGTGTTACTAACGAATCAAAGGACTTTCTAGATACATCCTTGTATCTTTGTATTAAAATAATACTTAAGAAATTGTGAATGCCAATCTAAATAGCAGATAATGTATTTAATGACGTTTTCTATGAGCTAAATTCGGTATATGTTTTGTTCACTAGAATTCTCATAAAACGAGTTTGAACGTGACCTAAATGTACAATTTTAAGGTGAATTCGCATATTTATTTGCAGCACAATTTTGTTTCTTGCTCGATTCCTGTAATTTATTTTTATGTTTATTTATTACATATAGCATAGGTAATGGTTATTGACCATAATTTAAAAGTGATCTGCGTCATTAATTGCGCGAATATCCAAGAAATAGTAACACAAAGAAAGGGACTACTACTTTTAATACTTTTTCCCCAAGTTCGTGACAGAGAAATCTATAGTGGTAGGTAAACACACAGATCAATTCTAGTAGGAGATAAGGTATGGGGAATGTGTAACCTCATTTGTTATTTGATATTCTTCTTGAAGAAGTAACGTATATGATGATATTCATCATCATCATAGCATCTGAAAGACGTCCACTGCTGGACATAGGCCTCCCCCAAAGAGTGTCAAAGAACTTTTATAAGTATATTGATAAATTGCAATAGTGGTGCCTGGGTAAATCCCAGGACTACGAGACCTGAATCTCGGGACCCTTGTTATTTTTGCGTTTTTTTTTTATTAAATGATAGGTTACTTTATACCCCATTAAACAGTAAGATTGCTCTTTTAAAAGTGTGGAAGTCCCATAAACATTGCCATATTTTTCCTTAAATTAAATCATCGTTTATTTCATAAAATTTAAACTTGGTTACAATTTAAACTTAAAACAACTAGTTATGTTAGTAAATGATTTTAATTAAATACACGTGTTTAACTGCTGCTGGGCTTATGTAGCCCACAGCAGTGATTAATTTAAGGAGAGTCCGTCCTCTCAGCAATCATCGCTAGGATAGTCTTAGGTTAAACAATAGTAGAAAATCAAAACATATGTTTTTTCTCTGTTATCAACACAGAAGAAACAATAAGTAGGTGGTAGATTTATTGTGTCACTCTTTGGGGGAAACCTATGTCCAGCAACGGTTTTCTGTGATAAGTTTATACCCTATTAAACAGAACAGCGTTTACAGATGCGTGCCACATCCAAAAGGTTGCCTAGATATTTAACTTAAACGGTTTTGGTTAATATAGATAGGTAACCTATATGTGTGTTTTCAAAAAAGGTGAGCCTGTACTATTGGATAAGGTATTTAATCTTACATTTCATAAAAAAAACCCGGAAAAAGAACAAGTTTTGGATTTTGTGAATATTCATGTTAATTACCTCATCTATAATCGTGTTCAATATAAAAGAACAAATGAGGGCGTACATTCTTTAAAACGTATCTCGTACTATAAGGTACTCAAAAAATGTATGCCGAAACAGGGGTCACAAATTCACAAACTTAGGAGCAGAGCCAAATTTTATCACGAAATGGGGTTCAAATACGAGGTCTGCAAATAAATTAATAAAAAGTTGTATTAAAACAAAAACTATATTATAATTGCATTAAATAATAGGCAAGATATCAATATTCATCACACAAAATGTTTCAAAGTGATATCATGTGTAGTAATGTGTCAAAAAAATTACCAATTCATAAGTGGCTTAACATGCCGAAACAGTGGACGTTTACCTTACCTTTTTTTAAAATTCGTAATCAAGTGAGAGGTTATGTAAGATCTTACCGGTCGATAAAAGAGTTGAATATTTAATAGGGTTAGAACATTATTATAGTGATGATTATCTCTTCTTCCTAGCATCGTTCCCGGTTGTGCCCCTAAAAGGGCCCGGGGTCCGCTTTGTCACCTAATTCCAAGATTTGGCATAGGCACTAGTTTTACGAAAGCGACTGCCATCTGACCTCCCAACCCAGAGGGAAAACTACACCTTATTGGGATCAGACCGGTTTCCTCACGATGATTTCCATCACCGAAAACCTAACGGTAAACATTCCGTACATAAGTTCCGAAAAACTCATTGGTACGAGCCGGGATTCGAACCCACGACCGCCGAATTATTATATCACCAGGGTTAGAGAAAAAAAACTAGTAAATACAACAGAAAACTAAAAACTATAATTAACTTTAAAAACAAAGTTTTAACTGACTTCAATTTAATACTCCGCCAAGCCACGAGAACATTTCCACATTTCTTTTCCAATTTACCACATGAACTGATTTCCGAGAGCAAATGCGTTTATTATTTATTAGAGAAAAACCCAATGGCTGTATGTGACCCGATAATATTTGAGGACTTACGTCGTTTCCACAAGGATCACCTTTGGCACTTCATTAGTTGCTATTTCAACGGAATCTTATCAGAATCTGTGATATACTTTTGTACTTTTAAGTACATAATTGAGGAATTCCATACCTAAATCATCTGTGGTCTTCATCTTCAATTCCACTCCACCAAATTTATGATGTCCGGGTGATTTTTTGAATTTATGATTTACACAAGCTATATTAATAATAGAAAATACCAATATCACTACACGCGTGCCTAATATAACTGAGGAGTTCCCTCAATTCCTCATAGATACCATCATCCAACTGAATTTTTGAAAAAAATGGGACCCACCTGGAAGCATATACTTAGAAACAAAAAAAAATATTTACGAATCGGCTCATCAATGACGGAGTTCTGAGGTAACAAAGATTGAAAAAAAAAACGTAATTGGGAATAAAATAAAACTTTAAGGATAAGTACTTACCTACGAGCATGCCGAGTTGTTTGTTGTTAAGTTGACTGCATGACTTAAGCACTTTATTGTACACAAAAACAGGTTAAAACCACATGTCATATTAGAGGCAAACTTATCCCTATAGAGGAAATGTTACTAAATAAGAATGTACTTAAAAATGTAAATCTCATTAAAAAATGTTAGATTTAAGTAAATAATATGTTATTATAGTATAAAATATGAGCGTTTTTCGCCATCAAATGTCACAGTTTGGCGAGTTTATATGTAAGGTATAAAATGTACCTACGTAATTTATTTTTTTGAATAAATAAATAAAAAATGTTTAGAAATGATTTTTCAACACATTTGCTCGTAACGCACCTCTTATTATGTCGCTTTTAGGCTCATAAATCCCATAGGTATTAAACACGTGTGTTTTATAACATTACGACACTCGTGTGTTATGGTTATATCCCGATTAAGTCACGTTGGCACCTTGCAGCAAGATGTATACAGAATGTACAGCTTTTTTTTAAATTCTCGGCAAATGGATTCTTACTCGACTAAACAAATTAAATCCTTTTTGTTAATTAATTGATTATTTATTTTGGTTATAATATACAAACGTTTATTTTAGTAAAACTTTTGATGACATTATACAAGAATTAATAAAGATAACATTTTAAAACGAAAATGTATAATTTATTTTTTATTTGCTGTTTAGAGATTTCATCTAATTCTGGCTGTCTGGCTTAACACATGCGCGCGCACTGCGCAAACATCACGAAAAAAACTGTTGCGCGCCATTACTTATAGGTTATTTGACAACTCGTCTGTCGGGCAATGGAATATTCCATGAAAAACAATTCGGTTTTCAAAAGGGGAAAAACACTACCCAGCTACTAGCACAGTTTACAGACGAGATTAATATGCAACTTAATGAGAAAAAACACGTTCTAGCAGTCATGATTGATTTCAGCAAGGCATTTGATACCTTAAATCTTACTAAATTATACAACAAGTTACAGCAGAGTCGTATACAGGGGCCGGCCCTGAACTTGATAAAACACTATCACACAAATAGGTACAATACGGTTAACATTGCAGGAGAGCAAAGTGAGCTGCTGACCGAATACTTGATCTATGTCACTGATATGTGCAACATATTCAGGGTGGCCTCTGTGTACCAATTTGCTGACGATACTTGTCTAATAACAGCTGATACTGATATCCTAGAGGCACAACGCAGAATGCAGCTCGAATTTGAACTGTTTTATCAACTACCAAAAAACTAAAGTATTGCGTATACGGTCACTAAGGTGATTGTAAGCATCAAAACCAACATATGGGTACTATGTTGGTATCATCTTGGGAGATTACAGCACACAAACACCTTTGTTTGCATAGGTCAGGCTCGAGCTGCGACTGTGAGCTCCTGGATATAGTAGAACAGCATACATACCTTGGACTAATAATAGATAATAGATTTAATTGGAGTCCGCACATTGACCATGTATGTAAGAGGCTAAGAGCAGCGGGGCCGATTTTTGACTTTCGAGCGCTCGAAAATTAAATAAAAGTAAATGCTATTGTAGTGTCATTCATTTATTCATTCATAAGTCAATGTAAGTTTACAGCATACAGTAACACCAAAACACTTACACGATAAATTATTACACATACCTATAGAACAGAACACAATACATGTCAAAAAAGAAAAGATCATCAATTTGGGAACATTTGCAATTATTAATTATAAAATATGTCAAAATAATAAATAATTTTAATTAAAATTGTCAAGGAACTGCTTAGCAATACGGCGTAATTTAGTAAAGCGATCAGCAAACATGTCAACCATTTGGTGTAATAAAGATAGTGCGCGCGCGGTAGGAGCGTGTCGAGCGTGGCACGTGCAAGCGGACACACGCTGCAGCAGGCCCGGCCGGCGGCGAGGCGCCACCGCCACGCAATCCAAATCCTGGGGGACCCCTCGTCGGAACCACCAACCCGATCCTCTCGAGCACAGCCGGGCTGTCCACTCTGTGATGGACCACAGACAGATAGTGGACTAACAACAGCAACTTCCTCCTCATCCGAAGCGTGTCTAGCCCAACCATCCCGGAGACGAACAATGAAGGGTACAGATATGGTTAATACCCGTAGGATTTGCGGTACAACCAGCGGGCGAATTTACGCTGTACTCTTTCCGCCAACAAAGAGTATTTATCCTCGTAGGGATCCCAAATAACAGCCCCATACTCCAACCTACTACGGACATAGGCACTGTACAAAACCACAGCGACTTCGACATGGAACTGCTTCGATGCCCTCATGACGAAACCTAGGGTTTTGCTAGCCCGTTTGCAAGTATTAGGTACGTGTTTTCGGAAATCTAGTTTTGTATCTCACACTAAACCCAAGTCACTGATTTCGTCGACTCGTCATAATCAAAGGCACTTACTTTCTACCGATAGAGTTGAATAAGAGTGGTCAATACCGCACGTTTTTAAATTTTCTATCGTCATTTCTAAATAGCATTTCATAATATTTGTCAGTTTTCGAGTGAAAGAGTCGAGCGCCCGAAAGTCGAAAATCGGTCCCCTGTACTCAGTAACCTAACAATTCTAAAAAACAAAATGCCTTAAATATAATACACTCCATTTAAATATACATGGCCATGGCTGACTCTGTGTATAAGCTATGGTATATCCAGCTATGGCAGAACCGACAAAACTCACCTGCAACGAATATATAGTATACAGTTAAGACTCCTAAAAGCCATTGTACCACTCGAAATCAAATATAAATATAAACATAACTATGATGACTTAAGTATTCCAACATTGTAGAATAATGAATGTTTATGATAAAGTGAAACTAGCGATAGTATTAGAATATAGACATAAATTGGAAAGTCTGAATAGATATGACAGACCAAATAACCTTAGAGTACTGATAAATAGTAAACATTTCAATATACCAAGTAGCAACAACTATTACAGAATAATTTACTTTAAAAACAAAGTTTTAACCGACTTCAATTTAGTACTCCGCCAAGCCACGAGAACATTTCCACATTTATTTTCCAATTTACCACATGAACTGATTTCCGAGAGCAAAAAGAGTATTTATTAGGGAAAAAAACACAATCGCTGTATGTGGCCCGATAATATTTGAGGACTTCCGTCGATTCCACAAGGATCACCTTTGGCACTTCATTAGTTGCTATTTCAACGGAATCTTATCAAAATCTGTGACGTACATTTGTACTTTTAAGTACATAATTGAAGAATTCCATAAGTCATCTGTGGTCTTCATCATCAATTCTACTCCACCAAATTAATGATTACCGGGTGTAAATACACGAGTTAAAATAGAAAATACCAAAATCACTACACGCGTGCCTAATATAATTGAAGAGTTCCCTCAATTCCTCATGGATCCCATCATCCAATTGATTTTTTGAAAAAAATGGGACCCACCTGGAACTACCTACTTACAAACAAAAAAAATTTTACGAATCGGCTCATCAATGACGGAGTTCTGAGGTAACAAACATTAAAAAGAAAAAGAAAAAAAAACAACCGAATTGAGAACCTCCTGTTTTTATGAAGTCGGTTAAAAAGAGTATGGTCGAACTATCTGCCACAAATCTTAAATAGTCTTCCTAGACACATAATAGATAATTTAGAATAGGGTAAGTCGCACAAGATTAAAATAATGTTAAGAAGAAGGGTTCCGTGTCTATTAAAAAGGTCGTACCGTTACTGAAATCTTATGGCACTTACGTCCTTTTCTTTAAGGAAGGCAGTTTTTTAGAAATATCTCGAAAACTTTTGAACCGATCTTGTTCAAAACAAATTACGCTAAAAGAATTTAATAAGCCCTATGTCCATGATTTTTTTAATATTTTTAAAATACACGGTTCAAAAATTAGAGGGAGGGGGGCACAATTTTAGTGACTTTCGGGGCGATTATCTCCGACTCTATACACTTAATCCAAAAAAAATCTGAAAATCTTATATTAATTTTGAAAGGCCTATCGATTGATGTGCCACACGTGGGCTTGAAATGAAAAACATTTTTTGACTCAGTTTTATGTATGGAGTGCACCCTTAAAAAAGTTTTTTTTTACAAAATTATGTAGCGGTAACAAAATACACCTATCCTCAAAATTTTATTCAAATACACCTTATAGTTTTCGAATAAAATGCCTGTGACATACGGATGGACAGACAGACAGACATGACAATTCCATAAGCTTTTTTATTTGAAATAAACAGTTTTTTTTACAAATATTTGTAAACATTGTTAATACGTGTTAAGTTATTATCAAAACTGTTGACTCGTGGTGACTAGAAAAGTGATAAATAGAATGGACGCCACTGGAAATTCTTGGCGATGTACATTATCTGAGTAAAAACCTTTTGCCATTATTAAGTAAATAAAAATTGCTTGGCAGGCCTATAAAATTTTCATCCTATGAAAAGGATTTTTTCCTCGCAAAATATGTTGAAAAACGTCGTATGTAACGCGTGAGCTTTGATATTACATCCTTGGCTCTCTTTATCACGCTCACCTGCGGTTTGCGTAAACAATTCCGCCATGTACTTAATTATCAACATCTTACTTGAAGCACAATGTACTACACATTCACTACCAAGAATCGCTACGCGCTACGCTCGTAGCCGATCCCGTGATTTTCCTCGTATGCAGCGGGAAGCGACTACGGCGTAGGCGCCCGCTAGGCGGGTTCCTGGTAGTAAAAGTGTTAAGGCTTGTATACCCGCTAAAGTCCTTGAGCGTATGGGCGGAGCCTCGACCCTCTCCCCGCGCAAGTCGCACAACCCGCCGTCGTTTATTAAGCGTTACATAGATTAAGTTAGGTAAGATTACAGACGCGTCATCGCGCATCGTTACCAATGCAAGGGTGGACGTGGGTGGGTGACATTCGTCATGCTTAATTGAAACGTGATATTTGTCATACATAAATTACATAATTGATTAAGTTCAAAAATTATGTCTCTACTATTATAATACTATTTACTTACGATTAGTGTAGTTCCGTCAGCACGGCTAGCACGAGACGGCCGCGACATACACTCGATTTTTCTCGCACTATCGGTCTCTCTCTTATTAGAACATTAGGAAAGAGAGGTATAGTGTGAGAAAAATCGAGAGTATGTCGCGGCCGTCTCGTGCTAGCCGTGCTAGTGAAAACGAAATTCGTTCGAATAACTCTGTCGCTCGAACTAGCAAGCGCGACAGAGAGGGAGATACACGAAGTTCGGTTTCGTTTCGCGGTAGGCCCTCAGCACGCCTAGCACTAGACGGCCGCGATATACTTTCGATTTTTCTCGCACTATACCTCTGTTACTAAATATTCTAATAAGAGAGAGACGGATAGTGCGAAAAAAATATAAAGGTAATAATAATAATCCATACGTAGGTGTTGCCCTTAGGCCATTTTTTAATGTCGCTATTAATAGGGGCCCATCTAGCAGTTAGCGAGTTACCGTCTGCCAGAGATAAAATGTGAAACAGTTTTAATGGGCAGGCGTCCGATGTTTCATCCAATAGCCCGGCTACTAGTCCATCATTTTCACCCAATAACCCGTTTTATTTAGATTCCATCAACTAGCAATAGTCTCTTACTCCCCAGCGGGTGCTGTCTCTGTGTGCGTCCCATGACACGTATATGCTAACAGTGGCACTGGACACAGGTTTCATGTGCTCTGCCTACCCCTTTTAGGGATAAAGGCGTGTATGTATGTATGTATTATTGTTATTATTATTATTTCCCATCTTGAACTAAACACAAAATCTAAACTATACCTACGTAAATGTTAATTAGGTCCTAATGCCAACACAGTTAACTGACCATCCTGTATTTATACAAGAACCTTATTACAATGCACATAAAGTGCACGGATGGTCAGTCAGCTGTCTTGTCTATAGTACCTACTACTTTACAAACCACGAAATAGATTGTCCACTCTATGCAACAAAATTATCTGTCACTAAAAACTAAACTATACGCAAATATTTATTAGTTACCTAACTATACGAATCACAAAACGGATTGTCCACTCTATGCAACAAATATAGTCCACAATTTCGACAAATATTTAAAAATTTCGGCGCAGCGCAAATTGACACAGGTCCGTCATGCAACGTGTCTCGTCCCGCACTGACCGTATGGACGAAAACGGGGAGGCGTAGGAACTTTGGCGGAATATTTCAGAAAACGAGATAAATTTTTAAGAAAATTAAGAAAGTAAGAAAATGATGCTTTTGTTCATTATTGTATGAAGAAAGTTATAAAATTTCATATTATTCTGATAAAAAATGGAGCAGTAAAATGGTTACAAGTGAAAAAATAGGGGTGACTTTAGATTTCTTTTTCTCTAATTTTTATTGTTAAAATGGATTTCTACGAAAACTATGACCCGTCGCATATCTTGCAGATTATGATATATTTTTTCCGACACCAAAAATGTTACGTTATAATGTATAAAACGGTTACAAAACAACTCATTGTCACGAACATTTCGAATGTGGAGCCTTAAACATTTAGCTCAATGAGCTATCTTGGATACAAGTACCCTTTCTTATTCGGATTCAAAATTTCGAGTGTTGCTGTAGTTATGTAGGGAAAGCAATTACCGGGCAAAATTAAAAGTCGGTAAATTACCGACTTGAGGGAGAAAACCGTTAAACCGGTAAATTACCTTTTATTTTCAGCTTGTGAAATTAATGCTGTTCTAATCTCGTAAAAACGCTTATTAATCGTAAAAATTATCAAGTATAAAGAGTTGTGGCCATCAAATTATATAATACTCTTTATTTTAATGTTGCTCACTAGTACAGCACAAAACACAACTGATAACGTTCCTTAGGATTAGCAGCAATGTAGGGTGGAGGGGCAAAGGTAATAAAATACAGGTACCTACCAAGTTCGTTTTCGTTTAGCCGTGGCGCCTATGATGATGCGAAGAAAGGTATTTCTTGGGATCCTGTTTGGATCACAATAACTAAGAATATACCGAACCGAATGTATATGGGACTTGCTTTGGGATAAAAAAGGAACTATGATAAAATACAACCGAATTGAGAACCTCCTCCTTTTTTTTTGAAGTCGGTTAAAAATAGGGCAACAACGCAAAGAATTATTGCAAACATAAATAAATAAAAAACCGACCTAGTGCGGGTCGGGCCACGCGCAGTGTAGGGTTCCGTAGTTGTCTGACTGTCTTTGTTACAGCGACACGCGCACGCCAGCTGAATGGTGCGTTCGTTTGCGTCGCCCGAATTTGTACGACAGTTGGCCTTTCACCTTAAGTACATTTTAAGTTGGTCGACAATAACTCGGTAACTAGTTATGCCTACTTAGCCGAGATAGTTTTCCTTTTAAATTCACTAAATACCTACCGGCTGTGGCCTGTAATAGGAGCAAAAAATTTAAAGGATGACTCCATCGCATATCGAAGTTATTCTTTATCGGTCCCAGTGTTAATAAAGTTCAAATGGTTCACTGAGTAGAAAAATGGTTTTAAGAAACCCATTATACTATTTTTGAACAAGCTATCCAACGATAGCCCACACGATGGGGTTATTTTAATCCAGTATTTTGTGGGCGTGATTGATTTAAATACCCATGCCGAACTATAGTAGTATGGGTTACAAAGCTATAAGCCACAGACGGAACCCTAAAAAGTACTCATATTCATATACGTATTTATAGCGATCATGTTCATTACATTGGTATGTTAGTGCTCTTTTGGTTAGTAGGTACATGATACCCCGTTAGGGCATTGCAATTTTTTTACTAGCTAGGCAAGGGTGTAGCATATTCATTTCAAGAAGGGATGAAATCTTACAGCCAGCGAATGAAATCGCCAACCAAAACATAATTATTACTTATAATTATATTATATCAGCTTAACAATCGACTTACATGCAATATTCGTCACATAATAGGAATTGATGTGAAATTATTAATGCGATGCTAAGAACTATCGTAAATGTTAAGTGAAGTTTTTATTATACAAGCAATTGATTATTAAGATGACTGTAAACACTGGGCAGAACTAGCCAGGGGAACTGGCATGACAGAAACTATAATGCGTGAAGCAAATACAACTCTACCCGCCCTTATAGGCGACCTGTTATTCAACAGCGTGTGGGAACCTTCAAGGAAAGCGTTCTTTGACGTTCGCATAGTAAATGCTACCTCTTACAGCAACCTCAACTGGCAACAAACAGCACCCGACCACCAAGTGGCTTAGTCGCGCAGGTTAGTACAGTCAGCAGCAGAAGTAGCTACGAAAAAAAACACGCACGAAATTCTCTATACAGTTCTTATCCTCTTGACATTAGAGGCGTGTGTAAGTCATTTTGAGCACTTCATCCGCTTAGTTACTTTTGCTGCTGACTGTAAGAAAATACTCCAACCAATGAGATTTAAGCGTAAGGTACTTAACTGCACTTGTATACTTCCCAGCCTCACCTAACCGATGGCAAACATGGATCCACAACGTAAAGACAAATAATTATATCCAGTGTGTCAAAGGAACATAGAGAGAAGTATAAACTTAGAGACAAAAAGAGAAGCTCAGAAATAAGAAAAATAACTAACGTCATAGAAGCACTCGATCACTCAAGATCCTAATGGAAGTGGGCACGCCACTGCCAGATTCGAAGACCAGAGATGGACCAAAGCGGGGACATAATGGCAAGGACCTCAAGGGACAACACACTGAGAGAGACCACAAACACGGCGGAAAGATGATATTATCCCAGTTAGCTGGATCAAATTGGATCAAGAAAGCACAAAACAGAACAGAACACATTGGCAAAAGTTGGGGGACGCTTCTATATCTAGAAGGGGTCCTTAAATTAGATATAAAAATAATCAAATGAAATGTAACTACATGTACATTTAAGGAATAAACGGCTCTATTATTGTAATAGGTGTAGGTGAAGCAAGCTGAAAAGCAGGCCAAGGTTCGTCTACAACGGCGGCGTCGATAAACGCCGCGCCACTTATCATTAAGAAGCAGTTGGGACAATTCATTGAGTTATTTTGGTATTCCACAGAACATAAAATACAGTGGGTGATTGATTACTTACCGGCTGAAAATGATGATAACGATGATTCTAACAACGAAAAATGTCATCTTGCATCGAAATTCCGATTATGATACGTTTGCACCTCGCAGCAAGGCGTGTGTATGAAAAAGGTGAATACTTTAAAGAACTAACAGGGTTGTAAGTACAGTATTTTTTAAACTCGGCAAATGAATTCTTAGACCAATAAAAAAAGAAAAACCCTTTTTAGGGTTCCGTAGTCGAATAGAAACCATTACAGTTTCGCCATGTTCGTCTGTCAGTCCGTCTGCGGCTTAGCTCAGTGGACCCTTACTATTAGAAATCTGTAATTCGGCATGGGTCATATAATATAAATAAATCAGGCCGATAAAAAGGCAGATAAATAAAAATATATAAATGTTTAGGGTGTCTACCCTACACCTAAAGTGGGGAAGTATTTATTTTTCTCACTTAACGTATGGTTTTCGGTATCGATAGCTTGTTCAAAAATAAAGATCGCTTGATTGATAGCTGTAATATTGGGCTTCAAAGCCCAATTAGTCACGTGTCCGGCCATCTGCCGGTTAAATAGTGACTACTGGGTAAGTGGGTATATGAAAAAAAAACATGTACACACAGTAAATATAATGAATTTAGTATAAGTTAAGTAGGCATAACTATTCAGTTAACATGTAGGTACCTACTTGAAAAGGCCAACTATCGTACACATTCGGGCGACGAAACCGCGACGTTTAGTACCTATGTGCGCGCGTGTCGATGTAACAAAAGATTAAAGACAGGCAACTACGGAATCCTACACTACGTAGGCAAAGGTAAAGAGGCTACCTATACCTATATGTATAATACAAATTTTATCAATCTAATTAATAAAGATTGCATGGCATGCTCTATGGTGTTGTGTAAGTACAGGTTATAATTAAGTTTTGTTATGCATAATAATGATAGCTCTATTGACAAAGTATACTTACGTCTAATATTTCCCTAAGGCCCGTGGAATGTCTTTTTGTTAGTGCTACAAGGTCAAATAACCTAACTTCGAGTAAAAACCTGGTCAAGGTTTGGGCTTTACGTACAGCCACTGAGTTGTATAGTTTCGTTAACAGCTTTTCTTTACTACTTACAAACCAAACCAAACGAAACCTACAAACAAATAAATAAATTTATCAATATTATAGCAGGCGCAGTAGTAAATGGATGAGTTCTGTAACCAAAACTACTATTTCTTTCACACAAGTAGTTGGGTGCGAGTAGGTTTTGTAGTCATAGTAGTTTATTCATGAACAATATACATCGTGTTTGAACATTCCTTACATATAGGTAGGTATGATTTCGGTAACTTACAAAACTATTATTATATTTAAGTCATAATCATGGCGAATTCCAACGAGTAAAGAAACAATAATAACATGTAACATTACTTCGTCCATATTACATCAAAAATCAATTATTAATTAAATATATCAATAAATAAATCATAAACAAATCGTAATTCAAACAAAAATTTATGATTAAAGGTTTTTAAATTTCATAAACGAAATATTAAATTTTAAATTAAAATTGCATCGATGAAGAAAATATACAACATAAATAAATCAATAATTATAAAACAATCAATCAAACTGTCATTGCAAGCTATTCATGTGGTGTAAACAATTGTTGGTGAACCTAATAAATAAAAAATAAAAATCAATCAAAAATTACTAATGGAACTAAATTTCATACAAATAGAGACTAAAGCAGGTTCATAAATTTCATTTTGACTACTTACAATATTCTTCCACGGAATAATAACATTTTGCCAGCAATTTTTTTTTAAATATAAAACTGTTGTCATATCGATAGGCAGTTTAGTGAATAGCGTAATCGTTTGGTAATGCGGAGTGTTTGACCTCTTTGAGTTTGCTCATTACAGGTTGTGGTAGATCTTTCCTTCTTGATGCAAGACGTTTTTCCCTCTGGTCTTGCGTCTCTAGGTCCTTAATGTGTTTGACCAAATCTGTAAGAACTACCAATATCTACAGACAAGGAATAGTTAATATTTTGTAATTAATAAAGTAGGGTCTACAAGATGTCTTTTGTGAAACTTTGGCGATAATTCGAATCGCTCTCTTCTGAGCAATGAACGCAGCCTGGATGTTATATTTGTAACTGTTGGCCTAAAATTGAATACTATAACGAAACTTGGATTCCACCAATGCATAGTAGACCATTCTCAGCTCAGTTAATCGCAATTCATCCCTTAGACTTCGAAGAGCGTAACATGCTGAACTAACCGTACTAACCACTGCCGAGACTTCTGTTCTCCAATTCAGCATACAGTCCACGTGGACGCCTAAAAACTTTCCTGTGTCGACCTGTTTAACTGTTTCTCCTTCAAGTGTAAGCTGCAGGAGAGCTGTTTCTAGAGAAGAGAAGAACATTCGTTTTACTGCAGTTCAATTTGAGGTTATTTATGTTAAACTTTGGCATTTAGCATTGAAATGTTATCGGCCGAAATAACAGCATTTGTGTCATCAGCATAAACTACTAATTTGCTTTCGGGTATCTTATTATGTAAAAATGGAATCATGTCATTGGTAAAGATAATGTGGGACTCCTTTGTTTATACTGGCTACACTCGATTTGTAAGTTTTTTCATGATTATCTTGTGTCCAGCTTATTGTTTCCCATTCATTAAGTAAGATCGAAAAAGAGCCAGCGTTTTTCCTCTGACCTCATAATGCTCTTACTTACCTAATACGTGATAAGTTACCTTTACTTGCCGTGGAAGCAGTACAGTACTAATTAGGTACTTACATCGGTGGCCCTCGCAATTCCTAGTCCCTACTAACGCATGTCCTAAAGTCATTTGCCATAACAGTTTTGCCCTATCGTACTTTGTCATAACGCTCATTTGTCCTAATATTCATGTTTCATAATCATAACATTGTTTGTCCTAAAATATCTTGGGTAATGTTAATCAGTCAGAAAAGTTATTTTTTCTACTAACTTACCTACGAGATATTAGTATTGAGCATTACTAAGTACAGTACAGTTACTTAGATAAAAAGATAATAAACCTATGTATTTAATATATTTTATAAATGGGCCAGTACCTACTTATTCCGTAATATCGACTACAAAACCGAAATCTCAGTGATTAAACATAAACTTCAAAGATGCGTCTCGTAGACAACGGGAATTAGTCGAACAAGTTCAGGTACCCACACCTGACCGTACGATAGGAGATTTCGATAGGAAGTGGTGCAGGTAAGATTTGGATTATTTCAAAACCTTTTCATAAAATGTCAGTTTATACCGGTCCGTTTAAATATAAAGCTGGAGGAAAGCCAACGCGTCGCATGCGGCACTGCGCTGTGTTCTCGTGAAAATTATAATTAGGAAATTTATATTTACCGACTTGCTCAATTTGTCCGTAGTCTTGCGTGGCTCTCCTATAAGAATTCACTTTTTCACGCTTTTTGACTAATGGGCACGATACGTACCTAACCCTACGCATTACTAGCCAACATAACTACCTTTACCAACAGGTCTCCTTTCTATGCCTGGGCAAATTAAGTTAATTTCGTTTTTAAATAATTTATTAGTACATTGTCATACAAGTGAATTATCACGCGAGCCGCAGGTGAACGTGATAAGAGAGCCGAGGATGTAATTATCAAAGCTCACGCGTTTCATAGGACGTTTTTCAACACATTTTGCGAGGAAAAAATCCTTTTCATAAGATGAAAATTTTATAGGCCTGCCAAGTTATTTTCTTTACTTATTTATGGCAACAGGTTTTTATTTTTACTCACATATTGTACATCGCCAAAAATTTCAATTTGCATCCATTCTTTTTATCACTTTTCTAGTCACCACGAGTTAATAACCAAACACGCATTAACAATGTTTACAAATATCTGTGAAATAACCTATAATGGCGCGCAAAATAAATATTTTCATTTTAAAATGTTATCTTTATTCATTCATGTAAAATGTTATCAAAAGTGAATAGTTTTACTAAATTAAACGTGTCTATATCATATCCAAAAAGAAATAGTCACTTAATTAACAAAAAGAATTTAATTTGTTTAGTCGAGTAAGAATTCATTTGCCGAGAATTAAAAAAAAGCCGTACATTCTGTACAACCCGGTTAATTTAAGAAGGCACCGTGTGCATGCATACATCTTGCTGCAAGGTGCCAACGTGACTTAATCGAGATATAACCATAACACACAAGTATCGTAATGTTATAAAACACGCGTGTTTAATATCCAGGATTATGAGCCTAAAAGCGACACAATAAGAGGTACGTTATACGAGCAATTGTGTTGAAAAAATATTTGTTTGTTTGTTTATTTTATTTATTTTGTTTAACTTGTTATTAGTTTATATAATTTACTTAAAAAAAGTTTTAACCGACTTCAATTCAGTACTCCACAGCAAGCATTTCCACATTTCCACAAGAACATTGATAATTACAGAAAAAAATCATCGCTGTATGTTGTGGGCCAATAATATTTGAGGAGTTCCGTTGATTCACCAAGAAACTAGATTTTGAGACCTTTGGCACTTCATTAGTTGCTATTTCAACGGATTATATCAGAATCTGTGACGTAGGTACTTTTATAGTTTTAAATACATCATTTGCAGGAGACATACAGATGTCTCCTGCAAATGATGTATTTAAAACTATAAAAGTACCTGATGATGAAGACCACAGGGTCTTCATCATCAGTTCCACTTCTCCACATTTGTGATTTCCAGGTGTAAATACACGAGGTATAATAGAAAATACCGAAATTACCACATGCGTAGGTACCTAATATATTTGAGGAGTTCCTTCAATTCTTAATGGATCCCATCATCCAAATGGATTTTTGAAAAGAATGGGACCAGTCTGGAAGCATATACGAGTACTTTATACAAACAAAAAAAATGTACGAGCCGGCAGTTCTGAGGTAAAAACATAAAAAAAGATATAATAAAATTACAACCTAAGTTTTTTGAAGTCGGTTAAAAATGAATTTAACCAGTATAATAAGGAACCCTTATAGTTTCGCCATGTCCGTCTGGCCGTCTGCCCGTCTTTGGCTTAGCTCAGTGACCCTTACTACTAGAAAGCTGTAATTCGACATGAGCATATCGCCTGTTGACAACCAAGTCACTATAAAAACTGTCACTGCTCTTCAAAACCTCGTATCTCGGTACGTA
Organism: Epinotia bilunana; assembly: GCA_947049275.1. Classification (NCBI taxonomy): domain Eukaryota; kingdom Metazoa; phylum Arthropoda; class Insecta; order Lepidoptera; family Tortricidae; genus Epinotia; species Epinotia bilunana. The sequence goes on along the minus strand of OX346252.1, from coordinate 31,223,726 downwards.
GTCGATATCGAGATACGACATTTGCTTTGATTTAAGTAGGTATTTGTTACTTAGTGAGTTTTGGTTGTCACCTGACGATATAAATCAGACACCGATGGCAGTACACATTTAAAAAAAAAAACATTTTTTAGGGTAGGTACTCCCGTACAGTGGCGATGTAATTTTTTTCTTGACAATTCCATGGTGTGGGTATCGTTGGATGGCCTGTTCCAAAATGTTATGGGTTTCTACAAACCATTTTTCAACTCAGTGGTCCATTTGTCTGATCTTGGGGTTTGATGCCCAAAGTTTTATTTTTGTCACGTCACGTGTCTTATATCCGTGTATGCTAAATGGCTGCTACTGGGAATGTGAAAAAAATCGTGACAGTAGTACCATGGCCAACACAGTTAACTGACCATCCGTGCACTTTATGTGGATTGTAAAGGTTCAATACAGGATGGTCAGTTAACTGTGAACTAGAATATCGCCATATTTTTAGGAATTAGGGTTCCACAATAACATCAGATTTTTAAATGACTATTGTCTTATTTTTACTTATGTCAAGAAGGGTTGAGGCGTCCTGAGGCAGGACATCTTGTTGATTCCAAAAGTGTTAGGCATTATATTTTTTCCTAGTACCTACGTATTTTTAATTGGAATAACCTTTAATAACAGTTTCGTCATCGTGTTAAGATTCATCGCCAATACTCTCCTCGTGGTCTAATCTAAATCGTTTTCTCCAGAAACATCGATAACATTTTGTCATGAATTTCTATTGTCTATCTTGTGCGGAACCCGCGTCAATTTATTTGATACGTCCTTTGCCTGTTATAAATTAGCACCAGATATTTAACATGTCCGTGATGAGACTATAATAGAATTAGCAAGACCATTAAGAGCGATTGTACTTCTTTACGGGCTTCATGAAGATTATTTTGGATAATAATGGTAATTCATTAAACCTTTATAAACATATTAAGATTATATATATATATATATATATATAGTCCTCCTTGTCGTATCCGATGACGGCGATCCTTACAATTTTCTCTGATGAGCACGTATAGGGCTCGCAAAGCCGAACTTAGTTTTAAATGTCCGGTCACATTGTGTGCAGTATAACTCGCCCTGGCCATTGTAAGTATAAGTATAGGATGGTTTGGGTCGAGTCTTCCGTAAATGGCGCTTTTAGTCCAGGTGTTCAAGTCGAGCTACTTCAAAAGAAGCTACACCTTTCCTTTCCTGACTTTATTACGCCATTCCGGTCTCATAGACGCCACCTCCTCCCAGCCCTCAGCAGGTATATCGCAGGCTTTGAGATGACGTTTTAATACGTCCTTGTAGCGCAGAAACAGCCCCCCGCGATTACGCTTTCCATCCTTGAGCTCGGAGTAGAAGACAGATTTTGGGAGTCTGCAGTCTGTCATGCGACTAACGTGACCACTCCATCTCAATTGGCTTTTCATCAGTATTGCCTCCATGCCGGGCATGTTACATCTACGTAAGACGTCCATGTTGGTCACACGATCCTGCCACCGAATGCGGAGAATACATCGTAAGCAACGCAAGTGGAAGGTGTCAAGCTTTCTGATATCTCCCTTGTACAAGCACCAGCACTCAGCAGCATATGTGAGTATTGGGAGCACCATAGCCTTGTAGACAGAAAGCTTGGTTTGAAGTTTCAGGTCGTGCGATTTCCAAACACGTTGGTTCAGTTTGCCAAAGGTGGCAGCAGCTTTGGCTATGCGTAGTGGGATCTCTGAGGATAGGCGATTATCACTTCAGATTTGGCTGCCCAGGTACTTAACTGTGTCAGCATTGCATTGATTAAGATTATAGCAGCATTCGATTATGCTCAATAAGAACAACTACATTTATTCTAAGAAGAGTAAGCACTCAAAGAACTAATTTACTTATAAAGTATCCACAAAGTAGACTTATAAACCCTTATAAATGTAAGTAACAACAAGTGCAAATGGTTTCCAGTACACTTGGTTTTATTTGTTGCTCGTAAAAGCATACTTTACTTATAACGGTTTTATATTGCTTCTTGTATGCAATAATAAGTATTGCTTACCCCAGAGTGAATAGTCTCAAGCGCGTGTCCGCCTTTTCAATACCTTAATAGGACACCTTGCCTTATATTGTGCCGTTAATTTAAGCCTAATAGCGATTATACTCGTAAGTTAAGCTATAAGAACAGATGTACTAGAAGCGGAAACAAACTTCATGTATGCTATTATAAGCATGGTAGCACCTACTAGAACCATTAAGATAGAGTTATTAGTCCTGTAGGTCTATAAAATACGCACTCTGGGATAATTTTGTTGCTTGGTGCAGCTGCCGGCCCCATATTTAACGTTGATCGGTCTGTAATTGTAAGTTGGTGCAACCCGCGCTTAGCAGTTAGAAGCCTTATTGAGCTTTCTATGGGGCTAGTACTTTTTGTGTAAGATTATCCCTTAATATTTATTTATTTATGTGGTATTTCTCTGAAAATCCACGGCGGTCACCATCTGCACGTTCATGCCGAGGATTCGTGACGGTTCTGAAAACTTCAGGCCTTTTAGCTCAAATGCTGGTAACTAAGAAAGTAACTGTTCCATAATAAATTGGTCTGTTTTTGCTTTTTAAGTGAATTTGGTGGTTTACGGCTAATATTATTCACATTGAATGATATATCATAAAAAGTTCTATTATTATATCTGGTCAAAATTGAAATTTTGGAGTGGTTTTGATTATTGTCAAAATTGAAATTTTGGAGAGTGGTTTTGATTATTCTTCTTAAATATAAAGTAGAATGAAGGTAAAGAGTTTTATTTCATATCACTTTACTTCCTTCTTCTTGATCAGTTGAATTCTGGGAATGTAAGAGAAACAATAATCCTTCAAGTATCATTATTATTTTATCGCGTTATACAGTGTTGCAACACGCTGTTTTTAGGGTTCCGTACCCAAGGGGTAAAACGGGACCCTATTACTAAGACTCCGCTGTACGTCCGTCTGTCTGTGGCCGTCTTACACCAGGCTGCATCTCATGAACCGTGATAGACAGTTGAAATTTTCACAGAGAGTGTATTTCTGTTGCCGCTATAAATATTTAAGGGGGCTCCCATACAAGAAACGTGATTTTTTGCCGTTTTTATAGATAATGGTGGCCAAACTCTACCTACAAGCTGTTTAGGGATAAATTCAGAAGAACAAAATTGGGCAATAACTCGCCAATCTCAAGAATGGTACGGCCGTACAACTATATTCCGGACTCCAGAGGTATAAGTAAGTAGATATCTTCCACGATACTAAAAGTCAATTCAATAAATCTGTTATCTCGTATCCTATATCGCTGGAGTCTGGTGCGTGATTGCCGTTTGTTTTTGATTGGCTTCGGGTAACTCTAATTTCCTGTAACTTGCTACTTAATTTGATCTACATGATGTAGTCGATATCATATATTTAAATTGTCGAATTTTTAACATTCTACATCTTTTTAGGCGAACATTTAAAGTGTTAGGTTTTCGGTGAGGGAAAACTCCAATAAGGTCTAGTTTTCCCTCTGGATTGGAAGGTCAGATGGCAGTAGCTTTCGTAAAAGTAGTGTGTTTAGGGCACAACCGGGAATAACGCCAAGGAGGATGATTGTTGGGAGATAAGTAGAGAAATATATAGTACTGATACAGTCTGTATTGTGCACCTTATTTCATTGAAATGTGCACAAAATGCATACAATAGGTAGGTTCGAGCTAGGATGCGTAGAGGTGCGGCGGTGCACACGATGCTCTTAATTGAGTCTCGTCACAGCTGCACCGAGCGTGATATCGATCTGTCTGCTGGCTAAGTTCCGTGTCAAGGTGAGGTACTTTTAGTAAGCTAATCGAAATATACCTTTACGAAGGCCCGACTTACCCACGTTTTGCCCCGCTCGTTCTTATACGATGCCGGCTGGATAGACAAATAATTAAATATTGTAGACAAGTCAAGTGAAATATAGGTTTCTATCAATCATTTCATTTTAGATAAGTACTAAGTTAGCTTTTGTTGCCGAATGTGCTTTCTTTGTGCAGTCATCTTGCAATAAACCCAGACACGGGTTAGGCTCCGTTTGGGAGTCGCTAATATGGCCAGCTTCCGTCTCCATCGTCAGACCAGCTTGGTGGTGCCATGATGTTTCGTTTAAACCAAACATAACATAGTCAAGTGTGCCAAATTTTAGCAGAATCGGAACGAGTGACTGAAAAATTATGAATCACGATCCGAGGATTTATGTTTTACCTACTTTCCAAAATATGTTTGGGCGAGCAACTTCTCCAAGAAAAACTTCTTACATCCAAAGACAGAAAATAATCTCCGCCAGTAAATAAGCATTCACCTGATGCTGGGCAGCAGCAGTATCAGTATTGGCAAAGGGTCGAAGCCAGGCACAGGTCTCGTCAGTTGGTGCAGCCCGCCCTATTGCCCCAAACCGACGTAATCGTAATCGGTGTCCGTTCAAATCATAATGTATGGAAAGTTTGACAAGTTTCTATGGATTGCGCCATATTTAACGTTGCGGGTCTGTAATCGTAAGTAGGTGTAACCCACCATAAATGGGGTACCTAATCGGGGCAGCTGGTGTTCCATGTGGCGAGGGCCACGGCGCTAGCTCGCCTAAAATGCCAAGATAGTTTCGTCCTAGGTCGAGCCAGATGGACAAAAACATGGATAGTTATTTATGTGTATACCGAGGTCGATCCCCAGCCCCAGGTCGATATTGCAGATTAGGTAGTGGACAACGCGACTTTTTGCGGCTGAATGTCTGGCGTAATCATGACATTCATCAGTAAATATATGTTATTATATAAAGCAGTAGACATGAGCTGCACTGCAAACCAGATCTACGCGGCAGATGCGCGACACGCGGACTGATGAACCGCTGTGCGAACGCGTCACATCGGATTTTAGTACGGATTTGTTTTACTGCTCAGCTTTATTATATCTACTGTGTACGCGGCGCGTATGTTTCGCAGCCACAGTGTTTCGTCTAGAACAAGCTAGGAGGACAAAAAAAATCTGTGTTATTGGGTCGTATGACGTTCACTAATGATGGTTAATAAAAAAAAAATAAGTTGCAATTTTAAATAATTAGCAAAAATGGGGGCCAATTTACTGATTTTCAGCATTATTAAGCAAAAAAAAACCGGTCAAATGCGAGTCGACTCGCGCACCGAGGGTTCCGTACAAACTATCAATTAACTCAAAGTTAAGAAAATGTCCCTATATTTGACACCTTCATTCTGTAGCTAGCATGATGAGCAACAACTGCATGAAATTTATCCACGCAGTCATCTTCGATGTAATTATTTTCAATTACGTAAGAAAAACTATCAACATCCATATAAAATTTTCTCTTTAAGCTTTTATAAACCCGTAAAATGTAAATGACCCTCGTATGAAACAGAAGAGAAAACAACGAATTCTAATACCTCAATGTATCAATGAGTATATTTTATTTAGTTTTTTCCTAGCCGATCCGCTTCAGTTTTTCCCATTACGAAGCCAAAGCCCAACGAATACGACGACAAATAGACCGAAGTAAATTTCTCCTGTTAAATTACTTATTTTAACCCAACACAACAGGATTCAAATTCAAACAACGAATAACTTTTACACCAAGACCATCGAACTACCAAGACAATTGTATTACGAATTCTTTTTGACCTGCTATTGAAAGATACCCGTCCCAACCCCATTCATTCTAGAAAAATCTTAACAGTGCGATGTAGGAATGGGGTCAGCGCCATCTATCGGCCCCATTTGGTACTAACGTGCAAGGGCAATCAGCTTAGTATGTATGTTGGTGTTTTAGCGATTATTGTTCATCACGTGAACCAATCTCGATTATTATTATTTTATTTGAAAGAGAGTACTTCTATTATAATAGAAGTACTCTCTTTCAAATAAAAAAAGACTATAGTCTTATAGGAATTTCAAAAGAACAAAATACTTATAAAGTTGATTAAATTGCACTTAACTAGGAAATGATTTTTGAAAATAAAACAAAAAATACGCTAGATATAGAAAAAGTTATACTTTTCCAGTAATATTTATGTTTATCTTAATCACAAGTAATTATTTCAAATTTTTCGCTTGGATAACTTTGGAGATAAGGGGGGGAATGGTATTTTTTTTTTAATTTTCCTTCATAAATCAAAATTTTACCAATGTAGAAAAAAAAGAAAAACTGTTTCAAAAAGAACAAATCAAGCCCTTTCATATGATACCCCACTTGACCTAATAGTTGATTTTTTTTGGCTTCCTCTCATATTCGTAATTTGTCATAGAAAATTAAAATGTTTATTTAAATTTCTCATTTTCCATGCACGTGGATAACTCTCATTTAAAACCATTCCAAATTTCAAATTGATAGCTTAAGTAGTTCGTGATATAATTCACTTTGTGACAGACAGACAGACGGACGGAGTCGCACCATAAGGGTTCCTGTTTTACCTTTTTTGGTACGGAACCCTAAAAAGACTACAATTGATCATCATCATCGGACTCATCCGTTGTATCATAGGTACAATGTGCCTAGGCTGTATAGTAGGAGCTATTAAAAGTTTTAACACCTCTGAAGGTAATTTATCTACCTTTTTTTTGGGAAGACTATTGATCAAAGGATCAGATGTGACAAGCAACATGGATATTAAGTCTCTATTTGTGGCAATATGGCCAGACCGGACCACTTCCTAGTCTGCTTGTACGTGTGATGTCGATTTAGAGTCAATATAATACGCTATAAATGCCTCGTCACTACTTAACTGGCTAGGACTCACAAAATAACTGTTATCGTGAATGTATTTAATTTTTGTGGACTTACACTAATGTTTTGAAGCACTTTTGCCGTACTAATGTCCTGTCGAACGCGAAACAACTTCGGCAGCAGTTAAAAGTTCACCAACACTACGCGATTCAATCAGGTCTTCAATTCGACGTTTTTTCGTCTTTTCTGGGTCTTCCTGCAGGATTAACACTTTCAGATGACGTTGATGGCCGTGGTTGGGTTGTGCACACTCTAAATTTTAAATCTTCGCTATCCAGCCAGTTTTTAAATTTGGTTAAAAACATCTCCTTCGACTTTCCCGCAGCAATCCATTTGGTAGCAACTTTTATGGCAAAACAGGACAAAAGATTTTTAATTCTCGTTTCAGTCCTTAGTAATATCACATAATTAAAATTTTGCTGACAGAGCTGTAGAAATGTCTATTTCTTTCATTTTTCTCTTTTTTCAACCATTATCTTAATACTAAAAACAAAGAATATCCATCCACAATCGATAATAAATACTACGGCGACAAGATTGTTCAATTTGGCGCCATATATTGACACCACGAATAAACGCCTCTGACCGTCTAATAGCCGCGTCCAAACGGCCGAGCGGACAGCATACGATAAAGCGAGATAGACTGCGTCTATCTCTGTCAATCTCAAAGCTTATGCCATGTTGCAGCCAACCAAGCTTGAACGTTTGGACGCGGCTATAGACGGCCGAAGGTGTTTATTTTTTTGAATGATTGTGAATTTGGGGAAACGCCTAATATTATTTGAAATTTATCCTGTTTCCTGATTGGTAGATTTTAATATATAAAGCTGTTTTCTGATTAGTTAATAGCATATACAAATGGTTTTTAAAATAGTTGTGATTGGTGGATTTAATACGTTAAGTGTTTTGATTGGTCAAATTAAAATATTGTAAAATCATAAATATGTTTACATATTTTCCCTAGGGGCTAAATGTGCTACTTTAGCCCCGCTATCTAAGCCTAATATGACACACTTTTCGAGCATGAGAAGTGAAAAGGATATTAAGACTTCTTTAACAGAAAATAATATAGGACACCTTCATATATGAGATCCATCACTAACACTTTTTACAAAATAACGTATAATCACAAGAGACGTTGTTGAGCATGTCACAGAAATGCAACTGATTAAATAGTGTGATTACCTCATTAGCTAACTTTAGCACCCTATAACTAATGACATTAGAAAGTTAGACGTAAAAAAATAGTTAATATGGGGGCTTAAACATGGTATTTATCCTATCTGATGACTCATTAGTAGAAATCCGCTAATGACTTTTGTCCACCTAGCTTGTTCTATACGAAACACAGTGTAGTAGGTACCTTCGTAGTGATTCGTTCTCTATACTTAGTCAAGAGGGAACCACAAGATAAATCAATATAGATTTTCCAAAACAAAACTATTTTATATTTATTTTTGAGAGTTAATTTTTATGTGTTCGCCAATGAGCGACATCTAGTTTGTCAATGCACATTAATGTCGGAGCAGACGGCAAATTAATTAATAGGTAGATGTCGCTTCAGTCCCTTCATCTGCACCGTGGCAGAAAGTAGAAAGACACTCTTGGACCATACAGACACGAAAAAACTAACAGTTCAGATCGTTGGACCATAATTAAAGTCGGACGTAATGCATTTTTCCATCTCGCACTTGCTTGCTAGTGAAGGACGAATGCTTATATCCCATCTATATAAACACGATCATGTTCATGTTAGCTAAGCGAGTTGTGGAGTGTATATAGGATAGGCGTTAACCATCGATGTAATTTTGGCCTAGGTATAATAAATGCTCCCCTGTGACATCTATTAACAGTTTTGCACAACTCATTCACCATTAGCCCTTGACAACCGAGAAATCGTCCCTGGCTTGGTATTTCGTTCAAGTATACACCGCTAGGTGTAGCTGTTAACTCTCAAACAACGCCATCTACCGCTACACGGACACTAACACAACAGCGATCCGACGAGCGACATGTGTAATGTAATAAAATGAATATATAAAAAATACACAAAATTAAGCAATGGAATAATATAGAAATCAAAAAGAAACTGGTAATTGGTTAAGTTAATTATCCATCGGATAAAGCACTATAGAAACCAAACTAAACATAATATTACATAATATTTTATTCTAGTCTGTAAATCCATCAGTAAACATGTCCAACAAAATCTGTTCAGACCATCGTAGGCCTTCACTGCTCTGAGTGTCATCCAAAACTTCCATTACTTTGTCCTTTTTTTTCTGCAGAGCACTCCACGCCATGTTAAAAATCCATTCTATATTTGTGTACTTTAGAGATACATCCTTATTTGTCACCCTACGCAATACATCTAATAATATTGTATACAAAATACTTTGCCTAGTTGCTGGCTTACATATACACAAGTGATCAACAGGCAGCTGGTAGAAAGGTCCTCTTCCTAAATCAGCTGACACTGCCTCAACAAAATGTATAGGAACTTTGAATGCTGTTACTAAAGTTGGTAAACTTTCTGCAAAACTAATTGTTTCCCAATTGTATCTTTCAGCATACATGAGGAATATTTTATGCAGTTCTAATAATACTGGAGAGTTTTCTTGCAGTTGGCGCACATCTGTAGATGGCCACAGCACCGCAGCCGCGGCCCTGGGCAAAGTTGCTAACGCACTTCCTTTATGAGGCGTGCTGTAGAAAAATACTGCTTTGGTACATTCACACAGTTTACTGGCTTCTGGATTCTGGCTCTGTGCAGCCACATTGAGAACTTGTTTCACAATAAGCCCTCCCATTGAGTGAGCTAGCCAAACTATAGGTGTGTTTCGGCTGCCTACTCCGGCATCAATTAGATTAGGTCCTAATTCAGAGGCTCGAGTGGATATGTCTGAAGCCTGCAAGGGGCATGTCTCCAGCCAGTCAGATAGAGAACTAAAATAATTTATGCCTATTATTCTGAGATTGTTGCAATCTTGTGGTAGCCAATCTTTAGGCCAGCAAGTGGTGTATATGCACCTGTCCTGCTTTTCTTGAAGCAGACCTAAGCGCTTATTTTTCACTAGGTATGGGGAAACGCTTGCTGGCTCTCGCTTGGAAGCAATAGGCAGATCTTGTAACACTACCTCCATATTTGCAAGTAAAGCATCATCTTCCAATTCAATTAATTCTTCCAGTACCTGTTGAAATTCATGGTCCATATATTTTGGAATATTGTCACCACATTCAAGATCTGCCAATGTGGCTTCCAAGATATGAACTGGCTCACAGGAATGATCCCGTTGCCTCCAGGTCACAAAAACCCCACCTCTCAAGCCGTGCACCAGAAGTGTGTCGCAGGTTGGTGTGGCACTATTTCTATAAATAGGGTGCAGCAGGTATAGCCCTGGTCTGTAACAATATTCTCCAGACAAATTTGCTAGACACACAGCTGCAGAACTGGACAATCTTATATCTCCTGTCTGCAAAAACCTTGCTAGTTCTCTAATCAGACCATTTTGAAAAAACACAGTGAGAAGACTAGTATGTACACTCAACACAGTAAGAACTCTTAGAACAGCAAGATCCACCTCATCGTCATTAGGATTCCTAAACAAAAATTCAGCAAGGCAGGACAATATACCCATTTTTGTTAATAACTTGACAGAGGGATCTTCATCATAATTTTTGTTATGAAATAGACTAAGATGGTGATGCAAAGCATCTAAGCACATCAAGCATCGTTCACGTTCACTTAGAGTGTCTGGCTTGGCAGGAATATGGTCAGCCTCCATTGCCTGCTCCTGAACATTGGCAAAATACTTGGATAGGAAGTGTTCTATACAACTATGATGGTGTAGATTCTGGACAGCTGCAATTAAGTCATGCAATTTGTAAGAGAGTAGTTCAGGTGATTTTGCTGCTCTTCTCACATGTATGGGTGGGGGCAGGAAGTAACGCAAGTCGGCGCCGCGCGTGCGCGCCAACAGCACCGCCGTGTTCTTGTCGATAGCCTGCGCGAGCTTCAGGCAGTCCCAATCTTTGTTGTTGTTGAATGAAGCCAGTTGCACTAGCGCTATGTTGCGCTGTTCCCGATTTCCATGCCGACAAAGCCATAGTAATCTCCACGCCAGTGAGTGTTTCAAACTCTTCCAAATACGATTCCACCCTACCGACTGCTCCTTAGCTTTAACTTCTTCCATTCTCAATGTAAGGTCGTAACTGGGGTCGTCTATGTAGATGTACTCCGGGATATGCTTCTTCTCCGTGACCAGAACATTGGAATTTACTATTTTATTGATGGAATTAAACGTTTGTCGGAACGGATAGGTAACAAGATATCCACTGCAGCCGAAGAATGACGATATTTTCAATATTTTCAGTATAAAATTAATATGATCGTGCATAGTCATATTGATAATACTTGTAAACTAATAGTTTATTTTATACCGTAAATTGTGAAGAGTTGAGCTCTAGTAATAATCATAATTATATTATATTTTCAAATATCTATTCGGATATTTCCTATTTCTGTTAATTCTGTTCTGAGTATTCTGACATTCTGACAACTCGCACGTCAAGGACTCTAAACATGTAATGATTTGTCAGCCCCAATTTATCAGAAGCTGACTAATTGCTATTGCCTGGAAGCATGTTGCGCTGCTGATCCAAACTGTCAAACGAGTTGTACTGAGAAATTGCATGCACATTACAATTTGGACCATGGAATTGAGTGTTTTTTTATCCACAAAATTTCGTTAAAATAAATTTCTTTTAACATTACAAAATATATATCAAAGAAGTTTTAATATTTTAAATTCTAATTGTCAAACTTGAACACAAATTTTAAACCGCTTGTAGATGGAATAAGAATAACTACGGAGGGTCGTGCTAATGACACAGATTAAAATAAAAGGCAGAAAGGCTCTAATAAATTGGACGTACTATAGGTTTTGGAAGCTGTGATGCTACCTCATTGTTAAATACTTTTTAGAGTGATTATCTATTATTGACTGACGGTGTCACTCAGCTTGTTTTCGCCTATTGAATTAAAACGTAATGGTTTTATATAATTTTATGTTTATTTGCTAGTGTCACAGTTTTCCCTATCAATGGTTATATACCCAATCTCTTCTTACTTTTGTACTTAACGAGTAAGAAATATAAAAAAGGCATAGAACTTTGTTATCTGTCAGCACGGCTATCACAAGGCGGCGCGCGAGCTTTCGATTTTTCTCGCACTATCCGTCTCTCTCTTATTAGAACACTTAGAAAGAGAGGTATGGTGCGAGAAAAATCGAGAGCTCGCGCGCCGTCTTGTGTGATAGCCGTGCAGTTCTTGAGACGTCATTGTCTCCGTATTCTCGCTCGCACGATGTATCTCGCTCTCTCACTCGCTCGAGATTTAGCGCAGCGAAAGATTTTTTTACAAGTTATCGACATCAATATTTACTGTTCATAATATATTCGTAATCTGCGCCATTCGTAAATACATTGTATCTCCAATCTCCATACTATACAAAATGTCATTAGGGTCGTTCTCCTTTTTTACCGACGATGTCATACATTTTGATCGAAGTATATTTTTATTCACGGTTAACGTGTCCCAATAAAAGAAAATTGCATATTATTATTGGCTTTATCTAATGTTTCCTTTAATGAGAATTTTTCCTCTTAGTTCGTTTTTTGAAAATGATGTGACAGAGTGGCCAAAGGACCGCACTTCGACTTACGACTGTCACAGGATTCTACAAAAAATCCTACTATAATAATAATAATATAATAATAAGAAGAGGAAGAACACGCACGCCCTCCACCTCCACCCGCCTCGTCGTCCACACCATCGTCCAGCACGTCATCGTCGGGCGATGAATTTGCGACCGCGCCCGACACTAGCAGCAGCAGTTCGAGCGTCGAGTGCGTGTCGCCGCCGCCGCCGCCGCCGCCGCCACGACCACCTGCGCGGCGCGGGTGGCCACCGCTGCCGGCACGCTTGGGGCCTGCGGGGCATCCTGCTCCGCGCACGGCTCCCGCTACCGGTGGTATAGTGCGCCGCATGCCGTGGACGCAATCCATTAACGAAAACTGCATACGCGCCTACTATGGGGCGTCAGAGGAACTAATCTGTCCGCGTACCGTGTCCGGATGCTGCCTCTGTTCCAGGCGCTTGAACCAGCCCTCACCGTGTCTGCGCAGCGTCTATCGGATCAGGAGCGCGTCATCCAGCGGCACAAGCGGTTGGATGACGCCACGCTTGATCGGCTACGCCTGGAAGTACTCTCTGGTCGTGCGGCCTCTACCTCGGCGCAGGATCCGCCCGCCTTGTCTTGCCGGCTCCAATGCCTGCTCCCGACCTGGCATTGGGGGCACCGCGGGTTGATCCCAGTGCCGACGAGGAGGACTGTGCGAATCAGAGCATGAGTACCCAGACCAATGAGCAACTGAGGAGGGCTTTGGAAGATGCGATTACGGGGTATCGTTCCACAAACAACTCTAGGCCACGACTACCACGCCTGCCCGTAAATAGACGCAATCTAGCGTTAATGGGAGCTCTAAACGGTCTGCTAGCCCCGTATATACAGGCTTGTAAAGACTTACTTGATACACACTCAATCATGTACTGCGGGGCCATCGCGGCGTGCCATGTTGCTCGCGTCAAGTTTCCGGACGCTGACCGTGCACCTAGGACCGCCGGGGGTGTCCCTGCATGGCAAGTGCGGATTGAGCGTCGTATCAATACTTACGTTTAGGCCTCTCATTGCAAAGCTGAACCGCCCCCGAGTCATGCGCTTTGTGAACCAGGCCTTCACGGGAACTGGTATCAGGCCCCGCGACTACATGGGCTGTGTCACCGAGCGCATTGACTTTCTGAAGCAGAAAGTCTATGCATGGGCAGGCCGTATTCGCCGCTACAGAGAGCGAGTGGATCGATACCAGCAGAATTGCCTTTTCCAAAGCGATCAAAGGAAGGTATACCAAAAGTGGGAGGGAGCCGACCTTCGTGTGTCCGACGGACAGCAGCCGGATGCTACCGCCATGGTTGACTTCTGGCGTAGTATCTGGTCAGTGCCAGCCAGTCGAACACACCGAAGGCGAGTGGATGAGTGTTGTCGAACGTGAGTGTGAGTTCATCGAGCCCATGGGGACTGTTACCATCAGCCCCGAGGACGTTAGTTGTGCCATCCGTTTGGCCCCGAACTGGAAAAGTCCTGGACCGGATAGATTACATAACTTCTGGCTGAAATGGTTTCGATGCTCACACCTGCGTTTGGCAACGCAGTTCCAGCAAGCTCGGTTCCCTACCATCTTTCTTGACAACTGGTATCACCTCCCTGCTCTATAAGTCCGGTAGTACCACGGAAGCGAAAAACTACAGACCCATCACGTGCTTGCCTACGCTGTACAAGCTCCTTACATCTATTTTGAGAGCAAAAATTAACGCACACATCGTTGCCAACAACGTTTTGGCCCCTGCTCAAAATGGATGTAGGGTTGGGTCTCGTGGTACTAAAGATCTCCTTCTCATAGACATGACCAAATGGTCATGTCTATGTCAACGTCAACATGTATATGGCAAATGCCAACGAGTCCGGCGGAACAAAGGGGCCTTCTCGGCCGCCTGAATTGACTACAAAAAGGCTTATGATTCGGTGCCTCATTCATGGTTGAGGAGGATCTTAGAGTTGTATAAAGTTGATGCAGTTCTAAGATCCTTCTTAGGCACTTGCATGGGGCAGTGGACCACAGTCCTTCGTCAACTGGGGGGAGGAGATTGCCCTTCTGGTCCGCATGACTCTATAAGGATTGAGCGTGGGATCTTCCAGGGCGACAGTCTGAGTCCTTTGTGGTTCTGCCTAGCGCTGAATCCGCTTAGCACCCTGCTGAAGGATTCAGGACTAGGTTGCCGGCTTCGGAGAGAGGGTGAGGTCATTTCTCATCTGCTCTATATGGATGACCTTAAGCTGCTTGCACCGAATGGACATGACCTGTTGGAATTACTCAAAACAACAGAAGTCTTCAGCCATCAAAATGGAATTTGGTGTCGATAAGTGTGCGGTCATGCATGTACAGCGGGGGAAAGTTGTAAATTCAACAAATTTGCAACTTTCTGAGACAATGTCCCTCAAATCTATCTCCGAAGCAGAAACCTATAAGTATCTTGGTATGTCACTGTCATTGGGTATTGAGGTTGAGGGCGTAAAGCGCGCGGTAAAGGAGCGCTTCTTTTGTCGCCTGGGTGATGCCCTTGCTTACTTACTCCTTTGGCGTACTAAGGTGGACTCAGACTGAGCTGGTTGCCCTGGACCGAAGAGTCCGAGTACTGCTTACTGCGCATCGCATGCTACACCCACGCTCATCTGTCATGAGACTGTACATCTCGCGGAAGTGTGGAGGTCGCGGCTTTTTAAAAGCCAAAGACCTCCACAACCGCGAGGTGTGCAGTCTCAGGGATTATTTCCTAAACAACGAGTGTGGGATTCATCGCGACGTAGTAGCAATAGACGGAAACTTCATCCCGCTCTCCCTGGCAAACTAGAACTGGCGCAGACTTAAAGTAATGAGCGCCGATGACCGCAGGGCCATATGGAGGAGCAAGGAGCTACACGGGCGGTTCTACAAAGCCCTCACAGGACCCGATGTAGATCTGCTCGCGTTGGTGAACTGGTTACGTTTCGGGGATCTCTTCGGAGAAACCGAAGGTTTTGTCTGTGCAATTGCGGACGAAGTTATCATGACGAACAATTACCGGAGGTATACCCTGAAGGACGGTACGGTCGACATTTGTCGGGCATGCTGCCGTCCCGGGGAGTCACTCAGGCATATTATCTCCGGTGGTCATCTTGCTAACGGCGAGTACTTGCACAGACATAACCTTGTAGCCAGAATTATTAAGTTTAATAGTGAAGAGTCTCGACCATCACCTCAAGAGACTCTCGCGCCCCGCCTCGCTGCCGGCTGCACCCTAGATTAGGTTTTTATAATGATTTTATGTTTTGTATGTATAGTTTTATATTTTAGTTTTTATAAAATTTTTGTACAAATCTAACTTAAGATGAAGTATGAATAAAGAGATAATAATAATAATATTATAAATCCGAAAGTTTAGATGTTTGTATGTTTGTTACTCAGTCACGCCTAAACGGCTTAACCGATTTCGATGAAATTTTGCACGAAGATAGTTTATAATCTGGATTCAAATATAGGATAGTTTTTATCCCGGGTCCACGCAGACGAAGTCGCGGGCGGAAGCTAGTAAAATAATAAAACATCAGAGTACTTAAATCCTTTATTCAGAGCTCTTTGAAGTGTCGCTCTGGCATGTACCTACTACGTCACTGCTCTCATCACTACCCCAACATTTATTATAAAATTGTCACACACACTATCAATTAAATGGTCAAGATTGAGACTCGGTTATGGCAGAATTATTCCACTGGAACAGCCATTCCATAGCCTGGATTAAAATATAGGATAGTTTTTTTCCCGGGCCCACGCAGACGAAGTCGCGGGCGGAAGCTAGTATATTCATAAAAGAGAGTTACAGGTTAGAGAAAATGAAGAATTATGTGGTACAAAGTTTGTTTAAAAGGAACAACGACTTGCATTTATGAATAAAACATAACAACCAATACTCTAATGACTTGCAGAATATGGGTAAGGGACAGGCTATTGTCAGTTAAAAAGAATAACGACCCATTAGCGGTATTTATCTGATTTAAAACCAAAAACATTAACAGCATTTACCCTTAATTTAACTACCTAAGTCCGGTTTTTGAGGTACAACCACCTAAGTGAGCTTTAGATAGCTACTTGTTTCAGACTTTAAATAAATATTAAAATGAAATGAAATATTATTTAACAATCATCATAATAATCTCTATAGTTTTAGTTTTATTTATTAAAATAATCAATACAAAAAAAGTTAACGTGGTAGGTATACGGAATAAGCAAAATAAACTTCCAGCTCACTCACATCTGTATTTCCAGTCTGTCTGTCAAACTTACCAAACGTCTCGTCTACATAAATAGGTAATTCACGACGGTAAAATGTCGATGAATACTTTTGAAATAGTTACAATCTGTTACAACACTATAAGTGGCGAATTGAAGTTGACGTCCCGGTAGTATTGTTAACTTTTTTGACACACTGGTGGGCAGTAGCAGTAGATGGAGACAATTCGTTAATAGCTTTAAGATACCGTACCATTCGTCTCATTCTAAATCACCTCAGATTACTCCAGGCAAAATACGGTTTTGAAAAACATTAATTTATAATAGCGTTTTTTTTGTTGATTTCATTTGAAAATGTTATTCTAAGATGATATATTCAAGAATCCGAAAAACTTTCCACCCGGAAGTAATTATGTAGATTCCAATGAAGCATGCATTGCCTTTTTTTATACGATTTATCTTGAATATTATAGAGCAAATGTAAATGAACCAAAATAAAGACAAAAATATTTATTAATATTTTTTCTGACTTTTCAGAAGTTAGTTAATTTATAATTTTTTTGATGTCTGCAATTTTGTCCGATTTTGTCGCTGGGTAACTATTTAATTGATAATATATCCGTTATACATAAAAAATAACCTATTATAAATTATTTCCAAAATTGTCATTTTTTCCATACGAGTTGTCAGTTTATTTACTGGACTAGATGGCTATCACGCGACGATGCGCGAGCTCTCTCGATTTTTCTCGCACTATCCGTCTCTCTCTTATTAGAACACTTAGAACAAGATGTATAGTGCGAGAAAAATCGGTAGTATGTCACGGCCGTCCCATGATAGACGTGCTGCTGACCATAAGAAGTGACAGTGACTATACGAAACATCGTCTTGTTTTTAAACTGCGGGTCTGTATTAGTCTGTAGCTAACGCCAATAATTATTGCACCGCGCTCCGTTCGTTGTTCGATAAATACCAATAACTTAGGAATATTAAACAACCGAAAAAAAGGTAAAACACGTACACGGTTTTCTCTTTTTTTTTCAGTCAAGCCAATTTGAGAGCCTGTAACCAGCACCAGACGGTCCTGCGTGATGGACTGCACGTGCAAAATGAAGCTGTAAGATAAAGCGGGATGGGGGATATGAAATACATTTCCAGTCTCGTCCTACCTATTTCATAATCATAAGTTAGTAACGGTCGTGTAGTCCGCTTCGCAGGACCGATTGAATGCAGCAATATTCGCTTTCTTACTGTTAACTGGCCGCATTGAATGAAATTGTAGTCTCAGATTGTTACAATGTACGACACACCCAATTATGACTTTAACATGTTCTCGTGAAATCGAATCGTGGAGAAATCACATAATATGTAGAAACCTTCATGGGGTATCCACATTATGTGATTTTACCCCAATTTGTCAGTACAACATGTTAAACCCGGTTTTTTTATTCCGTGGAAATCTGACGTTTAATGGTCTTGCCAGGCAAAAAGAATCTGACTTGTGGTGAGAAAAGGAAAGAAAAAATCAAGGGACGTAAATTACAGTCCTTGTATTATAATTTAAAATTATAATGTTTTTTTTTATTTACCAAAACATAAACCTTTTCATTTTTGATTGCGTAATTGAAGTAAAGTAAATTATAAATATTTTTGCGAGGTAAACGAAATTTAAGGCAGTGCCATTTTTATAATTATCATATATTGCAAACCATCGGTTCAAAATTATATTTTTTGCACTAAATTGTTCTACATATTTTACAATAAAAAATTGTATGGAATGTCTGTTCCAGTGGAATAATTCTGCCATAACCGAGTCTCAACCTTGACCATTTAATTGATAGTGTGTGTGACAATTTTATAATAAATGTTGGGGGTAGTGATGAGAGCAGTGACGTAGTAGGTAGGTACATGCCAAAGCGACCGTTCAAAGAGCTCTGAATAAAGGATTTAAGTACCCTGATGTTTTATTATTTTACTAGCTTCCACCCGCGACTTCGTCTGCGTGGACCCGGGATAAAAACTATCCTATATTTGAATCCAGGTTATAAACTATCTTCGTGCAAAATTTCATCTAAATCGGTTGAGCCGTTTAAGCGTGTTTGAGTAACAAACATCCAAAAATCTAAACATCTAAACATCCAAACTTTCGCATTTATAATATTAGTAGGATTTATTTCTAGTAAGTATTCTAATACCTTCCCAAAATAACGTACTTTATCTCCCACTCCAAACTGGCAAGTAGTTGAGGATTAATACGACAATTGGTTCGGAACACCACAACTATGACGTAAATATATCTATATTGCTTTACATTTCTTAAAATCCTACTAATATTATAAATCGTTAAATTCCAGAACATACCCTAACAATGTATGGGGGTGAGGTCATGATTCCAAGTAAAATCTTAATAGCGTGTTGTATTGTAACATATATTATATTCAAAGCCATCTATCTAACAACTCATAAGGGATGTTTGGTAGTTCGTTCCTCAATCACGCACAGGCAGAGATCAGATTACTCGGTTAAAAAATAATGTACTAGTTTTCATGAACAATCTGCAAACTACAATTTCTTTCAGTGTGGCCAGTAAACAGTAAGAAAGCGAAAATTGCCGCATTCAAACGGTCCTGCGAAACGGACTGCAAGATTGTTACTAACCGATGAGATAGGGCGAGAATACACAAAAATCGAGAGTATGTCGGGGTCATCTCATGATAGACGTGCTGCAAATGTAATAATAATAATAATAATAGCAATAGCCCAGCCACTAGTCCATCATTTTCACCCAATAACCCGTTTCATTTAGATTCCATCAACCATCAATAGGCCCTATACTCCTCAGCGGGTGCTGTCTCTGTGTGCGTCCCATGACACGGGCAGAGACAGCATCCGCTCGGTGTACTCCTTGCATTTTATTAAATTGTCAAAAGGGCCTCTACGTGTTGGCTCAGTTGGTACTTTGTAGGTACCTAGCTCCACGCACGCCTCCCAAAGGTCCGGGACGTCATTGTCCCGTGAGCGGGAAAGACATACATAATAATAATAATCTTTATTAATAAAACATAATAATAACAATTTGCATTAAAAGTCTTACATCTACATGGTGCATACATAATACTTGAGCCTGAACTAGGAAATTCCTGTATCTCAGGCTTTGAAGGAGTTCATGTAATTGCCTAAATAGTTAACAAATCATACAATCAGAGGAATAGATAAAAACGTGCACAAATTATATTCTAAGTTACAAAGTAAATGTTTACAACTAAAAGTAAATGTATTTCATAGGTATTCCCGTTCCGCTTTATCTTACAGCTTCATATGCAGCACGTGCAGTCCGCAACGCAGGACCGTCTGGTGCTCGTTACATGCTGTCAAAATTAACGACTGAAATAAAAACAGAAAACATTGTTTGCTCTAGCGCATGTATTCCTATGTGATCTTAGAGGATTCTGAAAGTGGTTCTGATTTTATATGATTAATATTATATCAATTAGCACGACTCTCCGTAGTTATTCTTATTCCAACCTACAACTACAACTACAACAGTTTGAATTTTTTTTTTCGAAATATGAGAATTACAGTGTAAAATATTAAAACAATATTCTTTAATACCCATATATTTTTTAATTTTCATTTAAATTTATTTGAATAAAATTTGTGAGAAAAAAACACTTGGCAGATCATGCAAATTCCATGGTCCAAATTGTGATTTTCAAGCAATTAGTCAGCCCCTCTAGCACACGACGGCCGCGACATACTCTCGCGCCGCGAGCCAGCTCGCTCGCGGTTGCGAAATTTCTCGGTCACGCTGTCAGTTTTCTCGATTTTCGTAGCACCACTTGGCACATCGAGAAAACCGGCCCAAGCGAGAGAGCTCTGTCGCGGTCGACACAGTGAGTGTCGCCATTTATCTGAAAAATAGTCCCTGATGCCATATTGCTGTATGGCAACACTGAATCGGTAGTAAAACATGGAGTAAAGAGTGAATGGCAAGCCTTATACTAGCAACGTCCCTAATCACGATAACTTTGTCTCTTTCTCTAAAGCTTCAAAATGAAAGAGAAAGAGTACATGACGTTTAAAAATATCCCGCGGGAAATAATTTGTCAATGTTAAAGAAATGTGAAGTGTCAAAATAAAATATATAATATTATCTAGTATTTTAAACAGAAAACTCCCGTGCCGTGACCTAAGAATATAATACTCACATTACTCACTGCCGTGAGATTCTCGTGCTTTCTAACAATGACTTTTAAAACAGAAGAGTTATTTAATGCGTTGCTGTAAACGGAATCGGAATCGAAATAAATGCAGACAGCCCAAACAGGATAATACTTTGCTTCATTTCGATGATTTCGATCAGTCTGAATCGAGGAACTTAGAGAACACAATATAGTCCGTTAGAATAATAATATTCTCCATGAAGAGCTGCTGGATTTTCGCCGAATACGAACACACATGGAACAGACATGGAAACATGGTAGAAGGTAACGTGAGTTATTAATTATTAGGGTCGCTTCAGACCGGACTGGCAGCGGCCGTCAGCGGCGCGGCGGGCACTTTCCGTGTTAAATAATTTTAAAAGTATGTAGATAAAGTTTAAAATTATTTGACACTGAAAGCGCTCGCCGCGCCGCTGCCATTCCGGTCTGAAGCGGCCCTTAGTTCCTAGATGGTTCCTAGGAAGAAAAAGTTCATCAATCACTTTAATCTAAAATATTGTCGTAATTAAGTATGTTTGGAATCATAAGCAATGCATAATCAGCGAGTAAGTATCCTTCAAAAACTATGTCAACCTTCCACAACTGATTGACCTCAAACAGTTATTATATTTGGACAACTGTTTATTCATTGTATTTACCAAGATTTCTAACAATACTCAATTCATTCCAGGGACTGGTTGTGGAGTCAAAAGTCAAGAATATAGTGCCACTGTGGAAGCAGACATTATGGACACCAAAAACTGTATCTTATGAGGCTGTTCACTAATGTATTTTAAAGATGATCAGTGTTGACTATTATACCAAAAAAACCTTTATCTTCCTCTTAAGTATCACTATCGGTTAAGCTTAGTGGATAATGAAACAATGGCTGTAAAATGGTAAGGGCAATTATATTGATAGCATATAATATATGATTACATCAATGGCAGCATTCTCGCACAGACTTGCCAAATTTAGAAAGATATTTTTAGTTTTTGGTAGGTTATTTTTGTTAATATTAATTTGAAATCTGGTTTTAAACGTTTATTCGTATTCTATCGTGTTCTTAATGATTATATTTTTCCTCAACACTATGACATAAGTACCAAACCATATAATCATTGTCTAGTTACTCATAACACAAAACCTTAATAAGCTTACCATGGGACTTATTCAATTTGTGTAAGCATGTCCTCTAATACTACCTACCTGCCCGTACACTCTCATCCATGAGAGGAGGCCTGAGCCCAGCAGTGGGACCTATATAGGCTGATTTATTCTTTTTATTATTATTATGTCCCCTGGTACCTACACATCTATTTTCTTATTAACTTAATTTAATTTTCTTGTATGGCATAGTTGTATTAAAACATATAATCTAAACAAGTAGTCAAAAGCAATTTAAATACCTTTGTAATAATTGTAGGTCAACATCAAGTATTCCTCTAGCTACTAAACTAATATTTATAAAATTCCCAATGAAAATGGAGGGATATTTTCATAATTAAAAAATTAAAATATATCAAACTCATAGTCATCATAGTACTAAGTATTATAAAGCTTAGAAAGACAATTCATGTTGAAACGGTCCCTAATTTTAGTCTGGTTCAAATCTAGAAAGGACTTGTCATATTAATTTTAACCTTTCATAGTTTTTACACTAAGTATAGTATAGGTAGGCATACCTTAGTAGTTAAGTCACTTAAAACCTATTGTATTGTTAATGATGTGTATGATCATATCAGTAATAAAGCATAAGAAAACACAGGTTATTGTTATTATTTGACTGACACTAGGGGTAAGGATAGGTAGTTTAGCTAACAGATGTCTATTATTTCCTTGTCATTAAGTTATTGTTATTATGGATTTATTTATATGAACACTTCACTATTATTAAAGTGATATAAATTCTGTTTTTAATTTTTATTTAATTTGCCTTATTAGTTTGTATGTTTGGGTCATGAAGCAGTTACTAAATATACTTTTTATAAACCAATTTGGCTGAAATTTGCTATACTCATGTAAGTTTGGTGACAAGGCAAAATTATGGCCACACCGAGCTGAGCTGATGGTGGAGACTGAAGGTTGCCATAGCAACTTCTAAACTACACTAGATAGTCCCCCGTCGTATTTGAGCTCATTGGAACCCTCTCTAGTAGTTGACTGTTCATGACTGTAAAAAAAGTACAGTCAGCAATAAAAGCTACTATTTTTTGAGAGAAAATGATTAAGTAATACCACGACGGTGGAAAACAAGCGATCGAATTCACTGTGTTGTCCGCCAGAGACGATTGTCGGACCCTCACTTTCAAAATAGCGGGTTCTCGGGTGCCCTGCCCCCTTATTCTGTAACTTGTTTTAAGCTGACCCACAAATATATCTTGACAACGCGATGCATAGTAAATAAGCGTAGGTAGAGGTCTAGTTTCGTAACGGGTGACCGGCGGGGTGAGCCTCATTAGCGTGTAGCGAATAACAGCCCAGGTTCCTAACACAACACAACACCCACAGGGCAAGTAAGTAGTCTGCGTCTGCTGTTTTCTGCAAGCTAAAAGTCGGAAGTTGATACCTACCTCCTTCCCCACATGAACTGCTCCTTCATTAGATTGGATTACATTCAAACCAAAAACTGAAAAAGAACTTCCAAGATTATATTTTATATAGGTATGCACCTAGGTACCCATATGATGCTTTTGTAAGTAGGTAATACCTCACCTCAATTCGCACGTAAGTCCTACTTATCATTTAGAAAGAGGGCTGTCGCGTCGGAAAATTTAATGAGTAACTGCAGATAATTCCATTAATTTAGCGAGAAATTGTGCATCATCCTTAATAATCCTTATTAATTTAGGTATATGACTGTATGACTTGTGATGGGAAATAACTAATCTAAGCAAGCAAATTATTATACTTCCTAAAAGTACCTAGGTAAGTATACCTAGCCAAATCTATACCTAGTCAACAGCGAAAGTAAGAACACTTTTACACTTGATTTTGAAAAACTGTTAACATACCTACTTCTGCTATTGACTATAGGTACCTACCTAAGTAGGTAGCGGATCCAGGCAAAGCATCTGAGGGGCTACCGCGAAACCAAAACGAATTTCGTTCGTGTATCTCCGTCTCTGTTGCACTTGCTAGTTCGAGCGACAGAGAGGAAGATACACGAACGAAGTTCGTTTTCGTTTCGCGGTAGCCCCTCTGAGTCGTTACCAAAATCGTGCTGAAATCAGACCACAGGTCCCCAAACGGTGTCATGCCCCCCAAAGCATTATTAGAATTCTGAATCTAGACAGTTGTTGCTCTCTCACAATATTTTCTTTAAATATTTTACAAGTACAAAGCAAAATTATTAATAGTTTTCAAATTTAATCAAATTAGGTATAGGTATTAAAAAGGACACTAAATATCATTACATTTAGGTATGTGTCCCTAATTAACTTAAAATTAATAAAAAAAAATGTGTGCTCTTGTTCCTTAAGTGAGTTCAATTATCAAGTTATTATCGCTGTCGCGGTCTCCACATCTCGAAGACAATGTATCGCATTTTGACGTTGAGACGCGAATAAAGCGATATATTTTGTCGCTCTAAAGTGCACTTGTGATACGAGTTTCGAGAGTCTATCGCGTCCAACTGTCAGCGACAAAAAAAAATTCGCTTTGACATATGACCGCGAGACAAGAAGCGTCTCGTGATACGGATTCGCTATGTCGCTCCTTGTATCGCATTTTGACCCGCGAGAGAGCTCGCGCGCCGTCGTGTGCTAGACGTGCTGGACAACTCGTTTGACGGTTGGATAGCAATTAGTAAGATTCTGATTAATTCGGGTTGACAAATCATGACATGTGTACACCCTTCGGAATAAGGATTTAAGCAGTACACCCCATATCAGGCTTTTAGCAGGGCAGCGACAGCGCCGACAGCTGTCAGAAATAAGGAGACGCTATCGGCCCGTGTAGCATATCTTGGAACCAGGATCGAAAAATGTGCAATATAAGCAAAAACAGATCGGAAGAAAATAACCATTATTCATCATCATCATCATATCAGCTGAAAGACGTCCACTGCTGGACATAGGCCTCCCCCAACGAGTGCCAAAGTGACTGGTCCTGCGCCACCCTCATCCAGCGGATTCCAGCAACCTTTACCAGGTCATCAGTCCACCTTGTGGGGGCCCTACCCACGCCGCGCCTTCCGGTACGGGGTCGCCACTCGAGAACCTTTCCGCCCCAACGGCCATCGATTCTACGTGCTATGTGCCCCGACCACTGCCACTTAAGTTTAGCGGTTCGGAAGGCTATATAGTCTCCGCAGCAGAACCAAGGTAACCGATATCGGTTACCTTGGTTCTGCTGCGGATAGCCTCATTTCTGATGCGATCACGCAGAGAAACTTCCAACATCTCTAGGAAATTCCAGCTTCTTTGAGCGGTGATGTTGTACCTCTTCTGGGTGCACGATGTGCAGCCCTAGGTAGATACTTCTTTTGTGCATGAGTGTTCCGCAGGAGCAGAGAAAATGCATTGCTGTTTCCTCTGTCTCCTGGCAGAACCTGCAAGTTGCGTCCTGTTTCATACCCATTCGAAACAGGTGCTTGTTTAATTTGCAATGTCCTGTCAGAATTCTCATGCAAGTTCATCTGCTTTTTCATTTCCTACTATGTCGGAATGTCCTGGTAACCATCTAAGTATGACTTTGTTGTTATTAGCCAGGGTGTTTGAATTGTTTTAACAGTTCTGGACTAGGGATAGGTGACCTACTTGGAAATGTTAGTTCCCTGTTCCCTAGTAGTTACGACAGCTGCGATAATAAATTATAGAAATAACCGGCCAAATGCATGTCGGGCCACGCGCAGTGTAGAGTAGTTGCCTGTCTGTATTTTTTGTGTGTTGGTTAGATACTATAGTTTTCCTTTTAAATTCATTATTATGTACTACTGCCACGATTTTTTTCACATTCTCAGTAGCAGCTATTTAGCCGACAGGGGGTGGGGACACTTGAGTCTTGACTCTAACAATATTGGGGCTTTAATGCCCAATATCACACAAATTGATCACTAAGTTGAAAAATGGTTATGAGAAATCCACTACTTTTTTTGAACCAGCTATCAAATTATACCTCACGCTATGGGTTTAACGAGAAGAAAATGACATCCCCACTTTACGTGTCAGGGAGTACCTTACTGGAGGTACCTTAAAAAAATGTTTTTCATAATTGTGTTCTACCACTAGCTTCTGCCCGCGACTTCGTACGCGTATAAATTGTGGATTAGATGATATTCTTATATTTAACCATACGCATACTACTGACAAATATGAAAATAAATATTTCCATAGATTGTGCGTGTAACAGTTCAAATTCTCTTCGAATCTAAATAAATACCCTCATAAACTTCGTCGTCAATAATATTATATAGATGCCCAAAGTACTTTGCAATGTCCTGCTATTGGCATCTATATAATAATATTATATTATACGGGGAGGCAAGCGAAGCCGGAGGCCGAACTTTACGTTGGAATGAAAGGCCCAAAGAGAGAGTTCCCTTTAGAGAGTCCGTAGGACACTCATTATCTTCGGGTGTCTTGCAAGCAAAACCCAAGGCCCGAATGCCCGAAGGTAAAAGGGGAGACAAGCCAAGCCGAAGGCTGAGCTTTTCGTAGGAATGAAAGGCCTATACTCGTAGCATGCTTTTAGAGACCGCTCCCTAGGCAAACCCGCACGGACACTTACAATCCCTAGGTGTCTTGCAAGCGGAACCTGTGGCCAAAGTACTGAAGATGAGCGGTGAGGCAAGCGAAGCCGAAGGCCGAAGGCCTGAGGGCGAGCCCTCACGGACACTTACTGTCGCGTAGGTGAGTGGCGAGGCGAGGTAACTCTCGTAGGTGAGTGGCGAGGCAAGCGAGACCAAAGGCCGTGCTTTTCGTTGCAATGAAAGACTCGAAGCATTCCTTCATAAAGCGCTCTAAATGCGCCCCCATGGATCTCCTGGTGTCTTGCAAGCGAAACCTGAGGGCGAGCCCCCACGTACACTAACCATCCCCAGGTGTCTAGCAAGCGAAATCCCAGGCCAAAGTTCCGAAGGTGAGCAGCGGTGCAAGCAAGGCAAAAGGCCGAGCTTTTTGTTGGAATGAAAAGCCCAAAATATTCCTTTAGGGATCGCCTCTCCCAATAATATTTCTGAGTCACGGGAGTTTTCTAAATAAAAAATTTGGTAGCTATATACTCAATTCACCGCGGAATGTTGTTTTGTCCAAATTTTATACCCCATACGTTAATGTTGGTGATGATAATTCGAGATAAGTATTCAACTTATCAAACTTTAGATGACTTCTGATTTCATAACGAATATAAGAAGGAAGAGATCAAAGTTGCTGGTTTTTCAATATCAACAGCGACGTCGTCAGTAACTGAAGTTCCAACATAATTAGGTCTCTAATGCCTAAAAGTTACTATCGGTTGAGATATCAACCAGTTTTGGTTAAAGTTATATAAGTCTAGCCGTTTAGCACTACTTTTCATCCCATGGTTTTTCACGTTTTATCTATATTTTGCTAAAAGTTGAAAAAGGGGTTTCTTTATACTTTTCAATCAAGTATATGCATGGCAATTTTCAAGTCTTTAGCTCATGGATTCAAGGAGTTCCCATACAAAGTTCAACCCTATTTTTTAACCCCCTTGCACCATCATATTTTTTATAGCCTATAACCGGGCCGGGGATTTTTTCGACAGATTAGTAAAGTTTGCGCTCGATTCTCCATACAAACGTAGTTACGTTCTCATTTTAAAACTACGTGTTGGATTGTAACGAAACTTTGCATATACAATGACATGAGATATATCTATGTCTGTAATTAGTTTATGTAGCTTGAGATACCATAGTCAAACAAATACAGCGAATTTAAATTTTTCATACAAACCTTGATTTGCTGTATTTCGTTTGTTTTATAAATTGGAACCATATAAACTAATTACAGACATAGATATACCTAATGTCATTGTATATGCAAAGTTTCGTTAAAATCCAACCAGTAGATTTAAAATGAGAGCGTAATGGGAAGGTGAAATTCGGGCCAGCTTACTTCGGACTCTTAAGCCGTTTTTACGTGATGCGTAGTCGAATAAACAGACAAACAGATAAACAGACAATTTATTATAATATATGTAAGTACCTATAGATTTTGTCGGCATGATTGATTTATACACCCATGCCGAATTGCAGCTTTCTCAGCTTAGCTCAATGACCCATACTACTGTAAGGGTGACGAGGGTGACGCTGACGGACAGACGGACATGGCGAAACTATGTAGGTATAAGGGTTCCTTGTTGACTATGGAACCCTAAAAACCCTGATGATAATAATACGTAAAGTACTTACACAATGTAAGTAGTGTTGTAAGTAGTGTTCCTAAGAGATAAACTAAAGTTGCGTGAGCTCTCAAGGGTGCGCCGTGTGTGAGACTGAGAAACCTGCCATTAGGAGACGCTACACGAGCGAAATCGGCAGGACTGCCAAGCAAGGTCACAGAAAATCTAGTATACTGTGACATTGATGGTTGGGTTGGCCGCCGCGTGCTTCCGAGACCTGTGCAGTCCTAGCGATAGCGGCCCGTGTATTGCTTTTCCTTTTGTCTCTTGCGTCGACAAAGTGAATCCTCAAATCAATAAAGAGTTTGAATAGCGCATTTGTATTTTATAGTTTTATGCGTCCATGGGCTAAGTTGAGGTCGTTACGTTTTATTACTACCTACTTAATTGGAATTCTTCACGTGACACCTAAAGGGCCTAAATATGTCATAACAAAATATATTGATAGACAGTATTGTGTGCTAAAGGGAAGCCAAGTAAGCACGAGAAAAATCGAACTCGTTAAAAAAAGCCAGTTGCGTTGCGTTGCGTTCCGGTCGAACCGCACAGCAGCCGTACAGTACGATTACTGTTAGTTAAGACCTGACAGATGGATTGCCTTCATTTAATTTTCAACTTTAATCTTATACAAATAAAATAGTTATTACTAAATCGGTAGATGTGGGTAACAGTATTCTGAAAAATGCTTTATCTAACGATATTAAAGTTGAAAATTAAATGAAGGCAATCCATCTGTCAGGTCTTAACTAACAGTAATCGTACTGTAGTCGCGCGCTTGTCGACGCCTGCCCACCGATAAGCCATAAGTGCGTCGCGATGACAGCTCGAGAGGATTTGGAGGTTGTAATGCAGCTACCTAATAGGCAAAGATTCCTACTGTTTTTTTCGATGCCATTCGAACTAATTTTTACCGAGGAACAAATGTTTGTATGGGAGCAACTATAATTAAAGTACATAAATAGACAAAAAACCGGTCAAGTGTGAGTCTAACTCGCGCATCGACAAAATAGGATGGGAATGGACACTCGGGTAGAAATTGAAAATGAATTCAGATGGCTCTATCGATAAATTTAAGGCGTTTAATTTGCGCGAGCGCGTTGGCGAGGGTTTAATTTGTTGTTAAAGGTTACTCCCAACAACAAGGCGTGGACTATGTATGACAAGACATTCAGTCCTGTGGCTCGCCTTAGCCCCATAGCATACGAGCTTACGAGCAATCATAGCGATTGCAGCTAAAGTAAATTGAAAACTACGACATTTTGATGTGGCATGTCCTTAACGGATCAGTCAAGGAAGAAATTTGTGTCAAACAACCTGAAGGCTTCTACGTCGGAACTATACGCGTTTGTAAACTCAAGCGCAGCCTATATGGGTTGAAACAAGCACCACGTTGCTGGAACTCTTGTATTACCGAATTTTTAGAAAATTATGGCTTCCAACAAAGCGAAGCAGATCCTTTGCCTGTATAATGTATATGAGAATTAGAGGCCAGTCCAGAGTCTTAATCGGACTTTACGTTGATGATGGAGTTGTGGCGTCAAATACGACCGCCGCAGCTGACGAGTTTATTGAGGAACTTAAAACAAGGTTCAAAATAACCTCCCTCCTATTTCCTCGGAAATCAAAACGGATGAAATAGAGAAATAACACTCAGTCAAGAAAATTACACGAAATAGGTTCTTGGAAAGTTCGGTATGCTGAACAGCAAACTAACGCCGACGTCCATAATCAAAGAATGTATCAACGATACAGAAGCGAGCGTAGAAAACGCCCCAACTTTTCCTTACAGACAAGCTGTCGGAGCCCTTACATACCTGGCAGTCGGAACAAGACCCGATATAGTGTGTTACGCTGTTAGCAAAGCGAAGCACATGCTTACTGGAAACTGCAATAGCTTGAACTGGAACGGAGTGAACTGGAGTGGAATGCGCGGTATAAATACAGCTTCCCCAGCACCGCAGCCCGTAAGGATCTGAGCCTCGATGAGATTCCGCTGCGGTCTCACTACCTTCAGGCGGGTGCCATTACACAGCTTCGGCGGAGATAGGTTCC
This sequence comes from Epinotia bilunana, assembly GCA_947049275.1. Classification (NCBI taxonomy): domain Eukaryota; kingdom Metazoa; phylum Arthropoda; class Insecta; order Lepidoptera; family Tortricidae; genus Epinotia; species Epinotia bilunana. The sequence goes on along the minus strand of OX346252.1, from coordinate 31,193,387 downwards.
GAAACAGCATAATAGGGACTCCGATTTTCAGGGTCAAAGTGTGCGCTGGTAACCCTGATGCGCTCAAAGAGTTTAAAAATTCCACCGGGTATGTCGTGGCAGTTCCCTCATCTAAGACAGTTTTAATCGAGCTGTAGACAGCGTTCTCGCCTTCAATTTGCGTTAAAATTCAAGCGTTAACAGCAGCAGCCTGGTTCAGAAGCCCGAGTATCCGCTGTTAATCTTGTTTCACGTTCCGTAATAGTCTCGGAAGCTCGCGACAACGAATGGCGTTCACGGTCGTGGCCGAGACGTGCTATCTTCACTGTTTTCAAGGAATCTAGAAGCCCGGGAAGCTTCTTCGGACTCCTGAGATCATGCCACTCGTTTTCTGGCGGCCTCTCTAGAAATTCGTGTCAGGTTCGATCTCTTTCTTGAAGGCATTTAGAGTAATAACGTTTTTGGGAATTTTGGCACATAATTTTGTTATTTGACAGATTTGACAGAATAAAATAAACGTGTGAGTATCTACTCTACATTAAAAAAAACTATTTATATACAAAAACATACTTACTGAATTCAACCCCATTTTTTAATCCCTTTGCACCCTTATCTTTATAAATTTTATACCCTATTGCGTGGCCGAAGATCCATTGAACGTTTTAGTGAAAGTTGCATATTAATCCATTCGATACTTTTCCCACGATATATACCCGGACACAAACAGACAAACAGAAAACATAACACTCCTTTTCGTTAGGCTGTCGTATTAATAAACAGATAGATGGCGCTGTTGCGTCAAGTAACGACGACTTTATCCAAATATTCTCAAATTTGCCCTGTGGGTAACCGTAACTCCATCAAACTTTTTATACGTTTAATATGGTTTGTTGGAGTTCAGACGCCGGCAAAATCAGGAGAATGACCTTCAAAATGCGTGGAAATTGGTGAGGTTCTGCATCGCGCTATTGAAATTTTTAATGTATGCTGTATAAATACAATTTCCTTCAAGCTCTACTTATTATGTCTCTCTGACAACCTCAACGAACTTTCACGTTTATAATATGTAGGAGATAGACAGGTTGCTGTAGAACTAACAAATGAGAAATGTAACAAATAAAACTATACTATTCTTACAGAATGGAACCTTTGGCTGACACTAAGATTATTCATGTCTTCATGTCATCTTATAAAACTTTATCACCACTTTTTGCTAAGAAGATAGTTTTATCTCGGAAATCATCCCTTCAGAGGGTAAAACTGTTTGGGTAGGCGATAATTAGGGTTCCGCCTACAATAATTTAATAGCAATCATTTTTCTGAGACATTTTCACAATTTCTACGCGGACGAAGTCGCGGGCAACAGCTAGTATTATATAAGGCAGACCCACAGATTACGCAGCGCAACATGCCTCCAGACAATAGAAAGTAGTCAGCTTCTGATAAATTACCCCATAAGTAAAGACCCCATAAGGAAACTAACCTATATTATCTACCGTCCCATACATCACTTGTACTGGGGATTAGGGTGGCTCTATGGCATAGTAACTGCTTGATGGTTGACGGAACTGTGTGACGCAGCTTTACGGCATTACAGTGCGTTATCTATTGCGACTACATATTAAGTAGGTGTGTCTTGTAATTAAACTGACTACTGCGTCCACAAATATCTGAGGCACAATATAAACATAATATTCAATTCACTAACGACAGGACAGAGGCAAAGTCGCAGCGCAGCTATAGTAGGAATGAGACAGCAATACTTAAGTATCTTTAATAGGAGTGTAGACTCGAAAATTATTATTACTCCAAAAGAAAGAAAGTAAAAAATATGCCTAGTAACGAAAATCCCATTCAAATTGCGTTTTGCGAAAAAGGGACAAAACATACCCCTTCTTTCTTACAACTTTGGACACTTATAACTTTGTGATTATTTATTCTCTTGCGTTGATTTTTTCTCCATTTGACTACATTTTTAATCCTTTTTCGAAAAAATATGACATCATTGATTATTTTATTTAGTGTCTATACACCCCTATTCTAACAACCACAACAACCACCCAAGCAACACAAGTGCAACCTGTGAAGTGACTACACCAAAAAAGCCTACAGTGCACTGCGCGTCCTGTACACTAACGCCTTCGGGGGTTGTTGGGGCTGCCCTAGCCCTGGCCCTGGCCCTGGCCCTGGCGCTGCAGGCTGCAGCGCGTCAGGAATGTTCGCCGCGCGGAGAACCGACATTTTCCAAGCCGTGATGCGCAAGCGGGTGGCGTCCCTGGGCAAGCGCGTGCGGCGCAGTATTATACCAATACCCTCCTAAAGGTGATCGCTGAGAGGATGGACAGCCCTATCCTCGCGCACTGGATGTCCTTGCATGTCAATTGTAATTATAATTATACTTTCTACTAACACACCTAAGATAAGTTATTATATTACTAACATAATATGGACACAGTATAGAAGAATAATACAGTAGGTAATCTGAGGCCGTTTAGGAGCGTTCGTTACCTACTTTCGCTCGATGCGCAGGGCTGTGTCAAGTTTGTGGCTTGGCATACCTATAATACTAATTTTGCTTTTAAGTATGCAAAGTATTTCTGTTACAGTTTAATAGACAATAATGTATAAACAAATTAATAATATTTTAGATAGTTGGGTATGTGTTTTTAGTTTCCCACTTCATGGAATATTTTAATACTACTATACTATGCCTAAAATATTTCCTAGTAAGTTTAATAGTTGCTAAACTGCACTAGGTTGGTAGGTGCTTAGTTACAATCCTATTCGGCTCCTTTTGATATCGTGGCACTGGCGGCTCGCTGTCTTCATACCTACGAGGCGGCTTCCTTTGACGTAACGAGTGAGAACGAGCGAACACCGCAACGGCGCGGCCCCGATTGAAGCATTCTCCATCATTCCCGAAGGCTATGTCTGTGTGCGTACCGAACACGCGCGCATGTGTGTAGCCGTGCGATGTACCTTTGTTCGAAGTTTATCTACTGTTCCTATACTGTGATATGGATGTACTTGTATATAGGTACTTAATTTATATCCGAAATAAATGCTTTCATTTCATTTCATTTCTAACTATGTAGGTATGTGCGCCTCTGTCAGTTGTGGTGATAAATTGCACCGTTTGTAGTTTGCTACATAGACACAACCCTATTTGTAGAGCCGTTCGAGTGCATCAAATATTTTTGCAAGTGTGAAACATAATTGTGGCGGTTCTGGTGCCATTTTTTTTATTCGAGTCTAGTACTCTAACTAGTTCATAAAATGAACCTTATCAGGGGACCGGTTTTTGACTTTCGAGCGCTCGACTCTTTCACTCGAAAACGGTCAAAATCGATGAAATGCTATTTTTGAAATACGAGTGATAGAAAATTGAAAAAACGAGTGGTATTGACCACTCGTATTCAATTCTATCGCTAGAAAATTTTGACACTTCTCTGTTGTATCTATTTAACTTTGGTCTGACTATTAATTTAAAAGAAAAGATAGATATATTTAAATAAAATATATTGATTCGATGCTAATTGATTGGCTGGTGTACGATTATATTTAATTTATTGCCGAATTTTGTGATTGAAAACCAAGATCGTTAGTCTATTGGCGGGAAAATAAGCGTTTATTCGCTACACTACTTACTTTTGTTTTTTTTTCTGTTATGAAATGCATAATATATTTAAAATCAATCTATATTATAAGTAGATACACAACTTCCAATAAACTACAATTCTCTCTAGTAAGTATGCTGAAAATTAATATTTGAAAAACCGGTAATTATCTACTTTTTGCATACAACGAAAGGCAAAGTATTGATAGCCATCACTAGCTTTCGTGATGATTTCAAAAATAACTATTATTTGGTTCATGCGAAAATAATAGTGACAAATATTTGTGTGCGAATATTTTCTACCGTTCGCTTTTGTTTGATTTCGAGCGGTCGAAAGTCAAAAATCGGTCCCCTGACCGAACCTATAGAAGTCTATAATGAGAACCTAACTTATTAAATTACTAATTTACTTCCATGTTACTTACCTCGAAAATTTCAGGGAACATTTCGAACAGAACAAAAATTAACGGTTAAATAAAGATAATTTATTCAAAACGATATATCCTAACCAATATAAATTGTTTGCTAAGTACCTATAATACTCAGTGGCAACTGCACTCACGCACCTCCTGTTCTACGTACAACAGAAACGTGTAGCACAAATACCAAACATTTTCAGTACTTACAATATAGGTATATAAAATAATGATCTACACGATATTGTAAAATATAAATGTAAATATTACATTCATCCAAGCAAATATAAGAACTAGGTACTACTAATCCTTAGTCAATAAAAGAACAAAACATTCATAATTATTTGTGGCACAAGGATAGGGGCGGGGCTAGGGGCGTCAAAACCTGGAGCAATTACCGTGAGTACATTGGAATACCTACCTCATATTAGCGAACTTACAGCGCTAAAATGTCAACTTCGTGATATTCCTGAGTACGAGTGATTGCCGCTCCACACGATCCATCATACAGGACGCTGCTATGCGGTAGAACGAGACATAAATATGTCTTACTCCCTTTAACGCATAGTTGCGTCCTGTATGATGGGTTAGGATGGCCCTGTTCGGTGCATGTGCATCGAACACGTGACAGGCCGCTCGCGCCCCGCTCGCGCCCTACTATGGCGATGCGGTCGTTTCCTAAAGTTAGTGCGTTTTATGACACCGTCGCGATCGCATTCTAACATTTTATAACATTTAATTAACCTTAACATTTTACTTATTTAATTAACATTGTAGTAGTGTAATATATAACAATTGACGTTTAAACTCTATCTTTTCATTCCACCAAACAATCGCCTACTTGCACCCCAACAGGCCCATCGTGTGGAGCGGCCATGAGAATTAGAATCCCAGGTAACCCAACCAAGATTATACACTGTTAATATACTTATAGCTAAAGAGGTACCTACAACAGAACATGTAATTCAGAAATGAAGTAACGAATAAAAATAACCGTAAAACTTACACAGTTCTGTGATACAAATTATTTACTTACTGATTATAATTATAAAGGGTATAACAAAATCGTTAGTTTTCAGTGTTGAAGGCTAAATGATACCTAACGTATGGCCCCGTATTTACGACTGTATTCCTGACTTCCGCCGATTCGAGTTACCTACGTACCTACAATAAATACACTACAAAGTGTTGGTCACTGAAATAAAAAGAGGTGTACAAAAGATAGCCTTAACAACTACATACTTATTAGGAAAGTAATGAAAGAACTTTGTCCCTTTTGGACATTACACACCGCGATTTGTGTAAACATCTAGCATGTAGCAGTAAGCCGTGAACTTGGTCTTCCACTTTTCGACTCTATTATAAATACAGACAGGTTTAAAAGCGAACAGTACCGCAGTTAACAGGAATATTCCGTTTAGGGTGTTGCTGTTTGTATCTAGGTATATGCACTATAAGTAGGCATTCAAATTCAGTGATTTCTCTCAAACTAAGTGTGCTAGCTCTATACTTTCTATTGGTATGTACCTACACTGGAAATGTGGCCACATGGTTATGCCCAGGTTGTTGTACTTACGCAATAAGTGCATTCCAATTTCCTAGGCACCTGTAGTAGTCATATCGAGCGCCCAAACCCTTACCCATACCTACCCTTGGTCAAAAGTATTGAGTAAGTATAGGTAACCCTTCTCTTTTTAACTTTTATACAAACTATTTTTTAACAGTTACAAAACACACTGTGACGAAAAACATACGATAACTTTAGTCCATATTATTTCGAAGTACATTAGAAAACGGAGGCTTACAAAACACGGGTTTACCAACAATAAAATCATGAATTGCATTTTTTCCATGCAATTTTTTATAACGTCAATTGAAGTAGTTCTAAGGAAGAATTAAATATGACGCACGTACGTTTTGTACCGTCAGCGTCATATAGTTAGTAGCAGCCAAGGTAGCCAAATATTTCGGTACACGTCTCTATTACTGTAAGAATAAGGGTGTGTTACGAAATATTTAGCTACCCTGGCTGCTACTAACTATATGACGCCGACTGTACCTACCTACTCAATACTTTTAGCCAAGACTGTGATGTATAGATACATCAATATCGATCCTATAAAATAACAGGGGCATCATTTCAGGTGAAAACATTAAATAAACGACAATTATGTAAATATTACAGTATTATAATAATGGAGAGCTCCCTATGTTTAAAATATACCTACAAAATCGACTCAGCTAATAATTTTAAATACCAACCGAGCATTACTTAAACATCCTTTGGTTACAATATTTGGGTACCTACATATGTCTAAACCCTAATATTAATAAAAATTGGCTCACTCTGTAACGTATGCTCCTTTTAATTTAAGTACTAATGGAAAAATTATGACGCAAACATAGAAAAATTATTGTCAACAATATGATTATTTTAATTTCGTGTTTGGTAATATCTAGTCATAAAAAAATAGTTTATGGTTAATTTACACCCATGCGCACAAAATGTAAAATAACAATTTTATCAGACTTCATGTGTTTTACACAGTAGGTACTTACACCAACATCAATTACAGAGCAAGTAAGCGCACAGCAAAAAAATATGATTGTTATTCTTTAGATATACCTAACTGTCTAGATCACACACGGGGAGAGTCCTTGGTCAGTAGTCCTAGCTGCCCGCGCTGGTGCAATATATTTGGGGTTTGGCAGTATTTAGCTGCTACTGGTGTAGGGAGTACTTCATGTGATCATAGTAGGCATGTGCGGAGGCGGAGCTGACGGTGGGCAGCGGCGGCGCGGCCGAGCCGGTCGGGGGCAGCGCCGACAGCGCCGGCAGCGACGTCGGCGGCGGCGATGCGTAGGCTTTGCGCTCCGGCAGCGCCGGCAGCGGGGTCCCCAGCCCGAACCCGCCCAGCCCCAGCGACCCGCCCCCGAGCATCTGCCCGTGCACGCCGCGCATCCCTGCGAACATCGACGGTGTACCTGACGAACAAAAATGAAATAACTTGACATTTACTGTATTATTTCAAAAAAATGTTACTTTCGCCCATTCGTATCTTAGGTAATCATTCGCTTTCGCAACACATAATAAACTATTAAAAGTCTTCCGTTATGTAGTCTCTGAAACTTGAAATGCGCTTTGTAACAAACTAAAATAGGATATAGCTAGGACATACATAAAAAATCATTTAACAGAATTCCATCATAACATTAGATATCGCAACACTTCATTAAATAAAATATTCCGGTGTAAGTAATTGGCTCGTCGTATCAGTCACCGAGTTTTCCGCTAAACGTTGGCCGCGGTGGGGTGGTGTTGATACACGGACAAGACAAGCGATTTGTGAAACATGTATCCGATTAAATTTACGCGTATAATTGGTGGCGTCGGCGTCGGCGCGGGCGCGTTCCCATCGATCGCGGCGAGCGCCTGCGCCGCGTCTGTTGTCGGCACCACGTGCACGCCTCTGGTAATCGTCGTAATTTAAACAAACCCACCACTGCTCCCGATTGGACGGTATTAGGTATTAAACCCAACTGGTTGAATCTATTTTCTTAGAATTTAAAGACATGCGTTTTGTGTTGTTAGATGTTGCGCGTTACCCGCTACAAGAATTATTACCTACGTACCTACCTACAAATATGAAATAGTTAGCATTCCTATTCCACTTTTTCTCATTTCGTATGACACACTGGCCAAAACATGAGTGTGAGGACACTCAAGGTTTGAGGTTTTGGAGGAGGACCCACGTTATAAAAAGGTGTCTATAAGTTTACCATGTTGTATTAATAGCTGTTGGTTCTCCGAATAATAATACTAAGTATTAAGTCTTAATAAAAAAAATGGTTACTAATTTACATGCGTGAATATAGCTAATGGATAGTATAAAGTTAGAGATTAGGTACTTGGCAGCAGAATATGTTTACAATCCTCTTATGCTATAATGCTAATTTTATAATCATTATATCCTGCCGAACCGCTGAAGAACAGTATGTAGTCTTTACTGCAACATGATAAGCACCTATTAAAGACAATATACGCTGAAGGGATGACCTATGAAAAAGAGGAAGTGAGAAGTTGTGTTCCAGTTCAAGTGGTTGAGTAACAAGGACCGCGATCAGCGCGGTGCGCGCGGTTGTCATCACGCGCCGTGCGCGCTCGTAGATCACGGCTCGCTGGTAAATGCTCTCGAGTGGGCAAGCGACGAGAGACACGCGCCGGCGCACCCAACTCTTCCAAATAACGATACGTACTTTAAACGCTCAGCTAAAGATTTATAGGATTTTAAGAGGCATGCTTGCTTCGAGCTGTGGGAAATGACTGCTACAATAAAGATGATTAATCCTGATACATCGTTTTGAAATGCGGAACTAAATATACTGCATACATAGCACCTTGTTACAGATTTGTAATATTTTATGATTATCGCATAAATACTTTCGCCTGCAAAATACTGTGAATCCTGAATGCCGGAAATCTGCCAACAAACTTTTGAAATACATGAAATTACAGGCGTAATGATATTTAATTATTCACGCTCGTGCTCAAATTATCAGTAATAAAAATGAAAACGGACTGAGTTGGCAGGTTCGCCCGAACATCGGTTGACGTCAGAATTCGCATTAAGGATTCACGGGGACGCAATATTCCAGAATAAAATGTAGATACATGCATATGTCAAATCAAGCGTGTGAAATAAGACTACCTTGTAATCATTTACTTTCAGACCGTGTGTCATTAACTCCCTACACCTGTCCAAATTGAATTACACACGTGAATTTGAGAAACGCATTGTAATCGAAAAATAATTCGCCAAGAATTTAGTAATGATATAAAGGTATGTGTATTTCTCTGTACCTGATACAAAGTTATGATTGTAGACCATTTAAGTGAACTACGTTATCAGGTCACACACCAGGTGGCCATTCGTTGAAAATCTGGTATTGCGCCTCCGATCCTCCCTAAATCAAGGAAAATAAATATGTGACAAGTGACAATCGTAAACATTCTCAATTTAAGTCAATCTTATAGGTAGGTACTACGAGTAGCACGAGTAGGTATAGTATCACATATAATCACTTTTAAACAACAATGTACTGTCAGCATCATATGTATAGTTAGTAGCAGCCAAAGTAGCCAAATATTTCAGTACACGTCCTTATTACTTACTGTAAAGAGAACGAGATACCGCCCGACCCGCGCCGCGCACGACCCGCATTCGGTGTGTGGAGGCCTTAAGAGTTAGGATGTGTTACGATATATTTGGCTACTTTGGCCGCTACTTATTATACCATGCTGACTGTAAATAAAACAATTCTTACGAAAAAATAAATATAAATTGTCCGCAAGTACGCAAAAATTCCGCAAGTTACACCTACCTACTAGCATGAGGTGTTTAACAATTAGTTAGGTAAATCACTGCTCGGCAAAAACCAATTTGATACATACAGCTACAGCAAAGAACTTATGTCAAATTATTGATAGGTAGCAGGTAGGTAGGTACAAATGCATATGATTGCAATAAAATGTATCGAGTATTTTTTTACGTTGTCCATGAAATTTTTATTCCATTTACCATGAATGAGTGGTAAGTTCAGCCTATTCTTATAGTTATTAATATCTTTACCTTATAGTTCTCATGGGGTTAAATTAAACAGCTGTGGCCGTGCTAAACCTTGTACTCAAATTTGGTAATTAGGAACTCTTTAAAACTCGATTAGGTACTTTAATATTACCAATAATAAGTACTTATTATCTGACATACTCGTACTGGCGTGGCGGATTGGTCAAAGCTCGCATACGCTTTATAGGGTTCCGTAGTCACCAAGGAACCCTTATAGTTTCGCCATGTCCGTCTGTCTGACTCCGTCTGCGGCTTAGCTCAGTAACCGTTACTAATAGAAAACTGTAATTTAGCATGGATATATAAATCAATCAAGCCGACAAAACAGTAGAAACCTCCCTTACACCTAAAGTGGGGATGTAATTAAAATTTTTGTTCGAGTCAGTGTCGTTTGTGAATTGTTATTGAATTTCCTTATAAAAAAATACAATGTTATCTTTGAGCAAATTGACTTCAAAAGTCTTTCCGCCGGCCATGGTCTCAAATAACGTCTCAGTAGGTAAGCTGTCAACAGAGATATGGGTAAGTAGATTTAAAAAGAACTCTACAAAAGTGTATAATAATTTGCCAAGGACCTATGATCCAAATATTTGCGTCCTTCCCGAAGTACTTTGAAGTCGTGCTAGCGACACCGTTCGATCTATTTTTATAAGTTTTTATAACTCACCAAAAATACTTACCAACTACAAAAAAACGCACCTTTTAAAAATTACATACTTGCAAAAAAGAGTTAGACAGACGGACGGACTTGGTAGTTCCATTGGCAAAATAAGAATACGGGAGAAGATGATTGGCACCGTTCGTACACGGGGATGGGGAAGCTTCATACTGGTTATCTTCTCGACTATCCATCATGCTGGAGCGTTCATATTCGTAATATTTGTATGCGTGACTTCCGCTCATATGCATATGCATAGGCTACCCTAAAAAAGTGATGGCAGTGCGGCAGCAGATTTTGACAGAAATAATTAATATGTGTTTTCGCGACTCGAGAGTAATTTTTGGTTCTCCTTTGATTGCGTCTGTCTCTAAAAAATTTTACTCGAATTAGAAGATATATTTTTGTATACATAGTTTGTAATTAGATGCTTGAGATTAATATGTAAACAATGGTTTTGGGATTACTTTTACGGTTATTTTTTATTTCGTTTTTTTTCTGTTCGATTTGTATTTCATACTGTACGAATGCACCCCATGTAAGTAAAAAAATGTATATCAAGAGTAATTATAATTACAATTCCAGGTCAGTAGGATATGCCTCAAAGGTGACTAAAACAGGTGAAATAGCTGAAAATCCAATAAATCCTGGGATAAAACTAATAGTGTTCGAAGCCACCCCACGTATGGGGTGCATTCGTACAATTCCCACTTTTTGGGAAAACCATTATACCTTGGCAAAGATGCTTTGAATCTAAACTGAAATACACAATTATTAAGCCAATTAAGTGGACGATTAAGCAGCATTCATTAAAATAAATTTTGAAATAGCGGTTTTTTTTTTACAAGGCTATATGAGTAAAAGGTGTACTGAGCCACCCCATCTTCCCCTAACCCTAAAAACGGTTGTTGAGTATAATAGTGTAAAAAACACGTTTTACAAAAATAAAATTGTGTAAACAAGAGATTTGGGCTGTAAAAGGATGGATATTTTTTGTAGCATTGCGCCTATGCCGTTGGATGCATTAGGTGTTTTTAAATACTGATTTTACGCATAATCTTGTTTAAACTTTGGCTGGAGATGCAAAGCCTAACGGGCCGACTGCAAGCGACCGCACACATTGCGGCAAATGGATCGATCTCAGTGTCAATTACTGAGTTTATTTTAACCAGTTCTATATTTACCCGGTCGTTAAAAAGAGGTTGAATGAGTCAGAATTAACTTTTTTGTTTAGGTAGGTACACCAGTTTCAGTCGAGTAATAAATCGTTTTTTTTTCTAAAGTAATAAAAGAGAAAAGGGAGAAAACAGTAACATTAATCAGTAATAAGGTATAGTCACGGAATTTTATTGTTGAGCCATTTAGGGGTCACTTTATATTGGACAATTCATATCATATGTATTGATAAACCATATAACCTTCATCCCTAAATGGCTCAACAATCAAATTCCGTGACTGTACACGTCCTAGTCTTCGACGTTGCGCTAGTGATGGCATATGGGCACTTTATGTCAAACTGACATGGCTTTTTTTAAATTCAAATGAAGAAAATTTCTCTTAGTTCGAATTTAACCTATATTCAGTGTTTGGCTTGCTATCGCTCCACAGTCCAAGAGTTCTCAATATTTAAAGCGATCCATATCCTACTAATATCATAAATGCGAAAGTAACTCTGTATGTCTGTCTGTTTGCCTGTTAGTTACCTTTTCACGCTGAATCGATTAAGATGAAATTTTGTTTGAAAATAGTGTGAATCCCGGGGAAGGACATAGGATAGTTTTTATCCCGGAAATCATCCCTTAAGGGGGTGAAATGGGGAAAAGTTTGTATCGAGCTTAGATATGAGCGCCGATTGGTATATCGCCGGCGGCGGCGCGACGGTAAAAATTGACCGGCGGCGGTGGCGTCCTTGTAAAAACCTTTGATTTAAATACTTAAAAAAAAACACATCCATACGCTCCTTCAGGCTATACAGAAGACTGAGGAGAATAACCTGCCTCTTTGCTTAGTATTCGTGTACTACGATAAAGCCTTCGATTCGATCGAAACCTGGGCTGTACTAGAATCTCTCAAGCGGTGTCAAGTAGGCCACCGCTATATCGAAGTTCTGAAGTGTCTGTACGAGAACGCCACAATGTCAGTCCGACTTCAGGACCGGAACTCGATACCTAATTCCACTGTGGCGGGAGTCGGCACTAGAAGATGTTTTCAAAACTCTGGATTGGAAAACTAGGCATCAAGATCAACGGCGAGTACATCACTCACCTTCGCTTTCACCTTGCTGATGATATAGTAGTCTTGGCTGAGACCATGGAGGACTTAAGTACGATGCTCGATGACCTTAGTAAAGCTTCTGAGCGAGTTGGTCTGAGAACGAAGATGGATAAGGCGAAGATCATGTTAAAAGCCCATGTAGTACCAACTCCCAGAATCCTCTCCAACTTCGAGAAGAGTCAATTGGCGAATCCGACTCGGCTGGGCAGCGTTCTGGAAGCTACGGCACATCCAATATTCCGCAGTGTCTCAAGACGAGTCTCTGACCAGTATGTGTTTTCAGTTGTTGACATATGGCACTGGAACGTGGTCACTTAATGGGCCTCACAAGAAGGCTTAAAGTCACCCAAAGGTCAGGGAAGAGGGTTATGCTGGGAGTATCTCTGCGTGATCGCATCAGAAATGAGGCTACCGCAACAGAAGCAAGGTAACCGATCAAGATAGCCCTCCGCATCGCTAAACTTAAGTGGCAGTGGGACATAGGATGTAGAACGCCGATAGTCAGTAAAGCTAATGCATCACTCGAACAAGCGCCAGCGCCGAGACATTTTCACAGCTTGAATCATTTCCATGGTAGGTACTTGGTGATATCGATATGTCCGCGTCGACGGTAAATACGACAGGGCAACCACCCTAAAACTTGCGAAACCAGGTACTTCGCATTTGACAATTACAGGGTTATTCATTTACAATAGATGATCATAGACCTGACCGTAGAATAATAAAACACATGTGGGTCGCTACACTCGCTAGTGAGTGTAAAAATAAATAGGTTACAATAGCTGACACGCGCGCGAAACAGAAATCGGCGCGCCGATGGTTGGAATTCGCAGGCAGAAACTAGTATAGGTATGTATTTTATAATTTTGGATTATCTATACTTATAATAAATCCCTGAATTAAAAAAAGAATCAGCCTTCAATCTAAGCATTGTTCCGTCACGAATATGAACGGAAAACATGAAACTTTTTTTAGTACCCTTTCCGCTTAGGATAGTTTTTAGCCGACTGCGACGATTAATTAATTTTCCGAAACATTTGACCTCATTAAATTTATCATTTCTTCTTCATGAAATCCTAGCTGCCATATCTGTCAACTTTCAGTGACAGCAAAATGGCGGGCTTGCCTTAACTATCCAATATTAATAATTTCGATCCGGTTTGTGTGATAAACCTTCACAAAACACAGACTAAACGATAAAGCATAAATAAATAATCGATTCTAATATGGGAACATATATGCGCTGAATTCGTATTAAGGTGTAATTTCATTAAATGTATCAACAAATTTCAACAAAATAACGTCAAACGTCAAAATTCTGATTATCTTATCATTTGTTTCTGTTTTCTTAATGACATGGCATATCGCGCTGTTCACGCGTTCAGCCAAAAAGTCTATTTGAGTTTCTGCAAGATTACACGCCGTTTCGCGGAGCCAGCTATTGTGAAATAAAATAACTAATAATAGACGGTTTGACGACCGGTTAGCCTAGTGGGTAGTGACGCTGCCTACGAAGCTGAAGGTCCTGAGTTCGAATCCCGGTAAGGGCAAATATTTGTGTGATGAGCATGATTATTTGTTTCTGAGTCTTGGATGTTTTCTATGTATTTAAGTATTTATATCTATTAAATATATCGTCGTCTAGTATCCGTAACACAAGCCTTATTGAGGCTACTATGGGGCTAGCTCGATTTGTGTAAGATTGTCCTCTATATTTATTTATTTATTTATTTAATAGAGTCATTCAGTTCAAGGACACGCACTTTTTTACTCGGGTCCTAAAAACGTATAAAAATGCTATTACCAAACTTACAGTTTATAAATCTAATCTATGTATTTTCATTGTTTGGATAAGTTTATGTTTAAAATTTAACAGTCTTTTCCCCTATACGCGTCAAAAGTTGAATATTCCCTACGCTTACTTTGACCCTACATGCGGGTAAAATTACGCAAACCGTAGGGTAAAAGTACGCGTACTGGGTAAACATACACATACAAACTTACATGAAAAGATATTATCAATAAAATTCTGATTTAATGTATATAATCAACAACAGCGACTAATTTTGCTGTATTCTCCAATAAAATGAACAATTTTAAAATATTTTATTTTTGACTTGGGTACGCAACGTGGATAAGATGTGTGAGTACTTTTGATGTTGCACTTTTACCCTAAACAAAAAAAACAATCGGTCCGAAGTTGCGTATTAATTAAGATTACAGATTTTTTTAAATCTTTTGTAGGTGAATACAAGAATTACTAAACAGTATAAATATAATAAAACTACTGACAACTCGAACAATCCATCTATAACACACCTTTCTCCAGATCGTACAATGAAAGAAATACGGCGGTTTCATTATAGTACCATACGTGTGTTGTAGAAAATAGCGGCGTCGGTATTACAATACAGGCTAGAATTCAGCGCGTGTTTCGTTTGCAAAAGTTTATTATAAAACTACTGACTTTACTCCAACAATGCATCTATAACACACTTTTCTCCAGATCGTAGAAAACCTCTATCGGTACTAGGGAAAATCTGTCGTATGCGAGACGAGGTGATGGCTGTACCCGGATCACTCGTAATGCGAATAAACTTAGCACGATCTCCCACAAGCTCCGTAATACTACTAAGACAGTCCATGTTGCGGGTCCAGTGGTCTACAATAAGTTACTACCATCTATAACTGCGGCGGTGAGCCTCCCAGCATTTAAAATTAAATTATGAAAGTGGCTTATTGAGCAATGGTTCTATAGCCTACACTAATTTATTGAATTTAAAGAAATAAGAAATAATGTTAATGTAAAAAGAAATACTATGTAACACGAAATGTGTACCTTATAATCGAATTATGTTAATCATTGTATTGTTTTGTAGATGAATATGAATTATTTTTGACTTGTAATGTGTTATTATTATTACCAATATAGTATGTCTATGTCTAATAAAGAATTTATCTATCTATTTGGCGACCCGTCTCGAGTCGCTTCTTTTGTGCTTGCGTACGGCGGCGTAGCTCCGTAATGGAGGTGCAAACGACACTTAATAATGCTATAACGCAGCTCTGCCCCCTCACCGCGTGGTGGAAAACGGGGCACTGCGAACTTATACCCACACCGTGCTGTTACCCCGAATGACTCTAATATCCGTTTCAGAATAGGTAAACATCCAACCAAATGTAATCTTATGAGAAAGTTGAACGAAATACCATTTACTTTAATTGCCTATTCCTGTATTAACAATGAATGACCAAAGTTTGAAACATCGTGCAAACCTTTAGCTTCCTGAATCAATATTTACAGAGGAGGTAGGCATTTGGAATTTCGGAAACCTCTGGTCGATTGCGTAACGTTTCGTACGTTTCGTACATATACTCGGTTTAATATAATCTAAGGCAATATTAGAGCTTAATCAATTCTGCAGGTTTTAGTATACAACTTTGACAGGAAAACATTATACATGCATGGTTAGATTTTCCCTCAATAGTAGAAGATATGAATATAGGCACGACCTTCGCCCATCTGCTGTGATCAGGATAAAAGTATTTTTATTACCCAACTTTTATATATTATCCTTGTAATAATTATTCATAGAGCATCTGAATGTCTGTCTATTTTGACCAGCTAGACAGTACTGGCTTACCATGATGCAGCTTGACCCATTTTACCCAACTGCGGCCAAACCAAAACTAGTGTAATGGATTTAACCAATGATAGTTTGCTGCCCACCTGGAGGCCGAATCAGATCCGATCCGAATTAGAAGCCGAATTATAAAACATTTATTTATTCGTGACACAATCCACTAATACAAGAAAAGACAAAAAATATGTGAATCTGTGCCGTGTAACGAAATGGGCCCAACTCAGCATGATGCTGGCTTTGCAGTAGTTTGTAGCCAGTGATGGTAGTTCGCGTAACATCAAACACATCTTGAAGTCAATTAATTGAATGTAATCTAATCATGAATACCAAGTAGTCGTATTAGGTAACTGTAACAAAAATATTTCATTGCAATCCTATCATAGTTCTAGAGCAGTGGTGAATCACAAAATTATCTTTTTAAACAGACGTCAGATGTCTAATCAAAAATGCTCATAAACGGAGCACCTATGAACGAATAAACAGAACATCAAGGTTGTCTTTCTTAAAATCATTCTTGATTTTTTTTATTAAAGCGAACGTGCGTTAGCGTTACTCGCCGTCGACGATATTCTCGAAATACCTATTGCGTTTATAAAGATCAAACGCTCGGAACAAACGGGCGTTCATGTAAACAGATCATACCCTCTACGCTGGCTTGCGCCGCGCCGCGCGTACGCAGCGCAGCGCCTTGTTCACTCTCGTTTCGTTCGCTCGCAATACCTATAGGTACATCACATCACGTCTACTCCAAAAAAATATTTTAAAAATTTCATTATTGAATGCGTTACATTTACGATTTATATTTCAAGGATAGTCTCAAAGAAAAATAAGGCAATCCTGTAAAAATATCTTGGTAACAACATTCCATTCTTTATTTTATTTATGGATTTAAGGATTTTATTAGGAAAATTAGATTAATTGGATTAGGGAAGGTTTTTATTTAAGGATAAGTTTGTCTGCTCTTATGATTCATCACTCTACATTTAGGTGTTCTCGAGTATAAATAAGGTTTAAGCCGGATTCACCCAAACCGGAATAAGTACTAAATCTTAAATTTCAATTAATGGCCTAATCAATTCGCTTGTTTGGTCCAATTATTTACTAAGTAGCCAACATGTTAGTGTACTGACATTAGATCCCCCTAGCCCCCCCTAGATCCGCTTCTAGTTATAAATATGATAAAACTTTGGTACCATCGAATTCACCTGGTTCAGCCTATCACATTAGAATAGCACTCTCCTAGATCTGTGTCATACTCATGTATGGCACAGATCAGCACGGCTAGCACGCGACGGCGCGCGAGCTCTCTCGATTTTTCTCGCACTATCCGTCTCTCTCTTGTTAGAACACTTAGAAGAAGAGGTAAAGTGCGATAAAAATCGAGAGTATGTCGCGGTCGTCGTGTGCTAGACGTGCTGATTCCTACTCCAAATAATGCCTCCAGTGGAAACAAAGACGAAACGAACGTCATGCATGAAGGGTGTTCTTAGGCTCGCTGCGTGACATCAAACTGAGTGTATTTAGTGCATACTTCATATAGGTGTAGCTATCAAGTAGAGATTTATGTTTCACTTTTATATAACTGGATTTTTTGCGCTAATAAATTATATTCCTTCTTTCTTTAGATCTATGGCCTCGACAACACTGCCTTAGCTACCTCCAAATACTCTCTATACAGGGCGTCCCAAACTTATGGGACATGAAGGGGAAGTACCTTAAATATCGTAGATAGTGAATTTTGCTCAAAGAAGACTTTATGTTATTTTTAAAAGTTAGTAATTCTGCATTCATAGATTTTCTAAAAATTACTTGCTTCGTCTGGGAATCGAACCGACTAAAATGTGAAAAAAAATCACCCTTTTTTATGATGCCAATCGAAAGAACAGCTAAAAAATAATAACTCAGCTTAAGTAACATAGTATTTTAAAATAAAGGAACACCATAAAATGATTGAGTCAAATTTCAAGAAAGTTATTTATTGCCGAAGACGACGTTCGAAAAGTAGCAATATTATCATTCCAAAGATAGCATTGATTATTCGTAAATAAGTACCCACTTCATAAAATAGGTACTGGCATAAGTTTTCCTTATTATAAGTGCACGTGTGGATAAAATGATAATTTGATAAAACTTAGTATTTCAATACGTCCTCTGTAAGCTAGACAGAAGGCAAATTTAAAACAAAAATAAATAATTGTTAAAAAAAAAAAAAATTATTTAGAAAATCTATGAATGTAGAATTACTAACTTTTAAAAATAACATAAAGTCTTCTTTGAGCAAAATTCACTATCTACGATATTTAAGGTACTTCCCCTTCATGTCCCATAAGTTTGGGACGCCCTGTATACTTAATCAGCATGCTTCGCAGAGTAGAAGCAGTGCATTAGATGATCGATGCGCGCTGCCATTGCACATGTTACCGCAGCTTTTACGACAGTCGTAAGGGAGTGTTCGGGCTTCTCAGAAACATGCGCGAGCGCACATGGGAGGCTATAAACCGGCGATTATCCGGCTCTGCTGCTTGGGGCATTTATTAGCCATCTATGTACCTACGCTTCTTGGTGATTTGCCGATCACCTTTGGTGCATCTGTTTTATGTCTACATTCATCGTCATTGGTAGTACGAGGAGCTGTACCTATCACTTGCAGGTATACGATATGTACCTACCTAGTGTCTACAATAGGAAGTGAGTAGGCGGTACATTGTAAATCAAACAGTGTTAAGAATAGACATAGGACCTACATATCTATGTTAAGTATATAACTTATCTAAGTGATAACAATATTCCGAGGTTATATCGACGAGCATCAAATAATCGCCACGTTTTTTTCTTTAATCGTTGAAAATAAGGACTGGGGACGGTTTTTTAAACAATCCTAGCTTCAAACAGTAGAAACTCATTGAAAGGTGAATAAAAAATAAAGTAATTTCTGTGCTTCAGTAAAAAAAAAAAAATTTCTTAAGCGAATCATTAAGAAAATGAGTGTAAACTTTTGATTAATATATAATACTCTGATTTGTTTATGAACGATATCTGAATTTTATTTTACTTTATGGAATCTATGACTAGGTATATGATATTTATAGCAATCCAAAAAATATAAAATAATAATACTGAAATTTAACAGTTTGACTGAGTTTTATTGACGACCGCTTTAGCCTAGTTGGTAGTGACCCTGCCTACGAAGCAAGAGGTCCTGGGTTCGAATCCCGGTAAGGGCATTTATTTGTGTGATGAGAACGAATATTTGCTCCTGAGTCATGGATGTGTTCTATGTAAGTATTTATTTATCTATATAAGTATGTTTATCGTCGTCTAGTACCCATAGTACAAGCTTTGCTTAGTTTGGGACTAGGTCGATTTGTGTAAGATTGTCCCCTAATATTTATTTATTTATTTATTTATCCGATTACTGGTTCCTACTCCAATAATTGACGCTTATCAGTAAACAATGATTTTGTCATCTATTTTGGTATATGGCGATAGTTCAATATCTCGGAGAAAGACATCAGAAAGTTTTTATCCTAGCAATTAAGGGAGTGAAACTGAAATGGGGCAGAAGTAATTAATGGAGGTACGATATAAACGAGTGAGCCTATTCTATAAATAAAACGAGAAAATATGGCATTTTCCTACAAAATACTGGGTTCCATAACAACAATTGTTCCTTACAACCAGGACAATTAATTTCCGTAATAATACAAACTCCGATTTTTAAACACATTTGACCGGGTTGGACTCCCGGCCGTGTATAACGATTTTAGGGTTCCGTAGTTAACAAGGAACCCTTTTAGTTTCGCCATGTCCGTGCGTCTGGCCGTCTTCGGCTTTGCTCAGTAACCCCTAACCTAACCCAACTAGAAACTGTAATTCGGCATGGGAATCATATAAATAAATCACGCCAACAAAAAAGAAGAATAAACTTTTTTCGCGATAAACCTATAGTGTGGGGTATCGTTGGATAGCTGGTTCTAAAATATATTGGGTTTTAAAGCCCTAATTTTTGTTAGTCATGCCCCCCCTGCCGGCTAAAATGGCTACTATACTGGGGACATCTACATCTGAAAAAATTCGTGGTAGTAGTAAATATAATGAATTTACTACTATATTACTACAATTTACTTACTAGTTACCGAGTCAATAGTCGACCAAGTTAAAATGTAAGGTCGCCATCAGATATATCGAGGCGGCCAAAGTGCTCACAAATATCTGAACACGTCTCTAATGCCTCGACAATAGAGACGTGTTCAGATCTTTGTGAGCACTTTGGCCGCTCCGATATATCTGATGGCGACTGTACTTACAAATCCCAACTTTCGTATACAAATTCGGCCGAGACGCAACCGCGCCACCTAGTCGGCGCGCGCGTGTCGATTTACCTAAGACAGACAGGCAACTACGGAACCCTACACTGCGCGTGGCCCGACACGCACTTGGCCGATTTTATATAACTTGTCTGTTTTGCAAATTTGAGTATATTACTTAAGATCTGTGAGTAGTGCACATTTTCCAATACGTTTGCCTTCTGTGCGTTCCGCTTGTTTACAATAATATGCGTTGTGGGAGGCAAATATACGTTTTGCGTATTGTATTTGCGTATGGTTCGATTCCCGGTTTAACCATGAAATTATTTAAAATGCAATTCAACTAGTTTTTTTAAATCGAAATAATGTCTTCTTTCCGTAAGATGTTCATTTACAATAATTAAGGTAGTTTTCCTCCAATGACGCGATAATTTTTTTCCATACATTTTTTTTCAAAATAAATTAATAAAGTATGAATGCAACTTTACTAAGTTTTAAAAATAAAATGAAGTCTTCTTTCAGCAAAATATGCTATCTATGATATTTAAGGTACTTTCCCTCCATGTGGCATCGCCGTGGGACGCCCGGTATAGGCTGATTTATTATTATTATTATTATTGACTATTATGGCAACTGAAATTATGGCAAATGAAATTCAGGCAAATGAAGGTATACGGGGGAGTAGAAAGAAATAAAGAAAAATATAGCAAACATGACGCTTTGCAAACTGTACTCATATAATATGTAAGTATTAGGTAGTATCAAAGTGTTCGGTTCTGGCGCTTCGCCGGCCGCTGCCACGGCACTCTCGATTCGCTCGCTCGGCTCGCGCGCTGTATGGTCGCGGTTCTTCCTAACGCTCCTCCTCAGTTCGCTTGTCGACGTACCTATACCGACCGGCCGTAGTTTCTCTGAAACTACTTTGAAGTAGCCTTGCGCCCTTCTATATATTCATTACGGGAAATAGAAATCGCCTTCTATATATATAAAACTCTTCGTTACTAATCTATTGACAGACAGCGCACAGCCAAAACCGCTAACGATATAAGCATGAAATTTGGAACATGTTCTTTACAGTACGTGGACGTGCATTAAGAAAGGATTTTTCGAAATTCAACCCTTAAGGGGGTGAAATAGGGGTCGAACCGTTGTATGGAAATCGTTCATTTTGAAAGTTATAGCCTTGAATCTTTGTATGAAAGTTTCTTACTAAAAAGCCAAATAAATGATTTGACTTTGCTATAAAAAATCATCCCCTAAGGGGGTTAAAAAAGAGTTGAAAGTTTGTATGGGAAACATGTCGTTTTTAAAGTTAGCCATTCAGAAGCTCCTAATGTAGAGTCAAAAACATTGTCAAGGGATTTTTATTCTAATTCATCCCTTGAAGGGGTTAAGATAGGGGTTGGAAGTTCACATAAGTAATGTGTGATTTCCTAAACCGGTAAAGTTATAAGTATAAAATTTGGAATATATATACTTTACAGTACGTGGACGTGTACTAAGAAAGGATTTTTCGAAATTCAACCCTTAAGGGGGTGAAATAGGAGTCGATCCCATGTATGGAAATCGTTCATTTGGAAAGTTATAGACTTGAATCTTTGTATGAAGGTATCTTACAAAAAAGATAAACAAATGATTAAGCGATGTTACAAACATTCATCCCCTAAGGGGGTTAAAAAAGAGTTGAAAGTTTGTATGGGAATCTAGTCGTTTTTAGAGTTAGACGTTTAAAACTTTGGCTACAAGCTCCTAATATACAGTCAAAAACATTGATAAGGGATATTTTCCTAATTCATCCCTTGAAGGGTTAAGATAGGTGTTGAAAGTTCACATACCTAAGTAATGTGTGATTTTTAATATTAAACTGTGGCTAGAAACATGAAAGCAAGACAGCAGGTTTCTTTTATAATATGTAGATCTATTTGCCCCCTAAAGGGGTGAAATAAGGGGGTAAAGGGGCTTAATCAAAATAATTTATTCTTTAACACCGCTAAATGGGGACGGTGAATGGAGATGGAAAGTTCTCCGTCTTTTAGCATTAGATAAGTTTGCTTTCAAAACTATACAGGTAGCCCGAAATAACGTGAGTAAAACGTGACGGATTTAAGCAAAAATTTTTAGTCATGTAGCTTTCTTTAATAGTTTAAGAAAAATACACAATTTAAGCACAAACCTCTGTTGATGATTCTTAAGATATTATATTTGTAAAAACGGAGTTTTCAATTGAAATTTTGCAATTTAAACTAATGAACTCATCGCACTGTTACCTTTTACGCTTAATCCGTGAACGGATTTAGATGACATTTTTCGTACAGATGAGTTGAGACCCTTGGAAAGATATAGGATAGTTTTTATATCAGAAATCATCCCTTAGGATGGTAGAACTTTGTTTGGGTCGGCGATAATTGAGGTTCCGCCAACAATAATTTAATAGCAATCAAGTTCTACGCGGACGAAGTCGCGGGAAACAGCTACATTACAATAAAATCTATTTGTTTTAAATCATTACTCAACATAACTAGGGGAACACCCTAATACTTAGTCTGAAATTGATTATGCGGAATTTCATAATTCCTAAGAAATAAAATTAATACGATTATTATAGCACCAAGTTCATTCCGCCGAATGTCAAATTGTTGACACCGTATACAAATTTGAATACATATTTAGATATTTTAAGCATTGCAATTGTAGTAATACCAATATTAGGCCAGACATGTTTTATGCCATATAATAATAGGCGTAAACAGTTTTAGCTATTTAGATTTTCGAGTATTTAGGATTAGGAGCAATACCAACTAGGACAATCAACAATTATGCAAAAAAAAGATTTTTTTTATATTAGGGGACAACAATCTTACACAAATCGACCTAGTCCCAAACTAAGCAAAGCTTGTACTATGGGTACTAGACGACGATAAACATACTTATATAGATAAATAAATACTTAAATACATAGAAAACATCCATGACTCAGGAACAAATATTCGTGCTCATCACACAAATAAATGCCCTTACAGGGATTCGAAACCAGGACCTCTTGCTTCGTAGGCAGGGTCACTACCAACTAGGCTAAAGCGGTTGTCAAGATTATGCTAAATGTAAAGTATGCCAATCAACGTTATGCCAAAGATGTTCGGCCAATAGATTTTAGGATAATCAATATTCGGTCACACAAAGGGCACCCGTTTTAGACTTAACCCAGCAGATATTCAAATTATTTAGCACTAAAATATTTCTTGATATTCATTTTTATTTTAACTGTTTTACATCAGTTATTCTTAAAATTCTTTTTTTAAGTGGTTTATTTTGGATTTCGTTGAAGCGTAAAATTTTGAATTAAAAAATTACCGGCCAAGTGCGTGTCGGGCCACGCGCAGTGTAGGGTTCCGTTTCCGTAGTTGCCTGTCTGTATTCGTTACATCGACACGCACGAGCTAAGTAAATAGTGTGGTTGCGTCGGCCGAATTTGTACGAAAGTTCGCCTTTTCAAGTACATTTTAAGTTGGTCGACTCGGTAACTAGTAATTTCTACTTAGCCGTGATATTAAATATCCTCCTCCTATATCGCCGTCCTATTTAATTCATTATATGTACTGCTGCCACAATTTTTTTCATATTTCCAGTAGCAGCCATTTAGCCAGCACGGGACTGGGACACTTAACTCAAAGAAAAATTTGGGGTTTAAAGCCCAATATCACACAAATGGACCACTGAGTTGAAAAATGGATTTGAGATATCCATAATATTTTTGAACAAGATATCTAAGGATACCCTGGGTTATACGAGCAAAAAAATTACAATCCCACTTTAAGGGAGAAGCCTTAAAAAAATGTTTTCAAGATTTTATTCTACCATTTCGTCGGCGTGACTGATTTATATACTCATGCTGAATTACAGCTTTCTAGTAGTAAGGGTCACAAGCTCAGTCGCAGACTGACATGGCGAAACTATATGTGGGTTTCTTGTTGACTACGGAACCCTAAAAGATACCTACATTTTACAGTATTTACTCGTAGAAGAAGTGTGTCAGAGTCATTTGCAATGCGTGGTTCGATGATAGCTGTGTCCCATTGTTTAAGAAACTGCACATTCTGCCTTTGCCTAGTTTATACCTCAGAGAAGTATGCGTATTTGTAAAGAAACACCAATACTACTTTAGCAAACGTGGGGAAAACTCGCAAAGGCAGACTAGACTTAAAGGGAAAAACCTGTACCTGAAACCACAATGTCACAAGGATGTTTACAAGCGGAACGCATTTAACATGTGTATTGCCATCTTCAACCGTCTGCCCGAGGAATTAAAGAAGTTAGAGGGTAACCTGTTCAAATCTAAGTTGAATAGCTGGCTGCTGGATAAATGTTTTTATAGTATAAGATTATTTTTGGAGACATATAAGCTTGTTTAATTATAGACCTAAAATTTAATTTACTATGATTATATGAATTATTTCTTCCTTTTGACATGTAATATAAATGTAAATAATAATATAAGTATAATGTAAATAATGATGTAAAATTAATTTTAGAGTGTATTGAATATTTGCACGCCTGAACCGGCTTAATACATGACACTATTCGTAATACTATGACATCCACTTGTACTGTATTTTATGCAAATAAATATTTGATTGATTGATTGATTGATTGATTGATAGGTATTGCACGTGTTATCAATAATTATTATTTCGTACTTATAAGCGAATATAAATGAAATGGACCATAATATCACAAGTTTCTAAACGTGTACGTGTACTTTTCTTTATAATTGACTCCGCCCGCGTGTTACAGAGACCGCAGGCAGACCCACGCTAAGCTGAACCTGAAGGTCCACGAAAATTAATTAAATACGCGGCTTAATTTATTCACTACTATTGACCTCAACAATATCATGTATCATCAAGTCAAGTATTGATCAAGTGGGTAGACATGACGTAAGGTCCGCGACTTGACTTCCAAAAAGTGGCATGCCCCAGCAGCATGTCGTGGGGATAGTCCGCCTTCGTGCATTATTGACTCAAAAGAATGAAAACAAAAAAATAGTACATTAGGTACTATAGAGGCCGGGAAGTAAGGGGTTGCCGGCCGAGCGTAGCGAGGATATGAGGCCGGCAACCCCTTTTCACGCCGAGGTATGTATGTATAGTGATTTTCTCAAACATGCAATGAAATAAATTAAAAAAAACTCCAAGAAATCAAACTTTAATTTTCATGGCTGAACGCCGTGATCCTGTGCCACAAATAGTAGAATAGAAATTAAAAAAGACCATCTTGCCGGCCTAGGCCTCCAATTTTGTATGAAATGCTATTACGGGTCTCTCGTCTCGCTGCGCCCGAAACGTGACACTTCTAAGCCCTTCATGAAGAACACAGCGTCAATATTTCATTGCATGTTTGAGAAATATTTATTTTCCTACACTAAAATATATTTTACAGGGTATACCCTGTTGTGCCTAATATTAGATAACTAATATCCGGACACATATTTTTAGGTACCTAACTTATTAGTAGAATACGGTTCTCACTCAATATTAAACAAATGCAACTCACCGTGGTCATTGGTCACATATTGGTAATTGGGTATGAGATCTGGAAGGTCGTGGTGTGGTGGCGGGGACGGTGGCGGCCGGTAGCTGGGGTCCACCGAGCCGTAGGGCAGGGGCCACTCCCGCTCGGCCATGCCGCCGTACGTGCAGTACTCGCTGCCGTAGGGCAGCTGCTGGCTCGACGAGCTGGTGTGCGAGTAAGCACAGGCACCGTAGTCGATGGAGCCCGCGTTGCTTGTGCCGGCGCCGCTGCTGCCGGCCAGCTCGTAGCCGGTGGGCTGAGACGGTGGCAGCGCTGACACTCCACCTCCACACAAATATGCCCCGCTCCCAAACTGAGGCTTCAACGCCTGGCACTTCCGGCGGAATCCCCGGGGCCGCCTTCTGAACGATCCTTCTTCGAACATGAACTCCGAGGACGGGTCGATAGTCCAATAGTGTCCCTTTCCAGGTCGTCCCAGCCCCTTCGGGAGCTTCACAAAACATTCGTTCAGACTTAAATTGTGGCGCACGGAGTTCTTCCAACCCTGATATGAACTTCGGAAGAATGGAAATGTTTGTTGAAGATAACTGTATATTTCGCTAAGGGTGAGCCTTTTGTTTGGAGAGTGTCGGATCGCCATGACAATGAGGGCTATGTAGGAGAAGGGTGGTTTTTCTTGTCGTCGGGTGGCTGGAGGGCGGCGGGCCGCCTCCTCCGTTGCTTGCTCCTCGGTCTTCATGCGTGTCGTGCGTGCGCGCCGGGCCGCGTGCAGGGCAACAGTGCGCCGCCCACCGCCGGCGCCTGCGCCGCTCCGCGCCGCCTACCGCCGCGCCCCACACCGCCACACCACTCCCACAACCGCCTATTCTCATTATATTATTTGCAAAACTACACTTGCCAATGCGGTTACATACATTTCAGTCATTTTCATGTGACTAGGTACTTGTAAATCTGTGCAGTCGTAAAATTCTTCTAAGTTGTTAGCTACCTCAGCACCTGCGATATAATAGGACGCTACACGATAATAGTACATTTACATTACTTACCACTGTGGTGAGTACACAATTTGACGTCTTCACCTGGCCATAATGCGAGTTTTACCGTACGCATAGCATGCGGTGAAACTCACATTATGGCCAGGTGTGACGTAATAGTACATTGTGATACAAGTGAGGTATGTTGATAATTACATCAGAGGCGGAATTATCACGCGAGCCGCAGGTGAGCGTGATAAGAGAGCCAAGGATGTAGGTATTTATCAAAGCTCACGCGTTTCATACGACGTTTTTCAACACATATTGCGAGGAAAAAATACTTTTCATAAAATGAAAATTTTATAGGCCTGCCAAGTTATTTTCTTTACTTATTGATGACAACAAATTTTTACTCACATGTTGTATACATCGCCAAGAATTTCCAGTGGCGGCCATTCTTTTTATCACTTTTCTAGTCACCACGAGTCAACATTTTTGTTTATAACCAAACACGCATTAACAATGTTTACAAATATCTGTGACATAACTACTATACTACTATACCTTAATGGCGCGCAACAGTTTTTTTTTTCGTGAAGTTTGCGCGGTTCGCGCTCATTCGATGAAATCTCTAAACAGCCAATACAAAATAAAATGAATATTTTCGTTTTAAAATGTTATCTTTATTAATTAATGTAAAATGTTATTAAAAGTGAATAGTTTTACTAAATTAAACGTTTCTATTTCATATCCAAAAAGAAATAGTCAATTAATTAACAAAAAGGATTTAATTTGTTTAGTCTAGTAAGAATCCATTTGCCGAGAATTTACAAAAAGCTGTACATTCTATACAACCCGGTTAATTTAAGAATGCACCGTGTGCATGCATACATCTTGCTGCAAGGTGCCAACGTGACTTAATCGGGATATAACCATAACACACAAGTGTCGTAATGTTATAAAACACGCGTGTTTAATATCCAGGGTTATGAGCCTAAAAGCGACACAATAAGAGGTACGTTACAAGCAATTGTGTTGAAATAGTAGGTAAATTACGTACCTAGGGCGGTGAATTCGTATATGGGCCAGATCGCAGGTGTTTGTGGCCCGAACCGAAGGTGAGGGCCATAAATATGCGAACTGGGGCTTTACGAATTACCGCCCGTGTACTCACACAATTTTACGTCTTCATCTGGCCACAATGCGAGTTTTACCGTACGCGCAGAGTGCAGTAAAACTCGTATTATGGCCAGGTGTGACGTAAAAGTATATAACAACACAAGGTGACACCCGTCATGAATGTAAAACATCATCGTGGGGTAGAAGGCCTGGGCGTGCTAGGGAAGTGGAGATTCAGCGTGGTGCGGTCGTCGCCCTCTGCCCGCCGCCGCCGCCGCCGGCTCGCACAGCAGCCACGAGTCCACAAACACTAAACAGCGGAGAACCCGCTTAGACAATAATATTTACCCGTCGCAAGGACGCCTGTCGAACGCCCGCTCTTGACCTAGCACAATTAAACCAAACATTTTACTATAAAATGGCTATACGATGTATATACCTACACCAAATATTTACCATAAAGCGTAAACCAAAACTTTTGCATTAAACTGGTTGGATTTATTTACTCAAGCTCGTTTACAGGAATGGGCCATTAGAATATCGCTCATGATACGACGCATTAGAATGGTATTTTAAGGTCGCACGTGTGGGCTTGTAGTGTAATCATTAAACAGTGCGGATAAGCGCCTAAACATCACCTATTTACAAGCCACTATCGTGGTCAATCACGGGGCTGTGTTATAAAAAAAATATCTTGGAACCTCAGGCTTTTCGAAATCATAATTGTATTTTCTATCATCAATTATCGTAGTAGGTATCAATTACTTAAATCCTTGTGGTAGGTAAGGTATAGATGAATTATCGAGAACGGAATTGCATTCGTAGTGGTTGTACCGTTATAGTACGAGAAAATAGAAAATTCAAATATAGAATGCCTGTAAACATACAATACTACTACATATGCAATTCCATGCTCTCGTTAATTTATCTATAACACTCCCAATGCTTGACACTGACCCAATACCTGACACTTTCAATGTTAATTCATAACAATACGTGTCAACATGGGTACCTATGTCATTTATGTCAGCATGGCCGAATTACTTACGAGAAGTTACTGGCACTATAGTTATTACAATCACTACAGCTTACTTGTAGATACTGTACTACTATTTAAGACTAAAAACACCTACGTAAGCAGTCGTAAATGCTGCGTCATGACATGACACGACCGGCGTCGTAGCAATGTCGTAGCATTTTGCTCACTTATCGACCGAAAGGAAATCACAACAACGAATCACACTTTATTGATAAATAATCACTTAAGTATAAGCACGTAAAACGAACAAGCTTTGCTCTCCTTTTCATGACCGTTACATTAAAGGCTCATTCGAGGGAGAGATTAGTGCCGTCCTGAAAGCTACGAAGCGCCGCCCACAAAATGGCGCGTAGCGCGCATCGGCGGCGGCGCAAGCGCTGGGCTGGTTTCACAACGCTCATTGACTACTCGTCTGAGGAAAACCAATATTAGTCTGACCTTCGACTACGCTTATTTATTACAAATCGCGGTGGTAAGCTATAGTACTTAGAAGACTGGTGAAGTGAGCCGAAGCTGGTTGTGAATAACATTGCCTTTGCGCCTATCTTTTGACCCTTGAACACACTCGAATATTTTGAGTTTGAATATATAGATTCTATACTATTGAATATTTAATTTCTTTATAAGGCATTTTAATACAGTTCGGTATTACTAATTCTTATAATTTTTTCTTTTTCTTTGTCTTACAATATATAATTATATAATTTACCTAATTATAGATAATATTCTTGCTATTGAAAAAAATACATTTATTCTGATAGTTGGTGTATGAATATGGTGTTTGGGGGACTTCAGTTCAATTCAGAGTCAGTAAAGGTAATTCTAGTTCCATCCGTTGATGGAGATGGTCGTTTGCGGCTTGAAATCAAAAAGAGCATCAAAAAATCGGCCAAGTGCGTTCGGGCCACGCGCAGTGTAGGGTTCCGTAGTTGCCTGTCTGTCTTAGTTACATCGACGTGCGGTGCGGTTGCGTCGGCCGAATTTGTACGAAAATTGGCTTTTTCAATTACACATTAAGTTGGTCGACTATTACTCGGTAACTACTATTTTGCCATGGGTTTGACGAGAGAAAAAATTAGATCCCCGCTTTAGGTGTAAGGGAGGTACCCTAAAAAAATATTTTTTCCAAACTTTATTGTACTGTTTTGTCGGCGTGATTGATTTATATACCCATGCCGAATCACAGTTTTCTAGTAGGAATGGTTACTGAGCTAAACTGAAGACGGACAGACAGACGGACGGACATGGCGAAACTATAAGGGTTCCTTGTTGACTGCGGAACCCTAAGAATGTGTTACCTACACATTTTTGGTGCTCTTTTTATTTTGAGTACCTAACTAGGTACTTATGTTGTAATTGTATTGTGTACATTAATAAAAGTAGGATTAACTACGAGTTCAGAAGCACAAATACAATAAAATACAAGAATACTAATACCTGGGTATCCTAATTGCTGAAAACAAGTTTATATTTTTCTTTATATTAATTCTCGGCAAGACGTTTGAATTCAAGCATAGGCAATATTAACTGATAAAGGCATCGGCATCCTTTGCTCTGGGATTTATCAACATCCGACACCTCCATGCAGATAAGCCGCACACTATAGGCGTCAGCAATTAGAAACCTACATTACCATACATTGTAACTTACTTAGTAATCGTGCTCTGTTCTTAGAAAGCCCAAAGCCCAAGTATGTGAATGCCCAACCTGTATATAGTTTAGTCAGTTTATTACTAGTAGTTATGGAAAAAAACTCATTTGGAATTTTTTTACAGATATATTCGTCAATTAAGTAATGACTTAGAGACATATAATAAAATAAAACATCAGATATCAAAAAATACATGAAAATTCGGAAATAATATCTTAATTTGTTTTTTTTCATTGTTCTACATTTCAAGATAAATCATACATAAAAGACCATTAATGCTTAATTGAAAACTACAATGCTATAACTAATTCCGGGTGGAGAGTTTGTAGGATTCCAGAATCACGTTTCAAAATGCAAAAAAACACGCTATTATAAGGGTAAGGACCTTTTCGGCCAGCTTAAGTCACTCAACTAAATTTTCTTTGATAGTTTTCCGTTGTGACACGAAAATAACCGTACAATTCTATGGTTCATTTTTGTTTCACAACGGAACTTTATACACTTCTTCGGTTTGTATGGCTAACTACCGACTAACCAGGCTAACTACCGACTAACCAGGCTAACTACTAGCAAAGAGTTTGGTCCTCACTCATAAATTATTTTTTTACAAAACCGTATTCTTCTTGGAATATTAGCCCATAACTCACATCTATTAGGTGGTTCTTCGAAGGAGGTATCTAGAACAGGTATACCTACTTACATCCGGTTGATCTTGGCTACTACTAGTGAGAATCCTCGATACTTTTTAATTAGATTGCTGAGCTAAATGTAAATCCATCGATCGATATGGTCGACGTCGACCGACAGTTTCTCCTATCAGCCATACCTACTACACCAATAGATCGATATGTAACACCCTAATCTGCATAGGGAGTACGTCAGCGGTTGGGGCTCGAAAGCATAGATTCGTTACGCATTCGAATCGGTTTTTGATCTGTCTCCAATGTGTTTCGCACACGAGCTAACGTGGCAGAACGACCGCGTGAAATTCGTATCAATCCTGTATGTCATGCACTCATTATACTTGGGCCATGTCTGCCAGAATCATCGACACAATAGGCAACTAATGTTCACTAGCAATTTTTTGTTCTTAATTGAAACTACGCCGCGTTCACGCGCTCACGCAGCCAACTTGAACGTTGAACGTGGCAGTAAATTATATTTTATGAACGTGGCCATGTGCGCAGCGTCCGTCAGCGTCGACAACGGGAAGCGGCCGGCGAGGACGGATCCGCGGCCTGGACCAGGCCGCCTCTGGCTCTAACTTGCAACTGACTAAATGATTTAAAGTAGGTAACGCTGAAAATACTGAGATCGTTATTTTATACTGGCGGAAGATAATCCCAAATGTATTTTGTAAGTATATATAATGTGATTGTCTATTCTGCTAGCTCCTTTTGAAGAGTTAACCTACAAACCTGGTTAAAGCGGAAACTTAGGTTAATACAATTGATTGTATCTCTATGCAACGGTACCTTCGCTTCATGATTAGAACCTAATTTTGTGCACTGATAAAATCATTGTAAATATTTGTAGATATGGCCAACATTTTCAATATCCTAAAAGTTACATTTTACAATCGGGAATGCAGGCCCCCCCCCCCCCCCCCTTGCTTATGCATTTTTAAAAACTATTTTTTTTCTAACTAAAAAATATCCCAAAACTGAAATGGTTTGATAAACATATTATACATTTTTACAGATATAACTAGTGTGTTAATAGTCAAAAAATGACGTGTGTATGTGTATGTGTTAAATGCGGATGTTTTCATCCCCTAAAACAAAATTATAGCCTTCAATTATATTCCTTACACTCGCGGTTTTTCTCGACGTAAATTACAAAAAATCTTTTTCTCCTTACAGTTTATGTATGTATGTAAGCACTTTATTGTACACAATAACAGGTTAAAGAATATACATGTCACACAATAGATCAAAGTACAAAGGCGAACTTATCCCTATAAGGGATCTCTTCCAGCTAACCTTTGAGCAATTGAGAGGAAGGTAGGTAGACCGAGATAGGCAAACTTATACCGTGTACAAAAACACAGAGAAAATGAAAACAAAACCTAATAGGTATTAATTCTAGACAAATAAAAACATGCCAATACATATATAAATATACAGTATAAAATATAATACACACTATATATATCGCAAATATACAATAAATAAATAAATACTATATTCAACCAATTCACAAGTCATTGGAAAGCCACAACTTCTTCAAATTCATCTTAAGTGACGCAACAGACCGCGACTGTCTCAGCGACAAAGGCAACTCATTCCACAACTTAACAGCGTGCGCGGTAAAAGATCTGGAGTATGTTCGCGTCTTTCTAGACGGTACAGCAAGAGTAAGGTAAGGGTAAGGCAAGGGTAAGGTTTAGTAGGTACTAGATATGAGCGCCGATGGGTATATGGCCGACGGCGGCGCCCCGGTAAAAATTGACCGGCGGCGTCGGCGGCGGCGGCGTCGGCGGCGGCGGCGTCGGCGGCGTGACCATGTAAAAACCTTTGGTATAAATCATTTTCAAATAATGTATACTGTGAAGCGATATTTACTATATTTTAAACCTATCCTACGCCGGACACGCCCATCGACGTTGTTTTTACTCAAACGCTTATATCGCGTTGACGGACACGCCGATAAAGCAATGTTTGTGTTTGTCTCCCATTTTTGAGTTACGTAATAGCTTATGTGTATACACATCAACTCGCGGACCCGACCTTGGTCTGGCGGAGGACCCTAGAGCTAGACTAGCCCGACACTTGTAATGGCTCTTAAACAGGTCAAGAACCACAAGGCGGTAAAGACGGAATAACAGCCGAACTCCTGAAGGCGGGTGGAATTAACCGGTCCTTACTGCCTTTCAGAAGTTGTTCGATTCTGCTGTCTTGTGCTGCAAGGAAGAATGCCAAAGGCATTGAACAGCGGTGTGTTGGTACTGGGTGTTCCCTTGGTTTACAGACAGAAATTTTATAGAATTTTGTTTCTCAGAAAATGTTTCATATAATATTTGGTACTTGTATTTTTATTTTGAATATCTGGGGGCACGGCAGTGCCCCCGCCAAGACGAGCCAAGCGAAGCGCAACGCAAGGGGACTACCTACCTTTTCTCGAAGCGGTTCGTCGTTTTTTTGAACCCTCGTAACTTGGGTTTGGATTATAAATACCAGATAAACAAAATTCTCGGGATATGATGTCAATAGTGACTTATTAAATATATAAAGTTTCAGTAACATAGCTCATATACTTAAGATTTTATTGATATCTAAAAAGCCCCGATTTCGTCACTGACTCACTGACTGATGTTGATCATCAAAACCCCTAGGGTACTTCCTGAAGTCCTAGAAAGCTGAAATTTGGTATGTAAGCTAGTATTATAGTACGCAATCAACAAAATAATTCAAAAAATTGGAACTTCTACCCCCCAACCCCTTAAAGTAGGGGATGGAACTTTGTATGAGACTTCCACAAATTTTGATGCTAGGGGTCTGAAAATTTATATAGGGACTCTTTGTTATAAATAATAAAATGCGTATTTCAGGATTTTTAGTAAATCACCCCCCCCCCCCCCACCCTTTAAATTAGGGGATGAAAGTTTGTATGGGTTTTCCCATTCAAGTTTTATTTTGAAATTACCTTACAGAAAGGAATGGGATCCCACCAAAACCATTACATGTAAAGTGATGCCAAGACTCCATAGCTCATACAGCTTTCAGCGTGAAAAAGATATCAGATCGCAATTAGCGCCAAGCTTCCTACTCCACACGGCGTAACTCTACCACTACCAGCCACGCTCTACAAATTCTATATCTAAGGCAGATTCGTGTAGGTACGACGACGAGCGAAGCGAGGAGGAGAATTAGGCAGAACCGCGACCTTACCACCGAACCGACAGGTTTTAACTTTAATTACTTACTCCATTTACACAAATACACAATGTAACATGATTCTTCACAAAAAGTTGCTTACGTTATAAAAATGTAGTCTATGAAATAACGTACAACCACTAAACGGATAAATATTGTAATATGATTTGAAATTCTATAATATGAATATCGCAATATAGAATTTTCTTTACAACAAAAAAATGTAATTAAAATTTCTACATAGTTAGTATTCTGCGAATTGATGATTCGATGATGATGATGAGTTGATGAGAAAAAAAATCTATAGAACTATTTTCTTGGCAATAAGTTTTGCATAAACTGAATAATAAGTATAAAAAATATGTGATTTGAAATTCTGTGAACAGAAATATCGAAGAACTAAATTTTCTTTGCAACTAAAATCTATGGTTAAAAATTCTACAGAGTAAGTAGTCAGCGAAATGACTATTCTATGAAATAATAATATGAGAATCAATTTATGTGAAAAGAAATTCTATAAAATGTAGTCTATGAAATAACGTGCAACCGTCAAAACTTAGTTTAGTTTAGTTTATTAAATCTCATTATATAAATTTCACTTAAGTACAGTACTATCGCCAACACAGCTAACTGACCATCGGTGCACCTTAAGTGCATTGTAATAAGGTTCTATATAAACACAGGATGGTCAGTTAACAGTGTTGTTGTTTGTACATATCTTATATTACTTTTTATAAATATAGCGATCGTTTACAAAATTACGCAATTTACTATTTGATCATACATAATGGAAACCACGTAAATTTTAAGAGTAAATAATGAAAATAACAATACTGTCATACCTAAATACAGGTACTTATTCATTGCAATAACCTTAATAAATAAATAAATTAAAAAAACATGTAAAAAATATTAATATACAATTCGTAATTGCAGTACCAGTGGTACCTATCAATAACCTTAAAAGATTTAATAATGTCAACTCTTAATACCTACCTACTAATACCAAAGAAATAAATAATCAAGACTGTCAAATAATAAAAATAACTAATTCACAATTAAATTATAATCTATTTCTTAATATCTATGAATTCTTTTACGGACTTCTTCAATAAGTGGTTTTTAAGTTTGCGTTTAAATGTTCCGTCCTTCCGTCGCGTCGCAGCTAGGGAATGCAATAACCGGTCTAACTTCATAACCGGTTTCGGTTACGGTTATGGCCGAATAATAACCGATATTCGGTTATAATCGGTTAATATCGGTCATTCAACGTTTTAAAAAATATATAATTAAATAGTAATATTGACAACCAGATTACTTAGCGATTTTTGATAAGTAACTTTCAAATTAACATAACATAGAATTCAATCAACAAAATATAAATTGGCCTTATAACTTACACAATAATCTCAAAATATCGTCAAGTGCCAACCAACCCTCACTCATTATTAGGTAGCTACCATAAATTCAGCCAAAGTGAATCCTACTAATCCTACTAATATTATAAATGCGAAAGTTTAGATGTTTGGATGTTTGTTACTCAATCACGCTTAAACGGCTGAACCGATTTGAATGAAATTTTGCACGAAGATAGTTTATAGCCTGGATTAAAATATAGGATAGTTTTTATCCCGAGTCCACGCAGACGAAGTCGCGGGCGGAAGCTAGTATTAACATACACTCGTACTACCAAAACAATGTTGATTTTCGTTTGATACATTGTTTTGCAATTAATGACTTCTGGTTATCATTGTCACCTGGCGATACTCGTATCTCAATATTTCTTGAAAGTTAAATTATAAACAAATGGTGTTAATCTTTAATATAGTTTGGTAAAACCGGGCCTAAAGCTGCTGAAGAAAGTATCTACTTGGAAAGGACCATTGACAAAACTGGAGTACTTATACCACCTACACTTAATCGAAAACGAAACCTCAAAATGATGAGTAATCTTGGAATACATTTAATTCTTATAATTATGGGACTCGATAGAGGAATAATAGGGATATGTGAGGTAGGTAAGTAAATTGCGTATAGTACCTAAATAAACAAGTGGCATACTCGAAGCAAGTGGCGAAATTGCTAATTTAGTGAAAGTAACTATATCTATGCACGTAACTTGAAACGAAATCCATTAGATTAGGTAGAGGGATCGCATTTTTAACCATGCATAAATAATCGCCGCCCGACGAAGGTAACTTGAAAGCAGTTTTATTTTTATCAGCATATTATATAATTTGAAATAGAGCATTCTGCACCGCTATCGAAAGGCTCGTTCAGAAATAATATATAATTGAATGACTAGGTACCTACATCTTCTTATGTTAAACTATCTTGCCCCGGGGCTCCGCTCGGGTATGGTAAAGAAAGCATTTGGAGCAAAAGTCCCTTCTAGAAGTATCCACGAGTATACTGGTACAGGATTTTTTGAAATTACTTACCAACAAACTTTACCTATTCATAAATAAGTAGGTAAATAAAATGTTGATTAACGTCGAGCAAAGTAAAGGTATATGCACATTGAAACTTTACCCCAGTCAATCAAATATAGGTACCTAACTTTAATTTGTATGTACACGATTATACAACAAAAGTTGCTAGGCGGTCCTAGTGATCAAAATGATCTACACACGAACTGTAATCTCAAGGGAATAAGGTTCTGCGTAGGTCATTTTGAGCGTGTTATTTTGCTTAGCTACTTCTGATGCTGACTGTACCTACTAATAATATGAATATCCGAGGATTGGTAAAAAACAGAACACGAAGAATTTTTTAGCGTGTAATAGATCTGCGTAACCGTTTAACCCTTAAAAGCGGATGTAAACAAAAATAAAGGTCCGGGTCGGCCACATGTTGGATAAAGAATAAAGTCGGTATAGGATAGGCAGGTACAGTTTAAAAATATGTGCACAGTATGTAACGTCTCTCCTAATCAGGCTTGTTAATTGAAGGCCATAGAGACGACTCGAGCATAACATTAAGACATAATCTTAGATTACCTAAACGTCAAATTTCTGTAGACTACGTTTGGGGATGTAATATAATATAAGTAGGTAAGGTGTTTGTTTCCCTTGGTAAACGTAACAGTGTAACTATTGTTATACAGGAACCATGTTTTTTACCGATTTCAAAAAAGGAAGAGGATCTCAATTCATCGGAATCTTTTATTTTTTATGCATAATCCCCGATTACTCTTAGATGCCTGGATTATTATGTTATTTTGAAAGGGCATCCTTCCTAGGTCTAGGTCCTAGGTCAGAATCTGATGATAGGTTCCTGGAGAAATCGGGAAAATCTTAAAATTTTATAGGCACACTTGAAGTGGTTTGGGTAACCATTTAAAGTCGGTTAAAACGTTGTTTTTATAGTAACAAAACAAGAAAAACTTAAAAATGTGGATCCAGAAAAAAACGTGATGGTCAAGAAATATGAGGTAGCTGTTTGGGCAGCATTCATTTATAAATATGAGATATCATTTAATAATAATAATCATCGTTTAATTAACAAAAATACACTGTTAAAACTAATAACAGTACCTGGTTAAAAGGTAGGTAAGGTAAGGGAATGTTTTATTAAAAGTAGTAAGTAATACTCCGAAGTATTAAAGGCCAAAGCGAAACAAAAGGGTTGTCGGCGCGGGACGGATCTCTTTGTTTTCACTGGCGAGCCATACGCGGCTCTATCAAAATATACAGAAGACCAAAATGCAACCACGCCGCGCCCACACGCCGAGGCCGCGTCGCGTTGTGACGACTCATCACTGTTCAGACACATTTGTCTAAACTAACTAATTACTATCGTATCCTGCAGTTCCAGAAACTGTACATTGTAATGTACTGATGTAATAATAATGCCGCCGCATCCGTCGATAGTTCCCTTTGTGGTACTTACCTACACTTGATACCTATGACAGCCCGCGGTGATTCCGAAAGGGGCACATCATCTACATAGATTATCTTAGTGAAGTGAAAGAGAAGGAGTGGTTCGGATAAAAAGTGGCAGCACGATATGTGGTTTTTTCATTATATTTTGTGATAATTTTTAAAAACTGCATTTCTTTTAGTAATCTGTAGATACCATTCTATAAAATCAAATACAATCGTATTTAAAATAAAAGGGCGAATATAAGTTTTCGCCTTTTATATTACATCTCTCCTAATACTTTTTGAACAGTGTCTTCTGTGAGAATTTATGAGGTGTTTCCTCATAAAAATAGTTTTTTCTTTAAGTTTCATGAGCTACTTAATACCTTCCTAAATTGTCTTTTCTTCAATATTTAACTGTTTTGATTTGACTTCACTTCGAGATAGTTACATGGAATTTCCACTTTTGTGTATTTGCCATTTTTACAGAAATTTGTCTCCCATAGAAAAACCTCTGTCAGAGGTTAGATTGGAGAGACTTCCTGACTACCCAAGATACAATTCAGTTAATTGGTATAACTTATTCGTAAGATGATATTGCTAAAAGCATAAAACAAATTGTGAAAATGGAAATACAATTGTGGCCTTGTGGGAAACGGCAAGTGAAAATTGTCAAATGGCGTTGTCCAAAAACTTTCAAAGTATATTTCAATAAAAATGAGAAAACTCAATTTCATACATTTCAATATGATTTTATTTTTATTTTATAGTATATTATTATATACAGATTATTAAAAAAAAATGGCTGCTTCATACTTAGCAAAAGATAATAAAATATACCAGATAATTGACTGCTACTTTTTTACTGAATCACTCCTTACCTATCTAATGTCGTTCTCCAATCTCCGGATTTGTAATTTGGTATTCAGGATGACTGTGCAATAATAAGATATACAGTTAGCAAAAATGCTGTACCTACCCGAAAGAAAAATGCTGGTCGATCTTGTGATTTGTACCTATACTTTTGAGCAAACGAAAATTATGATTCCTAGCTGAAACTTAGACAAGTCTATAACACATCTAAAGGCCGTATTCATAAACGTTCTACAAGCCAGTTTTAACTAAAATGCCGTTAAAATTCAATTGTCCTCATGTCACTTTGACAATTGTGTTCGTAAGAAAGGGACAAAGCACATTTTATTTAGCAGAGGCATTTTAAGTTTTATGAATAAGGGGGTGTCTTTTGCAGCTACAGCACAGTGTTTCCAATATAATGTATGGTTTTAAAACGAAAAAAAAATTGAGTGTAATTATTATTAGGTATATGGATCGCAAACGGAACTACGAGTATATTGGAAAAATTTTCTTCACATACTTGCTCTACATTTTTTTATAATTTTTATCAGTGTGACTATTATGTTTCTACTAGCTGGTCCCCGCGACTTCGTCCGCGTAGAACTTGTTACCGTCTCGGAAAAATGATTGCTATTAAATTATTGTAGGCGGACCCAAACAAAGTTCTACCATACTAAGGGATGATTTCCGAGATAAAAACTATCCTATAGCTATAAAGGATCTCAAATTAACTGTACGGAAAATTTCATCTAGAAATCCGTTCACGGGCGCTATCGGAAAATGTGCCATCTTAACCGAAAACGAAGACGAAGTTCGAACGAAAGAAGAAAATGGCCTCTACCGGGAAGTAGTTTCCGACCGTAGGCTTTCGTTTCGTTTCCATGGACAACTTGCGGATTTGCTATAGTGAATGGAATGAACGATGAAGTTGTAAAGTGATTTCACACGCAGCGATAAAAAAACCGATAAATAGATGTTTAGCTAAAAATAAGCTTGAAATAGTGATAAACCAGAAATATATGGCATCTAAAACGTGTAACGGCATTAGGAAGTCCTGCAGAGCTAGTTTTAATGCTAGATTTTAGGATTCTTCTTCAAAATTTTATAATGTCAATTCAGCGACTGATACTTTTCGCGGGAATTCAAAAAAAGCGGACCGCTTTATTTATTGTGGCTTTATATACTAACATTATAATGATTTTATTTGTTTGCTTAAATGGTTTTCGTTCTTCATATTAGACCTTTTTAGGGTTCCGTAGCCAAATAGCAAAAAACGGAACCCTTATGGATTCGTCATTTCTGTCTGTCTCTGTCCGTCCGTATGTCACTCACACATTTTATTCGAAAACTATAAGGTGTATTTGAATAAAATTTTGAGGATAGGTGTATTTTGTTAGCCGCTATATAGTTTTGTAATTAACTTACAAAAAAATATTTTTTTAGGGGTGCACTCCATACATAAAACTGAAAGTAAAAAAAAATATCATTGCAAGCCCACGTGTGGCACATCAATCGATAGGCCTTTTAAAATAAATATAAGATTACTCAGCAATTTTTTTGATTAAGTGAATAGAGTCGGAGATAATCGCCCTGAAAGTCACTAAAATTGTGTCCCCCCTCCCTCTAATTTTTGAACCGTGTATTTTAAAAATATGAAAAAAATCATGAACAGAGTTTATTACATTCTTTCAGCGAAAATTATTTTAAATGAGATCGGTTCAAAGGTTTTCGAGATATTTCTAAAAACCTGCCTTCTTTAAAGAAAAGGACGTAAGTGTTGTTAATATAAGACGTACTCAATCAGATGAACATTAAAAACAAAGGTAAATGTGTGGTGTGACGTGATCAATCACTGCACCTGAAAATTTGATGATAAACTTGATTATTATTATTATTTAATAATCACAGTATAAAACCATTATAATTTTTAGGATCTGACATTACTCGGAAAAGCTTGTCTGTGTGATCGTACAGTACGTACCATAGTACAGATAACTATATTGTATTAAATACATAATACATACAGTTATGCCGTAAGTAGGGGTTATTATACTTAAGTAACGTCGTTTTAGTTTTCTTTTAAAGTCGTTTTTTACCCTTTTACGGCTGATAGTTTCTGGTAAACTGTTTTGCCCTTGCCCTTTAGGTACTAGATACATTTTATCCAAGGAATAATCATATTTCCGCTGGTAGATTCAAGCCCTGGATCCTTGACTGCTCGGGTGAAGTTACAAGGGCAATATTTTATTTATTTGCTGTCGTCGTCGTGACGTGTCTCATTTTGCCGTGCTGGCTATATAGAAGGGCGTGGGACTAAGGACGCCAAGTAGGTAAACTATGTTCAATAAGGTGTGTTCCCTCCCACTGGTTCCAATATCTCTTCCATGAATAGAAATGAATGATTTAGTATTTTCAGAATAAAATGCCTTCACATGGACAAATAAAACTTTGGACAACAACTTATTTGGGGAAACAATTCTAAAAGCCAATATGGTCATATAACTATTGAGAGCACACTAAATTCAACAATTGTTATAAGCCTACACATATCATTTATTTTTACTGAAATAAATAAATTACACAATATCCGCATTGCATAGTAATAGCAGCAGGTAAGGTGTCAATAAAAAATGCCTTGCAATGGCGTTATAAGTGTATAGGTTTGCGTGCGTAGACTTTTACCAATTCAAGGTAAAGTGCATTCCAAAATAACATATGCTTGTTCTTTCTATGTCCCCAGATCAGCACATGCATCTGGAATACTTAAAAGGAAAAAATACTGAATAAGTGCATCCTGCACAATGTTACTTTTCTATGTCGATACGATACTATATTATAA
This sequence comes from Epinotia bilunana, assembly GCA_947049275.1. NCBI lineage: Eukaryota > Metazoa > Arthropoda > Insecta > Lepidoptera > Tortricidae > Epinotia > Epinotia bilunana. The sequence goes on along the minus strand of OX346252.1, from coordinate 31,151,122 downwards.
AGAGGAAAAGACTAAGATTGTAGCTTTGTAAGTTTATATGTTTTTATGTAATGGGTAATTACATACAAACATATAAACTTCAGCAATGTTGATTGGAAGAAGCAAACCTAACTTCTAACAACTCCTGAAAAAGCTCATGGAATAGGTAGACCAATTCTTTCTTCATTTTTGCTTGAAACTGAGCGAATAACCGACTCATTTGAGTTGGCTATGAGTATGAGTGCTTACTTAATAAATTTCGTGAAGACTTCACTCTGATGCTCGCTGTTAACATGTTGTTCTTATTCACTTGTGCGCGCAAAATATAAGTATTTATATAAAAAAGCAAAAAAACACTTCTGAGAAAACAAATTTGTGATAAAAACAACTTCCTGAAAATTGATGTTCAATCTTTACGTTGCTAATCACACAAGAGCAAGATGGAATGAGCAATGAGAAAAGAAGAAGGCGGTATAAAAATGGCGAAACTAAGGCAAAACGACAACTATTTTGGTGTATGATTTTGACGTTCCTCGCGAAAACAATTTTGTCAAAATAAATGAAAATCGGACTTCCCGGTAAGCTTTTGGTACACTTTTTCACAATATCATTCACTTTCGAAGTTCGTTCATAGATAAACGTCCGAAGGATGCGGGTACGCTCAAAACCGAAACGAAAACGAAAACGAAACTATGGATTTCAACTTGGCGGTAAGCCCCCTGAACGGTGCGGTGTGTGGCCCGTCCACACGAGCGAAGTGCGAACTTGGTGCGGACCGCACCAAATCCTGTGATAGAATCACTGAACCGAGCGCACCGTCAATATTAGTAATAATGTGCGGCGGAGCCCGCTGAACATACTATCGAATACTAGCTTCTGCCCGCGACTCCATCCGCGTGGAACTCGTTTATATCGTAACTCCATACAAACTTTCATCCTCAATTTCACCCCCTCCGGAGATGGTTTCCGGGATAAAAACTATCCTATGTCCTTCCCCGGGATCCAAACTATCTTCACACCGAATTTCATCTGAATCGGTTCAGCAGTTTAAGCGTGAAGAGGTAACAGACAGACAGACACACTCGCATTTATAATATTAGTATGGATGTACGCGGGGCAGTAGGTCTTTCTGGGGCCCCAGCAAAAACGTATGGTTTTCATGGAAGCAAATGAAATGATTGCACAGGAAATGAAAAAAAATATATAAATGGAATAAGACCATTATGCGCTTGCTGTTGCCAAGTTGCACTATCTTGGCACTTATATAAATAGACAATAGGCCCTATTTAGATACACTCCATTTTGTTGAGTAGTCGTGTAAAAGAAGCCTTTTATTCTTAGGTACTCATCTTTAAGAGTTACTTACAGACATTAACATCCATACTAATATTATAAATGCGAAAGTGTGTCTATCTGTCTGTCTGTTACCTCTTCATGCTTAAACCGCTGAACCGATTGAGATGAAATTTGGTATGGAGATAATTTGAATCATCCCGGGGAAGGACATAGGATAGTTTTTATCGTATTTATACGTATTGCTTCGTTCGTGTATATCCAGAAGATTAATTGTTTAAGTTTGCGATTGAGCGCTAGGACAACTCAACTGTCATCCATACTTAATATTATAAATGCAAAAGTGTGTCTGTCTGTCTGTCTGTCTATCTGTTACCTCTTCACGCTTAAACTGCTGAACCGATTTGGATGAAATTTGGTATAGAGATAGAGTCCTGGGGAAGGACAGGATAGTTTTATCCCGGAAATCACCCCCCAAGGGGATGAAGTGGGAGGTGAAGTTTAGTATGGAGCTACGATATAAACGAGTTCCACGCGGACGGAGTCGCGGGCAGAAGCTAGTTTTCCCATAAAAAATGATATTTAAATCTACATAAAGTACGTACGAAACGTCCAGCAGGTAGGACATTGATAGCTAATACCTGGGACCTATTTCTCAAAAGCTTGTAATTTATAATACAAGCGGAAGTCTCCTCTCAAAAGAAGTTGAAAAGAGGCTTCCGCTTGTACAAGCAACAAGCTTTTGGTAGCAGGTACCTTAAACTATCTCTATACCAAATTAATTTTGTATTAAGCAGTAACGCTGCTAACGAAATTATAAATTTAAATGAAAGCATGAAAATTTTCCTTGAATTTAAACTTGTCGTGTAAATCGGTTCAGCGGTTTATGTAGTTCCATACAATTTTTGCCTCCCCATTCATCCCCTTAGGGGATAATTTCCGGCATAAAAACTATAGGTACTATCGACAACACAGCTAAGTGTCCATCGGTGCACCTTAAGGACATTGTAATAAGGTTCTATATTAAAAACACAGGTGGTCAGTTAACAGTGTTGTCGTTTGTACTATGTCCTTCCCCGGGACTCAAACTATCTCTATACCAAATTTAATCTCAATCGGTTCAGCGGTTTAAGCGTGAAGAGGTAACAGACAGACAGACACGCTTTCACATTTATAATATTAGTATGAATTGTTCGGAGCAGACCTAGGTCACGTTGCGGAGCGCACCATATTCGAACGTCTGTTAATGCTTTAAACACCATTAGACGTCTTCGTTCAAATATCAAAACGTGTGAAATCGTCAAGTACTTCTAGGACTGACATGTCACTAAATTGAATTCTGTATTATTCTGACACTTCAGACTTATTTATAAATAAATTTGCATTGAATTATTTACCTGACTATTAAATCCAAAAATTAGATGCCATATTTACTTAAATACCATATTCGAAACACTGCACTGAAATGTATTTCAGAACGTACACGAAACAAAAGCATATGTCTGGTTTTTTTTTTATTCGGTTTGGACAGGGACACTAGTCTGTTTCAGCCTATCGATACAATATATTTCATTTTCAATAAATATATTAAGTGAACCGATGCGTGAAGATTTTAAAATAATTTAAAGCCCGATTATAATCTTACCATGGCGGGGTCTGCATTGCGACGGCTAATGGCAGAATATAAACGTAAGTGCATTCGTTCTCACGGTCACCTATTGCTTACGTATTATGATTTGCCAATATTGATATTGCTGATAGCAGCAGCCTTACGTGTAAATAAATTATGCACGATAGTGTTAATTATGGAGTCTTATTACGCAATAAAATATTGAAATAATGTAATGGTTCTTTAAGCAAAGCCGTCCTTAGGTTAGGAAGTGTTTTGATTTACTCAAGGAATGATAATGTCGAACTTTCAGAACTTACAGTGAATCCGCCAGAAGGGATAATAGCTGGGCCGATAAACGAAGAGAACTTCTTTGAGTGGGAAGCTTTAATTACGTAAGTAATTTATCTGCCTTGTTGGCTAATTGGTGAGCACCACTTCTTCTTCTATAATGTCCCTCATCTTTCAGTTTGCAATTTATTTATTTATTTAAAGAGGGTTTTACAAATGCCACCCTCATAGTGACTCTTATTCTATTAATTCCTTAATTTTAATACAGTCTTATCTAAATTGTAAACTAATTCAGCCTTTTCTTTTTGGGTGATATGGGTCTGGTCCGTAATGGAGACAGACACAAAGAATATGAGACAGTCACAAGATTGATGCACTGGAAATGACCACAAACAATCAACCCAAATCTCAACCTACTTGTCTCAACCAAACCAATGCTTAAAACCTGAAGGAACTGCATCAAAAATATATTATTATAGTCTGAGCACTAACTCAAGCACTTTAGGCGTGCAGGTGCCCATTACAATTCGTTTTGCAAAAGAAAGATGAGCAAAAGATCATATGGGAGGTCTCCAACATGGACAGACCTTAAATTGGTGACACACTATAGTATGAATGTTAACCCTGACTCCGCCAAACATAGATCTACATGGTCTTTCCCTTGCATCACAAGAGTACCAGTGGCACAAGACTTGACTGAGACATGACCATATGTCGCACTCCAGCAGGCATTTTGCGGCCATGTCATTTGGTACGGTATACAAAAAAACATCTTAACTTACGAGTATATGTACTTAGTATTTGTAATGGCCACTTAAAAAAACAAATATATAGCTGACATAACTGGGCATATTCATTAATTTATCACCCTCAAACAAAACAGACAGTCAATGTCAATCGCATACATTTAGTAACAAAACCTACAGGTTAGACGTGACTTAAACATCACTTTAGTTAATATTAACCTGCCAATTTTTTTGAACCTCCCCAACTGTCGTTCTTAGTTGTATGTACCGGTACAGCGCCGTCTATTTAATAGAAAGATTTGCTCCATTTGTTAATTTGCACATCTATGTATTGAAATGGATAGGATACTACGACAGCAATCCGAACTTAAATCAAAGAAAGGTCACACATATTGCTTAACATTTAAAGTTAAAATACACCCCAAAAATATAATGTATATTTTCGTTAGCAGCGTTACTGCTTAATTCAAAATTAATACTACATACTATTGAATCTTATTTTTATTTAAAACTGAATGGATATAAAAAAAAACCTAAGTAACGTACAGCCTTAGTAGCTAAGGTATTTGGAATTGCACATTACAAATACTAGGTACCAAATACTAAGTACAAATACTTTATTCTGACAACTCGAAACTTGATTTTTGAACCGTACCAAATGACATGCCCGCAAAATGCCCGCTGGAGTGTGACATATGGACCTGACCACATTGCAACCAAGCTAAACCTAGCAATGACAAATACTCTAAAGTTTTTGCTGGCTTGTCAAGTGATACTTACTAATGATCAGAGTTGGGCACTCAAGAATAAAATCATCATTTGAATAAGAATTCGCATGAATAAAATCATTATTTGAATAAGAATTCGCATGAATAAAATCATGTTGATTTTATTCCCGTGTTTGGGTTCGTTGGTTTGTTTGGACGAGTCCTATACACTATTCTTGGTGACGATGGTCTGATGATGGAGTCAGGAGGTGGATAGTGGAACTCCTCAATGGCTACTTGTATAGCCCTCGAGTTTGGGCTCGTTTGGTTTGTTTTGACGAGTCCTTTACATTATACTTGGGTCACCAACCATCGTCAGATGGTCTGATGATGGAGTCAGGAGGTGGATAGTGGAATTCCTCAATGGCTACTTGTATAGCCCTCGAGTTTGGGCTCATTTGGTTTGTTTTGACGAGTTCTATTCATTATACTTGGTGATGATGGTCTGATGATGGACTGAGGAGGTGGATAGTGGAACTCCTCAATGGCTACTTGTATATCCCCTGAGTTTGGGTTCGTTTGGTTTGTTTCGTCGAGCTCTATACATTACATTTGGTGACGATGGTCTGATGATGGAGTCAGGAGGGTGGATAGTGGAACTCCTCAATGGCTACTTGTATAGCCCTCGAGTTCTCTGTACCTCGTAAAACAAACCAAATGAGCCCAAACTCGAAAGGTATACCAGGAGCAACTGAGGAGTTCCACTATCCACCTCCTGACTCCATCATTAGACCATCGTCACCAAGTATAATGTTTAGGACTCGTCAAAACAAACCGAATGAGCCCAAACTTGAGAGGTATACAAGTAGCCATTGAGGAGTTCCACTATCTACCTCCTCACTCCATCATCAGACCATCATCACCAAGTATAATTAATAGAACTCGTCAAAACAAACCAAATGAGCCCAAGCTCGAGGGCTATACAAGTAGCCATTGAGGAGTTCCACTATCCACCTTCTGACTCCATCATCAGACCATAGTCACCAAGTAGAACGTATAGAACTCGTCAAAACAACCCAAAGGAGTCCAAACTCGAGGGGTATACAAGTAGCCATTGAGGAATTCCACTATCCACCTCCTGACTCCATCATCAGACCATCGTCACCAAATGTAATATATAGAACTTGTCAAAACAAACAAAATCAACCCAATCTCGAGGGGTATACAAGTAGCCATTGAGGAATTCCACTATCCACCTCCTGACTCCATCATCAGACCATCGTCACCAAGTGTAATCTATACAACTCGTCAAAACAAACCAAGTAAACCCAAACGTCCCAAACTTATCATAGAATCCATTGTGTGAAAATCAACTTAATATATTGAAATAATTTTACCGACGATACCACAAAATTAACTCTATTTTAATAACTTTTTATTTAAAGAAAATGTTAGTTAGAATAACTCCATTCGTGGAATAATTATTCAGAATCTGAATCAGAATTAGAATATTTATTTTGTTAAACATAGGTTACAGTGAAGGATGTTACATGAACTATTAGAGCACTATGTTTTACCCGCAATGCAGGTGTACAAAAATCATTGCATGCAGCTATGCAATAAGCAAGTCATTCACTTATGTAACTAAAATAAAGTATCAGTACAATAATAATCAAAAAGGTAGCTACACTAGTACTACTATCAATACATAGTTTTGCCATCATTATGATTAAAAAAGTCATTTATTGAATAATAGCATTTGTCGATAAGGAATAATGTCAACTGTTTTTTGAAGTTACGTATGTCAAGTGATATAATTTTATCTGGAATTTTATTAAATATTCTCGGTGCAATGCCTAAGATACTTTTCTCATCAGCGCCGTATTGCAACATTCCAGAGATTTTATTTTCTATTATTCCGTATTTTATTCCTTATTTAAAATAAAAGTAGCATGATTTATTCACCTTCATGTTATTTTGAATAACGGACGCAAGAATTATTATTATTCAAATGATTTGAATAAGAATAAAAAATCTGTTTTTATTCTTATTCAAATAAATCTTTGCCCAACTGCTAATTATACAATTTTTTACCATTCAAATGTTGGAAAAGTTGTCCTATGGACTTCAGGTATTAATGTTATTATTCATACGTAAGGTCAAGGAAAATTAAGGTTTGGCACATGTCATGTCAACTCTATTTGAACACTTTCACTGCAGGGAACGCACCTAGTGGGCGCCTACGCCGTAGTCACTTTCCGCTACATACAAGGAAAACCACAGGATCGAGCACAGCGATTTTTGGCAGTGAATGTGTTAAGGTCGAAAAGTGCTAAACATTCAATTTCCTACACAGTACAGAAGGCAATTATGGACATAACATTTATGATTTTTCAAAATTCGTAATTGTCACTTTACAGGGGACCAGAAGGGACATGCTTTGAAGGTGGCATATTTCCAGCGAAATTAGTTTTTCCTCCCGACTATCCTTTGAGCCCTCCCAAGATGCAGTTTACCTGTGAAATGTTTCATCCTAATAGTAAGTAAAAGAAATGAATTGTTAGTAAAGTAAGTTTTATGTTTGCACTATTTATCCCTGTACCTTGATAATACTTTCAAGTAATAGTTCAACATGCCTAACCCTGAGCCTTTTTTGATATTTTTACCCAACTGCAGAAGGGGAGAAGGGTAATGCTTTTCGAGCGTATGTCTGTATGCTATTTATTGGCACACCATGCAGCCTAAGCCGTTTGACGGATTTCAACAAATAAGCTGTCGTTGAATTCCTCTTAATCGTGGAAGTGACATAGGCCATTTCAAAAATCTTTTGATTTCACTTGTTTTAACATTGTGTCTTATAGAATAATAGTATTGCTACAAGTGTTAAAACATTACAATGATGGAGTATTTTAATGTCTACTCCTGAACTGAGGTATATAACATGGTCTAAAAAATAAATAAAGGAAATAGGACCACCAGATCTTTACAGTCATTATTTTGAAATCTTTATTCTAAATTGTATACGGACTCTTCAAGTGCCCCAGAGCGTTATTAGTTAAATTATTCATTGAAGTTAACATAGCATTTAAACAATATTAGATCTACTATCATGTTATGTGTAATGTGATTGATAATGTTCCAGTATATGCTGACGGCCGCGTCTGCATATCCATCCTCCACGCGCCGGGGGACGACCCCATGGGCTATGAGAGTAGTGCTGAAAGGTGGTCGCCAGTTCAAAGTGTTGAAAAAATACTGCTGTCTGTAGTCAGTATGCTTGCTGGTAAGTTGCAGTTGATCCAGTCTCATTATAGTTTAAGCCAACCATCCATGCCAGTGCAGGAGGGTTGCAAAGTTCATAAATCCTAGTATCGTCAAATAGGTCATCAACTCATCACAGTAATCATCATATTATGAACGAACCGATGTTTATAAGGACCTATTTTGTACACATACTTGTGTCACTGACAAACAAAGGTATAATATCTACTGTCCTCCTTCATTGCGAGGTTTCCCATATAAATAAAAAAGTAATTGCTCATACTAAAAAATCATAAAAAATCTGATCATTAATTTAAAATTTATAAGTATTATATTTATATTCGATGTGCCTAATCAAAAAACAAAATTATTTAAAGGCCTCCACCCACCGAACGCGTGTCGGGCGCGGTTGAAGCGGTATATTCACACCGCAAGCGGGCGGCGTGTAGCAACGCGGGGGTATGGGGCGGGCCCGCCGCGTCAGAGACGCGTTAGCAACGCGTGCGCAGGACGGGCCCGCTTGGGCCCGCGCGTCATATCTCTCTCACTATCACTACCAACGCATTTAATATCTATCTCACTATCTCTATCACACTCAGCAGCGCGGGCACGCGCGGGCCCGCGCGTCACATCTCTCTCACTACCAACACATTTAATATGTATCTCACTATCTCTATCAGACTCAGCAGCGCGGCAGCAGCGCCTGCGCGGGCCCGCGCCGGCCCGCGCTTCACACGCGACGCGCTCGACACGCGGCCGCGCTGCCGAGTTGTAACTTTAGCGCTGCGGGCCCGCGTTCGGACCGCGTTCGATGTGTCTTAAGTGTAGTTTCAATGCTTTACGACTTGCGCGGGCCCGCGCAGCACATGCGCCGCGCACGACACGCGTTCGGTGGGTGGAGGCCTTAAGATACATATTTAGTTGTGGTTTTGATAGTATCTCAATACGACACATAAAGTACCTCTTAGCTTATTGTCATTTATTTATTTATTTCCAGAACCTAATGACGAAAGTGGGGCAAATGTAGATGCAGCTAAAATGTGGAGGGAAGACCGAGAACAATTCAACAAAATCGCTGAAAGATTAGTCAGAAACACGCTAGGGCTCCCTTTACAATAAAATTTACGTGCTTCCGTGACTGAGCTTTAATATATTTGGTGGCTTGTACACTAGTGCGAAATTGAAAATATTGCGTACTTACTCGAAGTTAACCAAGGCAAAGCAAATAATTTACTTATTTAATGAATGTATCCCTGAGTGCATAGTTAGGGTAATTTACATAAAGATAATAGATTTGTAACATTGACGCAACACGAAAGACACACACACATATATATATATCTTATATGAGGTTAACCTACTTGAATAAATGGTGATGTACACAAAACAAACACTCCAAGAATCCAGAATGATTTTATGATAACAATATATTATGTGAACATTTCAATCATTATTTTTTGTATAAAAGTATTGTATATAGCGCAGAGCGAATAAATGTACGACTTATTCATGTTACATCTTCCTATTTTGATCTTGTGTAGTGTTGTCAGCCACACAGCTGATTCGAATTTTCTTCTATAATTGTGAACTTAGCATCTAAAATGGTTGCTGGATTGTGATGGCATACATACAGTAAGCAAAGTTATCTTAGTGGATCTAATAAGTATCATATTAAAGCCAAAGCAAAAAAAGCTTGTCATTTTGCAATATGAAAAGAAAGCAAGTATATACAAAGTGTAACAAAAATGGGGTATGAACCAATCACCAATTTTTTTTCTGTTTTTTCTTATCAGAACACGATACCTGTTGAGCCCTTGATCGGTTCACACACCATTTTTGGTACACCCTGTATAAATGTACTACATTGTTGTGAGTGGATTGAGTGATATTTTTGACGTGACAGCACAGCGCATACGTTATTGGAAATAATAATTATTGTAAATAATAATCATGTTTTATTTTATTTATTTATGCTTAAGGAGTACCAACAGCTGCAAAAACATTATCTGGTAGTGTTTATTTCTGCTTTAATTTATTACACCTGCGCGGATAGCACAAGGCCGCACGCGAGTTGTCTCGCGGCGAGATATACCACCCGCCTCTTTATTAGTGCTCTCATTAGAAAGAGGCGGGCCTTCGGGCGCGCCACGGTCTTGTGCTAGCTGTGCTCAAATAAATCTGTAGATCTAACTTATGAAATGTTTGGAATGAAAGTATGTTGTGTATTCCTGATAAATATTTAATAATAAAGTCAAAAATCAAATTTCTAAGGTAACTATATCTATCGGATACTGCATTACCTATGACCAAAAATATAATTAATCCTACTAAGGCCCACCATACATAACAAAATTGTATTGAAATTTGAATCATTTCGCATAGGAAATAGAACTGTATTCCTTTTGTTATTAAAAGCGACCGAATAGAACTAATGCAACTCTACGCCAATTGAATATGATCTATAGTAAATTGTTGTAGAGTCTAGAGAGTAGGCAATAGATGGACTAGTGGGTTCGTGGTCCGAGCCGAAGGTGGGGACAGCGAGGAGACGAGTTCACCCATTGCACTTTTGGCCGAGACATTACATAGTGCTTTTCACGCAATGCGAGGACATTACAAATAATAATTATAAATTAACATGATACTAAACAAAAGAGCACGCCCCAGCGCGGTCGCGCGGCGACCTGTGACTGGATTGGTCGAATCGCTGTTCTGACTGGACTACAAAAACATTGTTAGACAGTTTAAATTCGTAGAAGGCCTATTCGTGCGACGTCCAGCTTACCACAGTTTTGAAGCCTGAATTCTGACCATCTTTTGCCTCATTTCAATAAAATCGTACAATGATAAGGCCCTTAACTTAAGAGTCTTAATCTAATCTATGCTTTAACTTTTTTCCATCGTGTAATGAAAGTTAACCATATAAAATGTACGGCTACTGAATTGCCGTTACACGCATTGTCCTAAACACTAACCACACCAGATTGTAATGCCGGTGCCTGGGGACAGTTGGCGGGCCGTCGCGCCGGGCACGGGATATCATATTACTTGTACATAATGAAGTGTCGTTCAGTTCTGCGACCAGTTCCTTTTATTTAAGTGCAGAAATGCATTCCTTTTTTTGGGCTGTAGTTTCAGTTTTCGCGGCCTGGGTCTTTGCTTTAGGTGCTTAATGAAGTGTAACACACAGTAATCAAATATTGATTAAAATGTCCTACTTCAAAATTGTATAATAAAATAGTATTGAAGTAACATGTACCCCAGATATGAGGCCATGTAATCTTGTTCATAGGTTAATGGGATTTGTACAGTTTTATACTATAACATTGATTAAATGCAATAACGAAAAATAAATATTTATCGATTTACTCTAGCCACATCACTCTTTACGTCATATTGCAACTGTCAAAAGACCAGTCCCAAATCTCGTAGACTGTAGCTGTTCTTAGACTTGCCTTGTGAGTTGTGAACTTGTGGGCGGAATGTTGGTCTAAACTTCATAATATAGACGGACTATAATTAATTTGAGTACCATGTAAAGTAGCTTATCAACTAAAAATTTCAACGTGTATGCCGCAGGGCGCGTCTAACCTCGATGAGTCTCTCTTCTCTTACAAAGTCTCAATCTCAACTTGAATGATTCGCCGAACTATTACGAGTATGTACGCGAATAACGAACAATGTTTCTTTGCATAAAGCCCAGTTTAATTTTATAGTTACATGTCCACAAAACTAATTAACGCTGTATAGAGTCAACGACGGACTCTCCTTCGCGTTCTTGTTTGGGATGCTGTAGGTTTTCACATATCGAACAGTTGCGTTCTGGAAAAAAAAGCATTTTTTTACCATTTACCTAACACAATGTAGTTCAAGCGTGAAGTTGTCTGAATGATTAAGCCCCGGTTTTATAAACATGCGTTATTAGATCAAATGTCAGATAAAATTTCGGTACTTCACTCAGTACATTTTTAGTCATTTCATTACTTACCGACATAAGGTTTAACGGATCTTTGTAAAACCGGGAGTTAAGTAGTCCCGATTTGCCGGCATCGCGCTGCACCTGGCGCAGCACTTCCAGCGCCGTACACGTGCGCCAGGAAACCGTACAGAAAACACTCTTTTTTTCTCCGTGGAGAAAACCCGCGATCGAGGTCATCCATTTGGGGGTGACTGGGTTATATATATATATATATATATATATATAACCCAGTCACCCCCAAATAAATATATATATATATATGGGGTATTTGTATCCACTATAAACTCCACAGCGGCCACCATCTGCACTCTCATGCGGAGGACTCCCGAGAGCCTGCTCGTGTCTCGCTACATAGCTCGTCCTAGGCTGCCCTCCTAACGTAAAGTGCAATAACTTTCAATCGAAATGTAATTCAAATGTGTGCATAAATGTAATATAATAAAGTTAATATTTAATTCATATTTCGAATGAAGTTATTGCACTTATCACAAGCACGGCAGTAGGGTGAAAACGATCTTCCTCGCCTTCCCTGGGGATTTTAGGCGAGTGCTCGGCCTCCGCTAGATGGAACTCTCGCGACCGCCATGGCCCCCTTTAGTCTCCTTTTACGACAGGCGGGGAACACACTCCTCCTCGTGTTCCTCTCACCGATGTAAATTTAACTCTACATTAACATTTAGGCGTGTATCTTACTAGGTACGTAGGTATAGCCCGACAAGCCGCTATTTGAACCTGAGGTAGTGTCACTATAAACCGCATAATATAGGTACTTATGGCAGTAATAATAATAAATAATATTAACCATTTATTTCAGGCATCTAAGGCCCATAATGCCATTGGAATGTGCATATGTCATGTTTAGTCGGGACAGTGTGTATTACGTATTCGATATTTAAGTAATTGTCAGATTATGACTCCGAAGACCGCCGACCTCAATTATAAAACATTCGGTTTGGGATACGACTAAAGGACCTTTTTAGGGTTCCGTAGTCACAAGGAACCCTTATAGTTTCGCCATGTCCGTCTGCGGCTTAGCTCCAGTAACCCTTACTAATAGAAAACTGTTATTCAGCATGGGTAAATAAATCAACCATGCCGACAAAACAGTAGAATAAAATGTGTAAAAAATGTTTTTTAGTGTACAGTCAGTGTCATATAGTAGCAGCCAGAGTAGCCAAATATTTCGTAACACACCCTTATTCTTACAGTAATAAAGACGTGTACCGAAATATTTGGCTACCTCGGCTGCTACTAACTATATGACGCTTACTGTAGATCCCCTACACCTCAATTGGGATGTATTTTTTTAATTCTCGTTAAACCTTTAGTGTTTTTATACCATTTTTCAAATCTGTGACTATATACCCGCTGGAAAAATGGCTACTATTGGGGACAAAAATGTAATAGGTATAAAAAACCGGCCAAGTGCGAATCGGACTCGCGCACGATGGGTTCCGTACAATTATCTATAAACACGGCAAGAAAATCAAGTTTGTTTTATGTGAGCCCCTAAAATATTTATTTTATTCTGTTTTTTAGTTGTTATAGCGGCAACAGAAATACATCATCTGTGAAAATTTCAACTGTCTAGCTATCGCGGTTCATGAGATACAGCCTGGTATTTGTATAGTAACAGACAGACAGACAGACAGACAGACGGACGGACGGACAGACAGCGGAGTCTTAGTGACAGGGTCCCTTTTCACCCTTTGGGTACGGAACCCTAAAAGAGGTGGATACCTTGTCTATACGAAATTCCGTGTTTAAAAATGGCCACCAAATCTGAAAGCATACGTTTCCATTGACGACCCGAACTGAGGCAAGTTCGTGCAATTGGTGCGCTTATACCCTATCTACCTCTTTTTGATGATGTTAAAAAATTCGTGGCAGTAGTACACATAAAAACTTCGGCAGTCGGGTAATGAATTTAAAAGGATAACTTTCACGCCCAAGTAGGCATAACTAGTTACCGAGTAATAGTCAACCAACTTAAAATGTACTTAGAAAGTCCAACTTTCATACAATTTCGGCCGACGCAACCACACCATTTAGTTAGCACGCGCGTGTCGGTGTAACTAAGACAGACAGGCAACTACGGAACCCTACTGCGCGTGGCCCGAAACGCACAGTTTGGCCGATTTTACTATATTCGCATTAAATTTTTATTACAATATATTATTAATAATAATAAACTACTTAGTTAAATCCAATCAGACTAACCAGTTTAATCAATACCTACGGCGGTACCGGTCATGTCAACAACCAATTTCAAGACATTGTTTAGAGAAATACTAGACAATCCGGCAGCCTTTTTTGCTGTAAATATTCAATTATATTCAATATAAGATTTCTGCCATGCATCGCTATGGATTGCTTTTGGGCATATTTATTTTACAATAGCGAAGTATTTAGTCTTCCTTGCTGTTTGTTTGTTTACATATCGTCGGGGATAGTGCAATACCGCGTAACTAGCACTAGTACCTAAATACTGCGTATCTACACAACACCCATAGTGCGAAACCGCGTATCTAGCACTGGTAAATACCGCGTATCTAATAAAAATAGCCAAACAAAATTTTCCCCGCCAACGAACGTAAAATCCTGATTATAATTATACCAAGCTTCTGCTGTAAAGTTGGGTATTGTGTAGATACGCAGTATTTACCAGTGCTAGATACGCGGTTTCGCACTATGGGTGTTGTATAGATACGCACTATTTACCAGTGCTAGTTACGCGGTATTGCACTATCCCCGACGATATGTGACATTCGATGACTTCTAACGTCTGTTGTCAAAGAGTACTGCTTGCCAGTAAAAGAAATTAGTTCCATTCAAAATCCGCAACGGTCTAAAATAAACATGTCGGGCTATACCTATATTTTAACATATAGCCAAGAATCCTGATCTCGTGGTTTTGCCCAGTAGCGGAAAGCGTTTCTGGCAGTGACGTGTTAAGGCTTGGCTAAACCGTGTGCGCGACACTCCACCTCTTGTTTCGAAGACCGATGTAGCCCTAGATTAAGATTTTAATTAATTTAACCGAGTACCGGTCACTTTGGCACTCTTTGGGGAGGCCTATGTCCAGCAGTGGACGTCTTTCGGCCGATATGATGATGATAATGAAGCGAGTACAGTCAGCAGCAGAAGTTGCTAAGCAGTTCTAGTGCTCAAAATGATCTACACACGAACTCTAATGTCAAGGGAATAAGGATCTGTGTAGGTAATTTTGAGGGTGTTATTTTGCTCAGCTACTGCTGATGCTGATTGTACCTGCTCGTCAAGCGGAGGCGAGTACGTGCGCAGTACAGGCTCGCCGAGGCCGGCGGCATGGCCGGAGCGGCGCTGGTGCGCGCAGACCGCGTCCGCCAGCCTAGCGTGCGTCAGCCGCTCACGCGACACGGTGCGCGCGCCACACCGCACCTCGCGCAGCGCATCCAGCGCCATGTTCACGCGCACGCGCGCCAGGAACGAGTACAGCGAACACTCGTCCTCGTGTTTCTGTCCGATGTAATTGACACATGAAAAAGGAATATATCAATAGAAAAGGGATACCAATTTATACAGCGCCAAATGGTTAATTGCAGGTTGATTGAATTAACTACATAACTAGATAAATAAAACGCAGTATAAATACCTCGGCAACCTGCAATGTAATGAAACTTGCATGTGTAAATACGAGTCCACAGTAAGCTCGGTTCTCCATACAAACGTAGTTACGCGCTCATCTTGGATTGTAACGAAACTTTGCATGTAGATTGACATGAGGTATATCTATGTCTGTAATTAGTTTATGAAGGATCAGATACCATAGTTAAAAAGATACAGCGAACTAAAGCTTTTCATACAAAACTTGTTATTGCTGTATTTCGTTTGTTTTATAAACTGGAACCATATAAACTAATTACAGACATAGATATACCTCATGTCAATCTACATGCAAAGTTTCGTCACAATCCAACACGTAGTTTTAAAATGAGAGCGTAACTACGTTTGTATGGGAAGGTGAAATTCGGCCGAGCTTACTGCGGACTCTTAAGGATGCGTATTGACAGGTATCGTGTTTCTAGCTAAGGACTATCTAAGAGTGGTTCTTACTTTTTTTCGATCCTTCTCAACGACTTCTTCTTGTTGTCGCTTTATTTCAGCTGCCCAGCCACTAAAAATATTATTTTCGGTTAGTCTAATAAAGTTGCCTAATAAATACCTATTCAACTTTTACGACACTCACGGGAAGAACGCGGGCGGTGCTATTCTAAATAAAGTAGATCGTCAACTCTCACAACACAACCGTTCAGACGTATTATTATCAAAAATTAATGTTTATCTAATCGCCTCTCATTAAAAAAAACACATGGTTAACGCAATTACAACATTCATAATTAGCGGTGAAACAAACACATTGCGTTTGAGGCTTAATTAGGTCGTCGCTCAGGTAGAAAACCTCAATGAGGTTTATGTACAGATATTTTTTGAAATCGGCAGGGCTGGGGAAAATTTATTTGAGTATAAATAGTAATGACAAGTTTTAATCAAACAGTTGTTACGAATAATTCGCCACTATACTACACCTATTACATGAATGCCACGTTTAAGTGAGTTTTCGCCGCAAGACATTGCCGCAATCCACTTTCACTATGGTAGGTATGTCACGAGGGAACGCAAGAGCTGCTCGTACATCATACTTGGCTGCATTCCCGAACAGGAGACCGGTGCCTTCTGCTCGTAATTTTCAAGAAGTTCACAGAAGATTGTCAATCACTGGACTTGGATTGGTTCGAGAACGTCGCGAACAGGCATAGCAGTAGTTATCGACACATCAGCCGAAGAAGCCGTACTTAGCAGTTGATTTGCTAATCCGAGGACCAGTATTCGACGTTTGGCTTTGTATCATGGGATATCGAAATCATCCGTGTGGGGTAGAAAGAAGGACTTCATGCATACCATTACCGAAGAGTGCAACATCTACATAAAGACGTCGGCAGAGTTCCAAGATGCATAATGTCCTCTTGGATTCATAGGCAAACAAGAAACGGAACTCAATGTAGTATAAGGAATTAATGACAAGACAGTTCGTACTTGTTGATGTGAAGGAATTCATCAAGAATATCTGCATCACGGGGTTCGAGGTTCGGGCTTTGCATACGTATCTCAGTCCACGTTTCCATTAGCTTTTCCGTCAAATAATGTGAGCACAGCACTAGCATAACCTGAAATCGTGATAATTACACGCACTCGTTCATTGATCAATAAATTTATAAAGTTATCATAATAATTAAAACAAATGATGACTTCGTCTTTGGGCGCCAGTTGTATGTGCTTGTAAAGGTTATACGCTTCATCCGCTATCATGACTTTGTCATTCAGGTCTTGAGACAACATCTGCAGCAGCGCGTAAACCTAAAAACAGTAAGTAGGTACCTAAACGTTGAAATATTAACACAACTACGTTTGTATGGCGTGAGCTTACTCGTAAATGTCGTATGCCTTCTAAATATGCTTAGATACTTGAGATTACTTGAGTTGGCCGAATTGTATCAAAGTAGTCTATTCAAAAAGCTGTCAAAGGCAGAAGTTTGTGATTCCAATGACCTTGGACAATAAACAATCTCAACCATACCTTATTGTAATGCACACAAAATACACAATCCAACTTCGTAATTTTGTTACTGACACATTCATAACCGTTAATAGGTGAAAAACTTAAGTTAGGCTATTCTATGTAGGTAGTAGGTAGTGCCCGGCTCGAACAGACATTATAGTTAGTCCAGACAATGAACTTATATGGAAAAATGAGGATTTTGGAAATAATTTATAATAGCTGTGTAACGGATTTATTATCAATTAAATAATTAAGTACCCAGAGACAGAATCCGACAATTTCAATTTCAACATAAAAATATTATAAATTAACTTGCGTCTGAAGTCGGAAAAAATATTAATAAATATGTTTGTCTTTATTTTGGTTCATTTACATTTGCTCTATAATATTCAAGAAAAATCATACAAAAAAAACCGGTCAAGTGCGAGTCTGACTCGCGCACCGAGGGTTCCGTACAAACTATATATCAATTAACTCAAGGTAAAGTAAATGTCCCAATATTTGTTAAATTACTTATTTTAACCTAACACAACAGAATTCAATTTCAAACAACGAATAACTTTTACACCAAGACCATCGAACTACCGAGACAATTTAAACTCGATCTTTTTTTGACCTGCTATTGAAATATACCTAGTGTTGCAAAGGACTCGAGTTCTGGGAGTCCTTTTTATTAGACTCGGAACTCAAATGGCGAGACTCGACTCAGTACATAGGAGTCCCTTTATTGCAGAACTCCCAACCAAGCAAGTCTCGCAAACTAAGCGAGTCTCGTAAAGGACTCGTCCTTTTTCTGCGGACGAGTCCTTTGGTGCAACGAGTCCTGCTCGAGTCGTACCTATTATTGTTTGAGCCCACCTCATCGTATCAACAATGATACTTACATTACAGTACAGTTCATAGTACAGCGGTGTAGCTTATGTATCTGTTTTTATATATACAGCCTACAGGATGGAAAAAAATATGGGCCCTGGAGGGAAACTGCCTTAAATCCTTAAGTTAGCTCATTTTGCTTAAAGGAAACATTATTTTATTTTTAAAAGAAATTTAACTCATCTTGTTATTCTATGTTTTGGTATAAGTAGTAATGTAAATAATTTTCACTTATTAACATTCTATAAATTTCAATACAATACATTTTCGCAGCTAGACTCTGAGTCGTATTGTAAATCTAGCCGCGAGTCTTATTTGGAAACTAATAGTCGCAGTGAAGACTCAATTTTTTTTTTGAAGACTCGCTTTACAGAAAACTTCGTAGCTGGACTCACGCTCGACAGGCGACTCACGCTCGTCGCGACTCGGGACTCGTCTATTAAGAGAGTCGAGTCTATAAAATTGGGACTCCGGAACTCGAGTCTTTTACAACACTAAATATACCCGTCCCAACCCCATTCATTCAAGGAAAATCTTAACAGCGCGAAGTAGGAATGGGGTCAGCGCCATCTATCAGCCCCATTTTGGGACTAACGTGCAAGGGCAATCAGCTTAGTATGTATGTTGGTGTATTAGCCATTATTGTTTATCACGTGAATCGATCTTGATTATTATTTTTTATTTGAAAGAGAGTACTTCTATTATAGTCTTATACGAATTTCAAAACAAAAAAATACTTATAAAGTTGTTTAAATTGCAAACTTAACAAGGAAACGATTTTTGAAAATAAAAATAAAAAGTTATACTTTTCCAGTAATATTTAAGTATGTTTATCTTAATCACAAGTCAAATTTTTCGCTTGGATAACTTCGGAGATAAGGAATGGTATTTTTTTTACATTTTCCTTCATAGATCGAAATTTTACCAATGTAGAAAAAAAGAAAATCTGTTTCAAAAAGTGCAACTCAAGCCCTTTCAAATGATAACCCTCTTGACCTAATAGTTGATTATTATTTTTTTGCCCCCTCTTAATATTCGTAAATATTTCATAAAAAAATTAAAATGTATATTTAAATTTCTCATATTCCATGCACGTGGATAACTCATTTAAAACCATTCCATATTTCAAATTCATAGCTTAAGTAGTTCGTGAGATATTTCACTTTGTGACAGACAGACAGACAGACGGGCGGAGTCGCACCTTAAAGGTTCCTTTTTTACCTTTTTTGGTACGGAACTCTAAAAAGACAATGCATGCTCCATTTAGAGGTAAATCTAAATAATTACTTCCGGGTGGAAAGTTTGTCGGATTCTTGAATAAAGCATCTTACTTAGGATAACATTTTAAAATGAAATAAACAAAGACACCGCTAGCTATTATAAATTCATGTTTTTCAAAACCGTATTTTTCCTGGAGGGCCTAGGGCGCGGACTTTTCGTCTTATCCTAAGACGAAAGCAAGCTATAGATTCGACATAAGCATTAAAATATTACTCTTAGTCACTACATGCCAGAGAGGCTGTATGTTGATCGTCTCCCCTCTCATTAAACATTTACCTTGGACATGCGAGACCCTGCCAAATTAGCAGCAGCATAGGAAATAGGGTTTTTGTGATGTACTGCCGTGTCTAATTTCGGATTTTCTAATGCTTTCTGAACGCGGGGCGATCTCAACGGATTATTTAAATCTGCAGAATAAACCACATGTTTTTACCTACTCACATAAACACATTCCATGTAAAAAATAGGCCAAGTCTCGATAGTCTTCCACCGTAAAAAGTTGTGAGATATTTCGAAGCGCCAAGAGCCATAAGTCAGTCATTAATCTTTATTTGCTAGCAAAATAAAATTTTGTGACTTGGCAATCACACAATACTACATAGGTTTCGGTATGCAATAAATCCAATTAGCAGAATTTTATTTAGCAAGCAAATAGATTAATAAGAATGTCTGACTTGGCTCTACGTGATCTCACAACTTTTTACGGTGGAAGAGTTTCGAGACTTAACCTATTTTTTACATGGGATGTTGTTATGGGATCTCACTGTTTTTTGTAGATTAATGTGTTATTAATAGGTACTTACATATATTATTACTTATGAATGCAGCTGGAAATAATATTTCTGCATAGACTTTGTAGGTATGGAAATGTTATTTACCAACCGGAAATAACGTTATTATAGTTTTCTAGTGCATTGTACGAGTACACCTAACACTAACTGCATGCAAAAGTTTAAGTTTGTAGGTCTGCTAGAAGGACCTTAGAATTTTGTTGATCGGTCAGTAGGCAAGTGAGTGAATCTATGACAAAATTGAGGGACTTTTGACTTAAACTACTGATTCGAATATAATGTAATTTGGAAATAAGCAATTTTGGTCACTGAAAATGTAGTCTTCCAGTTTTTTCCACAACTAAGTTACAGAGGGGTCGAAAATGGCCCGAATGGCTTCGAGAAAATGATGGTATGGCCGTGCCTTTTTACTCTTTTGTTCGACTTGCCGGGGGCACTGTATATAGTTATAGCCCCCTGCGACCGCAAACCTAAACAAAAGCAAGTGGAATAAAGTGATGAATATTAATTTGTTTTAAAATCAAACGAAACTCCCATTATAATTTGACTCATTTCATTGAACCATTTCGTTCTTTCTATTTAAATTTGGGTGGGATTGAAGATAGAACAGATATCTTACAGAAAACCTTTGGACATCTCTAATTAGAACTTAACAGCAATGAAATACTTATAGTCATTGTTACCCTGTATAACTCCATCATGGTTCAAGCATATGCCTATCCTGCGGCACTCGTCTCGGAAGATCGATGCCAGGAGAGACGCGATCGTAGCACGTGCTTCGACCACGCGGGGGTGCTACAACAGATCCGCTTTTTTCAAACAACGCAGGCATTTAAATTTACAAAGCACAACCTCACAAACTTTACCTCTATGATATTAAGTAGGTATCTATAAATGTGTGAATCTCCGGCGGTTTGAAATGCTCTAAAGTCATTACATTATCATCTCACGATTATCGCCCTATTAAGAATGTGAAATTAAATATAGGTATCTCAACGCTGGTATTGTTATACTTAAGTATGTTTTTTCAACACAACTGCTCGTAGCGTACCTCTTATTACGTCATTTTACATGAATTAATAAAGATAATAAGATAACATTTTAAAACGAAAATATTTATTTTGTTTTGTTTTGGCTGTTTAGTGATTTCATCTAAGTCTGGCTTTAATACCTGCGCGAGCATTGCGCAAAATTTGCAAAAAAAATGTTGCGCGCAATTATAGTTAATTTCACAAATATTTGTAAACATTGTTAATACGTGTTTGGTTATTATCTCGTGGTGACTAGAAAAGTGATAAAAAGAATGGATGCCAATTGAAATTTTTGGCGATGTACAATATAAACCTGTTGCCATCAATAACTAAAGAAAATAACTTAGAAAGCCTATACAATTTTAATGTAATGAAAAGGATTTTTCCTCCTTCCATCCTCGGCTCTCTTATCACGCTCACCTGCGGCTCGCGTGAACAATCCCGCCTCTGATGTGATTATCAACATAGCTCACTTGTATCACAATGTACTATTAACAAAAGTTAATTCTGATCATCATTTATTTTGACAATATTTGCTGAGATAACAATGACGTAATAACGCCCGAGAAACGTACAATCATTCCCTAAACACACTCTATTGTCAATTTGTCATTGCAATAGAGTCGATGTGGGCGTTAACTCGTTAATCTTTAATTAATAACGAAGTTATTATTTTGAGTATCAGATTAACTTTTAAGTTAAATAATAAAATAAAATAAATAAAAAAATAGTTAACGAATTCATTAACTTCCGTTAACTATCCATGACTCTGTTGCATGTGTGTTCCGTGCGTGTGTCACTGATAAAACTGCGAATGTATTTGTTTGATTAATCCGTGACTACTGCCGGTGAAGTAGTAATAGTTTTGAGGGTTTTGATTTTTGTGATTAATAACTTGCCGTGTTAGTCAGTGTGGGTCAAATATTGCAGGCAAAATTTGAACAACTTGCTAAAGTCTAATCGAGTTGAAATTTTGTGAATAAGCGAATGACAATGCAATACTGGTCTAGTGCAACTTTTATTACGAATTAACGATTAACATTAACCTCCGTTAAATCTTTAAAAATGTAACATTAGTGATTAACTAAGTTAACGTTTTCATGTAACGGATTAGCGGTTAACGAAGTTAAATTTTTGATTAACGGTGCCCAGCTCTGGACTGTTACTATTGAAAGAAGACATTTTTGCCATTGACAGCTAAAATACCAGTTATTGCGATATTCTCACTTATTACATATATTATATAATCACGCCTCTTTCCCAGAGGGGTAGGCAGAGATCACGGATCTCCATTTGCTACGATCCTGACAAACCACTTTCGCTTCACTCTCTTTCATAACATTTCTCATACATGCTCGTCGGTTTAGGGTACTTTTGACTTGGCCTTTTAGTAAGATTTCTCCAATTTGATCGGAGAAAGTTCGCCTAGGTCTTCCCCTTCCAACTTGCCCTTCCACTCTTTTTATTTACACTCTCTTCTTTCATCCATCCTCTCTACATGCCCAAAACACCTTAACATACCCTTCTCAATTTTCGTGACTATATCTCCATCAATTCCACACTTATTAACATGATAAATAGTGACCAGGGCCGGCTTTAGGGTGCGGCGACCGGGGCGCAGAAGTATACAGAGTGCTACTAGGTATATAGGGCGCCGTAAAATATAGAAAACGCTAAAGGTATGACTCGGCCGGGACGCCTTATATGGTTAATGCCAGCCCTGAATCCTGACTGACTATCTTGAACAAGTTAGGTACCGGTACCTTCCTGTTGAAGACTACCAATACTAAAGTACCCGTCGTAAACCGCAATGGATGCTCGTGAATACTCACAGTATTGGCAGCCGCGACGCTGGCGCGCCAAGTCACGAGCTGCGTGACAGCGCCGCCGTCGCACGTGAGGTCGCACAACAGCGCCAATGCCACGCACTGCACCGATGCGCGCGTCATCTAAGCCCATAACACGAACGGGTTTATGCCCCATTACATTGACAAACTCCAATCTATTGACACGATCCAATACATCCTGTCGCAGGCGCTGAGAAGGCTACAGCGTTTAATCATCACCAAAGAAGTTGTCAATGATGTTTCAACGGGGGTTCTTCAAAAGGTATAGGTAATTATAATTATACAATGATATTTAACCTCAAATTATTATCATCACCAAGATTATGATACGCGAAAAGTGCAAGGGCTTACCGTAATTAAATCTAACAACTGGTATACACCATTGTTAGCGATAAAATGTTTTCTGTAGTCGTCTCTCCAGATTATCCCTTCCCAAATGAAATTCAAGAGCGATACCAACCACCTGAAAGTATAATGTTCAAAATATTAGTATGAAATTGTAACACACACTACGAGAGATATTTTTGAGAGCATGTAACCGATAAATACTGTAACATGTAAGTACATATATATATTATATGCAGTTAATGTAATTACGTTAACTTGTCGCTTATGTCGGGTCCACCCGGCAAACGGCTGTGCAAACATTTCGGGCGAGACGCGGGTCAATCAGAGTTTGCGCAGCGCGCTGCGCAGGCGTTGGTGCTAAGTGGAAGACGCACACATAGGTACCTGAATAAATTTGCGCTCCTGCGCAGCGTAAATATATCTGACGTTTAGACTCACGCCTCAGGTAAACATATATTTCACCTTGGCTGTGTCCACACTGTGTCTAAGGGCTCGATTACAATTTAGGTAGGTAGATACTCGTACCTACCTACTATTACATTTTTAAAGAAGGAAATAATGACCTTTCACTGATAATGCAACTCTTTTCAAGCGATTGTAGAATGAGACTCAACATGGTCCTTGCGAGGGAATTTATCGAGGTGGGCCACTTGATTTGCGGATAGACTTGACACTTGACCCTCGTTTGCTGGGTCTCGAGGCCGCTGGCCAACACGCGCAGACTCAGCGCTATGACCACCTGGCACTTCTCCACTGGCGGGTCGCGCTGGGATGTTAGTGTAGAACATAAATCTGCCAATTGCAAACGAAAATGAAACTATTATATTGGCTGACTGAACCATGGCCAGACTTTTTACGTTCAGGTACCTCACATATTTACCGAAATGGCTCTCTACATATATATATTAAGGGTCGAACACACAGCACCGTAGCGAGCGCGTGGCGCGCCCGTCGCGGGCGCGCAGCGCGATATTTCCCTACAACCCGCTAGCGTGGTCAAACAGGCTGCGCCCCGTCGGCAACGCGCCCCGCTTCTGTCGCGCCCCGCTTCTGTCGCGCCCCGCCAGCCTCCCGCCGCGCGACCGCGACGGGCGGGCCGCGCGTCAGTGTGACGCCAGACAGCGGAGCGCGCGGTGCATACGTGATGCTGGCGGGTCGATGGCGCGAGGCCAGCGCGAGGCGCATGGGACGCGCGCGCGTTGCTGGCTGGTTGATGGCGCGATGCGCGCGTGCTCTGTGTGACCGGCCGTCCCGCGCGCATCACGCGCTCGTCAAGCCCCGCTACCGTCCCGCTGGCAGTCTGTTCGACCCTTAAGCATCATTAAGGTAAACGTCCGAGCGCTCGACGCCGTACGCCGTATATGGCATGGGCACTCTATGTCAAAGTCGAATGAAGAAAAATCCTCTTAGTTCGAATATAATAACCCATATTGCTTTGACATAGTGTCCATGCCATATATTAGTACAGCGTCGAGCGCTGGGACGTTTACCTTACATATTTTAAATTGATGTCAATTGTTGGTAATGTAGGTACCTTATACCTACTTATAATTAAAGCAATAACGCGTAGTTTCAGTGTCCGAGAGGCAACGGGATGGCTCGCGGTATTTGAGCTCCCAGAGCGTTGTGGAACCTCCCTGTGCAACCCGAACTCAGCCAACCTGGACTAGGGGGCGGAAATTCGAGGGGGGACGAAAAAACTATTGTCTTCAGGTATTCGAATTTGTTCGATTTAGACCGGCATTTAATTATATAAACAGCGTATATAATACACACTTTTAAACAACCGCTGATTCAATCAGCTGCCTTGCGACAAAAAAAAATGCTCCAGTTACTTTTTTTTATTTTCGCTACAGTCCACGTTGGCTTTAGTTCGGGTTGCACAGGGCGGTTCCACAACACTTCGGGAGCTCAAATACTGCGAGCCATCCGTTTCCCTCTTGGACACTGAACTATGCGTCATTGCTCTGAATACCTATTAGGTATGCAGATGCATTGATGCATAGTTTAAACTGCACGGCTAGCACGCGACGGCGCGCAAGCTCTCTCGATTTTTCTCGCACTATCCGTCTCTCTCTTATTAGAACACTTAGAAGAAGAGGTATAGTGCGATAAAAATCGAGAGTGTGTCGCCGTCGTGTGCTAGACGTGCTGAGTGCGATACGTGGAACTCTCTGTACAGTTAACGCCTGCTTTACCTAATGGTTTACACTTTTATTACACTAGCATAAAGAATTGCCTGCGTTCCAAGGATCTGCCAAGTGCATCCGAGAAACATATCGCTGCTGCTTTACGCGGTTTACACGCGCAACGAAAGAGAATTGCAAAAAGTGTGCATTCTTCAGTTTCTTGCGCCCGACTCTATTATCTGCGTGGATAACGTTTACATCGACGACACTCATTTACGCCTTGTGCTTGTTATTATTAATAATAGGTATTAAGGTAGGTGAACCGAGGATGGGCTGGCTCCTAATAACACTCACTATGGTTATCCAAACTACATCAAATTTCGTTATGATCGCATGTGCCGTTTACAGTCACAAACATAACTAGGTACTCGTACTTTTCAGTACCTACCTATTTACCCAAACATAAATAAGAGTGTAATGTTACATTACACTCTTATTTATGTACCGAAACGCGATTTAGAAAAAAAAAACAGTGACTGTGTCTTGTTAAATTTAAATATGGCACATTTAAAACTATCCTACCTTTAAATATCTTTAAAATTTAGAAAAATAAAGCAACTTTTGTCATTAGGTACGTTTAGTGAAATTACTTACCTAAGTTATTCTGGTTTTAAGCCATTTTTATTTTCACACCCCTTAAGATATAGGGATATAGTAGTAGCCGTACAAGCCGTATTTCTTTGAAAAACCGCAAATCGATGTATTGTTCAATATTTTAATATTGAACATAATTAGTGTAAGCCGTAGGTACGATTAAAAAAACCGCAAATCGATGTACAGTTTAGCCGTTTGGCACACGCATACTAGAGGCCAAAACAAAATTTTTGACCGGCAGTTCCTAAAAAAATTCCCTTAGTGCTGAGACTTTTTTTTTAGTATGGAAAAAAATAAATTCAGAAACCGATCGTGTGTAGTATCATATGAAAGGGCTTTTTGAGACGATTCTAAAAATATACCACATCCCTACATTTCAGCCATATTTTTAGGGTTCCATGCCTCAAAAGGAAAAAAACGGAAGCCTTATAGGATCACTCGTGCGTCTGTCTGTCCGTCCTTCACAGCCTATTTTCTCCGAAACTACTGAACCAAGTGTGTGAATAGATTTTAATTAAGAAGTGTATGGGGCCCATTTCACAAAGGCTTGTACTTGTAATACAAGCGGAAGTCTCATATAAAGCTTTTGAGAAATGGGCTCCTGTTCTAGGCGATACACATTGATTTAATGTATATTTTACTTAATTTATAATGCAACATTATAGCGTAACAACTTTTTTTTAAATTGATTATTTGATTTGGTTTTTGTCAATATTTTTTTTTGTTAATATCAATCATTAGAAGTCCTTTGAATGTCTATGACTGGTTTTTCTTTATTAATCATACTGTAATTATTTTACAGGGATTTGATATTAAGGTAGGCCTCATTAGGCAACGGTACCCTATTAAAGTATATCCTTACCTATTAAGTAAGGTATTAATTAAAAAATATTAGATGAATGATATCTTTAAATAATACTTTATACTTAAACAACAATTACTAACCGCTCTTAACGACGTAGAAACTGACTGACGTGAGGTTCTCATGCAAAAAACTAAAAATGTTCTTTCGTCCTTTTTGGACGCCGTTCTGTTAATGTCATGTAATATCACTACTATACCTTCCTTGGTTTTCGTCATTTTTTGTTTTTACTATAAGTACTTAAATACGTACCTACACTTTTTTTAATGGCACCACCCCACAGTACAAAATATATCGACAGCTACACCAATTATGAATGAAGTTTACGCATTAGAATGATGATTGATGACGTGGGTATCGAACAGCCCCCCTATGGCCGCTGTCCTGTAACTTGTTTAAGCTCACCTCAACGTTCACCCACAAATCCATCTTGGCGGCGCGATTCGTAGTAGGTAACTAAGCGTACGCAGAGGTCGTTTTGCGTGATGCTAGAGGCGCATTAGCGTGTTCCGAATAATTGCCCTGGGCTGTTATTCGCTAAGCGCTAATACGGCTCACCCCGCCGGTCACCCGTCACGAAACTAGACCTCTACCGCCTAGTTACTACACATCACGGTGTCAAGATATATTTGTGGGTGAGCGTTGAGGTGAGCTTAAACAAGTTACAGGACAGCGGCCATAGGGGGGCTGTTCGATACCCACGTCATCAATCATCATTCTAATGCGTAAACTTCATTCATAATTGGTGTAGCTGTCGATATATTTTGTACTGTGGGGTGGTGCCATTAAAAAAAGTGTAGGTACGTATTTAAGTACTTATAGTAAAAACAAAAAATGACGAAAACCAAGGAAGGTATAGGTGAGCTTAAAACAAGTTAAAGAATAGGGGGGCTGGTCTCTGACAGCCAGCGGGCTCCGCGGCGAGCCATGGCTGCCTTCGGCTGTCGGAGTCCATGATTCCACAAGTACCCCTCTACGTATATGACGTCTACAGGTACACCAATGATGAAGTTAGTTTACGTCTTATAATGGTGACCTTGATAGTACCTATTTGACAGCCCGCAGGCCCACGGCCGCGAGCAGCAGCCGCAGGCACCAGTGTAGCACCCCCAGCATAAACGGGGTTCATGATTCTACAAGTACCTCTCTAAGTACAAGACGTCTACAGCTACACCGAGGCACCAGTCCGCGAGCGCCACGGCGAGCCCTGGCGGCCCAAGTAGCTGCAGGTACCAGTACAGCACCCCCACATAGACTTAGTCCACTAGTACTTATCTACCTACCAGATAACTACAGCTACACAAATAATGAATAAGTTTACGCATTAGAATGATGACTCCGTGGCTTTCGAACAAGTCTTTGATAGCCCGCGGGCGCCGCGGCGAGCCGTGGCGGCCCACGGCCGCGAGCAGCAGCCGCAAGCACCAGTACAGCACCCCCAGTTCGAAGGGGTTCCACGTGTACCACTCCACGTACCACATTATTCTACGGCATAATAAACTGCACCTTTAGACATTACATCCTTCTGCCCTATTTTCTTACGTGGAGATCCCAATTATTATAATTACAGAATTGTTTTGACTAGGTAATAATAAAATTACAACGTCTACAACGAATTATTCATTCGGCAATACAATAAAATACAACTAACCTCCTTATTAACGCACAATCAGTAGGTAAATCGAGATTGGCCAGTGGCAGAGTGCACACCAACGCTTGTAGAGCCGTAAGTCTGAGTTCTTCGTACAGTGGCTGGGACCACTGGGCTCTGAGCTGCATGAGCCCCGGGTCCAGCAAATACATCAAGCCGACAAACCAGTGCTGGGACTCTATCAACTGATAAAGACCAATACTAAGTAAGGCAAATTTAGCATTCAATTGTCTCTTGGTACCTACCCCCCGAAATAGGCACCTTCGCAAACACATGCATAACAAACACACAGCATTTCTTGGAATTTATACTATTATTATTAGGCACTACTAGGTACTATTACAATTATTAATACGAGCATTAAGTATAGGTACAAACGACAACACTGTTAACTGACGCTCCTGTGTTTATATAGAACCTTATTACAATGCACTTAAGGTGCACCGATGGTCAGTTAGCTGTGTTGTCGATAGTACGCCATTTTCTACCGGTCTTTCACCGTCTTCGTAAATTTTCTTTTGTTTAATACGAGGGCTGCTAATTATGTATCCGGAATCCAGGATTCCAACTTTCTTAAACACAATTTTTGACCACCATGGTAAAATTTGAACTTTCTTTTAATACTGGCCGCTATTTTTTTTTTCTTGAGTACGCTAGTCTTTTGTTTTTGGCGGGTTTAAAATGTTATCTCGTTGCAAGAATGGAACTTACTCGTGAAAATATTCGTGCTATGATTTATTACGATTTTCGGCGTGGCTTAACGCCACAACAACGCAAAGATCAATTAACTTTGACTTTTGGTGATGAAGCTCCATCAAAAACTACTGTGTATCACTGGTTTAGTGAGTTCAATCGTGGACGTAGTATGCTTACGGACGAAGTTAAGGAAGGTCGCCCGAAATTGGCCGTTGTACCACAAAATATTGAAGCAGTGCGGAAACTTATAATGCATGACCGTCATGTTACGTATCGCGAGATAGAGGCAATTCTGGGGATATCTATGACGAGCATTAATAAGATAATACATAAACATTTAGCTGTAAAAAAAATTTTTCGCGTTGGATACCGCACAATTTAACTAAGGATCAAAAAGAGGCTCGCGTCGAATGGTGCAAAAAAATGTTGAAAAAATATAACCGTGGTGACTCAAAAGCTGTTTATACTATCTACACAGGTGACGAATCTTGGATATATATGTATGATCCCGAAACTAAACAGCAATCAACAGTGTGGGTGTTTCAAAATGAGCCGAACCCTAACGAAAGTTACTCGTGCAAAAAGCACCTTTAAGCAAATGGTCGCCTGCTTTTTTGGTATGAATGGCAATGTGGCTACAGTGCCACTAGAACATCGTAAAATGGTTAATTCGGAGTGGTACACGACCATTTGTTTGCCAGAAGTGTTTAAAGAAATACGTAAAGACAACCAGCGACGCAGAATCATTCTTCACCATGACAACGCCAGCTGTCATACATCACGCGAAACAACTCGATTTTTGGAAGGTCAAAATATAGAATTAACGGGTCACCCACCGTACAGCCCTGATTTGGCACACAAAGATTTTTATTTATTTCCAAATGTAAATAATAAATTACGTAGTCCACGATTTTCGACCCGTGAAGATGCGGTCGACGCGTTCAAACAACACGTCTTGGAGATACCTCAATCAAAGTGGCAAAAGTGCTTTAAAAAATGGTTTACACGTATGCAAAAGTGCATCGATCATCACGGAGAATATTTTGAAAACAATAAAACTATATTTAATAATGTACGTTTGATTATTTTTTCTATTCCGGATACATAAGTAGCAGCCCTCGTACGCTGTCCTGTTCAGCGTTTTTCGTTCAGTCTGTCTACCTACTACAACATCCTTTGTTTACTTACAAATTTGTTGAAGGGAAAGGCTTTAATGAAGTCGACGCACAGGTATATGAGAACTCTCTTGAATTGCACGTCTGCCTGCGAAGTATTAATATTCACCGAGGCGACCCAGCCCCTGTATAGGGGCAACTCCGTCGCTACTGACAGCGACATCACATCTGATGACAAAGTACAGTAAGCTGTAGAGAAATGTCCCCCCAGGCATACAAAATTACATGCTTAGGATATAAGTTTAAAACGCGTACAGAGTGAGGGTTGATAAGACAACTATTATTATACAGATGTTATCAAATCTGAGCTCTAAAGCTATAACACCGTTTAATAGAACATTTATCTCGCATGGCAGAAACTAGGTATGCATTTATCGAACCAGGCATCAAAAGCGAAGAGAATACTGCTAGCCGGCCACCGAAGCACCTGATCAGGGCAGACGTGATCACAGTCATCGTCGTCCGCTCGGCCTGGTGGCCTCGTGCGCGGCACTCGTATCTGTACGCCCATACAAAGCACCTGAAATTGAATGCTACATCAACATTTTGAACTGTGGGCTAAGACCGCCACTGACTAGTAGCCAGACAGCTCGAAACGGAGACGCAGCAGAACTAGTCGGCGATGGCGGGCTATACACTCCTTTTTAAACTAAAAAACCAAGGTCAAAAAAATATAGCAAGAATAATAAATTAAAACACAATGTCATAAATTTACAAACGTAATAAGTAATTTAAAAAATCAGTCACAATTAATTCCACGGAGTTTTATCATTCATGTAGTCTTGTGTGCTATAATAAGCTTTCGAAATAAGTTTACGCTTTACATAGTTCTTGAATTTATTATTAGATAACAGTAACTTTTCCTAGAAGTTTGTTATAAAACTTTACACAATTATCCATACATGTTTTTTTTCTTCCTTCGACTTCGACTTTTGTCTAACGTGCTCTTGCGCGTGGGGGCTCTATAACTCATCATCAGGCTGGTGGAATAAAGGCCTCCACACACCGAACGCGGGTCTTGCGCGGCGCGGGTCGGGCGGTATCTCTATCTCTTTCGCAGAGTAGCGCGGGCCCGCGCCACTGGGTGATAGAGATAGTGAGAGATATTAAATGCGTTGGTAGTGAGAGAGATACCTACCGAACCGCGCCGCGCACGCCCCGCGCTGCGCCGCCCCCGACCCGCGCTGCGCCGCCCCCGACCCGCGCCGCGCACGACCCGCGCCCGCCCCGCGCTGCGCACGACCCGCGTTCGGTGTGGCCTCCACACACCGAACGCGGGTTAGGACTAACCCGCGTTGATTAACCTATTATACCAGGATTCAAATTCAATATCTTCCTCAACTGGGTATTAATTGTATGTAAGTACGACGCTGAAATATTATAAGTCTGTTAAAATATAAAAATATGAAATAATAAGCGAGATACCGAAATTGAACACTGGTATTTTTGTTGTAAATTAATACTGGAATAATCTCTGTTCCAAACCCATAGTAAATTGTGCTAGTTAAAGTACGCTCTGATACGAAATCTAGTTTATTCGTAAGATCAATAAGATACTTCCAATAAAGTACCTAAATATAACCAGCAGAGTCACGGTCTGTCATATGTGAATACTTTTATTAGAATATAATGAAATAGAAATCATTATATTTTGCATTGTCTTCCTGAGACGTCATACAAAATTAAATACAATCTAATTGGAACCAAGCGAATGAATTCTCATTTGTCCTAGAATCGAACGAGAAAAAAACAAATGAAAATCTGTTTCTTTACTATTTCATTTATATTCTTTTTTACCAGTTTGTTTTTTCTATAGGACTCTATGGGGAGCCAATGCTAATTCTTGGGATTAGGTAGTGCACATGTGATGTAACCGGATTTGCGCTTAGGGCTGGATAGATTTGGTATCAGAGTATGTCCTAGTTTTAGGTTGTCCTAGTTAAGCCGCCGCATCTTCTACACGTAAGTAACTATGTGACTGATCCGTTAACATTTTAATCTACATATCGTCACACTACTTGTACTTGGCATTGTGTGATTATCATTTCTAATTGACGTGTGTGACGTGGTAATGTACAAAACAAAATCATTTCTAAAACAATTAGTACCTCTGTGCATAATAATCCGGTCCGGGTAGTTGCCTATGAAATTTAGGGTCGTTCTCGCTGCACAGTTCGAGTGTCTTGGCAAGCACTAGGAGTAAAGTCAGTGTCGTGCGAAGGTTCACACTGCTGTCTCCTGTCGGCAACACACATGTTTACATGACAGAACTGACATTAAACAATACAGAATACTTTCGAATCGCCTGCGTGCGATCAAGTGATTTTCAAAGTTCCTCCCGGGCGATAACATTCTAGACGCTTTACGGAGTTGTGTCATTGTACGTGAACGTCAGCTGGGGCGCCGTCCGTTGGTGGGTTAGAGTGTTTGGGAGCCTCCCAAACACGTCGAAAAATAATATATGATCGGGACGAAACTAGGTACAAAATTATATTTTTTTCCAACTTTTGGGAGGGTGCTGCTGTTCAATCCAATGGAGCCGCAGCTGACGTACAAAGGGCTACATGAATCATGAAATCATCTAAATCATCTTACAAGTTATCGTCGGGAAGTAAATGACTGACAATAGGCCTGGCCTGGGGACTATAAATCCAGTACAAATGTACACTCACGGGCTCTCTATTAATATACGTACATAAATAAGGACATTACATATCTGTGCACGCCTTTATGACATGGACAATAGCGTCCTGTCCAGATATTTATAGCATAGTATTTATGTACAAGTTCTCAAAACTTTTGATATGCGGTCCGCGAATGTGTTACCAAGTAACACCGTTACAAATGTCTCATTAGGTGTAATGGCTATATAATTAGCACAGCATTCGGCGCGGTTAATAACAGTCGGCGAGACCTGATCTGATTACCATAATTCATAAGTGAATATGAAAGTGACGCACCCAATTGAACATTGTGGTCTTGGGGATCGGCTGGATTAATGTCGTAAGCCGGCAACTTTCTCTCGGGGAAGTATGGGTTGAAGCGGTAAAATATATTGTCTAATATGTTCTCCTTCAGCAGCTGGATACCTGGACACGGATGCTTTCATATTAGAAACAAGCTTAATGTGGTATCGACGAGTAGATGATGAATGATTTTTTCGGGAATTTATAAAATTTACGTTTTTTTCCGTTTTTTTCGGATTTTTAACGAATAAAACCAATAGGTCATTGTGACAACTGAACTGAACTGACACGGATGTCAATGGCAAAGTAAGTCTATAATCATTCACCTACCCACCAGTATTTAAAAAAAATAACCGATTAAAACCTGTTTAAATCGTTTTTTTTCGGAAAAATTTAACCGGAAAATCAAATGGTTTTTTCCGTAAAAATCCGAAAAAAACGAGCCGTTTGGAAAGAAACGGGTTTTTTTCCGGAAATTTTCAACGCTTAGACCTGACACCTTATTGAAAGTGACATTTCCCATTATATTAAAATCAGCTGAATAAGTACAATATTGTTTATCTACATCTACAACTTCACAGAGAACTGAGACTGTTTTATAAAACCATAAATCCTTTCGCCAAAGCCATCATCTCTACTCTACCCGACAGTAGCGAACAATTTTCGACCAAACAACCGCGTGTAAAGACCTAAAAAAGCCTTGGAGGCCATTTGCCCCATGTGCTATTCCATATACAGGCTGTCCCAAAAGTGAATGTCAAGTCGCAAAGGGGTGATAGGTCCAAGTCATAACATAACTCATATAAAAGAAAACATACATAAGTACACAAAAAGTTAGTTAAAGTTAGTAGGCCTAACAATTTTAGGTACCTACATGATTGGGAAAACTACTTATGCCTACTTGTTCGTGATAGTTTTCCTTTTAAATTCATTATATGTACCACGAATTTTTTCACATCCCCAGTAGTAGCCATTACCTGGCGGGGGGGGGGAAACATGACTCGAACTAAAATAAAAATGGTTTTAGAAAATCCATGATATTTTTGAACGAGCTATCCATGCCCCACACCATGGGTTTGACGAGAAGAAAAATTAAATCCCCGCTTTAGGTGTAGGGGAGGTACCTAAACTAAAACAAAATCTTTTTCCAAATTTTATTGTACTGTTTTGTCGGCGTGATTAATTTATAATACCCATGCCGAATCACAGTTTTCTAGTAGCAATGGTTACTGAGCTAAGCCGAAGACGGACATAACAGACGGACGGACATGGCGAAACTATAAGGGTTCCTTGTTGACTACGGAACCCTAGAAAGGACCCGGTATAACCATCAAATATTCAACAATGTATATTTTTTACAAATTTAAGAATGAAATGGGTGAGGACCAAATTCTTGCCCAGTAGTTAGCCTAGTTCATCTGTGGTAGTTAAAAAGGTCCGTTGTGCACACAAAAAATAGCCATACAATCAAACGGTTAATCTTTGTGTCACAACGGATTTTTTTTACTACGTGTACTAGCGATTACCTAGGCTAACTACTAGCCAAGAATTTGGTCGTCACCCAAATAATCTCTAAATCAGCTCATAATAAAGATATTATGAGCTGATTTAGAGATTATTGTAGTAAACCAAGTTAACAAATTATAATTAATTTTCTTAATAACTCAGATATTGCATGATCTTTGGGACATCCTGCACTGTTTCGGTAAAGACTCATCGATTAGCAAAATAGCCAGGCAGGTACGCACAATTTTCCTGCGAAGCGCTAGCTAGAAACATGGCAATCTTCAAGAAGGTAGGGAAACGGCGGGAGGTGGTGACCGCAAGCATCCTGACGGCGGCGTGGTACAGCGCCGGCGCCGCCGCCAGCAGCGTGCCGCGGCGGCGCAGCGCGCCCGCAGGTCGGCGCGCGTCCGCCGCCGATAGGTGCCACAGAGCCGCCTCCGACACAATCGCGAACAGTTCGTCCTCTTCCAATCCGATCAGTAGAGTACCTTCAATAATTCATGTCTCTTTAAGGATGATCGTCACCGATTCTCCAAAAGCCCTTTTGCAAGTAAGTTTTTAACTATGGAGTTAAAAACTTACTTGCTTGAGGGGGTTTGGGTTTTTTGTATCTAGAGTATGGACTCTAGATACAAAAAACAATGGATGGCTTGATATTTTAAAATAATAGGGAGTTTCCTCCTCAGTTTCCCCATGTTAAAATTGATATCGTAGTATTTTAAGGATATAAAATTATATGGATAGTAAATTAAATACTCGAACTTCACCCACTTATGTTACGTGTACAAATTATTGCTAAAAAGGGTATAAGTAGCTTAGATTTTAATTTTAAAAACCGCATAGTTTCAACTTATATTGACAATACCAAAAAAGAGTGAAATTTCGTGGTCTTTCGAAACTGCAAACTTGGATACCTATAGACAGTACATGGCTGTTATTCGCTAAGCGTTAAAGCGGCTCACCCCGCCGGTCGCCCGTCACGAAACTAGACCTCTACCTACGCTTGGTTACTACGCATCGCGGTGTTAAGATATATTTGTGGGTGAGCGTTGAGGTGAACTTATAACAAGTTACAGAATAGGGGGGCAGGGCTGTTATTCGCTACGCGCTAAAGCGGCTCACTCCGCCGGTCACCCGTCACGAAACTAGACCTCTACCTACGCTTGGTTACTACGCATCGCGGTGTCAAGATATATTTGTGGGTGAGCGTTGAGGTGAGCTTAAAACAAGTTACAGAATAGGGGGGCTGTAGTGCTCCTAACTACATATTAAAAAATCACAACTAGCCGTTACGTTAGCTTGCGATGTTAGCGGTTTAACTGCTCAAATATGTCTGGCCTAACTAGTAGGTATATTACAAAATATGTATAATGAAAATCATAAAGATATTAGAGAACTTAAATTTGAAGTTTAGAAAAAATATGCATTTGTTTAATATTCTAAGAGTAATTTAAATGGGACCTCACGCTTACTAGCATCCGCCCGCGACTTCGTCTGCGTGGACCCGGGATAAAAACTATCTTATATGTTAATCTAGGCTATAAACTATCTTCGTGCGAAATTTCACCCAAACAGGTTGAGCCGTTTAAGCGTGATTGAGTTACAAACATCTAAACATCCAAATATTCAAAGATCTAAACTTTCGCATTTATAATATTAGTAGGATGCAGAAGCTAGTAATTAATAATTCTAACAGTAACATAAATAGGTACCAATTTACTGTACTAAGTGGCTTCGACCTCCGTTAGAGACCACAAACGTAAAGTTAAGAATCCCCAGAGTCGACTACTAGTTACTATCACTAAACTTAGTAGTACCTAAGGACCTTTTAAAATGAGAACCAAACTACGTTTGTATGGAGAGTCGAGGGTCCTGGCGGCCCTTTAGTCTCTAATTATAATTTCATAGGCAGAATATATAATAGTCGTCTCGGCTAATATTGACAGTCAAATAATGTACTCATGCCCATGGATCGTATAGCTATGCACTTCTATATTAGGATTAATATTCCCCCGAGTACAAAAGGCACTGGCCTCGTTACCCCTTTTTGATAAACGTGCTCTCATTCTAACAGTACGTGAATAAAGAGAGTTGTAATACCTACATATCAATTTTATTATGATCGAATTGACCTACTTACTACATCTACCTGTATATGTAACTGAACTAAGAAATTATTTTCATTTAAGTATCTACCTAATTTTCAACTTGATTTTTGTGTCGTTTTAGTCGAAGTAGCTCGAAAACCTAAATCATCAGCATTGGTCGGAGATTTTCAAACTCCTCATTGTAAGAAAAGCTATTTTATTTTAACGGAATAGTGGGTCATAAACAAAGGTAGAATATGGGTGAGGACCAAATTCTTGGCCAGTAGTTAGCGTGATTAATTGGTAGTAGTTAAAAAGTTCCGTTGTGACAAGAAAATTAACCATAGAATTGTATGGCTAATTTTCGTGTCACAACGGAACTTTTTAACTACTATACCAATTAACTAGTCTAACTACTGGCCAAGAATTTGGTCCTCACCCATATGAGAGTACAAATATATCCACCATTTCGGTATAGATACCTGCTTAGTGAAAAAGGTCGGGGAATTACAAATCTCAGGCGCGTCAGCGTCCTTAACTTTCGGGAACAACTCTGCTATTCTTTCATCCACATCATATCTTGACGCCGCGACACCTGTAGTAACTGAACGTAATCAGTCCCGCTATTTTGAAACTTATAACCTCACCTCTCCGTTCACTCAAAATTATATCTTGAAGCGACGCGATGCGTAGTAACTAAGCGTAGGTATAGGTCTAGTTTCGTGACGTAGCGAAGAGCTCGGAGTGGTTCCAATAATCAGCCCGCGTCCAAGTTCCGTTCTAGTTAATTAAGTACTTACTTACGGCCGTATTCATAAACGTACTACAAGCCTGTTTTAACTAAAATGGCGTTAAAATTCGTTTGTCCTTATCTGCTACTTTAACATTTGTGTTCGTAAGAAAGGGACAAAGCACATTTTATTTAGCAGAGGCATTTTAAGTTTTATAAATAAGGGGGTTAGTGTTTTTTGTTCAATCAGACGAGACGTTTTGGATATTGACTTAGTACAGTCAGCATCAAAAGTAACTGCGCAAACAAAGAGTCAAAAGTCTTTATTAAAAGGGAATAAGAGCTTTTGACGTCTTCGATTGCGCAGCTACTATTGATGCCGACTGTACACCCAAACTTACAAAGATTAACCTAACTATTATTTGGCCGATAGGTACTTCGTCCGCGTGACCTACGGTATAAACTTTCATTCGAACTTTTCAAATTTCTTCAAATTATGTTTTTTTCTTTCCTTCTAAGTATATCTTTTTAATCCAGGTTTTAAACTATCTGTGCCAAATTTAATTTGTCTATCTATACCTATATGTTCAGCAGTTTTTGCGTGATAGAGTAACAACCATCCAAACTTTCACATTTATTATTAATATCTTACTAATTATATTCATATTTATATTAATAGTGTCATGTCATTGATGTTATTATAGGTAGAACGCTTATCTAAGACGGCGCGGCGCGATCGGTACCCTTACGCCTTGGGCACGACTTTGGTCTTAAGCGACCTGCGGCAGCGGTTTTTCTAATTCATTGCGCGTGATCCCAACTAACCACAGTGCGTTGCGCGTCTCGACCGCGCAATGAACAGATAAAACGCTGCC
Source organism: Epinotia bilunana (assembly GCA_947049275.1). NCBI lineage: Eukaryota > Metazoa > Arthropoda > Insecta > Lepidoptera > Tortricidae > Epinotia > Epinotia bilunana. The sequence goes on along the minus strand of OX346252.1, from coordinate 31,112,156 downwards.
GCAGGTCGCTTAAGACCAAAGTCGTGGCCAAGGCGTTACGCTTTCTAGACCTCCATCGCGCATCTTTTAGGTATCTCCACAGTCCATACCCTCCATAGCCCCACTTCTTCTTAGTTAAACGGTAAGACTAGCATCTATAGCGAATAGGTACCAACACCAACTTAGAAGTTATCGTCTTTCCACTCACCTATAAATCCCATGTAGTTGGTGACGTTATCAAAGTAGGTTGCAATGTCTGCATTTCTATTTAATATAATGGGTTGCCGTGTATTTTCTAATAACGATATGAATCCGTCACGTAGGTCGGGTTCGTTTAAATACGTTGTCTTCAGGAACTCCAATATTGTGATTACACTGTCGAGATATTCTATTCTCTGAATACATTATAAGGAGATTAATAATAAATTCGGAACGTTTTTCTAGCGAACGAATTATTTAACTAATACCTATTATATAATGGAGAAATATTGTAGAAAATATTGATAATATAGGTACTCGTACAAGAGCGAGTGTAACGCGTTAGACAGCCGATGGTTGTTAATTTCATAAATAATTCATCTCCCGACATTGCGTTTCTGGTTTGGCTCACGTAAGTAATTAAAATTGTAATATAATAAATAAAGGATACATATCCGCCCCGAGAAGTAGTGGCGAAGTCCCGCAGGTGGGCATTGAATCGGGCGAGCTGCTGCAGCGGCGCTGCGTCCTTCACCAGGAACACTAGTTTCGTCGCCATCTCCCACCCGTATGCCGGGGGACAAGTGTCGGTCCATGCCCCATCTGAGAACCAACCATAGCTTTTGTCTCCACAACGCGAAACCCGAAGAACGAAGTTCCGATTTCAAGTATCTACATCCGAACTTGCATCTCTATGGTAATTGCGGACGGTGGTGTGCGAACTTCAAACTCGTGGTACCATGCCATTACTCCGTTCTCGGTAAGTAGATACTTAAATACTTATAACAGGGATTATTAATTAGGGATATTGCCGAGAAGAGGCCTTACATATTGAAATCCAGAAATATATCACTATTAGGTAGTAGGTGTAGGAACGTCTACCAGTTAGATTCATCTAATTATTAAGATCATAATGTGTCATTACACATTATGATCTAATCAATCTAAATAGAATCGATTACATGCATATACACGGTGTTCCCGGGAATTTCCGTTAACTTCAGCATATTGCAGAGTACATTCACAGAAACAAATAAGCATAATAGTTAAAAAAAAAAAATTTTGTAATATATGATTGTAGCATTACCAGTGGTTAAAGCTGCAAATCTGATTAAATTAATATATTGAATATCTTGATAATAGTCTTGGAGAAATTAACTTTATTAGATCTAACCTATGCCCACTTGCAATTAACGGAAATTGAAAAAAACACGTGGTATACATCTGAACGAGATTCTAAAATATCTGAACACGACCCTGTTCAGATATTTATGTCACTTACTTTTTTTTGTTTTATTATCATGCATGAAGCACACGAAAATAAGGTATAATACTTAGGTACATAAATAACAATTTCAAAATAGTTGTTGTACGTTCACTTACCTACACTATATTTCGTACACATATTTTTCTAACCGACAGACAGTTTTGTAGGTCAACATAAAGTCACGCAAACGAAATCATGGCCAAGAGACACTTGGTACCTGCCTGCACTAAATGGTATGTGGGTGATGGAAAGCGCTATCTATCCAAATAAAAAGGTAATGAATTTTCCTTGCCGGCATCCGCTTTCAATAACGGTTTGATTACCTACAGGAACAGGGTCCAATTCGTGAAGAAGCGTTATTTCTAGCTGTTCGCTTGCCGTATACTGTTTGCCTTGAGAACCATGGATGCAACCGAAACTCTCCGACGAAGTATCTGAAGCTTGGACTCCATCATATTTGTCCCTCGTAATTCTCATGTAATCGTCGAATCTTCTCTTTTTGCCAAAGAACTGAGTATGGGAAGTACTTTCTGAAACGTCGCTACAGTCCCCGCTTGCTTTTTTCGTGGTTTTCATTTTCTTCGTATTAGTTATTATTTTCGACGGTTTACGGCTAACTTTTGAAGTTGCCTTACTAGATCCCTTGCTTTCCATATTGTCGTAGTTATAGTTTAAATTATTTTAATTTTAAATCGCCAAGTGCGAAAGACTAGTGACCAAAGTGAACGTCTTTTTTACTATCATTTGATATAGGTTTGACAAATACCAAACAATGTCACATAACGACAGTGTGGCCTAGCAAAAAGGTATTCAATAGATTTTTATATTACCTACTTACTCGATAGGTTCGGGCAAAGAGTAAAGTAGGTTTGGGAATAGAATAGCTGTCACTGTCACCTCCATCAAAGACTACAATATACATACACCTCCATTGTGAAACTTATCGCGGTCGAGTTATAAAGGTTGTAGGCTAGGATTATTAATTCTATTATGTATTATTTAAACTAGGTCTTGTTAAAAATATTGTAACAGAAATAAATAAATTAATTAATATGAGGGGACAATCTTACACAAATCGACCTAGTCCCAAACTAAGCAAAGCTTGTAGGTACTATGGGTACTAGAGGACGATAAACATACTTACATAGATAAATAAATACTTAAATACATAGAAAACATCCATGACTTAGGAACAAATATTTTTGTGCTCATCGCACAAATAAATGCCCTCACCGGGATTCGAACCCAGGACCTCTTGCTTCGTAGGCAGTGTCACTATCTACCAACTAGGCTAAAGCGATCGTACCTAAATAATGTTAAAAGTGCAAGGGTAGATAAGGTACTTATTAAAATCCACAACGACAGTGTATGAGCGCAGCGCATATCAATTCAATCACAACCCGAATTTCGTTAGTGACCAGCGTTGCCAGATGGTTACATTTCTTACATTTTTCGTAACTTTTGACCCGCTCGCGTAACATGTAAGTAACATTTATTATTCAGGGAATTTTCGTAACATTAAGAGTAGGACTGACACCTTACTTATGTTAGTAAAAAAAAACCTACTCATATAAAAGTATTTCGTGGTCGGGACAGTATACGACGATTTATATTATTATTTTTGAACGTATTGACAGGTGACATAAGGGACAGGAGTTTCATTGATGTCATTTTTGACACTGACAGAAGTGACAGTGATAGCAAAAGAGATTTAATTTCAAAAACGAACCGAACGTTCGTTACATCTCGATCTCTGTCACTCGACTCGCGCAAACTAAGACAATTTTAAGACGTGAGAATGAAAAACGTAACTTTTGCAGCAAAAATTTAACATTTTAGGAAACGAAACGTAACTTACGACTCAGGGGCCCTGGCAACACTGTTAGTGACTCCCGTGCCGGCGGGCCGGACCGGTGCCCAGGTGCTCCGCTGACAGCCGGCGCGGTCTGCGCTCTAGCGGCGTGGCGCGTGGCGGCGCTTGCGTCCGCGGTCCGCTCCCGCTCACTCACTCAGTTCACACAGTAGGCACTGTAGGGTAGGGCCTCTACGTAGGCACAGGCAGGCCAGGCAGTAGCACTTCGAAGCAGCATCGAAGCAGACGTACCGGCGTTGCGTTCGTCAACTTACTCACACGAATCACTCCCAAACACAGTTCATTTTGTTTCTGCACATGAAAATATTGTGTAAACGAAACTCTTCCGTGGTCACGTTAGTGCGTAGTGAACTTAAAGGATTTTTACCCACCGGTTGGTCCCGCCTCAAACGGGTGAGTACAATTACATGCTGTATTTGTTATTGTTTGTTGATATAAATATTATAAATACATTTTACAGGTGCTAAAAATATGTCGGGTAGGAATATAACTAGAAGTGCGTATATTTAAGGCGATATTACTCTTACGTCTAGTGCCTGTTTTTTTGGGTAAGTACAGCATTCAACTTATCATAAGAGAAGGGATTACTTAATAGGATGTTTCTAATATCTAGTAAGTATTGTAAACTGTATGTTTTAGAAGAAACCTATCTATGTAACTATACAAACGTAAGTTAGTACCTACCTATGCAATATTACGTATAATTTACCTTGTACCTATACAACACATAGGAACAGTTGATGATTTAAAAATGGTAATGCCTTGCCATATTTAATTCCACTATTTCTTCAACGTTACCTACTGTTCTGCTTTTTGCGAATTCGACTGTAGTCTATACGAGCGAGTTGCTATCTTAGGACCCACTAGAACTGATCAAAATAAGTTGAAATTCGGTATAATTTGAAATGACATAGCCACTGTCTAGGTACCTAAGTACATATAAAACAAGGTAGCCGCATGAGATCATGTTCGACGTTAAGTATTTAGTTCGATTCTGTCATACTATCACTGTTATCAGAGCAAACAATAATAAATTACTTTAGTTGCAATTTGAGTGACAGGTGTATCTACCTGCGAATACTAGTACAATGCGAGTGACGCAAGAAGCGCTTTGCTCATTTCATTTTGTATGTAGGTATTATGTGTATACGAGGCCGTAAAAATAATTATTATCACGTAAAATAAGCACTCTTCCATCCTTGGCAATAAAGCCATGACACTCACTCGAGACAAAAATATAATACCTTTCCTGGACATGTTGTATAATTACACTCAGCATCATATAGTTAGTAGCAGCCAAAGTAGTCAAATATATCATAACACATCCTTACTCTTATAGTAATAAAGACGTGTTCCCGATCTTCAGATATAATTGGCTACTTTGAATGGTACTAACTATATGATGCTGATTTCTGTACTAGATTAATATACTTATTTGTACTATGTAAAAGATTAAGTCCATAGAAAAAAAACTTGATCCGTGCAAAATAGTACCAAGTTTTTTTTTGTTGTTGAATGATAAAGGCTTCAAACTAAATCATATCGATAATAACCAGTAAGTATAGGTGAAACGGATCTGAAAAAAATGTCCTAAAGAGAAAAATATTAAAAGCTGACCCCGCATCGCACCCTCACATGTGCCCAATGTTGTATCTCCCATGATGCACCAGTAGCATTACCCCGCTGCACTGACACCTGTTGAACCAAGTACAATGTTAAACTATCTCAATAAAGCCAAAAATTCTAGATCCCGGTATTTGTCTTGGTTCTAGAGAATCATCTTAATTCGTGTTTCATTTAGTCCCAATGAATTTCTTGATTCAAGTAATTTCATTTTCTATGTAAAACTTACCTACCTACATGAGCTACTAAAATTAGCGGAAAATTATTGTACAGCACGGCTAGCACGCGACGGCGCGCGAGCTTTCTCGATTTTTCTCGCACTATCCGTCTCTCTCTTATAAGAACACTTAGAAGAAGAGGTATAGAGAGATAAAAATCGAGAGTATGTCGCGGCCGTCGTGTGCTAGACGTGCTGGTAGTGTGTTGTTTAGGTACTAACATGATGATGGATGCGAGTTTGCAATAGGTAACTACGAACAAGATTTCGCTGTTACCTTTGCACAGCCGACGTTAAACATATGTAAGTATAGATATCTACATTTTTCGCCTTTTTACCAGGGAACAAGGCGCTAAAGTGTAAACATACATAACTTTGACGTCGATTGTACGTACGTTGCTTGTACAACTTGTAGTGTCGACCCAGACATACCTATGAGATACAACACCTACCTACTACTTATGAAACACCTGCTTATAATCTGACCAACTAAAAGGCCGCAAAATGAAGAACTAAGGTAGAGTCAGCTGCAAAAGTAGCTACGCGGGTCGAGTGCACAAAATTACCTAGACACGACTCTAATGTCAAGAGGATTAGGACTGTTTAGATAATTTTGAGCGTGTTAAATTGCCTAGCCACTTCTGCTGCTGACTGTACCTATCTGTATCTAGCGTCTACGCGTCATCCGCCATCATCCATCCATCACTACACAAAAATCACTACACATCACTACGCAAAAATCACTACACATCACTACGCAAAAATCACTACACATCACTACGCAAAATTACAAAAGAGACGACCTGAACAATTGCTACAAATGGACGGAACTCTTTCCTGTTCGAACAATTGGAGATTGTAAAATAACGTTGGGACAGGAAAAATTGCAACAGTTTTCTGCGATTACGGGATCGGTCGCAGGAAGTGTTTAGTTACTAGTGATTTGATTATAATGACCAATAATGACAGGTTGGATGCCTTAGATTAGATGTATTACGGTTAACCAGCTGGTTGTATTTAACTTTATATTAAGGAGGAAGGGTTCATGCAAGTTTGCTCTTACGTAGGTAATAGACTTATGTTATGGTGTGACATTCCCATTAGATTAGAAATAACGCCCAAGTGGTACATAAGCGTACATAACGTGCCTACCTACATTCTATCAAGCGTATACCTAGTTAAGCAGCGAGCGGTTTAAACAAAACTAGAGTCCCGTGGTTTTCAATGTGCTGATAATTAAAACATACCTAGTTAGAGCCCAGAGGATTGTGAATGTTCAACACTGAATTTTTACGACACTGAAAAATAACAGTCGAGGCCATTACAACCAACACAGAATATAAAATACTCTAAGATTGGCGAATGATCTCCATCTACTTACATAATAAAAGTGCACCGCAAAAGGTTAGAGACAGTAGGGACACTATCAGAAGAACGCGAGTTGTGTGACAGGGCTACATGATTGACGTGTTATTCCCAGATTACATTACTGATAAACTGGTAAGATTCCCCGATCTGTCATGATAACACCATCTCACTAAAGATAAAGTTCAGAAAGAATCCGACAGGAAAGTCGGTCTTTGTAGTTTCGATAGCTCAAGAGTACGCAATAAACGACAGTGTACATACAACCTTACAGTTTTTACTCGATGCCTAACCAGGTGAAAAGGTAAGTTATACTCGTAGTTCAATTTAATAATGTTAAAGAACCTAAAACAGCCAACGTTATTTATTGGTGACAGAGCAAAAAGTCTATTGTGTCTTCCTTAAGAGTTTACAAAACCGAATTAAATAGCTACTATGCGTTTAGGTATTACTAGCTAGTCTACCTAAGTTTTTACTGAGAAGAAAGTATACATTTTCTAAATTGGATTTCCGTCACTTATTTACCTTTAATGTTTCCTATACAAAATTGTGTGGGCACATGCTGCGCACTGCCTATTAGGTACTTACGCCGAACTTGTAGGTCAGAATGTTGTTTTAAATACTAACCTGTATTTAATTAGTTGACTGCAGGAATGAGTAAGCTGCGTAATTAGCAAGCTATAGCTGAAACTTGAAAGTTAATTTTGTTTGGTTGGGCCCGTCGGAAAGGATCCCGACTGCGGCGCGGCGGCGCGGCGCAGCGGGGGCCACTCAGATTTAAATATTTCAACTAAAATAAATCACCGGTTTAGCGATGAAATGAAACAAAGACAGGAAAGTCCAGATACTTGTTCGCAAATCTTTCAAAGGTTCGATGTATATACATATGTGGATACAAATTTAGATGTAATTCCGTGTCTATAGACTCATGGATATTAAATATCTACAACAGAGATTATTATCTGGTTTATATGCAATAGGATGCTCTGGCCACGAATTATATATGTAAGAATCCACTTACCTATATATGTAAGAATCCACTTACCTATATTGTTTGCCCTTTTTTTGAAATTGCCCACAACTTTGTTATCAGATGTATAGGTACATTCATTCCATACAAGTAGACTTAGTTTATGTCATTTATTTAACACAGATGTAATTACTTAAACATTATAAAATAACTTGATAATTGTAATGAGAAACTAAATAATCAACTACATACATACATAACATACGATCGAAAAACATAACCCTCCTTCTAGGGCAGTCGGATAACAAGCAGCACTCATTCAGGGTTATGTATTAACACCATAGAAAACCTAGTCATAAAAAAGTTAGCCCCTATATATTTTAATCCAGGCTATAAACTATCTTAGTGCAAATTTCATTCAAATCGGTTCAGCCGTTTAAGCGTGATTGAGTAACAAACATCCAAACATCCAAAATCTAAACTTTCGCATTTATAATATTAGTAGGATACCTACTGTCTGTAAAGTTTGGCACTCTTTCGCACCACCCAGGGGACACGTGGAGGGTTTTGGTAGGCTCCTGCGGACGCGAGTAGCAATTGTCCCCCTAATAAGGCATTATATCCGATAGATAAAAATTACAAAGTCAAGCATAAAATGGATGGTAACCTACACAATGCTGCTTACATTACACCCATCATAAATACGAACTTTACAAGCATGAGAAGTGAAAGAAAAGTTTTTAACTATTTAATGAATTGTTAACATAACCCATTAAATTTTAATGATTGTTAGGATGTTTCTTTGTTGAGTTACAAGTGTGCACCCGCGCCCGCGACATCGGAAGCGCACTTGAACAAATATCATTGACCCGAACCTGGCCGGCTCTTCATTTTTCTAATTGTTTGCTAAGAATTTATGTTGTGAAATTGAAAAGTACCTAATAACTACTTAAAAAAGTAATAATAACGTCGCGTTGTTTCTGCCTTTTATTCTATTATTTATTTTCTATCTATTGTATTCTACTACCTAGGTATCTAGTTAGGTAACTACAAAGAAGTTAACGTTTATCCACTTAGTATAATACTAACGAAGAAGTTAAATTCGATGTCTTTAGTTTAGCTAGATCCTATAGAAATAAGTATAGATACATACTTAAAAGTAACAAGGCTAAAGGTGCCTTACCACCAGAGATGTGCTATGCTTGGTATGCTATGTTTTCATATCTATTACACTTAGGCATCCCACGTCTGTACGTGAGAGTGTAATTACAAAATCGATGCATAATACGTTATAACATCTCCTTGACTTCTCAAGAATTTTGAAACGTAGCTGTAGCTGGAGCTACGTTTCAAATGTATGAAAACATAGCATAGCATGGCATAGCACATCTCTGGTGGAAAGGCACCCTAAAACACCGATGAGCTGGCGGCTTCCTCGCGCAACGCATCAGCATTGCAATTCAGCGAGGAAATGTCGCCAGCATCCTCGGTACAATGCCTCGAGAACCCTTTTAGATTTAACTTAGTTTTAATTTAATTTAGTTAATGTTAGTAATTATCATCTTGTGTATACCAAGTATATCGTAACACATCCTTACAGTTACCGATGGTAGGCGAGTAGGTGCCGATATATTTGGCTACTTTGGCTGATACTAACTGTATGATTCTAGTGAATAACGCAATTATAGTTGAAATAGAAAAGATGAGAATACCGCGTTCCATTTGCCGACGCACTCATCCATGGTCACATGACCGAAACGAAATGGAGCATGGACCGAGATTGATGTCTGGCTCGAATACCAATTATTTATTTTCTTCTCAGTCCGCAGAGATATAGAGCTTAGGTACCAAGTGAAATAATATTGCGGTGTATTTGTAATTTTTTCTGCTTTTTGCTTATCGACATTCTTAAGCATTTATTATGAACCTGCGTTTGTTCTAGATTTCATAGGAATTATACTATTCATAAAACTTAAAATGCATCAGCACGGCTATCACGCGACGGCGCGCGAGCTCTCTCGATTTTTATCGCACTATCCGTCACTTTCTTATTAGAACACTTAGAACAACAGGTATAGTGCGAGATAAATCGAGAGTATGTCGCGGCCGTCGCATGATAGACATGCTGATAAATAAAATGTGTTTTGTCCCTTTCTTACGAACACAAATATCAAAGTTTCAGCGCCGCTTTAGCTAAAATAGGTTTGATAACCGTTTATGAATACGGTAATTATATCTATACCTACTAATATTATAAAGTGCAAAAACCTCTAAGATTGTAAGTTTGTATGTAATGGGTAACTTCCGGAACCGCTTATCCGGTTTCAAAAGTTCTTTCACGTGCGTATAGGGTGGACTTTCTGGATGGTTATTGACTATATTTTATCCCGTGGGTTTGCCTGCGTTCTATGTAATACGCGGGCGAAGCTGCGCGGGCAGCTAGTACATTATACGTTAACTTAATGGTTAGCTGCTCTTGACATGACTATCGACCATTCGCTTCAGACGAACCGCTTGGTATACTTGACGCCGTATATAGATTACAAAAAAATTACCTTAAAATTGCCATTCAAATGAATAAAAACCGGCCAAGTGCGGGTCGGGCCACGCGCAGTGTAGGGTTCCGTAGTTGCCTGTCTGTCTTAGTTACATCAACGTGCGGTGCGGTTGCGTCGGCCGGATTTGTACGGAAATTGGCCTTTTCAATTACACTTTAAGTTGGTCGACTATTACTCGGTAACGATTATGCCTACTTGTTCGTGATAGTTTTCCTTTTAAATTCATTATATGTACTACTACATCCCCGCAGGTAGGTACCCTAAAAAAAAATCTTTTTCCAAATTGTATTGTACTGTATTGTCGGCATGATTGATGCATATACCCATGCCGAATCATAGTTTTCTAGTAGTAATGGTTACTGAGCTACCTAAGCCGAAGACGGACAGACAGACAGACAGACGGACATGGCGAAACCATAAGGGTTCCTTGTTGACTACGGAACCCTAAAAAGTGATCCTATAAGGGTTCCGTTTTTTCCTTTGAGGTACGGAACCCTAAAAAACCGACACTGGCAAACGTAAACTCTTCCAAATAATGGACGTAGCTAAAAAGAACTACTTTTTTTTTCTTCATTTTAATGCCAATTTTATGGTTATTTTTTTGGAATACGGCGTCAAGTCAAGTTTAGTTACAAATATTAAATAAAAGACGAGCTCACAGACAGTAGAAATCTTTACAAAGATTTCTACCAACCTATCGGCTGACGTCTGGACGTATTGTACTAGGATGCTACGCATCAAAGCTGTAACTCCGTGGGTAGGTATTATGTAACGTATTCAATAAGATGAGTTACATAATTCCATGAATCTAAATTAATATTCTATTACATCTCAAGAAACCGGCATTCAGCACAAACTCGGGGAATCATGACTAGTAAATGACATCGTGATCGTTGCTTGAAGTAAATGCTGTTAGTTTCACTTCACTTAGACCAATACTTTCCAATCAATTAGTTGTACGGGCGGGCGTGCACCTATCTAGGAGAATTCAACTCCACAACTTCATATAGTATATTGTATGTACCTCTAATATTTCAATGAATGTATTTTGTTTTTATTCACTCACTAACAGCTAGCGTTTAACTAGTAAACTGGGTTGCACCACACCGTGCACCGTATGTATCATAATAATCATAAATCATAACCCTGTTCGTTAACATCAGAATGTATGAAAAGTTTGACAAGTTTCTTTGGGATGACAGCCGCCGGCGCCAAATTGAACGTTGTTCGATCTGCAATCGTAACTTGGGCCCTATAGGTCAGTCATATCGAACATTAAAATCGCAAGCTAACGGCTTAGTTGTGATTTTTTAATATTCTGTCTGGGGGGCTAGTACAACTGACGCCGCGCGAGTCGAGAAAGATCTACCCTCCTCTATCTAATTTGCACGGTGCGGGCGCGACAGGAGACGCTCCGTCGCGCGCGAAGCGACTTGTCAGCAAGTTGTGCTAGATACCAAAAAACCGGCCAAGAGCGTGTCGGGCCACACTCAGTGTAGGGTTCCGTAGCGTTAAAAAAATGGGCTATTTGTTACATTGAGTTGACATATTAAGTACAAAACCCTAAAACCCTAAATCCGTTTTTTTACTTTATTTGAAAGCACGTCATTTCAGAGTTTCCAGAGTATGAGAGATGAAAAGAGTATTTGTATTGTATTGTATTGTAAATTTTAATCGTTATTTGTTATTCGGAACAACTGCTTGTGTCTAAACTTGAAAGCCGAGCTAGCGAAGCGGATTAGTTTAATGTGAGCGGTCCGCGTACAGCGACATCTATCGGCAAATTAAGTAAAATATTGCACGCGAGCTTAAAGTATGGACACAGTATGGAAGATGTTTTTTATGGGATAATTCTTTATTGCGTGAACCGATTTTCACCGTTTTTTTACTTTATTTGAAAGCACGTCATTTCATTGTGATTTTGTAGAAATTACAGGTACAATAAACACCTGCTTATACGGTTAAATTACAAACTTAGTTCAGAAATTATTTTGTGATTTTTTTCAAAAACTATTGAACCTATCAAGTTCAAAATAATTTTCCTAGAAAGTTTTTATAAAGTTCTACTTTTGAGATTTTTTTCATATTTTTAAAACTTATGGTTCAAAAGTTAGAGGGGGGGCACATTTTATTTTACTTCTGGAGCGATTATCTCCGAAAATATTAACGTTATCAAAAAATTATTGCATCAAACCCCTATTCATTTTTAAATACCTATCCAACAATATATCACAAGTTAGGGTTGAAATGAAAAAAAACACCCCACGTTACGAGGGGAGGTACCCTAATATATAAAAAAAAACACTTTTTATTTTACCACTCTGTCGGCGTGATTGACATACATATTAGTACCAAATTTCAGCTTTCTAGTGCTAACGGTTACTGATATTATCTGCGGACGGACGGACAGACAAAGCGAAACTATAAGGGTTCCTAGTCGACTACGGAACCCTAAAAAAGTGCTAGTTTCGTGGTTTTTCGAGTGCTGTAAAGTTAGTTAGCACAGGTCTCTCGAAGCTGCAAACTGGTAGAGGTCCTGACAACATACAGTATTTTGCGCACTTTTTTATTTAAATAACATAATTTAGCCTTTTTGTTTATAATTCAGTTAGCTTAAGGTCAATACGACCCTTAGGAGATGAGATATCATGCGTTATTTTATTATTATTTATTATTTAATCTTTATTGCACAAAAGAATATCTTATAGTACAAAAGGCGGACTTAATGCTATAAAGCATTCTCTACCAGTCAACCTTAAGGCAAAGCAGATAAAATGTGGGCAGTGCAACTTAATTTAAAACAAAAACTCTATAACATGTCTAAAGATGCGATGAATAATAATATAGTAGAATACGATACAATACAATATAATATGATATAACAATATATACCTATTAACACATACATAAACATACATATGAATATAGATGAAACTTACAAAACTGATAGATTATTTTTTAGTTCTGCCAGCAAAGAAATTTTGTAAGGACTTTTTGAAGACAAGCCTGTTTGGAGATTGCCGAATTTTGACAGGGAGATGGTTCCATAGGCGAGCTACTTGGACGGAGAAGGAATTGGACATAAAACCAGTACGGTGAGGCGGAATAGATAAGGAAAGGTTGCCAGAGGAGCGAAGTTGACGGACTCGAGAGACACAGTAATACTGAAAAAGAGTTTTGAGGTATTCGGGAGAATTTGGATCGTTTAGAATGGAGAAGAGAGTGCAGAGCAAACGTATTTTGCGGCGTAGGCGGATTGGCAGCCAGCCCAATTGGGAGCGGAAGGAAGAGACATGATCGTATTTACGAAGACAGAAAATGAACCGAATACAATTATTTAGAAGACGATCTAACTTGTCAAGAAGTTCTCCATTCAGGATAACACACATCACCATAGTCGATTATGGGCAATATCAATGTCTGCACTAATAAAATCTTGGTTTTGATGGGTAAGAAATGCTTTAGCCTATTAAGTGCATGAAGCGAACCTACAACTTTCCGACTAACCTCAGAGATCTGTGGCCTCCAACTGAGAGTGTTGTCGAAATATACACCTAGGTCTTTGACAGTTTTACTGTACGGGATAGGAGTACCATTAAACTCAACTGCAGCAATAGAATTAAAATTAAGTTTCGCAAGCTGCTGCGGGCTACCAATGACGATAGCTTGACACTTGGACGGATTAACAAATAAGCCAAACTTCTCTGACCACCGCTGGATGTGTAAGAGATCCAGATTCAGCTTGTTAATGGTAACACTAAGGTCACTCACGTTACAGTGATCGTAAAGTTATAGGTCGTCGGCGTACAGATGGTAAGAACAGCGAAGCTCCGGGGTTATGAAGTTAATGAAGATGGAAAATAAGAGTGGAGAAAGAATGCCTCCCTGAGGGACGCCAGTTGCAAGGTCACACCAGTCGGATAAGGCTTGGTCGACACGGACCGCTTGCTGGCGCTCTCGAAGGTAAGCAGAAAACCACCTAAGGGCAACAGACGACACATTTAAATTTATTTCGATGGGGTCAACCGTATTCAATGTTTTTTTTATCGTAAACAAATATGACACTATATTTTTAGGGTTCCGTAGTCAACAAGGAACCCTTATAGTTTCGCCATGTCCGTCCGTCCGTCTGTCTGTCCGTCTTCGGCTTAGCTCAGTAACCATTCCTACTAGAAAACTATGATTCGGCATGGGTATACTGCGTGGAACGGAACGATGGACTTTCCCGCAAGAGGGGGATTATTGAGCGGTAGTACGTCACATTTTCCAGATAAACTATTTTTTTTTGACGCGATTTTTTTTTTACATTTGTATGGAGCTCGTCGCTCCAGTCGGCCAACGCTCCATACAAAGGTTAAAAAAAAATGGGGTCAAATAAATAGTTTATCTGGAAAATGTGACGTAAGTACTAGCGCTCAATAATCCCCCTCTTGCGGGAAAGTCCATCGTTCCGTTCCACGCAGTATAAATCAATCACGCCGACAAAACAGTACAACAAAACTTGGAAAATGATTTGTTTTAGGGTCTACACCTAAAGCGGGGATGTAATTTTTTTTTCTATTATGGGTTTTCTATAACCATTTTTCAAATCAGTAATTCGTTTGTGAGATATTGCGCTTTAAAGCCCTAATTTTAGTTCGAGTAGTGTCCCCCCCCCTGTCGGCTAAATGGTTACAAATTCGTGGCAGTAGTACATATAGTGAATTTAAAAGGAAAACTATCACGAACAAGTACGCATAAGTAGTTACCAAGTGATAGTCGACCAACTTAATGTGTAATTGAAAAGGCCAATTTTCGTACAAATTCGGCCGACGCAACCGCACCGCACGTCGATGTAACTAAGACAGACAGGCAACTACGGAATCCTACACGGCGCGTGTAGGATTCCGTATTCCCGACACGCACTTGGCCGGTTTTTAAAATTATTTTTTTCATCGATAAAATCATATTTCATCCCTATTCGTTTGTACACTTTATCCAGGGACACACTGTAAAAAAAGTAACAACTAGCCGTTAGCTTGCGATTTTATCGAGTTTTCTGGTCAAATATGATAGGTACCCTTACCTATTTAATTTACGTCTGTAATTCGTGGGTACGGTACGGTATGTTAATAAATAATAGTAAAAAAATATGTTTTCAAAGAATATAATTCACGTATCTAATGATGCAGTTTATTATTTGTCAGTTTTTGCAAATTACACACTCGTAGTTGTTATAAGGTAACTAGCTGCCCGGCCGGCTTCGCCCGGGTACTGCAGGTGAAAGAATTTTTGAAATCGGATAAGTGGTTCCGTTGATTACCCATTACATTCAAACATATACATAGGCCACACTGAAAATTTTGCACTCCTGGCTATTCGCACTCATTCCAATTTCGAATTGATTATTAAAAAAATATATAGACCTTTGTTTATGGAATGTACTAAATATTGGCGGGAAATCGATAGTCATTTGTTTTTTTTGTCAGTTCGAAATAAACCCATTGCATTCAAAATGGATTTGACGCGTAAAGATTTTAGAGCAATGATTTTTTATGATTTTAAAAGTTCTCTTTCTCCGCATGAGTGTAATACTCGCCTTCAAAATGCATTTGGTGTTGAAGCACCACATCTGAGCACCGTGAGACTTTGGTACGCTGAATTTAATAGGGGTCGTGTTAGTTTCGATGACGAGTTTCGTGAAGGTCGACCGTCAACCGCGGTCACTGAAGAAAACGTTGCTGCTGTGAGACGACTGATAGAAGAAAACGGACGAATCACTTACGACGAAATTCGAGGACAATTAGGGATTGGTATGAGTCAAATACAAAAGATTTTACACGAAAATTTAAAAGTCAGGAAACTTTGTTGTCGGTGGATTCCTCATGAACTAACTTCAGGCCAAAAACGGGCACGTGTCGACTGGTGCCAAGAAATGCTGCGGAAATATAAGAACGGATGTTCAAATGGTGTATATAACATCGTAACAGGAGATGAAACATGGATTTATTGTTACGATCCAGAAAAGAAACAACAGTCTAGTGAATGGGTCTTTGAAGGTGACAGTAGGCCAACAGAAATTCAACAAGCCAAAAGCGTTGCCAAACAAATGATCGCTTGTTTTTTTTCAAAAAGTGGCCATGTCTGCACAGTCCTTCTAAATAATAAAAGAACTGTAAATGCCGAGTGGTACACCACAACTTGTTTGCCCAGTCTTTGAAAAAGTTCGCGAGACACGACCACGAAGCCGCATACTCCTGCATCATGATAATGCGTCCCCCCACACTGCAAAAAAAACAAAAGCGTTTTTGAGTTCCGAAAATGTGGAGACCGTGGCTCATCCGCCGTATAGTCCAGATCTTGCACCCTGTGACTTTTACCTTTTCCCGAAAATCAAGGATTTGATGACAGGTTTAACATTTAAGACGCCCGAAGATGCAGTGGCGACATTTAACCAACACGTCGAAAACATGCAGTCAAGCGACTGGGTATCATGCTTTGAAAAATGGTTCGAGCGGATGAATAAATGTATAAAATGCAAGGGAGAATATTTTGAGAAGCAGTAAATGTATTATTTTTGTTTTAAATTGTTTTATTTAAAAGTTACGCAAAACTTTCAGTGTGGCCCTCGTACTTACAAAAGTCAAAACGGCCTTACAAGGCGGTCTTAAAATGCCACAATCTCCTTCCTCTCCTTTTTAAAATATCATTGATTTGTATAAATGTAACTGATGTAAATAGTCAAATGATGTAAAAAAATGCAGTATGGTGTGTAGATAGTTACTTAGCGTGTAACGATCCTATGCACTAAGAAAGTATCGCATAGAATAAGGTAGACACGAGGGAACAATAAGATGCGGTATCAGCGCCGGCGCCGACAAGGTTGTCCACGTCTTCTATTGACGAAACTCTGTATCTCGGCAACTCATTGTCGGCCGTTTTTCAGACATTGTTTTAGCTGGAATCCGGATGTCTATGTCAAATTTCTCACAACATTTAGATTTTTCATATACTTAAGGTATCAGGGAAATTAGTATCCTTAATTTTATTTATTTAAACTATTGCAAAAATAAAAAAAAGTACAAGTGACTGGGTGTACATAAAAGTTCTTATAACGTAGTTTGGCGTCTCCATTTATAATGGAGACGCCAAACTACTCCTGTATAAACATACTTATACATACTTAATTACAAATATATGATGCATGAGGATGATCAATCTTAAGAGGAAACACTAAGGTCAAGATAATTGAGAAATAGATATTTGTAAAATGTATTGCTGTCGCGCCAACCACAAGCCTTCCGTCGCAGAGCGCGATAGAGACAACTGCAGCTTGAACCGAAAATACCTATTAAAATTACATAAAATCAACGTTTCGTAGTCCCCTGATTTCTTCTCCAAAACTTGACCTATTTAACTATTTTTTTTATTAAAAATCAAAGAAAGGCTTTGGCCGTGTTCCTATGCTTTCCTTTTAATAAATAATCTATTCAAAAAAAATTCTGGATGTTTGAACACAGCGGAAAATATGATTTTTTTTTAGGTTTTTGAAGGTTAATTAATATCTCTTTTAAGAATAAATTTATGAAAAAGAGGAAAACATAGGGACCTGTTAATAGTAGCCATAGATTTATGGAAAAAAAATTATTGCTCTACTGCCATTATCCAGGGAGAAAACAGGGGACTACGTTTCTATGGAAAAACGGCTGTTGTGTTTCCCCTTAAATCGTGGGACCGAGTGGGTTCCACGTTCTGAGAGAACGGGAACCCCGCGGCCCAAAGTGAACGAAATGACAGCCGACTTCGTAAAGAAGCAGCCGCAATTATTTGGTGTACAGCGCGTCCAACGTCCATCAATCATTGTACGGCAAACGAGGTCCCTTCATCCTTAACACGGATCACACACCTTTGCTAGCGATTTTCACTGACATTAAACTGGTTCGCGCAGGTACTCATGGCATTACATATTATTGGAACTGCTTATGTACCTATATATGAATAGGTACTAAGTAGCTTTATGCATTTAAATATTTGGTACGATATTCAATGAACAAAAAAATCATACCATGATGTATTACTGGGACAAGGCACTTTTAAATATTTTCCACAAACTGCTGGTACCTAACTGCTTCGCATAACTTGCAATTACGTTAACCTAGATTCATAGTTTGCGGTTAACATAATCGCGCCCTAATAGCGTGCGGCTGATAAATGGCACTTTTATTTGTTCCAAGTTCAAATAGAGTACCTAGTGGGTCTTCGTGCGCCAGCGCAGCGCAGCGCAGGTCCCACTGACCTCGTTGGAGGCATTAGCGTCTCCGACACGACAGCGGCCATCCGTCAACCGCCGCTACAGTTACTGTGTAACCGCATGACTCTCAGGAACCAGATACCGCCGTAGCGGCCTATGGGTCTTCGCACATTATAACAACTCAACGGCGACTCGATTCTATGGCAAATATTGAAATTTAAGCCCTATGTCATATTATTTAGGTTTAATTTCAAAAAATGATATTCAAGTAGTGTACGACGTGTGGTCTACGCGTCGTACACGTGTCGTGCCTTAACAACAATGGAAAATTGTGCTGTAGGAAATACGACATAAGGCTTAAATTTCAATATTTTGCTTTGAATCGAGTGGCTGTTGAGTTGTTATAGTGTGCTAAGACATCTCAACAATCATCCCATCTACTCGAATGGACATTAACTAATAAATGTAATATTTTAAAATAATGAATGACAAGCTCAAAATGTTGTGTTCCAAACAACTGCTTTGAACACAAAATGTAACTAATTAATTACTTACAATTTGTTCGAAATGACGGCCTTGTTATATGATACTAGCTTCCGCCCGCTACTTCGTCTGCGTGAACCCGGGATTAAAACTATCCTATATTTTAATCCAGACTATAAAAAATATCTTCGTTCAAAATTCCATTCAAAACGGTTTAGCCGTTTAAGCGTGATTGAGTAACCACCAAACAAACAAAACATCCAAACTTGCGCATTTAGTAGGTCTGGTCAACCAAGATATCAAGAGCTATTTATAATATACCTACATGAGATTCCTTCTATATTTACCCATATACAGAATGTAACAAAAATGGGGTATGAACCGATCAAGGGCTTGACAGGTATCGTGTTCTGATAAGAATAAAGAGGAAAAAAAATTTTTTGACGCGATTTTTTTTTACATTTGTATGGAGCTCGTCGCTCCAGTCGGCCAATGCTCCATACAAAGGTAAAAAAAAATCGCGTCAAAAAAATAGTTTATCTGGAAAATGTCACGTACTAGCGCTCAATAATCCCCCTCTTGCGGGAAAGTCCATCGTTCCGTTCCACGCAGTATATATAGAGGTACAGAGTGAGAGCTTGTGTGTTTATTAGGTATATGAATAATCCAATACGATACAGTACTAGTACCCACTAGTAACCACTGAGTAGATTGCATTCCCGACTTGACTTGCTCTTCACATTAGAAGTGCATTGCTAATTTAATTATTGCGACCTCTCCATTGGAGTCAATTGTCAGCTCTTGGCGTGCGCTCTAGATCTGAACCGCAACACTCGCTACTCGCAACTGCCTTACGAAAACTTTACGTTGACATAAATTGGAACGGACGGAATGACCGATTGTCAGTCGTAGAGTCGTCGGCGATGCGCGTGATACGATGTCGACAGGTACGCGGTCATTAGAGCAATTGGCAGGTGATTAGGGACGTAAAAGCCAACTGTACAATTGCGCGATTGTTCGGCTCGTGATTTACTATCAGCGAAATAAAAAACGACATTAATCTTTAAGTAATGTATAGTAATGTACAACCTTATTGGGCTGTATACAGAAAAGTAGTGTATACACTCTACTAGTACTAATATGCTCAGTGCTGTAAAAGTTAAGTACGTATGCGTTAGCTCTAGATATCCATCCATAATATCTATATGGGTGGTTCTACTCGCAAGGGAATTTTCCTATCTATGTTATCTATACTATCCATGCTAATATTATAAATGCGAAAGTGTGTCTGTCTATTTGTCTGTCTGTTACCTCTTCACGCTTAATCCGCTGAACAGATTTAGATGATATTTGGCGTAGAGACAGTTTCAGAACCTGAGAAGGACAAATATGGTATGATAAATATCATGATTATATGATATTTATCATACAGGAAATCATTCCCTAAGGAGGAGAAATGGGGGTGAAACTTTGTTTGGAAGTACAATTATACGGAAGACGAAGTCGCCGGCATAAGCTATAGACCGACCGCATCACTCAGTCCTAGCCTGCACGGCGCGCGGGGGGTGTAACGGGGGAGCGGGAGGCGAAACTCGGCACCGCCGTACGCTCTCCCCCGCGGTCGGACTATATATAGTACAATATTATTACGCGAAAGTAACTATGTCTGTCTGTTACCTTTTCACGCTTATACAAACTTCACCGATTAAGATGATGCGGTGCGAAGATATGTAATTTAAATCCCGTGAAGGGACTCGTACCTACATAGATTAGTTTTTATCTCGGATATCATCCCCTAAGAGGGTGAAATGACGGGCGGAAGATTGTATGGAGCTGTGATATAAAGAAATTCCACGCGGACATAGCCGCGGGCAAAAGACAGTGCAATACTAAATTGTACGTGAATGCCGCCTTACGTATGAGCGTATGAACTAATTTACATAACGATAACACAAACGCCGGACCGTGCGGAAGTTGTTTGTAATAACAAATAATTGGCCAGCGGTGGACTGCAGCCATTTAAGTTTGCATTTAATACTTTCCCCTAAAGTAGATGTTATTCTCGATTTCATAATGAATGGGAGACAATGCTCCGGGCGGGGGGCCGCGGGGAGGCTTGATAATAGTGAAAGTAGCTCTCCCCGAGCTTTACATTTATTATGTTACCCAAATATTGAGACCATTTCATTTAGCTGTCTGATATTTTAATAGGTTAGTTTCCTTATGTTATAATTCATAACGGAGTGTTGCTATATGGATAGTAAACCATCTATATATATAGCAATAAAGTGCCAATTGCATATTATATACTTAAACAAAATCATAAAAAGATAATTGAACCTGTAAGTATTTTTCTGTAGTCCAAGAGAAAAAATAATTCTGACAATACGATCCTTACACTTTAATAAAAAAAATCGCAACTATGCACCTAAACGCAGTAAATTAAAGGCCTAAACAGTAATTTACTTAATGTTCCATAATAGTCCTAGCGGTACGCCAAAAAAAGCTGCAATGAGTGTTAAAAGCATGAAAATCGGAACGATTGATCTTTAGGCCATACGAATCAATTTGACCCGTAGCACGAAAAAAAACACCTTTTTTAGAAAAGTTATGACGACATCTTTTTTGTATCGGAAAAAAAATTGTTCTGAAAGGGCTTATTACTAGTCGATTCCAAAAATATATCACATCATTATATTTCAGTCACTTGTCCACACCATGTTTGGGCTCCTCGAGATATGATACGGTTGAATCATTATTTGTAAAATCTAACTAAAATGATTAGCCTCATGTCCAACCCCAAGAAAGCAATTTTGAAAATATTTACATTTAGTATTAATTTTTTTAACTGTGATAAAAACACAATTAGTTGAAACATGTATAAAAAATTCAATGTTCGACACAGGATGATAAATGCGAATGCGAGAGTTTTCAATAATATTAATATTATTTATTAATATTAACATATTCATTTTTAACTATCTGATGAACTGAAATATTTAAAAAGATAAAATGAATTTTTATTTTGCTCATTATTAGCGATTATAATTATTTATTTATTACAGAAAATTATAAAATTTATTGTCATTTTTGAAATAAAAATAAATATGTTAATATTAATAAATAATATGAATATGATTGAAAACTCCTCTCGGGAGTATTTATCATCCTCAGTGTCTGAAATTAAACTTTTTATACATGTTTCAACTACTTAATTGTGATTTTATCACATTTTGTAGTATTAAAAATAATAATAAATTACTGAATGTAAATATTTTCGAAATTGCTTTCTTGTGGTTGGATATGAGGCTATTACATATTGTGATAACATCATTTTAGGTATATTTTACGAATGCCCAAACTTGGTATGTTTGGAAAAATATTTTTATTTTAATTTAAAACAAGTGACTGGAATATAATGATATGATATATTTTTAGAATCGGCTTTGTAAGCCCTTTCATTAGATACCACACACGATAGGTTTCAGATCATTTTTTTTTCCCATACAAAAAAAGATGTCGTCATAACGCCTCTCCTTTTTTGTTTTTATTTTCGTGCTACGGGTCAAATTGATTCGTATGGCCTAAAGATCATTTAATTTAAAGATTTTCATGCTGTTAACACCATTTGCAGTTTTTCACTGAATTTAGGGGTGTACCGCTAGCAATAATACAACGATTAGTACAAATAGACAGCGGTGACGTCATCATTCTGTGTCAATTAGTATTCAAGCATTCGGCTGCCGCCAGCGAGGTCCGTCGTTAACTCAATTTTTTGTCTATTTATTTACTTTAATTATAGCTTTTGGAGAGAAACAAATGTTTGTATGTGAGACCATACAGACATTTGTTTCTCTTCAAAAACTGGTGCAAATGGTATCGAAAAAAAAAACCGTGGGAATCATGCCTATTCATAAAGGATGAAACTTAAGTATTGTTTGCCTTAGGTATGTTTGATCTAGACAAGACGTTATTGGCTTCAAAAAGCAATACGGTTTAGTCACGTAATAGTACATTGTGATACAAGTGAGGATGTAATTATCCAAGCTCACGCGTTTCATACGACTTTTTCAACACATTTTGCGAGGAAAAAATCCTTTTCATAAGATGAAAATTTGATAGGCCTGCCAAGTTATTTTCCTTACTTATTGATGTCAACAGGTTTTTACTCACATGTTGAATACATCGTCAAAAATTTCTAGTGGCGTCCATTCTTTTTATCACTTTTCTAGTCACCACGAATCAACATTTTTGTTAATAACCAAACACGCATTAACAATGTTTACAAATATCTGTGAAATAACCCATAATGGCGCGCATCAATTTTTTTGAGAAGTTTGCGCAGTGCGCGCGCATTAGATGAAATCTCTAAACAGCCAATACAAAATAAAATAAATAATTTCGTTTTAAAATGTTATCTTTATTAATTCATGTAAAATGTTATCAAAAGTGAATAGTTTTTATATCATATCCAAAGAAATAGTCAATTAACTAACAAAAAGGATTTAATTTGTTTAGTCGAGTAAGAATCCATTTGCCGAGAATTAAAAAAAAAGCTGTACATTCTGTACAACCCGGTTAGTTTAAGCATCTTGCTGCAAGGTGGCAACGTGACTTAATCGGGATATAACCATAACACACAAGTATCGTAATGTTATTAAACACGCGTGTTTAATATCCAGGATTATGAGCCTAAAATCGACAAAATAAGAGGTACGTTACGAGCAATTGTGTTGAAATAGTACATTGTGATACAAGTGAGGTATGTTGATAATCACATCAGAGGCGGAATTATCACGCGAGCCGCAAGTGAGCGTGATAAGAGAGCCGAGGATGTAATTATCAAAGCTCACGCGTTTCACACGACGTTTTTCAACACATTTTGCGAGGAAAAAATCCTTTTCATAAGATGAAATTTTGATAGGCCTGCCAAGTTATTTTCCTTACTTATTGATGTCAACAGGTTTTTACTCACACGTTGAATACATCGTCAAGAATTTCTAGTGGCGTCCATTCTTTTTATCACTTTTCTGGTCACCACGAATCAACATTTTTGTTAATAACCAAACACGCATTAACAATGTTTACAAATATTTGTGAAATAACCTATAATGGCGCGCATCATTTTTTTTTTGTGAAGTTTGCGCAGTGCGCGCCCATTAGATGAAATCTCTAAACAGCCAATACAAAATAAAATAAATAATTTCGTTTTAAACTGTTATCTTTATTAATTCATGTAAAATGTTATCAAAAGTGAATAGTTTTACTAAATTAACCGTTTCTATATCATATCCAAAAAGAAATAGTCAATTAACTAACAAAAAGGATTTAATTTGTTTAGTCGAGTAAGAATTCATTTTCCGAGAATAAAAAAAAAGCTGTACATTATGTACAACCCGGTTAGTTTAAGAATGTACCGTGTGCATGCATACATCTTGCTGCAAGGTGGCAACGTGACTTAATCGGGATATAACCATAACACACAAGTATCGTAATGTTATTAAATACGCGTGTTTAATATCCAGGATTATGAGCCTAAAAGCGACACAATAAGAGGTACGTTACGAGCAATTGTGTTGAAAAAATATTTAATTGCCTTTCGTAAGTTTAATCGGTATACTAGGTAGTTTTTTGGGGGCCTATTATTATCAGATCCTTTGCGAGGCCGTTTCTTGTAAGGCCGAACAACAGCCACAGTCCGCGTTGTAGCGGTCATAATACAGACAACCTATATATATATACTGACTTGAGATTATTTGAGTTGCATTCACAAAGCAACTGTACCGTCCAAGGTATATAGAAGTTTCCAATACCATGGACAGTTTTATAAAGAGTCGGCCACAGAAGATAATCTTACCATAACCTGTAATTATAATATCCATCTCACTGACTTCATTTCCTTTGAATCGAGGGAATTCCTACGGTTGGGGTTGGGGGATCTCAAAATATCGATTCTTATTCAAAATTTATGTTTTATGTATGAAATTATTTTTAACCCCCGACGTAAAGAGAGGGGATGTATCTGTGTATCTGTCTGTGGTATCGTAGCTCCCAAATGGATGGACCGATTTGAATGCGGTTTTTTTAATCCGAAAGCTGATGTGAGCCCGAGTTCTTAGCCATGTTTCATGAAAATCTGTTTAGCCGTTTTTGAGATATTGGATTATAAAATGAAAATGTCGGGGGTTTTTCAAGTTTTCTAAGTTGTAATTATTGATATTTAGGACAAACAAGTTTATAAATCATAGACTTATGAAAAGAGCTCACCCGCAGCGTGCAGCCGCGTCCCTGAGCGACAACACGCAATGTAGCCACGGATGTTGTTCGGAATGCTGTAATGCTCCTCACCGCACCTATCACGCCTAACGAAATTAGACCTCTGCGCTACATGTATTTACTACAAATCGCGGCGTCAAGTTATATTTGTGGGTGAACGGTGAGGTGACGTTAAAACTAGTTGCAGAATAGCGGGGCTGTTCATCGGGCCGCTACTACATTGTCACAGATTATGTTCAACTGGCATTGTGCTGCGGACGTGACAATTAAAACGAAACCCACTACACAGTAGTGAAACGACACGAATCCATGTTATTGAACGCGACCTTATAGCCGAAACCTGCCTATTCAACTTGATAATTGCAACAGGAGATCTGTCCGGTGATACTATAAAACCTCTGTGCACCTGCACCTTGTCGATAAGTGTTGTCACCTGATTGCCTAATAATCCAGCACTAACTACACCGCTACACCCGCGAAGGAAGTTGCGAAAACAAAGGATATTTACGGCATTTATGAAGGTGCATTGTTGTTGACGTCAAGCGGCGATAAGCTATTTCGGACAGGAAATAAATTCAATTTAGGTACAAGTTCGATATGACCTTTAAATTATATAGTAATTGGTCAGGTATCGACTTATAAAATAATGTAGCATTTATAATAAGGTCAATTTAACGAGGCGTCGTGTTTCTGAGCCGCTTCGCGACATTCAAACAGTGATATAAACTTATGAAGAAGCAGCTCTCACATCGACTGGTTAATTGATCAGTTAATCTGCCCAGTATTGCAGGACAATCGTGACAAAGTTATGTTGGTCCATCTCGCAGTGTCCGAGGCCCACGAGTCCGCGGGTTTAAGGTAAAAAAATATATATTTTTTTAGATTTTATTCTACTGTTTTGTGGCGTGAATCACATGATTCATATCATATCGTAGTAATCAATCACATGATTTATATACCCATGCCGAATTACAGTTTTCAAGTAGTTATGGTTATACTGAGCTAAGCCGAAGACGGACATAACAGACGGACGGACATGGCGAAACTATAAGGGTGCTTGTTGACTACGGAACCCTAAAAATCTAATTGAACGAGCGAAAGAAGCGAAAGAAGTTCTCCGTTTCAAGCTTCGGTTTCGTATGTTCGGCGCCTCGGCTGTTCTCCTGTACTAGTCGACCGATTACATCTTACAACCGTGGAAAATGATAGGTAGCTAAGTAAATAATACCTAGCTTAGTTTACGTAACTTGGAACAGTTACATCACCAACATAAAGATCTATGTATAAGTATCGTTATCTGTACTTTGCGGCTAACTGTTCATTCTTTCTTATTTATTGTATTAATAATACAGACTGCTGTAGTAACTATCATCGTAAACTCACTTCTTTTTGTAACCTACCGTACAATGTAAATTTTATGGTCATCTGTTATCTCTGAATAATTTACCTACTTTAATAATAATTTACTTTAAAAACAAAGTTTTAACCGACTTCAATTTAGTACTCCGCCAAGCCACGAGAAAATTTCCACATTTATTTTCCAATTTACCACATGAACTGATTTCCGAGAGCAAATGCGTTGATTATTAGAGAAAAAAACCCAATCGCTGTATGTGACCCGATAATATTTGAGGACTTCCGTCGATTCCACAAGGATCACCCTTGGCACATCATTAGTTGCTATTTCAAGGGAATCTTATCAAAATCTGTGATATACTTTTGTACTTTTAAGTACATAATTGAGGAATTCCATAAGTCATCTGTGGTCTTCATCATCAAGACCACGACCGCTTTAGCCTAGTTGGTAGTGACCCTGCCTACGAAGCAAGAGGTCCTGGGTTCGAATCCCGGTAAGGGCATTTATTTGTGTGATGAGCACGAATATTTGTTCCTGAGTCATGGATGTTTTCTATGTATTTAAGTATTTATTTATCTATATAAGTCTGTTTATCGTCGTCTAGTACCCATAGTACAAGCTTTGCTTAGTTTGGGACTAGGTCGATTTGTGTAAGATTGTCCCCTAATATATATAATTCCACTCCACCAAATTTATGATTTCCGGGTGTAATTACAAAAGTTATAATAGAAAATACCAAAATGACTACACGCGTGCCTAATACCTATGATTGAAGAGTTCCCTCAATTCCTCATGGATCCCATCATCCAACTGAATTTTTGAAAAAATGGGACCCACCAGGAAGCATATACTTACAAACAAAAAAGAAATTACGAATCGGGTCATCAATAAAGGAGTTCTGGGGTAACAAACATTGAAAAAAAATAACTAAAAAAATACAACCGCGCCTCCTCCTTTTTTGAAGTCGGTTAAAAACAAAATTTAAACCGACTTTAATTCAGTACCTCGCCAAGCCACATACATGAACATTTCCACATTTCCTTTCCACTTTACCCCATGAACTGTTATCCGAGAGCAAATGCCTTGATTAAACCCAAGTTGCTATTTGTGGGACGATAATATTTGAGGAGCTCCGTCAATTCGACAAGGATCTCATGATTCTGAGATCCTTGAGGAATCGACGGAACTCCTTTGCCACCTCATTAGTTGCTACTACTATTATTGAGGAGTTCCATAAGTCATATTTGCTCTTTATAATCAATTCCACTTGACCATACTTCTAATTTCAGAGGATAGGTAAATACACGTTATAAGAGTTATAAATGTTATAATAGAACACACTGAAATCACTACACTTGTGCCGGATCCTGGCTTGGTGAAATGCGACCACCTTAAACGGAAACGCTTCCAAATAAAAAAAACACAAATAAAAAAAAATCTGTGGAACATATACAGTATGATATGTAGAATCTCGTTTTTTGTTTGCCGAGTAATATCGTGTGTTTTGTGTAACAATAATGTAAACAGTGTAAAAAAATAAATTACGTTGTGAACTACCGTCCGTGTGTATTACCTATGCGTAATCGGAGACCAATATTAATTATACATACATTTCGTGCGAGAGGAATACCATTGCCAATTGGGATAAACCCCGTAACGTGCAAAGCCAGCAATAGTAAAGTAAAATATAATCGACAAACATGAAAAAATAATGAACACAAAAATACGTATATTCATAATCGGAAACCATAAAAGCATTTCATAAATTTTCATCATCAAAAATAAGCTTTTATGTAAAACGATAATTAAATGTTTGAGAATTAGTAAACTTTCGGTCGCACATTTGTGGCAATTTATCTCCAAGTTACGATCGAGCGGCGTCGATCGAGAGCAGCTGCCCTTGGTTCGAGAGGAGGATAAAAATAAAAATAGGGCCAGCCATGGGCTCTCGGTGTTGGACAGGCGAGCTTTCACACGAGTCGAGCGCGACCGCGTCACGGAGCTGCGCCCGCACATCCGTCCGATATCACTACTACCAATGCCCTTTTTTCTAGACACTTATGCCCTTATTCATAGACGCCCGCGAAACTCATCTCAGTTACATTGGAGTTAAGTTACTTTGATTTTCTGCGTTTGTAAGAAATTTAAAATTTTACGAATTCGAAATACATGTACAATTATTCACCACCATTTATTACGAAATGTTAAGCAATATTTATTACCTAAACTCTTATCTCTAGTCAGATTCAAAATGATTTCAACTAAACGTTGCGTCAGGTTCGCGCACTCCAGCGCGTCACGGCCGCGATGAATCTTATCTTGAAGGATTCCTGAAGCTCGAAACAAGTTGTCCGTAGTCTGTAGTGACAATTCACCCGTACGAGTAAGTGAAACCGTTGTTCGTTACAATTGGGCACTTTCCTGGGTAAACATCATATATTTCTATTTAGGGTACACCTTATAGCATAATGTGACATCACGCTGAACTTTCTTTTTTTTTTTGTTTGATTGACGAAATAAAAAATTCAATAGGCACCTTTCGAAATTCTTATTATTTTTTAAACTACGCAGCTAATGTCGCGAATAGATTGAAAAAGCAGTGCACGCTTATTATTTGCAGCCACTTATTCAACAAGAACCAAGGTCGCACAGCCGCTTAACAATGATAGTGTCGGCATGTCAATAACAGCGAAACAGATAAGAAAGAAAAACCGAAGTCCCATGGAGGGAAAGCTGGTAACCTTGCATGTGGTGGAATAGGTAATTAGAAAAAGTCTCAAGTTAACTTGCAGGACCGAATAACTTGGCCTTCGGCAATGTCGATTAATGTTCGCGTTGTGAAATCTTATATGGAAGGTTGCCCAGCGGCACTACATATTAATAAGTAATATAAGGTTTGTTTGTGTGCGTTCGCAGTTGTTATTGATGAATAAGGAACGTTTGAAGCCAATCCCTGTTACTGTTACTTGCATTATAAAACTGTATACCTACGAGCCAACGAGCATACATGTGGCTGATATAAATAGACGCGAAGATGTTTAGCAGCTGACCATATACTTCTGCATTATCTTAACTTGTTAACCCTCGCGAAGTTTAAACATGGTACAGCTGACGTCAACGATTTTTATACATTTTTACAGAACAAACATCATCTGCTTGTAATGATACCATTTATTCATATCTTGCTAAATATGAAACATATGAAGTAACTAACTCATTTCCAATGAAACGTAAACGAATGCCGTGGTAACGGCGATATGTAAGTAGCGGTCTTCCCGGTCCACCGCGTCATGGCTCTAATAAACAACAATTATAGACACGACTGCACTGGGACTGGGATATACGGAACGTGCTTTTAAATATATGGTATTTACTCCGTTCAAAACTTTGTCCACGTTCTACCTCATGCTCATAACCAAGACCTCTTATTTTTGAAGTGAAAATTTCTTTAGCGGCGCTGTGCACTTTTTGTTAAACACGCACATATTTGGATAGGTCACGTGACCTTAAGATTCCTAAGGTGAGATATTCGGGACGAGGCTTTTTTTATACTGATAATTAAAGCAATTCGAGCAAGCAAGTGCCGGCACTCCTGGAAGTGCAATTTGGTACAGATGTAAAATAATAATAAAAAAATAAGACCAATTGTTGTTATGATTATAATCTTAGTTGCGAATTGATTTTTCATTTTGTATGCTAATCAATAGAATAGATTAGAAATTGATTCCGCTAACACATCATTACACACATATCCACATAATGCACCTTGAGAACTAACAAATGGGGATGTGCTACCGAAAAGGTCTCCCCTCAGCAATGCAGTTGACACAGCAGTGCCAAGTGCCAACGGCGCTGGTTTTCTGTGGATCCAGTGAGGAGTGCGGAACAGTATACTGGTTATTAAGGGCGGTATAAGTACATAAAAATACAAAGAAAATAATATTAAATACATATGTTTATAAATAAAATTATGGTTAAATTAATTAATTTGAATCTCTAGTTAGTGTTGGCAAGCAGCAATTATTATTCGTTTTTAAAAGCTATGCAGGAAAGAAAAGAATTACAATACCCTATCACACTTAATCACCTGTCTGCTAAATCTGCTAATAATGACATAATGTATTTTAGATAAATGAAATCGTAGACGATAGGTTAGTAATCCAAGTTTGATTAGCATCAACACTGCACTGAAATTATGTAACTACATACGATACAATCGACCAACGCAAACAATTAAATATAAAGAAGTCGTAGAACCGTCGCATTTTGCTTATCGACTTCTGAATATAGCTGTACCATCAATATTAATATCCATTTAATCTGTGTTGATTGGTCTAACTAGCTGTTATATGTATGAATATTTTTATTGTATTGTCATTTCGATGAACAATAAAAATGGTATCTTAATATAAAATGGGGGTGTACAACCTATATCGACCATCATATGTGACGTTTCATGTTCAGGGAACTTAATCGTTCATCGTTAACCTCAGTTCATTTATTTTTGTTCGTTTTTAGGGTTCCGGAACCCTTATATCGACTTATAGCGTCCCCCAAATAACCCTTATAGCGACTCTGTCCATCTGTCTGTCTGTCACAAAGTTAAATATCTAAAATTACGGATAAGAGGGGGGGAATTCAAAGTTTAGTTAGTAGGTCAAGTGGGGCAATATGAAAGGGCTTGAGTTGGACATTTTAAAACAGTTTTTCGTTTTTTTCTACCCTGGTAAAATTTTGATTTATAAAGGAAATAGTTGAAAAAAAAACCCTCCCCCTTAAATCTCCCAAGTTTACCAAGCGAAAAGTTTGAAATAAATAAATAAGTTTGAGATTAACCTAAATATCACCGGAAAGTTTAACCTCTATCAAGCGTATTTTTTATTTTACAAAAAAAAATTGTAAACTACTCTTAAGATTGTAATTTAACACTTGTTAAATTTTGTATGAAAGTAGTCTGAAAGGGCTTTCTTTCAAATAAAAAAAGAATTATCGAAATTGGTTCAAAATAATGCAGGGTCGTGACGGGTATTTAGTGTATGAAAGTTTGTACGGAACCCTCGGCGCGCGAGTCAGACTCGCACTTGTCCGGTTTTTTTTTTAAATGAAACTGAAGTAGATGGTATCTCAAGGGAACAAACTTACATATTTACGGCGAGGGCGGTATATTGAATGCTGAGTGAAGCGAAAGATTCTAAAGTAGAATCTTGAGCGTAACGAGGGATTCAAATGTTTACGCCTGAAATAATTTTTCTACCGAGTGGCACATAAATCCCCCATTAGAGGGCTATAAAGACTGCTTTCTGAATAGCAAAAACAGGGAAGAAAAGTACAAGTTTGATTCCTCATTTGAGGGCAACAATGACTTTTTTCTGAATAGCAGGTGTAAAAAAGTTTTATTTTAATGACCATGATTAACCGGTTGCATGCCCTTATTTCGTCCGTAGTTCTGTTTAGGTACATTTCGCATTGGACACTCGGCTGCCGGCCCCTTCACACGAGAAGCCTTCTATATGAACGGCCGTGACCAAAAAATCCATAAAGTAGTTATAAATAAAGTGATATTGGTTACTTCGCTTCATCTGGGCTTTACAATAGGAGGCTAACTGCCTACATCAGAAAATACTATAACTTGCACAGATTATAGGAGTGGCGGATCTCGGAGAGTATATAACTGTGAGATTTCATAGTAATATAACCCAGTCATGATGTAGCTTTCATATCGATTGGGCACAATCACTGGACCATGTGTGCGTAAATAATAATATTTTGCTATTGTTGAAGTCAGTGTGCACCAAGAAACCCGACCTTACGATTTTAATACGAGTTTTATGAATAGAGTTCTAGAAATACGAGGTATTATGCCATTATTTGCTAATGTATCCAATGTATAATGTATGCTTGCTCACTAGTGTGTTAGTTAATGTCCCATTGTCGTCAGCGCACTGTCCGGTGTCCCCATCGAATATGTCTGAGCGAGCGAGGTGCTCGCAAACATCTGAGCATAACTGTTACATGTACCGGCGCTGTCGCTGGAGCGTCTTTAGATATGTTTGACCATCTACCGGGTATCTTTAAATGGCAGTAATTGTCTCCGACGCAGGGGCAAAGCGCCCAAACAAGCCATTCCCACCGGCTTGCGTATAGTTTCTTTTCAGGCAAGCCTATAGTTACCGACTATAAACTCTTTCATAACTTTTATTGTTCCGGGTTGGCCATCGAAAATTTTCACTATACTTAATCCTCTAAATTAAACTTTCATTTTGTAATTCTAGTGGCAAAAGTTACAAGCCCCGTATATTTCGATAGGACTTGCAGTGAATGTATAGGTACGAGTATTAGAGCCACATTTTATTTAAACGGTCGTGTTGTAACTGTCAAACATTGATTAGATTGCTCAATAATCGCAGAAAAGACATCTCAGTGACGTCGAATCGGTCACTGGCTTTAGTGAAAGTCGCCAAATCGAAGCCATAGAGGCATCAATCTGCAACACTTTCGTCGCCGCAAATCAATTGTCATTCGGAGGCCGGTACTCAGTACGATTTCCCTCCATTGGGAAGCCTGTCACTGCAGCCTAGTGTCAAAACTTGTATGAAGTTAGCAGAGTTTGAAATTCAGTTTGGGAGTTGAGACTAGCAGACCTGTGTACGTTAGGACCGGCAAATGTCGTTCATTAGGGGGGTGTTCTGCTCCCTCCCCTCCCCTGCGTATTTATAGGCACTTAAGTATTCTTGTGTTCTCGTTCTCGCGCGCTTCAGCTCTCAAGCCAAACACGTGTGAGGCGAAGAAGTTGGAACAACGGAGTGTCGCTCAGTATGTATATTGTAGTCTTTGGTGTCGCTTAGGTATTTGCGGAATAAATGACCAAGTAAAATCTCGATAATCTAACGTTCGAATGAGAAACAATCGTTTTAATATTGATTGATTGAGAATGAAATATTCCAATGAACCTTTGTGTCATTCTCAAGAATCAGGCCACTAATTATAAGTGATACTATCCCCGTTACGATATGTCCAAAGAGAATATAACCACTACGTTTTAAGAGGCGGAACTTCATACATTGTTTTAGGATTCTCTTATGTCTACTACCAACGTGAAGAAAAAATTAGTGCTCTTTATTGCCCTGTAATAATGCGTGAACTATCCCGCACATTTTTTCATTCTATGAGTTTCCAAAGGCTGGATATGTCCGAAATTGGCCTCTTGCATAAACAAAAATAACGTAATGTTCGGGGCGTCACTTCCTTAGACGCATATTTGAAGAATTAGCAGAGCATGAAAGCATTGTTTGCATGGAAGGTCGCAAGCCGCATACAAAACACGGTGGTTGGATTTGGCGATCCGCCTCTCGTGTATGCCTGAGGCTCTAGTATAAGTTTTACTGACACAAAACGTTACGATCGCGTTTGCGTTTTACCCTCAGAGGCTCTAGTATAAGTTTTACCGAAACAAAACGTTACGACCGCGTTCGCGTTTAGCTGTCAAATCCCATACAAATTGAGGGTAAAACGCAAACGCGATCGTAAAGTTTTGTTTCGGTAAAACTTATACTAGAGCCTCAGTTTGTATGGGATTGGACAGCTAAACGCAAACGCCGTCGTAACGTTTTGTTTCGGTAAAACTTATACTAGAGCCTCTATTCGAAACATCGTGCGATAGTTACGTAAACGCATGGCTCAAATTTCTAATATTGCTTCTATTATGAAATTAATATGTGAGGATTCAATTACAAGCTATGACATATTACACTATACCTACACTTTACGTTCGCAAAGGTGTTGTATTGACTGGTTGGCGACTATTTACAAGTGGTTTATAACGACTGTTAGCAGTGTTTGTAATAATATTTTTGTTGTTACAAGCGTAAACGTAAATGTTAGAATTCGATTGTAGAGTGATTGATACAGCCAACCACGCGCACATTCTTAGTGAGTGTATGTGTATAGGGCTACTCATTATTTGGTCTGATTCTTTGGTTTGGTGATATTCTCGTGATAGGTAAAGTCGGGACGACCGTTTCTGTCCGAGACACTGTTTGGACCCGTACCCTTGTATTAGTTAGGTAGTCTATAGTAACAGTCATCTTTTAATTGAACCGACTTTTCATAATAAACACGAGTTTACGTCTCGCAAAAGTTTCGGTGTCGACGATTTACAGGAATAGCATATTTTAAATATTTTTTCTCTTATTCTCGAGCATAAAAGAATGCACATAAATATAGGTAAACAAATACTTATAAAATCAATTACTCTATTATAATAGAGTCCCTGGGCACCCGCGCTCTGCTCGGGTGAAAATAGACCTAGGTAGATCGATTTCTCGCCCCCGTAAACCCATATATTACAAAGTTCATCGAAACCGTTAGAGCCGTTTCCGAGAACGTGATTGCGTGATTACATACAAATATTGCTCGTTTATTAGTATAAGATAGGATAAGTATTCTTATTTACTATACACATACACACACACGTGCTTTTCATTTTTCAAGATTCCATTCTGTTTAAGTAAGTACCTACTTTGTTACATCAATCTGGTACATCTGGTATAATCGAACTTTTATAGGTGTAACAGGTTTTATGTAGCATTGTTTAAAAAAATAAATAGGTAGTAAATAATCTGTCAGTAAGTGGTAACATGGACAGTGACGATGACGTGGTTGGCTGTTACCACGCTGTTACGGCCGGCGGCCGTTGCCGGGCGTCCGCGCCGCGGCGGTTACATAATAACGGTCGCTCCACGCCTCCACTTCCAAAGGCGATTATCAATTCCTTGTACATATTAATACGTATACATAGCCTTAGGCATGGAAGGCATAAGCTGGACTGAGAGGATAACGAATGAGGATGTGTTAAAGAAAGGTAAAGGGTAAAAGAGAAGAGAGCAATCTTGGACACTATCAGCACTAGAAGGGAAAAAAGATTGGTCATTTTATACGGCACGACAACTTCTTTAAACACATGGAAGGAAAGATAGTAGGAAGGAGAGGCAGGGGGAACGGCGCAGTTATATAGACCAAATAAAGGTAAAAGCTGGTGTCGTGTCGTATCAGCAAATCAAAGGGCTGGCGTGCGATAGAGACAAATGGAAAATACTCCACTGGCAAGAGGACACCTTAAATTGTTGATGATGTGATTGATGAACCTTCGCCGTTGATTTTGTGCTAACTTAGCCTTCTCGTACTGTTGGACAAAGGTAGGTCAGCCGTAAATAGATAAAAAGTAAGGTGGACCCCAATACCTTGTTACATTTGTTGATAGAATGAATACATATTTAAGTACCTACCATCGCCAACACAGTTAACTGACCATCCATGCACTCTATGTGTATTGTAATAAGGTTCAATATAAATGCAAGATGTTCAGTTAACTGTGTTGGCGTTTGTACTACGGCATCTGTTGTGGCTGTTTTAGTCTAATTCAGTATCCGTTTAACTGTGAATTGTCTCGCCAGAGATAGGATCATCGAAATACATTAATAGTATACACATCTACACTTATAATTATAATAAATATCTGAATTAAAAAAAAGTGCAAACAAATTAAAAACAAAACAAACCATAAACAAGAGGTATCACATTTCTGATTTCCCACCAAATACGGTCCAAATCAAAAGACAAAAGATGATAAACTATTATTCCTAAACTATTAAGATTTTATTCGTGTTCCTCAAGGTAAAAGTGTACGTTCCTTTTAAAATGGTCGGAATGAATAACTGCACTGCTGAAGAAATTGCGTAAGCTAGTCAACTGAGCGAAGCGAATGGTTCAAAAATAGAATCCTGAGCGTAGCGAGTGTTGCAACACACGAAACGTAAAATAACTGCTCCCGTGTGTAACACATATCTTTTCACCTCACTAAAGCGAGGAAAATACTACATAAGAAAAAAAAGTACAAGCTTTTATTGCCGACAGTACTTTTCTGTACTTATACCATCATCAACTACTCATTGAGACGATTCTAACGAACTTAAACTCAACGGGGTTACGTCGGTTAAGTTCTGAATTCCCATGGCCACCTTCTGTTTCCATCATCAGATCAGCTCGATGGTACCATAATATTGAATTTTCATCCAAACTATACTTATACCTAAAATTTCAGGTCAATCGATCACCGGGAAGTGGGTCAAATTGAACTTGCAAGATTTCATTGCAGACACCGGGCCAAGTGGAACTTAATAAGTAAAAATCTTGTAAAAAAAAACTTTAAGTTTAATCAAGCCCCCTGATTCACCTGAAAATTGTCCTGTCCGGACTGGCCTTTATATATTATTATATTTAAAAAGTAACTAATACACGTTTGGTTTTCTAATATTCTTTGCACTCTTGCTAATGATGAGAATGATGCTTTGGGCTTACCGAGCTAAGCTAATGATGTGAAAACATTAATGTTCGATAATATTTTAACGACAAAAAATTATATAGGGCTTTAAGCAAGCATGGAAGGATAATACAAAGGATGAGTCATTTATATACCTACAGGAGTGAAGGAATAAATACAGGAAAGGAAATGTAGGGCCTGAATCACACTGACGCGGCCTGCGGTGGCAATAGGAAATTTGACAGCTAAATAATATATGTTAGGAACATATGAGACGTTTCTCGGGTAAAGGAAACTTATTTATATGGTGGTAGTTTCGAAGATATTGAATGTTTTGTGAAAGTGGGTAAAAAGAAGATTTTTTCGCTATTTTGTAATCGATATGCTGTAAAAAAATGACGTAGTTTTATTTTTAATATATACATGTACATTACAAGTCCGTTAATTTGTAGCAAGTCCGGTTTAGTAAAAGGTAAGGTACCTTAAGGCCGGCCGGTGTAATAAGAATCTCTTATGGTGAGGTGATTCACAGAAACCTAAGTTTACGGAGGAAGATAAGGGGATAGTTTTTATCCCAAAATTCATCTTCTAACGGGGTTATAAGGGAGTAGGAGAAAGTTTGTATGGAGTTACGACATAAGCGTCTTCTGCGCGGACGAAGTCGCGAGCTAAAGCTAGTTAGTACATAATAAATAATAAGTGCGCTTCACAATTATGTATTCAAGTCCTTCAAAATCAGAATACCAACAAAGCCGAAAACGTTTTTACGAAACATTTAATCACTTAATGCACGCTAGCGATCCAGCTAAACCTATTTATCATTATAACGTTATTATTGCGTCCGTTAAGTTTCGAAACGCATTGAACCTGCTCTTCGTAATGATAAAAGTAACATTATCTTATTTGCTAACGTAACTACCCGAGAGGCCGCCTCAAAATGCGGTGTAGAATACTTATAGATTAACAAACACCAGTATTTTATGGCTAACACCCATGCCGTTCTGTTCCAATACGGTGTTTAATGTTTGCTACCACTTTCATTATGATCAACAATTTCCCCAATATCGAATGCATTTTGCAATAATCCAAAACTACGCAATGAATAGGTATAAGATGTTAGCTATGTATTTACCTGCGCTATTTACTTAAACAAGGCGCTCTTTACTAATTTAAAATATCGTCTTAGCCATATTGTAATAGTATACCCACCCAGAGTTGTTCTAATGTTTTAATGTAATATTAACATTACCTAATCGTCCATTTTCTCGCTAGAATGCCACGGATTATCACGTCTAAAGATTGTAATTTTTTCGAATACCACTTTGATTTCTACATTAGGTATATGGTGAGAATTTCAAATACGAATGCACGATGTGACCATAAGAGAGATCTACTTATCTCTGGTCACATTCATGTACGATTGTGGTCAAGGAATGCTGCATTTTTCCCGTTTATAACCTTCAGTAATTAAAATAACGGACTTGTACTTTTTGTATTATCCTTGCTATCATTACTCAAAGAGAATATCTGATTATCAGTCAATCTAGACCACTTGATAAGACTGACTTCCCACGAGGCAGCTTGACGCGTTTAAATTCCGGGAAGATCCAGTGGCTCTTTATTACGTGATTGTACTTAGGTACTCGTACGACGTATTCCTTATGCCTGTCCACTGACCTGCTACATACCTACTAAACCTATTTTGACTTATATAATCGAGGTAATCACGAGGTAGGTATCTTCCCGATGACGCGTTAATTCGCAGATTGCAAATATCTCGTCATAGCACGCGGTGAGTAACTAAAGTGTTATTACGGATACAAACCGGAAATTATACGTTAACTACACATGAATCACACCAACCAAGAATTAGACGTCGCATGAGACGCCATCAGCAAGCAAAGCAGCGTCACGTTAAATGGAAATGCTGTTATGGGTCAAAACCTTAAGTAATTAAGGCCCCTCTTGTACATGTGACCTGTACGCTTACCATCATGAGTTTGACAATGACGGCTTACGCTAACAAGTATCGAGTTTTCTATCTGTGCATCCCGCTCGTACTGTCAGTGCAATAGAGATGCACAGATAGAAAACTCGATTCTTGTTAACGAAAAATGACAATGTCAAACTCATGGTAGCCGTACAGTTCGAATAGACATTACATACCTATTAAAGATTTGTAACACAAACTAAACAAATGCCTATTCAAACAATCCATAACTACCTACATGCACGAGAAGAGTAAGGGGCTTTAGGTACATATACTCGAACCTACTGAAAGAACGGTGACGACATGTTAACCCGAGACCAATACGGTATACCCTGTGCAATTTACGATGGGTTCTGTGCTGATCTGGCCCCTGGACATTTTCAAGGATTCACAGAGAGAGGAAAAGTGATATTACCTTGGCATGACGGCTCTCTCGCTTTAACAAGTTGATTTTCCAGTTGTTGTGTGCGAGCGACATAGCCTTAACGCATACCAGAAACTGACTAAGTTGCAGGTACTTGGCTCTCTTCCTCACACTATCAACGAACGAATAAACAGCACACAATCACACATCGCACCTAATGTAAAGGGATAACGTTCCTTGGAATTTTAATCCATCTCTGAACGATCATGTAAATGTTACTACGTAGTAGGTACTATTACTTATTCTGTGGTGTTGCGTTACGAACTGCCATAAAAAAATGCAACTTATAACGCGTGCGACAATTCTATACCTAACAAATTTTATAACCCGTGAAGTCACTCTTAGTTTAAAACATTTTAGTGACCCTTCGGAACATGACAAGAACATCAAAGTGGTGTTATCACCGGGGTCATCGACATATAAACTAAAAGACATCGCAAATGTTGTGATAGCCGTATCACAACATTTGCGATGTCTGCCGAGCCATAGGACACGATTTGGGATATTGAGATGTGAGCAGCCTCTGAAACAACTCAAATCTGTTAAGTAGTCAATGTAGTAACTGTTTGACAATCAAGAGATATTATGGTAAAGAAAATACTTTATACCTGCAGTTTTTCTGCATCAACAGTATTATGATTGTCTGCAGATAGGTAATTGTGGAAAGTTTATTGACGTAACCAAACCAAGTGTCGTAATTCGTACGGCGGGAGAAAATGAACTCGCGCCTTTCGTGGAAGAAAATACTCTCGTCGCTCTGCAGGCACGTTTACAGTCATTTCGCTACTCAGTTGTCATTCATTTTACTAAGAAAATTATTTGCTAGGTATGCTGCTGAGGTATAGGTGAGGCATTTGTTACTAATGTGTAGCCATACCTTCCATACAAATAACATGCCTATACTAGACAAATGTCAGGATACATTTAAAACACAACCTTTAAAAACTATGTCATATTATGACATATTTATGATATATGAATATGAGGTTTGAACGTATTAAAATGGAAATAGTTCAATAGATAAAATGGTTACAAAACTACAAATTTTTACGTTAACTAACGGAGGATAAGCCTTAAATCTGAAGTTAAATCAAACTTGAACTTCTTTCCAGGGCGTTCAGTGGAAGCGGCAGCCAGGCTGGCGGCGGCGGCAGCGGGGATGCGCGCGCGAACGCGGGCGACGCCGGCGCCATGAACCGCGACGTTTCCACCAAGATCGCCGCGGGCATGGACCGCTGGCAGAACACACTCGAGGAGATGATCAACCTGCGCACCTCCAACAACCACCAGTCCTTCAAGGACACCTCGTGGGTGAGTTCGCTATTATAACCCATTTCTTTAGGTTGCAAGAAAACAATTCCTAGCATTATGGTCCACAGATAGGTACTTTTAGGATACCTATACTTATAAGTACGTAGATCAGCGCGGTAAGGTCCGTACAGTGTGCCCTTTCCATTTCCTTCATCAGCATGAATAGTTGATATAGTTTCTGCGGTTCTTGGTCGTGATTTCGTACACCAAGTTTTTTTTTTTCATTTTGTCAAAAACTAACTTTCGTTCC
Organism: Epinotia bilunana; assembly: GCA_947049275.1. Taxonomy (NCBI): domain Eukaryota; kingdom Metazoa; phylum Arthropoda; class Insecta; order Lepidoptera; family Tortricidae; genus Epinotia; species Epinotia bilunana. The sequence goes on along the minus strand of OX346252.1, from coordinate 31,071,467 downwards.
CATTCCGGTTTTGTGGTTGGCTTTCAAACCAACCTATTTTACTACACCTATGATAATTGACACAGATTATTTGGATTAAGCCTCACGTTGCTCGTTTCAACCATTAGGCTGTGCGTTGCCTGTCAGTAGCCTAATTACCCATCCGAACATTATCATCACAAATTGAATGGATGAGTATACTTGATTATAGTGTTATTATTATCTGTTTGAACCGAACGCGCTTCTATTTTACGATGGCTGCACAAGCGTTCCCCGGAGAGGCGGAAGTGCATACATCGGACGCTATTCAACTCATGTACGACTGTTTTCAGAATTGACGTAACTCTGTATGGCGTTCACACCATTATCTGTCTTCGATCACGCGTTTTACGGTTCCATTTTTATGGTAGTGAAAGTTACGATACAAAGAAAGTTATCGCGTGTTGCATACAACTAGACATGCCAGTATAGCGATGGTAGCATTCACATCCATTGATGTTTACCGTTGCGGCGCGTGACCCGCAGACAATGTTCAATTTGTCAGCTATATAGTGATGTAGTGATAGGAATATAATAAATACAAACGATGCCGAAGTCTGGACACAACTTCTCAATTATACGTATATACGAATGCTGGGTTTGCGTATGAAGTTTGCTTGAAAATGACTGAAAATCTATCAAAACGGATTATTTACTTTATATTTCAAACACCCACCTTCATACTATGGTACAGACGACAGCAAAAGAAGCTGATGAAATAGTGTCCCAAAATAATATATATGTACACTCAACGCCAAAAGTAAGTGATCAAAATCAATATTTCAAAACATGTTCTAGCATGACGATGACGCCCCATATATGTGTAACAATTATACCAATACTTTTACCGCGAATAAGTGGTTAACTTTCGACCACAGGTAGGTAAAAACATAAACACCAAACCACGCATATTGGAGTGCAGAATTGCAGATAAGTATTTTTCCCCTCACTGCCTCGGAAAGCCGTCTTTTATCCTTTAAAACCAGAGAGCAAAAACGCATTTTATCCACTAGTAGGGAAAGTCATTTGACCTTGGGGCGTGTTTAAGTAGCTTTTGACAGATAAGAAAACGTAAAACGCTCATAATACAAAAAAATCACAGATGATGTATTTCTGTTGCCGCTATAACAACAAATACTAAAAAACAGAATAAAATAATTATTTTAAAAACTTTAAAAAAATTGCTTGTTGCCTGCATCAGGCGTTGGGTCTCAAAATGTAAGGGAAAATTAAAATCCGACTCGCACTTGACTAAAGTTCTACTTGATATTACTTAAAGGTGGTTCGATTTCCATACAAAACGTTATTTGTCATTCACAGGCTAACGGCGTGATTTTGAAACCTATGTAAGTAACTTTCACAAATTGGCTTTCCATTTGCGCGAAATTCCCCCTTTCCTTGAATAAACTTGTATAAACTAGAATAATTTGAGAAAAATGGTTATCCCAAATCATATAATTATCTCAAATCATTCTAGTTTATACAAGTTTATTCAAGAAAAAGGGCAATTCCGCGCAAATGGAAAGCCAATTTATGAAAGTTAGTTACATAAGTTTCTTAAAAAATCACGCCGTTAGCCTGCGAATGTCAAATAACGTTTTGTATGGAAATCGAACCACCTCAACGTTATTATATCTGTTAAAAAAAAGATATTTAAATTAAATAAAGTTGTTTTGCATGTTGCACTTTCCTCGCACACAACTTTTCGCGTGAGGTGAAAAATTGTGTGTTAAGCACGGGTGTAAATGTATTTTACTTCTCGTGTGTTGAACCACTCGCTACGCTCAGGATTCTATACCACTCGCTTCGCTCGTGGTTCAACTATAGCATCCTTTCGCTTGCTCGTGTTTCAATTCCACACTTGCGGGTTAAATACATCTTTGCACCCTTGAAATAACTATATTTATTCCTCCTTCCAATATGTATTCAATGTTCAAAATGGGATGAGAGGAGGCTTGCACCCAGATATGGGTCGTAACAGGAATCAGCTAGAGCACATAATTATATTCCATTTCATACACTGTGTAAGAACATAACTCCTACATTACCTACTATTATAATCATATGCTTAATACCTGAGTTAAGGAATGTTTCAGTATATTTCATTCAAACAACTCGGGGAAAAAAGCAAAAATATGTGCATTAAAGACAAAAGAATAAGCACAGTGCGTCATCTAGAAAATTGTTGAAACGATGCATTGAGACGATTAAAATACGACAGAGCAATTACGAGTTGTAGATCAACCGGATTGCGAAATGTCCACAGTCCACACTCGCCCGGCGCCGACCACAGGCGCTAGTCATGGGCGGGTAGCGACACACTTGTCTTTCAAAAATAGCAATCTTTCTACAACTATATATAAAGGCCAATAATGCACTGCCCCCGAGAACTTTTCACCTGAGTGTATTAGTAAGCGCACAAAAATAGGACACATAATAAGCTTTGGAAATAAGGATGCTTCCGGTTTTTTTGGCGCAACTTTTTCCGTCACTGACTGTTGACTGTACCAGCGGCTTAATGTGTACCAATGTAGGAATTGAATTACCCACAAGTCATTCATAAATAACCCTTGACGCGATAGCACGGCGTTATAAGTTTGACTATAAATGTGTATGTAGGTACGTCTGGCAACGAAAAACCACAAACAATTGAATCGATTAATATCAAAAAGCTAATTTAGGTGAGGAAGATATCGTGCATGCGCCAGTTCGAGATTATCCGCAAACTTTGTAGGTCTTTCCTATTTCGGCGCATGCGACACAGGTATCCCGGACCCTTGAGAGGATCCATACCCGTGACATAAGATAGTCAATGATCAAAGCTGAAGGTCCTGGCTTCGAATACCGGTAAGGGCAAATATTTGTGCCATGAGCCTGAATATTTGTTTCTGAGTCTTGGGTGTTGTCTATGTATTTAAGTACTAGCTTCTGCACGCGACTCCGTCCGCGTGGAACTCGTTTATATCGTAGCACCATACAAACTTTCATCCCTAAATTTTTATCCCGTATATTCCCGTATATTGTTTTTATCCCGGAAACCATCCCCGGAGGGGGTAAAACCCCTCCGGGGATGGTTTCCGGGATAAAAACTATCCTATGTCCTTCTCCGGGATCCAAACTATCTTCATACCAAATTTCATCTCAATCGGTTCAGCGGTTTAAGCGTGAAGAGGTAACAGACAGACAGACACACACACTTTCACATTTATAATATTAGTATGGATTTATATTTATTACGTATATCGGCGTCTAGTGCCTACCCATAACACAAGCCTTATTGAGCTCACTTGTCCCCTAATATTTATTTATATATTAAATATTGAACACACAAGGCCGTTTATTTGTTTTGTTTTTTTTCCAATGTCTCTTTTTATTGACATTAAGATACATGTTTGACAGTCTGTATGTGGTCGATATAACGCCTCTGCCTGGTTTTCCAGGGGTTTAGGGTTACCAGGCCCCTAATTCACTAAATCGACAATTGTCGCCTGACAATGACAATGAGACTTACATGGCTGCGTCGACAAGTTAAGTTGGTTGCTGGACAGCTTATAGACCCAGTATTCATTTTTTTTAGTGCAGTACTTCGCCTTTGTATACATTAGTTAATTAAAAATGCGTTCCGTACCTGCTATGGTAATCCCATTCCTTGTTGGAACAGGAAACGCAGCCCGTGCCGATCCAGGAAACGCTTAGTAACCGGTCTGTCCTGTTAAAAACGTACAAATACAAATACAGCTTAGGTACATAGGATGTTTGGCCAGTGCTACTGGATAACGCGTGGATGTTATTTCTGCCGTATTGGCACTTTATGACTGTCTCGAGAAATTTACTCTCTTTTATTTTCTGTTTTTGCTGTGAAATATATTTTTACTTGTTATTTGTGTGTGGCGAATTAGAAAAAAATCCTTAAACGACTACTTACGAGTAAAAGAATTCGGAAAATAAAGCGATTTTTCAGTAAATAAAGAAGTCACACAGGAAAACAGGATAAAAAATCATCGGAAACCTCCATTTTTGAAGTCGATTATAATGGAGACACGTGGGAGACACTATGACTCTTTGTCAAAATCAGTAGTTCCGAGTTTATCCGTTTGTTTAAGGGGGTGCATTGGAAATTATCGCGTGCTTTGAAACGCCGTTCTGACTAGATTAAGAAACAATAAGGCCTGATTTTCAGATATATGATTGTTTATCTGATTTAATCGATACATGATTGCCTAAAATTTCCTCAATAGGAAAAACATCCAAAGTTGGGTCTTTATTTTCCTTTTTTTACTCAGCCTACTCAAACAATACATTATTTTACGACAAAATAACCGAATACTGTTAGGTATAGTTGATTGTACTGAGCTCATGAATGCCTTTGTTTGCGGTCCGAACAAAAGCTATTTATGACGCGCGCGTACCAAATTTGCAAAAATAAATTAGCGCCACATAAAATGTTCATGGTATAATGAACTCTATCGTCTTATTCAAAAGATTCAAAATGGACTAAAAGATAATAAAAACCCGCTCCCAGGGAGCCAGGTACAAGGCGCTATGGTAATTTTGGAATCTATTGTAAAAGAAGATAGAGTTCATTATTCAAAGAACATTTTCTGTGGCGCTCATTTTTTTTGCCAATTTGGTACGCGCGCGTCTTGAATAGCCTTTGTTCGGACCACAAACAAAGGCATTCATGAGAAAATATAAATAAAACTTCAGTAAGTTTATCAAAATTTGTCCAAAAAAGGCATTCCCGAAGAGTGTTGCATCACTTTCTGTCGTGCGCGAAAAGTATAAGCGTGTCTCTGTCAAGGGGGCGTGGTCGACTCGAATCAAGGCGTCCCCTTCCTCGACACTCTTATACAGGCACGCGCCCTCGCTCGGCGCAGCCAGCGCGCGTCGGCGCGGCGTCCCTGTCCGCCCGCCGCGCCGCCTCCGCTCCTCACATAGACACACGCCGACAACTTGCACAACGACATCCTTTACCCATAAACATACCTAATTATTTAAACATTCAGTTTTAAATAGCATATTCCCATTGACTATTCAACCTTGGTTATCGTCCCTCATACGGCCTACGCAACCCATTCTACTTCCAAATTTGTCGATACCAGTAGGTAACTTAAGAATTTGTAAATTATCACATAGTATTTAAAGTATAATAATGTGTTATTAGATACCTATGCGATTACCGGGTTTTTCCTGCTTTTAACAAGTGCGAGGTATGGCCAAAGTGGAAGAAACCGAAGGAAGAAGTCGCAGGTGGCTGAATAGCGAGACCATATGTACTTACGGTCCATACATTAAATAATCAATAAATTTGCATTTGTAATTAATAGCTTGGATGACCTTTCAATTGAACACTTTCACTGCATACATCCTTGCAAAGTAAAGGTCTTATTTGACGGCCGGTCCGCGGTGGATAGGTTGGCACTAGCTCTGGGTAGATACTTAACTTATGTAGTATGTTGAATGCGAACTGAAAGTGTATAATGTAAATAAAATTTAAATTTCTAACTAAAATTTTAGTTCATTAATAAGGAGTCTTTACTAGGTCAAGAACAATGGAAAGAGTTAGTACTTACTTACTTATACAAAACAGTACCCTAATATTAGTTTGGTTTTTTTTACACCAGCTTCGTCCATATGTAAACCTGTGATATCTAAAGTTACCATGTGTACCTGGTCGAACCGATAAGGTTCTAACATACGCACAAACAAACAATGTGTGGCTAAGTAATTATGAAATGGTGAATTTATTTGTAATTTAGGTAGTACCTACCTAAATTACAAATCAATTTGCAAACAAAATGTTCAGTTAACGAATGAGCTGAATAGAAACTGGCGACATCCGACAATTCGTCACAAGCATGCGGCGTGACATGTGCCGCTGCCGCTGCAGCCGCAAGCCGGCCACGCTGCGGCACTGTGCGGCACCACCAAGGCCAACAAAGCGTGGTGACGTATGTCGTATACCATAGCACGAGAACCGTGATGGACTTGAGACTATGCGGCCGGCCGGATAAAGCGCGCGTTAAACATAAGGGACATAATGCGAGCACGCGTCACGTAAAATGTGCATAGCAAATATACAGAGGAGAGGCAGAGGTTGCGAACGGTCGTTTCATAGTTTGCTCATATAGCCGCCCTATGGAAAACTAACAGATGACACCGATGTGTCCAACGCCAGCCGTGTCTAGCCACGACTCTTATTCGGGTTTACTAAGGCACAGTACAGTCAGTCAGTACTCAGTAGTCGTAAAGGTGAACTAAAAATCGAATTTGTACAGTCGAGTTCATAAAATTGTTCGTATATATATTTTCGAACTCGACTGTAATAGGAAATAGGATCTAACCATGTCAATAATATTATGCCCTAATAGTATTTAAGTTAAATAAGAAATAGCATTCCTCGATGTGTTGAAACGCGTGCCATACATTTGCATATGATACATATAGTTTACATAATAAACTTGTATCAGCGTAAAGAATACTCAACAACATACTTTCCAATTCAAACATACAATTTGAAATGAGTGTATTACACCACTATACTTTGTATTTAAGTGGAGTAGTGCATTTCCTTTAGTTTAGTGTTCCGCTTTGTTAAAGTTCCGTATTTTAAAGGAAACCTGCGATGCAAAAAAGTATTGGTGGTAATTAAACAACGCCATTCATAGCACAAGGATGCAAAACGAAGTTAATTTGCATTCAGTGTGATTGCATGTGTCGCTAAAGTGGAACGTTAATCATACCTAATCATCACTGCTGTGTAAATGATTACTCTTAACTTCCCTTCTACTCGTGATTGGGTATTGTAATTATAATTTCAAACCAATGAAGTAGTTAGGTACTATGTGGATCGTCATTCTTTGCTTACTGTTCGTTTTTGTTTCAGGCTCTTAGCGGCTTTGACGAACTCCGCCTTTACGTGAAACAAGGAGGAGATTTTAGCAAAGAACTAGCTGCTATATTACAAGAGAGGTAAGTTTTGAATTCCTGTGTGTGAGTGTGTGTGTGTGTCTGAACACACACACACACTCAGCTAAGTGTGTTCCAGCTACCTGCAGCTGACTGCAGGTAGCTGGAACACACTTAGCTTGCTTCTATTTTAATGCATTTAGGAGCGATAGTCTCAAATTTCTTCAAATAATAATTTACGGTGGCGAGCTCGTTGATACAAGCCACTGATGCACACTTTTTGCTATCCCTTGGTTAACTTATGTCTTGTATCTATTCAATATTTTGAATTTTAAGGCCATTCTGAATTTAATTCGCAGTTTTGGTTATAAACAATCCAAATTCCATTCAAACTAGCTTCCTAGTAACACCATAATCAACACTAATAAAGGTCGAGTAATGGTTGTGATAACCGAAAAACAAACAATTTCAGAAATTAGCACTGTTTCTCGACCTTCAACTTGTAAAGTTGTGGTAACGTAGTTCTTTACCCAGCCATTAACGTAAGTATCTATGCTATGATTAAACAGGTACCTAGATTAATTATACAACTCGTTGACGGCTTAAATACAACCAGTCAGTAAACGATTATACAGGTTGATATGTTCAACATAATTCTGGTGGCCTGTCCCACTAAATTTGGCGCGTTCTGTCGTTAAGTGACATTTGTCTCAGGTAGCCTCCCTAAGCAGGTCTTGATTTATTTATTTATTAAGCAAATTTTGAAGTGAAAATCTTTAGCGGCGCTGTGCACTTTTTCTGATGGGGAAAAATGTTAAACTCGCCACAGGTCACGTGACCGTAAGTTACGACAGATTGAAAATTCGTAAGATGGACACGTGACCTGATCGAAAAAATGCATTGTGCATTGAGTTTTCACTTCTGCCGGCACTCCCGGAGTGCAACTCGGTCTTTTTTTTGTAAGATATTTCTCTCTTGTCGTGGTGCAATAAAGAGTATATATTATTATACCTTAATAACGTTATTAGTATATTCCTTTATAACTTTTATAAGTCTAGCGTTAATAGAAAGGTCGCAGGTTCGAATCCTGTCGGGGGCTACAGACGAAGATGGTTTATTTTTAACCCCCGACGCAAAGAGAGGGGGTGTTATAAGTTTAACGTGTCTGTGTATCTGTGTATCTGTCTGTGGCTCCCAAACGGATGGACCAATTTGAATGCGGTTCTTTTTGTGTCATAGATAATTTTTTCCCAAGTGTTCTTAGCCATATTTCATGAAAATCTGTTTAGCCGTTTTTGAGATATTGGACTTTGAAATGAAAATGTCGGGGGTTTTTCAACTTTTCTAAGTTGTTCCATTATATTCTTTCTCTCTGTATCATATCGAGTATATATTATTGTCAGGATTATTACCGTACTGAATAGCGCGCACCGCCGGTATTTCAAGTTTGCTAAAAAGGCGAAATTTCTCAAAAAGAAATTTCTGTAATGCCGTGTCAATTATATATATTAGTAGGTACGAGTATGAGACGTTTTTGTTGTCGCTAATGATTTATTTTTTGCCTTTTGTTGGGCACTAATTATAATTGGTCCACAATAACAGACATTTGATCTTCCGTAAAGACCTGTTTGAACATGATCATAAATTAACAACTTAGAAAAGTTAAAAACCTTCGACATTTTGGTTTAGGCGCTGCCACAGACAGACAGACAGACACGTCAAACGTAGAACACCCCTCTCTTTGCGTCAGGGGTTAAACTATACTAAAAATAGGAATGTAACCAATTATAAAACGTCAGGTTGTTTGTATTTCCTAATAAGGAATAGTTACTTATTTGTTATACAAAGGTGCAAGTTGTATTTAAAACTTTAACCGCGAGTGTGGAATTGAAACGAGCTATAAATAGTGAATGGATTCTAGGGTTGAACTACGAGCTAGCGAATAGATTCTATGGTTCTAAAATAGAATCCTGAGCGAAGCGAGTGGTTGAAAAATAGAATCATGAGCGTAGCGAGTGTTGCAACACACGGGACGTAAAATAATCTGCACTCGTGTGTCATCATCATCCCCCTAGCGTTATTCCCGGTTGTGCCCTAAAGGAGCCCGGAGACCGTTTTGACACCTAATCCCGAGATTTGCTGCCATCTGACCTTCCAACCAACCCAGAGGAAAAACTAGACCTTATAGGGATTTGACCGGTTTCACGATGTTTTCCTTAACCGAACAGCTAAAGGTAAATATTCCGCACATAATTTCAGCCGGGATTTGAACCCACGACCGCCGCTTGACAGCCGCTTGCCTGAATCACTAGGCTACCGTAGCTTTAGAGGTTACACACCCGTATTTAACCTCACTAAATATAAATAAATAATAGATAATGCGAGGAAAATACTACATAAGAAAAACAACTAGCTGTATGTTTTTAATTAAATACAATTCAATATAAAATTATTTTTGCGTCCAAACCAGCTGATTTGCTCAGACGATTTAATCAGATGGGTGAAAATTGTCCTGTCTGGACTGGCCTTTACATTATGTTTAAAAAAGTACCTAACTAATTACGATAAAAACGTTCGTATTTCAAATATTCATTTCACTCTTGTGGATTAAATGCAGTTTTGCTATCTGTTTATAAGAATAAATAAATAAATCTACCACGTGCGTCGGGCCACGCGCAGTGTGGGGTTCCGTAGTTGCCTGTCTGTCTTAGTTACATTCCGGGCTGAGTATTTTTCCAGAGGTCCCAGATAATCCTTGGTATAACATGAAGATGTAGATACTTATAATTCATTTAGTAACAAGACGAGACTCTTCTCTTGGCTTGGTCTCCCTCTTGCTTCAAAGGCTTCATAAATCAATTTTTTTGAAGAGATTTTCCTAGCAGGTATAAATTAGGCATATTAGCTTTGTATAACGTTAATAATGACACCCATATAGTCAACGGAGAATTACTAGATTCTACTACTAGATTCTCTTCGACAAAAACCAACCCATTCTCCCATTTAAGATAACGATAAGAAATCTTATCAAAATCTCCGTAGAAAGTAAACGCTTCGAAGAAACACAGGTATGAAACAATACCTTGTTGTTTATGATGATATCGCTCGGGGCGTCGAGCCAAATGAATGATCACGCGCCCCGAGCCCGAGACAACTGCGCGAGCAGAACCATGGTTCGCCACGCTGTGTACCTAATTGAGTTTAGCAATAGCATTCGTTAACTCAGCAGCACACACCATATGTTGGGTCATATATTTACTGCATACCTAATACTACAGCTCATCGAGTCAGTCACTGTTCATTTCGAATATTACTCATCGGTCATTGTGATCCTGTATTTACTTCCAATGCGCTTACTAGTTTCAGACTGAAAATGTAGGTTTATAATCCATACTTTATCCGTTTATAATGGTTGTTACAATATCTACATTAGTACTGCGGTCTTTTCCTACATACTGATCGCAAAGTAATGTAGGAGAAAAACATGTCGTCTATATACGTAACAGTAACAGAGTTCGAACGTAGGACGTGTCAATGGCAACAGAATCAAGAATAGATCGTCGCGAGGAGCCGCCAAGTGGGCCACGCCGCGACTCGATGGCCACAAATATACCATTCGTTCGCATGTTTGTATTTGATTAACATTATCGCCTTCTTGACATGTTTTCTTGGCACTAAACGAAATAAGTAGGATTTAATATTAAATCAAACAATCTATCGCATAAAATATATGTATGATATATGTAAATCACCGCACATAAAAATGCTATATTAATGTATTACTACCTATATTGCATATTCCAGGATAGAGGCTGAAAATTACTACTCGAAATGTCTGGCTAAACTGGGCACTAAGCTGGGCAAAGCTTGTAAAGAGAGCGTTGGCTCCTGCGCCGAGGCGTGGAAACATGTCGCGACTGAAATGGAGAAACGAGCAGATATTCATAGGTGAATACCAGAATACACAATTTAACCGACAAATTAATTCGATTTTAATTAACCCCAAAAAAATCTATACCTTTCATTGCACGGTATGTTTCAGGACATATTCTCATGCTCTCACTGAGGAATTAGTGAAACCTATGAAAAACGTCATCGACAATCAACTAAAGTTAAGAAAAAAGGTAAATATAACAAGAAACAGCACGAAAATGTATGGCCGATTAACGTTGCCTCGACCACTTTAACTTAATGACATTGTTTTGCCATTTCAGATCGAGGGTAACGTGGAAAAGACGTCGCGGACTCTCTCCGAGTGGCGCACAAACGAAGTTAAATCAAAGAAGAATTCGCACGCAGCGGCCAGGGAAAACGAGAAACTGCAAGATGCTACTTTAGATATTAGGTCTGCTTACTTTGCAACGCATTCGACGATCTGAACATTGTGATATTATGTTGTTAAACGGAGTACCTAGACTTAACACATGTTCAGTCGTCGAATTGAAGGATCCTTCGCTCTGTTAGCAATGCGATTGTGTCTGAGAACTTGCAGTGCGAACGTTGGGGGGCGATCGTTGAACATATTATGTTACCAGGTGGCATGTTGTTTCTAGTCGGATGCCTCGCAGCTCGAGCGTCGGTCACATCCCGCACGCGCACTCCATCCTCAGCGCCGCGCGCGCAGACCGCGTTCCCGGCGCCACGAGTGAAAGAGACGCCGCCAAACTCCTAGTCAAAAAGAGAAAGACGGAAGACGCCGTTAAAAAGACTGAAGTCGAATATTATAATGTTTGTGTTCACGCAGAAAGGGCCAGGTGAGTACAAACTTACGAAACTGCAACGTCATCATTTCGGATTTCGGCGGGCTTCCTATGTCCCTATTTTTATGTTATTATTTTATTCAGGCTCGAGTGGGAGTCGAGCGTCATGAAGGGCGCCGGCATGCTGGAATCTCTAGAGGAGGAGAGGCTGGCCCAGTTAAAGACTGCAGCCGATTGTTACCTCAGGCTCACGGCAGCAGTGCCTCCGCAGCTAGCTGAGGTAAGCTTGAAATTACTCACCAGTAGCGAGGCTTGTTTCTTCAATATATAATCGTTGATTAAATCCATACCGAAACATTTTAATGAGGGTTGGGTTAGTTGGTCGATGGTCTAATGTGATGGCGACGATAGCACACTTGCGTAAAGAGGCATGTTAAAACGTGTAGTAAGTAAAGTACCTATAATATATTTCAGATTGGAAGTCCGGTGAAAGCTGTCTGATCGTGATCAGTACAGTTTATGTCATCAAACGTCAAAGATGACATAAACTGCACCGATCAGACAGCTGTGACCGGACTCTTCCAATCTGAAATAAATTATACTACCGGCAGGTTATTTAAATTTACTGAAGTATATGAAAGGTAAACATTGCTTTCCAAGAGCAAATGCGTTGGTTACTGAAGAAAATGCCCGAATGCCCACATGCGGACCGTTAATATTTGAGGAGCTACGGCGCTAATATTACCTTTTGTAGGGGGGTACTTCATCATCTGTCCCACTTCATAATGTGTATTTTGATTACCATTATTACGACAACGAAGACTGTCATAGGAATCTGTAAAATACAATTCAGGAGTTCCAGTCATTAATGATCATCATCTTCAGTTCCGAATTTGTACCTAAACCCGGAATTACATTACGAAATTAGTGGCGTGAAATTAATTTTCGTGACACTAATTTTACCAACAGTTTCAAGTGTAGTTTAATATTTTCGTATTATTTTCATTTCATGAATGCAAATCAATTTCGTGCCCTGCGCGATCTTTTGGTAATATTAGTGTCACGCCACTAATTTCGTAATGTCTTGGCAATATGACCACCTGCGTACTGGAGGTGCTCAATTCTCAGCCCGTCGTGCCCAGGCGATTTATAATGCCTTCCCCTCAGCTTAGCCCTATGTAACGACCGAACGTCGAACAAAACATATTTATTGAAATCGGACAACATGGTAAAAAGTTATGTCATATATGCATAAAAAACATGAAGATAACTTTAAACCTCCTTCTTCCTAATACAGTCGGTTAAACTCCTATATTTAGGAGCTATTAAACGAGAAATATTTGTCTATTAATTTGGTCACTGCTTCACGGCTATCATGCGACGGCGCGCGAGCTATCTCGATTTTTCTCGCACTATCCGTCTCTTTCTTATTAGAACACTTAGAACAAGAGATATAGTGCGAGAAAAATATAGAGTATGTCGCGGCCGTCGCATGATAGCCGTGCTGACGTCGTATTCAATCGCAGACGTAGCATTCACGAGTTCAAAAAAATTATATTACTTTAAGAACAAAGTTTAAACCAAGAATTTTGAAAATCGCTCCACAATTGACAGAAAAGTCAGTACAAAGGAATCTCCTCCTTTTTAGAAGTCGGTTAAAAATGGTCTACACTCGTCTTTATTATGAGGCATTAGAGCTTGTGTAGACCTCTTCTCCCGCGTAGCTACTTCTGCTGCTGACTGTTCAACTCCGACGTCAATTTATACACATTCAGTTTGGTGTCATTCGTTTAACAATTTCTAAAATCCTTTGAGAATTATTACAAGTACGAGTATGATTGTATCTATAGCTATATGATATAATCGTTGCTCTTATATAGTAGATACGAACGGAAGCACTTATGACTCTACATTATTGTCGATTACAGATTTCCAACAACCTAGTGGGCCCCATAAACAAGGCGGAGCCGCACGTGGACATGCGCGTGGTGCGGCACGTGCGCAGCGCGCCCGCCGGCGCCACAGAGCAACTGCTGCCCGACTTCTACTGCGAGCACACTACGCTCGCCATGAACAAGGAGCGCCGCAAACAGGTGCACTCTTCTTTCCTTCTTCGACGTTCCGTTGTTGTCAACAATTACAATGTCCTTCCAATACTTCTACAATGACGCTGTCAAGGTCCATGTGAACTGCCGTATGGGTGGGCCCACAAGTTTTATTGTTGTGCTCCGTTTTGTTTCAAAATACGTGCCACTGCTGGGCACAAGCCTCGTCTCAAAAATGAGATCTGGGGCGACAAGTTCGAATTATACAAATCTAAACAGGGCACACAGGTCAAATGGCCAGGCCTCAGTCTGAACTGGGACGTGTAGTGTAGCTTCGTGAAACGGGCCAATCCTGTCACTTCTGCCACGACCTAAATTCTCGGTCATCTCATACATAATCTCTTAACGAATTAATGTTTTATTTTCTACTTATTACAGGCACTGCTAAAAATTCTCCAACTAGTAAAACAAGATATTGATCGAGAGCGCAAGTCTAAGCAGGGCCTGGAGAAGCTCTCGATGGCCATGAAGCAAACGCCGACATTCGGCAACGACGACTCGCAGCAGAACGTCGCCGACAAACTTTATCACGTAAACCGAATTTTATGAACTACTTTCAATAAATAATGACCACATGTAGCTGATAATATCCCGTCACCTATCAATCCGTGTCTTATTGTACTTTGTTAAACAAAACGTACCTACTCTCTTGGCAAGCTTATTTGGCTGTTAAAAATATAAAGAGCATAAGTAACTTTAACAGGTTTGTGGGTATGAACGCCGAAAAGAGAAAGAGAGAGGGCAACGTCGGCTATTCGATAGACTTGCTCTGGGATCCCTGATACCTACATTATACAGTCTGAGCCTTGAGGCGGGGTGATGTTTTCTACGACCCGCTATGTATCAAATTTACTATGAGGAAATTTCACAGAGCTAATTTCATAATTTATTTTCAGATGAAATCAATGTTGACATATTTGGAAGCTGTGCGGTACAAAATAACCTCTACCTTGAATGAACTGGATAGCCGGGCTCCTGTCAATCATCCTTTATCTACACACATCAAAGTCATAAGGGACAAACAAGGATTACAACACAGCATACTTAAAGTCAGTGTTGTCTTAAAATACATAAAATTCGGAAATGATTACAATGTAGACATCGAATAGACAACTCATTTTTGAACTTTACAGGTGCCTCCATGGCTGCAGGAGGACTATCAAAACGAAGTAAACAAAAACCTGCAGCCGAATTACTCGGCGTTAACAAGAAGTGTGAACGGCGGAGGCGAGGAGCGTGAGAGGCGGGACTCGATAATGAGTAGAGCATCAAGCAAGCTGCGGATAGAGCACCTCTCGTTCCGGAGGAGCGCCGAGTCGAGGAGCGCGCCGGCCACGCCGCAGTGCGCCGCGACGCCCGCGCCGCCGCCGCCCGACAGCCCGCTCGACTGGGGCGAGCGCGGCGCGGGCGACGGCCTCTCCAACCAGCACGACAGCGACTTCGGTCAGCCATCTTTCCTACCACCAATCACGAACGAACGCCCCACTCCTAAAATCAATATAAATATCCCTTTGCTGTCATACAAATAAATTATAGGGGTTTTGTAAAATCAATATTATCACCAACGTTTAAGTATAGTACATTACGTACCAAGGGTGGTGAATTCGTGAAAGGCGAAGGCGAATGCGATCTGGGGCTTTACGAATTACCGCCCGTGGTGAGTACACAATTTTACGTCTTCATCTGGCCACAATGCGAGTTTTACCGTACGCGCAGCGTGCAGTAAAACTCGCATTATGGCCAGGTGTGACGTAAATGAACTAATGACTCAAGTTTGATACGATCTCTTTCACATCCTAATCCAGGTTGCGTCATTGGACGTTCGTTAAGTTTGATACAATATACTCGTACCGTTAATTTGCAGATGAATTTTCGTCACAAAGCGACAGTTCCACGGATCTGACCGACATGCTCAAGAACGAGAGCGGCGACAGCTCTATGCCAACCAAGTCCATGGGCAAATGTCGAGCGCTCTACATTTACGAAGCCAGGCTGAATGACGAGCTTACTTTATCACCAGGTACTGTACATATATAAATAAACTACATATACCTAACTCTTCTTGGTAGTCATACTCTTGACTCTTGACGGAGCAGTCGTGGTCGTTATGTTGGTGGTGAATCGCTTGTTCGTGATCTTGTGTAGGGGGCCATTGAGAGCGGTCTTCAATTGGTCCGGCCTCCGCACTGGAGATCTGCAGCGCGCTCGGGTCCCTTCCACTAAGAGCCCGCGCAGACTGCAGACTTTTAGTCGGCCGATAGTTTGGTCGGGCTCTTAATCAATATGGAGATCAGTATGCGCACTACCGTACATCTTCATACTGATTAAGAGCCCGACCAAACTATCGGCCGACTAAAAGTCTGCAGTCTGCGGGGGCGACCGTGATCAAATGAGCTTTTAATTTTATAAAAAATATTTATAACAAATTCTGTTTGTGGTTAAGATAACCTGTGTTCTTGCTGTATAATATATACCTAACTGAACATACGAAATATTTATCTGCAATAGCGAGATTAAATTGGGTGCCAATGCGACGTTATCATACACAGTAAATATAATAGCTAATGCAGTATCTCAACTATAGTATCTTAAGACCTTTTACTTAAGACAGTCCTACTATTGTCCCTGATATCTTACCTACTTTATTTTTGATACGTCTCAACACCCATATAACGTTAATGCGCATGATCCATCGAAATAATAAACAAATGTTTTTTTTTTGTCTTTTCTGGATTATTTTATGATAATGATTCATCAGGAAAATAGTTACGTAGACCATGCCTTTTATTTTAGAAATTTAATGTCCTAGCGTAATCATTAGTTTCGATACAGATAACACTTACGTGAGTTCACAGGAATCGATAAAATTGAAGAATTTAAACGGAAATATAACCTGATATGAAAAAGAAATTGAAACTATACAAGTATAAGACATAACTGAACTAGCCCGCGCCGCGCCGCCGGGAGAATTCAGTATGGGAAGCGGGCGCCCCAACGCGAGGTTTAGTTTAAAGACGGCAATAAAACCGATTCGTATTTCCGTTCACTATTCTTTAACAATCGCTAAATATGACAAACGATACGTCTTCACCTCATCACTACCAACGTCATAAATAGGAAGTAAGATATCGGGGACTGTACGCGCGCATGCGCAGCACGGGGTTATACCCACATTTTACCACCAATTTGTTACCAGTGGTAACAGCTTGGATTTTCCCCCCATCTTTTACCACTAAACTTTTACGCATTTGGTTTACTGCTTTGAGCTATAAATATACTGTGTATCATATATCGAAGAGTTGAGCATGGGATTCCCTGACGTGCCCTTTCTGCGCAGGCGACGTTATAAACATACACGAGAAGCAGGGGGACGGCTGGTGGGCCGGCGAGCTGCGCGGCCGCACCGGCATCTTCCCCGCCTCCTACGTCGAGGAAATTACCACCTGCATATGAACATCACACCCGAAATCAATACTTATTCATATTATTTATTCAAAATGCACATACCTTGTATACATATTACGCAACAGAGTATTAGTTCGTGTATATGAAACGGTAGTTGTATGTATGCTACCCCAACGTTAACTTATATGAAACTTCTTATAAGATCGAAAACTTTAAGAACGATTCGTAGTGATGTACCTTAAAACCTGTACATTAAATAAGTGTATCAATAATCCCAAATGTAATTTTAGTATAAATAAATAAACCAAAGTGCTGAATAATTATATTAAATTTTTAAAACATTTTTTTTTTAGTTTTCTTCCTGTCGGAACCCATGGGGATGTCTCCAAAGAAACTCCAAGATTACGACGACATATTATTTATTAAAATAACGTTCGTTAATTACATTATTGGCAAGAAAGGACCAATGTCCACTATTTGGTACTAAATCGACGTTTGCTTATTCCTACGACAATCTTCAGACATATCACATCACGCAGTATCGTACATAATCCAAATGTTCACCGTTAGTGGGGCAGAGTGCTCAAACAAATTGTCGTAAATGTGGACACGTTGGACAATAGCACCAATTTTTTTTCAAGCACTTGTTAGGTCCATAGTTTTTGATAGGAACCAACTCCTCCGTCGGCCAAATGTATTTTTACAAGCTTTTATTTAGTTTTACCTGTCCCGTTGTCTGTCTGTCTGTCTGTCTGTCGGTAATCAAATCTTGCAAGTTAAATTTGACCCACTTCCCGGTGACCGATTGAGTTGAAATTTTGGGTATAAGTATAGTTTGGATGACAATTCAATATTATGGTACCATCGAGCTGATCTGATGATGGATACGGAAGGTGGCCATGGGAATTCAGTACTTAACCGACATAACCCCGTTGAGTTTGGGCTCGTTAGAATCGTCTCAATGAGTAGTTGATGATGGTACATACAGAAAAGTACAGTCGGCTACAAAAGCTTGTACCAAAAATGAAATTTTTGACAGAAAC
This sequence comes from Epinotia bilunana, assembly GCA_947049275.1. Taxonomy (NCBI): domain Eukaryota; kingdom Metazoa; phylum Arthropoda; class Insecta; order Lepidoptera; family Tortricidae; genus Epinotia; species Epinotia bilunana. Next base: position 31,053,287 of record OX346252.1, on the reverse strand, counting down.
TTGTTAATACGGCCATTTTAAATTATAGTTAATTGCAAATTTTGATGCTTTTGTCCAGCGTGTCCACATTATCACCTGAAACTGCCCTACTGAGTAGAACGCGGAAGAATAAACTAGCACAAACTGTGCATTCCCGTGTTGCAGAATGCTTTTGATTAGTTAATGTTAAGGCTTTTTTTATATATTGCATGCGGTGTTTACCTTTAAGTGATTGTTACACATATCAAGTACCTAGTTAATATAATTTGCTCCAATATGCTCTGAAATGTTTGCCTTACTGTAGCAAAAATTGTACGTGAAGTTCCTCGTTACTGACTAACTCAAATTTAAAAGTCATTACTGTACAGTTTCAGCGGCCAGGAAAGCGAATGAAATTCCATTACTGTACAGTGTTTTACCTTTTAACCATATTTTGACGCAGGCAAATCACTGCAAACAGCCAAGAGTCACTGTGTCGCGGCGATATCGACTATCCGTCTCTTTCTTATAAGAACGCTTAGAAAGAAACGAATACTCTTTCTCGCTCGCCGCGACACAGCTCGCCGGCCGTCCTGCGATAGCAGTGCTGAGAGGCGGCGGTAACATTTGTAATATTCTAACTTGTATGAATGCAGTCATAGGTCGTAGGTCGCACCGAGCAGGAATGTGCCTTCGAAGCTTACAACTCCAAGATTACAACGTGAGGGCTAGGCGGGGCAGTGCCCCGGCCGCCCGAGGTCGGGGGCCCCCCAAAACCTGGTTAGCAAACCTCTTATTGAACTAACTCTCCCACCTTCTGAATAAACAGTTTAGGGGCTTCCGTTTTTTTTGTCCCAGGGCACTTGGTCGCCTTGCTACACCACTGCGTATACGAGTATGTATGTATTAATGTATCCAGGAACTGAAAATGCGGAAGTTGACACACCCCGACATCGACGGCACTCGTCTCACACGGGTCGCGACCGCGACGTAACCATAGCGTACATGACAATATAGGTTTTTGATCGTATTGCATGACTATTCTACTAATTTATTCTTCCGAAATAGATCTTAATATAATATATTAGAATTTTCAGATATGATCTTTCAGTTTTAAAAGAAAATCCTTTACATACATGCGGTATAGGTACTTAAGTACAGGAGTACACCTAGCATTCAAACATCAGCGTTTCGCTTTACAAAACGGACCAAAAATCCAAAATCGTTTAAACAGCGAACCTTTTAGGCTAACTTTCGTTTCTTAATATCTAACATACGATTTCATAGTATGCATATGCATTATTATTATAGGTAGAAAATATCCCTTACGTTTTCCATGTGATCCTGATCAACCTACTTTTTTAATTAGGTATCCCATCGTCATTGTCAACTGTCATTGTACATCACATTAATAATCCCGTAGGTAAATTTATATAAATAGTGATTGATCTACAATTCCATAGTATGCATGCAAACTTCACCCACATTATATAAGAGCTTTTTAGATGCCTATCTACTAACATCGCTTTGAGGACGAGTGAGTTTGACGGCTTCTGTGAGTTCTCCCTTGTCGACCGAGCGAGCGAAGCGTCTATGCTTCAGCTTGGACGAAAAATCGTTTTTCCTCATGTCCGGATGTTTGGATTTCCCCCTGTTCTCGCCTAGAGCTCACATTACTCAACCGATTCTCATGAAATTTTGTGAGTAGGTTCGGTAATTATACGGTTTTTTTTTTGTCGCGTCAGTTTTTCGAAATTTTGAAAAATGGCGGAGATATGGGTTGATAACGTAAAAAAATACAGCGTTGACTACTGACTTGTTACAAATTTTATGTACCGTCCACTGTATCTTGAACTCCGATTTCGATTACTAAATTCAACCGTTTTGAAACAAATCCGCGAGGTCTACATCTCACAGAGCCACTAGTTTTATGATAAACGGCCGCTTTGTAAAAAGGGTAAACATCTGGGTGGGATAGGTAATAGTCTTATCTTTGTGCATCGATCGATGCTACGTTACATACATACATACAGTCGTGGCTAGATAATTAAGAACAAGATTTTTTTCCCTATAAAATTGCATACAAATATGACTTTTCAAATTTAATGTTTTAAAATATATTTGGCCTATTTTATTTCTGATTATATGGAGGTATCTGTGCATAAATAAGATTTAATTTAGTTTATATTAAAGCTTCCGTAAAAGTTGTGCTTAAAAAAAACGGATGGTCAAATGGACAGTTTTTACAAGTTCATACTGTAATTAGGGACAATGTATGAACTTATAAAAAGTGTTGATTTGATCGCCTGTATTTTAAGTCTTAATTTTACAGAAGCTGTATGTGAACTATATTAAATAATGATAAACACGGTTACATCCGTATAATCAGAAACAAAATTAATCAAACACATTATTAAATTATCATCAAATTTGAACAACTGTATGCAACTGTATGGGAAAAAAAATCGTGTTCTTAATTATCTGGCCACGACTGTACATACGTACATACATTACATCTACATACCAGTTTCGAGTTCTTCGAAGATTGGACTTTTACTATGACCAATATCTTACTTTTATATCTTCGAACTCGACTGTGCTAAAATATAGTAGCAGGATAACTCTAGATGCAGGTTAGGTTGGTCAATAGTAAAATTAAACAAAACGTAAATATTAAAAGGAATGTCAATTTCAAACAATCATACAGTACATGCATAAATTCAATGATATAATAAAAATAATCATAATAAACTAATGGAGAAGTGGAAATAGGAGGCAGAGAAATTGGGAGCTTCTCTTATTACTAGGCATGAACATTACACTACATTTATCGTAAAAAAGTATGTTTATAATATTGATAATGTTGGCAATTGTAACTCAACAAGTGTTTTATTAGTTACCCCAGTATATTACCTAATTTAAGGGTTATTTTTTTAACAATATAGTGCACTCTTATTGAGACATCCGTCATTACGAACGTATTTTAATTAAGTGTACAAGTACGGAATGCCGTAACTGGAACACGCCGTGGACAGATTGTTAAGGGGCGACCACACCGGTGCGTTACGCTGCGTATACGCGTTGACGTGTCGAATGCGTCACGTATTCTTCATACATTTTGCTGCGTTTACGGTGTGTTAGCGTATTTTGAGCAGCGGTGTGGTCGCTCCTTTTGTTTATGAATGCGCAACTTTTAAAACTATACATACATATTACGCGTCTGGCGGATACTAATATAGTGTTTGTTATTATGTTGATCTTTAGACACACGTTATTAAGTAAGTATAATTATGCTAATAAAATGGACATTAAACAATAAGACTAGAAATTGAGCGATAATGTGGACCAAGTCCAAAGTTGAAGAATTGCAGAACATCCAACGGCATCTGTCCTAACGCTAACTACCTCTACCTCTTATACAATATAGAATTATGTACATTTATCTTATTCTGTAGTCGATATAGCTCGATTTATCTTGACAGTTTACTGATATTTATAAAACATAATGAATATATAGAGTAATTTAACTAATGTACATAATTGCTACTGCATCACTTGCTCTTTGAGAAAATAGTCATCACAGTAATAAAAATATTTTTGTGCTTTAACCAACATAACAACTAAAATAAACTTTGGCCAAAAACACAGATATCACATGCTAATGATGCGCCCGCTACTGGCCAATTGATACTTCAGCTGCATTCATCATATGCCCACATATCGACGCGCAACAAATAACAATAGTTATTGGTAAAGCGTACGAATTGAAGTCGAGAGGCGAGGCGTGGGTGCTCAGCTCAAGTGACCAGACAGCCGTTAATCGAAAAACATATTACAATTACTTTGAACTTGGAGTTCAATGTTTCGCCTAATGCTTTGCATTAACCAACATAACATAAATATAAAATACCAATAAATATTTTAAACATAACAAACCTGTTGCTAAACCTGTATTATAAGTGGGCAATTCACTTTATACGTAATTTCGTTCTTGTAAAATATATTTTAATTACACAGCTTCATTCTACACTCTTTTAAGAGTTTACCATCACATCTAAATCGCAATGTGCTAAAGAAGATTTCAAGCTTTCTATAAAAATGGACAGTTATTGCATATTTTTAACATAAAATGGTTAGGCAAGAAAAAAGTATCGTCGTATTTAACGCCCGGTTCAGAAATGTAATTAAAATAATCAGAAACTACAAATATAATCCGCCCTACTGAAGCCAGAAATTACACAGCAAACCTGAAGTGACTCTATATTTCTGACATTGTATCTGGTTTATCAACGTTTGTGCTGAAGCGGCAATGTGCGTGATTTTTTCAGCATAGTCATATAGTACAAGTAGGCCTAAAAAATACTACTATCGATGTCTTTCAAAAAATAATTTAGGTCTTAGCATTTTCTAAAACGTGTGATGTTTCGTATTTGAATTATAGGTAGTACATAAACCGAACGCATGTTTTAATCGGACGCCATAATCAATAGTCATCATATTTGACACATTTCAATTATTCATTACAGAAAAAGAACTAACGAACACAATCATATCTTAGAGTAGGGGTTCAAGTCCGTCGTGTAAACGTCAATATAAAATCTCGATGATAAAATGTCTTGAAAAGAGAGATTTCAGTCGGATCGGTGTCTGATGAACTAAATCTGCTGTTTATTATTTATTATTTCAGTTCAATTCTCGTACATGTAAATTATGAAAGAACATCTTATCATATTAAATATATTTCTGTCGGATCAATAGATCAAATGAACATTATATTAGACAGGAATAAATGCAATATAAGTTAACTAGTGATCAGTTCGGCAATCGGACAGAAATAAATCGTTGTTTCAAGTGTAGGGTAAATTGCCTATTACTGGCAGAAAGCAAAATGTTTTTGGGATGTTGATGTTGTCTAGAACATTGTCAAAGTATTCTTAATAACGGCATCGGCATACAAAATTGGTGGTTAGTAACTGAATTACACTTTTCTTCATAGGCCTCATGGCCAGGCCAGTTACTGACAATTTATCCTATCACCTGACTGATATTCTGGTCTTAATATTACGTCATACGGGACAATCAACTTTTTTAATCTCTTCTACTGTTTTATTTCCAACGCCTTAAAACAATCAACCAGCGGGCGTGACACTATTGCCATTTTATCACTTATCGTTATGGATAAGGCATCCGTCACTCTCGCACTCGCATACTTGTCAGATGCGTGATGGGCGTCTTTACCACAACGATAAGTGATACAATGGCAACCATGCTACGCCCACTGAGTATAATTATTTCTGTATTAAACTCATGCATTATTTATACTGATCACAACTATGGCAGTGTCAGGTCAGCGAAACAGTTTATAGAAAATAAAATATTATCAAAGTCAAAACCTTGAACCCCCAATTGTCGTAGACAAGAGACGGCCAGTATAATATAACATACAATAATAGAGTCCCATTGAATACCAATACGATTAATAATTATAATTACTAATAAATATGAGTGTTTTACAATAATACTGGATACATAGAATGGAAATGATTGCTCTCACCTTTCCCATGCACGCAATACATCGCCATTCTGGAACAAACATTTCTGAATAAAATGCCGTTTTCATAAAATAAAAACTACATATATTTTCTATCGAGTACATTTACGGCCATTTAAATAGCGGCGCTTCTTCGAACATTGAGGGTACGCTAGTGTTGTTATTTAGTTCCGGCCGACCCTTGCGGACTGAAACGGTTAAAGCTAAATATAGCTTTAATACTGAGAAAATTCGCGTAAGACCTGACAGCTTAAGTCTGAGCGGCAGCGATACAAAAGCGCGTTTCTGAGCGACGGTTCGTGACGTTCCTCAGTTTGTATATAAACGCCGGAACGTTGTACGCGGCTCCGCACGCCGCAGCGGAATCGCTGGGGCTCGGCCGAACTAGCTCACAACACTACAGTAGGTATAATTATACAGTGTGCCTATGACCTCTGGGCTTTAAATTCAAGGTTAGATTCTGCTTATCAAACTGAACCATTTTTGTATATAATAACTATTATTTTTATAATTTATTGGTGTAAACTTACTGTACCATTAATCCTACTAATATTATAAATGCGAAAGTTTAGATGTTTGGATGTTTGTTACTCAATCACGCTTAAACGGCTGAACCGATTGAATTAAATTTTGCACAATGATAGTTTATAGCCTGGATTAAAGTATAGGATAGTTTTTATCCCGGGTCCACGCGCACGAAGTCGCGGGCGAAAGCTAGTAATTTAATATGTATGAAATAAATTTGAAAAGAACATATTTTTTTAAGTTGTACATCAAAATCAGTAACTTCTTAGTGCCTTACAGTTAGGAGCATAATCGATATTAGCATTGAAAGCCCCAAGCTCAGAGGCACCCAGTAGATACCGTGTGGGCTAGTGCGCGGGCCGGATCTGGTTGAGGTCGTCGTCGGAGTCCGTGGGCGGCGCCTGCTCGGAGGGCGCCAGCACGGTCAGGTGCGTGGAGTCGCTCTGCAGGGTGCTGCACTCGCCGCCGCCGCTCCAGTTGCCGCAGTGGGCCTTCTTCTGCAGGGCTTGGACGTACGACTGCAATAGAGGTGTAGACACTAAATAAAATAATCAATAATACTACATTTTCCAGGAAAAGGATTAAAAATGTAATTAAATGGAGAAAAAAGTAATGCAATAGGTTAAATAATCACAAAGTTATAATTGTCCTAAATTTCAAGAAACCTCTTTCCCTTTTCCGCAAAACGCGCCTTCATATGAAACAATTGTCATTTACTTACTATGACGCTCGCCGATTGTGACGTCACTAACTGCGAGCGTTTTCTCTCTCTAACAAGCAATATTATAACGGTTGTAGCTTCGTAATTCTTCGAGATATCTGAATGGGAATTTCGCCACGAGGCATATTATTTTGCCTTCTTTCTTTTGGAGTTATAATAAATTTTGAATCTACACACGTATTACATATGAATGTTTAACATTTTTATAAAAGACTGTCCAGTGATTGACCCTAGTCTCACCACGTACATTATTGGTGGGTTGCACCAAACCATCTGTCATCGTAAGCGGTATTCGTTAAAATCTGATTATATGGAAAGTTTTGATAAATTTATGTGCGATATTTGCTGCCATATTTGGAAAGAAAGAAAATAATTTTATATCGTTAAAGCTACACATTTACGTGTACATTTGAACACTTTGTGAAATGCGATAAAGGTCCACTCAGCATAATGTCGGGCCACAGAGGATGACTCGACGCTGATATTATATGGGTACTCGAGTTGTACGGTCGAGGTCAAAAATATGTTTACGCTTTTGCACCTTATTACAAGGCAATAAGGTGCAAAAGTGTAAACATATCTTTGACCTCGACTGTACGAGACAGGACTTGACGTTGATCGGCTTGTAATCGTCAGTGGGTGCCACCCGCCCTATGAGTTAGAATCTGCAGCAGAGGTAAATGTGATTTTCAGACGGTGGTAGTGAGTTCTATCCCTGGACCAGTGTTTCTTTTTTTGTTGTGTGTGTGTTGACCTCGACCAATGTTTTTCCAAACATGCTATGTTAGGAATATCTTTTGATATGTACCATTCGTTGAAGGAAACTTTCACGATGAAGCTCAAAGGGTGTACATACATCCTTAACTGCACATTCAATAGTGGTAAGTGATAAGTTTGGCAGCCACGGTACAAAACAAAACGCTGCCCTACTGTAGCCAGAGCAAAAACAAGGGTTTGATCTGTGCAAAACATAGTGAATTTAAAATGGGATATCGATAGTTAAACAATACCTAGCTAATAATAACACTAATGTTGAAAAAGTGTTAGAAATATACTTGAATATGATGTTATTGCATTTTCATTGAATATGAACATTAAAAAACAACATTAAAGTACGTAAATAACAAAATATCTGCACAGAATACATTTTAGATTAGTGATCGATTCACAACACTACTGAGGTGATGACGTCACGCGTTGACGGCTCCGGCCGTCAAGGGCCACAAAGGCATAGGAAATTGTTTTCATACTAGAGTTGGGAAGCTGTGGTATGCGTTTACTTGTCATATCGATTGATTCTAGACCAAACAAGCTATTACAAACCTAAATGTTTTCTTTTTAGAAAGGTAATGATGAAATAATAATAATAAAAAAACCCTTTTCAATGGCAGTTAATAAACAACTGGTCGCTGTTGCACGTGCAGGTAAAGATAAAAAGGAATTTGCCGATTGATAAGAAGTGACCCCGCTGTTTTGTGTAAATGCAAATAAGCGTGGTATATTTTGATTCATATTTATATCTATCTAGAAAGCGTTTGTTTGTTAGCGATGTGCGAAACTCGTCGTGTCGATTATTATTACTAACTACAAAATGAACTATAACTATTCATTTCTTTTTGCTATGTGTATGGGGTAGCATGGTAATAAAATATCTGAACAATTGTGGTAGATCAGAACCATTTAATTTTAACTATTATAGACAGGATACAATGTGAGTTAATTTTGTTTTGTTTGGCGGGCACATCCCTATGCGTCGTTGTTGGCCGCTCGTGGCGCAGAGAGCCGCGCAATTTACTTCAGTCAATCATAGCCAGACAAAATATGAATAAAATGAAACTTCTGATATATATTTATAAATATTGGCATGTTGAAATTGATGTACCTACTATGAACTATTAAAATAAATGCCTGAAGTTACTTGCAAAGCTTTTAATTACATAATATTAATTCAAAATGTATGATCGGCTGTAGCCGACGTGGCCACAGTGGCACGACTTTCCGTCGACGGGCATAGCCGACTGTGGCTGTCAAAAGGTTAAAGCCTATTCCGTCTCATCCATGAGAGCACTGTTGTGCGCGCAGTGTAATAACAGGTTGACGCTTGTAGCAAGATGCCAATAAGATAATATTCTAATCATAGCATTAACCTTTTCGCCGCCAATCAAGGCATATAAAAAAGACATAGTAACACCAACATCATTGTTGCAAGAGAGCAAATTCAAACGTTAGGCCCGTTACAGACGGACTGCATTTCTACCGCTTTCTCGCTGCAAATGTGGAGTTCGAATGCAGTTGACGTTACTGCATCGAAACTGCAAAACGACTGCGCAGTCCACTTGTATTCGGCGTGCAGTTCTGACTACAGCAGTAGAACTGCATTAAAACTGCCATATACGCCAGAGTCGTACGACAACACACACCACACCACCTTCAGGTGTTCTTGGTTTGCATATAATTAGCGTGTACTACTGTGCCAACCCTAGTAGCATTTTAAGTTGGCACCACGTTGGGCCATTGATCACCGAGTTGGCCCAACGAAATGCCAACGAAAATGCTACTAGGGAAGGTAGAGTTCAGTGAAACTTTCTTTATGCAACTGTATCTGCAACTGTAACCTGGATTCCTTATACGTAATAAATTTGTTTTCATTTCATTTCAATTTCAATATATGGTAGGTACAAGTTACCTGAGATATGACGTCCCCGTGCGCAGTCCGCACCTGGTACAGGTACCGGTATTTGCGCTGCTTCATCTCCGCGCGCTGCTCGCGAGTCACCGGCCGCGGCTGCTGCGCCTTCAGCCGCCGCTTCTGGGCTCCTATACCTGGACACGATACGGATTCAATTAGCATTCAATTTGCTATAGGGTTGTGGACTCTAATTTTAATATTACTCCAAAAGACATGAAGTAAAAAATTATCCTAAATCCTATAAAAACAAAGTTTTAAACGACTTCAATTCGGTAGTCCGCCAAGTCACAATAACATTTCCTTTCCACTACCACAAGAACATTTATTATTACAGAAACAATCCAAATCTATGTAGATATGTGGGCCGATTATTTGAGGAGTTCCGTCGATTCATCAAGAAAGGTGATTCTGAGACCTTTGGCACTTCATTAGTTGCTATTTCAATGGAATCATATAAGAATCTGTGACGTACTTTCATAGCTTTAAATACATCATTGGGGAGTTGCAGGAGACATCTGTGGTCTTCATCATTCATCTTCCCCACATTTGTGATTTCCGTGTGTAAATACACGAGGTATAATAGAAAATACCGAAATGACTACACGCGTGCCTAATATATTTGAGGAGTTCCCTCAATTTCTCATGGATCCCATCAACCAACTGGATTTTTGAAAATAATGGGTCCAATCTGGAAGCATATGCTTACAAACAAAAAAAATTGTAAGAATCGGTTCATAAATGCCGGAGTTTTGAGGTACTTAACAAACAATAAATAACAACAATTATAGAAAAAAACAATACCACCGAATTGAGAACCTCCTACTTTTTTTAAAAGTCTGTTATAAATTACGAAGATAGCGTTTTTATATTGCTTGATACAGACAAAACGCTCGGACCCGTGACGTCGTCGAGTACACCCCCTCACAAACTGTGGACACTTATAATTATAACTTACTGATTATTTATTGTCTCGTTTTACTTTTTTCCCCATGTGACTATATTTGTAATAGTTTTTCGAGAAAATCAACGTGATCGATTATTTTATTTGGTGTCACCATCCGTATTGAATCGGGATTAGGAAATTGCGGTCTTTTTTATAAGCTTCTATTTAGTTCCACTTGTCTCAGTGACAGTCCGGATTCAAATTTTGTAAGTATTTTTTTACCAAGTTCCCGGAGTTCACCTTAGAAGCGTCCGCACATTGTCCACTAGCGCCGGCCACAGATAGTCCTTCGTACATGTTGTACAGCTTCGGCACATAACGAGCGTTTGAGTGGTCGCGTATCGTAGCGAGGACTAGTGGCCATGGAGTGGCGTCGCTCTGGCGGCTTCGTCATGACTCTAATGGCCGCTCCACACAATGGGCCATCCTGAGCCATCAGACAGGACGCGGCTATGCGGTAGAACGAGACATTAATATGCCTTACTCCTTTTAACGCATAGTTGCGTCCTGTATGTGTGGTCAGGATGGCCCATTGTGTGGAGCGGCCATAAGCGACCGCAGCACAGTCTCTCGCTCCCCGGGATGGCACACTGTCACTCGAAGTTCTGAGCCTTATGTAGCATACTAAGTTTTGCCCGCGACTTCGTCCGCGAGGAACACGTTTATATCCTCCGCCTATTTAAAGCTATACTTCCGCCCCTCCATTGGACCCCTTTAGGGGATGACTCCCGGTCGGGTTGAGGCTATCTCCATACCTAATTTCATCTCAATCAATTCAGTGGTTTAAGCGTGAAAACTAGCTACTTTTGCATTTATAATATTAGCATGGATACTAACTTTGCTCATGGTAGATCCCGGAGGCGGTGAGCGCGGCCTGCGCGACCAGGCCGAGCAGCGCGGCCGCCGGCCACGCCGCCAGCGCCAGCCACGACAGTCGGCACGGCGGCGCAACTACTGGCTCGAGCTTCGCGCGCTCCCACAGCTGCAGACAGAAACAGTAAACATTCATACCATTTTTCTCAAACATGCTCGGAAAGCGTCGCGTTTTGTTTCAAAAACGAAGACGCCATGTGCCTAATTTTTATCAACCATCTCATGCAACTCCTTTCTTTCCGCGCCTCGGCAATAAAGTTCTATTTTTGGGCTAGCTCCCCTAAAATGGGGATGTCCGTTTTTTTTTCCTCGTAAAACCCACAGTATGGAGTATCGTTGGACAGCTTGTTCAAAAATATTATGGGTATTCCAAAAATGATCTGATTCTTTTGCGAGATATTGGGCTTTAAAGCGCCAATTTTTGTTCGAGTGATGTGTCATGTGGAACCCTACACTGCGCATGGCCCGACACGCACTTGGCCGATTTTTATGCTGTCACCACTCAGAACGCGAGCAGGTTAAAATCGGTCAATCCACCAAGAAGCGCGGTATTCCTACGTTAAAGACTCATGCACAAAACGCAAACTAGTGTGCAAAGACGATTTGTTCGCTTCCTAATTCATAGACGATATAGGCGATCTTATAAGTCCTCGCTTCTCAATATTTTCCTCCACTACAATTTCCGTGGGTCCTAATTGACCGCATTGTAGTTGTCGCTTCGGTATGATAAATTATCTCCAGTAAGCTAATACATGTCGTGAAATTGCGCTACAATTTCACTGACGGAAGGGACATCCCTAAGATATCGCTTTTGCTTCATGTACAGTCAGCGTCATAAACATGTACACCCTAGGACCCCATTTCTTAGAGATAAGGTCAAAGTGTATACATATTTATTATGCTGTCATTATGATTTTAAAAAGACACGGCATATGTTGCAAATCAAAATTCTGCTCTAACAAATCAATCCTAATATGTATAAATTATTCATTCAATTATACAATTTTTATTATTATCAACAAAACTAATATTAAAAATGTCAAAGGTACAACAGGTATGGGATAACATAATTAATTGAAATATATTTAGCATCTAGGAATTCGTTTACAGTGTACTTATAGAGTTCTCGGAAGGAGCAGTTTCTTTACACTGTTACGGAAAGTACTGATGTTATACTGCATGCACGTGTATTTTGTTTCGGAGAATTACAAAAGACCCTAAACTCGACCCGTTTTTGTTTACTTTTGCGTTCTTAATGACCATTGACCATTTAACGGTGCTAGATGTGGATACTCTTATACCAATTCAAATGTTTACAATACATCTAGTCGTTCTAAAAGATATAATTCTCCGAAAATATCAGTTAAATGTAGTCGCTCAAAGAGATATGTCGCACTATGCAATGTCGTAAAAAGCAGTATTTTTATAAGGCAGTCTAATAGACTTCAGCCGGGACCAATGATTTTGCTCGATATAACCAATATGTTGTTCTAAACGATGTCGTCGTAAAAGGTTTTGACAGTATTTTACTCATGATTCCTACTTATGAAAAAAAAACTTCGATATCTTATCGATGAGATGGTCCACCGATTAGCAACAATAATAAACCACTTGATGGACTAGATTTAATAAGAGGCCGTCGTGGTAGCAGCTCGAATGAATGCGGACGAAGCCGCGGAGGCGCGCGGCGTGCGATACTGACCCACTTAAGCATCATCATTCTTTCCAGAAAGTAGTCGAGCGCGGCGGCGACCACCGCGCCGCCGTACACCGACGTGCCGACTATCGTCAGAACTGGAAAACAAACGTGGTACTTAGGTACGTAGGCCAGAATCAACCAAGATGGAGTACCTACAGTACGCGCCACATACGTTTGCGTCCCTCATGGTAGCCACTATAGTAGCGTCGCAGAGGTGACGGCGGGGTTCGACGTGGGCGCGGCAGGCTACTTACTGGAGGCTAACTTCAGCGACGCAAACGTTTGTGGCGCATATTGTAAGGGGCTCCTTTAGTAAACGGGAAAACGCTATTAAGATCGCGATGAGGTCGAATACGATATTTTTGACAACAGAAAGTACGGAAACACACGGACTTGCTATTTCAAAGATTTTAAATATAAAAAATCCAAAGACCACTGTTTGACCGAAAACAGTGACGTCACTAGTCTACTTCCTTACAAACTTCATATTTACATACTAACGATGCGTTTTTGACGTTTCATAAAAAGTTGCTGATTTAAATTCAATTAGACCAATCAAGATAACTTTCATTACTTGAGAATAAACATCTAAATTGTACGGAATACTAAAATGTTGTTATTATAAAACCTATTGGCAGGGTTGGGCAGTATTTCAATTACCTGTATTTGAAATACGTATTTAAAATACAAATACGTATTTTGTATTTCAACTACAGGCTAGAGAAGTATTTTATATTTGGTATTTGAAATACCGCACTCACATGTATTAAATATTTTGTATTTCGAATACTTTACATTTTATTTAATTTTATAATCGGTATAATGGAACGTAATTAGAGGCCTCTGTGGCAACACTAAGCGTAGGTGTCAACTTCAACTGTCAAGTGTTAGTGTCAATACACGTTCGTTAAGCCTGCATCACGCTGGCGCGGCCTGGCCGCGGCGGACAATAGTAAAATTGTCATTAGCTGTCAAATTTACTTTGTTCGCCACTGCAGGCCGCGCCAGTGTGTTGCAGGCCTTACGCGGGTTTCTGTTCAGCTAGTCGCACGCTAGTTGGAAACAATTAATAGCAAATATGGTTGTTAGACAGACACAATAGCAGCGATTGAAGGTTACAGACCTTGATAAAACGGACCACTGACTGTATTTTGTAATTTTTATTTCATATTTCAAATACACCAGAAAAATATTTTGTATTTTAATTACAGGCGGGAAAGTATTTTGTTATTTGTATTTTAATTAAAGCAAAACATGTATGTAGTTTGCCCAGCCCGGCCTATTGGTAGCTTTAATACTCCTGGAAAGTTAAAAAAAAAATCATTTTTCGAAATTTTCAAGTTGCATATCTATTTATAATTTTGATTATATTTTGTACTTTACTACAAATATTGATGGTTTACTATCCATATCGCAACACCACGTTATCGATTTTAACATGATGAAACTACCCTATTCTCTACGAAAACTGAGATTAAATAAACCTGAAATTATTTTTACAGTAATTATATAAGATTGTGTGATTGTTGTATATCAATTACCAACCTACTTATAATATTTGGCATACGTAAGTAGCGATGCAGCTATATTGTTAGGAGAGGTATGATTATTATTAATAATAATAACAGTTAGAATGAGATAGTATAGTACATAATAAACTTGAATATTTATCTACGTTCCTACGTAAGAAAGCAAATGAAAAAAAATGTATATACCCATACAAGAGGGACGAGTCGTACATAGAATCCCAAATTCACTTAGCCATAACCACTGATATGTTTGTCGATGACGCCACGCGCCACGGGCCACGCCACAGTGAACAATATTTACCTGGTGCAACGCAATCGGAGCCTGACTCACCTTTTTTCCAGTACAAATTGATGACAGCAAAGAATATACCGGAACTGAGCAGCGCCACAACACAAAGCCAATACTGAAACAAAATTGTAACTCGTTTAGTATCATTCTTAGAGTTCTGTACATCAAATGGAATACAAAACGGAACCCATATAGGTTCACTTTGTTGTCCGCCTATCTGTCTGTCATGGCCCTTTATCTCGGGAACGCGTGGAGATATCGAGTTATAATTAAAACCATATACGCAGGTCTACAGGTGACTAGGAAGCTGTGGAAAAATCAAACTTCTAAGTTAACGTAACAAAAGATACGGTTGTTTATGCCGCAATAAACGTATATTTCGACACTCTAAAGGGAATCTAAATTCATAGGGTACTTTCGTTGACCTAGAACTATGAAATTTGCCTCGTAATATCGGCTTATACTACAAGTACAGGGAAAAATCGGAAACTATACATTTGTAATTAAGTACGGAACCCTCGGTGGGCGAGTCCGACTCGCACTTGTCCAGTTTTTTACCTACCAGTAGATACAACTAAAATAATAAAGCCTTAACTGAAAAACTACCTACGCAACACACTCAATAAGAATATTTTTTTGCTATTTCATACATAGTGGTATTCATTATAACAAAACACTAAAGAACATGATATGATTACGAGTACAAGAAGTTCCAGAGGTGAGACAAACTTCGCATAGCAGAGAAAATAGATCGCAATGTGTTCAGTTACTTGGAAATTATGTAAGATTTTTTTATGTAGGTACCATTAGTTCGCCACACCGCGTACATTACACACGAATGTCGATAATATAGGCTTAGGCTGTTACTATAAAGTAATTTCCTTCAAACCACTCCACTAATCACACCGGTATAGTCAGCAACAATATCCGAAACGACAAAGCGCTGAAATATACGCTTTAACAGTCATACAGCTGTGACACATATTTTCGAGAAATTTGTCCTGTCTGATATTATGCCGGAGATGGTGACCAGCCTCAGTATTACCACATCGGCACATTAGGGGTGTAGACACTAAATAATAGTTATTTATGCTACAAGTGTCGAAAGTAGGTGATTTCCGACGAGTGTCATTTTTATACATGAGCGAGTGAAGCGAGCGAATGTATAATTCGACACGAGTCGGAAAATTGAAAAGTAAAAAGCACTAGTGCGAAAAAGTGGCACTTTCCGCACGATTTGGGTGCTTGGAAAACGCTCTTTTCGAGCACATGCATTGTAAAATAATATTTTCTCGAAAAAGGATTAAAAATGTAGTCAAATAGAGAAAAAATCAATGCAAGGTTAAATAATCACGAAGTTATAAGTGACCAAAGTTTTAAGAAGCGGTGTGTTCTGTCCCTTTTTCGAAAAACGCAACTTTATATGAAACGATGACGCTGGAAGATTGTGACGTCACACTAATAGACGGCAACGTACCGCGCCCATAGTTTTCGGCGCCGCCGTCGACGTGGCCCCCCGGCAGCATCCCGTAACGTGACGTCACACACTGTTTGCGTTTTCTCTAACATGCAATATTAAAACGGTTGTAGCTTCGTTATTCTTTGAGATATCGGAATGGGATTTTCGTCACTAGGCATATTTTTTTGCCTTCTTTCATTTGGAGTAATAATAATGTTCGAGTCGACACCCGTATTCTTTAAGTCATCTATGTGATCAGCATCATCTTACTTACACACATCCACTACTAATATTATAAATGCGAAAGTAACTCTGTCTGTCTGTGTGCTTGTTACCTTTTCACGCTTAAAACCACTGAACCGATTGAGATGAAAGATATGGAGATAGTTTTAATCCTGGGGAAGAACATAGGATATTTATTATCCTGGAAGTCATCCCCGAAGGGGTGCGATAGGGGCGAAAAATGTTTGGAGGTACGACATTAACTAGTTTCACGCGGACGAAGTCACGGGCAATAGCTATTATTTTATAAAGGGTCATAATTCGCATAGCATTATATCACAAAATCACGCCTGGTGTTCATTGCAAACTGAAGCGTCGCATAAATATTAATGATTTACAGTTGAAGTAGTTAATTGCAATTACACACCAAGCAAATAACATTGTTAAAATCGTATCATTTCATTCGTAATATACGCTTGCAACAGCGGTTTCGCTCAGCAAAAAAAGATATCTAACAATAATCGTAAATATTGTACCAACAATATAATCACGTGCTGTATATATTTTTTTATTATAAATTCAAATGATATTACAATATAATATATCCTTTGAAATGGATGAGTTGATGACTGTAAGGGTGGGGCTCAGCGGCATGTCACCTCCCTCGTGTTGGAGCATCCCAAATGGTGAATTACTCCACCTTACAGAAAACCAGCCTTAATAGAGCCATAACAAATATTCGTGCTCATCACACCAATAAATGCCTTTACCGGGATTCGAACCCGGGACCTCTAGCTTCCCTTTCGGAACGTTCTGTCCGTTTCCCAAAACATCCTTTCCCGTCACCACCTTTTCCCAATTAATCCGTTTCCCGCATCAAGAATTTCCCAAAATGTGCTTCTCCCAAAAGATAGGTTTGGCTTGATACCCGTTTCCCAAAAATACCTAATCCCGAAATGACCGTTCCCATCACTACCGTTTCCTATGTAATCCGTTTTACAAAAGGTGATTCTCCCAAAAGATACGTTTGTCTTGATATCTGTTTCCCAAAACACAACGGGTGTCAGTCGGGGTGCGCCGACCGCTGCCGCGGCACGATCGCTTCGCTCGCTCGGCTCGCGCGCTTCAGGGTCGCAGTACACCTAAAACTCCTCCTCGCTTCGCTCCTCGTCGTACCTACACCGACCTGCCTTAGAGTAGTATAAGTTGGTTATGAACGTTATAAAACAGTGAAAAAAATCCTTATTCATAACCAGTTATGAAACCTTGGTTATGAATTTAACGTGGACGAAGGGGGTATTCCGTGTTAAATATGTATAGCAGAACATATGGGTTTTTAGGGTGTTATGACATACTGATGCGATGAGAAACGGGTCTTTTGGGAATACGGGTGTCATGAGAGACGGATCTTTTGGCATACAAATGCTATGAGAACCGGGTGTTTTGACATACTGATGCGACGAGAAACGGGTCTTTTGGGAATACGGGTGTCATGTCATGAGAGACGGATCTTTTGGCATACAAATGCTATAAGAACCGGGTGTTTTGACATACTGATGCGACGAGAAACGGGTCTTTTGGGAATACGGGTGTCATGTCATGAGAGACGACGGATGAGAACCTTCTTCTTTTTTTGAAGTCGGTTAATAAGAGGTAGATACCTATGTTGTCTATACGAAATTCCGTGTTTAAAAATGGCCACATCCGACAGCTGAGACACGTTTATACGTGTCCATTGACGACCCGAAACTCATTGACTCTAGTTTTAGTGTGCCAGTTTTGGAGCGCTAATAATCTATCTACCTCTATTTTATATTACATCATTGAGCATTGACGTGAGCCGTAACGTAAATACACATTATGATAAAATCACAATAGACTAATGTTTTTCATCTGTTGATCTTATTTTGCTAATATGGCCCGTAATGCCTAAAGAACCAAGTGCTCTTTTGTATGAAAATATATCTTGATGCAGGTTATAAGTAAACGCTACTTAGGGCACTTTTTTGTCTTTTTTGTTCGGCAATGGGAGTCTATTTACTTTATGTTAATTTCAATGTGATTATACGATAGACGCAAACGGCCATAGGCTGCGGTGTCGTAGTATTAAAAAAGAATGAAACACGCCGTTAATATTAACTGGCAAATGGTAGTTACGTGGCTACAAACTACGGTCGATTGAGCGATGCAATTGAGGCTCAATACGCATCCTATTGATCTAAATTACCCGAGTGAAGGTATTACAAATATTATACTGATTGCAGCTATCAATGCTACAGTCACTACTGGTACTTATTACAATAATGTACTTTAAAAACAAAGTTATACAGGGCGTCCCAAACTTATGGGACATGAAGGGGAAGTACCTTAAATATCGTAGATAGTGAATTTTGCTCAAAGAAGACTTTATGTTATTTTTAAAAGTTAGTAATTCTGCATTCATAGATTTTCTAAAAATTACTTGCTTCGTCTGGGAATCGAACCGACTAAAATGTGAAAAAAAAATCACCCTTTTTTTATGATGCCAATCGAAAGAACAGCTAAAAAATAATAACTCTGCTTAAGTAACATAGTATTTTAAAATAAAGGAACAACGTGAAATTAATCATTTTAATCAAATAAAAAACATACATGAAACTGCCGTAGTCAATTAAGTAGGTATTTTTTTGTAAATTAATTAATTAAATGCTCAAAATGTGATCCCTCTTGTCTTACGCAAATCGCCAATCTTTTAATAAGCCCGCTGCCTGTTGATTTTCTAATCATTTTATGGTGAACACTCGATGTGATATGGCACAATTCTGTTTGCAACTCGCCTACGTTCTCGTATCGCTTTTTGTATAGCATATCTTTCACGTATCCCCAAAAGAAGAAATCTAATGGTGTGAGGTCCGGGGATCTGGCCGGCCATCTAATAAAATAGATTGGCGATTTGCGTAAGACAAGAGGGATCACATTTTGAGCATTTAATTAATTAATTTACAAAAAAATACCTACTTAATTGACTACGGCAGTTTCATGTATGTTTTTTATTTGATTAAAATGATTAATTTCACGTTGTTCCTTTATTTTAAAATACTATGTTACTTAAGCAGAGTTATTATTTTTTAGCTGTTCTTTCGATTGGCATCATAAAAAAAGGGTGATTTTTTTTTCACATTTTAGTCGGTTCGATTCCCAGACGAAGCAAGTAATTTTTAGAAAATCTATGAATGCAGAATTACTAACTTTTAAAAATAACATAAAGTCTTCTTTGAGCAAAATTCACTATCTACGATATTTAAGGTACTTCCCCTTCATGTCCCATAAGTTTGGGACGCCCTGTATACTACATGTTACATGTATATTCCATGGTATAACCGACCTCCACGGGAAGAATTATCCGCCTGAAGCGTAAGAGGTCATTAGAGCCTATGAACACTTACGACTACCCATGCATCACGAGAGGAGTAGCTTTGAGGATTCAGTGTGTTGCCAGGAACAAATGCAGATCCCTCACTCTAAACATAGCGTGTACTCGTGAGCTCAGCACGATCGGGTTTACGACCGGTATAGAGCATTCATCCCTCTCGCACATACATACTCGCTAGTGAAGGACGAATGCTGTACTTCCGACATAAACACGATCCTGCTAGCTAAGCAGGCCACCTTATTAACCACCAGGAACACAACAGCACAGTACACCTACAGAGCATGGATGTTGCAGACATTCGCATCCGCATCCCCGCGGATGTTCCGCATGATTTTCAACATCTGCATCCGCCTCCGCAACCGCAAAAATTGATGCAGAGTTTTTGCGGATGCGGATTTAGTACAGTTCGCGACCAGATAGGGGCGCGTGCCGCGCGCGTTCAGTATTTTTGTCACTAGTCAATAAAAATATTCATTTCGTTTCTGCACGTCTAGCACACGACGGCCGCGACATACTCTCGACTACACCTCTTCTTCTAAGTGTTCTTATAAGAGAGAGACGAATAGTGCGAGAAAAATCGAGAGAGCTCGCGCGCCGTCACGTGCTAGCCGTGCTGTAATCTGACGATTCGCCGTATTCGCTTATTGGTGATGCGTTTGCAACGATTGTAAATTAGTCGCAACGTGTTCGACTACTGCGTGACCCTAAAGACGTTGCGTATTTATGTTTTCGAGTGTTTTGCCTCAAAATCCGCATCCGCATCCGCGGATGTGAGCCTCGAAATATCGGCATCCGCGGATGTCTAAAAAGTCGCATCCGCGGCATCCCTGCTACAGAGCAATTAGTCGTGATCAGGGTTGCGACTCGCGACCCTGCGTAAGATAGAGATTCTTCCCCGGTCGGCCTGCTCCAAATATGAGAGAGATGACATCCTGCGTTGCCTTACCTCCCTACAGTCAACTTTCACTTTTCGTACTGCAGACCGTTCCAACTGCAGCCAGATACGAAGCCTTTATATTTAAGTTCGAAAATAAATGGGCGTCTATACCTCTTTTCTTACTGATTTAGAAATAATTTGTTATGACTTATGACTATCTTAGTCAGGTTATTTGTGTGTAGTCGCGATTGGCATCCATTGCGATAATACTACGTTGTAAAAAAATACCCATACAATTTTGAAAAATATACTCCAATCTAAGTGCTTTTTGCATTTTTGTGTTTAAATTGAAGACATTTCATAGAAGATTGAATGAAATTCAGATATTATTTTATATTTCTGGCCATACAAAACTCTTCTCATTTTCAAGCAAGATGTCTGAAAGCTTAGACATGAAGACATCAAGCATTCACCCTCGAGGCTTCGGCCTCTGGGCCACGTAACTCTCATACCCCTCACAGCGTATTTTAATGAATCAAATGTAAACATTCCACCTCCGAGCTACACCATCCCTACAGAACAACTGGCCATTTAGCCGAAACCACTGGAGTTTTAGGTAGCATAGTAGTAGGCAGTAGTAGGTAATAATCTGTAACCGCTATAAAAAATATTCTCACCAGTGACCACTAAAGGCTAAGCATGCATTCTATCAATTAAATTCCTGCTAAAGTGAGTGAGTTGCTAAAAGTTAACACATCACTATAATGTTAATTGCTGACAAGTTATTAAATGTGTCCTGTGGCTGTGTGGTTCATAAACACTTGAGGTGTTTAGTGTGCATAGTACTCACCGTTGTAGGCCTATTGTCAAGAAAATGGTCATAGATAGCAAGTCCAGCAAGAGCCAGCAGGAGGCCCGTGTGGAAGCCTGTCATGAACAGGCCCACATACTGTATCAGCATGGTGATGAGGCCAAACAGAAGGCCGGCACACAGTGCCACACCTGCAAGAAGCAACACCATTAGCTAATGTTATTCTAAGACTAACTTGTCTTATAAATCATCCCTATAACACTGTCATGTCAGTCTGTGGAACTGGGGATTCCATTACACCCATGCGGAAAACAAAAGCCAATAGAATATTCAGGTAACTCATTTCTATAGGAATCCAATAAGAATGGTAAATTGGTTGAGTTTTAATTTACTTATAAACTTAACACTAAGCAAAATGGTTGCAAAAGCATTGTAGGTAGTTCTGAAATAACTTACAAACATTGCCATATGGTGGCATTAAATAATCCTGAAGGCATATCAAATATACAATTGTTGAACCAAATGTAAATCCCGTTAAAAACATGCTGGCTTTAAAACATCGATAACCTGAAACAAAAACTAATATTACTTATTCGAAAAACTACAAATGATTTAAGAATGCAAAACAAAATCAATATACTGACCAAATAATGTATACACGATTCCAAACACAATATACATAGCACAGATGATGCTTATGGTGGGATCATAGTTGTAGTCAATTGAAGTACAAAAGGAACCTTCAATGTGTGGCCCGCTGAATTTGATGGTCATGTTAGGTGGTGCTCGGGTAGACTGTGGCACTAGCTGGCCTGCTGACGATGACATCCTGAATTCACTGTTTCACTTTCTTAGGCATGTGGCATTGTCTTTCTGGAACATGGATTATTTTTAAAGATTTTTGTGCTTATATTAGATAAATTGTAGCAAAAGATCAGTATTCAAATTATTTTGCTAAAACTTAGGGAAGTATGGTGATTGTCTCTTAAACTAGTCATTATTTTTACATATAGTCAATTTTTAACTCACACTTCAAGGGTCCCATTCCACTTGCCCAAGATCACTCACTCTTTAAACAAAATGGGAGACGCGAATACACATTGGAATAAGATCTTGGAGAAGTGGAATACCACCCTAAATAACAATTACTAAAACCTATTTATTGCAAACTATCTCAAATATTTATCAATGTGCTTATTAAAAAAACAATTCCAGATATAGATATTTAGGCAGTCCATCAAACTAGACTAATATCACACAAAAATAGAATGGTCTCTTATTTGAAATGCACTGTGATACATTCCATTTACATGGCTCCAGGTAGTTCAATATTTTTTGCCTTTAAATGTGGGTAATTGTTTACCCACATTTAAAGGCACAAATATTCTAACACCCTACATATACCGAACTGGCTAGAATAGGTACTAGCTAACTAATTGTGCTACTTTACTTTGCTAAAAATCTTAACAAACTGGATCATAATATTTAGCACATATTTTACCTATTAACGACACAAAACAAGTTCACAGCCTTTAGTTTGAGTACCCTCTTATAGGGATATATAATATAATAACAGAATTGTTAGTGAGGTTTCCAACACAGTCAAAAATATATATTGTTCAATCCAGTCTTTAATTGGCAGTGACTTAACTAAGTGAGTGATTTTTCTTCGTTTCTCAGTTGAGTCACAATATAAAAAAGAAAGCGAGAAAATAAGTCCCAACGATTTCTACCTAATGGTCTGTTAAGCCCGTCAAATAACAAATAGCAAGTAACCCACGTTTGAAATCACTTTCACAGCAACAAAAAATAATTTCTTTAACTGATCCAGACCCCAGACCTAAAAATGTAAGACCACAATACACTAGCCGGAACCTATCATTTTATTAGTTTCAACACTTTCAACTGTAAATAAATTTATAGATAATCTGTGCAAAAACACTTACCATTCTTCGCGAGTGTTTCTGTTTCGACTTCGCATCGTATTTTTTTTAATGACGCAGTGCTAATAATGAGATTAAAGACAGCACCTTTATATTATGGTTAAATTTAAAACATATTACCAAAGTATGCTCGATTCTAAAAAAATATCATATTAAACCACATTTAAACAAAGGGTTCAAGCTGCTTTCGAGTTCTTCTATCTCAGACGGACGGACCGGACCGGACCGTACCGTGACCGTGTCGTGTCGTCTCGTCACGTCATGTCATTCAGTTCATTCGATTTCAATATTTTCTTAGTGATGGCCGCAACGACGTAATAAACACCGGTTTTTTAGCCGGTTATTTTAGAACACCGATATTTAATAGTATTTTTTTCAAAACCTTTCCAAAAATTCAATAAATATGATGTTATATTACGGTGTAACACATATTCTGACGTTAGTAAAATGGAAGGATATTTTATGGAATTTTAGGGGAGATTTTGGTAAAATTGCGGTGTGGTAATCCAGAATATTGATTTTAAAATAAGTAATTTGCCTATTGTCTCGAATTTATCTATTGGGCGAGTAGCATTACATTGCGGATCTCTAAAGGTCGATTGATCACACTGTGCCTGGTCAGCACGCAATGAACTGTTACTCGCCCAACTTTTCTAGCTTACTAGCCGGCGGTGGGACCAGTGCCTTAGGTAACATAAATGAAAAAATATGGATGAAAATACCAATGGGGTCTAAACATGTCATGATTTGTCAGCCCCAATTTATCAGAAGCTGACTAATTGCTATTGTCTGGAGGCATGTTGCGCTGCTGATTCAACTGATAAACGAGTTCTACTGAGAAATTGCATGCACATGTGGTCGGATTGTTACATCTGTACGCCCCACCCAATTATGACTCCGACATGTACTCACAAACTGGGGAAAAATCACATAATCTGTATACCCCATAAAGAAGAGTGATATAAGATAATCATGCAGCAACTAAAGGAATGCCAATTTTAGGAGGTGAGATTCGGGGACGTCAATTCTATACAATTAGTTGCCTACTCTGTCATCTAGACACTCTTATTTCCTATCCTTTGATACTGAAAACTCCTCAGTAAAATCTGTGCAATTGCGTTGATTTAAAAAATAAGCCCCTTATCGTCGAACAAAAGTTGTTTTTTTTTAATGAAGCAAAATTATAATAATTTTGAGACACTGTAGTTAAGTGTGTGATATGCACGTAAAACAAGACAGGTGTATTTAATAATTAAATATGATATGATACGAATAACTTCCATGTTTAATGCCGATACCGAAAACTTATTGAACGCCCCTCGTATGTACTAACTTCCGCCCACGACTTCATCTGCGTGAACCCGGGATAATAGCTTTGAGCGTAGCTCAGTAAAACACATAGTCTTGAATATTCAATTGTATATTATATTTCATCACGCAACAACAATTAATTATATTTAGTCTTTACAACTTCGTTCCTTCACCGCAACTGCCTTCGCACCGTTTTCCGACCGTTCCCGCCATATCGGCCGCCATCCAATCGTTCGACCAATTGGGACACAGCGCGCGCTACATCAAACTTCCGTTTCCGAATTAACAAATATATTTTGATAAATGGTCTTACTAATATTTATCAAAATATGAGTTTACACCATTAATATAATCTAATGATTTATATACAAAATTAAGATAATTATGTTCTTGATTTTATGATCCGCTAACAGTCGGCCTTTCCTGATTGTTTTTATCGTCTCGATAAAATATGGGTTACACAACAATAAAAATAGTAATAATAATTAAAGATATCAATTAATTTTTATATATCCTGTTTCATTGTTCTATCATTCATTATTTCAGGTTAATATAATTATATTAGTAACTATATTTTCATTCTTAAACACATTAGTGTATCATAGTGTATTCTAATTATTATCTAGTACATATAAGCTACATGAGCCAACACAATAACTCTCTAAAACAAGAATGATCTCATTTGATAACCATGCAGAGCCTCTGCTTACTTTTTTTTCTGCAGCCTGGAGCCCCTTCATGTCTCCAGAACTGCCTAAATTTTAACTACAATACTGGAGCCCCCTTTATGTCTCCAATACTGCCCAAAACTACAATACTGGAACCCCATTCATGTTTCCAATACTGCTCAATATGTTGATTACAATATTGAAGCCCCTTCATGTCTTCAATACTGTCCAAGCTCTAAATGCAATATTGGAACCCCTGCATGTTTCCAATACCGCTATATTCATCAATATTGGAACCCCTACATGTTTCCAATATCGCTATATTTACATCACGATTTCGCACATCTAAAACCTTCAATATTGAAACCCCTACATGTTTCCAATTCCAATATCACTTTATTCATATAATTGTGTGACTTACTTAAACATTTCCATTTTCTCATATTAATCTCAAACAATTTTAAATATTTACATTTTACTCATATGTCACTCTGCTTCAACATTTTATCATTTATCTACAGTCATAGTTCTGTACATAGCATTTGTAATTGATTCCTCAAATCAATACCAATCAAAAGTTACGAATCCTCACTATCACTGCTAGAATCTGTGTCGTTACTCCTATCGAACACCATCCAACTGTGGATTTTATCGACCGAAAAAGTACCCCGAAAGACTCTGTTACCTTTTCGGGAGATTGAGGTGTCCTCCACAATATACCTATCATTGTCGAGTACCTGAACAATGCGGTATGGACCTCGGAGTTTAGGGACTAATTTTCTGCTTTGACCACAAGCTGGAACGTCTCTCTCTATTCTCACTAAATCCCCTATCTGAAAGTTTACTCGTTTTCTACTCTTATCAAATGCTACCTTTTGCTTTTGTTGACTGAGTCTCATATGCTCCGAAACCTCACTACGAATATCGTCTATTGTCCTATTCGTCTCTTCGCTTACTGGTTCATCACTATTTATATGTGATTGCAATACCGAGTCAGATATACCAGATAGTTGGAAACCAAACAGTACCTCCGAGGGAGTCTTGCCGATTCCTTTGTTAACAGTATTGTTTAAACCCCACTGGATTTCATCTACATATTCGTCCCAAACCCGTTCCGATTTACCGTGAGTAGCGGCAGTGAGAGAAGCTAATACCGTGCGGTTATACCTCTCGACTTGCCCGTTGGCGCGGGGTGTGGCGGTAGCATTTAAGACATGCTTTACTCCTCGCGAGTGTAAAAACTCCTCAAAACTTTTTGCCGTGAATGAAGTTCCTCGATCTGAGATAACTCGCTTTGGAACGTCGAACGTATAGAAGTAGTGTTTAATAGCCCTAATCGAATGAACGGCCTGCGTGCTTTTTACCGGTATCAACATAATGTATTTTGTAAAGGCGTCTATAATCAGAAGCAAATATGCGTTTTGCCTTTTACTGCGGACGAAAGGACCTAAATGATCAATGTGAATAGTGTGGAACGGTTGTTCCACTTTCGGTATGGGGTGTAATTCACCAGCTTTCTTACCGGATGGGACCTTAGCATGAGCGCATTCCAAGCAGGAAGCAACATATTTCTTTATGAATCGCCTCATTTTAGCAAACCAATAATTACCTTTGATTAAGTCATAGGTCTTTTCAAAGCCCAAGTGGCCAATATCATCATGGCTAGCTTTCAGTACTTGCCACCTAACGCCTTTAGGTACAACCCAGCGATCACCGTCTTCTGTTTTTCTAAATAGCAACCCTCTTTTGACCAAATAATTATTTTTAATTTCCAATATGTTGTTGCTCTCTGGGTCATTTAGAATGTCCACTATTCTTTGGAGTTCGGAATCGCTGGTTTGTACCGTAGTTATCCAATTAGAATCAACATTTCGAACATCGACGCTGTTGAAGGACTGTAAATTAGGAGGATTACGACTTAATGCATCGACGTGGGACATAGTCAGGCCTGGCTTGTATACAATACTAAAGTCGTATTCCATCAGTACGCTCCACCAGCGTGCTACTCTGGGTAACATGTCTTTCTTGCAAAAAGTGGCTCTAAGCGAGTTACAGTCTGTCACTATGGTAAAAGGGATACCTATTAAGTACACTCGGAAGCGCTGTACTGACGTCACCACAGCTAAAGTTTCCAAATCATAGGAAGGGAACTTAGCCTCTTCGGGCGAGGTCTGCCTACTATAGTATGCGATTACTGTAAATGGAGTGTACTTGTCGCGTCTTTGAAGAAGTATGCCCGCTATCCCATGTTTTGATGCGTCAGTGTGTACCTGAGTTTCATAGGACGGGTTGTAAAAAGATAGTATTGGTCGCTTAATAAGTTCCTGTTTCAGTGTTACGAACGCATTTTCCTCGGCATCACCCCAAGACCATCGGGCATCCTTCTTCAAAAGTCGCGTTAAAGGTTTTGCAATTGTCGAGAATCCTTTTACAAATCGGCGAAAGAAACTGGCTAGCCCGACAAACTGCCTAACCTTATGTTGATCGGTCGGTCTGGGAAATTTTTCTACAGCTTCTATCTTACTGATACCGGGCCTGATACCGGCCTCGTTAATTTCGAATCCTAGGTAACTTACGGACTGCATCAAAAAGTGGCACTTTTTCAGATTCAATGTCAATCCAGAAGCACGAAACAGCTCTAATACCATCCGTAATTTCTGAAATCCTTCCTCAACAGTCTTCGAAGGAACATTAACATCATCCATATATGCCAGAGCATCTTTGAATCTGGCGTTCCCTAAGATATTGTTGATGGTCCTTTGGAAAGTAGACGGCGCATTAACAAGCCCGAATGGCATCCTAGTGAACTCATAATGCCCGTCAGGCGTCACAAAGGCTGTCAAACGTTTTGAAGCCTCAGACATCGGGATCTGATAATATCCTGAGGCCAGATCCAAGGTAGTGTAAAATTTATGTCCAGAGAGATTATCTAATTGATCATCGATCCTCGGGAGAGGATAATGTTCTTTGACAGTACGTCTATTTAGAGATCTAAAATCTACACAGAGCCTGTAGTCACCAGTTTTTTTTTTTACGAGCAAAATTGGTGATGCATATTCCGATGAAGACTGTTGCACTACGCCGGTCTCTTCTAATTCTTTTACTATATTTCTAACTACTTCCCGCTCTGAGTAGGGTAATCGGTATGGCCTATATACGACAGGTGTAAGGTCGTTTAGTTTAATATCCATTTCCGCATTAGTCACACGTCCCAGTTCCTTGACTGAAAACGCAAAACAGTCTCTGAATTCATTTAGCAGATCAATCAATTTACGCTTATTCTCATTCGATATATTTTCATCTACATTTACCATCGTTTCATCAATCAAGGAACTGGTCTCCTGATTACTTTTACCACTTTCTACTCTATTTACGTCTATTGATTCCACAGGGACGAGAGTCTCTTTTAAAGGTATGGCACGAACTATCAGAGCACCTTTATCTAATATAAACTTTTCTGTGACTAATCCTTTGATCACTACTTGCCCTTGGCCCTCTACCAAGTTAATAACACTTTGTATAACCTCATATTCTCCTTTTGGTCGTAGACACAGACTAGGTTCCACAAATAAATCGCCACTGTACACTGGTGTCGAACGAACGTTCACAACCGTGTAGCCCTTGACATTCACCGAATCGTGAACATGTAGCGATATACTTTCTTTTATTTGCCTTGTCTTAGTTGATATTTTCAATGCATCGTTAGTTTTGTATACCACTACATGATCCTGCTCGGTGAATGTTTGCCCTAGCAACATTGGTACTTTCAAAAGATGATCAGGGACAATTAGAGCGTGTAAAGTCGCCTTTGCAGAATCGATTTCAATTGTTACGTTTAATTTTCCGATACAATTAACTAGAGAGTTCCCGAAACCCCTTAGTACTGGTAAATCGGTCGTAATCCAATCACCGGACAGCGTTCGAGCAAGAGATTCTCTTAACATAGTGCATTGACTACCGAAATCTACGAAACATTCTAAATCCTTGCCGTTTACTTTAGCAGACTTGAAATACTTTATATCGTTGTCCTGTTCAAGGGAAATACGTAACACAGTCTTATTTTTATTAT
The DNA here is from genome assembly GCA_947049275.1 of Epinotia bilunana. Taxonomy (NCBI): domain Eukaryota; kingdom Metazoa; phylum Arthropoda; class Insecta; order Lepidoptera; family Tortricidae; genus Epinotia; species Epinotia bilunana. Next base: position 31,023,738 of record OX346252.1, on the reverse strand, counting down.
CAACATTATCTTTCTTTGTGGGACAATCACTTGCAAGGTGCCCTATTCTATGACATGTTTCGCATCTTTTGATTGGCATTTTACATTTAAAATACGGATGACCTTCTTCGCCACAATTGTAACATTTGGTATTATTTTTGTACTCGTTTCTGGGTACGGATCTGTTAAACCTGGTGCGTCTATTGTCGGAGCTGCCGGCTTGCAAAGTTGTGCTAATTCTTTCGGTTGGTTTTGGAATTTTCACATTTCTCAAGTACACTAATAATTTATCGGGTTCCATAAATTGAGCTGCTTCGGCACTAGTCCGAACCGACCTATCTTCGATGCCAAACAATAAACAATCAATTGCATTTTTACCCGATATATTGCAACGGTTTAAAAGAATCATTTTCTTGTAAAAATATTCCTCTAACGATTCTCCAAAACGCGCCTTGCAAGCAAGCATCTCCGTCAATAAACGCCCGTAATTTTCATCACTTGGAAAAGCTGATTTCAGCTTTTCCTGCCATTCAGACCATGTAAACAGAAGGCTCGGCAACCCTTGATACCATTGCTGTGCCAAGCCGACAAGCTTTGGCAGAGCGTAATGAATTGTTTGTCGCTCTGTCCAGCCATAAATTTGAGCACATTCATTAACTTTTAGAAGCCACGTACTAATAGTTTGAGTACGTTTGGCTGGGTCATACTCGGGTATGACATTAATAGTCGGGAATCTTTCATTACTGCCTCCGGTTTGCATAGCCTGAATGAGCTCCTTAAATTGTACAGCAATATTGACAAATTCGTTATTCGCACTAGACGGTTGGCCAGTTGATTTTGGTTCAGGTACCGCCTGATCACAATTAGGAGGAGTAACTGATGCTGGTTCACCTGATTGCTGTCTGCTCAACTCGCGCACGTGCCGGCGATGGGATGAGCCGGTCGACCTCCGCCGACGTGACCTCGAACGCCTTGGCCGACTTTCTTCCCTGTGTCGACTGCGGCTGCTGCGCGGCCCTGCGTGTCTGCGTCGTTGTCGTACTGGTGAACCGTAGTCATCATCCTCATCTGACACCTCTCTTCTTCGCTTACGAGATGGCTTCATGATAACAACTGCAAATGTTTGGAACAAAAGTGAATGTTCTTAGCATGTGGGTTACATTGACTTGGATTTGAGATAATTAGACTTGAATAAACATGACGGACTTGAATAAACCTGGCTTAGACTTGAATAAACTACACTTGACTTGAATAAAAGAGACTTAGACTTGAATAAACTGTACTTAGACTAGAATAAACAGGACTTAGAATTGAATAGACTTGAATAAAATAAACAGACTTGAATAAATAGACGTTGACTTGAATAAATTGTACTTAAACTTGAATAAAATTGACTTGGACTTGAATAAACTTGGCTTAGACTTGAACAAACTTGACTTAGACTAGAATAAACTGTACTTAGACGAATAAACTGGACTTAGAATTGAATAAATTTGACAGACTTAAATAAAATAAACTTAGACTTGAATAAATAGACCTAGACTTGAATAAATTGTACTTAGACTTGAATAAACTGGACTTAGAATTGAATAAATTTGACTTAGACTTGAATAAACTTGACGACTTGAATAAACTAGGCAGACTTGAATAATCTAGTTAGACGACTAAACTAGACTCAGACTTGCATAAACTAGACTTAGACTTGAATAAACTAGACTTAGACTTGAATAAACTAGACTTAGACTTGGATAAACTAGACAGACATGAACAAAATAGTCAAATTTGAATAAACTGTACTTAGACTTGAATAAACAGGTCTTAGACTTAAATAAAATGGACTTGGACTTGAATAAATTTGACTTAGACTTTAATAAACTTGACTTAGACTGGAATAGACTTGAATAAACTTGGCTTAGTCTTTAATAAACTTGACTTAGACTTTGTTATAGGTACTTGACAGCCTTGAATATACTTGACATAGACCTGAACAAGCTTGACTTAGACTTGGATAGACTGGACTTACAATTATGTAAAACTTCCCAATAATCAGTATCATTAATTACCCAAAGTAGACATTATTCGTTAGGAAAGAAAACACGCTTTTAATTCGTACGAAACTAATTTGTAAGTAACCAAATGCACATGCTCGTCAATATCTCTTGTTCAAATACCAGTTAAGTAAAATTGTTTTCTATTATAATTTACATTAATATAACAGTACTAATTTCTGAACGGATCTCGTTATAAAACAATTCCAATTTAAAGGCCAAAGCAATCGTAAGAACATTGACAAAGGGAAAAAAAACTGGAACGCTCGGTCAAAAGAGTAATTAATACATTGATGGATAGAAAATGCCTATAAGCGACATTACATGGTTATTTCTATTATGCCTGGACACTGGAGTATGACTATTCATCAATGTGCCAAATCAAATCAAAACAAGATATTTTATTTCAAATAGACTCAAAAGAGTGCTTTGCAACGAATATATGTATACACAACGCAACAAAAGAAAGTTTAAATTAACTATACGGAAAATTTAAAATACACATTAAATTTTTATAGCTGACAAGTACATACAAAATTATAGAACACAGTTCACCATGCCCATTAATTTGATCAAACGCGGGCTAAACTTATGTATCTTGCGAGCCCTAAAACGCTAAAACCATCTAGAATTCTAATGATATATTCAAATTTGCTAACTGAAAGAAAGAAAAAAAGAAACGTACCTTATTGGGCGTAAGTTTTTCACCAAGGTTGTATACCGTAACCTCGATTGATCCCACACTTCTGAGCTTTGAGCGTAGCTCAGTAAAACACATAGTCTTGAATATTCAATTGTATATTATATTTCATCACGCAACAACAATTAATTATATTTAGTCTTTACAACTTCGTTCCTTCACCGCAACTGCCTTCGCACCGTTTTCCGACCGTTCCCGCCATATCGGCCGCCATCCAATCGTTCGACCAATTGGGACACAGCGCGCGCTACATCAAACTTCCGTTTCCGAATTAACAAATATATTTTGATAAATGGTCTTACTAATATTTATCAAAATATGAGTTTACACCATTAATATAATCTAATGATTTATATACAAAATTAAGATAATTATGTTCTTGATTTTATGATCCGCTAACATAACTATCATATATTTTAATCCATGCTATAAACTATCTTCGTGCAAAATTTCATCCAAATCGGTTGAGGCGTTTAAGCGTCACGTCATTGAGTAACAAACATTCAAACATATAAACATCCAAACATCTAAACTTTCGCATTTATAATATTAGTAGGATTAGTAGGATGTATATAGCATCTATTGTACCGACACCGCTGTTAAATCCGAAAGGGTTAAGCGTAGTTGTTATTATTTTAATAAGTCTTCTAGCAAGTACACTTTGCCATAGTTTTAAAGTGTGCGAGGTTAATTTAGTTGTTCGACAATTCCCACATTGCGCCACGTCAGAGGCGTCTCTAGCCCATTTAGCGCCCGGGTGCAATCATTACCGTAGCGCCCTCTAGGACACCCCCCTCCCCTTAGCGCGGCCGGCGAGTGGCGCCCTGTGGTCACCCCCTAGGAGCGTGCGCCCGGGTGCAACGCACCCCCTGCACTATAGGTAAAGCCACCCCTGCGCCACGTAACCCTTATTTTTGTAGATAGGGATAAGATTACTTTGCCTACAGTCGTTAGGCATCTTGCCTTCCTTAAGTATGACGTGGAGTTAACCGTGCGATGCTGACATCTCCCCCCATTTACAAAAGTACTGAATGAATATCATGAGGTGCAGTCGCTTTACCGTTTTTCATTTTCCTTAGAGCTTCTGTAACTACTTTTGATGTTACTATTGTAAGGGGCCGTGGGTAGATGGTAGGTCTGACATTGTTGTCTGAGGGAATTAAGTAGCTCGCCGTAGTATTCGAGCCACCTCTAGTTGGTGTCCCTATCCACAGTCAATAGTGTACCGCTGGAGTTCTGTATATATTTGTTATTATGTTTAATATCCTTCGTTTGCCTGCATCGGCACATTGCAATTTTGAAAATGTCTTAATCATTTGTAGCATCAGCGAGTTTGCAGTCAAAAAAATATTCGCCATTGCTCTTGAGCATGCAACCATCAGTCTTGCTTCTTTCACTGCTTCGGTATATTTTTGGTGATCATTAACATCTTGTGAACTTCGCCACGTTTTAAACCTCGTCTCGTCTTTTTCTTGGCTAGCTTGTTTTACCTTATCGTTCCACTAGCTTATGTCTTTAACTGGCTTAACTTTGTCTTTATTGACTCCTAGAGTCTGGCCAGGGAAATATGAGCCGGAGATTTTTTTTAACTTTTTATATGGCTGCAGTAATATTATTGTCATTTGTGTCGAACGTCTTAAATTTGTACGATGTCCTTATCTTGATACTTGATATGCTAACTACGAAAAAAGTAACTGTTTTATAATAAATAGGTCAGTTTTTTCCTTTTTAAGAGTGTTAAGTTTTCAGTTAGTATCTTTAATCTGGCAACATTCAATTGCCCGCGTTTGACAGATCGAAAGTAACTGTCGAAGCACTTGTGTCGTTGTCGTTTTGAAATTCGGTTGATTTAAATTGAGCTCCGCGCGAATATTCGCGCTTTTTTATTAGGAGTTATCTTTAGACTCATTAAAATACACGAAGTGCCTTGAGGAAGCAGGAAGACATCTAGCCAGCTGCGTATACTCAGGTGCCAGGTAACCTTGGAATCGGGTAAGTGCAGCACGAGCCAGGTCTCAGGGTCCTACACCTGACGAAGGAGCATCACAGCAGCTCCTTGCAACGGTGAGTGTCTTTCAAGATTCTTCAAGGCTCTGTTTGTCTAGTTTCATAAATTTTAGTCTACACATCGAAAAACCTACAGTCCACTCATTAACATTTTGTTCCTTCACACCGGATCTAGAGAAAGTAACTATGGATAGTTTGTTAGTTTTAGCTTAATTTCATTAATTCGGTCTAAATTCCTTGCATTTTGGTGTTAAATTTGTCGTTTTTACATATATTAATTTTCGTTCGCCAAATTGTAGGGTAGACATTTTTTTCGTTAGGAATTCAAGCTTTGATCGGACTACCTCATATATTGCTTTCGAATTTAATATCGAATTAAATTATCATTATCGTATATAAATAACTATAATATTTATTTTAAAAATTTGTAGGATTTAATCCCAAAATAACTTTGTTGAGAAAATAATTTATTTCAAACATTGTCGCTGGCAGAGTAATTTCGTGAAACGAAACGCATCGGAAACCATATTTGTGTTGTCTATGGTTTTTAAACGTCAAAAGTACTTTATGTTGACATTTTAGTGCATAACCTAGGTTATAGTGTTGTTTACGGTAGCAGATTGTATGATATTTTCTATTTCAGCCTAATTTAGTGCTTAAAATGAGTGATAACGGTGATGAAGATCAACAATCCGCGATTATTGATACGTTTCGCGTACAAAGAGACTATGCAATTATGCGTTTGGAACACATCGAGAGTTCTGATTTAGTCGGTTATTGCATCGAAGATTTTAAAGAGATTGAAATAGATTTTCATAGTGCACAGCTTAAAATAATAAGGCATTTAAGCACTAATGATCGTTCGATTGAGTTCCAAGTGACTAAAGATTTCGAATCGCGTTTGAAATCGGTAAAATGTCGACTAAGGCAGAGCGCTGAAATGAAAGTTAAGGAAGTCAAACCTGTCGTTTCTAATACTTGTTCGAACACGGCCAAGCTGCCTAAAATAACAATTAGATCTTTCGATGGCAAACTTGAGAATTGGGTGTCCTACAAGGAATTGTTTGACTCACTTATCCATAATCGGGATATCCCTAATGTCGAAAAGTTACACTATTTATTGTCGAGTGTAAAGGGCCCGGCTTATGATTTAATTAAGAGCTTTCCGTTATCCGACGATAATTACATGAACGCGTATGAGACTTTAACTAAGCACTATGACAAAAAGCGACAGATTGCATTGGTTTACTATGAGAAACTATTAAACTGTGAACCGGCCAAAACCAAGAGTGATCTTGATAGGATTTTCAGGGCATTTAATGAAAATTTAAACATTTTAGCCAAATTTAATTTACCGGACTATAACTTCATGATGTTTTACTTATTGTGGTCGAAGCTAGACCTCCCTACTAGGGAAGCTTTTGAGTTACAACTCAACGATGAAACTGATATCCCACGGTTTGAGGATTTAAAAAAGTTTATTGAAAGAAGGAGTATAGCCCTCGAAAATTCCACTATAAAGTTAAACATAACCACTAATAAGCCTGCTACTAGTAAAACCAAATCAACACTCATTGTGCCGGCGACACCTTTTAGTAACTGCCCAATGTGCGCTACTAGGGGCCATGGATTGAGCAAATGTCCCAACTTCTTGAAGTTGTTGCCGACTGAGAGATTTAATAAAATTAAAGAAAAAGGACTTTGTATTGTGTGTTTCAGCTCATCACATCGTTTAAGGGCTTGTAAATCGGTTGCTTGTTGCGGCAGGTGTGGATCTCGTCACCACACTTTGCTTCATTTTGAGAAGGATGTAGAACGAAGCGATAAGGTCCAGCCATCTCAGTCTGATAGTCAGTTGACAACTTTATCAGTTCCAAGTTGTAATATGCAAGCCTTGTTCTCGACTGCTGTGGTTCACATTAAGAACGGCCAGGGAAAGTTGATGCCAATCCGCCTTCTTTTTGATTCTGGCAGTGCTTGTAATTTTGTTACAAAAGATGCAGCTGAGCGGCTTGGGTTGCATATTTCAAATAGTCATCAGTCTGTGAATGGCATCGGCCAAACCTCTACTGATGTACTGGGCCATGTTGCATGCGAAATATTCTCAACAAAAGTTAATAACACGTCAAAGTTATTCTCGTTGGACGCATTTGTTTTGTCAACAATTTGTTCAGATATGCCAGCTGGTCATATTGATGTTTCGACCTGGACTCATCTGAGGAATTTGGATCTGGCTGATCCTCATTTCTACGAACCAGGACCTGTTGATATGTTGGTCAATGTCAACCTTCTCGCGTCAGCACTTCGGCCTGGTCTTGTCAAGGGCAAGCCCGGTGAGCCTATAGCTATCTGCACTGTTTTCGGCTGGATAGTCATGGGTGAATGTGCTGCTGACATTGATGCTTCTCAGTGTCGTTTTCGTAACGATTCTTGTGTCACCAAGGATTGTCTTTTCGTTTCGAGCTCGTCTCTGGACAGCAATATTAAGCGGTTTTGGGAGATAGAAAATGTCGATACTCCTAAAACTGTGATTATGTCGAAAAATGATTTGTCGTGCGAAAGCCATATGGAGGCTGCTTATCGTCGTGAGCCTGATGGAAAAATGGTCGTTCCACTAACTTTTGTGGACCTTCAGGACAAGCCTAGGTTTTCAAATTCTCGGGAAATCGCTCTTAAGCGACTTCTAAATTTGGAGAGGAAGTTTCGTATAAACCCTCAATTTCGGACAGCTTATGTCAACTTTATAAATGACTATCTGAAGTGTGGTCACATGGAAGAGGTCGATCCCCCTTCGTCTCGTGAGGGTCATTTCTACTACATTCATCATTTTGGAGTACTACGTCCTGATTCAATTTCAACTCCTTTGAGGTCGGTTTTTGACGCTAGTGCTAAAGATGCTCTCGGAAAGTCCTTGAATGACACATTACTGCCAGGCCCAAAATTACAAAAGAATATCTTCGATTTGTTGATTCGTTTTCGCTGGCACGCTGTTGTCTTCACAGGGGACATAAAGCAAATGTACCGTCAATTTCTCGTTGACCTTCAAGATTGCGATTATCAACGCATCTTGTGGAGGCCCTCTCCAGAGGAACCTGTAAAAGATTTTCGTTTACTGACAGTCAGTTATGGCGTCTCCTGTGCTCCATATCAAGCACTTTGGTGTATTTCTATGTTGGCCAAGGAGTACTCGTCAACTGCCCCTTTGGGTGCAGCAGTTCTCGACAGAGATGCTTATGTCGATGATATAGTATCAGGCGCAGACTCGGTGGAGAGTGCTGTGCATATTCGTGACGAACTGTTGAAGATTTTGTCGTCAGCTCGCCTTCACTTGCGGAAGTGGACTTCCAATAGTAATGAGTTTCTTCAAAACCTGCCGGATTCTGATTTGTATTCGGAACAATTTCGGAATTTTGAAGACGGTCATGACCTTTCGTTGAAAATTTTAGGTCTTCTGTGGTTACCTAAGTCGGATGAATTTTCGTTCAAAACTACTTCAGTCGAAGGTCGTTGTACTAAACGATCGATATTGTCGGATATCGCTCGCATTTTCGATCCCCTTGGACTATTGTCACCTGTCGTGTTCCTTGCGAAGTACATCATGCAACTATTGTGGTCCTCGGGAGTGCAATGGGACGACGAAGTTCCTGAGAACATCGCTAGTGAGTGGCTTAAATTAAAATCGCAACTTTCTTCGTTGAGTTCACTCTCCATTCCTCGTAGAATGATCGAGACGTTTCAGGACATTCAATTTCATGGCTTTTGCGATGCCTCAGAGCGTGGTTATTGTGCCGTTGTTTTTTGTCGCGTGATTAACAATAACCAAGATATAGTCGTGCGTCTCTGTTGTGCAAAATTTAAAGTCGCACCACTCCGCAAATTATCGATTCCTCGTCTTGAACTGCAATCAGCTGTTTTACTTGCCCATGTCATGTCAGCAGTTGCACAATCGCTAAAAGAGGTCCATCAGGTAAACAAAGTTTTCGCATGGTCGGACTCTACTGTCGCATTGACATGGATTAAGTCCTGCCCTTCGCGTTGGAAGACATTTGTCGCTAACCGGACTGCTTCAATCCAAGATAAAATTGCGCCCGATTCGTGGCACCATGTTTCCACTGTTGACAATCCAGCAGACCATGGTTCTCGTGGTTTATTTCCTGCCGAACTACTGCAGTGTGACTCATGGTGGGCCGGACCTACTTGGCTTTCGCAACCGGAAAATAGCTGGCCGAGACATCTCTCTCAAGTCGACGGATCAGCTTTTGAAGAAGAAAAGGTGTTGACTTTGTTCAGTGCCTCCAATTCTGATTTCGTTGATCAGATTTTGAATCGTGTTTCGTCCTTTCGTCGTGTCGTTAATATTTTGTTGTACTGTTTCCGTTACCTTCATAACCTGAAGGAACCTAACCGGAAAATCGCCGGAAAGGCATTGTCGTCTAGTGAAACGAACCATACAATTCATTTTCTCGTTAGACACGTACAAGAGCGTGTCTTTTCGACAGAAATTAGAAATGTACAAAGAGGTTCAATTGACTCACTCCCTAAACCGTTTCGTAAGTTGTGTCCATTTCTGGATAAGGACGGTTTGCTCAGGGTGGGCGGTCGGCTCTCTCAAAGTCTTAACATGGACTATGAGAAGAAGCATCCCTTGTTGTTACCTCGTGCACACAAACTCACTTCGTTGATAGTTGAGGAATACCATAGCAGATTCCTGCATCCTGGTTTGCAAACCTTGCAAAACGTAATTGCTCAGGAATTTTGGATCTTATCGCCCAAACGGGCTATTCTCGCGGTTATATCATCCTGCATCAAGTGTTTTCGTGTCCGCCCTCGAGTGTGTCCGCCACCTCTGATGGGAGACTTACCATCGTTTCGAATTAACCAGATAAAGCCATTTTCGTCTGGGGCTGTTGATTATGCTGGGCCATTTAACATTTCACTTGGTCGGTCGAGAGGCAGCAAATCGTACAAGGGCTATATTTGTGTTTTCGTGTGTACTGCCACGAAGGCAGTACACTTAGAGCTCGTCTCGGAGCTGACGTCTGAAGCCTACCTGGCTGCGCTACGACGTTTCATCGCGCGCAGGGGTCGTTGTTCCCGACTGGTTTCGGACCAAGGACGGAACTTCATAGGCGCCAGCAACCTTCTCAAAGAATTAATGGCTGAAGCTTCGCAGGTGGAGCACATAGATTTCGTATTTAACCCTCCTGGTAGCCCGCATTTCTCAGGATTGGTTGAAGCGGGTGTGAAGTCAGTTAAGACTCATCTGTCGCGAGTAATCGGTCTACAGCGCCTCACCTTCGAAGAGTTCTACACGCTCCTAACTCAGATTGAGGCACTGCTCAACTCACGCCCTTTGACACCGCTTAGCTCAGACCCCAATGATTTTTCCGTTTTATCGCCGGGCCATTTTTTGACATTAGAGCCATTGACTCTCCTACCTGAGCCGCCTTTAGCGGATGTTAAAGTTAGTCCTCTTCAGCGTTGGAAATTGTTGCAGAAAATGCACCAAGATTTTTGGCGCATTCGGTTGATTTAAATTGAGCTCCGCGCGAATATTCGCGCTTTTTTATTAGGAGTTATCTTTAGACTCATTAAAATACACGAAGTGCCTTGAGGAAGCAGGAAGACATCTAGCCAGCTGCGTATACTCAGGTGCCAGGTAACCTTGGAATCGGGTAAGTGCAGCACGAGCCAGGTCTCAGGGTCCTACACCTGACGAAGGAGCATCACAGCAGCTCCTTGCAACGGTGAGTGTCTTTCAAGATTCTTCAAGGCTCTGTTTGTCTAGTTTCATAAATTTTAGTCTACACATCGAAAAACCTACAGTCCACTCATTAACAAAGAGAAATAAAGGGTGCCTGAGAGCTGATATTATTCACATTGAGTAAATCAATAAAAGTTCAATTATTATGTCTCGACAAAATTGTTTTTTTGGAGTGGTTTTGATTATTCTTCTTAAATATAAAGTAGAAAGAAGTAATGGAGTTATATTTCATATAACTTTACTTCCTTCTGCTTGAGAAGTTGCATTGTGTGAATTGAAGCTTTATTTGGACTTGAGTCTGTTCGTAGAACTATTATATAATCCTTGGGTAGGTATTTCTTTCTACTTCACGAACGTGTAAAAATCTGTAACATAATAATACTTAATCTACAAAATGTTTACTTATCTTTGTGACTGTGACTAACATTATTTTATCGCGTGTAGATACGCAAATGCATGTATGGATTGTACCTAGTCTAGCCATAAGTTCTGTTACAAATGAAATGAAACATATTTTTAAAAGGATGTAATTAATTTACCATAAGTAAATGTTTATTTATAGGTAAGTTAATAAGGTTTCTAAACAATATATTTTTTATTCAAAATGCCCGCCTTTAGCTTTAATACACGCCCTCAAACGATCCGGCCACACGTCTATAGATTCACGCACTGTATCCATTGGGAAATTTGCCACTGCTACCTTCAAAGATTTTTTTAGAGAATCGATATTGGCATGGCGTTTAGAGCAGACCATGTCCTCTAACACTGACCACAATTTATAGTCCAGGGGATTTAAGTCGGGACTGGAAGAGGGCCAATCATCTGCCTTGATGAAGTCCGGAACATTCCTTTGCAGCCAAATCTGGGTGGTGCGAGCTTTATGACCCGGGGCTGAGTCCTGCTGAAAGGTCCAGTGTACATTTTTGAACATTGTGTCGTTTAGTGGTTTAACTACTGTTTCTAAAATCGTGTCCTGATACACTTTAGCTGAAATTTTCACTCCTTTTTCGCAAAAATGGATCTCAGAGACGCCTTGATACGACACACCCCACCAAACCATGACGTAAGCGGGATGATGACCTCGCTGAATCCTTCCAACTATCTCTTTAGCTTCTCGAGAGTTGTGTGCGTACACTTTATCATTTTGTTTGTTGTAGTGCTGCTCGATAGTAAAAAATTTTTCATCCGTGAAAAGAATATTTTTATATTTCCCATGTGCGTATCGAGATAAAAGGCTTTTTGATCTTTCAACTCTCTTGTCCTTTAGTGACTGATTTAACATATGTCCTATATATCGTCGGTAAGCTGCAAGACTCAAGTCATCTTTGATTATACGCGAAAGTGTCCTAGGTGGTATTTTCATTTCCTTAGAAAGGATCTTCTGTTTTCTTATGGGATTTCGGCGAATTCTGGCCCTTACAGCATTAACGGCTTGTTTTGTTCTAACAGTACGTGGTCGGCCAGATCTTTTACTGTCATCGACAGAGGACGTTTTGGTGTATCTTTGAATGGTACGATACACAAACATTCGACTGATCTCTAACTTTTTTAGTGTCTCAAAAATGTGGGACGGCTCCATTCCTACCTTATGCAGAGCAATCACAGCAATTCTATTTTCTTTGACACCCCACTCCATTATTAATTTACTTATTTTAATATTATATTGTATATAAATGGTGGCAAAAACATCCAAGTACTTACGTCAAAACACAACATTCGAAATTCGAATTATTATTTTTCTTAAAATCATTGTTAACTGCCAGTAACAGAACTTATGGCTAGACTAGGTATAGCAGACGTCCTTGTCGCACTCACCAATTAGTTAGAAAGAAACCATTTAAACTAATAAACCGACGACATGACTGCGTAGGAGCCTAATTACAATAATTTAGTTTGTTATACTTATTAAGATAAGAGTTGTTTTTTGCTCAACATCATCAATTGTAATATTAGATTTGAGTGAGATTGTTTGTATCGAACCGGTAACATCGCATCGTAGCCTTTACAACACATCACTAAAATACCTCCCTCCACCAACCAAAGGTGGGTGGTGCATGAATTTACATTATTTTCTCAAGAAAGTTTTATTTCGGGTGGTGTCTATAGTTTCTTGGTCTCAAATATACACGGGCTGCTGAAAAAAACATATTATTAACATAATTTAAAATGCTTAAGTCGGTTGTTTCCTGAAAACTAATTACTGAATATCGCTAAGCGTCGTAAAGTAGATAAAGTAAAGTCGGCGCAGCAACCAAATACGACAATGAAAGTTACAGTTACTACTCTAAACGATGAAATATTCGTCTTAGACGTATCGGAGGATTTAGAATTGGAGAATTTTAAGGCATTTTGTGAAATAGAATCGGGATTTCCTGCTAAGGATATTACGTTAAATTTCAATGGCAAGCCTCTGTTGGACGACAAGAAGTCGCTAAAGGAGCACGGTGTGCACGATGGCGACGTGCTGGTGCTGCTGCACATGCTGCAGTCCGCGCCCGAGCTCAACGCCACCGACGCCAGCCAAGGTAACCCCTGTGTCACATACACCACTTTATACAACACAATACAATTTGCCTTGTCATCCGTTAATGTCAATATTGACAAATCATGCCAAAACTATTCGGGTGGCGCATCTGCAATGTCAGATTTAAAATTTACTAAAGTCACATCATTCTGTCAAACTAGATTTTATTTCAGAAAACCATTTTTGTATTAAATTGTTCTTTATATTCGTACGGCCCTACAGCTTTACCGTCAGGCTTGGCTAGCCTGGACTTCAGCAACATCCAAGTGCCACCAGTTGCAAGCACGGCCACCACTTCAATGGCAGGTCGTGGCCCTCCTGTAGAAGAGGATCCTCGTATTATAAGAGAAATGTTTCTTGCAAACCCAGACCAGCTGGCCCTCCTCAAACAGAACAATCCTAGGCTAGCTGATGCCCTAATAAGTGGAAATCTTGGTGAGGCTCATAACATAAGCTTAACTGAATGAGTTATTTGACTGACAGACTACTATACTTAACATTTACATTACATGTTATAGATACTTTTGCCACAGTGCTCCGTGAACAAATATCAGCCCGAACAGAACGTCAACAACAAAGAATAAGGCAAGTTACTCCCCTATGAAACCCCAGAACAATTTATTTTTTATGTAATCTAGTAATTGATGCTAAAATGCTAATATCGTTTTGTGTAATTGGCTCTGTAGAATGATGAATTCTGACCCTTTTGATACGGAAGCCCAGAGGATGATTGCTGAAGAAATTAGACAAAAAAATATAGAAGCCAACATGGAAGCAGCTATGGAATACAACCCGGAGACCTTTGGAACTGTGGTCATGCTCTACATCAACTGCCATGTCAATGGGTATAAAACTAACTCACTTGTATTATAATTATTTTTACGTCACTCTGGGCGTAAAGTGAGATTTACCGCCCACAGGCGCAGCGGCAAGTCTCACTTCACACCTAGGAGAAGATGTAAAATTGTGTAAGCACCACGGGCGGTAATTCGTTAAGCCCCAGATCGCATATTTATCGCCCTCACCTTCGGTTCGGGCCACAAACACCTGCGATCTGGAGCGGTGAATTCGTTCACGAATTCACCACCCTAGGTACGTAATGTATTATTCATATCTATGTTGGATTTTAAACTCATTTCTGTGGAATTTTAAATATGTATTACGACACAATGTCTAATTGTTTTTAATGGAAGTATGTTGAAGATCTGCCCTGATAGTCAATTAGTAATTTCATTGTACAAGTAAGTGATTGTAGATGCAGTTGTATATTTATTCTTACTCTATAACTATAGCTTTTGGGCCTTTTTTACCCTTTCATATTTTGGTTTAAATAAAATTTTGGCATGGGAACATGTTGACGATGAAACTGCAATATTAAAGTACAATGACCTTGTTTCCTACAGTCGTTAGTTTTAGATCCAGTCAGTTGTCACTTTGGTGCACGCAAAGAATGTTTATAATTTATGCTTGATTAAGTATATACTATAAATATTAGGGGACAATCTAATACAAATCAATCTAGTCCCGCAGTGAGCTTTTCACTTGCTTACGGGGATTTGAGCCTAGGACCGCTGGCTTTGTAGGCAGTCACAGTGCTAAGCTCATAGTGCCTAGTTTGTAGTGACTTATGACCAACTAGGCTAAACAGGTTATTCAATTGTAATATGTGTCTACAGGTTTCCCGTCAAAGCTTTTATAGATTCTGGTGCACAAACAACTATAATGTCTGCAGCCTGTGCGGAGAGATGCAATATCATGCGCCTAGTTGACACTAGGTAAGTCTGCCTTAATTATTTACCTAGTGTACATACCTTTAATTTTCTAATCAGACTTAATATACAATGTGTCTCTACCCTCGACATAGATGAATAGGATGTGTTGATCAGGGTATTTCTTACCTATGTACAAAGTCTAATTCCAAACTCCACAGTATTAATATTTCGAAACAGTCTGTATGTAAACACGATAATTAAACAGTATGTCATGTTCGTTATCATCATTGTGAACGTCTGATACAGTATGCTCCTATTTATTGATAATTTAAATTAATTGATTTAACTTTTTTTTTATGTTCATCGACAACAACTTACTCGGGATCTCGTTCAATCTCCAGAGAGTAGAGACATAAGTTTCTGCCAAAAAAACATGTTTGATTTTTGATCAGAGAGGGTGTAGCAGGATAACCCTTCAAAAATTGCCCCCAAAGCTTTGAGTTCGAAACTATTATATTTACACTTGACTGTATAAAAAACATATGCATTTTCTTTATCCTATGCAAATTGGCCACGAATTTAAAAAGCAAGTAATACTGTTATATTTGTACACAGATGGGCTGGCATTGCTAAAGGCGTCGGGGTACAGAGAATTATCGGCCGCATCCACATGGTGCAAATGAGAATTGAAAAAGACTTTCTGACCACATCTTTCTCAGTTCTGGAGGAACAACCCATGGATATGTTACTTGGATTAGACATGTTAAAGAGGCATCAGGTGCGTAACTTTATCATATTACTTATTTGGTCTCATGATATCATTTATTTTTGTGTACTCAAAATTACCATGCATATTTCAGTGTAATATAGACTTGGAGAGGAATGTTCTTCACATTGGAACAACAGGCACTGAAACTCCATTTTTGCCAGAATCTGATCTGCCTGACTGTGCCCGTCTGTCTGGCTGCTCCGAGGACGAAATAGTAAACCAGTCTGTGCGCGACCATGAAGAGAAACAGGTCAAAGAAGCGATTGAGAAGTCTAAACAAGGTGGGAGAATAGGAAAGCATCAATATCTTAGCAAACGATAAACAAACATGCTGTGTACCTACTGTTTCCAATGACTTAAAAATGACTAAAAATGGCAATTCGTATGAATATATAAAAATAGCAAATGTTGTTTAATGTGGTAGTTGTGATTACTTCGTCGTATCATGGTATTGGAGAAAACCAGCGAATGAAAAACATAGATGCCTTACTAGCGTTGCGACATGGCCGGGAGGGCAGTGCGGCCGGGAAGGGTTTGCAATCCGAATATTCGAATATTCATACTATCCGAATATTCGTCATACAAATTATTTAAATAACGCAAGGTTTACTTTTCGAATAAAATGAATATTTCGAATAATATACAAAAGTATTTTTACATAATTACATAAAATCTCATATTTTGCAGGCTAAATGAATAACAGATAAATGAGTCGCAAGAACTTTCTGGCAGTGATTGTCCTCTCAATCCTGGGTTCGATGCGGCAAAAGACGACAGGTTTACAAATTCACACATGAGTTCGAGATTCGAGAGTAAAGACTCTTGACAAATCGAACGGTAAACCATTTCTCAGCAACCATCATCGCTAAGACACTTTCCCAAGTCTTATCGTACGGTTGTGTGAGGCTTTGTTTGCGAGGAAATCAGCCACCAACAGCATTTTTATTCCCTTCTTCAGCTCTTCCTATTGGTGGTTTTTATCATCGCATGTTAAATGCCAAATTAAATACCTAATACATCCGAAACGATATCGGAAAAACATTGGTCAATGCGCGGCTGTCGCAAAACAATCTGTATTAGACTGTGAGCTTGTTCCTAAAATCGTTATAAAGGTTGAGGACTTAAACTCAAAAGTAAAATTCCAAATATAGGTACCTATGTATGTCTGCTGCAGCTGCAGCGAAGTGGTTGGTAAAATTTGTAAAATACGACATCAACCTTTTATTTAAGAATCGCGCGCCTGATTGACACTACACTACGCTTGCTTTCATAAATACTGATGTACATTATTTGTTACTGTCAAATTTAACAAATGTGTATCTATGATTTTATATTTTAACACAGTGTAATTTATTATTTTGGTTTAATATCGGTAATATTCGAATAAAGGAAAATGTACTATTCATATTATTCGAATACTAAAAATGGACGGATATTGCAAACCCTACGAGTCAAAAGGAAGACAGCCAACTGCTTGGTTCGAACATGGCAGCGTTAGCTAACGGTGGCGTAAACTGAATGTTAAAACCAGAACCTATGAGTTTTGCCCCGACTTCGGATAAAATTAAATCCAGAGCTCGAATTTATGTATTTTCGTTCTCTGGTGCCTAGTCGGAGCTAAAAATGCATTTTATATCCATAATACGTACAAATCCCTGGTCATAAATTTGGCATCTTCTCACACATTCTGAGTAATATCTGAATATTAACTAGTATCCGAGACTGAAAGCATTAATTTTAGTGGCATTTCAGAACTTAGCGCATTTTCTATTTCTTTGTGGTAGAATATATCCTATCCTATACTATTAAACGAGCAATATTTGTATATACATATATATATATATTTGCAATCACGTTCTCGGAAACAGCTCTAACGATTTCGATGAAATTTTGAATATAGGAGTTTACGGGGGCGAAAAATCGATCTAGCTAGGTCTCACGTCTAGGTAAATTCGTTATCTCCGTATGTTCACCCGAGCTGAGCTCGGTCGCCCAGGGACTATTTTTGATACGATCATGGACCCATTTTAAGGAGAAATCTCTTACTAGCTTGTTCATAAAAAAGTTTACGGTGGTCGCGGAAAAACTAGATCAACCCCGTGTATTTTGTAAATCTGATCGCAAAGATGCATTGTAATCAAAATAAATAAAAAATGCCAGCCGACCACCATGAAATGGGTTGATTATATTGTGTAGCTTATTCTTTTTTACCAGTTTTTTTAAAATTATTTCTGCAGTGGCTGATTAGTATTTTTAAATCTGAAAAACTAACACTAACATGGATGATACGCAGAGAAATAGATACCCCTCGTTTCTGATAAATATCTTTTCTTATTCTTATTACTGGATAGCTGAAATAAAAAAGGAGAACCTCTATTGTTCTGATTCACTAAATGGAGTGTTTTAAAAAATGTTACCGTGAAGCTTTATTTGTGTGAAAAGGGCCCGCTTCGCCATTGTCGGTATGTTTTTTTTAATATAATGTTATCATCCATTACATACAATAATTGTCGTGCTACTGTGTTACACGTCTGAACATTGAAACGTAAGAATTTATTGTATGTTACTAATGTCTATCCTGTTCCCGATAGTTATAGTCACTGGGTTTGAATGATATCTGTATATATCACCAAGTAGGTACCTACATAGTTTCGTCATAACATAAACCAATACTTGATTCATTTAATTCATTCATTTACTCAATAGCGAAGCCAGACACCGTTGCAACGTAAAAAAATCAATCACGATTTGTGCATGCATGTTATGCAGAGTTTTCAGGGTTCCGTAGCCGAGAATTACAAAAACGAAACCCTTATACGAGGGGCACACCGAAATGATCGGGAATAAAAAAAACCGATCAAAGATGTAACTTAGTTATGTTTTTTTTTTCGATTTTGTATACATTTTGTTGACATGTGTGCTTTTGCCAAACATAAAACATTTTATTATGTCGATGATTCACGGCTGAAGATGACATTGAAATGATGGCAAATATTCATGCCAGTCCCGGATACCGTGATGTCAGGCTTATAGTAATAAGGTAACGGGCCATAAGTTCGTGCTAGTACGTCATTTCGTTAGTTTTATTTCTGACGCTTATAATAAGCAACTCAAATATTTTTTATCAAAATTATACATTTGTAAAAAATCTCTGTTGAAATCTCTTTCCAAAAAATCAAATTCTACATTTTTAACGACTAAACTAATAGCAACACAACGCTCGAAACTGTCAGTCGGCCGAAAACAGCTGTGTGGTATGCGCGTACTGCTTGTTAACGTAAGGTGTTCGCTCCGACTTCTTAAGGAAATTGAAAGGGAAAGGCAAGTCCATTTGAATAAAACTTTTAACAATGCTTTTTTTAAGTTCCTTAACAATGGATTGAATATGGAAAAATTGTATATTTATGTATAGGAGCCCATGAAATTGCAATAAGGTGACTCACGAACTAGCGGTCATTATATTTATCGTGTGGCCCCTATTTCGTGTTACTAACGAATCAAAGGACTTTCTAGATACATCCTTGTATCTTTGTATTAAAATAATACTTAAGAAATTGTGAATGCCAATCTAAATAACAGATAATGTATTTAATGACGTTTTCTATGAGCTAAATTCGGTATATGTTTTGTTCACTAGAATTCTCATAAAACGAGTTTGAACGTGACCTAAATGTACAATTTTAAGGTGAATTCGCATATTTATTTGCAGCACAATTTTGTTTCTTGCTCGATTCCTGTAATTTATTTTTATGTTTATTTATTACATATAGCATAGGTAATGGTTATTGACCATAATTTAAAAGTGATCTGCGTCATTAATTGCGCGAATATCCAAGAAATAGTAACACAAAGAAAGGGACTACTACTTTTAATACTTTTTCCCCAAGTTCGTGACAGAGAAATCTATAGTGGTAGGTAAACACACAGATCAATTCTAGTAGGAGATAAGGTATGGGGAATGTGTAACTTCATTTGTTATTTGATATTCTTCTTGAAGAAGTAACGTATATGATGATATTCATCATCATCATAGCATCTGAAAGACGTCCACTGCTGGACATAGGCCTCCCCCAAAGAGTGTCAAAGAACTTTTATAAGTATATTGATAAATTGCAATAGTGGTGCCTGGGTAAATCCCAGGACTACGGGACTTGCTATCCCGGGACCCTTGCTATTTTTACGGGATTATCTTTCTCCTAGTAGGAGATAAAGTATGGGGAATGTGGAACCTCATTTGTTATTATATTATTCTGGAAGAAGTAACATGTATACATTGATAAAATGCAATAGTGTTACCTGGGTAAATCCCAGGACTACGAGACCTGAATCTCGGGACCCTTGTTATTTTTGCGTTTTTTTTTTTAATTAAATGAAAGGTTACTTTATACCTCATTAAACAGTAAGATTGCTCTTTTAAAAGTGTGGAAGTCCCATAAACATTGCCATATTTTTCCTTAAATTAAATCATCGTTTATTTCATAAAATTTAAACTTGGTTACAATTTAAACTTAAAACAACTAGTTACGTTAGTAAATGATTTTAATTAAATACACGTGTTTAACTGCTGCTGGGCTTATGTAGCCCACAGCAGTGATTAATTTAAGGAGAGTCCGTCCTCTCAGCAATCATCGCTAGGATAGTCTTAGGTTAAACAATAGTAGAAAATCAAAACATATGTTTTTTCTCTGTTATCAACACAGAAGAAACAATAAGTAGGTGGTAGATTTATTGTGTCACTCTTTGGGGGAAACCTGTGTCCAGCAACGGTTTTCTGTGATAAGTTTATACCCTATTAAACAGAACAGCGTTTACAGATGCGTGCCACATCCAAAAGGTTGCCTAGATATTTAACTTAAACGGTTTTGGTTAATATAGATAGGTAACCTATATGTGTGTTTTCAAAAAAGGTGAGCCTGTACTATTGGATAAGGTATTTAATCTTACATTTCATAAAAAAAAACCCGGAAAAAGAACAAAGTTTTGGATTTTGTGAATATTCTCGTTAATTACCTCATCTATAGTCGTGTTCAATATAAAAGAACAAATGAGGGTGTACATTCTTTAAAACGTATCTCGTACTATAAGGTACTCAAAAAATGTATGCCGAAACAGGGGTCACAAACTCACAAACTTAGGAGCAGAGCCAAATTTTATCACGAAATGGGGTTCAAATACGAGGTCTGCAAGTAAATTAATAAAAAAATTATATTGTAACAAAAACTATATTATAATTGCATTAAATAATAGGCAAGATATCAATATTCATCACACAAAATGTTTCAAAGTGATATCATGTGTAGTAATGTGTCAAAAAAATTACCAATTCATAAGTGGCTTAACATGCCGAAACAGTGGACGTTTACCTTAGTTTCTAAATTTGCAACAAAAAATAAATGTCTTTTGACGTTTCTCACCAGAACTTTTGTAAAGTAGGTGAGCATAAAAATCAACACAAGTCGCATATCTTCATCGCATAAAATACTAGGGAACGCAAAAGGAAACTAGCTTTCAAACACCATTTTTTTTAGATAACGTTGTTCTGTTGGAATGTCGTGGTATACCACATGTAGATTATGCTATATTTTCTTTTTCCACTACCAAGGTCGACTAAAAATCCTGAATACACCCAGAGTTACCACTATTTTTAGTCGACCTTTAGAAGATAGAGCTATGTCTGGAAATACTGAGATGCTGGCGAGATATTGTCGTTGGGCTGGATTTGATTAAATAGCATTGAAGTAAAAATCATCAAAAAATAAGCTTACCCAGGCAAAATTTTGAAATATCCTATTGCCGTGCAAGCTCTCGATCATTGCCGACTTTAAAAACATGAACAGATTTTTGGTTTCAAAAGTCCAATGTTAACTTCATAAAAGAAGATTTTCAGGTAATTTACTCCTAAGTTATACATTCCCGATCATTTCGGTGTGCCCCTCGTATATGAATGAAATTTGTCACATATTTTAGTCGCAAAAAGTGTCCTTCCCTTCTTCTCCGCCTTTCAAACAGCGCGGTGGAAAACAATCTGGAAAATATTGTGCGTGGTAGTCGTACTTGGGCGGGTTTTTATTTCGTTTTTAGGACTCCCAACTGTCCTCGACTTCTATATTTTTGTAAAACATTTTCACTAGGGTGGGTGCTGGTTGGCGTCCACGCCATCGTCCTCCTATTCCAATTAGTATGATTTGTCCGAAAACCTTACCGGCTTACGCAATAAACTTATCCCGATCTCTATATCTATATCGGCGCTCAACAGGGGATTAGTAACTTGATAACTACGCACTTCGCCATGAATGCGTATCTCCCAAAAACTTGGAACTATCGAGAGCAAGAAAGACAATCACAACGCTATTCTATTTGTATGGTCATTCACATCAATTGACTTATTATAAGTTAAACACAAGTAGTAACTTTCACATAGCGCTAGTTAAAATCAGTACGAATTTTAGTAGGTAAGCGTCTTAGTGCTAAAATATTCATTTTGCACTGAACATTTTAATAAGTAGATGCTGTTTGTTATAATCACAATATAGATTATTGTTAGTACGGAATAATCATCAAGCCGTCAGCTGTTTTCACATCTATTTGCTTTCTGTATTACATTATCTATGTAAAAACGTATTACTGTTATGTATGGCGATTGACATTGACAATAATTTGTTAAATAGCTGGCAGTTCAGGTGCGAGGTCTTCCGGCGCCCAGACATCGGCATCCACTGCGGGGCAGAGCTCTAGCCAGAGAAGGGGTACGTACTCTATACACACTTGATATTTAATCCATAATTCATGTAGCCGCACCCGAGTAACTAACATGGTTTTTTTTTAATTAAAATAATTGTTTTGCCAAAAACAACACTAGGTATGGAAGGTATTTTATACGAGGGTGAATCAAAAAGATCTTATAATTGTGAAGTTAGAAGACCTCTAACTTTACATGTGGTTTTTTATTCTGAGCTCTCTTTATTATAGCCCTTACCTTTGCCAATGACCACAGAAGAGACGCGAGCCTAAATCGGACAATGACCCAAATAAGTCTTTTGACAAAATTAAAGGAGCACATTCGTGAAACTAAATTTGACGACGACAACGCGGTCATGGGTGCCGTAAGAGTTTTTCGAGACCCGTGAAAAACTTTTTTTTTAATGAATGAATAAAAACAGTTTAAAACCGATATAATCTATATACATAATAAAAGAGGAAGTGCTGACTGATCATCAACGCACAGCCGAAACTACTGGTACTAGAAGCTAGAAATTTACACCAGAACTTCTTTTTTTATAAGGTAGGTAAGGGATCAGACGGGATATTTGGAAATTCTACCCCTAAGGGGGTTAAATAAGGATGCCAAGTTTGCATGGGGGTAAAAAAAATTAATCTAGAGATTTGAAACTTTGGAGAAAGATTTATATTAGAATACAAAAATACTTTCGGCATTTTGGAAAATACCGAAAGTACTTAAGTCTTAAGGGGGGTTTAATAAGGGTGCCAAAATTTGTATGAGTAAAACTTTTTTTCATGGGGTTCAAAGTTTATACGGAGAGTAAGATATTTTGAGATTTACTACTTCGGTTTTAGACTGTTTGTTTAGAAGATAAGAAGAAGATATAAGTTTCTATGGGAACAATACAATTTTAAAGTAAGGGAACTGTAACTTTGATCAAAGACTTGAAAACAAAATACAGCGTCTTTTTACGATTAATCCTCTAAGGGGGTCAAAAGGGGTATGTAATGTACAGTCAGCATCAGAAGTAGCTAAGCAAAATAACACGCGCAAAATGACCTACACAGATCCTTATTCCCTTGACATTAGAGTTCGTGTCTAGATCATTTTGAGCACTAGAACTGCTTAGCAACTTCTGCTGCTGACTGTACTTATGGGGAACAAGTAATTTTTAAGTAAGGGAATTCTTCGGTCATACTTTATTATACTATTTGGTAAGCCATTTATGATGAAAAGTAGGTTAGGTTAAGTTAGAACTGCGACCCTTACAGAACCGAACAGCTACTGACCAGTAATGTAGGTTACGATAGGTCTGAGGCTCTAGTATAAGTTTTACCGAAACAAAACGTTACGACCGCGTTCGCGTTTAGCTGTCAAATCCCATACAAATTGAGGGTAAAACGCAAACGCGATCGTAAAGTTTTGTTTCGGTGAAACTTATACTAGAGCCTCAGAACTGCAATGCTCACAGAACGGAAAAGATGGTAATGTTTGATTAAAACTGCGGATCATTTTGTTAATTTAGTAATTTATTCTCCAACACCGTTAAATAGGGACTGGGGATGCAGATGGAAAGTTTTACGTCTTTTGGCATAAGATAATTCTGCT
Source organism: Epinotia bilunana (assembly GCA_947049275.1). Lineage (NCBI taxonomy): Eukaryota > Metazoa > Arthropoda > Insecta > Lepidoptera > Tortricidae > Epinotia > Epinotia bilunana. The sequence goes on along the minus strand of OX346252.1, from coordinate 30,999,906 downwards.
TTCAAAACTATACATGTAGCCCGGACTAACGTGAGTAAAACTACTGAGCTTAGTAGACAAAAAATATATTTTCGTTGAATACATTACAAAAACAAAACATTTTGAGTATGTAGTCTGTTGATGATACTTAAAAACGATAACAAAAAATAACAGAATTGAGAGCCTCCTCCTTTTTTTGAAGTCTGTTAAAAATAGGTATTTGTATTTGTAAAAATTTACATTTCAATTCAGAGAGCAATTTAAACTTCTACGCTTAAACCCAGAACGGAATGAAATTAGGAGTAGGGATCATTTGAGACTCTAAGAAGGATCCCCATATGGTAGAGGTTTGTTTGGGACAGCGATAATTAAGCTTGCGACTAAAATAATTTAATAGCAATCATTTTTTAAGACGATAACAAGTTCTACGCGGACGAAGTCCCGAGCAACAGCTAGTGAATGTATAAAACAATAAGGAAATTGTTTAGGGTTTTTTTTTTCATATGTTTTTTACCCTATTTCTAAGAACTTTTTGATTCACCCTGGTAGCTAATAAATTAATGGATTAAGTATATGTATTCAATTCAGATACTGATTGATTTATTGAACGCAATGAGTTAGTTTATTCTATACATATATCTTCTGTACAATACAGTGTATGTTGTGTTGTGTGTATGCAATCACGCTTCTACTCTTAACTTTACTTGAGAGTAAGGAACTAAGATAAGTTATAAAATTGGCTTACTATTCAAATTGTTTATATGATATCTTAAGTTAGTATTTTTAAACTTGAAGGATTCTGCATAGATTGCCTTGCAATTCAATATTAACTACTTACAACATATTTTTCTTGTGCTATGTTCCTATATTCTGTACATTGAATACTTGTTTGTATGCTGAGCATAATGTGTTCAGTTATAGGCGACCCCAGCTTGACCATCCTGTCTACGGACTCCTTTGGCGAGACGGAAGTGAAGGAAATCGTCGCTCTGGGATTCACTAGAGAACAGGTAATTAACTTTATTATTTTTGATCTATTCCCACTAGTTCTATTATATGTTCTGTAAATGGAACTAGATGTAATTTTAATTCAATGATGGGTAGAAAAAATCCCTCTAGTTCCAATGATAGGAAAGATAATAGAACTAGTGGGAATAGACATTATTTCTTAGTTGCCTTAAGTAAGTTTCTATGAATGAAACATTGGAGCAGTACGTATATGTAAATCTGGGCATTATTATGTCAACAACTCTACCAGTATTAATGATAACCACCCAGCGACTATTTTTAATTAAATTTACGGCGAATTTTCATTGTCGGATTGTCAAGTTCGGGAATAGGTTCAGGTTATATTCATTCGTATCGTTATTTACTCTCACCTAAAGCATGGACATGAATAAACGACAGCAACCGAACCCGGTTGTTCATATTCACTAAATCCGGTTTAGAAATATTGCCGAAATAACTGGTTGTAACCGGTTTCAGTTACGAAAATTATAATTTATTACATTGCTGAAGATGTGTATATTTATTACATTGCTGAACATGTGTATATGTACATATAAAGGTGGTCTTAGGTATAGTTATTTAACTTATTTAAGTGCAACATGTCCTACTGTTTATTCAGCAAGCAAAGAGAGTGGAACACTGACTAACATAATTAACCATATGGAAAAAAATATACGTACTTATCAAGCTAAGTCAAATTCACGATTGAAATATTCACCTAATGGCTCCTCTACATGATGGCCCATCCTAATGGCCCACTAGGATGGGCCAGGATGGGCCAGCGTGTGGAGAGGGTAGTGGTGTCAGATGGCTTATGGCGCGGCGATGTCTTTCTCCGTCTAACGCATAGTTGCGTCCTGTACGATGGGTCGTGATGGCCCACTGTATAGAGCAGGCTTAATGAGTAAAAACATTTTTCCATAAGCATAGTGTTTAGCATTTTCGTAAATAGGTTGATATTTAAGTCTTAGTATACAGATTAGGTAGCTATTATAAATTTTAATGCAAATCCCCGGTCCATTTTTATTGAAAATTTAAGATATAGGAATTGCCTTTTGGAACTATCAGTTGGTGTCATTTCCGATTGGACTTAACCCTGTCAAACAGGTGCAGATTTCCTCTTACAAAAATACGTACTTCTCTGATAAATTTCTCGGTTTATCGGGGGCAAAGGGAGAATTTTATGGCTTTTAAAAATAGTTTTGCATGAGTCCGGGTACTTTGCTCCGACCACAGCCCTAACACTATTTTTGAGCTCGAAATATTCTTCCGATGTCAGTTGAGTTGCCCCACAGCAACAATCCATATCTTAGGATAGAGGCAATGTCTCCATGGTACGAGTATGCTGCTAGTGCTGATTTTATAGGTGCTATATTTTTTTACGACTGGTTCCCATTCCCTAATTAGGTTTGTATTTATAAAATGTTAATTAATCAAAAGTATTTGTTTTGTTTCAGGCTATTGTAGAGCTCCGACGGTTTAACGGGGATAAGACTCAGGCAACCGTTGCGCTGTTTGCGAAATCACTTAAATTCTGATGTCAAAGAAATGCTATTTCTTCTTGCAATGTTATTTGGTGAAGATAAAAGAATGTCTGGTATATAGACAAACAGAAACCAAGATGAACCGTTATGTTCAATAAGCTGAAAAAGAATTATTTTATTCCCATGGCATTGTACAATTTTATCTTGACCAAATAATATTAGCCATATTCTTACCCACTAGGTTGTAATGGTTTGGTTGGGTGCTGCAATCGGAAATTTATAACACGTAATCTAAGACGTAGATATAAGTGGACGTGTTTTGGACTGAGAATAAGGTTTTTTTTCATATTATAAGAGGTAAAAGTATTGAGCATGTCTTTTTTTTGTTAATAAATTTGGGCTAATTGGACAAATTAATATAATTTCCTAGTAGGAATAATAATTATACATTATTTATGAAGATATTTGTACTATATTGAATGAATTTGAAAACTGAAACGACGATTGCATTTTATTTACGATTTCCTTATTTTTAAACGTGAATAAATTCTTGAAAAGTTAGGAATATTAATTTTTATACAATTTTGTATAAAAAATAAATGTGTGCTCAATATTTTTGCCCATAAGTAGACAATGTAGGCGCTAAGGTTATTTTAGTAGCGGCTGCCCTTCGTATAGTATATGTTATGTTGATTTTCAGTTCTCAACTGTTTCATACTTGTGTATGGTTTTTTTATTATTAGCGTAACAGTCTATTTTTATACATGCCTACATAATATAACTACCTATGGAATTTAATAGCGTTGTACGCGACGATTTCTGAGTCAGAATTTTATGATACCTACTTAATATAATTGTCGAATACATATACATGTACTGTTTTACCTATCGCGTTATGTATAATAGACAAATATGTTTTTAAGAAACTGTCATCTTAGCTGATTCGCTCATTGTATTACGCAAAAGGATTTATTTTGTGAAATATCGTAATCCATAAACTAACTTAGACTATTATTAAAATAGCATTATTTAAAATATGTTTTGCATATTTTCCATTTCTAATAAAATATTCCTCTGCAAATTACGGAGTATGTTTCAAGAACCCAAGTTAGCTGTTTTACCTCTCCAATGCATACTGCCCATCCAATAGTGCTTTACGTACAGGTGACACCACGAGCTAGTCGCCATCATGCGGTCACCACGATACGCAGCCAAGCACACGGGATACATCATCGTGGCGGATTTTCATTAAAACATAAAATCGTCGGGTGAATTGACAACTAAAACTGACTAAAAATTACACGTACAGTCAGCATCATATAGTTAGTAGCAGCCAAAGTAGCCAAATATTTCGGAACACGTCTTTATTACTATGAGAGTTAAGGATGTGTTACGATAAATTTGGCTGCTACTGACTATATGATGCTGACTGTACAGTCGAGTTCTCCAATATCTACACAGACAACCTTTCAAAAATATCTATACAGAGACTTTATTGTTACCGATAAGACACATTTGTAGATATTTTTTAAAGGTTGTCTGTATAGATATTGGAGAACTCGACGGTAACAGGTAAAGGGAAACAGAACCCTTTTTACAAAGTTAGAGCAGTTGATATTTCTTCACCCACACCCAATGCATACGGTATCAAAAGTGATACCACGGAAGTGAAGTACAGATAAAGAAACCCGATTAAGAAGTTTCTTAAAGGACTGAACAAAAAACGCTTCTCAGCAGGAAAGCTCTTTATGCGGTAGAAAAAAAGCTACTAAGTATTTATTGAACGAACGAGCGAAGCGAACGAAGTTCTATGCTTGACCTTGGGCCGAAAATCGTTCGTATGTCCGGTGTCTGTCCCGTTGTCACGCTGTCCGGCTATTCGCCTCTACAGGTCGCATTTCTCAACCGATTCTTGTGAAATTTATGAGCAGGTTCGATCAATACACGGTTTTTTTTCGAGCCACCTTGTCGAATTTCAAATATATAATTTTTAAAGACAGATTCTTGATTTCTACACCTCACGGAGCCACTAGTTTAGAAAGGGACAACTCAATAAAGTTTTTGAATCAATCATACGTAGGTAAATAATTGTACCTACAATGTTTATGATATAATTCCCTGAAGAGCGCTTACACATGGGGACTTTGCTGTTGCTACAAACGCGATACAGTATTGATGCAGATGATTTCGACATGATCTTGCAATGATGTTCTTAATATAAAAAGAGGTAGATACGTTGTCTATGTATACGAAATTCCGTGTTTAAAAATAGCCACCAAATCTGACAGCTTACGTTTCCATTGAAACAGGGTCATACATGACATAAGAAATAGGGGCACCAATATGTATTTATAAATATGTATACTACAACCTTATTGTTGCAGAAATAAGGTCTGCATACATATTTTTGAGACTTTGTGGTGTACATTGATGCCCTTGACAGTACCTACATGACAGCGGATTCGAACTAGCAACTGAACATTTAGCGTTACACACAATAAAAAACCAAATTGTGTCAATATATTATTTTATTTTAGATCCATTTTACAAATATAACAAATACTTAGGTACACATTTATTTTAGCTAGGCCCCTGCTACACAGCTCAGCCAATTGATGGTACCTAGTGATCTAGCATGTTTTACTATTAGCGCGTTAGCATTGAATACATTTAGGTAATTGCAGCTGACGCGCATTAAGTAATGGTTAAAATACCCGAGGTATCTCTCAAAAAGTGTATGTGTCGGACGAGGTTGTGCGTATAGATTGGATTAGAAGCTAGTGACTATCGACACATGCTAGGCAGAATATTGGTTACTTGCTATGTAGCATTGGCCTTACGGTCAGAAATTATTTATTTCTGCTACATTGCTAATCTAGTACATTAGATGCGTTTATTAAATAGTTGTAGAATGTCTCGTAGGAACAAAGTCAAAGGACATTCTAGACGAAGATGTTCAATTATAACTCTACTCTCAGATGTGATACAAGTAAAGCTACCAACGGATATATAAATATGATATACATGTATGAATTATGGATGATATTGATATGATATAGAGTATTAACGTTCCTCTGTAAGGTTGTCATTAATGAAAAAGTGTCTACATTACGTACTCGGTTTCCATTTCCACTTTAAACTGCCCCTTCGCATTCCGGCGGCTGGTTAGCGAGTTTATTGGCCATAGCCGTTAAAATATCTGTTAACCGTGCAAACCTCTGGTACGGAGTGGTCAAGGCCCCGCGTTCGCCCCAGAGGAAGTTAATGTGGAATTCGGTTTTGAATAACTCCAGTAGGGTGGGGTCTAAAGTGGGTCCCAGTGAAGACATCTCTTGCACGACTGTTCTGGCGTTCCGCTTGAACATGTCGACTTGGTCCGGGAAGTGGCGCGCGCTCTCGAGGTGCGCAGCCGTCGCGTTGAAGTCGAAGGCAAGAGTGTTCATCAGGCTGCTCGGGAAGGAATCGTCTGGTTGCATCAGCCCGCCTCCTTCTCCATCTGTGCACAAAGTAAAAGTGTCAGGAGTTACGCGGTGTAGAAGCTGTGGCGAGTTGATTTCATACAGTGAAAACCACGTTATTGAAACCTGAAAATAACGGTTATGTTATGACTTATTGCTTACCAAATAAATAAAAACACAGCACCGGCGGTAGAATGTGAGGAGTGGTCGTATTGGGCGGCAATGGATTTGTTCCCTCGTTCATACTTTTAAAACAAGGACGCAATTTCGCTTCAAACATAAAGGCATTGTCTGTATAAACACGCCGTAATATATTCCAGGCATTTTCCAAGCACTCCACCTAAAATCATTATAATTCTTAGATACCCTACGTATTGTTGAAAAAAAACTTTTTTTTTTTGATTTTAGTATTCCGTACCAACATAAGGAATAATGAAAAACTTATGAAATAAACTCTGTGTATTCCCCATTTCCCCATCTAAACCTTATATATATAGGTCTCCCCCATCCCCGCATAGAATGGGTGCCATTGCGATTGTGCGGGGTCGGGCGGGGTGTCAAAACGATGCCCGGTAGTTGTTTAGTTCGAAGGTTCGAACATGCATACCTGGTTTTAGGCACGTGTTTAAGTAGAAATTTGTAAGGAGCAGCTCGCATTCTATGGTTTTTCGTTCGCCAGGTTCATTATTTACAGAAATTTTACTAGTCTCTGTTCACGTGAATAATAAATAACTTATATTAACCTGTGGCATACACAATCCGAACATGATGGCAGAAAATCCGTAAAGATTTCCCAGCGCATTTTTGGTTTCGACGGCAAGCAATATCCAATCATTAATAGTATCAGCTCTTTGCCTGTCTGTTTGGCAAGTCAATATCGTCACCGCTATTAGAAGCCGAAAGGTTTCAATTCTGTGAAAAGGGAATATAATCAGTCATAAATACCATACATTGCTATCCAATAGATTACCTAGGTACCATGTGGCGACCAAGTCAAGATTCTCACCTTTCAATAACATCCAATCGCAGTGATCGTCCCTGTGGCAGAAAACATAACTCTAAGCCAGATGCTGTTTTTTCAAGACCTTCAATCTGTATCGCATCGTCTAGCAAAAAGTGCAGATCCACTTTTGTCATATGGTTCGCCAATATACGCGGGCCCGATGTTCTTAGTAACAGTTTTATTGTGTGCAACGTCTCCGATTCCAAGGGTTTACAGAGTCCCGACAGTATTATCTGTGACTGGAAATTTTCGAGGTTGATTCTGGAGTCTACGGTAAAATCCAGATTGTCTGCCTCCAGGAGCCGTGCTTCCGTGAGCTCGTAGTCAAATTGTTGTTTGATCGTGGGAGTTACTACATTGTAATCAGAGTCTATCCTTGACTTGTTCGGGTCGCTATGGGCAGAACTTTGAGTCGAGTCCCCGGAGCCATTTCCAGAGTCTGAACCTGACACGAGGTATAATCTCTGTAATTCCAGCCTCCTGTCTTCAGACTTCGGACCATCGTATCTGGCCGGCTTGGCGGGAGGGCTTGTAGGAAGATTCGCGTCCCAAGTACCAGAACAGGAATTAGAATCACTTGGGATATTTTTAACGTGTTTCATTGTTTGGCTTTGAATAACTCCGTCCGCACTTGCACTCTTCGCTTGATTTGCATGTTGACCCATGTCAATAGGTGTTAGCGAATGCGAACGTTGTTTTTTGAAAGGCGCACGTAGTTGCATGCCTGGTTTAGAGGCAAAGTGGCTGTAAAGGCTGTATGGATTACCATAGGTCGATCCGTCTCCTACAGGGGATACAACAGAGTTGGCGTCATCATTGGGGATATAGTTCGTTAACGGTACTATTCTATTGGCTGGGTATTGTATTCTGGCACCTGACGCGGCGGATATGGGCTTCCCAGAACCAACATATGATGTAATAAGATCTGCTACAGTATCATAGGCTTCGTCTTCAAATTGGTATTGATATCTCTCGTAAACAGTTTCCGGGAGTACGACAATCTGTAATTTCGTCAACATTATGAATCGTAAAATCTACTTTGGAATTATCTATAGCAGTCAACTGGAACTCATTGTATGAAATTTCCGAATATATATAGAGCCCATAAAAGCGTTGGTGATGGCCATACCCTCTGAATAACGAAGTGCAGGTGCTGGCCGTTGGACCGGCAGCTGAGCACGTAGTTGTCGGGCTGCGAGGAGGAGTCCCGCACGAGGAACTCGCGGTCCTCGCGCAGCAGGCTCTCGGCGGCCGCGCGGCTCAGCGCCCCGTGGTACCACCCGTGCGAGATTATCTGCTCCGACGGCAGCGAGAACTCCCACTCGAGGAGCCCCGATGTTGTCATAGAGCTCGTATCCTGACACATATGAAAACACCATTGTAAACACGCTGTTTACATTGATAGGTACTTACCTACTGTCGACGAATAAGTAATGCCACTAGTGGCAATAATGGGATAAAACAATCATATTTGATCAACAAGTTTCTGTCAAAAATTTCATTTTCGGTACAAGCTTTTATTGCCGACTGTACTTTTCTGTATACCATCATCAACTACTCATTGAGACGATTCTAACGAACCCAAATTCAACGGGGTTACGTCGGTTAAGTACTGAATTCCCATGGCCACCTTCCGTCTCCATCATCAGATCAGCTCGATGGTACCATAATATGGAATTGTCATTCAAACTATACTTATACCCAAAATTTCAGCTCAATCGGTCACCGGGAAGTGGATCAAATTTAACTTGCAAGATTTCATTACAGACGGACAGACAGACAGACAAACGGGACAAGTAAAACTAAATAAAAGCTTGTAAAATAAATATTTTTTTTACCATGATCAGTATCATGATAAAAAAAAAATAACCGATATCAACGAAGAAATCGAATTCGCCTGGACTTTTTTATGAAATAATTCCATAAACGCATTATTCGATGAATTAACAATTTTACATTTACTTACCATGGTGCTGTACTATTATTCCGTGTATTCTCAAACGAGTCACATTACAAAAGTATTATTTGTCAAGCTCCAAGAAGCAGAGCAATGTTTTTGCCGGCATGGAGACGGCGCGAGCAGCTAGGGGCGGGTCGGATCGATACCGGAGGGTCCGCCCGGCGCGGCGCCGGGAGCGTCACGTTGGCATCGCCGCCCGGAAGATGCTAACTTCATGCCTCATATTGACGCGTGCGCCTTACGACAGATATTTTCATAGCATAGTTGTATACTGTGTCCGAGGGTATGAAAGTATAGACCATTAAATCCACGGGGATCCCTACTCCTCATTGCGTACGTTACCTACTTGTTTATGTTTTGTCCACGTAGGTGGGAGTGCGCGCGTCTTCCTAAATTGAACGATGTGTAACTCTACGTTCATCACGATGAATACTATGTAGGTTTCGTGTAGGTATATGGTTGTGTAAAACATTATATTACGATAGTATTTTACCTCACCTAAAACTTCTTTAATGAAAGTCCCTGGGCGACCAAGCTCTGGTGAAAATTGAGACAATACGGAAAAACGAATTTTCCAAGACATGAGACCCAGCTAGATCGATTTTTCGCCCCCGTAAACCCCCATATTGCAAATCCCATTGAAATCGTTACAGCCGTTTTCGAGAACGTGATTTCAAATATATACAGGGTGTCCCGGAACACAACGATAACCTGGTACCGGGTGAGGCCAAGGTATAACCAGTTATGAAAAAAATTAGAAAAAAATACATGTCACTTATTTTTTTCATAATTGGGTATACCTTGGCCTCTCACCCGGTACCTCAGCTTCTGCCCGCGACTTCGTCCGCGTGGAACTCTTTTATATCGTAGCTCCTTACAAACTTTCGCCCCCTATTTCGCCCCCTTAGACGATGTTTCCCGGATCCAGGTTAGGTATACACTAATGTATACTAAAATTCATTTTAATCCGTTTAGCCGTCTTTGTGTGATTGAGGTCCAAACTTTAGCATTCATAATATTAATAGTATTTGCAAAATTTCCAGGGACACGACTCGCTTGACAGACTCTAACAGGCATTTTAAGTTTAATGAATGAGGTTTCTTCACGATTTTCGCTACGGTGATATAATAGTGCTGAAGTTTATCAACAAAGTGAAAATTTAATTGATAAATATAAAGTAAAGGATAATCCTACTAATATTATAAATGCGAAAGTTAAGATGTTTGTTATTCAATCACGCTTAAACGGCTCAACCGATTTGGATGAAATTTTGCACGAAGATTGTTTATTATAGTTTTAATCCCAGGTCCACGCAGACGAAGTCGCAGGCGGAAGCTAGTTATTAAATAAGGGATTAAATTGGCCAAGATCGAGTCAGTCTTACGCAGAGGTGAAACACGCCGGGTGGGTGCCTTTGAACGTGTTAAAACTAACTCAATTTCAGATCTTTTTTACAACGGATATTTCCAATAATATAATATTCATTAGGAGTCACAAATTCAATGAAAAATAAACATTATTAATGCTTAAATAATATAATGATAGACACCGTCTAGCAAGCATAATTTTGATACAATTTTAGTTTGATAGAGGTCGCTGATGTTAGTTGTCGATTTGCGCCATCTAGCGAGCTTAATTTTAGTCCTATTTCAGCTCAATAGATGCCGCTTATATTATGTTTTTTATTTTAAAATAATATAAAACGATTAAATGGGTTTTATTTGATTCTAAAATTATAAAAGGAACACTAATCTAACTGTAAATGTATGTAAGTATAATGTCATACAATATTTCCATAACTTCACAAACAGAACATTTTATTAGTTCATATTGTAATTAAGTTTGGCCCAGGTCTGGAGTCGTGTTGGACCAAAATCGACATAAATTTAAAACGCGAACATAAATTAATAGATACTACGAAAAATCGACTTCTATACAAAATTAAACAAAAAACCAATAACTGATCGCTTACCAAAAAAAAAAAACAAAATAAACTGATAAAAAGTAAACAAAAAACCTCATCGCTGGGGTTCCAACTCGAATTTTTGACCCCCTTAGGGTATGAATTTTCAAAAACGCTAAAATTTCTTTTCATGTGTTCATCAAAGAACTTTTATACGAAGTTTCAATCTTAAAAACTTTTTTTTTTAAATATCCTGCAGAGCTTGGCAATCTGTTTTATTTTTTACAAAAACAATAATCCTTTTTGCTGTCTGATGGCATTCATCGGCTATACATTCTACATTAATCGGGAGAACCGCAAGCTGCCAATTCCTTGCAGCTGCGCAGCTAATTCATTTATGTGATTTTTTAGTCTGTTTTGATAATTCTTGCTATAGGTTGCAATTTCTTCTTTAACTGTTTGCAGATTGAGGTCCAAGTTGATATATTTGTTACTTATGTACGGTGGAATCTTGAACAGTCCTCATTGCCTTGCTTTGAAAACGCTCCAATATTCCGATATTACTATGGCTGGCTGTTCCCCACAGCTGAATGCCGTACGTCCATATAGGCTTCAGTATAGTTTTATAGATGGCCATTTTACTGGTGTCTGATAGCTGTGATTTCCTGCCGGTCAGCCAATACATGTTGCGCAGCTTGCAATCTAGTTGTTTTCTTTTTGTCCATATGTGCTTTCTCCATGTGAGGCGGCGATCGAGGTGCATGCCTAAGTATCTGGCGTCTTCGCTTTGCGGGACTTCTTCTTTATATAACTCAATAGCAGGGCAGGTTTTTCTCCTGAGCGTAAATGTAACATGAACGGACTTATCCTTATTTGCTTTAATGCGCCATTTGTCAAACCATTTTTCGATTGACTGTAAGTGCGTTTGAAGGTTTTGAGAGGCTATGCTGGGATCTTCGTGCACGGAGAGCAATGCCGTGTCGTCTGCGTATGTTGCTGTCGTGGTGTTATTACCAGTTGGTAGGTCGGCGGTGTAGATGAGGTAGAGCACTGGTCCTAGGATGCTGCCCTGGGGCACGCCTGATTTGATACGGTGCATTTTTGATGTTTCAGTATTATGTTTTACTTCGTAACATCTATTCTCAAGATACGACTTTAAGATGAGAAAGAATGAGTGTGGTAACTTTTGTTTAATTTTATAAAGAAGTCCATCATGCCATACTTTATCGAAAGCTTGACTAATGTCTATGAATATAGCTGAGCAGTATTTTTTGCTTTCAAATGCTTTAGATATGATGTCCACCAGACGGTGCACTTGTTCGATGGTTCCGTGGCCTTCTCTGAACCCAAATTGATGAGTTGGTATGATGTCGGTGAGGTGCTCGCGCATTCGATTAAGTATGATCTTTTCTAGCAGTTTCCCAATTACTGGTAGAAGGCTTATAGGTCTATATGATGTAACTTCTTGAGGTGGTTTACCCGGTTTCAGAATCATCACCAATCTTAAAAACTAAATTCATTCCCATACAATTTTTAGGGTTCCGTAGTCAACCAGTAAAGCAATTCGGCGTGGGTATATAAACCAATCGCGCCGACAAAACAGTACCTAGAATAAAATCTTGATTTTTTTTTTACAGTATCTCCCCTACATTTAAATTGGTGATGTATTTTTTTTCTCGTTAAACCTATAGTGTTGGGGGTATCGTTGGATAGCTTGTTCAAAAATATTATGTGTTTCCTAAAACTATTTTTCAACTCAGTCATGCGTTTGCGAGATAATGGGATTTAAAGCCCTAATTTTTGTTCCGAGTCATGTGTCCCCCCCTGCCGACTAAATGGTTACTACTGGGGATGTGAAAAAATTCGTGGCAGTAGTACATATAATGAATTTAAAAGAAAAACTATCACAGTTAAGTAGACATAACTGGTTAACGAGTAGTAGACTAGTTAAAGCCCGACCAGGAAAATAAAAATCTTCGCCATATTGCGGAAAACTATTGGAACTAATTTCCTCAACTGGCAACAGTAACTTTGAAGGCGTCATTAATGCCATCTGTCAATTGCTGTCAAAGTGAGTTGTCGTTGGTACGTGTTGTATTGCGTTAAAATGCCGAAAACTATTAAAAGTGATTGAAGAAAAGTGATTTACAATATGACGAAGTATTTGTCGGAGAGAAAGTCTGAAGGATTAGCCTCTATTCCTCTAAATAACATCACCGACCTTGTTGTCAACATGACAGAGTGGAAATTAATTAGTGTTGCCATAATTATTGCTAATTTAGCGCCCCCAGTCCCCCCAATTCCTATACAGTACATATGGTGCTACTTTCCCGCACTAGTGCGGAAAAGAGCACTTTTCGTGCATATGTCGAAACTTTAAAGAGTCATATGTACAGTAATAGTACATTGTGATACAAGTGAGGTATGTTGATAATTACATCAGAGGCGGAATTATCACGCGAGCCGCAGGTGAGCGTGATAAGAGAGCCGAGGATGTAATTATCAAAGCTCACGCGTTTCATACGACGTTTTTCAACACATTTTGCGAGGAAAAAATCCTTTTCATAAGATGAAAATTTTATAGGCCTGCCAAGTTATTTTCTTTACTTATTTATGGCAGGTTTTAACTCACATGTTGTATACATCGCCAAGAATTTCCAGTGACGTCCATTCTTTTATCACTTTTCTAGTCACCACGAGTCAACATTTTTGTTAATAACCAAACACGCATTAACAATGTTTATAAATATCTGTGAAATAACCTCAAATGGCGCGCAACAGTTTTTTTTCGTGAAGTTTGCGCAGTGCGCGCGCATTAGATGAAATACAAAATTAAATAAATATTTTCGTTTTAAAATGTTATCTTTATTAATTAATGTTAAGATGTTATCAAAAGTGAATAGTTTTACTAAATTAAATGTTTTTATATCATATCCAAAAAGAAATAGCCAATTAATTAACAAAAAGGATTTAATTTGTTTAGTCGAGTAAGAATCCATTTGCCGAGAATTAAAAAAAACGCTATTCAATCTGTACAACCCGGTTAATTTAAGAATGCACCGTGTGCATGCATACATCTTGCTGCAAGGTGCCAACCTGACTTAATCGGGATATAACCATAACACACAAGTGGTAATGTTATAAAACACGCGTGTTTAATATCCAGGATTATGAGCCTAAAAGCGACACAATAAGAGGTACGTTACGAGCAATTGTGTTGAAAAACGTTGTACGATACACGTGCGAATAGGTAATTCGCAACTCGTGTCGATTTAAAACACTCCCTTCGGTCGTGTTTTAATTTATCACCACTCGTTGCGAATTTCCTATTTTTGGCACTTGTATCGTAAATAACTATTGTATAATTATTTTGGTAATTTAAACTTGTTCAATTGATAGTTTTCGAACGTGTTACTTGTTTCGCGCTATTTTGGGGGTCTACTTTCAAATTCAAGGTCGAACTATGGATCGACCTATGTCTGCCATTTTATTTTTTTGTATTGAAATGAAAGAGACAGGGCTAATAAAGTTCAAATATTCTGAACTTGTAATATACCCCATACGATGAAATGTCAGTGCCCGGCATCAAAATTAAAAAGGTACTTTGCCTCACGGAGTCGTTCCAAATATCAAAAATGCACAACGTTAATATTCAAGTTTTCACTTCTGCCGGCACTCCCGGAGTGCTAACCGAGTTTTTTTTCTGATATTAACATTGAAATTAGTGTTGTAAAAGACTTGAGTTCTGGAGTCCCAATTTTATAGACTCGACTCTCTCAATAGACGACTCGGTGAACTCGAAGACTCCGAGTCCCGAGTCGCGACGAGCGTGAGTCATATGTCGAGCGTGAGTCCAGCAACGAAGTTTTCTGTAAAGCGAGTCTTCAAAAAAAAACTGGAGTATTTCACTGCGACTATTAGTTTCCAAATAAGACTCGCGGCTAGATTTACAATACGACTCCGAGTCTAGCTGCGAAAATGTATTGTATTGACATTTATAGAATTTTAATAAGTAAAAATCATTTACATTACTACTTATACCAAAACATAGAATAACAAGATGAGTTAAATTTCTTAAAAAAAAAATGTTTCCTTTAAGCAAAATGAGCTAACTTAAGGATTTAAGGCAGTTTCCCTCCAGGGCCCATATTTTTTTTCCACCCTGTACATATAAAACAGCTACATAAGCTACACCGCTCTGTACTAACAACAGGGGGGCTAGTACGCTAAGTTTTATGTCGGACATAAAGCATTCGTCCCATTCTGGCAAATATGCGAGTGCAAAAGGGACGAATGCTTTACGTCGGACATAAAACCTAGTGTGCTAGGGGGGCTGTACTGTAATGTAAGTATCATTGTTGAAGGTGAGGTGGGCTCAAACAATAATACGGCTCGATCACGACTCGTTGCACCAAAGGACTCGAACGCAGAAAAAGGACTCGAGTCCTTTGCGAGACTCGCTTAGTTTGCGAGACTTGCTTGGTTGGGAGTTCTGCAATA
This sequence comes from Epinotia bilunana, assembly GCA_947049275.1. Classification (NCBI taxonomy): domain Eukaryota; kingdom Metazoa; phylum Arthropoda; class Insecta; order Lepidoptera; family Tortricidae; genus Epinotia; species Epinotia bilunana. The sequence continues at coordinate 30,984,611 of OX346252.1, read as the reverse complement.
AAGGGAGTCCTATGTACTGAGTCGAGTCTCGCCATTTGAGTTCCGAGTCTAATAAAAAGGACTCCCAGAACTCGAGTCCTTTGCAACACTAATTGAAATAGGTAATGTTAAAATGGTTTTATAACTTACTTAGTAGCTGCCTTACTCATTTTGATTTACGGAGGACAAACTTAATGAAAACAAAAATACAATTAAGTGTTGGGATTCCATGATTTGTGCCGCAACCCTAATTGACGCTAAACCACGTTGATAATGCCTTCGCCGAACAGTCCAAGTTAACGATAATGTCGGTCATCATGTAAAAACAACTTGGCCACCTGAATGCCAGTTGTTTTAAAAATGGCAGTTTCCATTGCACATCGGGAAATACAATCCTTGTTGAACATTGTTTCCAAAACATAGGCTGGATCGCGCGTCACTTTCGTTCAGTCTCTGGCTGAGAGCACGATGTCGCTTCACAAGAGGAGGGTAAACTGCTGCCGTATTCTGGGCACTCTGTTACTATTTGCATTAGCTGACACAATTAGGTGTCACGAAAAAAGTAAGTACTGGAAAACTCACTTGTAATTATTTATTTGATTATAAAACACGAATTAATTGTCCGTAATCTTCTGTAGGGGAAATTGGGGTCAATTGGAATATTATTACACAAATATGGCTATTACGTCCTTAGTTTAATAGAATCTATCTGGTGAATGTGTTAAGAACTAGACAGGGTATTTGTATAGGTATATATAAAAGTAATGGATATATGCTCATTAAAGCTATATATGTAGTTATTTAAGCGTTTTACAAAACAACGGAAAACGTTACAAAATGAGTAGTGAATGACCGTGCAGTGTCGATCACGTAACGCATTCAGATAGATATAAATGTCACATTTATATCTATCTGAATACGGACATACGGAAAATTGGCCTAACGCGCGTTCGGGACGTTACGTGATTACCCTTCTGGGCTTGGGTGGACGAAATAAGGGCTGGGATTAGTTGAAACATCTAAAAAGCTTAAATAATTTATTTTCTAACATTTATATTACGCGCATATTTATATAGTACATAACTAGATACTACTGTTTATTATGATACATTCGAAGTACGCACACAGTTAAGTAACGAATTGTCTTCATGCACATACCTATCGATATCTTTAAGGACGTATTTTGATAACGAAATTCTGTTACAAAAGTCATCAACAATTTTTAGTCTTATCCTATACTGTTCCCCTGGCTTTTTATAGAATAGACTGAGACAAAAACATAACAGCGTAAATAAAAAGAAAAGAGTGTCAGACATGCTGTATTGTTCTAAAAAGCTTCCATTCGCTGCATAACGAAACTTATAGAAATTTACGCGATTGATAAAAAACGATAATTGATTTTTAATTTATAAACAAAATTATACTATCAAAGATTCTTACTAAATTTATGCATTGATAGGGAAGTCCTGACAGTAACGCCGATAATTTCCTTTCTCGAGACCCCGCTGCTACCACCAAATAGTCCATGAGTTTTAAGCTTGTTTCAAATGACCCCAGTCTCCCACCACTGTTTTTCAGCCTTTTTAATGTCGCGTACCCGTACATTAGTATGGAATAGTTATTTGTTATGCAAGGCTGCAAAGTTGTTGTTTGGCGCAAGTGCTTGTATTGAAAGCCGAGCTAGCGAAGATATTGTAGGATTGAACCATGAGCGAAGCGAGGCTTTCAAGGCACAAGGGATCCATGAGGAATTGAGGGAACTCCTCAATTGTATTAGGCACGCATGTAGTGATTTTGGTATTTTCTATTATAACTCGTGTTTTTACACCCGGAAAGCATAAATTTGGTGGAGTGGAATTGATGATGAAAACCACAGATGACTTATGGAATTCCTCAATTATGTACTTAAAAGTTCAAAAGTATATCACAGATTCTGTTAAGATTCCGTTCAAATAGCAACTATTAGAAGTGCCAAAGGTGATCCTTGTGGAATCGATGGAAGTCCTCAAATATTATCAGCCCACATACAGCAATTCGTTTTTTTTCTCTAATAATTAACGCATTTGCTACGGTAGCCTAGTGGTTCAGGCATGCGGCTGTCTAGCGGCGGTCGTGGGTTCGAATCCCGGCTCGTACCAATGACTTTTTCGGAACTTATGTACGGAATATTTCCGGTTAGCTTTTCGGTGAAGGAAAACATCGTGAGGAAACCGGTCTAATCCCAATAAGGTCTAGTTTTCCCTCTGGGTTGGAAGTTCAGATGGCAGTCGCTTTCGTAAAACTAGTGCCTATGCCAAATCTTGGGATCAGGTGTCAAAGCGGACCCCGGGCTCCTTTAGGGGCACAACCGGGAATAAAGCTAGGAGGATGATGAATTAACGCATTTGCTCTCGGAAATCAGTTCATGTGGTAAATTGGAAAAGAAATGTGGAAATGTTTTCGTGGCTTGGCGGAGTACTAAATCGAAGTCGGTTAAAACTTTGTTTTTAAAGTAAAATATCAATCATAATGTTTAAGAACATATTGTGTAATGCGCATACATTTGATGCGCATAAAATTATTTAAGCATACTTTATAATGGACATAAATTGGTTGCTCATAAAACAATTTAACTATACTGTAAAACGCATAAGCCTAATGTTTTTCTTACTTTGATGACTTAGTACAAAATTGCTCTCCAGAAGCAAGTAAGTTACAAAGTTCTCTTTTATGTTGGGTCACAGTGTAGCAAAGGGCGGTCAATATAAAAGTTTACAAACAAGTTTTTCCGCTCTTATAAAAAAAATGTCCTCGAAGACGAAAGTGAGAGCTTGCTCCCGCTTCTGTCTTCTAACCTATCCGTGATCCGAGTCGGTTTTGCCACTAATTCCCTGTTCCCTACTGCCTACGTGAAAACTTGAACTTTATACACCACTATCTTTGCATTGGTTGATCTCAGAGAAAAGTTTCTTTGACGCCCACCCTGCATGGCTTGATAAATGTATGACATTTACAATTATTACTTAAAATAATTATAATTATCACTAAATAAATGTATGATATTCTACATACATTATGGTTAAAACAATTATGGCTCCGTATAATTCTGACAGGGAACAATTAGGACATTTATGACACAGTATAATTTATTCCAAAAAGAAAATACATTAACTTTATGCGTAATGTTGTATGACTGTTGTATAAGTAGTTGTTATGCGACTAGACGGCCACCCGAACAAAACATTACAAATTAAATGTTTTTGAAGTGAAAGCTTGTTAAGCGGCGCTGTGCACTATTTGGGATGGGGATTTTTTTTTAAACTCACCGCAGATTTGTTTTTCGATAGGCCGTAAGATACGTAAGGTGAGAGACTCGGGATGAGGCTGGGGGGGGGGGCACATTGCTCGGTGGTCAAACTGCAATGTAGGCAAAACAACACACTAGTCATTTCGCGTTCTTAGGCAATCCGAGATCATCCGCATAAGTTTCTGAACGTAGGATAATGACCTCTCATTCTGTATAGAAAAGTTAACTTGGAACGTGACGGTCAATCGCGAGATCCAATGTAAATAATATTTGTATCGCTTAATAATATATCTAAGAGGAGACGCCGTTTATGCGGATTAAAAGTCCAACCAACAATTGGGCTTTGAAGCCCTTAACTTTGAAAAATAGAAATAGAAATTATTTATTTGTATAGACACAGTACAGGGATGTTTCAATATGTTACGGACATGTGTACCTAGCTTGCATGCAAGAGTGCAAATATGTAGGTGTCAATTAAAATTTAAAAAAAACATAAATTAAAATAACTAGGTACACTTTTTTATTTCCTGTGGACTTTGACAATGTTACAGGCAAGACGCGAGGCGACATTTCTGTAGGACCCTTCCGTGCCCAGCAGTAGGACGCATAGATTATATAATATCCTGATTATTGTACTGTCTAAACAGGATGGCATGACGTAAACTTTGCCCAACTAGCTCCCGGTCTACGCGCGCATCTGAGTTTCCATTACACTTCCATTGCGATTCCGTTCCATGAACGGATTTGTTCTTAAGGAAATAAGTCTAAGCGACAGCTTATACGATAAGATAATAATGGAGAACTGTCTTTATAGTAAGTAGTAGAAACAATATTTTGCTATATTCTTTATGGATAGCGTGAGGGCCGGGACCTAGGCAATAAGTATGATTTTGAACATATTGGAATAATCTATCTACAATTGTCTGCAGCTCTTCGGAAAATGGTCCGAAATCAATCTAAAATGGTACAAAGGCCTTTTGACGATAAAAGCGGACTGACATCGTCGGACCAGTATCTAAACCCGCTGGGCCCACGCAGCCGCGCAGGACCCGGCAGGAGCGTGCCCATGCGGACCCAGGTGCACCGCGCAGCGCGACCCGTCGGGTCTCTAGGGCCCTCTGTTGACATTGGCCACGGGAAATCTTACACCCGAATCAAGACAGCGCCATCTGAAAAATCCCCACTACTCGAACTTAGATCGGTCAAAAACGTATATTTAAACACCTCCAAATCCGTGCCACAAAATTTTGACTTGTATTTCTATGATCGAAATAGAAAAAAGAGCAATATTAGTACCAGTCGGGGAAATTTACAAGGCGTCCGTCAAATACCTTTTGCCATTTTTCCTCCAGTAGACGATAATAACCTGCAAACCATTGAAACTACAACGCATACGAAAGAAAGTATTGTCATTCCTAGTCCTGAAAATATGGGAAGACCTGAATCTGATGATACTCTCCTTGTAAAAGGAATATTTAGGGCTAAAGCGGAATCAAGTATCAAACCTACTAAATATGAAAACACTGAAGAAGTGAAAATCGATTTTGATTCCCAAAAAGTAGACTATTTGATGGAAATATCCAGCTCGGATTCGCCCGCTCATGGGGGCTACAATATGTCAATTGAGGGAACTCATATATGTGCGTTCATAAAAACTATGACTTCAAATATTGATGCGCAAAAGCGTTTTGCCGAATTTGATATTGAGGTAATTATTTGATATACTTAGTAGCATTTATGCACCTTTTAATATTCTTTAGTTATAAATGCATGATTAATAAACAAAGTGTGGCCTGTTAAAGGAGCAATATCTACATTACAGGTAAATCCAAATTGCCCTATGTAGGTAGGTATGTAAGTTTCAGCAATAGCGTCATCAATAAGGTGAGTAGGTATCTAAAATGAATTATCGTTTTATAGATTGTTCACGGCCATACTTTGTGTTTATAAGCACATCAGCTTTGTGAGATAATATACTTACAATAAATATTAATTTAAAATTAAATACATTATACAAGTACGAGTATCTTTCGACTTTAACGACGCTTCAAATTATTTCCTCAGCCTCCTTGGATGACAAAAAGGCATTTTTGGAACAATATTTTCAACAGTCGTTACGAATTTCTCATGAGAAATTCAAAATGGCCCCCCTTGAAGGTATGTAGTAAAATTAATTACATGTTATGCCCACACAACAAATTAGAGCGTTTCTCAAAAAAAATGCCACTACATTTTTTCGGATATTTTCTGCAACTTTTATGTTATTTCTACTCAAAATCACGATGTCTTTCCATCCCAATAGGAGAAAAAAAGTGTCCCAAAATGTTCATACATTTTTGAACTTTCCTATTGTGTTACCACCATACAAAGTGTATGGTAAATGGTAACACAATAGGAAAAATATCTTTGGGACAGTTTTTTGTCCTACCAGGGTCGAAAGAACTCCTGATTCTGAGTGGAAATAGTTAACATAAAATTCCTATAAGTACAATTAATAATAGTGGCATTTTTTTTGAGAAACGCTCATTAGTCTCTGTATTTATTAACTAAAACTCAAATTGTAATTTAAGTTGGCATTCCAGCATTCCACTAAAGTATATACTGGAACTTGGAAGCCAGGCCCCTATTTCACCAACTTGACAATTGTCACCTGACACTGACAATTCGCCATACATTGTTTGTTCTAGAAGTTAAGGTGGTCGCTAGGTTACTTGTGGATCCAGCAATGTACGGAGAATTGACGTTGTCAGGTGACAATTGTCAAGTTGGTGAAATAGGGGCCAGAATGCAATCCTACTAATATTAAAAATGCGAAAGTTTAGATGTTTGGATGTTTGTTACTCAATCACGCATAAACGGTTGAACCAATTTGGATAAAACTTTGCATGAAGATTGTTTATAGCCTTGATTAAAATATAGGATAGTTTTTATCCCGGGTCCACGCAGACGAAGTCGCGGGCGGAAGCTAGTATGACATAAATGTGTTAGAGTAAATAGGTAGCGTATTATCTAGTTTTTTTATTCGTTGGATTTATAGCAGTGCCGTTAGTGGTACCTAACTAGAGGCAATGCCGTACCTAAAACTAATAATCCTTAAACATTATTTCAGATAAGATACATAACATGCTAGCTAGAGTATTTTTTATTTTATTTTGGCTTTTCCTTTGCCTTGAACCTTCCGACTGCCTCAGTAGGAACTCGGAAATGATTTTTTTCGAGTGTGACATACAGGATGAAATATTATTCACCGTTCAAATTTTGGGAGGACATTCGGTGGGTCATCTCGATCAAAATTGATCAAACAAGTTGTATCCAAATCGCGAAACAATAATCAGCTGTTCCATTCCATAAAACGGTGTGAGCTCATATGTATGGAACAGCTGGTTTTTTTTTCGCAATTTGGATACAACTTATTTGATCAATTTCACCATCCCAAAATTTTAACGGTGAATAATATTTCATTCTGTATATATTGGTAAGTCTATTCCGTTTGCATAAGCCGCCACGCAGCCTAAACTGTTTTTTTTTTTATAGATTTATTTAACTTCACTGGTTTTGTGCTTAACTATATTCCTATAAAATTATTTATTTTGTGTGCAGAATCGGATTAGAATAGATACACCCCGTTCAGTGTTCCCGTGAATTTCGGAAGAGTCGACTTGAATATAGGGCTGAGGGTTTTAACAGAGATGGGGGTTAGTATCAACCTTTCACTGCAAAATAGACATCACACTTTCTCCATTGTTAAAGTTACAACTTTAGCAAGTTGCCCTGAAAATTAAATTTTACCTGCTCTGCCTTTTGGAACATACTTGGATGATTGGAAATTTACCGTAAAGCTTCGTATACAGCCCACACCACGGCACTTTTCCATTTAATTTTATACGTAGGTTAACGAATATTGGCAATTGGTCTTATTAGATTATTATAAATTAGCTTACTAGCCCCACTGACCCCCTAGAACACTAAGTTTTATGTCGGACATAAAGCATTCGTCCCTTTCTGGCAAATATACGAGTGCGAGAGGGACGGATGCTTTATGTCCGACATAAAACTTAGTGTGCTAGGGGGTCTGGTGTGTACTCGTATATGTAGAGTCGACCTCCCCGTTTCGCAAAATATTTCGGCACACTGGCTCTCCTCTTATTACATTTTAGCCTGTGTTTATATAGTGATCATACTTACCTAGTATACGATCATGCTAGATCCTACTAATATTATAAATGCGAAAGTTTAGATGTTTGGATGTTTGTTACTCAATCACGCTTAAACAGCTGAACCGATTTGAATGAAATTTTGCACAAAGATAGTTTATAGCCTGGATTAAAATATAGGATAGTTTTTATCCCGGGTCCAGGCGGACGAAGTCGCGGGCGGAAGCTAGTCCCTTCCCTAGTAGCATTTTAAGTTGGCCCCACGTTGGGCCATTGATCACCGAGTTGGCCCAACGAAATGCCAACGAAAATGCTGCTAGGGTTATAAATATGTTTAACTTCGGATCTGGTAATAATTATTTCAAACGTAACGTAATACTAACGTGTCTTATTGATATTTTTTTCCTTCAAAGGTTATACTGATACCTCGCACACACGTGTATACTATTTGGAAGAACACGTTTGAGCATTACAACAACAACTCTGCAAACAAAATACTTTCTAACGTCGTGAAAAAAATGAACTTCTATCCTAATTTAACTTTTACCTGGAACGAAATATCCCATTTAAGTGAATGGTGGAAAAAGACAACGAACAAAAACCGTGCGGTAGGTGTTTCATGTATTGTACATTATACATATATATATAAGTGTGTAGGTATCCTTATCTGAGTTTATAAGGTACATGGAAAATCAAGACATTTATAATAATGTCGATAAATAGGTATCAATGTACCAATAAATACTGCCAAGAAAGAAATTAGGAGATGATTAAAAACTACTTTTATTGAAAATATCGCGTTCTAATAAGCGGAGTTCTGTCTAGATTAGGAAAGAATAAGGACTTATTTCCAGACGATTGTTCATCTAATCTAATAAGATAGCTTAAAAATACCTCGATAGAAAAAAAAACAACTTTTGTCTTTATTTTCCCTTTTTTAACTCTGCCTTCGCTAAAAATACATTATTTTACGACACAATCATGTTCACCTATACCATGGTATTTTACATCATCTAAAATCTCACTTAAGGGGTTCACGCGCTTTTTGACTAGTTTTGACGAGTTTTGAGTTGATATTGCTTCGTCATAACTATAGATATTTTTTGACACAAACGCTTCTCGGTTCTTCAATCCTTTATCTTCATTTGCACGAGTAAAAAATAACCTTATTGGCGTCTCTAACAACCCACGAGAGATTTTTATTTTTAACTCATTTTCACAAAAGTTACGTCAAAAAAACTGGTCTTTTGGCCTTACATTGCCAAAGTTTGGTGTCATATATCTCGCAAACTGGCAGTTTTTAAGTAAATATGGAATACTATTTCAGTAAACCTCGTTGTTAATACAATAAGCCATAAAAATCACGAAAAAACGGACAGGTACAGATCGAAGGTCATTAGGAGCTGGGAGCCCCTAAATGAAAACATGAATAAAACTTCACAGTGTTTATCGAAACTTGCCTAAACAAGCCATTCTCGAAGTGTCGCATCTCTTTTTCTCGTGCACGGAAGGCATAGGCGTGTCTCACACAATGGTCAATGGGGCGTGGTTTTTATGAATAAACTCAAATCAAAGCATCCCCTGAATGTGGGAAATTATAGAAGGTACCCACACCCACACTTGGAAGTTCTCATAATAACTCGTAAGATGATCCTGCAGACAATCTCGGAGACGGGGATTCCCAGTAAAAAATGCGTTGACAGTTCTCTTTCTCTCTCTCGTTGACACATCTCACAATACAGCCGTCGTATCCTATGATTTTTCAGTGTCACCTTATTGAGTTTTAGCTAGCTTAAATCGATAGCCATAAACCATTTTTATTGAAGGTTGCTAAGTAACTAAATCGATTGTATGCTTGTGTAGATACGTTTTAATTTGGCTAAATAAATCGGTTGCCAAGCTGCTTAAAAACCTGTTTTTTTTTACAATTCTAAATACTCGTAATATACAGGTTGTCCAGTGCTAGATTAAGTTTTGAACAGTTTGTTTTTGGAAACTGCTAGAGACATAGAAATGGGTGTTATGCTATTTTGAACATTGCGGATGTTTTTTGACACTATCTAACGTGAGTCAGTAGATGAGTAGAATCATGCTTTTACGCCATTCATGTTTAAAGTGACCTACTGGAATCTAATCTCTATTCTAAATTTAAAAAATAAGCCCTTTTTGTTTTTACGGTTTTTGAAATAAACATTAGTTGTTACTGAGATTTTGAGAATTCGAGAATAATGCATGAGATCCTTTTGCTGAGCCAAAAAAATACTTTTGGGTGTAATTTTAGAGAAGCTCATTAATTGACCCTATTTTTTTTCAAATGCAGCGGGTTCTCATCTATAATGAAAGAAATTGATTAATGAGAATAAGTGAATCATTTTTAGACAATATGTTGAAGGTGACTCTTTCTTTAATCGAAACATGGTTTCAATAAGAAAATGCCACAGTGACGTCATCATTGATTACAGTCAGGAGCATTTTTGAAAAACCTTACACCTTCGTCTCGTCCCCTGGCCCTCAAGAAACTGCATAATCTCAATGCGTATGGTGTTTTAGAGCACTTTTAAAGATATCATCAAAAAAATGTGGATACTAAAAAATTACGGAATAGAAGGAACTTAGCGAACTAAACGTGATTTTGAGACGCCGATTTACAAAAAACTTACGTATGGTTTCAGGTCGTATGCGTACAAAAGTGTGTTTGACATTAATAAATGGGGTTAAATATAATGACCACCAAAAAATGATTTGATGAAGACTGAGCGAGTCCCAGAAACGAAAGCGGGGCTCCGTCAATTTAGGAAATTATTTTACTATATTTGGGTTAGCAATGATTTATTAGGATATCATTTTCTTTAATAGGATTAAGGTTGTTATTTCACATGAAAATGGAGATTAAATTTTGGTGATCATTTACTAATTTTGGGTTAGCAATGATTTATTAGGATAGCGTTTTCTTTAATAGGATAGTAAGATGTTATAATTTGGATTATTATTTCACATTAAAATGAAGATTAAATTTTGGTGATCAGTAACTATTTTTGGGTTGACAATGATTTATTATGATAGCATTTTCTTTAATAGGATAGTAAGATGTTATAATTTGGGTTATTATTTCACTTTAAAATGGAGATTACATTTTGGTGATCATTTACTATTTTCGGCAGTAAAAAGTGTTTTTGTGGCGTTATAGTTTACTATATCTGGTGACCCGTTTAACATGCCTTAAGAAAAATTAAGTCGCCTTAATCGTAATAAATAAATTTGTAGAGAACAAAATTCTTAGTTATTTTTTTATTAATTATCAAAAAAAAACAAGGTTTACAGGACACCCTGTACGAACCTTGTTTCACTTATGAATATCCATCCCAAACCATAGTACTTGTGCATTACAAGTCGTAGAACGTAGTCGTCCACATACATATCGAAATGGAATACAAAATATTTCACTTTATATGCTGGAAAAAAACTACAATTATTTAGTTCTAAAAATAATACTATATGGTGATTTTACGTATCTTTTTAGATCAAAAGCTATTGATTATTTAATTTATATTTTAGCGTTGTTACGTTGTATGGGCGTTATTATAATGTGACATATAAATCAATTCTTAGGGTACGATTGGTAACAAATCAACAGAAAACTGGTGATTATGGACAGTTATTGTCAAAAAACGGTCAAGTGCGAGTCTGACTCGCGCACCGAGGGTTCCTTTAATTCTAGAAAAATATTACAACGCGTACTAGAAGGTACCGTCACGGGTACAGCGCCATCTATCGGTGCATTCTATGAACAACTAACCTTACCACATGGGTTAGCCTTGTTTAAGTTTAGTACAACTATTTCAAATTGCTAGCATGACCCGTTCCCAGAATATTAAATATTCTGGGAACGGATAATTTTACAAATTCGTTTGCGAGAGATTGGGCTTTAAAGCCCCAATTTTTTTTTAAGTCATGTTGCTCCCTGTCGGCTATAGGGCTACTTCTGGGGATGTGAAAAAATCGTGGCAGTAGTACATATAATGAATTCAAAAGGAAAACTATCACGGCTAAGTAGGCATAACTAGTTCACGAGTAGTAGTCGACCAACTTAAAATGTACTTAGAAGGGCCAACTTCGTACAAATCAGCCGACACAACCGCACCATTTAGTTGGCGCGCGCGTGTCGATGTAATTTAACTAAGATAGACAGACAACTACGGAACCCTACACGGCGCGTGGCTCGACACGCACATGGCCGATTTTTACCTTTTTGTTAAGAACCCCAAAAAGATTGATGATTAACTTGAAAAATTGTAAACAGCATATAGCATATACATAAGTATCTTGTTATCAGTCAGATTTATTCTATTATTATATGTATAGAGTAATTATTTAGGCCTGCATTTCATTCTACTGTAATCTAATTCACAGACTCTTCGAAAATTTGTAAAAAGCGGAAGGCTTGAGATAACTACCGGAGGTTGGGTAGAAACTGACGAAGCAACTACTCATTTATTTGGACTTGTCCATAACCTGATTGAAGGTGAAGAAGAAATATTTTTATCTTATGAGTAAATACCTACCTATAATTGAAATTAAAAACGGGGGTACGTAACGGTTGCCATGTTTCCAGGACATCAGTGGCTCGCGGAGCAGTTGAGCTACGCCCCCGACGTAGCGTGGCTGACCAACAGCGTCACCCACAGCCCCACTATGGCCTATCTGCTGGCCATGTCCAGCGTTACTAAACTAATCTTCACCAATGTTCACTTCTCCTGGGAAGAGTATTTTGCAGAGTATCAAATAAGCGACTTTGTCTGGGTTCAAAATTGGGTTAGTGAAGGATTTTTTTCATCCGAACTTAATGAACTACTAAAAAGAATCGGCAAAGATCGTTATCCAAGAAATTCAGTTCTTTCCCATTATTTACAGTTTAACTCTGATGGGTTTGAAGCTTGTGGGCCAAATAGACGAATGTGCGCCACTGATTTTAATTTTTTTAAACAGTCGCAACAGTGGGATGTAACTGAATACAACATCAAAGATAAATCCGAATTAATTCTCGAGCAGTATTCTAAAACAGGGACTTTAACATCCCATAACGTCATTATTGCTCCAATTGGAGGACCGAATCACTTCGTAACTCAGGATGAGTTTGATTATCAGTACAATAATTATAAAAAAATTGCTGATTTTATTAACGTAAATCGAGATATATATAAAGCAACTGTTGAATTCGGCACACCAATAGATTATTATAAGTCAGTGTTTCAGAGGAATTTGAATTATCCAAGTTTCAAAGGCGATTTTTTAAATTTTGCTGATGTGGAGAACGGCACCCCTGCCTACTGGACAGGGTTTTTTACGTCCAGGCCTCTGCTTAAAATTTTACTTAGGCGTCTTCAAGCTACCATGAGATCAACGGAAATTTTATTTGCGTTCGCGGTAACGGGGTTTAAAAATAGTATCCGGCCTGTTGATGTTTTAGATATGATTGAACTTTTGACTAAAAGCAGAGAGACCGTTGCCCGATTATTAGATCGTAATGTGATAAGCGGTACCCTCTCGGCTAACGTGCTCCGATACGTGCATGAGAAGATCTTAACGACGGCGAAAGATTGCTGGAAGATACAGGAACTCATGGTTACCTTACTCACTACTAACAAAACAAGAAAATACCCTTATGTCAGAAAGTATGTCTACAGAAATGGTGAATTTATATCAGTGTTTAGAACAGTCAGTCCTGGAGATAACATTTTAGTGTTTAATTCCTTGAGCCATGAGAGATACGAGATAATAGAACTATTTACAAAAATGCCGAATATCAGAATTATTAATCATAGCAAAAAAGATGTCACGGTTCAGGTGAATCCGGTGTGGAAATACGATTCTAAAAATGGTATAGTGATATCTAAACGATTTTTTAAAATAGTTTTCGCTGTTCTTATCCCTCCGTTGACGATTGAACTATTTAAAATAAAAGAATCGTCTGTAACAACGCTCAATGTAGCCGCTATATATTGTGTTAAGTGTATTGTAGAAAAAGACGGTAATAGCAGATCGTATTTCCCGTTTCATATTCAACCTCTTGAGAAGGGGGATATCCAACTAGAAAATTATAAGCACCGACTTGTATTTGATGGTACATCGGGTTTCTTAAAAACTGTTGTCGAAAAAGAAAGTAATACGGAAAAGCCGCTTTTAATCGATTACGGAGCGTTCAGGAGTTCGTTCATAAATTCAGGGGTATTTTTATTTAACACCAATGCGACGACACCAGTCCGTGATATTTTGAAGCCATATAGAACAGGATTGAAATCAAAAATATTTATCATCTTAACTGGACAACTGACGACAGAATTTACTGCGGTGTACGGACGACTGTTGCATCATACTATTAAAATATTTAATATACTCAACAGCCCCTTGTCAAGCGCAATTTTCATCGAGAGTAAGATAGATTTAGACGTTTCGCCAAAAAACAGAGAAGTTGAATTATTTATGTCAGTACAAACAGATATTAGTAACGGCTATCCTCCAGAGTTTTACATAGATAACAATGGATTTCAATACACCCCTCGAACCGTCAATACAAGTAAACGTATTGAATCTAATGTGTATCCTATGACGACACACAGCTACATACAAGATCGTAAGCAACGATTAACTATTATTACTGACCATGCAAAAGGAGTGACTGCACTCCAAGAGGGACAGCTAGTGTTGATGTTGGATAGGAGGGTCCTCTACGACGACGGCCGAGGTACCGAAGAAGGGCTGGCTGACAGTGGCGCATCATGCCAGAGACACTATATTCTACTTGAGAATTTCATCCGAACACCTCAAAATGAGCCGGTAACACATCCTGAAACTGTGCAATTACCCAGCTTCAGGGCGAATTATTTATCAAACACCTTCAATTATGACATAGATATTTTTATAATAGAGAAGGACGAGGCGGAGCATTGCTTATACGCTTTTATTCCTTTAATAAGGGCGACATTTCCCTGTGACGTGGCTTTACTAAATTATAGGGCAGTATTGGACGGTATGACAGGAAAGCCGTCATCTTTGAATGTGGCTTTGATGATTTTACACCGACAAAGCTTCACTTGCCGGATCAATTATGAGGCGCTGGTTAATTGTAACGTGGACCCTAATTTTTCTATAGAGAACGTTCTTAAAACCGCAAAAAATATTTTTAAAACTAATTTAGCTGGTACGAATAAAGGAACTCGTTTGGATTATGTAAATATAGATAATTTTCGGCCTATGGAACTGTTACCGCTACGCATACACTTGTGAACGTGGCAGTATTTCTCCACCCGGGTCTTCTCTTAATGTATTCCGTAATTCCGTACCCAATGCTATCCCTACTTTAATAATGCTATAGTTTCGTATACTACCTATCTACTTAAAGTTTTATTTTTATATCTATCAATTGCCATGATTATTATATTTTTTTATTGTTAAGAAGTGTTACTTGTCGAAGGAATTTTGATAGATACCCTTAGTTACAAACTGTCGGGTCTGTTTTGGTGGTTGAATCAGTCCTACCTATAGTGCCATATACCGTGTTAGAAATAGAAATATGTAAACCCTTACCGGTTTTTGGTTATGACCAATTTTATATACAAATCGCAAACTTGTTACCTAGCTAGATCCTGTACCAATGCTGTTAAATAAAAAACGGGCCAAGTGCGAGTCGGACTCGCGTCGCAAGGGTTCCGTACATCACAAGATTTTAAACATTTTTTTTACTAACGGAGCGTTTTTGACGTTTCATAAAAATAAGCTGATTAGATTTTTGTCAAATACCTTATTAAGTCCGACTCACGCTTGACTGCACACTTCTAATAGGTTTTCCTGTCATCTGTAAAAATAAAAAAATAAAAAAGTAGGTATATTTTAGATGCACACAATGAGCTCTTTCATTTGATAATATATGTAACACGATAGTATATGCAAAACTTTATTTTATAATTTTCTCATTTCCCCCCCAAAAGTGGCCGCCATGTTTAAAATTCATTTGTTTGCGTTACATGTTCCTCTTTGGGTCACAAACTTACATATGTGTACCAAATTTCAACGTAATTGATTCAGTAGTTTCGGAGAAAATAGGCTGTGAAGGCCGTCCTTTACAGTCCGTACACACACGTCACACCTGTCCGTACAGACAGACGCACGAGTGATGCTATAAGGGTTCCGTTTTATCCTTTTGAGGTACGGAACCCTAAAAATGAATACAATTATGATTTCAGTCGACTTTCCCCATTTGCTGTGCCAAGTTGCCAACTTACCGCGCACGCGCAGAAAAACTATGAGTTGTCATAAACAGGTTAGCAACCGTTGAAGTAACGGCGCTATACCATCGCCGTTGTAAAGAAAACTAGGTACATCCGAAAAAAAAAACATATGGTCTAAGAGCTAGCGACCAAATCGGTCATGTAGCTTCAGCTGTATTGAAACTCCGTTAGCTACTTCCCTGAACAACCTTTTCCGATAATCTTCGCGGTGGCAGCCCGCGGGCGGTGGGTGCGGGTGTAGTGGGGTGGGGGAAAAAAAAAAGCTTTTTTCTGACGCGAGATTAATTAATATGTAAGCCCCAAAAAATAGCCATGCAAAAATATCGGTTTTTTTTCGATACCTTTCCTCCGG
Source organism: Epinotia bilunana (assembly GCA_947049275.1). NCBI lineage: Eukaryota > Metazoa > Arthropoda > Insecta > Lepidoptera > Tortricidae > Epinotia > Epinotia bilunana. The sequence goes on along the minus strand of OX346252.1, from coordinate 30,968,555 downwards.
CGCGCCTCACTCTAAGCTTTATATCTGCATACATCTAGCAACTATATGAAGTTTGGTGTCTTTTTCGTATAATTTGAGGATGAAGAAATCATTTTTGTGACTAAATTTTCACTCACCCATACAAAAAATATGAGCAATTCTAAATTTAAAAAAATCTACACTTTTTTTTCGAAAATCCTCTACAGAATTAAAACTATGAGGATGGAGATGGGCCGTGAATACCCCTTCTGTGGAGCAGACTTCACTGTTGGGTAGAGAATAAAATATAAAATGTATCAGCTCAGCTAGCACGATAGATTTTATGATCTCGTTTACGGCCCAATGTACCAAAACGTTAGGTAAAACAAGACCATAAAACCTCTCATGCTAGCTGCCCAGAACAGGATTTAGGTAGGCAACCCATTACAGTCGGGGGTGTATATATATATATATATATATATATATATATTATATATATATATATACCTATCTATTTCTAATATCATTCTTAGAGCATTATTCATATTTTGTAGAAATTACTGGTCTGTGCTGTGCCTAACTAATTAATTAATATTAAGTATATTTAAACGATAAGCATGCCATATAAAATATTTATTAATACAGTTGCTCATAAAGCTTTACGTAGCTCTGTTTAGCGTGCGGAAAGTTGGTTTTCGCGAACTAGTGCTTTTCACTTTTCCCACTCAATAACTGTAGGTACAAATTGTACCACTAATTATTATGTCAATAAAAAAAAAAGATAGAACTGTATTAAAAAAATGTTTTTTGAATAACTTCATGAAATGATGTTACAGAATTAATAATATGAGTTTCGAATTCCTTACTTGTAGTTGTTCTTATTTTTTCGCAACTGTATTAAATATTTTACATTATTCCTTTGTATTACTTAATTATCACCTTTCATTATCAGTGTCCCGCTTCACATTACACTGTTCTGAAAAAAGCATCCTGAATGAGGTAGGAAGCTAATTCTGGAAGGTTTAATCGCATTTAGCTATTAAAGATCACACTGCAAAATTCCATTACACCTTCCTGAATTAGCTTTCTAAATGTACTGGTACACATGCTGTTTAGTAGCATGCTTGTTTGAGCATACTCAATTAATAATAATTAATAGCATGCTATTTGCATTTATAAATATGCAAATAGCATGCTATTTACTGGCAACTTTACATTAAGAATCAGAATCAAATATTTCAGAATCAGAATCAGAATCAAATATTGATTCATGACACAACACAACAAAACACGCAGTGTCATGAAATGGGCCCAACTCCGCATGATGCTGGCTTTGCAGCCCGCGCTGGTCTTCCGTTGGGTCCATCTAGTGAGGACACGGAACGTAACATAAAACATGGTAATAATAACAAAAGTAAAACTAAAATAAAAAACTATTGACAAATTAAAATAAATAAACAAAAAGAAATTAATAATTGAAAACAAAGAAAACAAGCAAACAACGAAAACACATCAAGTTACAATAATAAACTACACCGTCAGTAGAAGCCTTTATTTTGTGCGATCCGTGAACGCATCCACCCTATTTCGCCCGCACGCCTTCATGTCATTTAGTATTCTGAGGGGCTACCGCGAAACAAAAACGAACTTTGTTCGTGTATCTTCCTCTCTGTCGCTCGAACTAGCAAGTGCGACAGAGATGGAGATGCACGAACGAAGTTCGTTTTACTTTCGCGGTAGGCCCTCTGTTAGTGTCGATTCGATATAGTGCAGTAATTTGTTCTTCATGCAGTGGACCTGCACGGCTAGCACGCGACGGCGCGCGAGCTCTCGATTTTTCTCGCACTATCCATCTCTCTCTTATTAGAACACTTAGAAGAAGAGGTACAGTCAGCGTTTGGAAACTCTTTTATAATGAAAAAATGTACGGGGATGAAGTCCCATTGCAGCCAACCTAACAAAACAGAATACATGGACCTAATATATACTCTAATACAGAATATTAGATTGGCAATATTTTCTTTACGTTGGTAGTAGACACAAGAGAATCTTAAAACAATGTATGAAGTTCCGCCTCTTAAAACGTAGTGGTTATAATTCTCTTTGGGTATAGTGCGATAAAAATCGAGAGTATGTCACGGCCGTCGTGTGCTAGACGTGCTGGGGGGCTAGTACGCTAAGTTTTATGTCGGACATAAAGCATTCCTCCCATTCTGGCAAATATGCGAGTGCAAGAGGGACGAATGCTTTCGTCGGACATAAAACCTAGTGTGCTAGGGGGGCATGCCATCATAATTTATGGATATCGATAACGTTGCGTACTAATATTATCGACATCGATAATATTAAGTACTACATCCCTAATCCCATTCGTGTCATTATGTTGGTACGACTTACTTCCGTATTGGACTTTTTAATTAATGTGGTATGGCAAAATAGCTAAACATCTATTGTTATCACGCCAAAATCAAATGACAATGTCACTGTCCACTGTCATCCAAAACTTAGTTCGAAGTCCCCTCTTAGAATGTAGTGGTTATATTCTCTTTGAAATATAGTATAGTCACCTTGATTTGGTTGGAAGCACAAACTAATAATAATAAGAGATACTAACGTGTTGAAAGCCGTGCTTCCGACAGTGGGTGGCGGTCAATAGTGACAGCTAATCCAGCTAATGATAAGTTTGGGCATATTCATTAATTTATCACCCTCAAACGGATAGTTACGGATAGTAACAAAACCGACAGTCAATGTCAATCGCATACATTTAGTAACAAAACCGACAGGTTAGACGTGACTTAAACATCACTTTAGTTAACCTTAACCTGCCATTTTTTTTGTAACTCCCCGTTTACTATGGTCCGACGCGGCCAGTGTGATGTGGGCTTTATGAATAATCGTCTTTTTTTCATGACTGCTGAGAAGTGTTGGAGAAATTAAAACTATATTTTACAACAGCAGCAAATCAAATAAATATGGTTTCAGCAACCGAAACGTGACTGATAAATCAAGGACTCGCAAGTGGCAACACTGCATTCACCTTGTCTGTCTTTATAGTCCAAAATGTCGAATTCACATTCAGACCTGTTTGACGTGTAAAATGTAACATATTTTTTTCTACTATACTATGATTTAGATAGTCGTAATAGTTTTACTTCAAGTATTTGTGACAAGAGTAAGACAATCTTTTGGTTAGTTAATTAACAGAACATTAGCACAAAGGTACAGTGGACTGATGAGGTTTAGATGTGAAGCAAGTAGTTTACCTTCCATGTAGCATTTTCGTTATTTGTGCTTAACCCACCCTCGTTTTGCTGTATCCAGGCTGCGATGGGTTTACTCATTTCAAAGATATGGAGTCTATTCGGAAACGAAGGTAATTATTTTGTTCTTTCATATGACAATGTTGTAGTAATACTTGTCTTGCTAAACAATACTAAAGCGAGTCAATTTTGTAACACAGGATACATGTCAATAAGCTACCAATACATATTTTAAATATGATCGTGTTTATATTTAGTGGTCAAATAAACAGTCCACTAACATGGTTACAGAGCACAAGTTAGTGTTGGTTGGACTGGACAATGCAGGGAAGACCACGATCCTGTACCAGCTGCTGCTGGGCGAGGCGGTGCACACGCGGCCCACGATCGGCTCCAATGTGGAAGAGGTTGTGTGGAAAAACCTGCGGTTTGTCATGTGGGACCTAGGCGGCCAACAGAGCTTGCGCTCTGCTTGGAACACATACTACACTAATAGTGAGGTAAATATACATTACTCTAGCACACTATTGTGATAAAATGTGATGCACTTTTCAATATTGCCAGTACAGCAGTAGCAATCTATCCTTATTGATAGCAATGCACTACATGAGTTGATTGGTGATATCAGAACTCTTTAATTTACAGCAAAGTTTTACAGTCTATGCTGCACTTACTCCAGTCTATAGTTATTGGTTGCTAGTAAATTAACTTGGATATTAAGGTACTTTTCTACAAACAAGGCACTCAAAAATCTGCAATACTGTGCTGTAATGTCATTTGTTAGCCAATCAGGCCTCATAGACCACAGAATATGCTAACTTCTACCACTTTCCTTGTTTTTGGTTTGTTGGCTTAAGATTGAATGTGTACGGAAGCCATATGTATGATATATTGGAAGCCAAACAAGGTGTAGCTTGAACATTTTTTTGGGCATGTTTTACTGCCAATATTTTGATGAATATTCAATTGAATAAATGACTTAATCAATGAACCCTTTATTCTGAACTTGTTATTTTAACTATCAAGTTCATTAACATCATGGAATATCTCCTAAGTCCAGTGTGCCTCTTGCCATAGAACAATCAATATTAAAGTAATTAGCATTAGTAATGACATATTTTGCATCATTTATCTAAGGAGAGATAGTCTGTATATATATTTTAAGGCCCTACAGACTGGCAGTGCTACATGTGTAGGTTAGTAGAATAATTCATGTACATATAAGATGTGGCATCTCAACTGTCTTATTACCAGGATATAAAATTTAGCAGGGCTGGATTTGAAATAAATGGTCCATAATTTTGCTGCAATGCTGCGAATGTTAAATAAAACTAAAAACAGCTGCAATAAACTTGGCCTATACTACTATGAGACATTCATGACTAAGTTATTTAGTTTTGTTAGTTTGGCAAAGCAGATACTTAGATATTTAGCAAAGATAAATTTATCATATCTTGTTAAGATATTAAGTATAGATATCTGATCTTGAATATTGTTATACTTTATAGTTTGCGTGTTTTAGCTAGAACTAGTTGCACTGTGCGCTTTGCGGTTTCGCTTAGTAGTCTCGAAATGCTAAGCAAAATGACTTGTGACGAGTTTTTAGGTTAGGATGCATCAACCACACTTAACCGGCTGGTAAGTGTTAAATATATTACAAATATGGCGCTGGTAGCTGTCATCCCACTAAAACTCTCATGCTTCATATACATTTTAACTTGTGCAGTCATGATTTAACTGATGAAGTCTCATGAACTCGTGATGATAATTTCTGATTATTTTACATACTGTTCTTCATTCTAATAATACACTAAAAAAGTAAAAAACAGATATTATTCATATATTTTTCTATAAAAAGAAAGTATATGGTGTGGTCGACTGGTAGAGAATGCCATTTGGCATTAAGTCCGCCATTTGTACATTATTTTGGCTTTGTGTAATAAAGTTTAAATAAATAAATGTTATGGCACATATTCCGACGTCAGTAAAATCAATCAAACGATTACCGACACTACGGTTTGAAGTCTTACTTCTTGCCGTATTCATAAACGTCCCATAAACCTTTTTTAACTGAAATAGCGTTAATATTCGTTTGTCATTTTCAATCAACTTTGATATTTGTGTTAGAAAGAAAGGGACATTGACATAACACATTTTATGAATAAGGGGGTTTGTATTTAGACACAGCAGTGCTTTGTAATTTTATTATACTTTGTTTCTATTTGGCTACATACGTTTCAACATATTACAGTGCTAGACATGCGAGAGTTTTATTTAAATATTACCGAATAAATATAAGAAACAGGTGCTTATACATACAAGTTGCAGAAATGTACATAAATGTTTATGACCATAACAGTATAAAGTTTTGTACTGGGCTTGTTGCGACATCTGTGCGGTAATCACAAGTCGGCGCGCGAGCTGTGTCACCGCGAGATAGACTATCCGTTTCTTTCTAATTAGAACACTCGTACACCGTCTTGTGACAACCCTTGCTGGTGTGTAATAGGAAAATCTATGTGATTTATTCTGTTACGTACGTATGCTGGCAGCCATGACGATAACCGAAACTGAGGGTACCCGAAGTTCTCTTCAGGCATACCACCCACATATACCACCCATATATAACATGCCTTTCCCCCATGTCACCACTGCCACCATGTTTCCACTTAAGTCTTTATCACTACACATGCACAATAGAGTCTATCACTACACAATGTTGGAAGTCCTTAACCTACTGATTTATCAGTCTATTTAATTTTCTTAATTATCTAACAAATCGTCTAAAAGCCGGCCGTCAAGCACAGCGAAAATCGAACGTTGACCTTTGCACCTCCAACCAGGGGTCAACAACATTTTTATATTGTGTGCAATGAATTATGGCAAGTACCAGTACATCAACCAAATAAAAGGCAGTATTTTTTATATTACTGTAGAAATATTAATGTACCTATATAATAAATAATTCAAAATAATACCTATTACATTTTAAAAAGGCATTTTATTTGTTTTATTTTTATTGATTTTTATTATTCTCATTGCCACGTAAGACTGAGTCGGTTCCATGTTTTTAATAACACGAACTTTTAATAACAAAAACTTAACAACGGAAATAAACTCAACGAATAGTAACAAAAAAAGATAACAAACGTAACTTAAACAGCGATTTAACAAGTAAAGAGTCCGAGAACTATGTGACCACAAGCGCATCCCACTATAGAATGCTGCTTTAGAAAAATATTACAGTTCATGATCATGGGACCAATAACATTGCAAACAAAATAACATGTGCGTAAGATCCCGCCCGTATACCTGCGAGCCTAAGGTATACAATCTCTGCCGCCGGCGATCAAGGTTACTGAGCGAGCGTGAGGGCACTATTACTGTGCGCGTGCGACAGAGACAAGTAGAAATAGAGCAATGCTCGTTTTTCGCTGTGCTTGACGGCCGGCCTTTACACTATCGTCACTGTATCTTCTGTCATCCTCGCTACAGTCTTCATCTTCCTTACTTGTTACCTCTCCTAGAGCAATTCTCTTCCTAGGTGAGGCTGCTGACGGTGGGCTTTTACTTGACCTGGATCTTTTATAGTTTTTGTCTTTCCTTGTGCTCACTATAGCCGGAGCGCTTGCCACACAATCTTTTGGTTCTTGTGCCCCTATCATCTCTGCCCACTGGCTCGGTGAGGGGATTCTTAATGTGCCATATTTAAGTGGTCTTCTTCTTGGGGATCTGTTTGTGTCAACTTCTCACCCCCTTCACCTGGTAATTTTTCTAAGTGTATTTTTCAAAACCAATAGCTCCTTGCGACAGCCTTTGCAATCACAATTCCGTAGTGGTTACTGTGTAATTCCTGCAACACACTATGACGCAGTTTATGTGGTAAAATAACTCTACTTCCCCACAATAAACAATCACTACTCGGTTATCTCATTACGCCGTGTATAGAAATCTTTGAAATTTTCTTCCTCTTTCACGGGCCAACCGTTCCTAACCCAAAACAATGCTTTCGAGAACAACTCATCTGTTCTACTTAACTTGGCAACATCTTTTGCCGTCGTTTCCAGTTCTATTGGAGTTTCGTTTAGCAGTAAAACGTTTACTTCTTCGGCTTCATTGTCGTTGCTCTTCCCTTCAGGCGTCGGCCATCTGCTGAGAGCATTCTGACCTTCTGTGTACATATCAAATCATAGTAATAAGAGCTCAAAAATAACGCCCATCTTAACATCCGTGGAGATATCACATTAGGTATAGGCTTTTTAACCGACTTTGCAGCACTTGCACTGCGACCGGGATTTTTATCATTTTTTTTTTCAATATTTGTTACTTCCGTCATTGATGAGCCGATTCGTAATTTTTTTTTGTTTGCAATAATATAATTCCAGGTGGGTCCCATTTTTTTCAAAAATTCAATTGGATGATGGGATCCATGGGGAATTGATGGAACTCCTCAATTATATTAGGCACGCGTGTAGTGATTTTGGTATTTTCTATTATAACTCGTGTATTTACACCCGGAAATCATAAATTTGGTGGAGTGGAATTGATGATGAAGACCACAGATGACTTATGGAATTCCTCAATTATCTACTAAGTACAAAGGTATATCACAGATTCTGATAAGATTCCGTTGGAATAGCAAGTAATGAAGTGCCAAAGGTGATCCTTCTGGAATCGACGGAAGTCCTCAAATATTATCGGGTCACATACAGCGATTGGGTTTTTGTCTAATAATGGAATAATAATCAACGCATTTGCTCTCGGAAATCAGTTCATGTGGTACTTAAATTGGAAAAGAAATGTGGAAATGTTCTCGTGGCTTGGCGGAGTACTAACTACACCATGGTTACCATGGTTAGCACCATGCTGAGTCGGGGCCTTTTCGTGGACCCTGCTACTTTTACTTTACTGTGTTTTGTTTTGTATACCCATTGTTTTGTCCACGAATAAATGTTTTCTTACTTTCTTTCTTTAAATTGAAGTCGGTTAAAACTTTCTTTTAAAGTAAATTATTTGGGTCAAAAATACCCAGAAGAGGGTGGACCGAGCGTCCAAATATGTACTGATATAATTTTTTCAAACCGAATACTATATAGCTGCCGCTTCTTTATCGATCTGCGCATAATTTCGTTCGTGTTTGCCCATCGTCCTCGAAGCGAACATTATTGGCCTCAAGGAGCCGTCGTCCATTCTGTGTTCCAGGACAGCTCCCAACCCGTACTGAGATGCGTCACACGTCATCACCAGGGGTATAGTTAAATAGTAATGGATCAGTGTCACTCGTTGTTAGCATATTCTTCAACAATGCATAGTTGAAGAAGTATATACATATATATATTGCAATGTGAACGCCTGTTGACAATTCTTTGACTATGCCCACTCAGCCCCTTTTAGTAAAAGCCTGTACTACGGTTCTGCCACTGTCGCTTTCTGTGGAAAAAAACTATCATAGAAATTTAATAGCCCCAAGAATGCTTGTAACTCCTTAAGGCTCCTCGGTGCGGGGGTATTGGTAATCGCCTCAATTTTATCCTTACAGGGGAGCCCATCAGCATCAACTACAAAACCTAAGAATTGTACCTTCGCCGTACCAAATGTACACCTCTTTATTCACTCTCAAACCCGCATTCTTCGGTGTCTGTAACACCAGCTGCAGCCCCTCCCTGTGCTCCTGTACAGGCTTTCCACTAACCACGATGTCGTCCAGTAGGACGGCCGTACCGGCCAACCCCGCCAGTAGGTTGCTCATCATCTGCTGGAATATCCCTGGACACGCTTTCACTCCGAAGGCTAATCTTTTCACCTTAAACAGCCCTTTCGGAGTATTTAACGTTAACAACTTTGAAGTCGAATCATCCAATACCACTTGAGTATATTGTTCGAAATCTATTTTACTGAAAATGATTCCACCCTGCAGGGTTGTAAAAGCTTCATTTAACGTGGGTAATGGATACGTGTCCGTCTCAATAGCTGCATTCACAGTTGATAATCGTCGGTACGATCGGACTGGCAAACTCCGAATAACTTACTGGTTCCAATACGTCTTCACCTACCAGTCTGTCTGTCTCTTTTAATACTCTGTCCTTAATAGCGATCGCAATCGGTCTACATTTAAAAAATGTTGGTTTTACATTAGGTTTGACGGGTATGGTTACTACAGGTCCTGTATACTATACAGGGTGGAAATAGTTTTTGGGTCAGTGAGGGCAGCTACCAGATCCCGTGTTGCTAGGCGAAAATGGTCTTAGGAGACCTTCCTTCGATATTAAATTAATGAAGATTGGCGTTTACAGATTTTGGAAAAAACATACAGGTTGCGAGAAAATGGTCATTTTTGACAAACTTTTTTTTGATGCCAATCGATCCCATTCCTGTCCGGAATCAAAAGCTTGTATGGGACCAAAAATAAATTTCCGGCTAGAAAAGCCATAAATCGAGAAAAACTTTCCCTATACAATTTGTATGAAAATTAAAAAAGTTTTTTTTTACATTTATTTTTTTATGTCAATCGATTCCATTTCTATCCAGTATCAATAGTTTCCTTGGAGTCAACTTTCGTTAATGTAAAAAAAGCCAGATTTAATTTCTGTGTACGAAAACAGTTTTCTTTAATTTCTGTAAACGCCAATCTTCATTAATTTAATATCGAAGGAAGGTCTCCTAAGACCATTTTCGCCCAGCAACACGGGATCTGGTAGCTGCCCTCACTGACCCAAAATGTATTTCCATCCTGTATACCAGCCCAGACTGGAAAACTTCTTTGTATTGCTCTAAAATTTCTCCGATCTCCACATCATCTAACTTCGAATTTGAATATACCGTTGACACCTATATTCAATTCTGGGAACCAGTCTCGGCCCAACAGATTAGGACCATCCCCTTTGGCAATCAAGACATTCAACTTCTTTTCCATATTTATAAGCTGCACATCAACCTCTGCTTCTCCCAACAAAGCGACCCTGCTGCTGGTCCACGTGGTCAGTGCCACCTTTGACTCGCTCAGCCTCGGCAGACAACCATTCCAAATACCACGTGCCGTGCTCTCCTTTATCAATTTATCATAGTATGTGCTGCACCTGAATCGACTTCCAAGTTCACTAATCGACTATTCATATACACTTCCGCATAGAACGGAGGCACCTTACTTGACACATAATTACAGAATTAGTGAATCCGGATAATGAACTATCTGTGGTCTGTGGGTATTTCTATATTAAATCCATGATTATGTAGTTTTGCGACATTGACATATTTACAATAAACGTATTGAAAATGCAAACAGAAGATAAATGTAATTATCCAACCGATTATCCACCATGGCCCCTAAGTCAACCCTTTCAGTGCCAGAAAACCTCTAGGTGGACGCTTTGCTTTTAAGCGCTGTCCTCTACAAAGAAAAACAAGCATAAAAAGTTCAAAAACCGGCCAAGTGCGTGTCGGGCCACGCGCACTGTGTTCTGTAGTTGCCTGTCTGTCTTTATTATATCGAAACGCGCGCGCAAACTAAATGGTGCGGTTGCGTCAGCCAAATTAGTACGAAAATTGGTCTTTCCAAGTACACATTAAGTTGGTCGACTATTTATTACTAAGTATTCGAACAAAAATTAGGTCTTTAAACCCCAAAATTGTAGGGTTTTTTTTTAGATTGACTGTAGAGAATCGCGGTGCGTGACAATCAGATCGATAAGCGACCAGTACGAGTATAACGTGGACATTGCATTTGCAGTTCGTGATAATGGTGATCGACTCGACGGACCGGCAGCGGCTCGGCATCAGCCGCGACGAGCTGCACCGCATGCTGACGCACGAGGAGCTGGGCCGCGCGTGTCTGCTCGTTTTCGCCAACAAACAGGTACTTACACACTTGAAGGCAGCACTACATAGTGGGCTATCGTGGGTATAGGTGCTAGTTGCGTTAGAGGGAGACATACCTTTTATCTCATTCTATCGCATAACTGTGTCTTGACACTTTACTTCCCTCAATAATTTACGGACAGTACGAGAGGAGTGGCTAGCGTATTGGGAGAAATATAAACATTGTTCATATTTCCCCTAATTAGCTGTTTAGTTTATTAAACTACGACCGACGAGAGGAATTTAAGTCACCCTTAAGTCAAACGAATTGGCTAATATGATTGTTGTCTTAATCTCATCTCCATGTTAAAAATGGAAAATTGGTGTAGAGTTACCTGTCGCCGATTATCAGGAATAATATAAAAAAAATATTAAACATAAATATTCCGTGACAATCGACCTAGTTCCAAACTATGCGAAGCTTGTATACTATGGGTATTAGACGACAGCATAGATATATATACAATATACATACTTGTATTATTTATCATTGTTGATAAATGAATGAAGTGCACATACAAAACATTCATAACACGGCAACAAATATTCATACACATCACGTAAATAATTGCCTTTACCGCGATTCGATCCCGGGACCACAAGCCTTGTTGTACACAATAATAGCTAATGTGAGTGTGCGAGTACGAGAATCTGGCTGTGCAGTGTGCTTCCATTCCATCCAAGTTGGTCTGGCCCAAGATGGCGGGCAAATAGGTTAAGATAGGCATGTGCTTAATAAATAAGTTACAATTCGGCCTGAACATTATGTAGCATCCTGTCTTTGCACTTCCTGGTCGACCTAAACCTTTCAAAACCCCACATTGTGTTGAATCATGGCCTCCCGCTTTCGTCTCTGGTCTTGCGGAAAACCTCGGATTCCATCGAGAAATGAATTAAATGTTGTCCGTTGAATTATAAATTAAATAAGTCCCAAAATGAAAATAGACAAAACACTAAACTATATTTTTTTTTATTAGTAAATGAAGGTTACCTACCTACATGTATACTCGTATTCCTGCTTTTCCTGAAAAATAGTGCAGTAATAATAATATAAATACTAAAATAGAAATCAAAGTTGTATAAATACCTAATACTTTAGTATTATAAATTGAACATGTGTAGTAGTTGGCTAAGATAATACAGGTATTTAGCAACCTTGTGACACGAAACAAAGTAAATAGCTGCCGCTAGCAGATGTATCTGTGTGTTTAGCGCTGACGTCAACCACGACCACGACTATCTTGTTCTTATTTCGTACAGTCAAGTGTAAAAATATGGGTGAATACAACTTACTCATAAATATGTCCCTATATCTCTTATGTCAGCGGATTAAGGTTTTGGTGCTTATTTATGAGAGGATGTTATCGATACATATTTTTGCACTTGACTGTACGTACAAAGTATGTAATTAAATAAACTCTTTATTTCAAGATAAATGTAAGTAAAAATGGTAATTGCACTTACTGTGCATAGCTTTACCACATAACGATACTTTCCTACGAGAGATAGGCGCGCATTAGAAGATTATCCCAAAAAACAATGTCTATATAGATATTTTAAGTAGGTAACAGATACTGCAAATAGAGTTGTTTATTGTTGAGAAGAAGCAAGAATTTCGTTGCGAATTATTTTTACGATCTCCAACAATGTTGGTATTACTGAAATTAAACAATAAAGAGTTGTTATATATTGAGATACATATCTAGATGCGACAACACGGAAGTCATGTCAGTCGGAATACATTTTACCAGGCGCATACTATACTCGGATTTAAGAAAACGTCATAAAATTTAAAGCGACGAAAAGTACCAACTGAAAACTTTTGTGATTTTAAAAATAATACCGTTTATATTTAAGGTCTCTACCCATTACACCGTATCATACCATGACCGTACTATGAACTTGTCCGGCAAAAAAATGGGCGTCATCTCATGCCTCATACAAAGAATATTTTATTGCATGTGACGGTGCGATTACGGTCATGGTATAGTGGGCACAGACCTTGAAGTAAGCTTCCTGCTTTATATTATTACTTTATTGCCAGGATGTGAAAGGGTCAATGAGTGCAGCCGAAATATCAGAGCAATTGGACTTGACATCTATCAAGCAACACCCGTGGCACATACAGGCGTGCTGCGCACTCACCGGCGAGGGGTAACCTATCTCTTTCTACCAACGAATCTATGTAGTTTGGACAGAGAAGACGATTGTTGAAGCGTCCCCAGCACACTCGACTCGTCGACCCTCCACAAACGTAGTTTGGTTCTCGTTTTAAAACGGCATGTTGGAATAACATGACACTTGTTATACACAATGGGATCCGCATGTCTAGCTCGCAAACTACTTTCCGTTGCTATACATTATAATACAAATATAATTGAAAATAAATTAAGCAATTAGAGACTCACCCCCTTTATTCATAAAATTGAATATGCCTCTGATAAATAAAATGTGTTTTGTCCCTTTCTTGCGAACACAAATGTCACAGTGAATATGGCCAGTAGTATGCAGAACGTTCTACTCTCTCCTTATTTTTGCATTTCTTTTTCTATTTTATTTTCCGACCTAGATATGGTGGATCCCATTGAGAGCGGTTCAATCGCCATAAAAACTTTTTGTATAATTTGAGGTAACAAGTTCGAAATCACATAATAAACGATTAAGTACCATAAAAACTATTATCATAATATTAGTAAAGCATAATGCTCAAATAATGAAACACATATCATAATCAAAACAACTTTTGCTAAAACGTTTAAGCATATAAAAACGAATAACATAATTTCGTACAAAATGATGACATTTGTTTTTATGCATCTGAATATTATGACAACTGATCAGTATGTTTTATGAATTTATTTTAATTGTTATTATTATTATATATCGATAACATAGTTCACAATTGTACTAATTACGGGGAAAAAAGTGGTGTAATTAGTATGATACTGCTAAAATCATAAAGTTACAATTTCAGTGACAAAAAAATAGTTATTTGTTTTGCAAGGCTGCAAAGTTGTTGTTTGGCGCAAGTGCTTGTATTGAAAGCCGAGCTAGCGAAGGATTGTAAGTTTGAACCATGAGTGAAGCGAATGGTTCAAAAGTACAATCCTGAGCATAGCAAGGCTTTCAAGGCACGAGACGCCAAACAACATTGCTGCCGAGCAAAACATAAAATTTTTTCACCTCACCACCGCGAGGAAAATTATAAATGTAATAAAAGTAATTTGGACCTTTTACTAATTTTCAATAAAGGTACATACATATCATGCAACCAATGTAACATAAACATTTTTGCATCTTTAAATAACTCCACGCTTACCTACATTAAAAAAGTCAAAGTATTGTTGGGTACTCACGGATAAACTAAGGCTCAAATACGCATATTTAACTTTTGCCGCTAACATAGCAGGCATTAAAATTCATATTATATGTATACATATATATATCTTCTGCACTAAAATCTCTCTCTCTCTCTCTCTTGATTTTACTGTGGCTTTAGAACAAAACAAAGTAAAATTAAAAATATGAGTTCTTTCTTAAATTAAATTTTTAAACTGTGCGTTCCAAATTAGCACGAGGAAAAAAAATTGTATACTTAAGTCAGTCTAATTATTTATTTCATAAGTAATTAAGAAAGAATAAGTATTAAAAATTTAATTTTATCATTATAATAATAATGAATTATTGGCATAACACCATAAGTTTCTGAACGCAGGATAATGACATCTCATTCTGTATAGAAAAAAGTTCCAAGACCGTCACGTTCCAAATTCAAAAACTCTTTCCACGCTAGCGGATACAATGGACTTTTGGGCGCAGATTTTGAGCGATGAAGCAAGCGAGCGAGCCGGTGAGGTGAAAATGTAATTAGTACGACTGTGAACTAGGGTATTGATATATTGTTTTATGCGACTTAAAAACTTACAGAATGTGAAATTATGATACTCGTTGTTATAGAAATGGTTTCTATACAAATCATTACACACCCTGATCCCATTATGTATACGAGTACAATGTTATTCTAGCATGTTGTTTTTAAAATGAAAACCAAACAACGTTTGTACGGAGAGTCGACCGTCCTGGCGACTCTTTATCTGATGTAGGTACCTCTACTAAGACAATTTCATGCTCATTCTATTATTTTATATACAAAACTCGTGATTTTCAGACATATCAAAATAGAATGAAACAGGTCGCTTACGACTTTGAGAGCGATATTCGACCTTACACCAGTTTCATTACATTTCATTTTAGTGTTGTTCACAATTGAGCATGTATACGTCATAGTGTGCTACTTGTTTACTCGCTTCTGTGGCCAAACGTTCGATCCGGTGCAGCAGACACCAGGTTTCGCCACCGCTTCAGTGTAAGGCCTGAGTGGACGCCCCGCTCGGAGCGGGGCGTCGAGCGTTTATATAAATTGCATTTGTTTTATATGGACGCTGCACCGCCCGCTCTGAGCGGAGCTTCCGCTCAGGCCTTACACTAAGGGAGCGACCACACCGGTGCTTAACGCTGCGTATACGCGTTGACGTGTCGTATGCGTCACGTATTCTTTATACATTTTGCTGCGTTTTACGGTGCGTTAGCGAATTTTGAGCAGCGGTGTGGTCGCACCTTAACTCGGTCCTCGCCTGCTTGCGCGAGGGTGCAGGCGTATGACGATAACGGGGCGCTGGCGGCGTGCGGGAGGCAGAGCCCGGCACCGCGCGCCTATACTTACTTTTATAATTATAATAGCTATGTTTCACCAATGAACAACCCACAAGCCCTACTTAATAGCGCAGGGCTTGTTTTGATAATTATGTCCTCATTCATGTATATTTATTATATATTCTATTTCAGGTTACATTTAGGGCTCGAGTGGATTGCTAGCAGGATAAAAAAGAAATGACAAGGCGCCTACGGACATAACGCGTTAAATACTTATATTGTTAACTTTTAAATTACTTTTAAAACCCGGTTGACTTGACTCCTCATATAGCTAGTATGGGAAAGGCAAATAAGGAGATAAACTTGGGAATCACGAGCAGCGCATGTAATCCTACTCATATTGTTATTGCTTATTCATTTATGGGAAACTAAAAGAAAAATACATTTTTCGAGAAATTAAAGATGGATATCATAACTGAAATCAACTGCTCAAGTAAATCGTCCTAGTGCTCCAATAGTTGGCACTATCAAATTAATTCATAGCAATAATGGTGACACGCATAAATAATTATGGAAATTAAGGTGTGAAACATTCGGACGTTTACCTTATATGGATGTAATATGTCAAGGACATATGACTATATTTATGATAACTGGCATGAATGGATTGCATGACTTAATTTTAGTCAAGTGACAAGATACAGGTTGATTGAATAACTAGTTTTGCTTATAATTTGAGAGGCAAATATATAGTTTTAAAGCATTAAAATTATACATGGACTGTTGTTAGTTTTTCCCTGTTTAAAAGTTTCACTCATAATGCCGTTCCTGCATAAGACATAAATAACCTTTACATTGGCTGATTTAGGGCAGGTTGCGTCAACCTCACTTTACAGACCAGGGGCCGTAGACAAGGTTACAATCGACAAGCGCTAACGCCAATAGAAAATAATAAAATGACAGATGCCGACGAAACACTTCGTTAACATCTGTCATTCAAAAGAGATGTAACACTCTTCGGGAATGGCTTTTTTGGACAAATTTCGATAAATACCTAACTTAGAGACGATTTATTTAAATTTCATAAAGTGAGATTTTAGATGAGATAAAATACTATAGTATTAAATTGAGTGTGTCGTAAAATAATGTATCGTTTGAGTAGGCTGAGTAAAAAAAGGAAAATACACACCCAACTTTGGATTTTTTTTCTATCGAGGAAATTTTAAGCAATCATGTATCGATAAAATCAGATAAACAATCATATAGTCAATAATCATATCTGAAAATCAAACCTTATTATTTCTTAATCTAGTCAGAACGGCGTTTCAAAGCACGCGATAATTTCCAATGCACAGCCTTTTAACGGTCAGGCCACGACATTGCGCGGCGGCAGCGGTTTTTCTAATTCATTGCGTGTGATCCCAACAAACCACAGTTTGTTTGTTTGTTTTGTTTTTAAAATGTCGTTATTTAATATATCAAAGGATTTACAAAACTTACTTGTCTAGTGTACGTTAAAAATCCTAGATAGTAAAAACATATAGCTGCCAATAGTTTAGTGAGCTAAAACGCTCATTATAAACTTTTTAAATAGACAATACAGGTCTATAATACACATACATTTGAAAACATAATTAATATTTACGCAAGAAAAGGTAATCACAATGTTTAATTAAGTATGCTTACCTTGAACAGCGCGCATTTATTGCATGCAAGAAACAACGACAGTGCATTGCGCGTCTCAACCGCGCGGCCGGCCGGGCCGAAATACGGCTATTTACAATATGAAGTAACTTTATTGTAAACACATAGAAAGCCGGTTTCATTATGTGTATACTTTGCAGTGCTCTTGACTCCATTTAAATCATCGATCGCTACATTTTCTTGCTAATGATGACATTAGGTCATACGTACATCTATTCATGCCAGCTTTTTATGAATTTTTCTATTTACTTGACGCATGGCAGAACTATCTACCAACACCCATTTTAGCACCTTTTTGTTTTTAAGTTTTCATCCATAGTTAAAATTTAAGCTTACATTGTTGAATATCAGTTAATTATAGTTGCACTTTATAATGAGGGATTTAGTCTCGAAATGAAATAAGCAGTTTATAGATTAAATTAACTAAAATTGTATAGGTACCTACTCGGCCTTATCTTGCACAGTCAGCTGCAGAAAAACATACCAAATTTCCATGCAGGGGGGGCATGTTTCTCTGCAGCTGACTATACAAATGTCTTAATTTATATATGCATTGCGAACACAGCAAAGCCGCGGGAGGACACAGGTAAATCTTTAGAACATCCCTGTATATTTTTATAATATGTAAATATAGATAATATAACAGTAATACAATGTTCACTTCTCATGCTCGTAATATTCGTGTTTTTATTGGACGTAAACTGACTCAAATGTTGCATTATGTTATCGTGCATGACGTGGTGGGTGACTTCTCTAAGACTAATAATTAGGTTTTACAGCCGGACGCTATAGAACTTGATAGATAAATAAATGATATTTTATAAAAGATTTAATTTGTATGCCTTTTATATTCCGTATAACCTAACTTAACAATTACATTTACTAAATCAACTTGTAATACAAATAATCATGTGTACCATGATGGTGATTGGTATTTCGGTGGTTGAAACCCACAAAATGGCAGTTACAAGTGACCCATGAGACGTAACCTTGGCAACAATGTCAACCAATCAATAAATCTTACAATACATTAAAATTCTTTGTTAATCTATATTAGAAAAACAATTTACATACATACATTGAATGACTATTACTACGTATATCGGTCACCTAGAACATTCTTCTTGGCGTCTTCCATCACGCCGCCATCACGGAATTCAGGCCCCGTATCATGGTCGGCCTTATCACGCGATAAGTGACAAGATAGAGCGTCAGTCTCGTTCTATCGAACGGTGTCAGCCAGTGACGGACGCTCTAACTTGTCACTTATCGCGTGATAAGGCCGACCATGATACGGGGCCTGTACAAACGACAACACTGTTAACTGACCATCCTGTGTTTATATAGAACCTTATTACAAAGCACTTAAGGTGCACCGATGGTCAGTTAGCTGTGTTGTCGATAGTACAATCGCCTGCCGCTGACTATGCGAAGGTACTCTCACTAGAGTATGTTTACATGCGCAAACTTATACGATATGCATTATGCTAGGGGATGTCTGCTACCCACTATATATAACTGAAAGCTCGAGATAGATAAATGATCAAATATCTCGTACTCGTTACCTGTAGGTTTACTATGCGATTCAAATGACATTAGGATTGAATTTGTAGCCAACTTCACTCGCTGTCGATTAATTTTCTAACTATGTACTTTCAAAATTTAAGTATTTGTTTTCAAAATCTACGATATATAGGTATATTTTGCTCATTCCAAGTTATTTCTTTTTAATAGGAACGTATTATGGCACGCGTTTAAAACGTACTGAATATAAGAAGGTATACTAATAAAATATGTGTGTAAACAAATTATTCAATAGGTATAAAAGGTAGAAAGTAAAGCGTTTGGTTAAAGTGTCAAAATTAAGTTAACGATTTGATAGTAGGTAATAGGTACTATTTTCTTTGACACACATAGAAACTTTTGAAACACTGGACTGGACGGGACGTAATAGGACTATTACCATTGTACATATAAAGCCGACATTATTACACATATACATACGACATATCACATTCGTTCGCGGCATCTACGATCCTATGAACATAATATTAGTGGGCCGAAGTAGTTTAGGAGGACTGAACAAAGTTCGTTTTATACTACGATGGTGGCAACCAAGCATGCGGTCTGCCTGATGGTAAGCGGACATCTATGGACGCTTGCGACTATTGAGTAATCACAAGCGCGTTGCCGACCCTTCATTGATTTGAGGATTCGTTGTGTCGATAGCTAGAGACGTGCTCTGGTGACCTTACCACCCGGAACACAACACCACATACCTACAGAACAAGCAGTGCCGTGGCGTTATTATGGCCGCAGTCCCATTTTGATTGATATCGCTGCGTTTTTGAAGTGGTCTGGGGATAACTATAGTCTCAGTAATGTTTGCTTTTCAATTTAAATTCTTAGTGAACTAACCGAAAGCTGAACCTTGAAATTTTGTTAATACTACTACTCCTTTTTAAGTGGGATTGTGATGAGGATTATTATGTTACTTATTTTATGAATTCAAAAAGTTTAAAACAAATTTATATATTTAAACCGCATATATCTACGCATATGTCGCAAGTGTTATGTATGATATAAAATTATCTCGATGTAAGTAATTTTAACGATTTTATTTCGACATTTTTGTACATAATATATTACCCATGTTTTGTCTATGATTAAATTGATTACTATAATACCAACTGATAAGTAGTACAGAATACAAAAAACATCACATTTTACCGATGTATACAGTGTGTGAATACTACAAAACACAGGGTTATTGAAGGCTTAAATAAACCATACTGTTTAAATTGTATTTTTTATTTATTTATTGTAGATACGTTGCTGTTTTTATTAGTTACACATATACCCTCCTATGTCTAATTAATAGGTCTATAGCGGATGGCATATTTTTTTATTTTTCTATTTTTTGTCGCGTAACAACTTTTCGCCTACAAATGTTTGCCTAATATTTTTTGAAAATATTGCCGAACTATCGAACACTAAATGTGCATAACATTACAATTCCTAATATTAGATCGATCTATCTCATTAGATCCATCAATCAGATCCACCTACTAATGCTGTTTACTACAGTTCATTATTGCTAAACATATCCTCAATTGGGAAATAAAAAGAAATAACGAAAAACATAGCAAAATTGCACATAATTATATAATGTATAAATAAATATAAATATTTGGAAACAATCTTACACTAATCGACCTCGTCCCAAACTGAGCAAAGTTTGTACTATCGCCATTAGATATATCGGAGCGGCCAAAGTGCTCACAAATATCTGAACTCGTACTAGACGACGATATACATACTTATACAGATAAACAAATACATAGAAAACATCCATGACTCAGGAACAAATATTCGTGCCCATCACACAAATAAGTGCCCTTACCGAGATTCGAACCCGATAACTCCAGCTTCGCAGGCAGGGTCACTGCCGATTAGGCTACAGAGGTCGTCAATGATAATGAAATAAATTCAATTGATTGATGTAAGTATTATGTAGCAAAAAAAGTGTTCGGTTCGCGTAGAGTCGCGGTCCTTCCTAACACTCCTCATCGCTTCGCTCGTCGTACCTACACCGACCTGCCTTAGTCTCGCTGGAACTACTTTGAACGAACCTTGCGCCTTTCTATACCTACATTATATGTATATTCTTAACGAGAAATAGGAATCGTAATATTACAATAAAATCTATTTGTTTTAAATCATTATTCAACATATCTAAGGGAATAACCCAGATAGTCAGAAATATATTATTCCGAATTACAATTATGTAATAAGAAATAAAAGTACGATTATTAAAAACATAAAGTTAATTTCGCCAAATGTTAGATTTTTGACGCCGTGTACTTATTTTAGTACTTAAATATTGGCATTGCAATAGGGCTGTAGACACTAAATAAGAGGTTGAATAATCACAGTTTTGTGTCCAAAGTTTTAAGACGATTGTCATTTACTATAAATAAATAAAACAATAAAAAATATTTAATTTGAGTATTATTGACCTCTATGACGACTACGATGATCGGGGATCGTGACGTCACGATCCCCTAACGTTTTCTCTCTCTAATAAGCAACATTAAAACGGTTATAGCTTCGTAACTTGTTGAGATATTTGAATGGTATTTTCACCATTAGGCATATTATTGTGCCTTCTTTCTTTTGAAGTAATAATCAATTTTGAGTCTACATCCCTATAGTAGTAATGCCAACATTAGGCCAGGCATATTTTATGCCATATAATAATAGGCGTAACAAGTTTTAGCCATTTAGATTTTCGAGTATTTAGAAATAGGACAGTCATCAATTATGCAAACAAAAATGTATGCTAAATGTAAAGTAGATTCCTGTAAAGTAGGAATGCCATTCAACGTTATGCAAAAAATGTTCGGTCAAAAGATTTTAGGATACTATTAGACCACACAAAGGGCACCCCTAATTAATGTAAGTACCTACCTCATTGCTGTGTAATACGTTTCCGCTTTCACACCTTTTAAATGTCGTACTTATAATAATCTATGTATTCGCCTATTCTCGCTCAGACCGCTATACTTAAAATTAAATAAATAATGTCGTGCTTAGACCGCGATTACGCGTAAAGAGGTCGTCAATAGAATTTGCTAACTATGTAAACAAACCGCCATATTGAAATTGTCTTTCACTTTGGCGGTTTGTTTACATAGTTAGCAACTTCTGTTGACGGCCACTTTAGGCGTAATTCCGCGCGTCGTGTCGCGTTGTCTAAACGCTGCCTTAAGAAACCGCTTTTCGTGAGTCGATCTGTGATCTGTGAAAATTGATAAATGAATAGATCAAATTACTTATTGTAATAAAGTTATAATTTACAAAATATAATTAATAATATCATAAAAGGATATGGGCCCTGAAAGTTAAGAATAAAAATGTGGCGTTCCATGCCTAAAGCATGCTTTTAGGCATGGAACGCCACAAATGCATTTTTTTATTGTCCAAGAGAACATTTAAAGCTACCAATAGAATCCTTACGCTTTTATATAAACAAAATTGTACAATTGTTGACCTAAACGCAGTATTTCGCGACCGAAACAGCAATTTACTTGATTTTCTGTGACGTCATACTTTTAAGTTTAGCATACCTCGACACACGTAATAAGAGCTCTAGCGACCATATTAAGTGTATGGCCGCCAGAGCTCTTCTTACGTGTGTCGACCTTTATGAAGCGTTTCGGCTGCCGTGCCACCAGCGAGGTCAGTCTTTGTCTCAAACATTTGTTCCTCTTCAAAAATGGTTTTTTGATGTCAAAATATACCTACGGCATGAACTGCGGATCTTATGATTGCGTTATTAAAGTTATTTTATCACTCTTAGTTAGGTACTGTGTATATTTCACATCTTGAACTGTAGAAGTAATTAAGTATTGATATTCATTTCAACTGGATAAGTACCTACCTCCACTCACAAGGGTACTAGCTTCTGCCCGCGACTCCGTCCGAGTGGAACTCGTTTATATCGTAGGTCCATACAAACTTTCACCACCCCATTTGACCCTTTAGGGGTTGATTTCCGGGAGAAGGATTATTCTATGTCCTTCCCCAGGTTTCAAACTATCTCCATACCAAATTGTATCTCAATCGGTTCACACACTTTCGCATTTATAATATTAGTATAGATTAACAACTGGTGCATCTTTTATAAACTTTGGCACACAGTGCGTACCTGGTGTACAACAACATATGTGTATGTTGGACGCACAGGACAGGGACGCACGTACGAGTGGAAAGGAGTACTGTGGCTGTTGTTTTACTTACATACGAAAGAATGCCATAAACAAGATCTCTTTTCTACCCGTTCGTAGACAAATCTTAGTATTAGGTGTTCGTTTAATTTACATACTGCAGACCCCCTACCACACTAAGTTTTATGTCGGACATAAATCATTTGTCCCTCTTGCACTCGCGTATTTGCCAGAAAGGGACGAATGCTTTATGTCTGACATAAAACTTAGTGTGCTAGGGGGTCAGGGGGGCTAGTACGCTAAGTTTTATGTCGGATATAAAGCATTCGTACCATTCTGGCAAATATGCGAGTGCAAGAGGGACGAATGCTTTACGTCGGACATAAAACCTTGCGTACTAGGGGGGCAGGTACGACCGACTTATTGCTGTAGGTACATACCTAGTCGGTCCCAAAGTTCTGTCACAAATGAAAATAATGATAAAAACAAAAATAGCAATCAATTTTTAATAAATTATATACCGATTTAAAGTACATTTAATAAAGAATTAAAATTACTCAAAATCATTCAAAATTACCTTCTTTGTTTTTAATACAGGCCCTTAATCGGTGCGGCCAGTCGTCTATCGCAGCACGCACCATTTTCATATCTATCTCAGTGACTGCTTTTCTTAAAGATGACTTTAGGCTCTCCAAATTTTTATGTGGTTTAGCACAGACCTTCCCCTCTAAGACCTGCCAAATTTTATAGTCCAAAGGATTAAGGTCCGGACTAGAGGAAGGCCAATCTTCGTGTCTTATAAAGTCGATTTTTTGACGGTCAAACCAGGCTTGAGTGGTCTTGGCTTTGTGTGCTGGCGCAGAATCCTGCTGGAACACAAAATTATGTCCCGAAAATAGCGTGTTGGGCAGATCTTTGACAACCTTATCCAAAACTGTCTCTTGGTATACTTTCGCACTGATTTTGACACCTTTTTCGCAAAAATGAACCTCAGTTGGCCCGTAATAAGATACACCCAACCAGACCATCACTGATGATGGATGATGCCCATGTTGCACCCACGGAACTCTTTTTCCTGCTTCTTCAGAGCTCCTAGCGTACACTCTATCATTCTGTTTATTGTACTTCTCTTCAATATCGAAAATCTTTTCGTCTGTAAAGAGGATATCACGGTGTCGATTTTTCGCGTACCGCTTTAACAACTTCCGGGATCTTTTAAGCCTTATTGTTTTTAGACGGGCATTAAGTAAGTGCCCACGCTTTTTTTTGTATGCTCGTAGACTAAGATCTTCGTTTAAAACCTTTTTGACGGTTTTTCTACTGACACCCATCTGCAAAGCCATCAATTTCTGTTTTCGGACAGGATTTCTTGCTATGCGCGCCTTGATCGCTTTGATCACTGCTGGTGTTCGTACGGAGCGAGGCCGGCCAATTATTTTCTTGTCCTCAACACTGGAGACTTCATTGTACCTATCAATAGTACGGTACACAAACCTAAGCGTTATTTTTCAATTTTTGAGCAACTAGAAAATCGTACTTGGCGAGTGCCCACAGCGGTGCAATGCTAAAACAGCTATTCGGTTTTCTTTCAATGTCCACTCCATCGTGAGAAATTGCAACGAATGACTGTTTTTTGTTTTAAAATAATTGTCAAACATTCAAAAATGGAATGCAATAAAATTTTCTTAAAATCATCTTCTAAATTTAAAAATAATATGCCAGTGACAGAACTTTGGGACCGACTACGTATAGCGAACGACTATTGGGAACTTTATTTTTGTTCCTTTGTTATCATTAAAATCTCAGTTGGCACATCCCAGACGATTATTTCGACGTTAATTAAACAGCACATATCGTTTTCACATATTATATTGTATTTATTACTTTGGCATGCATATTCTAACAATTTGGTACATTCAGTCTTAATAGAACTTACATCCACAAGATAAAATGGCAACATTTGTTTAGCGTTACCTTAGAGATCAAGATTTCATTATTCACTTCATAGGAATGTTTAAGTTACAGAAAATCACTTCATCGAGATAATTCGAACGAGCCCAAACTCGAATGAGTTGCTTTGTTGACAGAGTTCCTATTGCCACCTCGTCCGGGTCCATCACCGGTGCGACTCTCTTATTACATGTTGCCAAATCAAAAATTTCAACTGAGACCGGGAAGGAGGTAAACGTACTTCCATGATTGATTTACACACTCACAAGCACACGCGGGGAGGTGAACCTAAATAAAAAAACTTGAAAAAGAGTAGGTACGTAGCTAACGGCACGGCACAGCATATCTTTTTTGCAGACGAACTATAATTGCATTTAATATCGTCTAGCTATGCCGCGGCAGTTGGGGCCCTGTAATTGAATCCTTCCGGAGAGTATAGACCGCCAGATCCATCACTCTGATACACACACAGATAGATTGATTACAATTTCATTTACGCTATAGCGCTCGTGAATTCACCTATAATTAGTTTAGGAGTATTGGGACAGTTCTAGCTCTCACTGCTGGTAGTTCCTTAATGGCCTAGCTGTATGAAGCTCGTGTCGTCTCATGCAGTCGTTTAAAAACAAAGTTCGAGTCCCGCTCGAAATAATATATTTGAAATAGGTTACAATCATTAAATAAAATTAAACTATACTTAAACCAAAATCCAAACAGGCGGAAATTCGTCTCATTAATAATATAAAACAACTTGTATAGGAAAAATAATAACAACCATCTATAAATAAATATGGAGAGTATCTAATGATATACGTACACGTATTGGTCAAAGATAAACCGAAAACTTAACTTAGACTAGCAATGCAGTGAGCTCTACGCAGTGTCAGCACGTCGCTTGTAAATTTTTCAACGCCCACGCAGATCCGTAGGCGTGCAAAGAAAGGAAGCGCTGGCATACTTCCGGAAATAACCATGAGGGTGGAGCCTTGCGGATATGACAAGGCTGCCAGCTTTTATATCTAATAACTACTTACATCGATTAACCAATACGACTCGGCCAAATCAAACAGGTATTTAAGAATATCAGCGACTTTGTTAAGATACACTTAAGTCTCGGATAACGTTATTTTCTAAATTCACCTTACGACGGGAGAGAGATTAGCAGCACTGTGGTCTGCCGAGTGAATCGTTTCGTTTATTACTATACACAATAATTCTGTCCAGTACAACGGAATGTTTTTTTTTTATAATAGAAAGTATGTTCTTTATAAATTAATAACAATTAACAAATATACAGGTAATGGATGTCATTTTTGTCCCTTGCATGGCGTGTCGGTGCGTTGCCGCTCAACCTCATGTAAACGACAGATTATTTGCTATAATTATTATGGACGCTATCACAGCAATTATTATACACTACTACAATGAGAGCTCTATACTTACTTATTACTAAGAAAAAAAAACTTAAATACATTCAAGGTTAAATTCCATGTAATTTGATATGCCTAATATACCTATAATTATAATATTTTGAATTCACTAACCTAACCTATTTAACCTAAAACCTATAGATGAGCGTTTCTCAAAAAAAAAATGCCACTATTATTAATTGTACTTCTAGGATTTTTTTTTTAACTATTTCCACTCAGAATCAGGAGCTCTTTTAACCCTGGTAGGACAAAAAACTGTCCCAAAGATATTTTTCCTATTGTGTTACCATTTACCATACACTTTGTATGGTGGTAACACAATAGGAAAGTTCAAAAATGTATGAAAATTTTGGGACACTTTTTTTCTCCTATTGGGATGGAAAGACATCGTGATTTTGAGTAGAAATAACATAAAAGTTGCAGAAAATCTCCGAAAAAATGTAGTGGCATTTTTTTTGAGAAACGCTCAGATATAGTCATTATTGCATAGTAAACTACTTTATTCTGAAATTCGTATAAGCAAAACTGAATAACCGGATTGTAATTCTACGGATTTAATACCCCTTTGATTTAATAAGGTACAACCTATGAACAAAAAATTTCAAATCTAATGCTCTTTGTGTTAGTAATGTTACAATTTCCACGATGTAGATAATAACTTACTCAGGAGTAGGTACCTACACATAGTAGGAGATATGAATAGAGGCATAACCTTCACCCTTATGCTTAATGGATGACCTAGTACATTACTTACCTAGGGCGGTAAAACAAAGAATGTTTTAGATTGCAGGTCTTTGACGCCAGAGCCGAATTTATTACCGCCCGTGGTGAGTACAAAAATGTCCGTCTCTCCCTAGTCAGGATTGGGATTTGCACGCGGTAATTACTACTTTATGGTCAGGTATGACGTAATAGTACATTGTGCCACAAGTACGGTATATGTATACGAGAGTATATTAGAAGCTCGACGCCGAAGTTTGAAGGAAGAAGGCTTTGATGACTCGAGTTGTAACATTCTTACCATACGTGTCGCACACAACGTTTCTCATCAAATTTGCGAGGAAACAAAATATATTATTTCGTCACACTTGCTCGTAAACGGATTCATAGCGCGAAAGCATATAAAACTATAATGACCTGCATTACAACCACGGAAGTAAAGGTTTTTTTCTTAAATATCTGTCACTCATGCGTCAGTTATAAAGAAAGGAGGTTTTACATCAAATACGATGCTTGAAATCCTTTGGCCGCGTACGAAACTGCAAGTTCGTAACCAGTTACGATCGCAGAATTGTTATTCTTTGTACTAAAGTATAGTTGCCATCGAATTATTCTTCTTTCTTGTTGGAAACCTGTTACAAACGCAGAACACTAATAGGTTAGGTTCGTTAGGTAGCTTCAGAGTCGAAACAACCCAAACACGAAAAAAAAAGTTTTAACAAGTTTCGTAGGAAGAAAAATAAATTCGTACGTAACTAGTTTCGTAGCAAGAAAAATAATTCTTCACGCGTAACAGGTTACGTAGCGTTGGTTTCGTAGGCAGCCGAAGGGGTTTGAAAACGTATTAATTAATTAATTTAACCGTAAAAACACAAATAAAACATGTCATGGGGTATACAGATCGAAGTCATAACCCTAGTAGCATTTTAAGTTGGCCCCACGTTGGGCCATTGATCACCGAGTTGGCCCAACAAAATGCCAACGAAAATGCTGCTAGGGAATTGGGTGTAGCATACAGATGTAAGAATTCGACCACATGTGCATGCAATTTCTGAGTACAACTCGTTTGACAGTTGGATCAGCAGCGCAACATGCCTCCAGACGATAGCAATTAGTCAGCTTCTGATAAATTGGGGCTGACAAATCATGACATGTATAGACCCCATCAAACAGAATTATTTAAAGATTGATTGTTTTTTAATGTCGCTATTGAGTGTCTGATAAAATTTTCATCAATTAAACGGATGAGTGAAGGTCGGCCCTACATTCGTATCTTAAGGCGGGAATCCACCGGTGTGCGGCAATGTGCGGCACAATCATATTCAGTACAAAAATGCTTGTGCCGCACAGTGCCGCACACCGGTGGAATCCCGCCTTTGGGCTAACAGTGCAGTTATTGTGTACACTAGCACTAATGTGTGTATATATAAATAAGCTTTCTCGTACTTCACTGTCGAAACGGCCGTTACCTGGCGTGATACGAATACCCTAGCTGTTGTCGAGCGTGATACGAATACCCTAGCTGTTGTCGAGCGTGATACGAATACCCTAGCTGTTGTCGATGGCTAAATTAATCAGTTATCACTGAGCAGTAAAAAAAAACAAAAGCATCACATTCCTCTATACATAAAAATTTGAACAAATACTCGTAACATATTAATTATTTGGTCCTGAGTAAAATGTAAATATAAACACGATAACAAAACATATCAAACATTTTAAATAACATTCAATTCTGATATTATACCTATAAATTAATGCTGATTGCCCCCTGCACTCTTTGTGTTAACGCATAAAGTAAAGAATAATTTTGACTCGGCACGAATCCATCCCGATTCCTACTTTGTCTCAGTATTACGATTCCTTATATGATAATGTCAATGATATTGTCTACGTCAACATCCCAATCGCAAAGGACCATGCTTCAAAATGGTCCTGAAACCAACAGCACTGAGAGTTATGTCATTGAATAGTTCTTTAAATCTTCTTTATTTCATTCTATAGGCACAAAGGCGAATTCAATTGCAGAACGAAGATATTCCTATTTTAGCCACAGTGATTTAGTACGAGCTATGAAAAACGCATTCAAATTGCATTGCATCAACACTGTGCATCCTCGGTACCTATAAAGATATCCAGTATAAAAATTACAAATACCAAATGTCGTGATTAAATCAATAATTCGCTTTTTTATGTATTAGATCATGCTATAGCCATAACCGAATCCGAACTCAGAAAATTGTCGCATCTACTACACGTTTACATACTCTTTGATTTTCCAAGATGGCGGCCTGATTGGAAGACGTCAAGAAAAATGTTCTGGGTTGCCAGTCTATACGTAGTAATCGTAAGTCAATGGTTCTGCAATGGAATTCAACTCGGTGCCCATAGAACGGATTGAAGTAGATTTAAAGACCTATTTAATGACCTAAGTTTCAGCTTTGTTGGATTCAGGACCAGGCTCCGTGCAAAGTTGCCCATGGTCATTTGCTACCTTCATAACTTGCTCAAATTCTATGTCACCAACCTCTGAACTCGTCCACTCTCTTACATAGGTATTTACTCAAGCACCTTGCCTATTACGCAAAAGACGGAGTCATACGTCACGTTTCCGCCATGTGAACAAGTTAGGACGTGGCCGATGTAGGGATGTCGACGATACACGAACTTGCCCAGGAGAAGGACTAAACAGGAATAAGAGACAAATTCATCTAGAGCCATCGTTTCCTTCATAAAGTGATTTAACGACGTAATGCAAAGTCATTTTTGATTCAACTTTTACATTATAACAGTCTGAGCAAATTCAATATTTGAAACATATTTTCCCACCCAGATAGGTTACCATAAAAAACATGGCTTAATGAGGAAAAGAAACGGTCAAATGCGAGTCCGACTCACTGTAGGTATATAAATAGTTCTTCCATCACCATAGGCTACCATGGCCGCAGGGCTTCCATTGCATTACGTCATTAATATCGCAATGTATAATATAATTGATAATTAGTATAATTACCTAAAACAGTAAGTAGCTGTCGGTATCTGGACTGGTAGAGAATTGACTGTGCCATCCCATTTATGTTACACTATCAGCTAATATTTGGGAATGCTTATATGTAAAAATAACCGATATCGCAATGAAGCCTCCTTGGGATGTCGTATCTCATAAATTATCCGATGCATTCACCAAGTTTACCTACAGTTAACAGAATGTAGCTACAATAAGCTAATTCACGTACAAAATAATATTATTTTTTATATACCTAACAGTCTTTAAAACCGGATCTTGTATGTTAATACTTCCATAGGATCTATCTGTACGTCTTCCATCCCAACAAGCAGCTTGTGGGTTTTTAGGCCAGTCAAACTTACCGAAGTAATATTTTCGACGCGAAGGCCTGTAAATGAAGTTTTAGAGGTGAATCTAGTAGATTTCTTCTGGTCTTGCGATCCTACTGAGCAGCTGTATCCGGGCCTGTGCAACACCATGTAGCAGGAAGAACTAGGAAACTGGTCCAAAATATCGTCCGTAATTGTCCTCAGAGTCACCAGATGCACCCCTGGTGGAAAGTTGTCTACGAACGTCTGGTGAGACTTCACTTCTACTTCTCCTACTTCACTGGTGTCCAACAAGAAAGTATTAACAGGATAGTTAAGCGTCCTGCTCAAATAGTCCGCCATTTGTGACGGCAACTGATATGTCGATTCTTTTGTATTGGAATTCCGGTTTGGATTGAAATATCGCTCATTTGAACGATGGAAATCTTTCACTCCGTCTTCTTTTGCCATTCTCCGTAACCCAGGCATCGGTTCAAGTAGCAGCCAATTCTGAAATAATGTCACTTTATTATCGACGACACCTTCCCCCAGTCCCCTGTAGTCGTCGTACAGAGTTCTCTTGTCTAGCATGACTTCCAAGCGGCCGGGCTCGAAGGCCGCCGCGCCTTGCGCGTGATTGGTCACCAGGGTCAGGCGGGTCTCGTCGTCTTGCAACCACGCCATGGTCGTTATCGGATAGTAGTGGGCTTCGATTCCCAATTTATCAACCTTAACTCGTTTCTGATACTGGAATCCATTTTGATCAGTATAAAACTCTTGGGGATCTCCATTTTGTATATTAGTTTGTATTCTCATAAAAAGTTCAGTTTCTCTATTCTTAGGAGGATTCTCAAAGTCGACCACATTTTCTACATAAAGCCCGTGCGAGAGGGCGGGGTCATCTACATTGAAAATCCTGACGGTATGAACTAAAAATGGCAAGTACATGGTAGTTATTTCGGTTGAGACTGGGCCGGATACAATAAAGATGTTGTCATCTTGCTCGCTGTTCCCGTTAGCATACTGACCTAGGACATCTTTTTCCGGATTATCATTATCAGGCATAAATAGGTACGCCCCGGAATGCCTCTGGGCACTGTGATAAGCGCCGAATTGGATTTCCACCACATTTTTTCTGTTCAGGTCTTTCCTGTAAATTTGGCGCAAGAATCCCGTATTTCTGGACACCAGCAGTTTCATAACACCATTTTCCAATTGTATATCACCTTGCATCATTCGTTTTGTTACAAAGTTGTCAATTTTATCAGAATAAGCTTTTTGGTTGCTGTCGCAATTATTGCAAAAGACTGTGCAGTGATGAGATTTGTTCGTGTGCTCTTCCAGGTTGTAGGTGACAGCCGTCAGCGCAGGCAGTGTGGCCACGAACATGACGTCGAAAGTGGTTTCACTGATCGAGCGTCGGCCGTCAGCACCGATCTCTATATTTGGGGAGATTTGGTAAAGAACGTACTCCCTTTGTCGTGTATCGTAAATTCTAATACTTGTCGTATTCGATTTAATAGTGATAACCTCAGTTCTCGCTTCTGCAAGTGGATTAAATAGAATAATTTTCTTTTTATCGAAAAGTGAAACCTCGAGTTTTTTCAGGGGTTTACCGTATGTCTCCCACTCGATTTCACTTTGGAGCACGCTCTGGGAGTGCATTGTCTCATCTGGAATCATAATGGCCGTTAAGGCCGCTTCTTGCAAACGAATACAGTGGTATAAACTAGTGAACAGCTTCGTCCCGTAGTTGTGCATTACGTTGGCTTTAGAAGTTCCCGTAATGGCGTCGTGGTGCTGAAATAGGCCTAAATTCCGCCTCGCATTGATAAGCTGTTCGTAGGATTTTTCTAATCTCTTCTCTGAAGACACCAGTTTCACATCCTTAGACTGCTTTATATAGTTGGAAACGAGAGTGAACAGTATTTCTGAAGATCTTAGTTGATGTTCCAGCTGTCTATCGAGAATCTTGAGATACGGTCTCGTGGTATAGTAGCCGGACCAATAGGCGGGTTTGCCTTCGCTAAATACATCTGCGTAGACAAAGAAATCGCCCTTCAACGTCGGTATAGACTTATGTCTTTTTTTGACAGTTTTGAAATAATCCAGCGGAGTACCGAATTGCACGTCACCGTTGAACATGTCTTTGCGAGAATTGATATAATTGAACATTTTCATGTAATTGGTGTACTGCGCGTCGAACTCGACGGCATACTCGTAGCGGAAATCGTCGCCCAGCGGCACCAGCACCACGTTGTGCGGCGTCAGCGACCCGATGCGCTCGTACTCCTCGAACAAGGTTTTCGCTTTGATGTGAAGGTTTATGTCCGTGATTTCCTCCTGCTTAGCGGTATACTCCGTATATTCACCAGGGATCTTTCTAAAGTCGAAGCTTAGACAAACGGACGGATGTGGGCCACACGTACTTTTAATTGAATAAATATCAAAGGGTTGGTTGTGAACAATAAGTGACGGCTTTTTACCAGACCATCCTGACATCCAGTAAAACTCTTCTATTTGCCTTTCTGCTAGCCATTGTTTCCAGGCGTAATGGATCCTCTGGAGGATGGTGCCTTCGAGTCCGCTCTTGCCCAGCAGGTAGGGCACGGTGGGCCCATGACCGAAAGGATCGATGGACCACCCGGTTCTTGGAATTATTCCTAAATTGTTTTTGACCCATTGATGACCTGAAAGTAGTTTAAATGACCATTAATGAAATATAATGCAAAAAGAAGGAAGTCAAATTATAACCACACCCTGCAGGTCGCTTACCTTCGATAAACTGGTCGAGAAGTGCGTAGAAGTGTGTGCAGGCCTCGTCAGGCATCACCCAACCTCCGGTGGTTATCTCTAGGCGGCCCTCTTTTATTAACTTCTTTAAAGCCTGTAACAAAAATACGTAATCAGGTTTTATTTTCTAATGAAAATAGTTGAAAACGTTGTTGATAGTGAGGAAATATTAGTAACCCTAGAAATGGTTAAATTAAAATCACCAACTAATTAAATGAATAGACGCTAAAATTAGGATTTCAAAATATATGTTTTGGTAATTAGGTGCGGAGACGCTTTTATTGCCGCCTTTATTTTTGCACTGCGTCAACTACTCGCTGAGAGGTTCTCGATTATCCTAAATACGAAAGTCTTGCGTACTTTTGTAGTTGCTACCCCTCAGTTTGCATTGTCGCCAAAGTTACACAACTATGCCAAATTTCAGCTCAATCGGATACCGGCAAGGGGCTGAAAATAGTTTTCAAATTTTGATGGACAATTGACATATATACCTAAGGTAGACGTCAAGTGTAGTGCCCGGCACTGATATAATACCTACCACATACCTACTTAACTTTCTCAATCTTATGTCAAAACAATAGAGGTTAACAATAGCTGTCAACTATTAGGCATTGGGACGTTTACCTTACATAAGCTAGTAGATAAAATACGTAGTCGGTCCCAAAGTTCTGTCACTGGCATATTATTTTTAAATTTAGAAGATGATTTTAAGAAAATTTTATTGCATTCCATTTTTGAATATTTGACAATTATTTTAAAACAAAAAACAGTCATTCGTTGCAATTTCTCACGATGGAGTGGACATTGAAAGAAAACCGAATAGCTGTTTTAGCATTGCACCGCTGTGGGCACTCGCCAAGTACCATTTTCAAGTTGCTCAAAAATTTAAAAATTACGCTTAGGTTTGTGTACCGTACTATTGATAGGTACAATGAAGTTTCCAGTGTTGAGGACAAGAAAAGAATTGGCCGGCCTGGCTCCGTACGAACCCCAGCAGTGATCAAAGCGATCAAGGCGCGCATAGCAAGAAATCCTGTCCGAAAACAGAAATTGATGGCTTTGCAGATGGGTGTCAGTAGAAAAACCGTCAAAAAGGGTTTTAAACGAAGATCTTAGTCTACGAGCATACAAAAAAAGCGTGGGCACTTACTTAATGCCCGTCTAAAAACAATAAGGCTTAAAAGATCCCGGAAGTTGTTAAAGCGGTACGCGAAAAATCGACACCGTGATATCCTCTTTACAGACGAAAAGATTTTCGATATTGAAGAGAAGTACAATAAACAGAATGATAGAGTGTACGCTAGGAGCTCTGAAAAAGCAGGAAAAAGAGTTCCGCGGGTGCAACATGGGCATCATCCATCATCAGTGATGGTCTGGTTGGGTGTATCTTATTACGGGCCAACTGAGGTTCATTTTTGCGAAAAAGGTGTCAAAATCAGTGCGAAACTATACCAAGAGACAGTTTTGGATAAGGTTGTCAAAGATCTGCCCAACACGCTACTTTCGGGACATAATTTTGTGTCCCAGCAGGATTCTGCGCCAGCACACAAAGCCAAGACCACTCAAGCCTGGTTTGACCGTCAAAAAATTGACTTTATAAGACATGAAGATTGGCCTTCCTCTAGTCCGGACCTTAATCCTTTGGACTATAAAATTTGGCAGGTCTTAGAGGGGAAGGTCTGTGCTAAACCACATAAAAATTTGGAGAGCCTAAAGTCATCTTTAAGAAAAGCAGTTACTGAGATAGATATGAAAATGGTGCGTGCTGCGATAGACGACTGGCCGCACCGATTAAGGGCCTGTATTAAAAACAAAGGTCATTTTGAATAATTTTGAGTAATTTTAATTCTTTATTAAATGTACTTTAAATCGGTATATAATTTATTAAAAATTGATTGCTACTTTTGTTTTTATCATTATTTTCATTTGTGACAGAACTTTGGGACCGACTACGTACAGTACTAATTAAATGGAATATGATACGCCTTCCCTTCCACTTTTTAAATTTGCGCTAGTCATTAACAAGAAACTTCACGTTTGATTTTTGTAAAAAGAAATTTGAACATTTCCGAGCATTTTGGAGATATTCTTTTTGTAACTATATTTTCGTAAATAAAGTTACCTACACTTCCGGTATATAAGAAATAAAATAATATTTTACCTTTTGTTTAACAGGATGCGATCTCTCCCACCAGGCGTTCAAAAATGTAATTTCTGACCAAATGAATGTCATATTAGGATACTGGTTGAGTTTCTTGATGATGTTATTAATTATATTCTTAGTCTTCCATTCAAAGTACTGTTCATAAGTCCTTAACCACCCAGGATCATTGTGAGAATGTGGTACCACAAAAACCTAGAAATAAATATATAAATAAATAAATGAATTTTATTCTGCAAGTAGGCCGTAATGGCACTTTCACAAGTCAATATTCTACCAGTTTCTGAAAAAGAAGACCACTGTTAAAAAGAAACGCCGAAACAAATAACACAGTCAGTCATTCTTTGTCAGAAGAGAATGGAAATGCGACTATTACCTAAATCCTTGGTAAGAGTAAACCTAAGTCTGTCAGTAATGAAATGGCCGGAAATAAAGGTGGCCAACTTTGGCACCGTCTGTCAAGTACTGCCGGCCATTTCAGGACTGAGAGAATTAGGTTCACTCTCCCCACGATTAAAGGGCTAAATGATGCCACAATTCTCGTACTGTTTTCACATGACGTATATATACCTACCCTTACAAGTTTTGACCGGAAGTGAAGGATTGTCAAATTTTCGGCCAATTTCAAGTGCGATAATCTTCCGATTCTTGCTCAACACAACCTTCTCGCCATGCATTTTATCATGTTGTCATGAGACGTAGGTGCATTGGGGGTGCGCTTACGGACTATACCTTGACTGAATGGATGGTAGCACACGCGCGTTATTTCACTTTTTAAGATGTACCAACAGGTAACACATAGTAGTTATATACAGTCTTAAGCTACGGTATCGGTAGCCTACTGGTTCAGGCATGCGGCTGTCAAGCGGCCGTCGTCGGTTCGAATCCCGGCTCATACCAAAGAGTTATTTGGAACTTATGTACGGAATATGTACCGTTAGCTTTTCGGTGACGAGGAAAACATCGTGAGGAAACCGGTCTAATTCCAGAAAGGGAAAGCGAACCCCGAGCTCCCTTAGGGCACACCCAGAGATAACGCTAAGAGGGTGACGATCAACAGGTAACACATAGATAGTACTGATACCTTTAACTTGGGCCGCCGACTATCGTTCCGAATCTTCTCGTAGCGATCTTCAAATGTTTTGTCCCAGAACTCTTTCGTGCGCATCCAGCTCGGCTGTGGGAAGACAAGACAGTTAATTCTCAAGCGCGTACTCTGAGGCTCTATAAGTTTTACCGAAACAAAACTTTACGATCGCGTTTGCGTTTTGCCCTCAATTTGTATGGGATTTGACAGCTAAACGCGAACGCGGTGGTAACGTTTTGTTTCGGTAAAACTTATACTAGAGCCTCTGAGCTCGACATGAAAATTTACGCGGTTGGACTCTTTAAGGTGGTTCGAAGACCATACAAAACGTCTTTTGACATTCGCAGGCTAGCGGCGTGATATTTTAAGAAACTTATGTAACAATCTTTCATAAATTGGCTTTCCATTTGCGCGAAATTCCCTATTTCCTAGAATAACCTAGAATCATTTGAGAATAATCGTTTTCGCAAATTATCACGTGACAATGTCAAAAAATGATTTGTATGGTCGTCGACCTTAAGGGTGGGTTGCAAGAAACCATCACAAAACCGTTTAAATGATGTTTGTTAAAATTTAAATGTATAAAAAGTTTGACAAAATTCTATGAAATGACAGCTGCCGGCGCCACATTTAACGTTGATCGGTAATCGTAAGTTGATGTAACTCGCCTTTAGTCTTTAGCAAACCGTTGTAAATGACTCCGATCCATACTAATATTATAATTGCGAAAGTGTGTCTGTCTGACTGTCTGTTACCTCTTCACGCTTAAACCGCTGAACCGATTGAGATGAAATTTGGTATGGAGATAGTTAGGATCCCGGGGCCTTCCCCACACACATAGGATAGTTTTTTATCCCGGAAATCATCCCCTGAGGGGGTGACATGGGGGATGAAAGTTTGTATCGAGCTACGATATAAACGAGTTCCAAGGGGACGGAGTCGCGGGCAGAAGCTAGTATTATATAAACCTGATAAGTTTGCAAATTGGTTAGGTTTTCGTTGTATAGTAAGCCAATCATCCATCACATCAAAACGTAACCAGCCTAAATCCTTTACAGTTTCCGTAGCCCACTCTCATCCAAATCCATCATCCGACCACCTTACTAAGGTGACCTTATCACCATAATGTTGTACCCTAAATAATATTTATATCCTGTGATCTAGTGAAAATCCCAGTATTTACCTTAGTTAAAATTAAAGCCAAGTGAGGTTAGTTCGATTCCCAATAAACTCGAATAGTTAAAAACGTGGAGTCAACCACGAGCTTGGCACCATGCCCGCTGCACTTCGAAGTAGATAAAACTAAGTGACGAAGTTCTGTTAATCTGGTGTTTGAAAATAGGAACAACTTAAGGCTGTGCATTGGAATTTATCGCGTGCTTTGAAACGCCGTTCTGACTTGATTAAGAAACAATAAGGTCGGATTTTCAGATATATGATTGTTGACTATATGATTGTTTATCTGATTTTACCGATACATGATTGCATAAAATTTCCTCGATAGAAAAAAAAACCAAAGTTGGGTCTGTTTTTTCCTTTTTTTACTCAGCCTACTCAAACAATACATTATTTTACGACACAATCAAGTTAATACTATAGTATTAACTTCATTAATAATATAGTATTTTATCTCATCTAAAATCTCACCTTATGTAATTTAAATAATACGTCTCTAAGTTAGGTATTTAGCGAAATGTGTCCAAAAAAGCCATTCCCGAATAGTGTGTTACATCTCTTTTCCTCGTGCGCGGAAGGCATCAGCGTGTCTCTGTCTAGGGGCGTGTTCGACTCAAATCAAGGCATCGCCTTAAATCAATTTATTGTATTTTACTGAACCAAAAACGTGTCATTCAGTTGCAGCTAATATTAAATGAAACCGGTTGCAGACAGGAAAGGTTCCATCCGTTGCCTCTTAAATCGGTGGAGTAAATTGTATTCGGAAATGGGATAGAGCCTAAGTAGTGTAATTTTGGAAACTTACAATCAGGTTTTTATTAGAGTACAGCGATATTCATTAAGGCCACAAGGAAACTCCGTCGCATGTGATGTGACACAGCTAAGGCTTCACTACTTAAGCCTCACAAATGAGATCCATAAATTATTCAGAGTAAAAACCGTCTTAACACAATAACAATTGTCTTGTGAGAGTGAAAGACAGAAGCGAAAGTGTAGAACAACAATTACCCCCGCCTGCAGATACACTTTATTTCTGTGAAGCAATGTACCGCAATTATCGAGACAAGACAAACAGTATCCCTTATTTCTAGCTTATTCCCATAAAACCTTTGTGGCATAAATTATATTACCGCGTTTAACATTTATAGGTACTCACTTGTTTCGTTTTCACGAGAGATCGGTGATAGGTAATTACTTAATTAGATATGGCACTTTTGTATTAACCCTTTACCCGCCTTACACAATGATGTAAATACTATCTGCCAGCAATATATTCCTTCCATTTAAATGTGTCAAAAATGTATCTGTTGGTATTCGTGTCTAGTGAAATGATAAAACGAGTTGACTGCGAGTTTGTTTCGTAAACTCACACTGACGCGTTTCAGGGATTTCATCAAATCACTAAACAAATCTAGTGGAATAAAAAAACAAGTTGCCGTTTTTGTCCGATTTCGTCATTTCACTAAACAGATTCAGACATTGGATCAAATTACTGATTTTTTCTAGGCAAATGTTAAAATGGATTCGCCATTTTAACATCCTGCGTGATTTGATCATATATCATATCCATTAGAGATTTTTCAATTCTCTGTTTTGGCCATTTCCCTGCGACATATAATACGATATTCAATAGTATAGGATATATAATAAACTTTCTTCTGACTCCGTCCGCGTGGGACTCGTTTATGTTTATATCGTAGCTCCATACAACATTTCACTCCCTTAGGGGATGATATCATCTAAATCGGTTAAATATTTCGGCTCTATCTTTGTATCACAAACAAAAAGAGCTGTGGTTATCCTTTTCCCGCGTTTTAAGTTAAGCCGGAATTACATTACGAAATTAGTGGCGTGAAATTAATTTCGTGACATTTAGTTTTACCAACAGTTTCACGTGTAATTTAATATTTTCGTAATGCATGCTTTCATTTCATAAATGCAAATCAATTTCGTGCACTGCGCGATTTTTTGGTAAAATTTGTGTTACGCCACTGATTTCGTAATGTAATTCCGGCTTTATGGATCAAAAAGGAAGACATGCAACTATATATAGTGTCGACTTTTGTGATCCTTTTTATGATACGTTAATAAATCTAAAAATCAGTCAAGTGCGTGTCGGGCCACGCGCAGTGTAGGGTGTCGTAGTTGCCCGTCTGTCTTAGTTACATCGACACGCGCGCGCCGACTAAATGGTGCGGTAGCGTCGGCCGAATTTGTACGTACGAAGTTAACCTTTTTAATTACATTTTAATTTGGTCGACTATTAGCCGGTAACTAGTTATGCCTACTTAGCCTTCATTTTATGTACTACTGCTACGATTTTTTTCACATCCCCGGTAGCAGTTATTTAGCCGGCAGGGCACGGCAGACGTACATGACTCGGACACAAATTAGGGCTTTAAAGCCCAATATCTCGCAAACGAATCACCGAGTTGAAATAGTTTTTTCTCAAACATGCTCGGAAATGTATGCGTTAATATCACGAAATGAAGACATGAAGTTTCTTGTTTCTTGGCCTTACGCCAAGAAGTAATGTATGAAAACCACATGAAAACCCTAAGTAAAAACATTATTGTCCGCTACTCTAACTTTTTAAATTTGCTTACTAATATTGAACTGAAAAAGGTAAAACCACCACTACTAGACTCTGTAAGCATACTTGCGACATGAAAAAAAAACAAAATCTATGGTACTATACTTATGTGCGGTTAAACATGGTGCTCGAACGGCTTGTTCAAATAGCATGTTTAAAAAATAAAAAGGCGGCAAATTACCTATTATTTAATTGATTACCTAGTATTTATTTTAATTTAAATATTGCCTCACATCGTTTGAGAAAAGTACTATACAATCCTCGGCCGGAACAGGGATTGCTGGACTCGTTGTATCCGGTCTCGTCTACGACTCGGCCTTCTACTTCAAACTCGTCCTGCAATCCCTCACTTCACGGCCTCTGCAGTAATGTACTATTAAGAAACCCATAATGTTTTTCCATGAACAAGCTATCCGACAATACTACACACTATGGGTTCAACGAGAAAAAAAAATACACACCCACTTTAGGTGTAGGGGAAGTACCATAAAAAAAACAGATTTTATTCGACTGTTTTGTCGGTGTGATTGATTTATATACCCACTAGCTTCCGCCCGCGACTTCGTCTGCATAGACCCGGGATAAAAACTATCCTATATGTTAATCCAGGCTATAAACTATCTTCGTGCAAAATTTCATCCAAATCGGTTAGCCGTTTAAGCGTGATTGAGTAGCAAACATCTAAACATCCAAACTTTCGCATTTATAATATTAGTAGGATTAGTAGGATGCCGAATTACAGTTTACTAGTAGTAAGGGTCACTGAGCTAAGCCGCTATAACCCAGTCATGAATTAAATAAACCTAAATTATGTAGCATATTTTAACAAATGCTCGAACACACTTACGGAAAAAAGAAACAAATAAATAGCGCCATCGATTTTTCTCATTCAGCCATATCCTTAATCGAATATTGTAAAATAGTTAAATCTCTTCGGTCACACCCCACATAAAAAAACTCTAAGACCCTTTCCGTGAGGTATTTCATTGCAATGCGCATAATAAAAGGCATTTAAGGTGTATACAAAGCAGGCAGGCAGTGCCTGCACGATACGAGCTCGAGGGATTGTTGGGCATATACCTGGAACTCGAATGTGGGGTAGACGGAGACGGTGTCAATGTCGGCGGTGCTCTCTCGCAACTGAGGGCACGCCTCCGACACCTCCTGCGGAGCGTGGCAATTTATACATATTATTAACAGGGGCTCACCCTTGCGAGCTACAAAGTACACCCCACACCTAGTACGGGAAAAAAGGTCAGTGAATTTTCTCGTATTTAAGTG
Source organism: Epinotia bilunana (assembly GCA_947049275.1). Lineage (NCBI taxonomy): Eukaryota > Metazoa > Arthropoda > Insecta > Lepidoptera > Tortricidae > Epinotia > Epinotia bilunana. The sequence continues at coordinate 30,926,888 of OX346252.1, read as the reverse complement.
TATATTCAAAAATAGTGAAGGGGCAAAATCATTCTATGCATAGCTTATGAAAAAAAAAAGTTGTGGAAATTTATCCAGGACTGAGCTTCTTAGTAATACTAGAATGAAACAAGGATATGTTTTAAAAATCTTTAATATGGTATGGTAATTATTAAAATCGTTATGCATTGTGGTAAGTTTCTTTAATAAAGTTGTTAGTTAGTTTTTGCTTTCCAATTCATGTTTTCCCTATACATATTACTATGGAGCTGTATTCTAGATAAAATTTCATAAAATATTTTTAATTCTCATAAACGATAGAGACATTCAGCGGGAACGGAGAGCATTGTCTGTTAGAGCGAATATGATCGCTCGCAGGTTTGCTGGATGCTCGAAGCAGGTCAAGGTAACCCTCCTTAAGGCCATCTGCACGTCCTTAAATACATATGCGGCCTGTGGGCGAACTATACTCGAACGCAATACAATATTCTTCGTGACCAGTTCAATAGCGCGTTCAGCGTGCTGATGGGGCTGCCCCCATATTGCAGCGCGTCATAGTCGAGTCAATGAACTGACAACTTGTATGGAAAAACTGTCGATTTTGGAAATAATTTAATAGCTTATAATTTCTGTGTAACGGATATATTATCAATTAAATAGTTACCCAGCGACAGAATCCGATAAAATTTCAGACATAAAAAATGATAAATTAACTAGGTTCTAAAAAGTCAGAAAAAATATTAATCAATGTTTTTGTCATTATTTTGGTTCATTTACATTTGCTCTATAATATTCAAGATAAATCATAAAAAAAAGAAAATGCATACTTCATTTAAATCTACATAATTACTTCCGGCTAGAAAGTTTGTCTGATTCTTGAATAGAGCATCTTAGAATAACATTTTAAAATGAAATCAACAAAAAAAACCGGCCAAGAGCGTGTCGGGCCACGCTCAGTGTAGGGTTTCGTAGTTTTACGTCCGTCACAGTAAGTGTCTATTTGTTAAATTGAGTTGACATATTAAGTACAAAACCCTAAAACCCTACATCCGTTTCTTTACTTTATTTGAAAGCACGTCATTTCAGAGTTTTCAGAGTATGAGAGATGAAAAGAGTATTTGTATTTTATTGTATTGTACATTTTAATTTTTATTTGTTATTCGGCACAAGTGCTTGTGTTGAAAGCCGAGCTAGCGAAGCGGGTTAATTCAATGTGAGCGTTCCGCGTACAGCGACATCTATCGGCAAATTAAGTAAACTATTTCGCACGAGCTTAAAGTATGGAAGATGATTTTTATGGGATAATTCTTTATTGCGTGAACCGATTTTGCACCGTTTTTTTAGTTTATTTGAAAGCACGTCATTTCATTGTGATTTTGTAGAAATTACAGGTACAATAAACACATGCTTAAGTATACGGTTAAATTACAAACATAGTTCAGAAATTATTTTGTATTTTTTTTTCAAAAACTATTCAACCTTGCAAGTTCAAACTAATTTTCCAAGAAAGTTTTTATAAAGTTCTGCTTTTGTGATTTTTTCCTAATTTTAAAACTTATGGTTCAAAAGTTAGAGGGGGGGACACATTTTTTTTACTTCTGGAGCGATTAACTCCGAAAATATTAACATTATCAAGAAATTATTTTAGCAAACCCCTATTCATTTCTAAATATCTATCCAACAATATATCACACGGTAGGGTTGAAATGAAAAAAAAACACTCCCCACGTTACGTATAGGGGAGGTACCCTAATAAAAATAAAATAAAACACTTTTTATTTTACCACTGTCGGCGTGATTGATATACATATTAGTACCAAATTTCAGCTTTCTAGTGCTAACGGTTACTGAGATTATCCGCGGACGGACGGACAGACAAAGCGAAACTATAAGGGTTCCTAGTCGACTACGGAACCCTAAAAACGCTATTATGAATTAATGTTTTTCTAAACCGTATTTTTCCTGGAGTATCAGGGATGTTCGCGGAGGCGGCATCCTGAAAATGATTGCTGAGCGGATGGACTGTGTGTGTGTGTGCACACTCCTGCATGATACACACAAACACAAATGTTAACTATACTAATTGAACCACATTACATTTAAAATTAGACACCTTATAAATTATGAATAACCAACTAATGAATTGGATTTTTAAATAATTAAATATGTGATAGAAAACTGATAATAACTTTTTTTTTAAACTAACTGCTGCGGTATGATTTCTTTAATTGAATGTTATGTGTAGCTACTCGTATTACTGATTTCTTTTAGTGTCATAATCATTAAAAATATAGCTTAAGTACTTACTAACAACAATTGATCCAAGTTGGTCCGTGAATAAACGAATTTATTTATCATATAAATAAACCATATGTACATAGAAAGTTTATGCCCATTCACTATTTTTGAATACAAAAATATGTTTTTTTTAAGAAAATTGATTGAGCTTTTTTTCCATACTAGCAGGTGGCGTACGATGTCCTTTGAAAAGCTAAATTTGATAGGTAACTGTTTAAAATTATCATTATTTTTTCAGTTTGTTTCATAAGAATTTTTACAGTTATCATTTACTTTAAAAACAAAGTTTTAACCGACTTCAATTTAGTACACCGCCAAGCCACGTGAACATTTCCACATTTCTTTTCCAATTTACCACATGAACTGATTTCCGAGAGCAAATGCGTTGATTATTAGATAAAAAAACCCAATCGCTGTATGTGGGCCGATAATATTTGAGGACTTCCGTCGATTCCACAAGGATCACCTTTGGCACTTCATTAGTTGCTATTTCAAAGGAATCTTATCAGAATCTGTGATATACTTTTGTACTTTTATGTACATAATTGAGGAATTCCATAAGTCATCTGTGGTCTTCATCATCAATTCCACTCCACCAAATTTATGATTACCGGGTGTAAATACACGAGTTAAAATAGAAAATACCAAAATCACTACACGCGTGCCTAATATAATTGAAGAGTTCCCTCAATTCCTCATGGATCCCATCATCCAATTGAATTTTTGAAAAAAATGGGACCCACCTGGAAGCATATACTTACAAACAAAAAGAAATTTTACGTGTCGGCTCATCAATGACGGAGTTCTGAGGTAACAAACATTGAAAAAAAAAAAAACAACCGAATTGAGAACCTCCTCCTTTTTTTGAAGTCGGTTAATAATTTATAACAAATTGGCATCACATTAAACGCGCGTCCACTCTGAGGCTAAAGAAGGCACATTATGTAAAGTCGCCATCAGATATATGGGAGCGGCGAAAGTGCTCACAAATATCTGAACAAGTCTCTATTGTCGAGGCATTAGAGACGTGTTCAGATATTTGTGAGCACTTTGGCCGCCCCGATATATCTGATGGCGACTGTAATTACATGTGAGGAACTTGTACATATGCTGTAGGTAACTTATTGTAGTTACCTATAAATATTGTACCTATGAAAACCAGTGTATAAGCAAACAACTTAAATTCACTTAAACGACATATCCTAAAATTAACTTAATAAAAACAGCGCCAGCGGTATGTGTGTTTTACAAGAGTTATTTAGTATCTTCAATTACAATTATCTACATATAGGTACCTACTTACCTTTTCGTAGCGTATGCGTTTTCCACGGTCTGGCTGCGCCTGTAGTTTAACGATGTTATCATCTGCAGCAAAGTGTGCATCTGCAACAGGCAATATTATAAATAAATTAATAATAACGTATGTTGTACCTTATATATTTATAATATAACCTTCAAACATATCTTTAGAGTAAGTAATTGCTGAGCTACGGTTGATCACTTCAAAAACGAATATAATCCTACTAATATTATAAATGCGAAAGTTTAGATGTTTCGATGTTTGGATGTTTGTTACTCAATCACGCTTAAACGGCTGAACCGATTTGAATGAAATTTTGCAGGAAGATAGTTTATACCCTGGATTAAAATATAGGATAGTTTTTATCCCGGGTCCACGCGGACGAAGTCGCGGGCGGAAGCTAGTATTATATATTGCTAACAGTTTACCTAAAGGAAATCTTTCAGTAGCATTAGTATGAGTTTGCAGTGAGTTGCGTTTACTTTAGTCGCTAGCGAATTAGAGAATCATTACATCGTCCCTCGTGGCGGTCACGCATTAGAACTAAAAAAATAATTTGTATCATGAGTCACTACACGGTTACTTTCGTCGCAATCGTTAACTCGATAGTTCGTATAGTTTACTAGTGTGTAGGTTGTGAATTTATTCAGTCGTATCATCTCTTGCGTGCTGATCAGTGCTGATATGAATACTAACTCCTCCTACCAATATTTTGCATGGGGTCATTTCACGCGTTGCACATTTTCTCTTTCATAGCTTTACATTTGAAAGTTGCGAGCTTTTCAACGCAGTAATTTTACATAACGCAGTTTTCTGTAAGAGTCCGCAGTAAGCTTGGCCGAATTTCACCTTTCTATACAAACGTAGTTACGCTCTCATTTAATTTAAAACTACTTGTTGGATTGTAACAAAACTTTGCATATACAATAACATGAGGTATATCTATGTCTCTAATTAGTTTATATGGTTCCAGTTTACAAAACCAACGAAATACAGCAAAAACAAGTTTTGTATGAAAAACTTAAATTCGCTTTATTTTTTTTACTATGGTATCTGAAGCTACATAAACCAATTACAGACATAGATATACCTTACGTCATAGTCATTGTATATGCAAAGTTTCATTACAATCCAACACGTAGTTTTAAAATTAGAGCGTAACTACATTTGTATGGAGAATCGAGCTTACTGCGGACTCTTTAAATCATAATCACTAATATTCTCCCCGGGGGAAGAAACTAATGCCGGCAATGCCTAGTGTGGCAGCATTAACGAGACATAGTTGTTTTTTCTGTCCGTTAGGTAAATAAGGTACTTATTTAATTATATCTTAGTTGCATGCAAGCAGAGACGGCACGAGCGAGCGTAGTGATGCCGCCCGTGACCAGACGTCTTGCATTGTGGTGTTACTAATTGCCTTAACCTTAATTCAATCATTTCTCCGTGCCATGGTAGCTATAACTCCTAAGACACCTGCAGAATAATGAATGGCGATTGCATGGAAATTGTATGTTGTAAGGTGGTTCGACGACCATACAAGACGACTTTTGACATTAGCAGGCTAACGGCGTGATATTTTAAGAAACTGATGTAACATTCTTTCATAAATTGGCTTCCGATTTGCGCGAAATTCCCCATTTCCTAAAATAAAGTTGTATAATTTAAGAATAATTGTTTTCCCGAAGTATCACGTGACAAACTAATTTCTCAAATTATTTTAGTTTATACTATTCTAGGAAAGGGAAAATTTCGCACAAATGGAAAGTCAATTTATGAAAGTCTGTTATATAAGTTTCTTAATATATAATGCATTTCGCCAAAAAAAGTTTTGTATTGTCGTCGAACCACCTTAACATTATTACAAAAGGGTAGAATCCTCATGTTAGAATTCATAACATAACGTAGTGTGTCGTCTATATCGATAATTAACCTTATAATTATAGCAATATAGTGTAAATTGCAAAATATAAACAAAATCATAAAAAGATAATGGAACTTGAAAGTTTAGAATAATGTATTTTTTTATTGTCCAAGCGTATATATATTATAATAATGTCAATACGATCCTTACACTTAAATAAATAAAAAAGTATGACAACATATTATGCATCTAAACGCAGTATTTCACGACTATAAACAGTAATTTACTTGATTTTCCATACAACTATTAGAGTACAAATAGGCAGCGGTGACCTCATACTTCTGTGTTAATGGAGGTGTAGACACTAAATAAAATATAATGTTGTATTCTCTCGAAAAAGGATTAACAATGTAGTAAAATGGAGAAAAAAGCAACGCAAGAGGTTGAATAATCACAAAGTTATGTGTCCAAAGTTGTAAGAAGGGGTATGTTTTGTGCCTTTTCCGCAAAACACCTTTATATGAAACGATTGTCATTTACTATGACGCTTGCAGATTGTGACGTCACTATCTGCGAGCGTTTTCTCTATCTAACAAAAAATATTAAAACGGTTGTAGTTTGGTAAGTCTTTGAGATATCTGAATGGGATTTTCGTCACTCGGCATATTTTTTTCCCTTTTTAGAGTAATAATAAACATACTCTCGATTTTTTCGCACTATACCTCTTGTTCTAAGTGTTCTAATAAGAGAGAGACGGATAGTGCGAGAAAAATCGAGAGAGCTCGCGGGCTGTCTCATGATAGCCGTGCTGGTTGAGTAATGAGTAAAGCGTCTGCACCCCACGCGGTCGGAGTCGGGCGGCCAGCGGCCAGACGGTTCAAAACCCGCAGGTCGGACCGCGGCCGGCCGGCAGCGCGCGCTCGACGACCAAGGGCGTCTGAAGGGCGAACGAAACTTTGCTGGAAACAACTGGCTACACGGTCCGTCCGGACCAAGGTCGCTCTATCGGAGCTCTACCCCCCCTTCAATTCCGTTACGTAACAAGTCTTCAGGGTAATATTCAGAAAAGAAAGATGTGGTATTTTAGATACTTTTTAATCATAAATCTGCATTTTTTAATGAAACATTAGTGTGGTTTCAAGGAATCAAGAAATTTAATCATCTATGGACGGGTTTCGGTTTCATTTCTATAAAAAAATTCTATTAAGGGTAAATCGGAATCAGAATCGCTCTCACAATTGGTATCGGCTTCGGCGGCAATCACATCTTCTGTGGCTATCTCTGCATCTTCTTCTGCCACCCACTCCACCGCGGCAGGTGCCACCTGGCACAATAGCTCTCCCTGACGCCGCGTGATAACTCGCCTAACGGAGACTTTATTTGCAGAAGTTGATTTTGAGTGAATAATTCTGCGGTAGTATGCAGCTGCTTTTTTAGAGCATGTATATAAGGCATAAATTTTGTATTCTATGGTTCTACTTTAGGGATGTGAAAAACTAAACTTTTTTTAAGTATACTATTATAAAAAATCGTGCGTGACGTAACGCAAACCTTGACACCCCCTCCCCCAACGTAACAGGACCGTAACGCTTGGCCGTTACGTAATTTGTGGACGCCCCCTGTATGCAAGATACAAGAATCTCAATTTATATAGAAAACACGCCTAGTACAACACACTGCCGACGCGGCAATGCGCGTGTAAAAAATCTGTCGCTCCGCGCACCGTGGTGCAGTGGGTGAATCGTCTTAGGGCCAATGTAATAAAAATCGGCCAAGTGCCGCAGTGTAGGATTCCGTAGTTGCCTGTCTTTCTTAGTTACATCGACACGCGCGCGCCAACTAAATGGTTACGTCGGCCGAATTTGTATGATTGTTGGCCTTTCTAAGTACATTTTATGTTGGTCGACTAATTACTCAGTAACTAGTTATGCCTACTTAACCGTAATAGTTTTCTTTTTAAATACATTATATGTACTACTGCCACGATTTTGCTACGGCATGGGGAGGGGGACACATGCGTCGCTGTAAAGCCCAATATCTCGCAAACCAATCACTAATTTGAACAAATTTCTCGTTTTAAGAGACCTATAACATTTTTGAACAAGCTATTCAACGATACCCCACACTATGGGTTTAACAAGAAAGAAAATTACATCCCCACTTTAGGTGTAGGGGAGATAGCCAAAAAAAATATTTTTGAAGATTTCATTCTTCTGTTTTATCGGCGTGATATACCCCGAACACGGACGGACCGATGGACGGACGTACGGACGGCCTGACGGACATGGCGTCCTTGTTGACTACGGAACCCTAAAAAACGTTACAGGAACTGGATGACAGCACATGCGCCCTTTTACAGGTTGAGTACCTACTGTTTAAGGTCGACGAAAATAATTCGACACTTTATAATTGACAGATGTACCTACTTGCTAAAAAGAAATGATGTTTTACGGTAACTTACTAGAGATTGATTCATATTTTGACCTAAATATTATTTTACAAGTATTAAAATTACATGTTGACAGTTTTTCAGTCATTCAAATGAACACTAGTAACTGTTAGTGACGAATGAAAGCTATAAAGTTTTCTTGATTGCCAATTTAGTTTAATCTACGCTACCTATTAAAAGATAAGAACTAATTCGATAGGTTAAAATATATACGATTTCTGCCCCGCCGGCATGATACTATTTCATCATGTTCTACGGCCCAAAAGTCCCAAAAACCAACGTTATAATTCTACGTCAATCATCTAACATAATACACTGACATATAAAAAGACGTATACTTAAAATGTGACTATATACATATGTATATGTATATACATATATACTTACCATAAGTATATATATTATTTTTTCTTGGTCAGTTCATGGTGTGGGTTATTGTTGGACAGGTTGTTCAAAAGTATAAAGGGATCTCGAAAAAATTTTTTTTGTGTTCAGGGATCCGTCCGTTTGGGTGATATTGCGTTTTGCGGTGATAAAGCCCTAATTTTTGTTGGAGTGGTTGTCGTCGTCGTCGTCCCCCTGGTGGCTCTAGGTGACAGGGTAACTGATTTAATATCTACGAGTAATAAATATATCTCTCCTTTTAAAAGTAATATTCTGGATTATCGCCACTAAAATGCCAAAAACAATCACTCATTTTACTGAGGTCAGAATTAGTTCTATACAATCCATCTTCGTTTAAAACTATGTATTAAAGAAAACAATTGAATATTTTTTTTACTTATTAATTTTGTGTATTAGATATCAATCAATAGTCGCACAGTATGAACAATACACAGACATTATTATCATGAGACGTAATCATGTCGATACCGAGTACTTATTGAACATCCGACGTGGCATGAAATACTCGTACGTGGTAATCGCTATGGACGTATATTTTATGTAGGCCACTCCAGACCCCACTTAAAATCGAACACTATGAAGTATGAACAATATTGTCAGGTTGCTCAGTGAGGCACGTGTTCCGCAAAAGAAGAATCGAGAAAAAAATCTCATCTTTTTTGTAATACAAGAAACATTTAATATATGCATCTTGTCTATACTTCTATACTAATATGTATTATAAAGATTAAAGAGGAAGAGTCTGTGAGATTGTAGCTATGTTAGTTTGCATGTAATGGGTAATATCCGGAACCTCTTATAAGATTTCAAAAAATATTTCACCTGTGTATACAATGGACTTCCTGGATGGACATAGGCTGTGTTTAATCCCACTGGTTTGCTTGTTTTCTTTGAATTACGCGCGAACAGCTAGTAATCTTATTCTGTACTAATATTATAAAGAGGGAAAATCTGTTAGATTGTAACTTTGTACGTTTGTATGACTTATCTTTAATAACGTAGAGCAAATATAAATTATCAAAAATAAAGATTTACAAAACTCCGACCTGAGAGAACTACTTAATCAAGTATTTTTTAATGCTGCTATTTTGTAGGACAGGTAGCATAATTGTTTAACTCAATGATTATACATTTTATCCGTGACACAGACATAAATCTGTAAATATAAATTAATTCCTGCCTTTTTTGAATACTAGTTAAAATAAGGTGACTGGTTTATAATTCAAAATACTTGTACTACTATCTTTTAGAGGCATGATTCGATTTTTAGTTAGGAAAGTGAAATAAAGCCGAGCGGAGCAGACGCCCGTAGCTCCCGTCCCGGCCATGCAGTCGAGTGAGTTAAGTGAAGGACGTCGGAACGGTAGCCACTCGATTGACATTTCCTGGTTGCGGTGTACCGTCCATATCTATGAAATACGGGATAGTTCACTGATGCTACCGCCTACCTTAACAATTATTCTAATTAACGGTATATACAAATATTCAAATGTAAATATCAAGGTATTATATACACACGCCGTCAACCCGCTGCACGTAAACGTAGAAAATCCAAGTTCACAATGGCTAACCATAACAATTGAGTGGCTATCTAACCTACCTAACAATAAATAATGAATAGTATTCAGAAATGAATGCCATTCCACTTTCTAGAGAATGGCGGCATCGGCAGGGGCGTACTGCGTCTAAACATAGGGAGCACACCATGCAGACAGAGCGCCGCAATCAATGGCTTTCATTGCGTATGCATACGTATTTATGATACGTCTAGTGTCTGCAATACGGCCACATCTCAAATGTATTTTAATTTCGAGATGTGACCGTATTGCACTGTGCAATAGAGCCACATCTCAAATGTATTTTATTCTTGAGATGTGGCTGTATTGCAGTCACTAGGCGAATATGTCCTTCCGAGTCAAATTCCTACTCATGCCTGAGCGGTTCAAGCACTGTTCAAGCCGTAGCCCAACAACTACGTATCAATGGTGCGGACAACTACAGCCCCGCTATTCCGTAACTTGTTATAACCTCACCTCACCCGTCACTCACTAATATATCTTGACGCCGCGATTCGTAGTAAAGTAACTAAGCGTAATCAGAGCTGTAATTTGAAACGCCCTAATGCGCCTCACCTCACCCGTCACGCATAAAGAAACTAGACCTTAGATTAGGGGCATTACAGGTGTCCCTACATTAAATCTTAAGCTTAATTATGATTGATTACATGGGCATGGTCGACGTGGTCATACCCGTGTGGTGTCGATATCCGTGTGGTGTCGGGTTAGAATTTCACCACCCCCTTTCTTCCCGTGGGTGTCGTAAAAGTCGTCTAAGGGACCAGGGTTGAAGTGTGTTGTGGGCGATGGGCTAGCAACCTATCACTGCAATATCACATTTTGACGATCTTTTATACCCACATTTATGCTAAAAGTGGCGATGGAATATACGTTTCATGTGCTCTGCCTACCCCTTTTGGGAATAAAGGCGTGAATGTGTGTATGTATGTATGTACATGGTCGACTTCGAGCAAAACGGTCGAGCATTTCGGCCAGTCAAAATCGACATCAGACCTCGCAAATGCGCGTGTATCTACGTTTTTTTTATATGTAGTTAGGTTCATTGAGAGTAGTTTATACCCAAGTTTGCAACCCTGAAAACCCTGTTCTACCCACATGGTGCTCGAAAAACTGGGAAATTTCGGCACTTGTTTCAGGACATTCTAAAAAACTAATCTAAAGAAGCGTTTTTCAAGTATGCTTGCTTCTAATCTAATAAAGCTTGATTTTACAAATGCTGAGTATCGCAGGGTATTCAGTGTTCCCTCATCTCCTCCGTAGAGTTTCATCAAGATCTTCTCGCCAGCATTTCTTACTTCTTCCTTGTTGGAGTTTGGATCAAGGAAAATGCTGGCGAGGTCTATCCAGTCGGGGTTTTTTGAGGACGTTGCACCTCTTCATCTTGCCTTGTCAGAAAAGGGCCGAGGTTGTATCACACCCACTGATGCCATGCAGAAATAAAACCAGCCCGCGTGGGACCTGCATTTTTCCACATGTATATGAATTTGCTGGATATTGGATGCAGTTTGAACCACCTCTGCTGCCTTGCTGGAAGTACACGTTAGTCTCTCCAGAGCTTAAGCCGTTAAGAAGGACAAGTAGGTCGACGTCCTCCCCACTGATAAAAAATTGATCAAAATATGAGCTCTTGGAAAGGGCAGTCCCCATCACTATATTGGCATCGCTGTCTTCTTGAGATTGATGGACCTCGATACCCAGCCTCTCAAATTCAGTACGCATCATGGTGATCAGTCGGCGTTAGTTGGATTCATTTGAAAGCAGTTTTGCTTCGGGCACTTTGATGGGTGTTGATTCGTCAAACAAAATGTCACTGCAGGAGAGAGAAGCAGATCGTCGCAGGCGTTCAGCTGATTTAGTGCTCCTCATAGCTGCATCTTCTGGGTATCCATCAAAAACCACAGATGCGTTTTTACCAGTGGTTGAAAACATAGCATGTACACTTTTTTTTTTATTGCCCACATTTGACTAGCTGTATCTCTGCAACCAATGGACCTAGAGTGCTAGGATTAAGCTTAAATTGTAGCAAATTTAGTTAGCTTTATTAGATTAGAAGCAAGCATACTCGAAAAACGCTTTATTAGAGTAGTTTTTTTAGAATGACCTGAAACAAGTGCCGAAATTTCCCAGTTTTTCGAGCACCATGGGGGTGGCACAGGGTTTTCAGGGTTGCAAACTTGGGTATTAACTACTCTCAAGGGACCTAACAACATATTAAAAATCGTAGTTACATGCGCGTTTGCGAGGTTTGCCTTTTTTGTGTTGATATTGACTGGCCTAATTTACAAACAGGGATAAGGGACCACCTAAGCATACCTACCTAAGTTATGTGATTTTCTGAAGATACATTCTTTTATTACTGAAGTGCTCCGTCTCGCATTCGTGTGCGTGGCTCGGCTCGCACTTAACCGATTTTTATTTTCTTTAGCTAGAAAACGAGGGGGAAGGAAGTAGAAAGAACTCCAACCGTGATTGTTAGACGCAAGAGAAAGTTAGTAGTAGGTCCAGAGAAATAGAAAAAGTGTGTGAACAATGGTATTAAGTGTGAAAAAAATTACTACAGAGAACACGAGCCGCCTAAAGATGACTACGATACCGCAAGTACCGCAACAGATAGTTCTGATGTAGAATTGGAATTCAAATGAAAATATTTGCTGGTATACATATTTACATATTTGATAAGCTTTTATTTAGCTTGCACTGTTTCTGTTTCTACCTACTTATTATTATTAGTAAATATGTGAGTATGCAAGTTGTCTTAAAAAAAAGCAATTCATTATTAGCCACTTGCTGTGCCGATTGAGCCAATACTTACGAACATTGCAATATGGAGACAACGCCATATTATGGGTCCACCGGGTGGATCTGATGATGAAGACAGTATGTGGCCATAGCTTCTCTTATTTTAAGGTACCAACGTGCGGCAAATAGGGACCCTTGATTTCAAACAAGACCTATGATTTCAATGTATCAACTAGGTTTACATTGTATTTTAGTACAGTCAACATCAAAATTTTTGCACCTTATTGCTTTGTAATAAGATGCTACAGTGTATGTACATGTACATGTTGACACATGTGTGTCACTGACAACTGTGCCATAACTTGCTTTCAAAACTTGAATTGAAGTATAGAAGTTTTAAGTATCTTCAAACTAATATTACATTACACTTACCTGGTTTTTGGTATGTATGTGGAGATGAACTGTGGTAATAGCAGTAGATTCCGAGGGCGGCCACTATTAACAGGACGGCCAAGAGTCTGGTGGAGAACAGGCGGCAGCATGGCACTCGGACCCTCATTGTTCAACTGTTCACCGAGAGTTGTATGTTAGAGTAGATGGATTGTATCTTGTAGTTCATTAGTAAATATTTTGTTTGTTTTTTTTTTTAACTTTTACAGTGCGGCTTCTTAACATTTGCAAATGTTAAGAAGCCGCACTGCAAATGTTTGAACAACAAAAATTCTCCGGCCTATTCCTGAAAGTAATGGATGGCAGAGCTTAATTTTGTTTCCAAAGAACATGTGTTCACCACCTATAGTGATGCAGACAGTTATTTTACCCTATATTCAAATGAAGGGTATTCTATCTATAATGCATTATTCCTTTGCTCTAAAAATGTATTAGCATCTAAATGCACAATGCAGTTTTTATTTTCTTCTAATATAGTTTATATACCATTTTTCTAATAAAATGCCTTTAGTATATTTTCGTACACTCGTATTCTAAGTGGCCTTAATAGATGAAAGATTATTCCTCATTTAATATAGATCGCAGTTCAAATAACTACTACATTCGCGTAATGCTGCACTGCATATGTTTAACCAAATGATAAATATATTTTCACAATTTTTTTTAACGCAGAGGCCTACCCTTTCTAGTAAATTGTTAAAAACGATACCAATTGGTAGGTAGCATTTATTAATTTACTGTTAAAATTGGACAGATTAATTTTTCATTTGTATTCTGCATCTCACTGCATTGTATAAAAAATTGCAATCGGCCTATAGGAGCAGGTTTATTTCACTAATTTATTAAATAACCATTTATCTGACTTATATGTCAATAATGTGATTAAAATAGAACAATAAATACTTACCAGGAAATAAATCCTGCTCGGTTTTGCAACGAAACACAGACATTACATCGTTTCCTTTAAGAATATACCGCTAATTTTTAATTGAATCAGTAATGATATTAAATTAAAACAAAATACACTATTTCCTTCAGTATCGGTGCCTACAAGTGGGCAGCGCAGCGACTGGCACTGGCAGCATAACATACGACTAGAATACTACTGACATTACTGTCAATGACATGACATTAGACATATTACTCTTACGCTACTGGCTGTAGTGTGTGGTGTGTGGTGTAAAATGAAACGCGCGTAGCGTCAGTATATTACACTCATATTTATGGTAGCGATAATAGCGATAAACAAAAGCTTTCGAAACAGTATTACCAGCTTAAACTATGAATAGAAGACGTATCAACAATTTTAAGGCCGGGATTCACTACACGAGCTGCGAGCCGCACTTACCTACCGACACACGAGTTAAGCTACATACTCGCGATATCTTGCATGATTTGTCCGCGAGTTGTAAGCAAGGGGTTGGCGGAGCGAATAGACACGCGGGTTTGTCCGCGGACCTGTCACCTCGCCAGCGACAAACCGGCGGACAAATCTGCAGCGTGAACATTCGATTTTACTGTATTGGGGCGTGGGAATGCGGCTTTATTTCGTTTGTGCGTAATAAACGCGAGTCCGCCGCGCCTTGCTTTCGTGGTTTTTAAACATAAACCATGATTTTCTAACAATATTTGTTTGCTGTCGAATATAATCATGTGTATATGAGACACTACACCTACGAATTTGTCGGACGGCCAAGCAAGCTCACAGATACGAGTAATCTAGTATAGTTAGACCTTGATTTTGAGCATGGTAGTATGGTACTCCAGAGAAACCACCTTGATTTGGTTGGAAGCCATGATTCCGACTCGTATCCACACCGGCCGAATCACGCGGCGGCCGGCATGCAGTCCTGCCGATATCGGCCCGTGTAGCGTCGCCTTATGAAAGTTTGGTGCGTTAGTCAGACTCGCACTTGACCGGGATTTTTTATTTGTTGTCCATAATGATGCTAAACTTGGATACATTTTGTAACAACAGCTTCCTGTTTGGGGGGCTAGAACGCTGAGTTTTATGTCGGACATAAAGCATTCGTCCCACTCTGGCAAATATGCGAGTGCAAAAGGGACGAATGCTTTACGCCGGACATAAAACCTAGTGTGCTAGGGGGGCTGGCACAAAGAAAGCAAAATAGATAACTAGTATGCTAAATAGTGTTAAATACACATATTCACATTTGACAGCATATAAATAGTTTACTACAGTAGTACACTACTACACTCTCATCAAATCGTCCATCCCGTATCCACCGTTCACCTGCATCAATTTTTCTTTCTCCTTAACCGTCTCTAGCTCGGAGCCGGGCCTTTGCGGCTCTTTTCGGCAGTAAGTACGCGTCGCAAAGCCGCGTCTGTCTACCCACCCCTAACTTGTTCCGTGGAGTTTTAATTTTGCGGTCTTATTTGTCGATTTCCCTGCACTACCTTGGGTATATAAGATATATAGGTATCAAGTAGGTCTCTGCAATACGAGCAGTACAGAATCACACACTTCCTTACCTTTCGGTATCCTTAATTAATATCCGTAATTCAGCAAAAAAAACAAATTGTCACTTTAACCATTGCTTAACTGTGATCACCTATACATTTTTAACAACTATAGAAAATCAGTTTCGTGCCGTTATTAAACGCATCAACGTTGCAAGCTATTTATAGCTGGTTAAACGTGGTCGGTCAGGCACATCTGATGCTCCACGCTCTGGTCGCCCAATCGAAGTCGCTACTGAGGAAGAAGTCCATAATATCGGACTCGACGACCGCCGAGTAAAGGTGCGTGAAATAGCTGAGAAGATGGGCTTCTCCACTGAGCGAGCACATAAAAATTGCGGCTGCTGGTAAACGTGCCCCAAAGAAAGCAAAGGCTGGTGGTGTTGACAGCAGTTTTCTGGGATGGCGAAGGAATTATCATGATTGACTACCTAGAAAAGGGGAAGACTATTACTTATTACGCAGACTTATTGAACCGTTTTTAAAGCCGAATTGTTGGAAAAACTGCCAAAATTACCCCCACGTAAGTCCTCTTTCAACAAGACAATGCCCCAATGCAACAGTATTAATGAATTTGTTTTTTATTTGTTGAACTTAGCTACGTGTGATTATTACCTATTCCCAAATTTGATACGATGATTAGAGGACAATAGTTATTTGTGCAACAAGAGAGCAAAGTTTGTTTTTGCTGTGAGTGCTGATTTTGAATCACGAGGAAGCGAAAGATTCTAAAATCACACAATCAACATTATTCACATTGAATAATATATCATAGTATCACGTACCTATTCGTCTCGTGATTATTTGGGAAGAAAACTTAATTAGGCGTTAGTTACTATAATGCTTGTTTTAACTCCTCAGCGCCGCGCCGTTAGTATAATATATACTAGAAAGGCGAGACAAGGCGCGAGAAACCAAAGGATATTTTAGTATATACCTACGAGTCTCGCGTGACACTAACACATCACTAAAAACTAACCGTTTTATTGTTACAGGTTTTACTCATATTCATGTCTATTGCGCTAGAAAGACACAAGGCACACATTAGCATATAACGTGTATAGATAAATTAACGAGAGCATGGAATTGCATATGTAGTAGTGTTGTATGTTTACAGGCATTCTATATTTGAATTTTCTATTTTCTCGTACAACCACTACAAATTCATGTTCTCGATAATTCATCTATATCTCGCGTGCACACCAAAAACCAGCTATACTGTTGTTAAAATACTGCCTTCACTATATTTCCTAGTTAGATCGAGAACTTATTATCCTAGTAATGTTTATATTTAAAACTTATGTCAATAACGCAAGTATGAAGAATACCTAATAATATCTGAAACAAATTAACAGCGCGCAATTTTTTAAAGGGGCGGGGCGCCGCGCGTGCGTTCGGTCGGAAACTGCATCTGGTATACGTTCATAAAATGTAAGATTGTTAAAACTAGAAGTATTAATAAGCTAGCGTAATAAAATTCATGTTTACCGATTTTTTATGTGCTTATTTAAATATTCTTTACTTGAAATTTCCTTTGTATAATTATTTTGGTAATTTAAACTTGTTAATTTTAGAGTTTTCGGACGTGTTACTTGTTTCGCGCTTTTTTGGGGGTCTACTTTGAAATTCTGGTGGTCGAACTATGGATCGACCTATGTCTGCCATTTTCTTTTTTCGTAATGAAAATAAGGGACAGAGCTAATAGTTAAAATATTCTGAACAGGGGTGCGAAGAATCTCCGGCGAAGATCCGGCTACCACCACCGACGACCCCTGGCCCTGGCAACGTATAACACGCGCACTCTGCGGACCGACGAAAGGATAGCGGAACTGGAGGAAGGGTTGAGCAAGTTGCGTTGGGATGCCATAGGGTTATCGGAAGTCCGAAGAGAGGGGGAGGATACGATAACCCTCAAATCCGGCAACTTGCTCTATTTCCGGGAGGGCTCCCAAAAGTCCCAGGGAGGTGTCGGGTTCCTCGTCCACAAGTCCCTCGTGAATAACGTGGTGAAGATCGAGAGTGTGTCGACTAGGGTGGCGTACCTAATACTCAGAGTATCCAACAGGTACTCATTGAAGGTCATACAGGTTTACGCGCCGACCTCAGCACACTCCGACGAAGAGGTGAAGGCTATGTATGAAGATATATCGAGGGCCATGCATAGTTCCAAAACCTACTTCACCGTTGTCATGGGGGACTTAAACGCAAAACTGGGCAAGAGAGATGGTTAAGAGCTGAGAGTGGGGCAATTTGGAGTTGGATGTCGGAACCAACGGGGCCAACTACTGGCTGGCTTCTTGGAGAAGGAGGGACTCTACATGATGAATTCCTTCTTCAAGAAACACGAGCACAGAAAGTGGACCTGGATTAGTCCCGACGGTACAACTAAAAACGAGATTGACTTCATCATGTCGACGAGGAAACATATATTCAATGATGTCTCTGTGATCAATACGGTCAAAACCGGGAGCGATCACCGTCTGGTAAGAGGCACATTGAATATATGCATCAAGCAAGAGCGCTCTCGATTGATGAAGTCTACGCTCCGTCCAGCATCAATCCAAATTCGAAACCCCGAGAGCTTCCAGCTGGAACTCCAAAACCGTTTTGATTGCCTAGGCGGCGATGTGGACAAACTGAACGACGGGTTTGTGGAAGCTGTCCGTTCCACTGGGTCTAAGTTCTTCAAGGCCCAAGGGACCAACAAAACTAAAAGGCTCTCTAGCTCCACTCAGAAGCTCATGAAGGAAAGGAGTAAAATGATTCTACAGTCTTCAGCCGATGCGACCTTATACCGGCAGCTCAATAAACAGATCTCCAAGTCTCTTGCCCGTGATCTGCTCCAATTCAATACTAATTGTATTGAAGAGGCCATCAAGCGTAATAAGGGCTCTAAAGTATTCTCAAGAAATCTGTCTATAGGGCAGAGCCAGCTCGCGAAGTTAAAAACTGAAGATGGTAGAATCGTTTCTTCTAAAACCGATTCTGGGTGAAATAGAGCGCTTTTACGAACAGCTATACACGTCAACACGCAGACTCGAAGTTGGTCGGGCGGAAGACCCTAGGGCTAGACTAACCCGGCACTATAATACCGACGACATCTCGGACATCAGCCTGTACGAGATTGTAATGGCTCTTAAACAGCTCAAGAACAACAAGGCACCCGGTGAAGACGGAATAACAGCCGAACTCCTGAAGGCGGGTAGAAAACCGGTCCTTACGGCCCTTCAGAAGTTGTTCGATTCCGTCTTACTGGAAGGGAGAACTCCAAAGGCATGGAACGGAGAGGTGGTGGTGCTGTTCTTCAAAAAGGGTGACAACACCCTGCTGAAGAACTACAGACCCATCTCACTTCTGAGCCATGTCTATAAGCTGTTTTCGAGGGTCATTACAAATCGTCTCATACGCAGGCTAGATGACTTCCAGCCTCCCGGACAAGCGGGTTTCCGAAGAGGCTTTAGCACCGTAGACCACATACACCGTCAGGTTATACAGAAGACCGAGGAGTATAACCTGCCCCTCTGCCTAGCGTTCGTGGACTACGAGAAAGCCTTCGATTCGATTGAAACCTGGGCCGTACTACAGTCTCTCCAGCGGTGCCAAGTTGACTATCGCTATATCGAAGTGCTGAAGTGTTTGTACGAGAACGCCACTATGTCAGTTCGACTCCAGGACCAGAACTCGAAACCTATTCCGCTGCAGCGGGGAGTCAGGCAAGGAGATGTTATTTCTCCAAAACTGTTCACCGCTGCACTGGAGGACGTTTTCAAAGTGTACATCACTCACCTTTGGTTTGCTGACGATATAGTAGTCTTGGCTGAGACCATGGAGGACTTAAGTACGATGCTCGATGACCTCAGTAAAGCTTCCGAACGAGTTGGTCTAAGAATGAACATGGATAAGACGAAGATCATGTCAAATACCCATGTAGTACCAACTCTCATTACAATCGGACACTTTGCACTCGAAGTTGTAGATGATTATGTATATCTAGGATAAACTATCCAGCTAGGTAGGTCCAACTTCGAGAAAGAGGAGAGTAAATTTCTCGAGACATAATCATAAGTGCCAATACGGCAGAAATAACGTCCACGCATTATCCAATTACACTGGCGAAAGATCTCACATATGTAAGTTGTATTCTACAGTGGCCTCTAAACTAAATTTTATTTAGGTGTCGCTAAAACACTTTTCTATTCTATGAGCAGCTGTTATAATCAAAACACAGCGCTAATTTGAGTCTGACGTTTCTTATTTTAGGCGGTCTATTCAACTTAGCTTATATAGCTGCCTAAATGCTATTCTAAACGTCGTTTTTAATCTGCCGCCTAAATTATGTCTAAAAATTAGACAGTTTCGTTTTAGGCTATTTAAGTCATTCATGTGCACGTAGAATCGGGTCCACTATTCGTCTCATTCTCTCACGTCAGCTGACCATAAGAAGTGACAGAGACAACTATATGGAACGTCTTGCTTTATACTGCGCGTCTGTATTAGTCCGAGGGGATACCGCGAAACTAAAACGAACTTCGTTCGTGTATCTCCGTCTCTGTCGCTCGAACTGGCAAGTGCGACAGAGACGGAGATACACGAACGAAGTTCGTTTTTACTCTTAAGTACGTTCTAAGAGACGGAACTTCGAACTGTTTTGGATGTCAGTGACATTGTCATTTGATTTTGATATGATAACTCAATTGATGTTTAGCTATTTTGCAGATTTTGCCATACCACATTAAAAAGTCCAATACGGAAGTAAGTCGTACCAACATAATGGCACGAAATGGATTAGGGATGTAGTACTTAACATTATGATGGTCAAGTCCACTGCATGAAGAACAAATTATTGCACTATATCGACACTAACAAAATAATAAAAGGATAATAAATGTATGTCAGTTTATTTTACACCCATTTAGAAATTATAAATATTATTTAGGAGTAGGTAGGTATATTTATGTATACAAAATTTCACCAATTTGTCCATACTGCCTCTTTTAACTTCGCAAGCACTCCCAATGTATTTCCATCATTCTTCTTGTTATAAGACAGCTCCCCCTTGTATTATCCAAGTGCCGTAGATTTTCAAAAGTAAATCATTGTTTACGCTCGATATTTCGTTATTGGTATCTGCTTACATATTTCGTTATAGGTTAAAAAAACTTGTATGTAGGAAGGTACCTAACGTTCTTGGTATCTATATTATGTATTATGTATCTATATTCTATATTATGTATTATACTGGCTTTAAACTGGTTGATGACGAGAATCTTATACATAATAATGTTTATCCATTTGAAAATCCGTGGTGGTAACCATCCAAATGCCACTATGACAGAATGACAGAAAGAGAAAGAACGGATGTAAGAGATAGCATGTGTCCGCCGTTGGTCCGCCATGATAGAAGCACAGATAGAGAACTTGTCACTTGTCAGATTTGATCTGAATTTGAGCAAATGGATATCATTCTTCTTTTTTTTCCATGAACCTAGAATACTCTGGACAGGTTATGGTAATAATAATACCACGTGCGAGCGAGCTGGTAGCATGCAAATCTCGATAAGTGTGACAGAAAGGGAAATATCATTCATTGTCCTTGTCATAGTTCCACTTTTTTTATTTGCCACAACTGATTTAGTATGAAGTCGTGGCACATAAACCATTACTCGTCCAAATTATGTACCTACTTTGTTTATGGCAAGTCATCAGCCATTTTAATTCCAGTTCTTAATTTAGCTGCATAGGAGCCTTTCCGTCCCTCACTGTGGCATCACGTACAGTCTGTCCAGAGTATTCTAGGTTCAAATTTTTGTAAGGTATGGGGCCCGGGGACGGTAAATAAGACTCCGAAGCAGGGTTTACCAGCTTAGGTATATTAGGCAGAATTCCGACTGACACATGACAGTTACTTTCTAACTTAAGCCCTCTACAGCGCGGCTAGGACGCGACGGCACGCAAGCTCTCTCGATTTTTCTCGCACTATCCTTCTCTCTCTTATTAGAACACTTAGAAGAGGTATAGTGCGATAAAAATCGAGAGTATGTCGCGGCCGTCGTGTGCTAGACGTGCAGTTTTGTTCCTAGTTGAATGACACTGCTTGCCAGTAAAAGAAATTAGTTCCAGTAAAGATCCGCAACGTGGCCAGGGTAAAAAACAAACTTGGCGGGCTATACCTCTGGCATACGCATCTCATGATGAATTTAAAAGATCTTTAGATAAATTAAATGAAGCTGCAACTCCATAGGCTCGATTCACAACACGTGTGTTGGCTCACCTCAATACTCGTCCCTACTATTACTTGATCCGATGATTGACAACAACCATGCGTTAACGGAGTTCAGAATTCCACCAGCCGCTCGCTTATCTCTCCACCGCTTCTGTGAGTGATTGCGTGGCGCGCTGGGAATGGGACATTTGCGAGACATTTGGGACAGAGCTGGGCACAAAACGTTAATCGTTAATAAAAAAATAACTTAGTTATACGTTAAAGCGTTATATTTCAGAATATTAACGGCTGTTATCCTTGATCGTTAACCATGAACTCGTGATATAAATGGAACTTTAAGCCTGTCACTGTGATACAAGTGAGTAAAAATTAATGTTGCCATCATTAAGTAAAGAAAATAACTTGGCAGGCCCATAAAATTTACATCTTATGATAAGGATTTTTTCCTCGCAAAATGTGTTGAAAAACGTAAGAAACGCGTGAGCTTTGATAATTACATCCTTGGCTCTTTTATCACGCTCAATTGCGGCTCGCGTTAACAGTTCCGCCTCTGATGTAATTGTCAAAACTCATGCGTTTCTTACGACGTCTTTCAACACATTTTGCGAGGAAAATATCGTTTTCATAAGATGATTTTTTTTCATGAAGTTCGCGCAGTGCGCGCGCATGTGTTAAGCCAGACTTCGATGAAACCTCTAAACAGGCAATAAAACATAAAATAAATATTTTCGTTTTATCTTTATGAATTAACATGTAAAATGTTATCAAGTGAATAGTTTTACTAAATTAAACGTTTCTATCAGATCAAAAAGGATTTAATTTGTTTAGTCGAGAATCCGTTTGCCGACAATAAAAAAAGATGTAAATTCTGTACAGCCCGGTTAATTTAAGAATGCACCGTGTTCATGCATATATCTTGCTGCAAGGTGCCAACGTGACTTAATCGAGATATAACCATAACACACAAGGGTCGTACCTAATGTTATAAAACACGCTTGTTTAATACCCAGGATTATGAGCGTAAAAGCGACATAATACGAGGTACGTTACGAGCAAATGTGCTGAAAAGTATATTTATAATATAGGTAATTATTCTAAAGTTTACAACTGACCGTCACCGCGGGCCGCGCGGTTTGTGGCAAACTATAAATACGGTTAAGTGCGAGTCTAACAAACTTATAGGTATGTAAACGGCCGTATTTTTCGCTTTGCGAACTACCAAAGTAAATAAGAGAAATTCTATTTTTTTTGCATAAACTTAAAATCATACATAATAAAAAGAATTGAGTGAAATCTTGAGATAGGTGTTAAAGCGGAGCTCGGCTCATTGAGGGCACACCCGGGAATAACACTAGTAGGATGATGACACACTAAAAATAATTAAAATCTGTTTTAGCTTGTGGCAATGAAGCCCCCAGTTGATACAGTCACCTCACTTTCCTCACTAGTCTATTTTTGTGATGGTATTTTTGTGATTTGGTTCCTAATTTAGAAAAAATACAGTCATATACATATTAGTATGGTATGTATACACATACAAACTCTCAAACATTACCTCTATATAATATTTATGTAGACAAGTTGGTTATTTGTAAACATAACCTCTAAAATGCACTATGTAAAACGAAAATTATTTTTACTGTAATTGAAGCGTCAGGAATAAATAAAATTAATATAACCATTCATAATTTAACCCTTATTAGTAGTCTAAAATAATTAAAAACCTGACATTCCAGCATTTCATCTATAAACATTGTCCAATTCTCACAAAAGGATTCCGGCTTGATATTCCGAGAGACATCGCTTGTATAATAAATTATAAATTACTTCCCGAGCGGAACCGCGTATGGTCTTGCTCATTGTATGGAATTTTTGTTGCATTTGAATGATATCCGCAAAATTTAATAAATACGGTAAAATAACAATACGGTTGACAATACGTCTAGTAGCATATGACAAGTTTAACGAAGTTACTAGGGTCGAAAAGCGTCTTTCGTCGGGGATGCGGTCAGCGGTGGACGCCGTGCTTCTTAAGCGGAGCTTCTGACGCTGATTGCATTATTGACGACTAACCAATTTACCGAACAATGTCGCTTTATAAGGAAACTTGACATTGGCGAAATCATCTTAACTTAGATGGAAGCCATTTTTTAAAAGTAGAAGTAGGGTCGAAAAACATTTTACCGTTTCTAGACATTTTTGCTAAGCTGTAATCGTATTTATAAAGCCTGCCACAACCGGGGGCACCTGCAGTGCCTGTCAGTTGTATACTATTCAATTATTTTATGGGTTAGTGACAGGCCGCCAGCCCCCCTAGCACAATAGGTTTTATGTCCGACGTAAAGCATCCGTCCCTCTTGCACTCGCATATTTGCCAGGATGGGACGAATGTGTTTATGTCCGACATAAAACTTAGCGTACTAGCCCCCCAGGCATGTGCTACTTTATCACGAGTAGGGTATGGCCGTCAAAACTTGTACTTTTTAAATGAAGCCCTATGTTAAAATTTCTTTAAAAAAAATGGTCATTGAAATATTATGGAACTATCGAATACTTCAATCTCGCTTAGTACTTTAATGTGTTGGAATAATGAAACTCTTGTAAATGATCGTAATTGCGGTAACAATCTGATTAAAAGTTAGGTAGGTAGACAGAAAATCGTGCTTAGTTACCCTCCCCTTTACATCAAAATAATTAAAAAAAAATTGACGGAAACGATTTTGATATGAAATTAATCACAGCGTATTCTATGATTAAATATCTTTAAACCAATGAAACAAACATTTACACAATGTAATATTCAGATATACAAAAATATATTTCAATACATAAGTCCACACAATTTTCCAAATGTAACACACTTAAGTTTTCATCTTTAGATTTTTTTCCTTCCTGGTATGTCGTATTTATTTGCTAGAGCAACACCGTAGGTATTTAGTCAAATGTCGCACATTGAGTTATGGTTGCATTTATTGGTGGAATTTATTGCTCTTCATAGTGAAATAAAACGAATATTGGAACAAGAAATACTTCAGAAGGACATTTTGTCAAGGTAAGTGTAAATATTATATTTTATAGTTGTTCTATTCGAAAATATAGACAATATTCTATGAAACAAATAATCATTACAAGTGTAGCATCCAAAATGGCAGCGATAAACCAATTTGTTTTTTCTTCCAGTGTGTATTTCTACTGTGTTAATTTATGTGCATTATGAGTGTTATGCTGTGTGTTACTTGCGTTGTGCCGTTCGTTACGTGTGTTATGCCGTTCGTTACATGTGTTATGCCGTTCGTTACGTATGATACGCTTTTTTCTATGATAACACACTAGAATCCAGATAAGGGTTCGTTTATATTTGCATGCCTTCAATATTAAAAGCTAAGATAGAGAGTATCAGGAGGGATGTGTGAAAAAATAAAATCCTTACTTATAATATAAATATGAATGTGTTGTTGATTGTTTGTCTGTTACTTGAAGAAGTACGCTGAAATTATTTAACCGACCGGTTGGAGTATAGTATAGAAGTAGATGGAAACCTGGGAAATGACCGGGATATACCACTGATGTACATACTTATTCTTTGAAAATAAATTTAATGTCTGTTTCTGTTTGTGTTTCTGACAAAGGGTAATTTTTATCCCTAAAAATAGGACTATGTTAATCTCGGGTGTCTTTTGATAATATGAAAAAATGTTATTCGCGTAGCATATAATATAAATTATATGATAGCTAAGTGGCTCGCTTTTTTTAAGTACAGTTTTTTTTTATCAGCTTTGATAATCAATCACATTTTGATTTTTTTTTCATTTATTTGTATGTCGTTTGCGTCATGGTTGGAAATAAATCAAACAAAGATTAATTTTACCATGTTTTATTCGGATAAGTAAGTACCAGCGTCCTCTTCCTACATCTGTGTGTACATTAAACAAAGTAGGTACAATCTAATCAATAAAAATAAAAACCAACATGTGAACTCCTCTTTAGAAATGTCTGCTACTTTCCAGTGTGTTAGTGTGTTATATGTGTTACATGTTCCAGTGCGTTAAGGTACAAGTTTTGACGGCCAGACCCAGTAACGTTAACTTCCCTTAAATTTTCTGAAAAGTAACGCTTTACCGTTTACCGTAGTTATTTTTTTAAATAACGGATTAGCGGATAACGAAGTTGATTATTTGATTAACGGAGCTCAGCTCTGCTGGTAGGTAACATTACATTCAGTCGAGAGACGAGCTAGCAGGCTGACTGACGCTCCCCTACTAAGTTACAAAACATCACTTCAAAATGAAATACAATACCTTAGGTAATACCAATATGAAGGTTTCCCATGTAAGCATGGGGGGAGCATCTTTTAGCAACATTTACGGGTAAGTAACTAACGACTCAAGTCTTGCTCGCGCAGTATTGTTTTTATGAGCATATTAATTGTTATTTATATACATAGTGATAACTGATTTCTGTTTATACTTACATCAGCAACGTTGTCATTAATCAGACGTTTCTGCGATGATTTTTACAGTTTGCTTTGACTTCCGAAGTTTGTAACTGGAATTATTTAGTAGGTGTGCACCGGTGTTAACACGCTAAAACCCGACATTCAGGAATCAGGCGCAACGTTAAATTGAATTCCATTAAGCAAATAATGCACGGCCCAATAATGTACAGCCCAATAATCCGCATCCACAATCATGCATTATCAGGGTGGACAATAATTTACCTAGGTACTTTAGAAACAAAGTTTTAACTGACTTCAATTTAGTACTCCGCCAAGCCACGAGAACATTTCCACATTTCTTTTCCAATTTACCACATGAACTGATTTCCGAGAGCAAATATGCGTTGATTATTAGAAAAAAACAATCGCTGTATGTGACCCGATAATATTTGAGGACTTTCCGTCGATTCCACAAGGATCACCTAATTTGGCACTTTATTAGTTGCTATTTCAACGGAATCTTATCAGAATCTGTGACGTACTTTTGTCTTTTTACAAGCTTTTATTTAGTTTCACCTGTCCCATTGTCTGTCTGTCTGTCTGTAATCAGACCTTGCAAGTTCTGTCACCGGACCGATTGAGCTGAAATTTTGGGTATAAATATAGTTTGGATGACAATTCAATATTATGGTACCATCGAGCTGATCTGATGATGGAGACGGAAGCTGGCCATGGGAATTCAGTACTTAACCGACGTAACTCCGTTGAGTTTGGGCTCGTTAGAATCGTCTCAATGAGTAGTTGATGATGGTATACAGAAAAGTACAGTCGGCAATAAAAGCTCGTACCAAAAATGAAATTTTTGACAGAAACTTTTAACTACATCATTGAGGAATTCCATAAGTCATTTGTGGTCTTCATCATCAGTTCCACTCCACCAAATTTATGAGTCATAATAGAAAATACCAAAACCACTACACGCGTGCCTAATATACCTAATTAAGGAGTTTCCTCAATTCCTCATGGATCACATCATCCAATTGAATTTTTAATAAAAATGGGACCCACCTGGAAGCATAATATACTTGAAAACAAAAAAACGATTTTACGAATCGGCTCATCAATGACGGAGTTCTGAGGTAACAAAAAAAATAATAAAAAAATACAACCTATTAGGTTTTGTTTTCATTTTCTCTGTGTTTTTGTACACGGTATAAGTTTGCCTATCTCGGTGTACCTACCTTCCTCTCAATTGCTCAAAGGTTAGCTGGAAGAGATCCCTTATAGGGATAAGTTCGCCTTTGTACTTTGATCTATTGTGTGACATGTGTATTCTTTAACCTGTTATTGTGTACAATAAAGTGCTTACATACATTACATACATACATACAACCGAATTGAGAAACTCCTCCTTTTTTTGAAGTCGGTTAAAAAGGAACCCGTATAAGATCACTTCGTTGTATGTCTGTTCTGTGTTCAGTCAGTCAGTCTGTCAGTGTCCAGTCGTTCTCGTGGAAAGTTAAGAAGCTAAACTTCCTAGTTAAACGCAATCTCAACATATGGCCGTGTATGCTACATATTTGCTTTGATTATTTAATTACTCCACTTTAAAACCGGGCAAGTACGAGTCCTATTCGTGCACCGACGGTTCCGTACAAACTTTCATACGACATATCTACCAATAGTTACCTAAAGCAATGACGCGTAATTTCAGTGTCCGAAAGGGAACCGGATGGCTCGCGGCATTTGAGCTCCCGAAGCGTTGTGGAACCTCCCTGTCCCTGTGCAACCCGAACCGAGTGTTGTGGAACACTTCGGGAGCTGAAATACCGGGAGCCATCCGGTTGCCTCTTGGGCACTACAAACGGAACTATACGCGTCATTGTTCTGAACTGAATACCATCTTTCCTCGCCCATTACTGTCATGATGGGTACAGCGCCGTCTACCGGTGTATGTTACCAACTTGCGCAAGCCAGGAACTGTTGATTTTTCAGCGATCATTCACTTTCCTCGCTACAGTGAGGTGAAAAGTTTTGTGTTACACACGGGTGCAAATGTATTTTGCTGCTCGTGTGTTGAAAGACTCGCTATGCTCAGGATTCTATTTTAGAACTACTCGCTTCGCTCGTGGTTCAATTATAGCATCCTTTCGCTTGCTCGTATTTCAATTCCACGGTGGGTAAAATACAACTTTGCACCCTTGTATAACAAATAACTATTTCAAAGTTTTCCTTCATATCGACCATTATCCACCGTAAAAGAAAAACTGCTTCAGAATGAGCAACTACGAGGGCTGCTACTCGTATAAGCTTTTATTTGATATCCCTAATAACTAGACTTTTTTCATATATAATTTGGATATAAACTAAAGTCGCCGTCAATAGAATTTGCTAACTATGTAAACAAACCGCCATAGCGAGACAATTTTAATATGGCGGTTTGTTTACATAGTTAGCAAATTCTATTGACGGCGACTTTAAGTATACAGAGTACAGACCGCAGCAGTCTTAGAGCTCAAAATTATCTACACGAACTCTTAACGCCTATGTCCAGCATTGGACGTCTTTCGGCTGACTTGATGATGAACTCTAATGGAATAAGGATCTGTTTAGGTCATTTGAGTGGTTAAACTAGTCAGTACCTTACGAGTATATGGTACAAAGGTAGTAAGCACCTATTTAAATATGGATAACACCGAAACAAACCCATCGAGTTAACTCTTTGTAAAACAGTATCCTATTTGATGCTCTTACAAGAGTTAAGTATAATTATTAGGGCACTTAAATTGAACGATGACTTCTCTAGAAACAGTTTTTAAAGTAAATTATCGTCGTTTTTTAGGACCTTGGATGAGGAAAAAAGTTTGCAACTAATAAAGAAAACTCTGAGTTTAGGCGTGAACTACCTGGAAACTGGGCCGTGGTACGGCCAGGGAAGCTCCGAGAAAATTATCGGCAAGGTACGAACGAGTACTGTGAATTGTTTTACGAACGAAGTGCTCAAAATATCCCACTACGTCAGGCACACTCAGGAATAATAATAAAAGTACGTACCTACATACATATCCGTACAGGACTCTATTGTCAATGTCATAAAGGCGAATACAGATATATTTATTTATTCTGTAGTCCTTATTTTTGTACTTATATTAATACCCCTGACTGTACCTACTAGGGTATAGGTAGTACTAAAAGGCAGCCTTGAAATACATGACATTCACAGACAAACGGGCCTTCGCGCCGGATACCTAATATTTGGCAAATATAAAAACTATCCTGTCCTTCCCGGGACTCAAACTATATGTATACTAAATTTCATCTAAATCGGTTCAGCGGTTTAAGCGTGAAGAGGTAACAGACAAACAGACAGGCACACTTTCCCAATTATAATATTAGTATGGATATTGATGGATGGATGGATCTACCTATCTATACTGCATCAATAGAGATTTCGTATACCTACAGCTCCTAAGTACTTACTACTATTAGCGAAAAAAAACTTTATGAATTGGGCATAGGCTATTGAGTACAATTACTGATCTTTCATCGCTTGGGTTTGGTGACCCTTGCTTGTTATAATAAAAAACAGGGTAACCGAGGGCTGCACTCTCAGTTACTTCCTCTTTTAGGCGCTCAAAGAAATCCCGAGGGAAACGTATTTCATCGGCAGCAAAGTCGGACGCTACGAGAAAGACGTACAAAAGATGTTCGACTTTTCAACAGAGAAAACAGAAGTCGCCGTGGATAACACTTTACAACTTCTTGGATTAGACTACGTGGATCTGATTCAAGTAGGTTATTGCAAAGTATTAGGTTATCCTACTTAACATGTTTTTGGTTAATTTACTCGCATATTGAGAACTGAATGGAATGCCATCATCTCACCTGTTTGTAAACGGGTTTAATGCAGGTATAATTAAATCAATGTTGTGTTCTGTGGAAGCCAATCAAATTGATGAATGTTAATTTGTTTTACAGATGCACGACGTTACCTTTGCCCCAGATATTTCAGTAATCCTAAAAGAAACTTTGCCAGCATTGGAGAGAGCCGTAAAAGATGGCAAAGCCAGATATATAGGAATAGCAGACTATGATATAGAATTGATGAAAGACATAATTGAAGAGTCAGATGTCAACATATCTACAATACTATCATACTCTAAATCTACGTTGTTTGACAACCGGTTACAGAATTATACAAAGTACTTTAAGGTATGGATTAATGGATGTGAATGTGACGCGTCATGATTGATGATGTCTTGCCATTCTTCCTAAAAGGCAAACCAGCATAAGTGTGACCTCAAAATACTCGTAATTATTAATCCCCTCCAATGAATCAGCGCTTAACTATTTAAATAATAATTTACTACTACTCCGCCAAGCCACGAGAACATTTCCACATTTCTTTTCCACTTTACCACATAACTGATTTCCGAGAGCAAATGCCTTGAATATTAGGAAAAAAAACCCAATCGCTGTATGTGGCC
Organism: Epinotia bilunana; assembly: GCA_947049275.1. Lineage (NCBI taxonomy): Eukaryota > Metazoa > Arthropoda > Insecta > Lepidoptera > Tortricidae > Epinotia > Epinotia bilunana. The sequence continues at coordinate 30,896,201 of OX346252.1, read as the reverse complement.
CGATAATATTTGAGGACTTCCGTCGATTCCACAAGGATCACCTTTGGCACTTCATTCGTTGCTATTTCAACGGAATCTTATCAAAATCTGTGACGTACATTTGTACTTTTAAGTACATAATTGAGGAATTCCATAAGTCATCTGTGGTCTTCATCATCAATTCCACTCCACCAAATTTATGATTACCGGGTGTAAAATACACGAGTTAAAATAGACAATACCAAAAGTCGGTTAAAAATTGAACTATTTATGCTTCGCAGAGTAAACGTGTTGGCGTTATAAATGCCGCAGCCACTGGCATGGGCTTGCTGACCAACAGCGGGCCGCAGGCTTGGCATCCAGCTAGCGACGACATCAAAGCTATCTGCAAACAAGTTTCCGATTACTGCAAGGTATTAAGAGAGATAGATTGGCTGAAATGCTTCCACTCCCCTTCCCAGTTCACATGCAAATGTCAATATGGTAAATAAGTGCATCTCAGCAGTGGGACATATAAAGGCTGATGATGATAAATAAGTGCATTACTGACTAGTCGGAGAAACTGCATTCCAACTGCATAGCTACTCGTTCGTGATGTTTGGGTTTATCATTTTGTGGATGCCACATTTCTAAAACTACTCTTAACATAACAAGTGGGCTATCATGAGTTCTAATAAAATGTAGTTCAGTATATTTATATTTTTCCTACAATGTCTAGGGTTACATGACTATTTCTCTTCACGATTCATAAAGTCACCCCGTATAGGTGACTTTCATTGCCTGCGCCGTAGTCACCGGTCCACGAACGATTCTCAGGCCATGAACCCCATTATCGACTGTATTGATAACCAGTCCATAGTCAATTTTGTTTCCGTAGATAACTTAAGAGAATTTACAAACTCATTTAGTGGCAATAAAGATTTAAATTTAGTTCATGTCAATATCCGTTCAATTAAAAAACATTTCAATGAGTTATTGGTAGCATTAGATAGCCACTTGAACACATTAGATGTATTAGTAATAACAGAAGCAAATATAAATTATTCAGACTTGTCATTTTATAATATTAAAGGATTCAATGTCAATGTAGTGACTCGCGAAGGGAGGCCGGGGGGCGGCGTGGCGTGCTGGTGTACTCGCGCGCCGGGATGGCGGCCGCGCCCGTGCCCGCGCATGCGCGCTGCTTTGCTACGGCGGAGTGCGTTTCCATAACCATAGAATGCAACCACGAATCTATCTGCATAATATCTATTTACAGACCTCCAAAAATACAGAATCAAGATAGAAAAATACAATTTATAAGTGAATTACATTCTTTATTACACTCTTTACCTTCTAATTCTAAAGTAGTCTTATGTGGTGATATCAATTTTAATACCTTGGATATAACTAATAATCATGTTTTTGCATACGAAAGTGTGTTATCGGAATTTGGATTTATTAACTGCATAAATAGCGTTACAAGACGAGAAATATTAAATGAAGCTGTTGTAGAATCTTGTTTGGATCATATATATATTAGAGGACTCAGCGATAGCATTAATTCAGCTGTAATCAAACACAAAATCTCTGATCACTATTTTATCTCGGTAGCCATAGCGTGGAAACACACTTCGTCGAGCGCGCCGTGTACAGCGCCGCCTGTCGGGCGAAGTCCGCAGCGCAGCGACGGAGCAGGGCCGACCGCGCCCGCGCGCCGTGTCCTTGACCACCGATTAGTTAGAGAAAAAATATTAGCTACTAACTTTGAGGAACTGTTATCCATTGAATGCCCCAGCGAACTGTATAAAGCGTTCTGTAACCTATTTATACATATATACACCGACTGTTAAAGATGAGATCGTAAAAGTGAGCAAAAAAAGAGATAATAAAGGATGGATTAATACTAAGCTAAAATTTATGATTAAAGAGAGAGATAGACTATTTGAAATATGGAGTTACGAACCAAATAATATGTTAAAACGCATTACATATACAAAATATAGAAATAAGTGTTTTAAACTAATATCTAAGGCTAAAAGTGATTATGATAAGAAGAGTATATTAGACTGTAACAAAAATATTAAGAAAATATGGGACAAAATCAATACTATGTTAGGAAATGACAAAAAGTCGTTGGATTCAGTGATACTTAATAATATGAAAACATAAGGTAGTACAAAGAATATATGCAATGGGTTTGCGGAAACCTTTTCTAGTGAAATTGATCTCATTAAACATAGGTGTAGTGATAAATGGTCGGAGAGAACAGAATATGTAAAAGAGTCGGACGTATGTATGCGATGGCAACCGGTGAGAAGTAAAAATATGATGCGAATAATTAATAGTATGAGCTCTAAGAAGTCTCCCGGTTGCGATCACATACGCATGTGTGACTTGAAAACCGTATCTGATAGAGTAAGTCCTATCTTAGCTAAATTAGTTAATATGTCAGTTAGTCGGTCTTGTTTCCCAGGTCTTAAACAAAGAATAATTCGTCCAATTCATAAAAAAGGTGACTTTAAATCATACTCCAACTATAGGCCTATTGCGATACTGTGTAGCATAGACAAAGTAATTGAAAAGTGCATTGTTAACCAATTAGGATCCTATTTACAAAAGAATAATATATTAAACAAGTGTCAACATGGTTTTCAAAAGGGCAAAAGTACAAGCACGTTACTATCAAATTTTACTAATTAAATTAATGGTTATTTAGCAGATAAAAAAGTAGTAGCTGTATTTTTCGATTTTCGGAAAGCATTTGATACCCTGGAGACAAATACACTTATCGATGCCATGAGGGAGTGCGGGGTGGGCGAGCCACTGAGCCAGTGGTTCAGTGACTATCTCACCGCGCGTTCCTACCGCGTGAAGGTGGGGTCGACACTGGGCGACGAGCGGGGGGTGCGGTGCGGAGTGCCGCAGGGTTCGGGATGCGGCCCGGTGTGCTACTTGTTGCACGTGAACAGCCTGTGCGGCGTGCTGCGGTACTGCTCTCCGCACATGTTCGCCGACGACCTGTGCGTGCTGAGAGCCGGCGCCGCCGCCGACCTAGCCAGTACCTACCGTTCCGTGCAGCAAGATGTCGACGCCGTTGTCAAGTGGTCGCACGATAATGGTATAGTTTTAAATGCAGATAAAACCAAATTGCTAATTTTACACTCACCTTATCTAATCCCTTCCTGTTCGCCAGAGCTAAAAAAATAATAACGCAATAATAATTACGCATGATTTCTCCTGTTTCCACAATAATCTATTTTCATGCCATTGTAAGCCAATTGAGCGTGTTAAATGCATGACTTACCTTGGCATGAAAATAGATGAAACTTTTCATGGTCATCTCATATAGAGTATATATGTGCTAAGTTAAGAGTCCTACTTGGTAGATTTTACCACCTAAGCTTTTGAGTTCCATTAAGCACCCTAAAATGTATCTATATATCACTAGTGGAATCGATTATAGGTTACTCCCTGGATTGCTATGGCCTCATCTTTAAAACGAATTTGGAAAAAGTTGAAAAATTGCAAATTAGATTTCTCAAACTATTAGTAAACAATAAAACAAAAAATAAATATAAAAATGATTATTATCAGTTATTCAAAGTATGTAAAATTCTTCCGGCAACACTTAGACATAAGTAGTAAATTTTAGTAAATCAGCACGGCAATCAAGAAAGTAACTTATCTCAAATGAGCCAAACATATGGCACCAGCACGTCTAGCACACGACGGCCGCGACATACTCTCGATTTTTATCGCACTACACCTCTTGTTCTAAGTGTTCTAATAAGAAAGAGACGGATAGTGCGAGAAAAATCGAGAGAGCTCGCGCGCCGTCGCGTGCTAGCCGTGCAGATCCGTAGCTGCAGGTAAGTATGCCGTTCTCAGAGTAAGCAATTACTTAACAATAACTAACGTTTACCATATTTGCTTAACGCTTTACCTGCGGCTATTAGACAAGAGAAAAACAAAAATAAATTTAAAAGAGCCCTGTTGAAACACTATCTCGATAGTATTTAAATACCTAAATACCTAATATCTTATATCTAGTTACCTATCCACTTTATACAACATCATTTAAAGCTGTTCTTACTTCTTAAGACTTTACTAATTATATAGACTGATTAGGACTTTACCACTTTATATAGACTCATTATCATTAAGACTACCTCAAATTATATACTCTTGGATCCCACAGTCAAACTGTGCAAACAGTTATGTGGGACGTTGTATTTCGTTTTAAGTCATTGTACAGTGCTTTACTGAAATAATAAATAATAATAATAAAAAAAACAACACATAGAAATTAGATTTAAAACTAACCTATAACTTCATACTTGTCTATTATTAATTTACAGGATCAAGGAGTGGAGCTCGCCAGACTAGCGACTTGGTTTACCTTAAACCAACCGGATGTGGATACGAATGTGTGTGGATTTTTCAACACACAACAAATGAAGGACACGATAAGCGTATGCGACAAAGGGCTTACTGATCATGAAAAGGCTGTACTAGAACACCTGCAAGTAAGGTAAATGGGGCAGTATAAAAATACTAATTAGGTACCTACTAAGTAATTAATTTTGACTTTTCGCACGCAATAATGAACAAATATCTTAATTTCAGGTTCTTTGACAATGTAACGCTTCACTGGGATGAAGTAGAATTAAGTGCCTACAAAACAAATTTGGAAAATATTGCTGTATAAAGAGAAGACGTACCACTCGCGCTTTAGAAGCATTACGTTTATTTGTTTGCTTTTCGGAGCCATTCAGAGGTGGCAGGAAGAAGGCAAGAGGAGTGTGATTTTACCTAGGTAGGTTTATTGAATAGAAGTAAACATACGGGGCATAAGATAAAGCGAGATAGACAGCAGCTTGAAAGTTTGGACGCGGCTATTAACGGTCAGAGGCGGTTTTTTTAATGATTGTGATTTAGGGACTAAAAACACCGAATGTTGTGTCGATTTTAATATCTAGCTGTATCCATTAGTTAATAACAAACACAAATGTTTTTCGAAAGCGATGTGATTGGTGGATTTAATACGGTGTAAGTGTTTTGATTGGTGAAATTAAATGTTTAAAAAGTCATAAATATGTATACATATTTTCCCTAGAGGCTAAATGTTCTACTTTAGCCACGCTTGCTAAGCCTAATATGATACACTTTTCGAGTATGAGAAGTGAAAAAAGGTTACTGCTTCACTATCACACATATACTTAAGTAGGTACTTTCTTAATTACTGACCGTGCAACAAAATAAGAGCAGAAAGTTATAGAATTTGTATTTTAAATGTAGATCCTAATAAATCACTTTTTTTGTGTCTGATTTTACCAGAAAGCAGTCCCCGCGAAGGATACGGGCGACTGAATCCGCGATTACTGTATGGTAAATGATTTCCAATAGAATCAGTTATTCTGTGTATGAATGATGAGTGATGGTTGTAATGGATGATGGGTGAAATGAAGAATGAACTGTGCCGTGGAACTTTTTCAGGTTATTAACTATGGAGTTTTCAAAAAGAGGCTATTGTAGTTTCTTTACGAATGATTTCCTGCAGGTTATATGCAAAGAGAATATAACCACTACGTTCTAAGATGGTTCTATATGGAGATTATGACAGGTGATTTCGTGGTTAAATCTCGGGTTTGTGAATTTCGGGCGTTATTTTAAAAGGTGGTCGACGGATTGTATAAGGTGCTTCCATCGCACGCGCAAAGGTCTTCGGCGGTTGTCTTGAAGTAGGATTTGTGGTAGCCGTGTCCTGTGAGAATTTGGGTAAGATGGAATGAGATAATGGTCTTGTTTCGTAGATATTGAATATGCTGCAAAGTCGGTAGCCAGTTTTTCAGGTGTGATCCAGTGGTAGATGTTTGGTAGAATTTGTTGCTTGATTCTTGCCAATAAATCAGTAAGCAAGTTAATTTAAACGGTAAGCAGTAAGCAATTTTTTCAAAGAGGTGTCAACCTTAAAAAAAACAGACTATTCTTTGAAATCGTTATGTTTTTTACTACACCACAAAGAACCACTTTTTTGAAGCCGGTCTCTCATATTCTTTTAGAGATCCCTCCACTCTGTGCGCATGAACGCCGGCGTGTCCCTTTGGGAACATCCGTTCTGTTTTCTTCATTTCCGGCTTGGTGGCATTGCTGAGGTTAGGCTTAGCCATGTCCACAGGAAAGTCTCTTTCGCCCAGCCAGGAATCAAAGAACGTAGAACCCTGTGATAATAATGCTACATGTTACGAGTGGTCCAACTTCATTATAGCTGCCAACAAAATTTCACGAAAATCGGTTGAGAAATGCGACCTGTAGAGAAGAACAAGCAGGACATCCGTACGTATGGAAATCTTGACATATACAAACGATTTTCGGCCCAAGGAGAAGCATAGCTTAGCCTAGCCATGCCTTCTCGTTGACTAACAAAATTCTAGGATACTTGAACAAGAGTTTACCATTAACGACAATTTTCTTTGACATGAGTCGAGCTTTCGATTTTGTGTGCCACAAGACACTCCTGGCTAAATGTGAGCTCTACGGCGGTATCAGAGGTGTAGTTAAGGCTCCACATTCGAAATTTTCGTGAAAATGAGTGGTTTTGTAACCGTTTTATACATTATAACGTAACATTTTTGCTGTCGGAAAAAATATATCATAATCTGCAAGATATGCGACGGGTCATAGTTTTCGTAGAAATCCATTTTAACAATAAAAATTAGAGAAAAAGAAATCTAAAGTCACCCCTATTTTTTCACTAGTAACCATTTTACTGCTCCATTTTTTATCAGAATAATATGAAATTGTATAACTTTCTTCATAAAATAATGAACAAGGGCATCATTTTCTTACTTTCTTTGTTTTCTTAAAATTTTATCTCGTTTTCTGAAATATTCCGCCAAATTTCCTACGCCTCCCCGTTTTCGTCCATACGGTCAGTGCGGGACGAGACACGTTGCATGACGGACCTGTGTCAATTTGCGCTTCGCCGAAATTTTTAAATATTTGTGGAAATTGTGGACTATATTTGTTGCATAGAGTGGACAATCCGTTTTGTGATTCGTATAGTAGGTAACTAATAAGCATTTGCGTATAGTTTAGTTTTTAGTGACAGATACTTTTGTTGCATAGAGTGGACAATCTATTTCGTGGTTTGTAAAGTAGTAGGTACTATAGACAAGACAGCTGACTGACCATCCGTGCACTTTATGTGCATTGTAATAAGGTTCTTGTATAAATACAGGATGGTCAGTTAACTGTGTTGGCGTTTGTACCTAATTAACATTTACGTAGGTATAGTTTAGATTTTGTTTTTAGTTCAAGATGGGAAATAATAATAATAATAATAATAAATAGGCGTAGGGATGTGACGGCCCCATCGCCCACCAGATTTCTGGTGCAATCAGTCAACGTAAGGCAGCTTGTGGCGGGCTGTTAGGGCGTAGCGACCCTACGTACCTGAGTACTCCTGGGGGTGTCCTGTGGTCAGGTTGAGCCGACCGGGTGGATGGTTGGACAGGCCCCCTGTCTCTGGCTTGCCTTTACTGGCCGTTCAGAGTGGAGTCGCAAGAGCTGTTGCTCGAGGGTTGATGTGGACACCTAAGTGGCGAGTTGGCTATATGTTTAAAGTCCAGTGCCACCTCTCTTCCCCCCAGCTTTCTGACCGGTGTTGCCCTTAGGCCATTTTTTAATGTCGCTATTAATAGGGGCCCATCTAGCAGTTGGCGAGTCACCGTCTGCCAGAGATAAAAAGTGAGACAGTTTTATTAGGCAGGCGTCCGATGTTTCACCCAATAGCCCAGCCACTAGTCCATCATTTTCACCCAATAACCCGTTTCATTTAGATTCCATCAACCATCAATAGGCCCTATACTCCTCAGCGGGTGCTGTCCCTGTGTGCGTCCCATGACACGGGCAGGGACAGCATCCGCTCGGTGTACTCCTTGCATTTTATTAAATTGTCAAAAGGGCCTCTACGTGTTGGCTCAGTTGGTACTTTGTAGGTACCTAGCTCCACGCACGCCTCCCAAAGGTCCGGGACGTCATTGTCCCGTGAGCGGGAAAGACATACATAATAATAATAGGAGCTACACGGGCGGTTCTACAAGGCCCTCACAGGGCCCGATGTAGATCTGCTCGCGTCGGTGAACTGGCTACGTTTCGGGGATCTCTTCGGGGAAACCGAAGGTTTTGTCTGTGCAATTGCGGACGAAGTTATCATGACGAACAATTACCGGAGGTATATCCTGACGGACGGTACGGTCGACATTAGTCGGGCATGCCGCCGTCCCGGGGAGTCACTCAGGCATATTATCTCCGGTTGTGGTCATCTTGCTAACGGCGAGTACTTGCACAGACATAACCTTGTAGCCAGGATTATTCACCAGCAACTTGCTCTGCTATACGGTCTTGTGGTTTCCGAAGTGCCTTACTATAAGGACACCCCTGCGCCAGTTCTCGAAAATGGTCGTGCCACGCTCTATTGGGATCGATCTGTCATCACGGACAGGACTATTCTTGCCAATAGGCCTGATATTGTGCTGACAGATCGATCAAAACGCCAGGCAGTGCTCGTCGACATCACCATCCCCCATGATGAGAACCTCGTGAAGGCCGAGAAGGACAAAGCCAGCAAGTACCTAGACCTGGCTCACGAGGTAACCGCCATGTGGGATGTTGATTCGACGATCATCGTCCCGATAGTCGTTTCGGCGAACGGTTTAATAGCGAAGAGTCTCGACCATCACCTCAAGAGACTTTCGCTAGATGGCTGGATCAAGGGTCAGATACAGAAGGCGGTACTCCTGGATACTGCGCGGATAGTCAGGAGGTTCCTGTCTCTGACGCCCTGACCACCGGCAGCTTAGGCCCCGCCTCGCTGCCGGCGGTACCCTAGGTTAGGTTTTTATAATGATTTTATGTTTTGTATATAGTTTTTATATTTTACTTTTTATATAATTATTGTAAAAACCTAGCCTAAGATTGAAATTGAATAAAGAGAATAATAAATTCTTTATTTCAGGCCAGTTTGCCCATAGATTGTTAGTAACATACAAACTTACGATACTAGAGTCAGTACGTCTTAGCTTAGGTTTCACAATTTTTTCAATAATTATTTTGGGTCTTTGGGGTTAAATAAGCGCAGGAGGAAAATACGTAATATCAAGAAATTTTACAAGAGAAGAGGAAAAAGAATACACAAGTAAATATCTATTCTATCAAAGTATCAAATATCTAAACAGTATCAAAATTGGGAAATCGCTAAAACCAGACATTTTATTAGTAAATATATTTACAATATCTATTGCTTAGGAGCATGAACAATTATAGAAACAATATTGTTTTATCTGCTCGTATTAATGACTGTCAAGTGTTAATAGAATAAGTTCTAATAAAAATAGTGGGTTTGGCAAATATTGTAAGTACCTACCTATGGGTTGCATGCCAACTCCAAGTTCGATACAGAGTTATTATTTGATATGAAACAAAGTATGGTTAACGTACAACTAATCTATAAGTATATATTTACCCGAGGCCGATTTCTGTACAGTCAGCATAATATAGTTAGTAGCAGCCAAGTTAGCCAAATATATCGGAACGTACATTCATCGAAATAGTATTTGTTACTATAAGTAGGAGTAAGGAATGTGTTACGATATATTTGGCTACTTTGGATGCTACTAACTATCTGATGCTAACTGTACACGCCATCATCATCAAATCAAGGAAGTAGAACGTAATAAATATACCGAAAATTAGTTTAAAACTTAACAACCTTACACTTACACAAAAGGTAACGGACAGACGGACTCACTTTCGCATTTATAATATTAGTATGGAGTATGGATATGAAAGTATGGATAGTATGGATTATATGTCTTTCCCGCTCACGGGACAATGATGTCCCGGACCTTTAGGAGGCGTGCGTGGAGCTTTGAGCCAACACGTAGAGGCCCTTTTGACAATTTAATGAAATGCAAGGAGTACACCAAGCGGATGCTGTCTCTGCCCGTGTCATGGGACGCACACAGAAACAGCACCCGCTGGGCTGTAAGAGTCTATTGCTAGTTGATGGAATCTAAATAAAACGGGTTATTGGGTGAAAATGATGGACTAGTAGCTGGGCTATTGGATGAAACATCGGACGCCTGCCCAATAAAACTGTTTCACATTTTATTTCTGGCAGACGGTGACTCGCTAACTGCTAGATGGGCCCCTATTAATAGCGACATTAAAAAATGGCCTAAGGGCAACAGTAGGTATGGATTATTATTATTACCTTTATATTTTTTCGCACTATCCGTCTCTCTCTTATTAGAGTATTTAGTAACAGAGGTATAGTGCGAGAAAAATCGAAAGTATGTCGCGGCCGTCTAGTGCTAGGCGTGCTGAGGGCCTACCGCGAAACGAAACCGAACTTCGTTCGTGTATCTCTCTCTCTGTCGCGCTTGCTAGTTCGAGCGACAATGAGAGTTATTCGAACGAATTTCGTTTTCACTAGCACGGCTAGCACGAGACGGCCGCGACATACTCTCGATTTTTCTCACACTATACCTCTCTTTCCTAATGTTCTAATAAGAGAGAGACCGATAGTGGGAGAAAAATCGAGTGTATGTCGCGGCCGTCTCGTGCTAGCCGTGCTGACGGAACTACACTAATCGTAAGTAAATAGTATTATAATAGAAGGGACATAATTTTTGAACTTAATCAATTACGTAATTTATGTATGACAAATATCACGTTTCAATTAAGCATGACGAATGTCACCCACCCACGTCCACCCTTGCATTGGTAACGATGCGCGATGACGCGTCTGTAAATTAATCTATGTAACGCTTAATAAACGACGGCGGGTTGTGCGACTTGCGCGGGGAGAGGGTCGAGGCTCCGCCCATACGCTCAAGGACTTTAGCGGGTATACAAGCCTTAAAGAATGGCTCCGAGATTATTTACACTCTAGGACTCAATTTGTTGAAATATCACGAGTAAATAACCGCAGGGGAGTATCCTGGGTCCTCTGCTTTTTTTACTCTACATTAACGATCTACCGAATGCGATAATTTTTTATTGTATACTCTTTGCGGACGACCTGTCGGTCGTTATACCATGTTGTGATGTCAAAACGTATAACTATGACATAAATAACACACTCGCTGATGTAATAAAATGGTTGCTTAGGAACAGTCTCAAATTAATATAGATAAAAGCCACATGTATCCAGTTTGTGCATAGAAATGGCAAAAAGCAACAACTGACTGTAACTTTCGCAGATCAGGGGATAACGGAATCAAGTCAGGCAATATTTTTAGGTATTTGCTTAGCTGATAAGTGTTCTGGGATGGGCATATTAATAAATTATGCAATAAAATTAACTCGTTTGCTTATGCTCCATGGAAACTACCTAAGATTAGTTCCAAGCAGACAGCAGCAATACAGGCTTATTAGTAGGGAGGCCAATTGGCTAAAACCAAAATTCCGTTTGACTGAAGAGGTTCCTACCAACAAGTGGTATCGTTGGATTCAGTGAGGTCTCCCGAGTATGAAAAGTGCTGTTGTCGCTCTCTAAAAGTGTGGAGGGGATAACTATGACGTCACAAAGATGGCGGCGAGTGATATCAATTTTTATCAATTATCTCCCTATATACTCAACGTATTTGAACGAATGAGGCATCAAATGAAAGCTATTTAAACAGTCAATAAAACATGTCATACAATATAAAATGTACATCTTACAATAAAAAAGTCACAATTCAATAATAATTTTTCTTTAAACGCCTTTTTTTCAATGCAATAAAATCTATGAAGAAGGCGATATCGTCAAAAAATACTTCATATAAACGAAAATGCTACTTTTATCCTTTATATAATTCTTTTTGAATCATTGGAATCGGGTCATAAATAAGTACACTACGGCTATTTCACCACGGGCGTGGAGAACAACGCGGCGCGCGCGCGACGGTTGCCGAGCGCGAGTGTGCGCGGTTTCATCGACAACACAGCTAACTGACCATCGGTGCACCTTAAGTGCTAATAAGTTCTATATAAACACAGGATGGTCAGTTAACAGTGTTGGCGTTTGTACCTCCATAACTACTTCACTGATTTGGACAAATGAGATATCATATGAGAGTTATTTGAATTCTTAATGAAACTTCTGGTTTACGCTGATAATGTACAATACGCAAAATGCTAACTGCACGCATAATGTACAAACAGTAAAAATGCACATACGCAAAATCCACATCATGATAAATGTACAGAACAAGAAATGTACAGTACGCAAAATGTATTAACGCTGAAAGCACATAACGCATAATGTGTAAAAAGAAAAATCTACAATTCGCGAATTGTTCAATGCAAATCGCATAATCCGCAAAATGTTACAAAAGCTAAATGCTCAATCGCCAAACGTACAAAACGTAAAATGTACACAAAGCAAAATAAAATAGATTCCAACGGACACTTATTAGCACCAAAAACTATAATTTATCAGTACATCTTGCGTATTGTTATTTTTCCGTAATGAACAATTTGCGTGTTGATCATTCTAACTTTGCACATTTTGCCACTACCGGGTGGTTGCATATTGTACAATCATCATATGTACATTTTATTGCTTGTACTATCTGCGTATTTTACATTTCTCGTTCTGTACATTTATCATGATGTGGTTTTTGCGTATGTGCATTTTGACTGTTTGCACATTATGCGTGCAGTTAGCATTTTGCGTATTGTACATTATCAGCGTAAACCAAACTTTTTAAATAGCCAAAACTGTAGCATTTATGTATAAAAAAAGAAGCAAAAATTACAGAAATCAAAATATTTTCACTGTGTATTAAAAAAAAAGAATGAAAATATGCAGTTCCCATAAAAATATAACCAAGTAATAGCTACATACCCGCTTTCGTGAGATTAAACATCTGACATAGCACTGAATAATTGTACTCCTGTGCATATAATACATTCATTATTATTACCTCAACAGTGCTCAAATCTTGAACAGATTCATTTGCGTGCTGCAAAAACCGTCTTTCTATGCGTTTGATGTTGGCGGTACTTGTGAATGAAGCGTAACAGTTTCCATGCCATTTCAGTTTCGATTCTAATTCATATCCTAAAAAAACAGATATCTTTAAAGCACTCTCTGACGTAAGAAATATGGGCTTGAATTAGGGAATTACCTACCTACCTACCTATTCTATTTGAAGCTAAACAGTTATGTCTAAAATAAATATGACTAGCTGCCCGCGCGGCTTCGCCCGCGAATCGCATTCAACGCAGGCAAACCAGTGGGATAAAACATGGCCTAATTCCTCCAACAACTCCATGCATTCTATATATATTGAGGAATGCAACCGAGTAATGAAAACACTGAGTAGCGAGTTTAACCGACGGACGACCGAATCCAAATCGGTTTCGAAATTCGGTTAGAAACCGTGGTTTCGAGTTTAAAATCGGAGAGGAAAATATACAGTTTTTTAAAACTTTACTAAATAAGTACCTAATTTAAAATGTGTATGTCACGTCACGTCAACGCGCAGATTCGAAGTTAGTCTGGTGGAACTAGCGGAAGGCCCTAGAGCTAGACTTATCCGTTACAATACCGACGACATCCCGGACATCAGCCTGTACGAGATTGTAATGGCTCTTAAACAGCTCAAAAACAATAAGACACCCGGTGAATACGGAACAGCCGAACTCCTGAAGGCGGGTGGAAAACCGATCCTAACGGCCCCAGGCGAAGTTGTTCGATTCCGTCTTACTGGAAGGGAGAACGCCAAAGGCATGAAACGGAGGGGTGGTAGTGCTATTCCACCACGCACTCACGTCACCCTATCTTAACCAAGGCGGGATGTTAAAAATGGAGGCCCGTTGTTCACTTCATTTTGCCACTCTGCTTTTCGGTGTAGTGTACGATCGTCAGCCTCAGTATCTATACGAGAAGCTGACCTTCACTGCCCGGCCGACCAGAGGTGCGATCCGTCTTGTATGCGACACGGTAAATCGGCAGCATTTCGTGGCAGTTTTCGCTTAGCCACGCAATGCTGGAACAACATCCCTCCGCCTATTCGTAATTCGTTAACTGTAAGTACTTTTAAGCTCCACTTCAAAAAATATCTATTTAGGTACCCTACAACTCTCCTAGCCGGTGTCGTTAACTATTTTATATATTGTTTGTTAGTCGTATATAGCTGTATAGCGTCACGTTAGTCTCGAAAATCCTCATAATTTATCCCATATAATTGATATCCAATATTCTGTTATATAGTCAGTTTCCTAAATACGCGTACTACTTAATATGCATGCAACTTGCCACGTACAAACCTACTCCTAACTCTTCTTATAAGTAATTAAATATTATATTCTTAAATCAAATTTATGTAGGTATATACTGGATAAAATCCAGTTAAACCTTGTAAAACAGGGAGACCCGCTATCTCCTAAACTTTTCACAAGCACCCTCGAACAAATATTTCAAAGCTTGGCGGTCCGCTGGGAAAACAAAGGTATTGTCATTGGCGAGAAAAGATTAACAAATCTTCGTTTTGCCGATGACATTGTACTGTTCTCATCAACAGCCCAGGAGCTCTAAGCAATGCTACAAGACCTAAGCTCGGCAAGCCTTCAATCTGGTCTCTCAATGAATAGATCGAAGACCCAGATAATGACCAATAGCACGAAGCGTAGGGTTGAGGTAGACGGGCAGCCAATACATTACGTCGACGAGTACACATTTTAGGCCAATTAGCTTCCTTTAACCAAAGGCAGGATAAAGAAATTGAAAGACGAATCCAGAATGCCTGGAGAAGCTATTGGTCTATAAAAGAGCTTCTGAAAGGAGATCTTCCTTTGACCCTAAAGCGAAGACTCGTCGATATGTGTATTCTGCCCATCCTAACCTACGGTGCCCAAACATGGTCACTCACCGAGGCACAAAAGACCAGATTGAAGGTTTGCCAACGGGCTATGGAGCGTAGCATACTGGGAGTGAAACGGATCGACCGTGCCCGAAACTCTACGCTGCGCTCAAAAACCCGCATTGCCGACGTTGGGGTTAAGACCGCCAAGCTGAAATGGGAATGGGCTGGCCACGTCTGCCGCATGCATCCACAGAGGTGGGCGAAAGTAGCCATGGACTGGGTGCCACACGATGGGCGGCGGCGACGTGGCAGGCCGAGACGGAGATGGCGGGACGACCTGGACGCATTTTGTAGCGATTGGCCACTGATTGCTCAAATCCGGGACGAGTGGAAGTCGAGAGGCCTTTGCCCAGCAGTGGGACACTGTATAGGCTTTATAAAAAAAACATATATATATACTGGATATGTAAACGTTGATTCATCATTTTATCCCTAAATGTAGGTTTTAGTACCACGATTGCCACTTTTTGCTGTTCAGAACTACCTTACAGCCCTGGACTCCACGGAAGACCAGCGCTGTGGCATTGTTTAATGTCAGAGCATATGCTGAGTGGTGTCCACTTGCGGCCACTATAGCAGCACCACCAGAAAAACAAGAAAGAAAAGCTGAAAGCGGAGATGGCTCGAGTTTCTTACCGTCCGTGACATTCTTACCCACATCGTTTTTAACTTCTTCTATTCGAAAACAAGTTTTTTCAAGCCCGTTTATAGGGAGCAATACTTGATTTTGAACCCTCTGCATATTTTTTTCAATTTGTCTTTTTTGCCCAAGGCAGCAAAATTCCGTTTTGCTCCCTGCACGCTTGTGACCACATAGAGAAGAAAGCTTTAATAGGACATTGTGATACAAGTGAGGTATGTTGATAATTACATCAGAGGCGGAATTATCACGCGAGCCGCAGGTGAGCGTGATAAGAGAGCCGAGGATGTAATTATCAAAGCTCACGCGTTTCATACGACGTTTTTCAACACATTTTGCGAGGAAAAAATCCTTTTCATAAGTTGAAAATTTGATAGGCCTGCCAAGTTATTTTCTTTACTTATTGATGACAACAGGTTTTTACTCACATGTTGTATACACCGCCAAGAATTTCCAGTGGCGTCCATTCTTTTTATCACTTTTCTAGTCACCACGAGTCAACATTTTTGTTAATAACCAAACACGCATTAACAATGTTTACAAATATCTGTGAAATAACCTATAAGTAATGGCACGCAACAGTTTTTTGTAGTGAAGTTTGCGCAGTGCGCGCAAGATGAAATCTCTAAACAGCCAATACAAAATAAAATAAATATTTTCGTTTTAAAATGCTATCTTTATTAATTCATGTAAAATTTTATCAAAAGTGAATAGTTTTACTAAATTAAACGTTTCTATACCACATCCAAAAAGAAATTATCCATTAATTAACAAAAAAGGATTTAATTTGTTTAGTCGAGTAAGAATCCATTTGCCGAGAATAAAAAAAAGCTGTACATTCTGTACAACCCGGTTAATTTAAGAATGCACCGTGTGCATGCGCATACATCTTGCTGCAAGGTGCCAACGTGAGTTAATCGGGATATAACCATAACACACAAGTGTCGTAATGTTATAAAACACGCGTGTTTAATATCCAGCCTAAAAGCGACACAATAAGAGCAATTGTGTTGAAAAAACATTATTCTAAAAAACCCTGTGAGCCGACCACAGCCAGCCCGAGGCCAGAGACAATATGTAATAAATAATAAAAAATAAATGCCAAGATATAGAATTTATAGAGCGTGGCTGGTAGTGGTAGAGTTACGCCGTGTCAAAGATTATTGAGAGAAAAGGAAGATGGCTCTCTCCATACATTGCTACAAGGCACGCGTAAATCTTTTTATCGTCGCCGGTACCTCGTAGTTCATCTTTTTATATCAGATGGCGCTGTTTCAATCTACACTTGTGCCATCTATCGAGTTAGCGGTGAAGCAGGTTGTTAAGTAGTCACCTCTAACATAAGATTCATAATTTCGGGCCGTGCGGCCATTTGATTTTGGTCGAGTGGTTCGGGTGTTTGATTCACAAGTCTGAGTACTCCGGTTCGCGTCCCAACTCCTGTAACCTGTTTTTGTATTTTTTCTTGTCACGATACACGTCGCGGCGTCAGTTGTGCTGGCCCCGCTGCCCGTGATGCGTTTAAATTATAGCGTAAATTAAGTACCTACTTTTCTGCGAGGCTATCACAACTGACGCTGCGACCGTTTGAATTTTTTGTCCCATTCACTGCAAATATAACTTTGTACTCCTATATGTTTATATGGGATGACAAAGTTATTTATGCAGTTGGTGTATCTAGAAAACTGGACAAATTGATTTGAGTGAGTGACAAAATTAAGAAACTTTGACTAGTTATAAATCTTAAACCGCTGGTTCAAATTGAATGAAATTTGAAATATATCGTGTTTATACAATGCGTGCTTGGTTAATGAAAATGCAGGCTTCTAGTTTTATCCGCAACGAAGTTATAGGGGGTCGAAAATGGCCTGAACTGCTTCGAGGAAAGGATGGTACCGAATAGCAGAATAGCAGAATAGGTAACTATTAAAACATGGAATCAATTTTCTCATACATTTTGTATGGCGATACGAAGTTCCCGGGGTCAGTTAGTAGCCTAGTAGGTATTAAAAATTAATGTTTTTTGCGCACCCTTTCTGACACGTCACATTTTAAAAGCGTAGGTATTCACATTATTAAATACGATATCGGTGTATGGTTCGGCAACGTTAACGTTAGGGCCTGCAACGATATCGTAGGTAGGTATCGTGCAATGTGAATGGAGAGCATGCTTACCTACCTTCTTGCTTGCCTTTACTTTTTACAAGCTTTATATTAACTTGACTTGTTCGTATGTACGTATAAAAGTATGTAAGTAAGTTGTCCGTCAAATCTTGCAAGTTAAATTTGACCCACTTCCCGGTGACCGATTGAGCTGAAATTTTGGGTATAAGTATAATTTGGATGACAATTCAATATTATGGTATCATCGAGCTGATCTGATGATGGAGACAGAAGGTGGCCATAGGAACTCCGTAATAAAACCACTTAACCCCATCGAGTTTGGGCTCGCAATGAGCAGTTGATGATGGTATACAGAAAAGTACAGTCGGCAATAAAAGCTTGTACCAAAAATTAAATTTTTGACAGAAACATATTACATACATACATACATTCAAGCCTTTATTCCCAAAAGGGGTAGGCAGAGCACATACAATAATTTGGAGCGCTTTTGGCCTTGACCTCCCTTGACCGCCATGTTGAATGCCGTATTAGCTTTCTGTGATTTGATTATCGAACGAGCGAGTGAAGCGAACGAAGTTCTATGCATCAGCTCGCATGCAGCTTGGGTCGAAAATCATTCGTATGTCCGGTGTCTGTCACGAAGTCCGGTGTTCCGCTATCCGGCTGTTCTCCTCTACAGGTCGCATTTCTCAACCGATTCTCGTGAAATTTTGTGAGCATTTTTTGTCGTCACTTTTCCGAAATTAAAAAAGTTTTTTTATAAGAAAACACGCTAGCCTGTTTAGTTACTAGTTAGAGAAAGACGGATAGTCTTATCTCATCGCGACACAGCTCGGCCGTCCTGTGATAGCCGCGCTCACAGCACGTCTAGCACACGACGACGGCCGCGACATACTCTCGACTTTTATCGCACTATACCTCTTCTTCTAAGTGTTCTAATAAGAGAGAGACGGATAGTGCGAGAAAAATCGAGAGAGCTCGCGCGCCCTCGCGTGCTAGCCGTGCAGGTTTGTTAATTATATCGTGTACCTAGTGAGATTGTACGTTCCGGAGGTTTCTCGCATGAGCTTGAGACCGCGGGCGCGCCCGCTGTTGGCCGGCCGTGCCGACGGCGCGCACGGTATCACACAAGCCCCCCTACTCTGTATCCTATTTTATTATATATGTAGTATATGATGGACTGGTTCAAGACTAGAGGAAGATGCTTGCTTTGTTTACATTAATTAATTTTTCGGTTCATTTTTATTTATTTATTTAATCTTTATTGAACTTAAGAACAACTTATCGTACAAAAGGCGGACTTAATGCCGTAAGCATTCTCTACCAGTCAACCTTTGCGCAAAGTAGACAGATTGTGGGCGTGTTGTAATTAAATTGTAATAGACCAAAATCCGTTAAAATTGCAAAATAGAGAGATTTATACCCTTACCTGTTTTTGATTTTTATTATGCCCAATATTACATGTTAGATAATATACAGGGTGAAAAAATCTATGGACCCTGAAGGGAAACCCTTGACAGCTCATTCTCTCGCTCTCATTTTCAAGAAATAATCACCATGTAAAATTTTACTAATCGATAGGATCAATATTAAGGATAACGATTCGTCCAGTTCAGGTAAGCTTTACCTTAGGCTTAATTCTATTTTAAAGGCTAACGGCCGTATTCATAAACGTACTACAAGCCCGTTTTAACTAAAATGGCGCTAAAATTCGTTTCTCCTTATCTGTCACTTTGACATTTGTGTTCGTAAGAAAGGGACAAAGCACATTTTATTTAGCAGAGGCATTTTAAGTTTTATGAATAAGGGGGTAAATGTTTATTGGATAGATGTTATCCTTAATATTGATTTTATGTGAATATTGTAGTGTTGCAGTGAATATTTCAGTTCAGTCAGTTCGGGTAAGCTTTTCACAAAATCAGTGAATGCAGTTTTATTCATTATAATTTAGCCTTAGGCTACATGCGATCACGGTTAATTTTTTCTTTGTATATGTTATGTGTACCAAATGATTTTTCAGGTTACTCTATCAGTTAGAGAAATTACAAGTATATTTCCTCTGTGTAAATTGAGCTAATCTTAATCAGTGGCGCAGCTTTTAGATAGGGTAGACAGAAATTTTGAGATAGGTATTATTTATTATCTTACCTAAACTTTCCTTTTGTCAGTTTGACCTTGCTTTTATCACCGAACTAAGGAAACATTCAACATGGCTACGTTCTATATTCTGCTTATATCCATAACGTTTTTTATCCTATTTTTGTATTCCATGCATACCGCTGTCTGCCATAACGATCATTTGTCTTAACGTTTTTAGGAGGCAAGGACCCTATTTATGATTCGCTTCATTTATTTTGGATGAAATTTGATTGCCCTACTGTGTTATCCCTAATATTATTTGTCATAATAAGTATGTATCCTCATGGCCATTGGTCCTAAACCTAAGTATCCTACGTATGGATACTACGGATGTAAGTATTTGTAAAAAAATCGCTTCTGGCGGTTCTCGCTCGGCTCGCGCGCTGTAAGGTCGCAGTTAAACATACGCTTCTCCTGGTTTGCCTGAATAATGTTTGACAGCTCTACGAAATATCTCACAACTTTTTACTGTGGACGAGTTATGAAACTTGGCCTATTTTTAACCCCCGACGCAAAAAGAGGGGTGTTATAAGTTTAACGTGTATGTGTGTCTGTGTATCTGTGTATCTGTCTGTGGTATAGTAGCTCCCAAACGGATGGACCGATTTGAATGCGGTTTTTCGTATTCGAAAGCTGTTGTGAGCTTTCTAAGTTGTAATTATTACATGGAGTTTTTTTTGGGATGTCACTTCTTTTTGTCGGTTATTGTATTATCAATAAATACAAATTTATGAATGTAACTGGAAATAATAATTTTTCATAGACTGTATGGAAATGTTATTTTACCAACCACAAATAACGTTCGTATAGTTTTCTAGTGTATTGTACACCTAACACTAACCGCATGCAAATACATCGTATAGTGCATTGTACCTACCTTGTTATTACTATTTGCAGAAACTACAAAAGTAACTTTGCAATCGCATGTATTTGTAAACTAACTTATTAAATTTGTAAATCTGAAACGTGAATCTGAAATTGCAGTATTTTTAAGTTTTTATGAATTATCCACTCATAAAAACCTTTAAACTATATTATGCCCTATATGTAACTGAACATTCAGGGTTCTGGCTTTAGCCTGTGGCTTTAGGCTGTGCTTGGTATTCCACGTACGAGCGAGCTGGTATGCTAGCATACAAATCTCGATAATTGTGACAGAAAGGGAAATATCACTAATTGTCAGTGTCATAGTTCCCCGTGTTAATTCCCCGTCCAAATTGAGTAGGTTGTTTATGGCAAGTCATCAGCCATTTTAAGACCGGTTCTTAATTTAGCTGCATAGGAGGCTTTCCGTCCCTCGCTATGGCAAACCGTATAGCCTGTCCTGAGTATTATAGGTCCATGATTAGATTAGATTAGATTAGATGACGTAGCGTGAGATGGCTTAAATTAAAACCATTTTTTTTTTAAATTGACTAATACAAATATGATGAATACACGTGATCTGGAAAGGGGGGTCAAAAGTAGGCAAAATATGATCACATGATTTCTGGACAAGCCCATACGTGTTATTTTGAATAAAAAAATGAATATTTTAAAATTACAAAAGTTGTTAATAAGGCTTTTAAGATATCATGAAAAAAAAAACAGCTCCAAAATGTAACTTTTTGAAAAAGTCCAATCGAAATAGCCCACATTCTGACTTTCTTTATGTAGAGCACGCCACTAATGTTAAAGATTTAAGTTGATTTTCTTTCAGGGCCATAGATTTTTCCATCCTGTATAGTATAGTGTTAGCTTAGCAGTATTTTAGCAGCGTTTTCTTTCTTAACCATACCAATAATAAAGTACAAACGACAACACTGTTAACTGACCATCCTGTGTTTATTTAGAACCTTATTACAATGCACTTAAGGTGCACCGATATGGTCAGTTAGCTGTGTTGTCGATAGTACCTACCTACTTCCGTTACTACAATGATTTGCAGATGGATCTCGAATTACAAACTAGGTACTTAGTCTGCTAAACTGACACTAAACTACTTTAAGTAGGAAATCACCTGTTAAATTGGTCGTCTGTGTTTTATAATGATGACATTTATCATTAAATAATTATGAAGCATTGAGACATCAAACATAGAAATGTACTAAATTCTTGGCATGTTTTTACTAAAATATGTTTATTTTATTAATTGTTAGCGCTTTTTTCCGCTTACGCCATTATTACACCGTGAATAGTCGCATTTTCCTACTAGTACATCGTCGGAGACGATATAAATATTACAAATAATCTGCGTAGGTAGGTAATGTGTGCGACCTTGAATGCGAACTGCAAACCACTCGAGGCGTGCCTTTGCAGTTCTTTATTTGAGCGAATGTGATCGTTAATACACGCGGAAAGAGTTCAAGTTCAATTGCAGAATTAAACAGGATTATTTTGTAAATGTGTATTATGCTTTACATAAACCTTTTTTCTGTAGGATTCATGTACTACTTTAATAATATATGTATAGTTGAATTAAATTCAGACACAATTTGGTTCTATAATAGTACATTACGTACCTAGGGCGGTGAATTCGTGAATGACCCAGATCGCACGTGTTTGTGGCCCGAACCGAAGGTGAGAGCCATAAATATGCGATCTGGGGCTTTACGAATTACCGCCCGTGGTAAGTACACAATTTTACGTCTTCATCTGGCCACAATGCGAGTTTTACCGTACGCGCAGCGTACAAGCCTCACCTTCGGTTTGGGCCACAAACACCAGCGATCTGGGCCATTCACGAATTCACCGCCCTAGGTACGTAATGTACTATTACGTCACACCTGGCCATAAGCATAATGTGAGTCTCGCGCGTCGTGAGGGCGTAAAATTGTGTACTCAACTCACCATGGGCAGTAAAAAAGAAAGCCCGAAAAAAATCGCATATTTACAACCCTCGCCTGTTTACAGCCCTTAGTAATGTACTTTACGTCACTCCGGGCGGTAAGTGAGATTTACCGCCCACGGGTGCAGCGGCAAATCTCACTTCACACTTTTACACCCAGGACTCCCACGAGAAGACGTAAAATTGTGTACGCACCACGCCCGATAATAAAGAAGGCCTCAGATCGCTTGTTTATGGCCCTTACCTTCGGTTCGGGCCACAAAAGCCCGTGATCTGAGCCGTACTTAATTTTACCGCCCTAGGTACATATAATGTACTTTACGTCACTCCGAGCGGTAAGTGAGATTTACCGCCCACGGGTGCAGCGGCAAATCTCACTTCACACTTTCGCACCAAGGAGAAGAAGTAAAATTGTGTACGCACCAAGGGCGGTAATAAAAAGCCTCGGATCGCTTTTTTCATGGCCGTTACCTTCGGTTTGGGCCACAAAAGCCCGCGATCTGAGCCGTTCTTAATTTTACCGCCCTAGGTACGTATAATGTACTTTACGTCACCCCAGGTGGTAAGTGAGATTTACCGCCCACGGGTGCAGTGGCAATCTCACTTCACACTTTCGCACCAAGGGGAAGACGTAAAATTGTGTATGTACGCACCAAGGGCGGTAGTAAAAAAAGCCTCGGATCGCTTTTTTATAGCCGTTACCTTCGGTTTGGGCCACAGATATCCGCCATCTTAGCTGTTCTTAATTTTACCGCCCTAGGTACGTATTTACGTCACTCCGGGTGGTAAGTGAGATTTACCGCCCACGGGTGCAGCGGCAAACCTCACTTCACACTTTTGCACCAAGGAGAAGACGTAAAATTGTGTACGCACCAAGGCCGGTAATAAAAAAAGCCTCGGATCGCTTTTTTTTATGGCCCTTACCGAAGTTCAGGACACAGATGTCCGCGATATGAGCTGTTCTTAATTTTACCGCCCTAGGTACGTAATGTACTTACGTCACACATGGCCATAATGCGAGGTTTACCGCACGCTACCCGTACGGTAAAACTAGCATTATGGCCAGGTGAAAACGTAAAATTGTGTAATCAGCACGGCAGTGAACAAGAAAGCCCGAAATCGCATATTAATACCTGCACGCCTAGCACTAGACGGCTGCGACATACTCTCGATTTTTCTCGCACTATCCGTCTCTCTCTTATTAGAACATTTAGTAAGAGAGGTATAGTGCAAGAAAAATCGACAGTATGTCGCAGCCGTCTCGTGCTAGCCGTGCTGCGATTTCGGCCTTTCTCTCTTTTACAGCCCTTGGTAAGTATTAGCAAAGGTATTAGTAATGTAATATACTAATATTCAATTATTAATCGGTAATGCTACGTTGCCACACCGCGCTACCGATAGACGCGCGCGCGCTCACCGCGCGGCGCTGGTTGATTGGCGTTGTTGCCATTTCGTACACTGGACGTGAACTAGCTATCGAATCGACTATGAGCGTGAAGAGAGAGCGTATACCTATTACCTACAATACCTACCCTACAAATCCTAACCTGTAGTAATACATTTCATTTCAATTCGCTTCACTATCTAGTTGTATGCGGGCGGATTTGCGTTGTGCCGGTTGTGCGATTATTGTGAGGTAACACACAGTTTGTGACTCGTGTCTTGTCTTGTGCCTTGTGCTTGTGATAGTTGTGAACTTGTGATTTATTTAACATGGGCCGTAAAAAAATGCGGTGTACAGGGTTTACGACCTTCACAACGATCGTACGGCAACTTGCATCATAGGCGAATGTAAAAAGCTTTTGAAGGTTAGTAATCATTGTTTATTTTGTCAAAAATAGGGACCTTGTTCCGAGTAGTGCTGGTGGTTGCATTGTATTATTGTGACTATATTAACTACGACTAAAGGTGGTTGCCCACCGGAGGGGCGAGACGAGACGAGGCGAGGCGAGATTTGAAATCGTATGGGAGTTACTACCTATTTCCACCGCGCGCGCGCGAGTAAGTCCCATATAAGTTTCAATTCTCGTCTCGCCCCTCCGATGGAAAACCACCTTGATAGGTATCTATTATTAATACTGTATCGATAACAATAAGAAAACGGTCAAGTGGTTGTCGGAACAAGCACAAATTTAGGGTTCCGTACCGTACTCTTAAAGGGTTTTTCCACATGCATCTATGTTGCGAATTTTTGACTTACCGTATACCTAGGTTTTTTAAGAACAGTAGGTATGGATATACGGAATGCAATCTCGATATATATATCGAATATACCGCTAATCATTCGGTTTTGTACATCAAAATCCAACCTAGGGTTCGTATTAAGAGGCCCCTCGGACGCTCAGATATCGATTTTGAACGAAATCGGTCCGTATTTAACGAATTTAAAGATGGCGGTCACTTTTCGAAAATCCAACCTCGAATTCGTTTTAAGAGGCCCCTCGGACCCTCAGGTATCGATTTTAAGCAAAATCGGCCCGTATTACAATAATTTCAAGATGGCGGCCACTTTTCGAAAATCCAACCTCGGATTCGTATTAAGAGGCCCCTCGGACGCTCCGATATCGATTTTAAGCGAAATCGGACCGTATTAAAATAATTTAGAGGTGGTGGCCACTTTTCGAAAATCCAACCTAGGATTCGTATTAAGAGGCCCCTCGGGCCCTCAGATATCGAATTTAAGCGAAATCGGACTGTATTAAAATAATTTCAAGATGGCGGCCACTTTTCAAAACCCAATCTAGGATTCGTATTAAGAGGCCCCAAGGACCCTCAGATATCGATTTTGAGCGAAAACGGACCGTATATAAAGAGTTTCAAGATGGTGGCCTTTTTTCGAAAATCGAACCTCGGATTCGTATTAAGAGGCCCCTCGGACCCTCAGATATCGATTTTGAACGAAATCAAGCCGTATTTAAAGAATTTCAAGTTGGCCGACTTTTTTTAAAATCCAAGCTCGGTTTCGTGTTAAGAGGTCCCTCGGACCCCCCGGTATCGATTTTGAACGAATTTGGACCGTATTTAAAGAATTTCAAAATGGCGGTCACTGAAAATCCAACCTCGGATTCGTAATTCGTATTAAATGATTTAAGAATAATAAAAATGGCCGCCAAGTAAAGTAGCTTGTTACATACTAAGTCCCTGGGCGACCGCGCTCAGCTCGGGTGAAAATAGGGAAAATACGGAGAAAACTAATTTTCCCGGACGTGAGACCTAGCTAGATCGATTTTTCGCCTCCGTAAACCCGTATATTCCAAATTTCATCGAAATCGTTAGAGCCGTTTCCGAGAACCTGATTGAAATATATATATATACAAATATTGCTCGTTTAATAGCATAGGATAGGATAGGAATAGGTACTGCACTTACCCATTTCTGGCAATCCATTCATGTTGAAAAATAAACTCCTGGTACTAATATAAATTCCGCACTCGGCGACGCATGCACGTGAATGAACACTGGCACTGGCTCTATTACTAACGATGGAATCAAAAGTTAAATAAGCTGCTATTAACGTTACCTACTAACGTTAAAAACAGTTAAAGATACCTTTGACTTAACGTTAGCTCAATGCAGGTAGGTGTTAGGTAACGTTACCATTTCTTTACCGGTAAAAAGTAGTATAGGTAACGATACTTGGTTTAACGTTAGTTACCAGTTAACGTTAAATCTGTCTGACAGTGGTAACGATTCCAACTTTTTAACGTTATTTGAAGCCCTGACAGCAACGGCGATATTTTAATCAACTGACAATTTATTTATAGGAAGATTCGCAATAATATGTATACCAAAAAATAATAAGTACAATTTCGTATTCATTAACACTATATGGTATTTTTTATATTATCTTATCTTAATAAATCCGTATTAACAAATATTGTTCCATTTACTCCCCAAATCACCCTATTGTGACATCAGTGCCACAACAATCAGGGGTCTAGTAATAACAATACCGATCCTACGCCTCAACCTCTAAATTTTAGCAGGTTAGTATTATTATTATTATTTTTACCCAACAAATCCATACAGAATAACCACGCACAGACATACCTCACCCCACCCCCGGGCTCCGCACGTGCCCGACCGAAACATCGTTGCGCACACAGTGTACGGTACAGGCCCCTATACCACAAAACTTTACAAGTCTACAATTCGACGAAATTGTACAATTTTCCATAGAAAAAGTTGTCAATTTTGTCAAATTGTACGCTTGTAAAGTTTTGTGGTATAGGGACCAGGTGTAGTCGAGCGCAAATATGCGCACCGAAAATCGAAACCTATTTTTTGCATAGCGTCGCCGCCGTTAGGAGTTGTCTGTAGTAGTGTACGCCTCATAACATAATGCAGTATCAAATATCTTTATTTCACCGTTTACCTTTGCGTGATGGATGTAAATATTATCTAACTTTTTTCCTTTCAGAAATTCGAGACCGAGTACTCCGTCCTCGACACCATCATTACAAGTAGAATTTGATGATGGTAACAATGAGGAAGTCATACCTGAACTTACTGGTCGACGAATCTTCAATGTTGAATACTTATTTGAACAAATGAAGGCTGTGGATCATAGTCCTTTTAATTGCAGTTTTTAAGATATGGATTTTGTGAAGGAGTTGGGATCCGGATTCCAGTCAACTTTTCTGTTCATATGCAAAATGTGTGGCAAAAAAGAAGCATTTAAAAATGAAAAACTAGAGTCAAAAATTAATACAAATGTTCTTCAAGCAGTCGTATGTTCAGGTAGTGGCTTTTCCCAATTAGATGAGCTTTGCGCTCATTTAGATATACCATGTATGGCGGAGAAATCATTTGGGAAAGAGAATATGTTGCTAGGAGATGTTTTAAAAGATCTCTTTAAACAGCATGTATGAGGCAGGACTCGAAGAAAAACAGATGGCAATTAAAAAAGGAAACGTAGATGCTGATGGCGTTCCTAGCATCACTGTTGTAGCGGACGCATCATGGGGCAAGAGATCGTATCGTACCAGCAATTATAATTCTTTATCCGGGGTAGCGTAGCGTAGGGTAGCGTAGGGTAGCGTGCGGGGGGTATGAAACTAAAAAGGTTTTCTTTTTGGGAATACGGAACTCCTATTGTTCTGTATGCGCTGCTGCTAGTAACAAAAACGTAGAGGTCAAGAAACTTAGAAATAGTGGCCAGCCCTCTAGTCGCCCGAGGCTTCTATTAAGCGCGTCGCCAAATCTTTATAAAGCCGACGCGCACTTGGCCCCATGGCCCCAAGGTAACGCCAAACGCCGCAAACATGTAGCTGTTTCCTAGGACGGCATATTTGCGGCGCTTGAGGCTTTCGGCCGAGGATACCGCAGCGCCAGCGGCGGCACTGGTGCTTGGAACATGGGACGGTGCCAGGGTATCAACGCAAGTAGAATCCCAAACTAGCGGCTGACCCATGCTCCAAGGCACCAGCGTCATTCCGTTAGGTCTCTTGCCGTCGTCCCTGGCCAGCCCGCTGGGTTCGAGGACTGCCGGCACTAAATAAATAATACGAAATACGGCAATGAGAATAAGCCCATCGCTCTGAGACTGAAGCTGCACTCGGAGTGCAAGTATCACCTTGTGGGTTATACATCCTCGAGGAACACCAGTATTTAGGCGCGAGTCCCGACGGAGTCATAGACAATGAAACAATTGTGGAAATCAAATGCCCAGCTTCGGCAGCTAATATGACGCCAACAGAAGCAATTTTAAAGAAAAAAAATACTTTCTGTGTGATGGACGAAAGTGATCTTCAGAAGATAAAATTGAAGCGAAACCATAACTACTTTTATCAAGTCCAAGGTCAATTAAATATTTCAAAAAAAAGATACTGTATCTTCGTGGTGTGGACTCCAAAGGGAATATTATTCGAAAAAATTGAAAAGGATACAGGATTCTGGGACAGCATATTTAATAAAATGAGAATTTTTTATTGGAATGCATATTACCTGAAATTATAGATCCACGTCTACCTAGAAAGTTACCGATACGTGAGTTCTTCAAAATAAGCGCATTTTTATACTTTCATTAAAAATAAAAACACAACATTGTATGATTCAGTTTTATTTTATCCAATACACCCAATTTTCAACCTATCAAGTCTATGTTTATATGATCATCATTTTGATATCTGGTGGAACATACCCTTATTTGTCACCGAAGTTGTATATAAAATAAAACAACGGGATATCGATTTTAAAAGTAATCGGACCACGCCAAATTAAAATTACCGCCATTTTGGCCACCTATGACCGCTTGTCAGTATGGCCAAGTGACAGTTGATGCTATAACATTGATTTGACAGAGGTGACATAAAAAGTATCAATTTAAAAATGTTCGGTTGTATCTTTACACAAAACCGACTTATTTATTTTCACGAAAAAATTGGTCGCTGACTGACTGGCTTATTAAAAGCACAAAAGATGCCGCTGGGTCGAAGTGCATCCGAAAGGGCACTCATCTAGATAAGATAAGATAAGATAAGACTGGCTTATTCGCTGATTAAAGGTATCTAAGCCTAAATTAGGGTTTTTTTCAATAACCATAGCCTTATGGAACAATAATTAAAGGAACCGAAAATTCATCAGTAATAGTAGGTATCAGAAACACGGTCGACGTAACTAGGTCGTTAAAAGTTACAAAATTGTTGTAACTACTCATTTTGTTGGCAAATCAAAACTTATAGCCTATACATATTATACTTTACGCCACACCTGCCAAAATGTGAGTTGTACCGCCCTCTACGCGTACGGTAATATGGTAATAATGTTTATATAATCTTGGTATGGAGATGTTCTACTGTTATATTTTACTTACCGCAAAAATTTAGCCGTTGTATGAAGATATTTTACTGCGATATTTTTAATGTGACGTCTCTAGCTAGCTCCGCCTCCCCGCTAGCGCGCTCTTGCTTTATTTATAGCGCCCTGTCTCATTTTAGGTGAAACAACAACATTTTAAACCGTTCGTTAGCGCGTGGTCTCAACTCGGAGTTGAGCGCTGCTTACTGCGGACTCTTGAGCGTTATTTTTAAATATGCGCCATCTAGCGGACGGCAATACACGTGCGTAGCCATTCAGCTTAGATAAACTTGCAATGAATGGAACTAGTGACTGACTTAAAATTGCTTTGTTTGATTTTGCTATTTTCGTGTTATGTTGTTGCAACTATGTATTTTATGCCTTCAAATTGATTAATATGATGATTTAGGACACTAAAATGTAACATTTTGACGAATTCAACGATACTTTTTTCATTGCGAGCCTAGTAGCGCCATCGCGAAATGCTTTCTGAACTACTACGATGTTTCCAAAGAGATATCGATCTATATTGGTCTATGATCTTTGGCCGTGTGGAGTAGGAAGCTTGGCGCTAATTGCGATCTGATATCTTTTTCACGCTGAAAGCTGTATGAGCTATGGAGTCTTGGCATCACTTTACATGTAATGTTTTTGTTGGGATCTCATTCCTTGTTGTAAGGTAATTTCTAACGAAGTGAATGGGAAAACCCATACAAACTTCCATCCCCTAATTTAAAGGGTGGGGGGTGATTTACTAAATATCCTGAAATACGTATTTTATTATTTATAACAAGGAGTCCCTATATAAATTGTAAGATCCCTAGCATCAAAATTTGCGGAAGTCTCATACAAAGTTCCATCCCCTACTTTAAGCTGTTTGGGGGTAGAAGTTCCAATTTTTTAAATTATTTTGTTGATTGTTTACTAATACTAGCTTACATACCAAATTTCAGCTTTCTAGGACTTCAGGAAGTACCCTAGAGGTTTTGATGATCAACATCAGTCAGTGAGTCAGTGACGAAATCGGCATTTTATAGATATCAATAAAATCTCAAGTATAAGAGCTATGTTACTGAAACATTAACGGACGAAAAAAACAGAGGAGGTTCTCAAGTCAACGCGTATTTTTTTTTAATGTATGACTACTCATAACTTTTTACAGAGTAGTCCGATTTGGATAATTCTTTTTTTATTAGAAAGGGTACCTATACCTCAACGTTGGTCCCACATAAATAAATAAAAATTCAACCCTAAGGATAGGAAAACAGGGTATGATTGATTGTTCACTTACTGATTGAAATGTAGGACCACGCATGTGTGCGTGCGTGTGTGTGTGTGTGCGCGTGTGTGTGTGTGTGTGTGTGTGTGTGTGTGTGTGTGTGTGTGTGTGTGTGTGTGTGTGTGTGTGTGTGTGTGTGTGTGTGTGTGTGTGTGTGTGTATGTGTTATCGTGTGAAAAAACTCACGATGAATGAGCTTTAGACCTGTCAGTCTCTTGTGTGTAGACCTCTCAGTCTGCATTTCTGCTAAAGCTCGTTCATCGTGAGGTTTGTGTAATACCTTAATTGCATGTGACTAGTAATTAAGTTATTCAGTAATTGACTAAAGTAAGCCACAGAAAATTGAAAAATAAAAACTTTTTAACAAAAAAAATAAACCGCCAAAAAAAACTGAAAAGCAAAAAATAATAAACCTTTTTTATTTAGTTTAATAACTAAGTTCTTAAACTATTGTAAGTATACCTAAGTATATATTTTTATAATTATTTTGCGTTTTTAATTATCTAACCTTAATAAATAAGCTCTTAAAGTAATCTGATTGTTTGGCGCCGACTCAAAATTACCTAAGTACATT
This sequence comes from Epinotia bilunana, assembly GCA_947049275.1. Taxonomy (NCBI): domain Eukaryota; kingdom Metazoa; phylum Arthropoda; class Insecta; order Lepidoptera; family Tortricidae; genus Epinotia; species Epinotia bilunana. The sequence goes on along the minus strand of OX346252.1, from coordinate 30,864,938 downwards.
TAGATTAATTTAAGAACTTAGTTATTAAGGTTAATTTAAAACTCAAAATAATTACAAAATATATACTTAGGTATACTTACAATAGTTTAAGAACTTAGTTACATGTTATGTATTTAGATGGGTACTTCTAGAATTGAAGTGTGATGACAGCTGAAGGTAGTTTGGAAATAAATGAGTTTTGCTACTGATCTCAATGGCGTTGTATCTTTTATTGGCGACTGTGGTAAATTAATGTAATTTGTGCGAAAATGAACAGTAATCTTTCCAATGTTGTGCTCCCCGGACATTTTAACCCGAAAACTGACAAGAACAATTACTAGGTGGATTGGATGTGGCGGGCGCCGCGCAAGACCCCGCGCGGGCGCGCTCATTGTTTCTGTCTCAGTGCGGCAAAGACACTTATTCGCTAATCGCATCACTTCTGGTCCCGCTGCGGCCGACTAGTGCTTCATTTAAGGACATCATCACGTGTTTTGGACAAGTTTTTTGAACCGGAAGTGAATGAAATTTTACAAGCGGGAAAGTTTCATAAACGCGTACAATTACAACAAGAGAGCGTGCTAGAATATATCGGCGCGATTAGCTTGCTTGGTGCAAAATGCAACTTTGCCGATCTTAAACGTCAATTGAGAGATAGACTGGTTCTCGGGGTGCGCGACGAGCGCCTGCGCCGCGAGCTGTTAAAGACTAAGGACCTCACGTATACGGGGGCCGTTCAGTATTGTCTTAACTACCAGGCGACTTTTCCAGACTTGTACCCCGAAGCCAGTACATCTGGGCAAACTCCACGTCATGAAGGTGACCAGATGGAAATTGATAAAATTCAATCAGTAAATTGTAAACATTGTGCCCGGGTTCACAAACCGAACGATCGGTGCTCTTTTAGTAAGGCACAGTGTTATTATTTCAAAAGACATGGTCACATAGCTTCGGCCTGCAACAAGAAACAAGTTAGGGTACTCCAGACCGAAGATAAGTGTTTGTGTGACTCAAAATCAGATCATGAAGATATGAATGGGATTTATGTTTGCGCTGAAAATCACCATGCACCTATTACAGCAAACGTGGTTATAAATGGCGCTAAATTATTAATGGAAATTGATTCGGGAGAAGAAGTTGTGGTCCAACCCACCACCATTACATTCAACAAATGTGAAGTTGGTCACATGGACCGCCCGTGCCCCGTTGAAAGTTCTAGGGTTGGCACATGTACGAGTGATTTTAGGTGATACAGAGGCTCAGTGTGAACTGGTTTTTGTTGCGGGCAGCGGACCGAGCTTGCTTGGGAGAAACTGGTTTGACAAATTGGGCCTGGAGTTGGTGGGTGTGTGCTGGTCCGAAGATAAAATTGCTAAAGGCTGTCCCAGAAGTAAAGCGACAATTTTCAAAGTCTTACCGATTGAAAATATTATTATAAGGAAAAAAAGTTATGGTGTCACTGCGTCTATGGTTTCGTTATCTGTCGTATAAAGCGGGAATTTCGTTATTGCATTCAATTTTTTCAACATGAAGCATCAAGAATTTAAAGTTTTTGCTGTTAGGGTTGTTCTATTTTACGAGTCACATAATAAAAAGGATACAGTAAATCACTTTCTTCCAGAAGGAGCTAGACAAACTAGTATATATAGAATAATAAGACGTTATGAAGAAACGGGACAGGTTAGTTTTAAGAAGATTTCGGGAAGAGATAGGTCAGTGATGGTACCTCGAAATGTAAATCGAGTTAAATCGATTTTTGATAAGACTGCTTCAATCTCCGTCCGAGTGACAGCGGATAAATTACAAATATTGAAGTCGTCTGTCGCCAGAATGAAAAGGAATGATCTAGGTTTGAAAACATATGTGAAACAATCAGCTCCTAAATACACGAAGGACCAAGAGGAACGTGCCAAAAGAGGGTGCCGAAGAGATTATAACAGTCAATTGAAAAAAGTACTCGTTATTGACGATGAAACTTATGTCCCGGCAGATCCCAACGATGTTCCTGGAAAGCAGTATTTCCATTCAACCAGTTGTAACGATGTGACTTACGAGTTATAACTTTTATTGTTTACTATATATTAAATATTTTGAAAATAAAATTGTCTCTTTACTTTTGGGACAGCCCAGTATATGGAAAAAGGAGTATCCGAATTTGTTTAAAGAAGAGTTGGGAGAGTACACAGGGCCACTAGTGTCACTACACGTGCGGCCCGGGACGGCACCACGTTTCCTGAAGGCACGCCCTGTGCCATTCCCACTGAAGCAGCAAGTGGAAGACGAGCTGCGTCAAATGATTAAGGATGGTGTTTTGACACCAATCAAATATTCTGAATGGGCCACTCCATTGAGGATTGTAAAGAAAGATAACGGATCATTACGTATTTGCGGCGATTACCGTTCTACGGTTAATGCATCAATAGATGTTGACACATATCCTCTCCCTACGTCGACAGAGGCATTCGTGAAACTCAGCGGAGGACGCGTATTTAGCAAATTGGACCTGAAGCAGGCCTACACTCAACTCAAGGTTGACGATGACACGGCTAGGTTGCTGACTCTAAATACGCCTATCGGGCTCATGAAGATGAATCGTTTAGCCTTCGGAGTAAGTGCAGCGCCAGGCATTTTCCAGAGGGTCATGTCTACCGCGCTGACAGACATGGAGGGCGTCGCGTGTCTCCTGGATGATGTAGCGGTCACAGGGAGAAATACGGAAGAGCATAATCAAAGATTGGATGCGGTATTACGTAAAAAAAGTATTAAACTTCAAGACATGGGATTCGGCCTGAACATTGATAAATGCATATTCGCTTCACAGAGTATACCTTTCTTGGGACATACGCTGGATGCTGAAGAGCTGCACCCGTCTCCGGATAAAACAGAAGAGATTCAGGCTAAACCAGCGCCCACTAACAAAGAAACTTTAAAAGCATTTTTGGGACTTTACAATTTCTACGAGGAGTTCTTACCTGACAAGGCGACGGTGCTAGAGCCTTTGTACCGGCTTTTGGAAGCAAAAACACTATGGACGTGGGGTGAACAAAGAACAAGAAGCGTTTAATAAAGTTAAAAGCCTTTTGTCGTCGGATCGTAATTTAGTTGGATATCACCTAAATAAAGATTTGTTGCTGAATTGCGACTCATCAGATTATGGTTTGGGAGCAATATTGGCTCATCTAATGGAAGATGAATCGGAACGTCCGGTGATGATGGCGTCGCTGACATTACAACCTCATGAAAGACGTTACGGGCAAATTGATGAAGAGGCGCTGGCGATAATGTTCGGGCTGGTCAAATACCATCAGTTCCTAGCTGGACGGAAGTTTTGCATCATCACCGATCATAAACCCTTGGTTGGCTTATTTAACCCGGACAAACCAATTCCTGACCAAATATCGCCTAGAATGTTGCGATGGTCGTTATAACTCAATGGATACATTCCATCAAATATCGACCAGGCAAGTCAATTGGAAACACGGATGCTTTAAGCAGATGGACTAAGCTAGACACTTCGTCTGTGACGATGGATACTGACAGTTTTGGCGAAGTGCTTTTGCTAGAGGAACAGCCCCTGGGATGGAACCTAGATGCAAAAGTCATTGCCGAGGAAACTAAGAAGGATCAGTTGCTGCAGAAGGTATGGTTTAACGTGCTCCATGGGTGGCCGCACTCGAATACAGACCTAGAATTGCAACCATATTGGATCCGCAGAGAGGCTCTTTCACATAATAAAGAATGTTTATTATGGTGAAACAGTCATTATACCGGCCTCGCTCCATCATGAACATGAATATAGGTACCGCACCCAGCCAGGAAGCAAGCCTGACCCGGACAAGCCGGATATACCAGGGGGCACAAATTTGTGAGGAGTGACACGCTCTGGGATGGGAAGGGAAGACCGACCAACCGCAACCAGTCGGCCACAATCGACCGGCTATGCAGCCTTAAGCCAATATTGGAAAAGAGGAGAGGTAGGATACTTCGTCGGGGGGAGAGCGTTGGTGAAGTGATGCACGTTGCTTCGTATGAAGTCTTCTTGTACCTTCTTGTGTTACAGGTGGCTCTTTTAGGTGGTTGTTAGGTCCGGCTCATTTCCCAATGATTCGTCCTCCTCTTCTGACTCGCTGTCAGTCTCTTGCATCTCGTAGATACTTCGGGCGGCTTTATTAATTTTATCCTTGTCCGATGCCATGTTAGCCCATTCGTTGGAGCTAATGTGGTAGTACGTCATATCCTGTGTCAGGGAATCTTCCCATGTAAATATGGGTGACCTACCTTTAGTTTCTTTGCCTTGTATCTGTATGCTGCGTTTAAGAGGTGTGCGTTAGGGCGTCTGAGAATGTGTCCAAGGTAGCACAATCGAAGGCATTTTATCCTCTTGGTAATCGTTTTTCCTTCCAATAAGTCGTGTACTTTGCCAGGGCTGGGTGATGTGCCTGAGTTGTTGATCATGTCTTTCAGTATTATTCGTTCGTACCTCCTGAGTTTTCGTCTGTTGGCTTTGGTGAGGGCAGCGCATTTAAGCCCATACGACATAGTTGGTGATTCTTTAATAAAGCTGGTAAGAATTTTTGCGTTTTTAACCGCCTGTTTACAGCGCGAATTTACGGTGTCTTTTCTACTCAGTGTGGAGGTAATATACGTTCCTAGGTATTTGATTTCGCTGGTGGGGCTAACCGTTGTGCCATTTCGTGTTATGAAGTTCCTGTGACTCTTGAGTGTTGGGTCGCGAACTAATACTTTAGTTTTGGTTTCGTTAACTTTTAGTCCTACAGTGGCGAATAAGGCGTTGGCCTTTGAGTAGATTGCGTTCATCTGTTGAAGACAGTTAGTCACTATAATTACGTCGTCCGCAAAGGTCAAGATTAGTGGTAGATGTATTTGGTCATCCTGCTTTAATTTAACAAACGGAAGTTCGTCCTCGAGGGTGCGAAAGACATCGTCCATCAGTATGGTGAACAGCCGTGGCGAAAGTGGACAGCCCTGTTTGACTCCTTTGCCTTTTTTAATCCACCTTGTTGGTTGCCCCCACCACTTGATGCAGGTGGATTCGTTCATTGTGGCTTTGACTATCCGATTGGCCATAGCTGTATTAGTTCTCGATAGTATAATGTCTCTCAGTGCATTTAGATCTACCGTGTCGAACGCTTAGTCCACTGCTAGGACATATGTTTTCTCGCCCGCTCTCCATTGTTCGTCCAGGACTCGTCGCAAGGTAAACATATGGTCATCCGTCGACCGGTTTCGTAAGAATGCTGCCTGGTAGTTTCCTAATTCTTCGGTAATTTCGTCAAGCCTAAGGAGGAGAAAGTTGGCATAGATTCGGTAACCTGTGCTGCATATAGAGATGCGTCTATAATCATTGATGCCCTTCGGATTTGCCATTTTAGGCAGAGGCACTTGGATTGATTGTGTCCAGGTGGTTGGTAGAATATTTTTTGTCCAGGCTGTTGTCATATATTCAAGAATTTCGGCTTTTAGTTCTTGCGTGTTGGCTTTGTAGAGCTCTGAGACGACTTGATCTATTCCAGGTGCAGTGCTATTACGCATTTGACTCGTAATTTTTTCGATGTCGTCCATTGATTGAGCTTGCCCTAGCTTGGTCGGGTCCTCATCTTGTAATTCATCGACCCACGGCCCTTCCGTTTTGTCCAATTCTTCTTCCCATTTAGACATGCGGATAAAGGTGTTTTTGGTCCCTCGTCTTTCCTTTTGCATGTGTCTTCTATAAAAGTCGTAAGTGATCTTCATTCTCCTTGACGGATGGGTTTTGGCTAGGCCTCTAAAAAAGGCGCGGCATTCTTGTTGCTCCTCCGCTGATTCGAGATTGTGTAGAAGGCGGTTGGCGTTTCTGATGGAATTTTGCCTTTTGTAGGTTCGCCAATGCAATTCTACGTTCCTTGGAGTAATTGGGTTGATGCTTGAGTACTTTGTGGGCCGCTGTTTTCATGATGCCTGTAATCGTTTCCCATGGCAGTGGCGTTTTTTTGTCTTGTGGTTTTCTGTTCTCTGTGATCAGTTCACTTAAAGATTTTTGGTATTCTTTTACGGTGGTGGTGTTTTGCAGTTGCTCGTAGTTAAGCGTTTTATAGTTGAACGAGTGTTGTTTTGTTTTTGTCTGATCTAGTAGGGACCGTCTTATTAGATATGGTTGCGAGGGATTTTAATTCACCCCATACGAGCTTGTGATCTGACAAGTTTGAATGTTCGCCTTTGATGTATTTGAATAGTGGTTTGCCATTAGTCTGTGTCATCAAGTGGTCAATCTGGGAGGTTTTGTTGCCAGCTCTCCAGGTGGCTTTGCAACTTCTTCGACCATGCGAGGTTTCTAATCGGAGATTTTCCCTTGAAATCAGATCTAATAAGATTTCACCGTTCTGGTTGGTTTTTGGGTGGAGGAGGTTCTTGCCAATTTGGTTTTTCTGTTGGCGCTTGCCAGAATCTTTGTAACCAATGTGCGCGTTGAAATCCCCTAAAATTATTGTGGTGGCCTTCTTTGGCTTTTCTTTTAATAGTTGGAGCAGGCGCGTTACGTCGCTTGTCGCTGCTGACGCAGTATTGGACCAGTGAGTTGTGACAACGAATGAGTCGATTTTGTCGCCTATTTCGATTGAGGCTGCCATATTATTCGTGTTTGCCTTCGTCCAGTTTAGCGTGAGGTCGCTGTTTTTTCTTATAAGAATGGCGAGGCCTCGGCTGCTATTATTTCCACTAAGGTTCCACGTGTAGTGTTTTGATTGGTACGTCCCTGTTTTTAAGTGTTTCTTGTAAGCATGCAATGTGTATTGATTTCGATTCTAGATATAAATCAATATCGTTTTTTTTTTCCCGTGTGGCGGCGCCTCTTATATTCCATGTGGCGATATTAATATTATTATTATTCATGGGGTTTTGTGCAGTAAGATGTGGCCTTGGCCTGGTTAGTCTATATCCTGTATCGTCTGGTATCTCTTCTAGGCTGCCTGCACTCAAGATCGTATCGTCTTGCGTGGCTTTTGACGTGAGTGCTCCCAGGTGGTTTTCGAAACAATCGTAGTGGTTACCGTTGAAAATAAGGCCTATACAGCCCACAGCGTCGCTCGGTATCTTGGGGGTAAAACATGCTGTTTCTCTTAAAGGGTCTCTTTGGAATATTTTTACATTAATGCCATAGTAATCTGCCGCCGCTATCAGAATGTCGGTGCCACCCCATGTACCGTCTTGGTATTGTGAATGTATGTATTTTTGGATTTCACTGTCTTGAGCTATCACGTCAAAGTTACTTTTAATAGCAAGGTGCATATTCTTGTCGTTTTGGTTTTCATCGACGTAGCGGGCAAGGTCCCGACGGATTGCGTGATGGTCAAACGTAAGGTCATATAAATCGTTAATTTGATACGCTATCGCGCGGTATAGACAGTTTCCATCTCCTGGTATTTCGAGGATAGGGTTCTCGCTATTCATGTTTCTAGTCTGTTTTGAGTGTTGGTGGTAAGCTGTGGAAAGGGCTTATAATCTATTGTTGTATGAGCGGCTACTCTAGGTCGGCCTGCAATTGGCCTTGGTATCTTACTACCTAGACGATTAATTACGATACGGGGCGATTGAGTATTGGTGAGATAGTGTTACTCGTCGACCAAGCTGTGTTAGGGACACTTAGTCCGGCTTGACTTGACCCAAGCGTATATGTAAGCCTAACGTTGCTCTGATTAAGTGTAGGTAGCTGAGCGTGGCAACGCTCTGCCGTTGGAAGCCTCGCCTAGCTATAATTGTTGTTGCTGGGGGCCGATGCTGTTTTATGTGCGCTAGCAGTATACTTTATTGCCTAGTAAAAGTGGTCTGGGTGCAAGGGAAGGGGACTTTACTTGGGTGTGTGTCGTTAGGGCTACAACTCTATCTGTTCTAGACCACCTGTTGGTAGAGAGGTCGGTGTCCCTTCAGCGGTAATTAGTTAGTAGTGCCTTGAGTTGTTCATGTGGCAGGCCCCCGGGACCCTATTAATAAGTTGTACCTAAGGCAGAAGCCTGTGTGTGTTAGTAGAGTCGTAATCGTGCGCCAGCAATACGGGACAACGGAATTATGGTTGGTTACTACACGGGTCCTGCTGTAGTTGTCTGTTTGAGATAAGGATACGCATGCAATTGATGACCGCGGGGAACTATTATTTGGCAATGACCTATTGTAAGGGGGCCGATGTTAAATGTGCGGCCTTTCTAAATTCCATGTTGTATTGTAAGGGCGAATAACTGCTTGCCAGATGTTGGACCGATGGAACTTTTACGTAATGGGTGTTATTTTTATTTTAGTCAGTTTGTCGAACTTAAAACACAAGATTTTATGATGGGGAGTTTCGACGCAATTTGGGTTTTTAGGCAAAAGACAATGCCTTTATTTATATTTTTATGGTGTCTATTCCGGAGAAAGCATGAGGCGCAGTATATTGGGTACCAGATGGCTAGCGTGTCGTGACTCGTGGAGAGAAATTCCAAGATGCAATTTTTTGTTACTTTGTACCTGATTGATGGTTATTTGGTTGGGGTCTACTCGGTTTATGAGTTAAAGTGATGCAATCGTTTTGGTTTGTTCGAGATGTGAATTTGGCTTTTGTGTAGGTGTATGTACCTGATGGCTTTTGGTTCCTAGTTTATTTACAAGTTTGTACCTATCTTTTCGGGTTCGGTCACTCGTGTCCTTCGCGGGGACCGCTTTCTGGTGTAACCAAAGTGACAAAAAACAGAACCTAGGTTTTGTGCGAGTCGCAGATTGGGAGGAATTGCGCTATTAATTTGAAAGTTGTAGGTATGGGTTTAGTAATTTAGAGCCCTACACAGGGTTTTGCTCAATGATTCAGTCAATATTTTTACCTAGGGGTAGGGCAGTATGGTAATATTTAAGCGGTTTTGTCAGTGACCCGTTTGTAGGGGGATACAGTATCGCGGCTGGGCCTGGGCCCCGCTCAGTTTGATTATGTGTAAGGACTTATCTCTAACAACGGGGGAGACTGTTATAAGGTTAGTAGTAGGTATATTATATTAAAGTTTGTAGCATATAGCCCGTTTGTAAGGGGATACAGTGTCGTGGCAGAGCATGAACCCCGCTCACTTTGTGTATTTATATATACCTAAGTAAGGACTTCTCTAATTATGGTGATAGACGGGTAGGTTGATAATACGTATAGTATATGTAAAAATTTGTAGCATATAAATAAACATGAATGACCACGTGCGTCTAGTCCAGGCGTGGTTATTTAGATTATATAGCGAGGAATTAGGTACAATGCACGTGCGCGTGCAGTGGTCACATATTGCAGGTCCAGAGATGTTGTGTCACTTCAAAATCGGGCCTTGTCCTACGGGTTAAGAGGTGAGCGTGGATAGGCTAGACGGACTGGGGGATTCCCGAGTCTGCGCTGGGGCTAGGTGCAATTGTTGTTTGGTTGGGTATATGAGATTAAAATAGGACTCGTGTTTGTAGCCCTAAGAGTATGGACCCGGGAAATTGTAAGTTAAGTCCATTCAACAAAAAGGAGCGGTCTCACCAGATTCGCCTCGAAGACGGTTGCGGCCTGCGGGCGGTTGCCGCCGCGCGTAAGGTGCTGTGGTAGCCGGTTGGCGGGGATTCAGATTGTCCGACACTGATTGCACTCACTGTTAGGACCTACGATATGTGAACACACTGCACGTTTGTATAAACCGGCACTTGTGGAATCATGTGATATGCGATAAACAAACAAATATGACTATGAGTAAACCGGCACTTTGCGAATTCAAAGAGACGAGACGGAGTGGTTGGCTCGGGCTACGGGCGCGCGGCTCGGCGCTGTCACATCTGGGCTATACCCTATTGTTTTGGGGGACTATTGTAATTTTTTATGGCGTAACGAGAGGTCGGGGAAGGCTCCCAGAGCAGCGTCCGCTCGCGACGGCAGTCGGAACAGAACTCCTCATTATACCGGCCTCGCTCCATCAAAAGAAAAAAAAGGTACTCAAATTATTACATGCCCCACATGCAGGCATTGTACAGACTAAAGCATATGCTAGAGGGTATCTTTGGTGGGCTGGCATGGACAAGGACATCGAGAGGGTGGCCGAGTGTGAAGACTGCCAGTTGGTGAGGAACAACCCACCTAAGGATCCTCAAATATGGGTGATACCAGAGAAACCATGGAGCAGAGTTCATATCGATTTTGCCGGCCCGTTTCAAGGGAAGACCTTCCTGCTCTTAATAGACTCGTACAGCACATTTGCTGTACGAGTCTAGACCAATACGTCAGGTAAACCTTGGGAAGCGAAAATACGTCTTAAAATTGTGATTATAGAATCTAAGCTCATAGATGGAACAATTTCCGCCTCTATCCATCTATGAGCTCAGATTCTATAATCACAATTTTAAGACGTATTTTCGCTTCTCAAGGTTTACCTGACGTATTGGTGTCGGACAATGGCAGGACGTTTACCTCGGAGGATTTCAATTTATTTTTAAAGAGAAACCACATCAAGCACCTATTCACCCCGCCTTACCACCCGGCATCAAACGGGCAAATAGAAAGGGCCGTACAGACATTTAAGAATAAATTGAAGAAGATGGCGAATTGCAACATGCCCTGGAACGAAAAACTGGTGAAGGCATTATACGCTTTGCGAACTGTGCCTAACAGCTGCACCAATAAAACGCTAGCGGAAATGCTTGATGGGCGCAAATACAGAACGGCGGTGTCGAATTTGCATCCAGAGAGCACCCCGAGCCGAGCCGAGCAGCAGCTCGAACAGGCGGCGCAACGACCGTGCGCACGCGCCTTTCACGAGCACCAGCCCGTGCTCGTGCGCATGTACACACCAGGACTGAAATGGGCAAAGGGCAAGGTGGAGATGGTAGAGGGGCCCAGTACTTATTGGTGAGAACGGAAGATGGAGAGCTGCATCGCCGCCATGCAGATCAGATCGTAGCTCGAGCGACAAGCCAGTCTAAGGCAGCCGACACTTACGAACGACACTCACCATATTTTGGTTCTCAATCTTCATCAACATCGGAGCCTATTGAAATACCTCCCCCAGAGTTATGGCCTGAGATTATAGGAATACCAAATGACTGTTGATGATAAATTTAATAATTAATGTATAAGTTGATTTAAACTTGTTAATTTTGATGGAAAGGTATGTTATGTGTTTAGATGGGTACTTCTAGAATTGAAGTGTGATGACAGCTGAAGGTAGTTTGGAAATAAATGAGTTTTGCTACTGATCTCAATGGCGTTGTATCTTATACTAAATAAAAAAGGTTTATTATTTTTTGTTTTTCAGTTTGTTTTCGGCGGTTTAATTTTTTGTTAAAAAGTTTTAGACTTAGAATTTTCTTGTAAAGAAATTTTTCGCATTTTTACTACTTTTTTGATCATAACTTTAAAATAGTTATTTGTTATGCAAGGCTGCAAAGTTGGTGTTTGGCGCAAGTGCTTGTATTGAAAGCCAAGCTAGCGAAGGATTGTAAGATTGAGCGAATCGTTCAAAAGTACAATCCTGAGCATAGCGAGGCTTTCAAGGCATGAGACGCCAAACAACTGCTGCCGAGCGGAACACACAACTTTTCACCTCACCACCGCGAGGAAAATTGTAGAAGTAATTTGGACCTTATACTCACTTTCAATAAAGGTTTGTTTACATCTCATCAAGATCTAACATTTTATAATTATTAAATGTAACATAAACATTTTTGCATCTTTAAACAACTCCACGCTTACCTACACTAAAAAAGTCAAAGTATTGTTGGGTACTCACGGGTAAACTAAGGCTCAAATACGCTTATTTCACTTTCTCCGCTAACTTAGCAGGCATTCAAATTCATATTACGTATATCTTGTGCACTAAAATCTATAAATAACCACCATTATTTTAGTTTTACTGTGGCTTTAGAAAAAAACCAAATTTTCTTAACTTAACTTTTCAAACGGTGCGTTCCAAATTTGGAAGAAGCGAAATTTTTTGAAAAAAAAAATGCATTTTAAAATTATTAATTCGTATTGTATCCTTATAAGTCAGTCTAAATATTAATATTTCGTATGTAATTAAGAAAGAATAAGTATTATTAATTTATACACTTAATTATTGGCATAACACCATCAGTTTCTGAACGCAGGATAATCACCTCTCATTCTGTATAGAAAACAGTTGGATCTCGCGATTCACCGTCACGTTCTAAATTCAAAAACTCTTTCCACGCTAGCGGATATAATGGGCTTTTGGGCGCAGATTTGGAGCGATAAAGCAAGCCTTTTCGAGCCGGTGAGGTGAAAAATACATTAAAATTTAAGCATCTTTTATTAAAATTTCTTGATTAACTTGCCCGTTAGAACTATAGCGGTCCAAAGTTGCAAACGGTGCAGGTTATGAAAAAACTTTAATCAATATAAGATCCTTTTTTAGCATGTTCTATATGATAATGTGAATTTTTTTCATCGTAATTTTTTGAAGTCCCTGCCTCCGTAGTAATCCTATGGCCGTACTCGCAACTTTGGACCTCTCTAGTTCTTAAACGAGCAAGTTAATCATAAACATATAATCAATAATATAAATGCTTATTTTATGTATTTTTTAAGTTCTAATCAAAAAGTACCGTTAACTCGGGTAACATTGACCCAATCCAGGGTTACTTTGACCTGCACGAAAAGCACTCATAGCAATGTCACATAAAAACTAACAACATGAGCAGTTAGATGAAACTAAAAATAAGATGATATGACCCTGTTCAAATTCATAAAAAACCGTGGACAGAGTAATTCGCGAAAGCTAAAGTTACCCTCCAAGGCCAAAGTAACACGGGTTTATCAGTCCTAAAATTGGGCCTTTTTGCTATACCCCACCCAGATTTATTTTTCAAGTCTCATATCCGCCATTTTAATATTGTTTGAAAAACTGACTCGACAAAAATAATTTATATAATTAACGAACCTGCTCACAATTTTTTACGAGAATTGGTTACGAAATAAGATCTGTGGGCGAGAACAGCGGGAAATCTGGACAAAAGGAGATACGAAAGCACAAGCACCAAAGGAGACGCTTCGCTCACTCGGTCAATAATGAAAAATGTTTTATTAAATAAAAGTAATTTGTAATTCAAAGTAATGCATTACAAATTGAAATTACAAAATGTAATTACTTTTTGGCCCACACTGCTATATACGCAGTCAACAACGCTTGAACGTTTGGACGCGGCTGTAGACGGTAAGAGGCGTTTATATTTTTAATGATTGTGAATTAGGGAATGAAAAACACCTTGTTTGAAATGAATTCTGTTTCTGTATTCTGGTTAGTTGATAGCAAATACAAATGTATTTTTTATGCAGGAGAAGTAGCTAATCGGTCTTAGAGCTCAAAATGATCTACATGCGAACTCTTATGTCAATGGAATGAGGATCTGTTTAGGTCATTTTCAGCATGTTATTTTTCTTAGCTACTTCTAATGCTCGAATGAAAGATCATAAAATTCATAATTTTAATTGTATATAATGATCTCAATAGTGACCTACGCAGTTAATAATACAAAGGTACCTACTTAATGCATTACAGTTATTAAAGTTATAATTGTACTCATGTGATCAATAATAATAAAAAGTAAACCACCTCCGTTTTTATATTGTTGACTAGGTTCATCAAAATAACGAGATTGGTTATAATGTTCTGTGCTGATGCATGTCCCAATATCACTATCGATCACAGTTTTATCGACACTGTATTAAATATCCATTCTGATCCATCATCCGACCTTCATAGACTGGTGACAGATCTTTTTAATTCGGATGAGCAGTTCCGGAGATTATTCCCCTACATAAATTGACAACCTCACACTTTCCTTTTTGCAATACACATAGGTATGGATTATCTTGTATTTAACTTCACATTTTATACATGGTATATAATATTTATTTCAGATCTAGCAAGTCAGATTTCAATAACTTCCGTTGATTCGATACTTGGCATTATTATGCTACAATCAAGTTGGCCTGACAATGAAGATGGAAGGTGGCCCTAGTAATTTCCAAATTACACATGAACATGATACTCTAGTGTTGGAGCGCAATTAACCGTCTCGAGTTACGAGTAAGTAGTTGATGACTACAAAAAAGGGCAGCCCGGTTGTCTCAAAAATCCATTTTTGACACAATCTCATTTATTTTCCACCACACGGGTTTGTAAATCGGCTCTTATTACTGAACTCCTACCTTATCCATTGTACCCATATGCTATTCACCAAGGCTGATAATAACATCGTAATTTACTTAATGATTACAATTTATAAATTTGTTTAAAGACTATCTACGATCACAAATCCTTATGTTTCTAGAACATAAAACTTGACTTATTAAGTAAGCTATTATAATACCGGGGCTATGTTATGTTTATAAATTATAAATGTATATAATATAATACCTACTTAACATAAACATAACAGTGGCTGGCTAACACATGAACAAGCTCTGCCAGACCGGATGGAATCAATCCAATGTCATAAAACTTAACAAGAACGCGTCTCTCGCGTCATCAATACATAAATATAACTACTCTTAAACCAATGTTTCTCGCGGTCTGAGCCAGCGTACTAAGTATTTACTCGCGACTTCGTACGAGTGAACTCCAGTATCAACTTTCACGCTAATTGTATCAGTTTGGAGGTTGCTTTCCAGGATAAACAGTATCCTATGTTTTATGTCCAGGTTAATAAACTATTACAATGGTAAATTTGATCTTTCTTTGATAAATCACCCGTTTTTTGTAGGATTGTTTCAAAATTTTACATTTATTGTAGGAATTACTTTAGGGCGAAAGCCAAAAAGTTGGATACATCATTATAAAAGTTTGCGGTCTTATTTGTCCGCACACCAGAACTGTTTACAAGCTTTTACTTTACGCTTTTACTATACATATGTAAGTTTGTAAGTATTTACCTTACAAAGTCCCTCAAAATGTGCAAAGCATTTTCCAGCCACTTGCCGGTACCCTCCTCCCGAACCCCGTCCTAACTTACGCTAACGATCATCCAACTTTTTGTATTCTCGCAGTATCTTTTTAAAGCTATTCTTTCATTACCTATTTTTCATTTCGTTAAAATCAAGTGCAAGTAATAAATACTAACTTGTCTAAAACTTCGAGTAATTATTGAGCACCTTATTAAATCTTACGAGTATTACCTACGCTTTAAAATTGCTTAGTACTTAAGAGTCCGAAGTAAGCTCGATTCTCCATACAAACGTAGTTACGCTCTAATTTTAAAACTACGTGTTGGATTGTAACGAAACTTTGCATATACATGAGGTATATTTATGTCTGTAATACCATAGTAAACAAAATACAGCGAATTTAAGTTTTTCATACAAAACTTGTTTTTGCTGTATATCGTTTGTTTTATAAACTGGAACCATATACTTAAACTAATTACAGACATAAATATACCTCTTGTCATTGTATATGCAAAGTTTTGTTACAATCCAACTACGTTTTAAAATGAGAGCGTAACTACGTTTGTATGGGAAGGTGAAATTCGGCCGAGCTTACTGCGGACTCTTAATTCATGTAATCATGTACTTACAGAAACAACAGCAGGTCTGTATGTAATATTAAATAATAATGAAGCCATGACTAATGATGTACTGAATCATATTAAGCGGAAAGGAAAATTATTAAAAAAAAAATACGGTTAATATAGTTAAATACCTAAGTATGATAAATGTAAACATTGTAAGTAGGTAATCACTGTGAATTAGCTGTACCGATATCTCGAGCGGGCTGGCGGTGTATGTTCACGTACGTTTGAACGGATGAATACAGTATAGGTGAAAAACTTAAGTAAGTCACCTGTTGTATGTGTGAGTAATGTGTGCGAATAGACATTTGGTTTGTTTGTGTTCTAATTTTAAACATGTATTGTCTATTCGAATACGCCACTACTACATACAACAGGTCCTTTTCTTAAGTTTTTCACCTATATTTCTGTTTATAACGTCGGTATTTCATAGTAGATCAGTCACTTAAAAAAATATACACATCAAAACAAATACAATATCGTCTTTACGATAATAAAGGGTGAACACTATTAAATTGTCGCCTACATTTTTTATTCGCTAGCACGTTGCATAGAACCCTTTTTGAATATTCTTTTGTAATTTAAAATTAAGAAGACTTGTGTAATATTAGGCAACTATAAAGGCAACTATAAAACGTTCATTTGTTTTTTATTTATGAAAATGGCAAAAAAATGTTAAGAAATTAATTTTGCAAGAATTTAGTAAAAATCCTCATTTATCAACTTAGATCTGGCAAAATCTTTTCAAACTACGCGGAGGTGGGTTCAACGGACACTAAAACAAATTAAACAAGGTGAAACTATAGAGCGGCGTGAGGGTCAACCCACCAGAAAATCTAATGCTTAATTACAATCAAAGGTGCACACCTAACAAGCTATTTGATAAGAATCCGAGTATCTCTTCCCGGGATGTGGCGAAAAAAGTAGGAACAAGTCAAGCAAATGTCAGAAAAGAATGCGGCATAACAACGTAAGAAGCAAAAAGCTCCGAAGAGAACTGTGGATCGATATAACCGTGCTGTTAGACGTTCCAGGTTAATGTATGCCTTGTTGATTGTTGCCTAATTATTGACGATTAAACCTACGTCAAGACAGACTTGAGTTTACCACGTAACCAGTACAATTCCTCTCGTAACATATCGAATCTCGACGAATCGGAAAAGGATATCCCAATAGAAAAATTGGCTAAGAAATACCTTGTTTGGCAAGGTACATGCCAGTATGGCATGAGGAGCCCACCATTTATCACGACCGGGACAATTAACACCGGTATTTATATATCAGAATGTTTGAAAAAGAGACTGTTACCATTCACGAAGAAGCACACTTCCTCAACATTGTTTTGTCCAGATTTAGCAAGTTGCCATTATTCGTCTGGAACTTTGGAATGGTATAAGGCGAATTCAGTCGAGGTAGTGCCTAAGGAGAGTAACCCACCAAACTGTCCCGAACTTCACTCCATCGAAAAATATTGGGATTATATAAAAACGAAACTGCGAAAAACTTGCCAAACTGCTGTTGAAACAAAGTTGTTAACCGATGATTCCGTACAAAGTTCTATGAATCACATCAAAAGTAAAGTCTGGGAATTTTCTCGTCGTTCGTTAAAATAGCCATAATATATTTTTTGTTCATTTTACGTTATATAAAATTAGTCATAGTTATAAAGAGTTGGTCTTTATTTTCTTTTCAGTAGCATGTTCGACCTGGACCATTTAATAGTGGCCTTTAATAACACACTTTTTGAAAATTGTTGAAACCCTCTTTGGTATTGAATACAAAAGTCATACCTGTCATACGAATACGGTCCTGTATGGCCACGTCATCGTCACGGCTAATTAATCTGTATACGTTATGGAACTCATTTACAGGAAAAGGGTTTAAAGTTTTATACCTACTTAATTTAAAGTTGTATACCTACTTAATTTAGGCATGACCGTAAAACTGGGTGCCTATTTACCTAAGCATTGACGAAAATTCCCATCATGCCTATTCAGAACGATATGGACACCGTACTTAAGTACGAGTAAAGCACTTAACTATACACCTCTTTTGCGTTATGAGATTCAATTAGTTACAACTATGAATGAAAGTGACTTTCCTTAAACTTTCCTTGTTGATCCATACCTGATGCCTCCCCATAAAACGCATTTCCCCAACGTAAAAAAAAACCTACAACCTATCGATTTACTACTTATTTATTACCTACTTTTAGTCTAGTGCAATATCTCTCACCGAATTGGACGTATACCTATTATATACTTAAGTGGTTACGTGAATCAATTCCCTAAACAGTGCATAATGCACAAATCGTGCGAATTTCCTCGTCTAAAGCGCACAAACTTAATAAATATTGGTATAAGTAGAACATACACAAGTATACAACACGATTCCTATAATATTTAGCTACAGTCCAGACGTAAACGTACCTACGACGGTACGGTTGCGCCGCTGGTACTGAGCACCGACGAGGCGAGTTGTATTTCGAATGATATGCGATGTATCGTACGTAACACAACACTGTACTCGTAGTGTATGGGCTTGCACTAAGTACTATACTTTATTGAAATGTGATGACCAAAATATCAGTCTTCTCATTTCAGTTGCCGGATGAAATTGGAATCAAAGAGAATATACTCGTAACCACTACGTTCTAAGAGGCGGAACTTCATGCATGGTTTTAAGATTCTCTTGTGTCTACTACCAACGTAAAGAAAATATTGCCAATCCATTATATTCTGTATTAGAATATATATTAGGTCCATGTATTCTGTGTTTTGTTAGGTTGGCTGCAATGGGACTTCGTCCCCGTACATTTTTCATTATAAGAGAGTTTCCAAAGGCTGATTGGAATAATTAGGTAATTTCGCCGACCAGTGTCCATATAGATGATCGGGGGTTCTTTCAACTTTTCCAAGTTGTTGTTTAGAATGCGTATTTTTTGATTGTCTTTAATTTAATGAACCCTGTTTTCTCAGTAAAGATGATTACTTAACGCGGGAATGATCCTATTGATCCATTCGTATCTGTAGTCTGTGCCCATATTACACGATTCAGGAGACGTGAAAAAGAATGACCAGACGCGCTGAAGGATTGGAAGATTCACGTAATACAGTTATTATCAAAGTATCTAGCTGTGAGTTAATTTCTTTTGGAGTATTTAAATTATTGCGAAAATAACATTATTTCACACTATTTTGTCACCCTATATCACACGAACTTACATTATTCTTCATACAGCATACTGTAAAAAGTGATAGGATGACCAGGACTTAAAAGTTCAAATTTATTCTTTAATAATATAAAAAATCTTGGTTGCTGTCGCATAAATACTATAGCATTAAAATGGCGATCAGAAAAAGTAATTCCTGCTTAAGTCTCCAGGAATCAGCCAGTATTTTGACCAATTGTATAAGTATGTACGTATTGTACGCCTAGTACAAAGGTAGGTAACTAGGTACGTATTTTGATGCAAGCAATTTTTCGCCCGCCTCGTCAGTGGAAAAGCACCGTTAGATAGCCGGACAAGTCGCCACGGGACCAAGAAAGTTGTGGATTTTTAATGGTCCTTAATTTTTTTTGTCACCTTAGGACACAAATTAGGACCGGTTTAGTCGGAAAAAAAAACGTCTAACTACGTTGCCGTTTTTTTTTTAATTTAGAGGAGCTCAATCGAGCCCTCCATAACGGCTTTCCCGTAGGTACACTATACACGTCATGTTTTACTGAATAATTCATTTAAATTATATGATTTTATTCGTTATCATTTATAATCTCATCTTGAAATCATTGCTCATTCCTCAATGATTCGTAAAAACTGATCGTATCGGTTTAATGGCAGGCCGTGTTAACTCATAATCATAAAACTATTACCGGTATTTAAATTCATTCGACTTGTTGACCAACTGGGTCATACAGACTGATTAAAACAAAACTCGTATGTAAGGGTCGGCAGCAAAAAAGTTTTAGCTCTTAATTTTGTTAATTTCCACAGAACTACATAACTACGTAGTTCGGACGCTCGACCCTGAGAGGAAACGCATATCAGCCCCCCTATTCTGTAACTTGTTTTACGTCACATCTGGCCATAATGTGAGTATTACCGCACGCTGCGCGTACGGTAAAACTCGCATTGTGGCCAGGTGAAGACGTAAAATTGTGTACTCACCACGGGCAGTAAGAAAGAAAACCTTCTATCGCATATTTACAACCCTCGCCTGCGGCTCGGGTCACAAATACCTGCGATTTCGGGCTTTCTTTCTTTTACAGCCCTTGGTAAGTAATGTACTATTAAGCTCACCTCAACGCTCACCCACAAATATATCTTAACACCGCGATGCGTAGTAACTAAGCGTAGGTAGAGGTCTAGTTTCGTGACGGCTAAATCGTTAAGGAATCAATATAATGCAATGCCTTTTTATCTAATATGAATTGTTTTATAAGCAAGATCGTACTTTCTGTTCAACTTTACTTAACTAAGATTATGGCACCTATATGGACCCTAATAAACTAATCCACACGACCCTAATACACTACGTCTGCTGGGCAATAAATATGTATTATTGCTGAAAATTTCCGGATCCCAGTGCAACTTTTCAGGCCATATAAATATACAACTTAATCAAATTTGTTTCTGGTCATAAACATAAAACAATGAAGGTCGGAAATGCAGAGCATTTTCTTTAATGTGGAACGAAAGCGGTTTTTTTATCTAACCCATCCCTCACATAACCTTATTACCGCAAAATGTATGTAAAGCTCATAGAATTAACGGTACGATAAAGTAATATTCATTACTATTTTGTTAACTTTAATACTTTTGCGCGAAATAGATTCATGTGATTGCATAAATACAATAATAAAGACATAACAATGCTTTGTCATTAAGTAATTTAGTCCTAAAAACGTTTGTATTTAAAGTTCACGCTATTGTTGCACCTTAAATGTAGTTACTTACATTAAGTAATGTTTATGGCCAGAATCAAGCAAATTCAGTAACATCTAACAAATTTTATCTTGCCACAGCGAATCCTTTTCTCAGGGGAATCCATCCCAAGAAAATTTCTCATAATATAATTGTTCACAATTTATCTACATTTAAAAAACTAAATAAAATATATCATAAAAGATAATTTTTAACCGACTTCAAAAAAGGAGGAGGTTCTCAATTCGGTTGTATTTTTTTTTATTATTATTTTCAATGTTTGTTACTTCAGAACTCCGTCATTGATGAGCCGACACGTAAAATTTCTTTTTGTTTGTAAGTATATGCTTCCAGGTGGGTCCCATTTTTTTCAAAAATTCAATTGGATGATGGGATCCATGAGGAATTCAGGGAACTCTTCAATTATATTAGGCACGCGTGTAGTGATTTTGGTATTTTCTATTTTAACTCGTGTATTTACACCCGGTAATCATAAATTTGGTGGAGTGGAATTGATGATGAAGACCACAGATGACTTATGGAATTCCTCAATTATGTAAATAAAAGTACAAAAGTATATCACAGATTCTGATAAGATTCCTTTGAAATAGCAACTAATGAAGTGCCAAAGGTGATCCTTGTGGAATCGACGGAAGTCCTCAAATATTATCGGCCCACATACAGCGATTGGGTTTTTTTATCTAATAATCAACGCATTTGCTCTCGGAAATCAGTTCATGTGGTAAATTGGAAAAGAAATGTGGAAATGTTCTCGTGGCTTGGCGGAGAACAAAATTGAAGTCGGTTAAAACTTTGTTTTTAAAGTAAATTATTGATTTAGCAGTTCAGATTTAGTATAAATAAATATCTCTTATATTACCTACTCAATTAAAAAAAAACTAAAAAACCTTAACCTAGCACCGCTATGCGGGTTTCTACACACACAAAATAGTATCTAAACAACGTAACATTCGTAGATAAATATGATGCACCCGTTAACCAAATGTTTTGAACGAGATTCTTGAGGCAATTGTTAAAATTATATAAATAAATCACTACATTCACTATCTACTGGAAAGGCCTCGACATTGCTTTGCTTAATGAATGACTTTAATGAGCTTTTATCTTGGTGAAAGTACCTAAACTGAAACTAGAAACTAAGACTGGCATTGTTCATTTAGTAATAATTAGTATGATTCTTTAAGTATATTCCAAGAAATTCTTAAACACTGAATCTTTGAGAAAACTAAGCGGTGTACGTTTAGGACAAGCGCGCTTATAGAAGAGATGTTTTTTTTTCCAGTGCGCGGTTAACCGCTCGCTCGTTGAGGAAAACATTTTTTTTATAAATCCACTTTAGCTTTGTCAATAAGCGTCATAATACCTAATAACGTAACAGATCTATACAGAAAACCACAATTAATTAAGGCCGATCAACGTTTCATATGTTTTTCTATCACGTATTATTAATGTCTTAGTTCCAGTGTCGGCATCCAACATGGCCATTCCTTGTCTAGAAATTTCCTTGAGCAAGTTAACAAAATGTTGGTACTTTGGTAAGAGTTCCTTATCGTACTGGTTAATATTTATTTTTAAAGTAGGCTTGGGATACTTTAGTGTTTTAGTGTGCCAAACAAGCACTTTAGAGCAATTCTCAGCTAATGGTTCTATATCTTCTAATTTTAGACCTAGACTAATCAGGAACATGTCTTCTTCATGTCCAGCAATATAAGGCATTGTGGCGGTAGGCCTCAGATATTCGATGTTGACAGCAAAACCCGCCATGTCCACAGGGAACCGCCGCGCGGCCGGCCACGAATCGAAGAACCCGACCACCTGCAACAAACGGATATTCAACTGGCTGCCCGCCCGCGCGGCTGTATCCGCGTAAGTACGAGGATTGCAAAGCACGCAAGCAAACCCCATCTAAATACGTAAAATACGTCCATCCAGAAAGTCCATTCTATCAATAAGTGAAAGAATTCTTGAATCGGATAAGAGGTTCCGGATATTACCAACTACATACAAAATTACAAAGCTTAATCTCGGTTTATCATCATTTCATAAACAACATTTCATCAATGATCATTTAATAAACAACGATTCACAAACTATTCATTTCACAACCTGTCATTCTTGCTGCTCAAACTGTATACTATACAATTTATAGTGTACGGTACGAGGTACGAGCAGCAAGAATGACAGGTTTGTGATGATGATTTAAAAAAATATTCATTTAGCAAATGTTACACTTTATATAATGATTGAATGGTAACTTGACATTTTGAAAATGATTATTTGCCAAATAAATCGTTTATAAAATAAGTCATTTTACTATCTAGCGGAATAGCCAAGAAACATTCCTTAACTGAATTCATAAAAAAAGTTTAGTCTTCAGGCGATGCCTTGATTTGAGTCGAACACGCCCCCTAGACAGAGACACGCTGATGCCTTCCGCGCACGAGGAAAAGAGATGTAACACTCTCTGGGAATGACTTTTTTGGACATATTTCGATAAATACCTAACTTAGAGAAGTATTATATAAATTTCATAAAGTGAGATTTTAGATGAGATAAAATACTATAGTATTAACTTGATTGTGTCGTAAAATAATGTATCGTTTGAGTAGGCTGAGTAAAAAAAGGAAAATACAGACCCAACTTTGGATTTTTTTCGGTCGAGGATATTTTAAGCAATCATGTATATCAGATAAACAATCATATAGTCAAGCAAGAATCATCCATCATCATATATCTGAAAATCAGACCTTATTGTTTCTTAATCTAGTCAGAACGGCGTTTCAAGCACGCGATAATTTCCAATGCACAGCCTTCATCCTCCTTGCGTTATTCCCGGTTGTGGCCTAAAGGAGCCCGGGGTCCGCTTTGACACCTTATCCCAAGATTTGGTATAGGCACAAGTTTTACGAAAGTGACTGTATCGAATCCCGGCTCGTAAAGTTGAAATGATATAAGCTGTCTGTTCAGCACTTGAAAGCTTATCTTGTGAACAATGTGACTGTTTCCTATTGTATAAGCCCACCGCAAATCCTCCGACCAGATAAAATTAAGCAAGTAACAATAAAACTCATACAAATAGCTACCATCTCCTCTAAGTCACAAGGTTGAAATCGCTATAGCTTAACCCATTAAGAAAGTCATTTTGTTAATAACAATCTTTGTGGACGCACTAAAACGTCGGTGACTTACCTGACTGCGGCTTTCAATGTCCGAATGTCATTATCGAAAATGTTATTCTATAGCAATTTCAACCTTGTGACTTAGACGAGATGGTAGCTATTTGTAGGAGTTTTATTGTTACTTGCTTAATTTTATCTGGTCGGAGGATTTACGGTGGGCTTAATAGGAAACAGTCCCATTGTTCACAAGATAAGCTTTCAAGTGCTAAACGGACAGCTTATATCATTTCAACTATACCAATTAGTTTTTCGGAACTTATGCACGGAATATTTACCGTTAGCTTTTCGGTGAAGAAAAAACATCGTGACGAAACCGGTCTAATCCCAATTAGGTCTAGTTTTCCCTTTGGGTTGGAAGGTCAGATGGCAGTCGCTTTCGTAAAACTAGTGCCTATGCCAAATATTGGAATTAGGTGTCAATGCTGAACCCGGGCTCCTTTAGAGGCACAACCGGGAATAACGCTAGGAGGATGACGATGATGACTGCCATCTGACTTTCCGAACCAGAGGGAAACTAAAACTTATTGGGATTAGACCGGTGTCCTCGCGATGTTTTCCTTCACCGAAAAGATAACGATCCGTACATACTCATAAGTTCCGCAAAACTCATTAGTACGAGCCGAGATTCGAACCAACGACCGCCGCTTGACTATTGTATTATTTATAAACTTGTTGTAGACACTCTTTGTGTAATGCCAATATTCCATCCTGACATGTAATATGACAATTACGAATAAATGAATATTTGTGAAACGTTTTTTATGAAATTATTGGATACCCTCAATCTCACATAGTTCTCCTCTTTATAATATTTAAGATACTTACTACTGTAAAAGTATAGATGAAACATTTGTAGCCTTCGATCAGAGTTAGTTCCCTTCCCATTCTCAACATAGAGAAAAGAACCTACGCCGTTGTATTTTAATCTAACTACGAACAATTTACAGTCGGTCGCCGGCCCGCCTGCCACTGGACGGTAATCAAGATGTATAATTCAGCCCTTAGTGTTTACTTCGACTACTAGACCTATAACTACTTGATCGTTACATGAGGTCGCTTGTGTTTTCACTGTTCTATGGTAAAAATAACCCGTTCAGGTCAGAAGTTCAGGTTACTTTAAAAATATAAACGGTGTTCGATCTCAAAAGGTCGGTACGGCAGGAACGGCAGGCACTACTGCTACTGGCTAGGTACTGTCAGTTGCCTTGTAAGGACAGTATACATTTAAAAGTAACACTATGGTTAAAATTGTCATGAGATGGTTCGTATTTACCTAAATCATACGTTCATAGGTACTTAGATTTTTTTTATACGACGGTGACAAACAAGCGTACGGGCCCGCCTGATGGTAAGCGGGCACCGCAACCTATAGACGCATGCAACTCCAAAGGAGTAACATGGGCGTTGCCGACCCTTGATATGTTTGAGGATTCGCCGTGTTGACAGCTGAAGGAACAAATTCCCTCGCTCTCAACACAACGCATCCTTGGGGGCTCTGGCGACCTTGCTCACCTCTAGGAACACAACACTACTACAGAGCAAGGAGTAGTGTTATTATGGCTGTGGTCGTCTGCAAGGCGGAGGTCCAGTTGGGCTGCTCCACATTGGAGCGGGTTGACATTTCGCTGTGCCCTACCTCACCAGAAACCCTTCTTACCCTTAAATTGAAATACTCTTTCGATCTCACAGATATTTCGATAGGTCAGGTGAGGCAGATGATATAACTATTGTTGATTGTTAACTAAGGTTCTTCATTAGAGATCCAAAACTGTTTCTTGTATAATCATCCGTAATAGTGGGGCAGAGTGCTCGAACAAATTGTCGTAAATGTGGACACGCTGAACAAAAGCACCAAATTTTTTTCAGGCATTTATTAGGTCCATAGCTTTAAGTTTTTGATAGGAACCAACTCCTCCGCCGGCCATATTTATTTTATGCCGGCCATTTTACTTAAATACTACGTAACTTATATACTTAAATACAGAAAACATCCATGACTCAGGAACAAATATTCAGTGCTCATCACACAAATAAATGCCCTTACCGAGATTCGAACCCAGGACCTCTTGCTTCGTAGGCAGGGTCGCTACCAACTAGGCTAAAGCGGTCGTCAAAATAAGTATAATTTAAATAAAATTACCTTGCCGTTTTTAACAATCGGTGAAGATACGCCGTAGCCTCCTATCAGACCGACGGGAAACATCGACACTCTCTTAGTATTCCTAATTTCATCGAAGAGTTGTAGGTCCACCGTGTTATCGTCATCGCCGAAATAGAGAACCCCTTCGTTTACGTTCGTCAGAAGCCAGGAGATGGCCACTCGACGATTAGCTACCCCACGCGGGAAGTTGCCCACTTTATATGTATACGGCTTGGGGCTGGATATGTGCGTGTATGGAAGTCCTGATCGTCTGAAAGTTAGATAACGGCTTTTAATCGCGACTATTCTGTTAGGGATATAGTCCCTAACGCAGTCTTTCTCCATAATAGACTTACCTCAGGATATTAGCGACCTGTTCCGAGCAGACCGGCTGGTCGTCAGCCACGATCCAGTGGAGGCGGGGCACGTGCATGAGCGTGTGCGCGAGCCGGGTCAGCTCCGGCACCTGCTCCGGCCGCGGGTAAGTTGGGGTCACGAAATATATCATATTCAGATCTGTTTTATTATTCACTAAATGAGTTCTTTCATCCTCCTCGTTCACGTAACACACTTTATTCTTCACTGCTATCGGTACAGGACCAAAGCTTTGTAAGCTGAAAAAGATGTAAGTATGGGTGGATTAATTTAATGTGCTTCGCCCGCATATTGCAGAAGACGCAGGCAAACCCGCGGAATAAATTATGGCCTATAACCATCCAGAAAGCTCATTCTACAAAAAGGTGAAAGAATATTTAAAATAGGATAAGCGGTTCCGGAGATTACCTATTACATACAAACTTACAAAGCTCACAGACTTTTGCTCTCTATAATATTAGTGGGGAAGCTAAGGAATAGAGGCAGTTCAAATCAGATACACCAATATAATTGAAAGCAAGTGTCTTATTTAAATTGATCGTTGGTACATAAAGCACAATATGGGTATATATATTTTAATAAATCATATTATGTTTAGCTGTATGTTGTTTTGTATTAAAAAAATTGCCCCGCTATACCCCGCATAATGGGGCAAAGTGGGGCAGCAGAAGGGGCATTGTGGGGTACAGAATGGGGCAGTGTGGGGTATTAATAAGGGGTATTGTGGGGTAGTGAAATATAACTGCTATTTTAAACTAATCCACTCTTTAATAACAAAAAATATCACTTCTAACAGTAGGAACATTGGTTACACTTAACAAATTTATCACGGTTAATCATCACCACAAATTACACAGATATGATTGGCTTCATCATCTTCATCCTCTTCTCCGGCGCAAGAGCAGTGTGCCCAAACACTGCATTATCTGCACTTTATAACATGGTGAACTGCTTGTTTCATGGCGTCCATAGACAAAGAGCGTTGATTTGTGTTTTTTTTTAAATATGTTTGAACCACTGTACCTACCTGAAACAAACGATAATAGGCACCAATTAAAGTCACATTAAACATTTAAAGAAAAAGTTGGGGGGCAAAGTGGGGTATCTATTAAGTCTATATCCCACTATGCCCCATTTGTTATACCCCACTATGCCCCTACGTATCATTACAACAAAATATTTATACCCGCCATCTTACCTTGTTTACAAGCCGGCTCTGTTGTTGGAACATAAAATCTGCCTGATCTACTCCAAACATCGATATTTTTTCGCCGCGATTATAGCACAAAGTTATCCAAAGATTTTAAATTTAATCTAAACAATATTTTTAAGAAAAACACTAGTTTTATTAATGGAAATTATCGCGTACTTAGAAACGCCGTTCTGACTAGATTAAGAAACAATAAGGTCTGATTTTCAGATATATGATTCTTGACTATATGCTTGTTTATGTGATTTTATCGATACGATTGCTTAAAATTTCCTCACTAGAAAAAAATTCCAAAGTTGGGTCTGTATTTTCCTTTTCCTTTTTTTACTCAGCCTACTCAAACGATACATAATTTTACGACACAATCAAGTTAATACTATAGTATTTTATCTCATCTAAAATCTCACTTTATGAAATTTAAATAATAGGTACTTCTCTAAGTTAGGTATTTATCGAAATTTGTCCAAAAAAGCCCATCCCAAAGAGTGTTACATCTCTTTTCCTCGTGCGCGGAAGGCATCAGCGTGTCTGTCTAGGGGGCATGTTCGACTCAAATCAAGACATCGCCTTAAGATATTTAATATTACGTCAGCCGGCATCGAGCGAGCACACGATGCCTGCAGAGGTCACGTGCCGACTAAACACCAATCGCGGCGCGCTATTTGAATAGCCATTAGGATTTGGCTTCTCGAAAAACATGTACTGCCCCGCTATGCCCCGCTACCCCAATATGCCCCCCCCCCTCAAAGGTTAGCTGGAAGAGATCTCTTATAAGGATAAGTTCGCCTTTTACAAAACTCACGTACTTTAATCTAAATATATAAAAGTCTATATATATAATAGAAGAAGTGCTGACAGTCAGTCAGCACTTCTCATCAACGGACAGCCGAAACTACTAATGTTTAGAGAGTTGATTTTTGCACAGTAGGTTACTTTTATAACGTGGGCTAAGGATAAGAAGGGATTTTTGGAAATACCTCCCCTATGGGGGTAAAAGAGGGGTGCAAATTTTGTATGGGGGAAACTTTTTTTTGAGCTAGAGACTTGAAACTTTGTAGAAAGATTACTAATTAAAAAACACAAAAAGTACATTCAGCGTTTTAGAAAATTCCAGTTAAATAGGGGTGCAATATTTGTATAGGGGAAAAATATTTTTTTGAACTAAAGACTTGAAACTTTGTAGAAAGATTACTTATTAGAATACAAAACAAGTACTTTCTGCGTTTTAGAAAATTCCACCCCTAAGGGGGTTAAATAGGGGTGCAAAGTTGGTATGGAGGGAACTTTATTTTTTCAGCTAGAAACATGAAACTTTGTAGAAAGATTACTAATATGAATACAAAAAATAAATGTTAGCGTTTTAGAAAATTCCACTCCAAAGGGGGTTAAAATAGGGGTGCAAAGTTTACATGAGGGAAACTTTTCCGTTTGAGCTAGACACTTGAAACTTTGTAGCCAGATTACGTATTTGAATACATAAAAGAACATTAATCGTTTTGGAATAATCCACCCCCAAAGGGTTTAAAAAGGGTTGCAAGGTTTGTATGGGAAACACTTTTTTTTGAGCTAGAGATTTGAAACTTTGTAGAAAGATTACTTATTATAATACTAGCTTCCGCCCGCGACTTCGTCCGCGTGGACCCGGGATAAAAACCATCCTATATTTTAATCCAGGCTATGAACTATCTTCGTGCAAAGTTTCATTCAAATCGGTTCAGCCGTTTAAGCGTGATTGAGTAACAAACATCCAAACATCTAAACTTTCGCATTTATAATATTAGTAGGATAAACCATTACTTCCAGCGTTTTAGAAAATTCTATCTCTAAGAGGGTTAAAAAGGGGTGCAAGCTTTGGATGAGAAACACCTATTTTTGAGCTGGATACTTAAAGCGTTGTATAAAGATTTCTTATCAGAATCATTAAAAGTTCTGTCAGCGTTTTGGAAAAATTCCACCCCTAAGGGGGTTAAAACTGCGTGAGCTTAGATAAATACATCTTCGGCTCTCTTCTCTTATCACATTCCCCTGCGGCTAGCGTGAACAACCCCGCCTCTGATCTGATATAATTATCAACATAGCTCACTTGTATCACAATGTACTAATTACATTCATCGAAAGATAATTATGTTATTCTGAACGCGCTGATTCATCTCACCTCACCCGTCACCCCCAACGAAATTAGACCTCAGATAATGCGCCAAAATAGCCGCGACGAATCACGGTGTCAAGATACATTAATGGGTGACGGGTGAGGTGAGGTCAAAATAAGTTGCAGAATAGCGGAGCTGATTCAGTTTACTCACTACGAATCGCGGTGTCAAAATAATTTATTAGGGGTGAGGGATCGTCCTAATACAACGCGACTACGCGATCATCGCAAGTTCGCTCGAATTTTTCTCCGATTGTCAATTAGGACACCTATTACCTGCCCCCCTATTCTGTCACTTGTTTTAAGCTCACCTCAACGCTCACCCACAAATATATCTTGACACCACGATGCATAGTAACTAAGCGTCGGTAGAGGTCTAGTTTCGTGACGGGTGACCGGCGGGGTGAGCCGTATTAGCGCTTAGCGAATAACAGCCCCGGGCCGTTATCACCACCCAGGCGTCACTTGCAGCGTTGTGGTAGGTAGCTCCTGCGGACGCGACTAACAGTTCCAGAAAGTGAAAACTGTTTATGATACTGCTACTCCTCTTAAGGCATTTTAATTGTACGACTACAAAAAATTACAACCAGAATTTCCTTCACAAACATTTTATACCCGTCGACTCGAACGTGTAAGCTCGTCTAGTTTATTTTGGTTCCTAATTTGTAACATCTATAAGAGCTCCGAGGGTGGAGTTAAAATGATAGATGACTCATGGCAGGTCTTCTCCGCGGAAACAAAGAGACAAGTAAGGTGTGGTTAAAATAAGTTACAGAGTAGCATAGCAGTGCCATCGAATTCGCTCGACCTAAGTACCTATAATTCGATACCATAGTTCACAATCGTACTAATTACGGCGAAAAAAGTGGTGTAATTAGTATGATAGTGCTCAAATCATAAAGTTAATATTTCAGTGACAAAAAAAATTTAATAATTAGTACGACTGTAAACTAGGATAATATAAATTCACACCTTATTTTACTTGTACGAGAAGGTGCAACAAACACAAAGACGTCATTGTCATTACGTCTACTTTTTATGAAACTGTCATTAGAATTGCAATCTTCTACTTTGGACGATGAGTTGTGCCTGTCTGTCTGTCTATTAGCTCTTCGCGCTCAAATCGCTGTACCGATTTAGTTGAAATTTGGTATCGAGATAACTTGAGTGAGTGAGAGTTGTATGGAGCAACGATATAAACGAGTTCCACGCGGACGGAGTCGCGGGCAGAAGCTAGTAACTAATAAATTATTATAGTATTACTTAATAAAAGGGTACTTTAGAAATCAGAAGAAACTAAGAAATAGGAAACTGGCAGGTAATACTAAATTCCCCACAATGTTGATTCAATTTTTTTTATCTTATTGTCACTTATAGGTTGTTTCATCTTCAATGCCATGTTTGACTGAAAGGCGCTATAAAATGCCTATCAGTTTGATTCGAAATCGTACTCCATTACACCATTAGCTACAGAACGATAATACATGTTTATTGCAGTAGATTAGAAAAGGCTTCATCAAAACACAGCCGAAACTGATGGGACTACAAACTTGAAATTTACACCAGAACTTCCTTTTATGACGCAGGCAAGGGACAAATAGGGATGCAAAGTTTGTATGGGACTTTATTTTTTGAGCTAGAGACTTGAAACTTTGTAGAGAGATTACTTATTAGAATACAAAAACAGTAAGTACTTTCATCGTTTTAGAAAATTCCATCCCTAAAGGGATTAAAAAGGGATGCAAGGTTAGAATGAGAAACACTTCTTTTTTGAGCTAGAGATCTGAAACGTTGTAGAAAGATTACTTATTAGAATACAAAAAAAGAACTTTCAGTGTTTTAGAAAATTTCATCTCTAAGGGGGTTAAAAAGGGATGCAAGGTTAGGATGAAAAAACACTTTTTTTGAGCTAGAGACTTGAAACGTTGTAGCAAGATTACTTATTAGATTTAAAAAAAAGTACTTTTAGCTCTCTGGAAAAATTCCACCCCTAAGCGGGTTGAAATGGGATTTATATGGAGAGCAAGAAAATGTTATATTAAGAGATTTGTAACTTCAGTCTTAAACTGTAAGGTAAAAGATTACAAAACTGATTACAGTTTTTTTTATTTCATCCCCTATAGGGGTTAAAGGGGGTTCAAAGTTTGTATTGAGAGAAAAGTATTTTTAAAGTAAGAGATTTTTTAACTTTGGTTTTGGTTTGTTTATGAAAAGACTACAAAACAGACTTCATCGTTTTTTTTATCCATTCCCTAAGTGTTAAAAGAGAGTTCGAAGTTCGTAGAGATCAAGATTTTTTTAAAGTAGAAGAACTTCGCATTTAAACGTTTTGTTAAAAATAAAAAGACAAATTTCAACGTTTTTTTAAGTCATCCCCTAAGGGGGTTAAGAGGGGGTTCAACGTTTATACGGAGAGCAAGATATTTTTGAAGTAAGAGATTTTTTACTTAGGTTTTAGACTGTGTGTTTAAAGATTAGAAAACGATACAGCGTTTTTTTTGTTATTTATTCCCTGTGAGGGTTGTATAGCAAGCAAGACATGTTTAAAGCAAGAGATTTGTAACTTCGGGTTTAGACTGTTTGCTTAAAACTAGAAAACAAAATTCAGTATTTTTTGAAATTTGTATCCCAAAGTATCTATTAAAGCAAGCAAGAAATTTTCAAGGTAAGAGATTTGTAAGTTCTGTTTTAGACTGTTTGAAATTGATTCCATAAACGGGTTAAAAGACATTCATCCCCTAAAAGGGCTAAAAGGTGTTGGAAGTTTGTACGGGGAACAAGACAATTTTAAAGTAAGGGAACTGTAACATCGGTTAGTTTTTTTTTCCTTCTTATTTATCTGCAATCAGTTAATACTATAAGTAAATTGGTTGAAGGCTTCATAGCAAGTCGAGTGTGTCCTCCAGTGAGGGCATCTACTCCTCCATTACGTCATCTAACTAGTATGTTAATATGTCTTTTCTTTTGAGCCTCTTTCCATAGTCTCAGGTTGTCAGCTTTACAGCAAGCTCATTCGGAAGGCGTATCAGTCTCTCTTTGTACACTTTGCTTCAAAGAGTATTTCTTCGTTCACTGTGTTCATTTCTAGATACTTGTGGATTTCAGAGTTGGTTATTTTGGCATTCTTTGTAAAATTTAGATTTTGGAGTTACTGGCACCGCCCCACAGTTGTATACCGTACATCCAAACTGGTTTTAGGATGGATTCGTAGATTAGTAGTTTGTTGTCCGTAGATAGTTTACTGTTCCTTCGCAGTAACCCGTAATAGTCTCGGAATCGGAAACGCAGTTTTTATGTGATGATTCCAGGTAAGTCTTCGGTCAAGATGTAAACCTAGATATATGTAAATGGTCCTGGTGGGGAAGTATGGCATTTCAAGTGTGACTGGCGGACAATTACCTCTTCTCAGTGTAAAAGTAACATGTACAGATTTTGATGCACTTGCCCTTATCCCCCATTTCTGTAACCATTTTGTAATGTTATCTAGGCCATTTTGCAGCATGTGTGTTGCAATACTAGAGTCTTTGTTGCTTGCAAGTATGGCGGTATCATCAGCGAATGTGGCAGTTGTAATACCATCAGTTTGTGGTAAGTCGGCTATGTAGATTGTGTAGACCATAGGGGCAAGTACTGAACCCTGTGGTACTCCAGCCTTTATTTCCAGAATCTTTGATGTGTCGTCAGTTTCCTTAACTTGGAAAAGGCGGCCTGACAGGTAAGATTTAAACAATAGAAAGTAGCTGTTGGGAAGATTAGTGCATATCTTACATAACAGTCCGTTGTGCCACACTCTGTCGAAAGCTTGCTGAATATCTAAGAATGCTGATGAACAATATTCCTTCTCTTCTAGTGATTTTCTTATTTTTTCCACCCCTCTAAGCACTTGTTCGATTGTAAACTGCTGCTGTCTGAACCCGAACTGGTGTGTAAACTGTAATTTTATAGAATTTGCTATGTAAACAAACGGTAATACAGAAATTAACATTAATTCAATCTCAATACATTGTTTGTTTACATAGTTAGCAAATTCCATAAAATGACAGTTTAGGTATGACGTTTGTATCCTCAAGAATAGGAAAGATTCTTCGTAGGAGGATTTTTTCGAAAGCCTTTGAAAGTATCGGTAGTCGACTAATTGGCCTGTATGATCTAACTTTGTTGGCAGGCTTACCCACTTTATGAATCATGAGTACCTGAGAGACTTTCCATAAGCTGGAAAGATATGGTATTTAATGGATTTCCTCACTCGGTACCGGCGTGTCCTGTGCCATCTGGGTGCAAAGTCAGATAGCACTGGTATTCTTTAAAATTAATTTTTGAAGATGCAGTACAGTGGGCCTCAGATATTAAGATGATGTCTAGGCTATGTTCAGTCATTATCAGTTCAATCTCGTGTTTGATTGGTGCTAGTCCGTTTATGTTCCAGGTAGCTAGTCTCATTGCAGTCATTTTTAGAGTTTTCCAATAGTAGGAGATCTTAGGGCCCGTTTTCTAAGGGGACCTTGCATTTTTGAGACAAAGGAAACCGCTTGGAATAGGTGTTCCTGAGGGTGATCTGAGCTGATTTAGCCCGGTTGCCACGAGGTTCCCCCCAGCAGGTGGGTAGGGGATGGGGGGGAAAAGTGCCTCCGGCGCGCCTCACTCTAAGCTTTATATCTGCATACATCTAGCAACTATATCAAGTTTGGTGTCTTTTTCGAATAATTCGAGGATGAAGAATTCATTTCTGTGACTAAATTGTCAGTCACCCATACAAGAAATACAAGAAATTCAAAATTAAAAAAAAATCATTACCGTTTTTTTTCGAAAATCCTCTACAGAATTAAAACTGTTAGGATTAGCTCTAGAAAAAAATTCCTGTGATTAGCCCAGTTATCCTACTATATAAAATAATAAACTTGTCATCCATGTATGCCTTACAATTGTTATTTAAAAAATATTTTGTGTCGCACCGTGGACCGTGCTAAAGTCGGTATTTAGTTTAATGCGTAGGCATTTAGTTTAAGCACGCATTCACTTTTAAACGTTATTCTACACTAGTATTTAGTAATCAAGGAAAAACTAAAATATTTAACAAATACGGTCCAGTTTTCTAGATACACCAACTGCATAAATAACTTTGTAATCCCACTAAAATATATAGGATTACCAAGATACATTGGCAGTGAATGGGACAAAAAAGCAAGAATGGGACTGCATTCATAATTTGTATGTATTGATAACACAATAACCTACAAAAAGAAGTTAGATCCCATAAAATACATTCCATGTAAAAAAGAGGCCAAGTCTCGAAACTCTTCCACCGTAAAAAGTTGTGAGATATTTCGAAGAGCCAAGTCTCAG
This sequence comes from Epinotia bilunana, assembly GCA_947049275.1. Taxonomy (NCBI): domain Eukaryota; kingdom Metazoa; phylum Arthropoda; class Insecta; order Lepidoptera; family Tortricidae; genus Epinotia; species Epinotia bilunana. Next base: position 30,830,063 of record OX346252.1, on the reverse strand, counting down.
GCATTCTTATTAATATTTATTTGCTTACTCAATAAAATTTTGTGACTTGGCAATCACACAGTACTACATAGTTTTAGGTATGCAAAAAATCATAAATGCAGTAAAGTTGTGTGATTGCCAAGTCACAAAATGTCACAAATAAACTTGGTCGTCGATAATATTAATTATAGAGATGCCCAAAGTATCCATTTAGAGAGCGCTCCCTATGCGAGACCCAGGTCCGAAGGCCCTAGAGCGAGCCCGAAGACAATTACTATCTCCTGGTGCCTTGCAAGCGAAACCGGAGACCAAAATCCCGAAGGTGAGCGGCCAGGCAAGCGAGGCCGAAGGCCGAGCTTTTCGTAACAATGAAAGGTCCAAATCAAGCCTTAAGAAAGCGCTCGGGGGCAGAAGGCCACTTATTATCCCCAGATGGCAGCGAGGCCAAAGGCTGAGCTTTACGTTGGAATGAAAGGCGAGTCCTACGGACACTCATTATCTTGCAAGTGAAACCTGAGGCCCGAATCCCCGAAGGTAAAAGGGGAGGCAAGCGAAGCTGTAGGCTGAGCTTTCTTAGTAATTAAAGCATGCTTTTAGAGACTGGTCCCTAGGCGAACTCGAGGGCCGAAGACCCGAAGGCAAGCCCCCACGGACACTTACAATCCCTAGTTGTCTTTCAAGTGAAACCTGTGGCCAAAGTACCGAATATGAGCGGCGAAGCAAGCGAGCCCTCACGGATACTTACTTTCCCGTAGGTGAATGGCGAGGCGATGTAAGTCCCATAGGTGAGTGGCGTGGCAAGCGAGGCCAAAGGTCGTGCTTTTCATTGGAATGAAAGATTCGAAGCATTCCTTTAGAAAGCGCTCTAAATGCGCCCTCATGGACGAACACTTATTATCTCTCGGTGTCTTGCAAGCGAAACCTGTGGGCGAGCCCCCACGTACACTTACTATCCCACGGGGGTCTTGCAAGCGAAATCCCAGGCCAAAGTTCCGAAGGCGAGCGGCGAGGCGAGCAAGGCCTTTTCGTTGGAATGAAAGGCCCAAATCAACCCTTCTGAAAGCAGTCTTTTAATTTACCTTCGGTGTCTTGCAAGGGACAACAGAGAGCCGGAGGCAAGCGAAGAAGAAGCAAGGCGAAGGCTGAGGTTTTCATAGGAATAAAAGGCCCAAAATATCCCTTTAGGGCTCGTTCCTTATGCGCTCCACATAATATTTCAGAAAGAGATGGGAGTTTTCTACAGAAATAAAAATCGTACCTAATATACTCAATTCTCCGCGGCATGCCGTTTTGTCCAAATGTTATACCCACACCCCTTGACGTTGGTGAACTAGATAATTCGAGATAAGTATTCAACTCAACCTATCAAACAACTTTAAATGACCTCTGATTTCATATCAAATATATGAAGGCAGTCATCTAACAAGGTTGCTGGTTTTTCAATATCAACAGCGACGTCGTCAGTGACTGGAGTTGCAATTAATATAATTAGGGCTCTAATGTCTAACAGTTACTATCTGTGGAGGTATCAATCAACCAGTTTTGGTTAGTATATTGTCTTTAACCGCCTAGCACTGTTTTAAATCCCGTGTTTATTCACGCTTTATCTATATGTTGCTAAAAGTTTGATTGGGGGTCTTTTTACTTTCTAGTCAAGTATATACTTGCCAATTGTCAAGTCTTTAGCTCGTGGATTCGAGGAGTTACCAGTTGTCCGTGGGAGCTCACCCACAGGCCTTCAGCCTAAGAGCGATAGCGACCGCGATAGCGACCGCTCTCTAAAAGCATGTTTAGGGCCTATCATTCCTACGAAAAGCTCAGCCTTAGGCTCCGCTTGCCTCCCTGTTTACCTTCAGGACTTTGGCCCTCAGGTTTCGCTTGCAAGATACTCGAAGATAACGAGTACCCGTCAAGGCTCGGCCTCGGGCTCGCATTGAGACCGCTCTCTAAGGGAGGCCTAGGCCTTTAATTCCAATGAAAAGCTCGGCCTTCAGGCTCGCTTCCCTCGCCGCTCACCATCGGGACTTTGGCCTCAGGTCTCGCTTGCAAGACACCTGAGGATAGTGAATGCCCGTCGGGCTCGCCCTAGGGCCTTCGGACCTGGGTCTCGCATAGGGAGCACTCTCTAAATGGATACTTTGGGCATCCCTATAATTAATATTATCGACGACCAAGTTTATTTGTGTCATTTTGTGACTTGGCAATCACACAACTTTACTGCATTAATGGATTTGTGCATACCTAAACCTATGTAGTATTGTGTGATTGCCAAGTCACAAAATTTTATTGAGTAGGCAAATAAATATTAATAAGAATGCCTGAGACTTGGCTCTTCGAAATATCTCACAACTTTTTACGGTGGAAGAGTTTCGAGACTAGGCCTCTTTTTACATGGAATGTATTTTATGGGATCTAACTTCTTTTTGTAGGTTATTGTGTTATCAATACATACAAATTATGAATGCAGTCCGATTCTTGCTTTTTTGTCCCATTCACTGCAAATGTAACTTGGTAATCCTTTATATTTGTGGGATTACAAAGTTATTTATGCAGTTGGTGTATCTAGAAAACTAGACCGAAATTGCAAAATATTTTAGTTTTTCCTTGATTACTAAATACTAGTGTAGAATAACGTTTTAAAGTGAATGCGTGCTTAAACTAAATGCCTACGCATTAAACTAAATACCGACTTTAGCACGGTCCACGGTGCGTCATAAAATATTTTTTTAAATTACAATTGTAAGGCATACAAGGATGACAAGTTTATTTTTTTATATAGTAGGATAACTGAGCTATTCACAGGTATTTTTTTTCTAGAGCTAATCCAAATAGTTTTAATTCTGTAGGGGATTCTCGAAAAAAAAACGGTTAAGATTTTTTTTAAATTTTGAATTTCTCCTATTTTTTGTATGGGTGACTGACAATTTAGTCACAGAAATGAATTCTTCATCCTCGAATTATACGAAAAAGACACCAAACTTGATATAGTTGCTAGATGTATGCAGATATAAAGCTTAGAGTGAGGCGCGCCGGAGGCACTTCCCCCCCCCCCCCCTCCCCTACCCACCTGCTGGGGGGAACCTCGTGGCAACCGGGCTAAATCAGCTCAGATCACCCCCAGAAACAAATGTTTCAAACGGTTTGCTTTGTCTCAAAAATGCAAGGTGGTGACCCTAAGATCTCCTACTACAACCAGTTTTGTGATGACAACTATAAAGGTTAGAGATTAGAAGACAGATTACAGCGTTTTTTGAAATTCATCCTCTAAGGAGCTTAAAAGGGGTTGAAAGTATGTATGAGGAACAAGTAATTAATGAAGTAAGGGAATTCTTCGGTCATACATATACTATATGGTAAGCAATTTATTAGTCAAAATACGTAATCCAACTTGACAAAAAAGTATGATAGGTTAAGTTAGAACCACAACCCTTAGAGAATCGAACAGCTACGACAAAATGTAGGTCAGGTTAGTTTAGAACTGCAATGCTCCCAGAACCGAAAAGAAGGTAATGTCTGATCAAACATACCGATTATTTTGTTAATTTAAAAAGTTTATTTCGGACTAGCTTCTGCCCGTGGCACCGTCCGCGTGGAATAAGAATAATAAGACAAAGAATAAGAAAAAAATATTCACTTAAACAACCCTTGTTTTACAGTATTTTCTTCTGCCAAACTGCAGGACAGTTTGTTGGCAGAGGGACTCCCTTACAAAAAATAGATGGGTAAGCTTATCTATTAGCTAGTTACTTTAGTTACATAATTTTGTTTTCATTGGTACAGCTCACGTGATAACTTTACTTAGACTACATTTCCAGTTTAGATTTTATCTTTTCTAAGAAAAACTCCTTCACTTTAACTTTAAACATTATAAGTGAGTTACTTTCCCTTATATCATACGGTATATCATTATATATTTTAGGGACCAAGTACTTCCTACTTCTCTTCCCATAATAATTATTACCACACGCCGGCACCTCTATCATTTTTTTACTAATTTTCGAACTCGAACTCGTTTATATCGCAGCTCCATACAAACTTCCACCCCCATTTTAGGGAAGTTGGGGTAGAATGGAGCAACGAATTGACGTGATTTTTTAAGTGGAGATAATTGAGGGGATGGAGAGTGACATAGACTACTTTTTGTCTCTTTCTAACTTAGAAAGTGACATACCTGGAGAGTGACATAGGCTACTTTTTGTTGGTAGTTGAGGGGATGGAGAGTGCTCCATCCCCTCAACTATCTCTACTTAAAAAATCATGTCAATTCGTTGCTCCCTTTTGCCGTGTAAGATTTATAATATTAGTATGGATTGCCAAAATTATTTATTCTCAAATGCCGTTAAATGGGAACTGGGGATGGAGATGGAAAGTTCTACGTAATTTAGCATAAGATAATTTTGCTTTTAAACTATACACGACGGACTTCGGCAAAAAAATCCAGTAATGTATTCACGTTCAGTGTGACAAATATGACTGGAAGATGGAAAAGTATGAATGCGGTAGAATATTTTTTATTGTGCAATGTTAGATGATGAGTAGTACTCTTTTTGTTCCACACCGTGCACTTGATCTGTTGTTGTGTGTTGCTGTCTAAAACCAAACTGATGATCTGGTATTGCATTCCTTTCTTTCAGAAATGGCAAGAACCTCCGAAGAATTTCTTACACAATACAAAGAAAAGGAATAGCATTTTAACTGAAATAGGTTAGATGTGGAGACATTGCTGCCAAGTCAAGCTAGATGTTTATGAATTTGGGTGATTATTAGGTAACTAGGTGAACTGTACATGCTGTCTGAATCATTGGTTTCGCAAAAGCTTGACTGTATATATATTTAAAATATAAATAAATATGATAATGTTTCACTAATGATCAACAACATCTAATGCTAATGTTCTGTTAAGGTTTGAATAAGCTAAGTCAATGTTTGGGCTGTAGCAAATGCAGAAAACATCAGTGTAAACAAATTATAAATATGTCCAAGTACAGCTTTATTTGGACATATTTATTATTTTTCTGGAAGAATATTCAAAGCACGTTTAACATACATGTTTACATGGTCCTTACAGTAAACTTATCATTTTACAGTTTGCACTTCCAAGAAAAGACAAATGCTTCACTCAAAGAAGTTTCCTTTAAGATTTTTGAGCTTTGTAAGAAATCGCACTGCAAGGTGTAAACGTAAACAAAAACTTAATGTTTATTATTAGTTCATAATAGAGCTTCTACTTACCTTTGAATTCCGATATTGTTCCAGAAGAAAAAAAGAAAAACAGCACTCAAAGTTATAGCCATGATGAAGAATCTTTTGAGTAATTTTAATTTCATTATAGTAGATTTCAAGGCACGGAATTAGCTAGAAGTAAGCTTCCATCCAGGCGACATAATGAGATTATTGTTATCTTCACAAGGAGAGATAGAGAGCTTACATCTGATCTGAGTGCTCATCCTATACCATAAAATAATGAAATAACTGCGCTCGCTCTGCGCTGCCCTCAAGACAAGATATTCAATATCGAAAACTGTCACTGTCAATGTCATCTACTCATCACGAAGTCACTTTTTCTTTTTTTTTCTTTTTTATGAGAGTCATGAGACCATGGGCCATACTGCCTAGTCTTCAGTAAGTATAATTTCATTTGTCCCGAAGTCACGACCACGGTGTTTTTATAATCCTTATAAACTTCAATGTCGCCACGTGTTTGAGGAGACCTATCGTAGGTTTCCGCTATGATTCGTCAGATGGCAGTCCCAAGCGAAAGCGGAGGCGGGGCTGACGAAACCCGGGTCTGCTGCGCCGTATTTTCAATGTTTTTAAACATCTAACATGTTTTTTCAAAACAATACCCTTTTTTATTTGCCAACACGGCGCAGCGGACCCGGCTTAAGCCTGCAACACACTGGCGCGGCCTGGCCGCGGCGGACAATAGTAAAATTGACATTAGCTGTCAAACTTACTATTGTCCGCCACCGCAGCCCGCGCCAGTGTGTAGCAGGCCTTAAGAATCACGCTCCGGCAAATTCCATTTTACGTAATTTGATTATATCTGAGACTACATTTCCACGTTAGTATATTCGTAACATACTATAGATAATGATTATTAAAACTGGACTTTGTTATTCGGGTTAGGGAATTTTACATGAAATGGAACGTAAGCAACCCAACTTCCGTCATCGTCATGTACTGAAACTGTTTGAACATTTCATATTTGCCTTTAATTAATATTTATCGTTTTTATCGTGTGCAACGAGTGCTATGATCGCTTGGACCTACTGTTTTCTCATCAGCACGTCTATCATGCGACGGCCGCGACATACTCTCGATTTTTCTCGCACTATATCTCTTGTTCTAAGTGTACTAATAAGAAAGAGACGAGAAAAATCGAGAGCTCGCGCGCCGTCGCATGATAGCCGTGCAGAAGGGCTACCGCGAAACGAAAACTAACTTGGTTCCTTGGTCCTTGTTCTCTGTCAGTCGGACCAGCAAATGCAACACGAACGAAACACGAACGAAATTCGTTTTTGTTTCGCGGTAGCCCCTCTGGCGAATCTTGAGTAATTTGTTACACCGTATATTTTTATGCCGGCTGTACACATTGGACCAACGTTGGAGTGAGCAGGATGCAGCTATGAAAACGAATGAGATCGAATTATAGCCCTCTTCCTCTAACGCATAGCTGCACCGTGCTCACGCGCCAACGTTGGCCCAATGTGTACAGCCGGCTTTGTTCTAAATATACAATGCAAGAGAATCAATTTGCTGCTTTTCCAGTGTGCAGCTGGTATATGCACCATTTTTATCAGTCACTTTTCAGAAAGAGCAATAGTCTCATAAAAATATAGAATGGTAGTGTTTTTGCCTAGAAAATGTGCAAGCCGATTTTACGTGGGTGTAAAGATTGAAAAAAAAAACAACCACACTTCACGTTCTTTGGAATTGATTTATTTTCTACCTCATGTTGGCTGCCTTGATATGCTTGTCAACAACTTCATTGTGGTGGTGCGATAGTGATTGCGCGTAGTGTTATTGTTTTGTGAGAAAATTTGTGAAACTTGACTAAATCGAACATTGTTGTCACAAGTTTTATCTTTAATTTGAGGTTTTCTTCATAAATATTGTTTATTTAGTGAAATATGTCCTCCTCAGGAGTGGTAAGTAGAAGTATACCCTGCTTCACCATCATAGCTTAGGGCGTACGACCGTCCCGGAATAGAGAATCTTTATCATTTTACCAGAGTTATCCTTAATCAAAATTACTGTAAATGGTTTTCATTTACTTTACATCGCTTGTTTTCTCGAAATTTGTGTGATTACTTTGATCGAGCACAAGTTTTTGTTGGTTTCGGATATGCATCCTCCATATTTTACTGCTACGTGCATGGTACCAACTACATAGTAAAAAGTAGCTATAGACCTCCTCTAAACTGCCTAAACCAAAACCGTGATCGTATCTTTTGTAGTAATTGACGATTTTGGAGTGAAATTGAATCGCTTATTATTTGTCGTCAAGTGTTATTCATATTTAAATTGATATCAATGAATGAATCAATTGGGAAAATATAATCGTTGCTAATTAAACATTTCAACATAACATTATCATTAAATAATGACTTCTCTCGGCCTAATAAAAGCTCGAGGCTTTGTTTGGTTACTAATGATAGTAATGATTTCCAATGAGTTATAGTAAAATTATTTTGTTACATTGTAACACATAGCAGTAACATAGGTAGATTGTCTTACTTATAATGTGAGGATAAAATTATGAATGAGGGCTCAGAACTCACACTCTTTTGTCTTCTACTTTATTTTGGGCTTAATATTATAAAGAGGATTATAGTTTTCTAAGTTTGGTTGCAAGGGGTAATCTCCAGATTTATTCAATCAATTTCATAATATTTTTTTTATAGTCATCAACTTTAATGTTTGAGTTCAGACTTCGTACACCAAACTAAAATCACATACTTTTTACTATGGAGCTCCTAACTCAACATTTTACAACTGTTTAGACAGCTAAAATAAATTTGATAAATCACGTGGCTCCTTTACTGAACTATAATGAATTTGACCAATAGGATGTCATCTTGACAACAGAAGAAAAGAAAAGACATCAACAACAAAAAGAAAAAGTCATTGGCTGCGCTTCGTTTCAGCAGGGCTGAGATTTTCAATAGATACCAAGTCTGTTTAACTAGTTCAGTTGACTCATAGAAAAAGTATTGTATATAATAGTTATATAATTAGCTTTTTAAGTCTCCGGACTCAGCAAGCTTCATGGCCTAAATGTGGTACTCGGCTAAAATAGCATACATTATAATGATTGCATAAAATACGATTGCATAATTATGTTCAGGATGTACAATTGTACATAGGCAATATTTTATCTCATGGCTCTCTCTTGGTTCTCTGTATTATGCTAGCAGAGCTACAGAGTAGTGTATCATAAAAATAAAAACAATTACTAAAACAACAAAATATTGTGGATCTATTTCAATTACCTGATGATGATTACAATTGAATGCTACACTTTTATTGAAGGTTAAGCACAACACATCCAAAAGACCCCAAGTAACCTAACTCACCACTAGAAACACAGCACCTCATTCCAACTGTGCAAATTTTATTATGGCTGCAGTCTTCTGTAAAGTGGAGATACTTCCCCAGTTGGGCTGTTCCAAATATGAGTAAGATGACATTCCACTGTGCCTTACCGCTGTCGTAACTCGGAGCGTTAGTAGGGTTCCGTAGACAACAAGGAACCCTTATAGTCCAGTAAATGAACTGACAACTTGTATGGAAAAAATGTCAATTTTGGAAATAATTTATAATAGCTTACTTTTTATGTGTAACGGATATATTATCAATTAAATAGTTACCCAGCGACAAAATCCGACAAAATTTCAGACATCAAAAAAATGATAAATTAACTAACTTCTGAAAAGTCAGAAAAAATATTAATAAATATTTTTGTCTTTATTTTGGTTTATTTACATATGTTTTATAATATTCAAGATAAATCGTATAAAAAAAGACAATGCATGCTTCATTGAAATCTACATAATTACTTCCGGGTGGAAAGTTTGTCGGATTCTTGAATATATCATCTTAGAATAACATTTTCAAATGAAATCAACAAAAAAAACGCTATTATAAATTAATGTTTTTCAAAACCGTATTTTGCCTGGAGTATTATAGTTTCGCCATGTCCGTCGTCGGCTTAGCTCAGAAGAAGAAAACTGTAATTCAGCATGGGTATCAATTACGCCGACAAAACAGTACAATGAAATCTAAAAAAAAAAATATTTTTTAGGTTACCCTACCCTTAAAGCGGTTTTTTTTTCTCATTAAACCCATAGTGTGGGGTATCGTTGGATAGCTTGTTCAAAAATATTTCAATTCAGTGATTAGTTGCAAGATATTGAGCTTTAAAGCCCTAATTTTTGTTCGAGTCATGTGTCCCCCCTGCCGGCTAAACATATACTACTGGGGATGTGAAAAAAATCGTGGTACCAGTACATATAATGAATTTAAAAGGAAAACTATTACGGACAAGTAGGCACACCTAGTTACCAAGTAATAGTCGCCCAAGGGTACCTCCCCTACACCTAAAGCAGGAATGTTTTTTTTTTTTTCTCGTTAAACCCATGGTGTGGGGTATCGTTGGATAGCTCAAAAATATGATGGGTATCCTAAAACCATTTTTCAAATCAGTGATAAGTTTGCGAGATATTGGGTTTTAAAGCCCTATTTTTTGTTTGTCATGTGTCGCCCCCCCTGCGGGCTAAATGGCTACTACTGGGGATGTTAAAGAAATTCGTGGTAGTAGTACATATAATGAATTTAAAAAGAAAACTATCACGGATAAGTAGGCATAAAGTAGTTACCGAGTAATAGTTGAGCAACTTAATGTGTGCTTGAGAAGGCCAATTTTCGTAAAAATTCGGCTGACGCAACCGCACCGCACCTTGATGTAACTAAGACAGACAGGCAACTATGTAACCCTACACTGCGCGTGGATCAATACGCACTTGGCTGATTTTTTAAATTAAGGTTCTGGACCAAAAAGAGAAAAATGGAACCCTTATTGTTGTGAAAAAACCTTAATTATTAAACATTGCTTAAAATATAAATACATTATTAAGTCTGACTTTATTATTTGTATAGGGTCATTCCTGCGAAACCGACACAATAGGCATAAAAAATAAATAACTTAATTTATACTACATCTATACCTATAGAATAGAACATTATCTTGTTTTATTGGATATTTAGTTGTTGAATTGATACACAAAATATATTAAATAAAAATTATAAACCAATAAAAATAAATTAATTCCTTGTTTTATTAATCATATTATAATTAAATAATTCATCAGAGCTGATTTAAAGTAAATACAAAAGAACTGTGTTTATATTTTTCATACATTTGTATGGCCAAATGTTACTCGTCCCACCCGTCACAAAGTACTGTCCCACCCGTCATTTATTATACTAATACCTAATCTATACAATATCAGGAACTATATAAAAATAGTTTGTTTAACAAAAGTTTCATAGTTTCCTACCAATTGTGAATGGTGTAAGCCAACTCGGAGAGGAGAGGCACTTGGAAGTCCAACCCGTCTCACTTCTTATACCATCTATTTCTCATACTAATAATGACATTTTCATTCTTTTTTCGATGGTACAGTATGCAATGATTATTCAAGTATGTGATAATGTCATAGTCAATACGTAAATCGTCGCCGTTTGGCAGAAATAAAGCAAAGTGTAGGCAAAAAAGAGTATAAATGTCCCACTCGTCACAATGGAATGACCCTATTATTATATCCTCTCATGAAAGTACGTACGAAAACTACTTATTATAATTTTTATAGTGTTCATGAAAAAGTTTCGTAACAGACAAAACTCCTATATTACAAGTATTATTTTTAAGGGGTTCCGTACCAAAAAGGTAAAAAAGGAACCCTTATGTCCGTCTGTCTGTCACAACGTTAAATATCTCAAAAACTACAAGCTATCAATTTGAAATTTGGAACAATTGTAAGGAAAGCTTGTGCACATGTGTAGAAATTGTTTTTTTTTTATATTCTGTGAAAATTACGAATATGAGGGGGGTTAAAAATTCAAAGTTAATAGATCTAGTCGGGTATCATATGAAACGGCTTGAGGTACACTTTGTAAAACTCTTTTTTTACAATGGGAAAATTTGGATTAATGAAGGAAAATGTTGAAAAAAAGCACCATCCTTCCTTATCTCCGAAGTTTACCGAGCAAACATTTTGAAATTATTACATGATTAAGAGTAACAAAAATAATACAGTAAAAGTAAAACAATACCTCTATGTAGCGTTTTTTATTGATTTATCAAAAATAATTTCTTAACCAAGTATGTAATTTGATTAATTGTATGTAATTTTACGTAAAACGGTAAAACTCGTATTGTGGCCAGATGAAGACGTAAAATTGTGTACTCACCACGGGCAGTAAGAAAGAAAGCCCTCTATCGCATATTTACAACCCTCCCCTACGGCTCGGGTCACAAATACCTTCGATTTCGGGCTTCTATCTTTTACAGCCCTTGTTATTTGTTCAAATTCCTGCAAGACTATTGCTAAATTTCCTTCTTTCTTATTTTGGCATGGGAGTTTTGGTAGCATACCATGGTTCTAGAATACATAAATTGAATCGTTTTTAAATATAATTCTCAAAGTCAATAAAGAATATATTGATGTAGAAATATTACATTCTAACAATTAACATCATCATCATATCAGTCGAAAGACGTCCACTGCTGGCCACATAGGCCTCCCCCAAAGAGTGCCACAATGACTGGTCCCGCGCCACCCGCGTCCAGCGGACTCCCGCGACCTTTACTCGTCAGTCCACCTTGTGTGTATGGGGGGGGGGGGGGGGGGGGTTCCCGCACTGCTCCTTCCCGTACGTGGTCGCCACTCGAGAACCTGTCCGCTCTCCGCCCACACTAATTAACATGCTTTTGTATATTTAACTTTTCGGGTTTCAATTAACTATCTCGTGGAACAATAAATATCTAACTAGTTTTGACTTCATATAAGATGGTTGTAGGCTCTGTCCAAGTTTTACAACACAAATACCACAATTATTTTAATGAGATAAACAATGCTAGATTTTGCCATGAATAGTTTTATTGCTATAACCCTTAATTTAGCTTTTCAGGAAATTATCAAATATTACACAATACCTAAAATGAGTTGGTCCAATTGGATTATGTGTAAATCACAACTCGAATATAAAATATGATAGTTAATTTTATTAGACAAATCGTAAAGCACAACCTATGATTAAATTAAACCGGAAATTGGAGAGGGGTGATTTTTTTTTATTGTCGGCAGGTATTCGATTTAAGAGTCCAGTCCAGAGTAAGCTCGATTCTCCATACAAACGTAGTTACGCTCTCATTTTAAAACTACGTGTTGGATTATAACGAAACTTGGTATGTACAATAATATGAGGTATATTTATGTCTGTAATTAGTTCATGTAGCTTCAGATACCATAGTAAAAAAAATACAGCGAATTTAAGTTTTTCATACAAAACTAGATTTTGCTGTATTTCGTTTGTTTTATAAACTGGAACCATATAAACGAATTACAGACATAGATATACCTCATGTCATTGTATATGCAAAGTTTCGTCACAATCCAACTCGTAGTTTAAAAATGAGGGCGTAACTACGTTTGTATGGGAAGGTGAAATTCGGCCGAGCTTACTGCGGACTCTTAAACCAGCATTTCATTATATAAACAGCGTACAGTTGTAGTGCCTAATTGTTTTCCATCGTATTTTTTCGGAAACGTTCGTATTTGTCATGCTACTTCAGTCAACATCAGTACTTTTTTTATTGTGACCTAATCAGGGTTCGAGGATATATATTAATGGATATAATAATGGATATATATCATTATCTCTTCATTTATTTACATACTCAGCGGGCGTAGCACGGTTGCCATTTTATCACTTATCGTTGTGGATAAGGCATCCGTCACTCTCGCACTCGCATACTTGTCAGAGCGTGATGGGCGTCTTTACCACAACGATAAGTGATAAAATGGCAACCATGCTACGCCCATTGATTAGGCTTTTTACAGTATGAATATAAAAGTAAAATAAAAACACATTATAAAAAACCTAACCTAGGGTGCAGCTGGCAGCGGGGCGGGGCCCAAGCTGCCGGTGGTCTGGGCGACAGGGAGAGGAACCTCCAGACTATCCGCGCAGTGTCCAGGAGTACTTTTTTATTATTTTATTATTATTTGATCTGGTGTTCGAGGAAATATAAACACGACTTCTGTATGATATAAAACAAATTATTTGTTATTTTATGAATTATGTATTTATCAATGTAAAATTATTTTACTTAGTAGCAAAGTCGGGCATCATTTTTCGATATCGTCAATCGGAAGCCAGAGATCGCACCCTGAATCACTCAGCGGACATAAGCTTAGGCACTGTTTACTATGACTTTGGAGCCTTTGAACCAATTGGCTTAGTATTTTTCCGAAGATATTACGCTTTAGTTGGAGCCCAAAAAGTATCGATTGGTCTGGCTTCAGGGCAGTCGGTGGATTCTTATGCTTAGGCACATATGGGACACCGTTGTCTTTATCCAAGCTAACGAGGTCTTCGAATAGTGAACCGATGCCAACTCTGGCCAAAATAGTACAGGACATCATGGTCGCGGATCACGAACAATAAGCGGCGATTCAAGCACTCCGAGATTCCGCACAGCCATGGTTTGAGTGGTAACGAATGGCCAGGACATCTTCCCGCACCAAACCCCGGGGTTTTCGGTGCGGGAATGAATGACATTAGCTAAAGAATAGGTATTAACTTAAGAAACAGAATGTACTTACCTACTAAATAATTCATTGAATAAAAATATACTTATTAAAAAAAAAACATACGTTCATATTCGTTATCTTGTCGCACTGACGATGCTTTTCCGTAGAGCGTGAATGTTTTTTTTATCGACCATCTCGATAACGATGTTTATATAATGCAAAAAATGCGATAGAATTTTCGCCTTTTAAATCTTTGCTCAATCTCAATGAAAACTTCTTGATGAAAAATAATTAGATAACCTCATTGGTGAAGCGATAGCCTTAGATAAATGATTATTATTATTTTATTATTATTATTATCTCGTAAGGTTTGGTAGAAATGCTAAAGTACCTACTACTTAAGTTAAAATAAAATTGTATGGTTTGTTTACAATTCGCAGGATGGTATTTATTCATTAGGCACAATATGATATTTTGTCAGAATAACCTATCTGTCTTTCTCAAGTTATTCCTGCACCGAAAACCTCGGGGTTTGTCCCGCACTCACATATGACCTGCCGGACATTGTTTTTTAATGTCATTTTCTACAAAAAATGATTTTTCGGCATCATTAGGATTCGTAAAGTATACGTCTTTTTACTCGCATATTGTACTTACATCGCCAAGAATTTCCAGTGGCGCCAATTCTATGTATTACTTTTCTATTACCGACGATCGCTTTAGGGTTGGTAGTGACCCTGCCTACGAAGCAAGAGGTCCCGGGTTCGAATCCCGTTAAGGGCATTTATTTGTGTGATTTGCACGAATATTTGTTCCTGAGTCATGGATGTTTTCTATGTATTTAAGTATTTATTTATCTATTTAAGTATGTTTATCGTCGTCCAGTACCCATAGTACAAGCTTTGCTTAGTTTGGGACTAGGTCGATTTGTGTAAGATTGTCCCGTAATATTTATTTATTTGTTTATTTATTCACCACGAGTCAACATTTTTGATAATAACCAAACACGCATTAACAATGTTTACAAATATTTGTGAAATTACCTATAATGGCGCGCAACAATTTTTTTTCGTGAAGCTTGCGCAGTGCGCACGCATGTGTTAAGAGTCCGCAGTAAGCTCGGCCGAATTTCACCTTCCCATACAAACGTAGTTACGCTCTCATTTTAAAACTACGTGTTGGATTGTAACGAAACTTTGCATATACAATGACATGAGGTATATCTATGTCTGTAATTAGTTTATATGGTTCCAGTTTATAAAATAAACGAAATACAGCAAAAACAAGTTTTGTATTAAAAATTTAAATTCGCTGTATTTTTTTTACTATGGTATCTGAAGCTACATAAAGTAATTACAGACATAGATATACCTCGTGTCATTGTACATGCAAAGCTTCGTTACAATCCAACACGTAGTTTTAAAATGAGAGCGTAACTACGTTTGTATGGAGAATCGAGCTTACTGCGGACTCTTAAGCCAGACTTAGATGAAATCTCTAAACAGCCTATACAAAATAAAATAAACATTTTCGTTTTAAAATGTTATATTTATTCATTCATGTAAAATGTTGACAAAAGCGAATAGTTTTACTAAATTAAACGTTTCTATATCATATCTAAAAAGAAATAGTCAATAAATTAACAAAAAGTATTTAATTTGTTTAGTCAAGTAAGAATCCATTTGTCGAGAATTAAAAAGAAAAGCTGTACGTTCTGTACAACCCTGTTAATTTAAGAATGCACCGTGTTCATGCATACTCCTTGCTGCCATGAAACACGAGTGCCGTAATGTGTGTGCACGCGTGTTTAATACCGAGGATTATGAGCCTAAAGGCGACGTAGTAAGAGGTACGTTACGAGCAAATGTGTTGAAAAATAAATTTTCTCATGCAATTTTGTCTCTACCCTTTCCAGCTTTTAAAAATGACTTTAAAAAAACATTGATGTCAAAAGCTTATTACAGGGTTGAGGACTACCTAACTGACAAAAATGCATGGCCCAAAATAGCTTATCATCAGACCCCGTTATCAGTGGTGGAAAATTATTGAAAATACTAGGGTTGGCACTGCACATAGTTATTACCTACATTATTATATATGTTTAGTGTCATATAAATATTTTTTTTTCAAACATGCAATGAAATATTGACGTTGTGTTCTTCATAATGGGCTTCGAAGTGTCACATTTCAGGCGCAGCGAGACGAAAGACCCGTAATGGCATTTCATACAAAATTGGAGGCCTAGACCGGCAAGATGGTCTTTTTAATTTCCATTCCTCAATTTGTGGCACAGGATCACGTTCAGCCATGAAAATTAAAGTTTGATTTCTTGGAGTTTTATAAATTTATTTCATTGCATGTTTGAGAAAAGCACTATACATACCTCGGCGTGAAAAGCTTACTTCCCGGCCTCTGTAGTAATGTACTATTGTAAATCGCCGCGCCGACTTCGAAAACTCAAAAACGAGTTTCCTTGGATCCCAAAACCCCCTCGTCCAGATATCACGAGCCGGGGAACATGGCTGGAGGCGGCTGTCTATTATCTATATTCTTTTTATGATATTAAACACATAATAAACGAATTTAACAGGCCAGATGCCGATGCTATAGCGAAGGCGAAACAAATTTTTCTAAATCCAAATTTAAATCGTGATATTGATTTTATAACTGACACATTTTGTTTCCTATCAATAGCAATTCCGAACTACGTTTAGTAGAATCTATGAGCATAGTTAATGGTGTGATTAGGAAAATGACCATGTTCAAACTTCATCCTATAGGAAAAATGGTTACATAAAGTTGAACACAGTTTTGAACAAAAATCCCGACTACAGTACAGTAAAAGCAATTTTAAAATTACTTAAGGCCCTGCCAAGCATCAACATTAGGTATTTTAAGCCACGCCCTAACACCCGCCCGCGGCCTGCACCCCGCATTAAAAGTCTCGTTTTTATACATGTTACACACACAAACACACGCGTTCCGCTCACGTCACGTCACCTAGCGTGACAGTAGAGAAATTTGACTTTTGAAATATGACGCTCATCGAGAAGAGATCAGTTATGTCATGCGATACATTCGTCCCTTTCATTTCGGTCCCGACGTCATGGAGTCTTCATCTGTTCCTTTGAAAATTGCTTATTACACATTTCTATATATTTAAACTTTACTAGACCAAGTGTAGAGTAAGTTGTGGCAGATAATTCATTGTATGTACCAAAATAATGAAATATTCGCTGAATGTGATGTGACATTATGAGCATGAAATGAGCGTCGTAGCGACGCCCTAGTTCAGTTCCTTCGCTCATATGAAAAAAAAACTAGAGGGTAAAAGTAAGTATGTGTTTACAGCGGTAGCCCAAAAGTTGCCATAGAACCACGGAAATTGAAGCAAGTCCCACTTTTCAGATGGACAAGTTTAAATTATTTTTGTTTATTGAAATTTCCAAAGAAAAATACTAAGTCACTCGCACAATCTACAATTTATCACAACTTGTAGGTAAATGAAAATATTTGTTATTTATCTGACTGCTCTGTTATAAGCTGTGATATTCTGTAGAACAAATTTGACACTTAAATTTAGGTATTAATACGGCCAGTATTTTTCAATCACAACACCCGATAGAAACATTTTAAGCAAAAAGTTTTAATGTGAAGTAACTGCTTAGCACACAATATAAATTTATTGCGCATGTGTTAGTGCGATTCTAGGAGCGCCCAAGCCCATTACAAAAAGACCTTCGGCACGTTTCGGGTTGAATGGCGCCGTAGGCCTACATATACTGGTGTATAATTATAATTCGTAAGTAATTTTGCGGCGCTGAATAACATAGGTCCTGCCTCGAAGATGGCCGGTCGCCGAATGAGCTCAATGGGCGGTCCGCGCGTCAGAGACAAACTTACGCCAATAACGTTTGACAGACAAGGAAACAGCATCCTCAGAAAGGGGCGTTTGCTTTCAAAAACGAGAAATCAGTAATGATGGGTTTATTCTAAGTATCATTATGAAGGAAGTATATTTTATAAAATCAGATTCAAGACGAGTAACAGATTATCATTTCAACGAAGTTTCGCCGCTTGATCTCATGTTGCTTACGTACACTGGTTAAAAATCTAAAAATTAGGACGCAACTTTGGATTTTTTTTCTATCGAAGAAATTTTAAGCAATCGTATATCGATCTGGTTGGATCAACAAACATATAATCAAGAATCATATCTGAAAATTAGGTCTCATTGTCTGCTAGTATGGTCAGAATGGCGTTTCAAACAACTCGATATTTTTCAAGACAGCCCCTTAATAATGGAGAAGCTGAAATAATAAAAAATATCAACCTCACACACCAAACCGAACACCGGATATAGGAACACCGTAGATCACTATAAACATCTGAAGTATTTACCAATTAGGTACGTCGGTAGAAGTGGAGCGATCCTTTTCATATCTAAAGTGGATCTACAGTAGTAGACGACGAAGTTTAACGCCAATTAATTTAGAAAAGCTTTTGATAATATATTCAGAGAAGTAAATAAAAGTATGGACATACATCTGTTGTTTACCAAAAATAAGGTAAGATGAAAGGTTCTATGAAAAAAAATCCTGTCAAAAAAAATTAAACCAATATGTCACACGTACTCGAAATAAATATTGTGTGACAAACCTAGTGTTAGATTTCAATAAATTTTTACCACTGATAACAGGGTCGTTCATAATTTAATAGTCATTGTATCACGCCTAGGGCACATGACACAGTTTCTACAAGAAAGCATACCCCAGGAATTACAAAGTTAATTGACGCATTTCCATTCTTTTCGTTTTTTTTTCTACTCCTGTACTGTTATCTGGGGGGCTAGTACGCTAAGTTTTATGTCGGACTTAAAGCATTCGTCCCATTCTGGCAAATCTGTGAGTGCAAGAGGGACGAATGACATAAAACCTAGTGTGCTAGGGGGGCTGCCATTTATATAAATGGCAGCCCCCTATATAGACACTAACTCAAATACAATGACACCGATAATGAGTCTTCCAAAAACTCCTTGCTCTATGGCCCATAAAAGCACTGCTTAGCGTGCTGTTATGGTTCATACATTTTTCATAGCGGCACTGTTTTACCACGATGAAAACACCAAACTTAAAAAAAATCGGTCCTTATACCTATTGCAGTGGTACGAACTTCTCAAACAAATATTTTGAATCAACAGTACATATTTTACCAATTATTGGTACTAAAGACTGTACACGATAAAATCCGGCCATGCATGATATGGTATACATTTTCACCGAATGCACATATTCAAGCACTTATTTTATTTTAATAATCTATAACTACTTGCAAATATAATTCAAATAAATTCAAATTACAATGTATTAGCTTCTGTGAGTTTTCGTCGAAAATACTCCATTATACCTTTATGTTTGAGCATCGTTTTTTTATAATCTATACTCACTTCCTACTACAATGCCACAAAGGTAATTATATTTTCATAATCATTAATATGCTCATTAGAATGTTATCTTACCAAAAAAATACGTTTTGAAACTATTTTCCATCTTAGGTAGTCGGAGAGGCTTTCTAGTCCAAGCACTGAAAGTTGTTTTTGTATGGGAGGCAATAATTTGTCAAAAAGCCAAATTGACCAAAGTTAAAACACCTCAGATCTATCTTGATCTAAATGTAATTGTAAAAATGTTAACTATTGTAAAAATAAAATGTAATGAGGTATATTTAAGCTTATAAAATTCAAAGCACGAGAAAATAAATACCAGGAAAATTGGTAAAGCTTGTCAGAATACCGTGTGCAAGAAAATATAGGTACCGTGGAATACAAAATTCTCTAAGTCATAGATGACCTAACTTTTTATAATGTTTGGATGTTTATTATGTAGTTTGATAACCACAAAACTATTTTAAAGAAGAGGTGCTCCAAAGATTTACAAGATTCAAAAGATTTACCATAACATACATGGCCGGATTTTATCGTGTACAGTCTTTATTTATAAATATAAATAGATCCGATGATGGCAAGTCCAAGGAAATTAAAAACAAAACAGACCATAAACAAGAGGTCAAGGTGTCATATTTCTAATTTCCCAGCAAAGTTCCAGTTCAAAGTTCAAAGACGAAATGTGATAACTATTCGTTATTAATAACTTATTAAGATTGTATTCGTTTGTGAAGTGAAGAAAAGCGTGTACGTTCCCTTTAAAATGGACGAAGAAGAAAATAACTGCACTCCTGAAGAAATTGCGTGAGTAGTAATAGAACTAACGGAAAACTTACTGCCTGAAAAGTCAAAATGCTATTTATTCAAAATTAGGCAACGGTGTATAACTTGGTCTTAAAACGCTCGTGGCGTCTTTAATTGCATTTAATTTGACCAACACAAAACACTTCATCGTATTAAATTCACCAATCACAACTCTTTCAAAACACATTTGTATTTGCTATCAACTAACCAGAATACAGCTGCATATTCAAATCGACCATACAGAAAACAGATCATTAAAAAAAAAATACGCGTCTGACCGTCAATAGCCGCGTCCAAACGTTCAAGCATGATTAACTACATACTTGGCATAAGCTTTGATATTGAGCGGGATAGACTGCTGTCTATCTCGCTTTATCATATGCCCCGTATGCTGTCCGCCGCGCTCGGACGTTTGGACGCGGCTATAGACGGTGAGAGGCGTTTATTCGTGGTATCAATATTTTGTATTTGTGTCAAAGCAGTATTAAAAAAATCATGTCGCCAAATTGAACCATCGTGATTCGCCGTGAAAATTATTGATTATGGATGGATAATCTTCGTTTTTACTATTTTCTCGCAGTCTAAGTGAAAAGTAGAGTGTATAACTCTGGTCTAAAAGCCATATTGCCCCTCAAATAATATGGCTCATTTTAGCCCCTTGTCATGCAATCTGCTATTTTACAAACTTTATATTAACTTGACCTGTTCGTATGTAAGTACGAGGGCTGTTTGATAAGTCATTTTAAAAAGTAAAATATATATATATATATTTTTAAACAATTTACATTTATTTCTCAACATAGTCTCCTTTGAGTGCCAAACACTTGTTCCAGCGAGTTTCCAATTTTTTGAACCCCTCCAAAAAATACGTTTTGTCGAGGCCTTCAAAATAGCCGTTTCCACCTGCGATGCAGTCCTCATTTGTCAAAAATGTTTGCCCTCCAAGCCATCTTTTCAAATTTGGGAATACGTAACAATCGCACGGAACTAGGTCCGGCGAATACGGAGCATGCGGATTGCGGAACCAGCTCGAAGCCCAACTCTTGGATTTTGGCCATTGCAATAGCAGACGTGTGCACTGGGGCATTGTCTTGGTGAAAGAGGACTTTCTTGGGGCACAATTTTGGTCGTTTTTCCAACTATTCGGCATAAAAACGGTCCAATAACTCTGCGTAATAACGGCCAGTGATAGTCTTTCCCTATTCCAAGTAATCAATCATAATGATTCCTTCGCCATCCCAGAAGACTGTCGCCATCACCTTCCCAGCCGACAAAACAGTCTTGGCCTTCTTTGGAGCACGTTCACCAGTCGCCATCCATTGTTTTGATTGCTGTTTTGATTCAGGTGTATAATGATGGACCTAAGTTTCGTCCACAGTGACAAATCGACTCAAAAAATTCCGAGGATTACGCTTCATCTTATCCAAACATAGTTTTGAAATTCGCTTTCGTTCGCGTTTTTGTTGGATTGTCAACAAACGTGGCACCCATCGTGCTTTGTCATACCCAAATCTTCATGCAGGATTTTATTTACTCGCTTACTGGAGATGCCTGTGTTCTCAGCTATTTCCCGCACCTTCACTCGGCGGTCGTCAAGTACAATATTCTCCAACAACATCCTCAGTAGTGACCTCGACTGGGCGACCAGAGCGTGGAGCATCAGATGTGCTTGACCGACCACGTTTAAAATAATTTATCCAGTTATAAACAGTCTGCAACGTTGGTGCGTTAGTGCCATGAACAGAATTAAGTTCAGATTTTATTGTGGCAGCACTGCAACCCTTCATATAAAAATGTTTATAACGGCACGAAATTCAGATTTTTCCATAGTTGTTGAAAATTTACGAGTGATCACAGTCAAACAATTATTAAACTGACAAAAACATGTTCTTTTTTGCTGAATTTTTGACAGTCTTCATTTGAAAGATTGTGCCTGCCAGTGTTAATGCCATTTACCAGAATAAAGGTTTTATAAATAGTTTTTAAAAGGACTTATCAAACAGCCCTCGTATACAAGTATGTAAGTTGTCCGTCACAATACAATTTGTAATCCATTTTTCAGTCACTTGCCGTTATCCGATTGAGCTGAAATTTTGGGTATTAGTATAGTTTGGATGACAATTAAATATTATGGTACCATCGAGCTGATCTGATGATGGAGACAGAAGGTGGTCATGGGAATTCAGTATTAACCGATGTAACCCCGTTGAGTTTGGGCTCGTTTTAATCGTCCCAATGAGAAGTTGATGATGGTATACAGAAAAGTACAGTCGGCAATAAAAGCTTGTACCAAAAATGATTTTTTTGACCAACTCATCTTTTATTCTTATTCGGGTGGAATGGAACTTTCAGTTCGGACTAGGGGCATAACATAAAAGACCGGTACTAGGGTCAAAAAGAACTATGATAAACCGTTTTAAATCAACTCAATTATATTTATTTCTCAAAAAAAGATAATATGCTAGATTAGTATGTAGCAGGGAATATTCGAAACCACTATTCCGATATCCAAAATCCTTTTACTGTGCTGTGTATTTCAATGGATCTTTAGGGTGGACTCTTAGCCTATATTTTATTTTATTGCGCGGCTACGTTCATTGTAGGAGCCGCGCGGGTAGCAAGACTATTCATATTATAAAGTGGTATAATAGTATTAATAATAAGTCTTCTAATATTTTAAACTGATAAGTTTAGTAGCAGTTAAACTTAACAATAGGCATGTAAGCATTGTTCTAAAGATAAGCTATTTATGACCATTCGGATATCTTAAAAATATTTCAGTATAATGTTAGTGAGTTTCTGTATTTGGGGTAATCTCCTTAGGGTTTGACATAGGCTTGTAGTCTTTGATACCACGGCACGGTCTGCGTTCTTTCTTTATACCTGGGGAGTTAGTATATGGTGTAAAGCGCTTTTTCACAGTTAGTATATTATCGATAAAAAGTGCGAATCTGACTCGCGCACCATTGTTTCCGTATACACTTGTATGAAGATAGTTCGTACATTTCATTTATAGCAGAAGAATAAATAAAATAAGTTGTATTTAATACTTTTGTTGTCGGAAAACTATAATACTAATAAATATTTTTTACTTTATAAAGAGATAAATGAAACGCCTTTTACTCCCTTTCTCACAAACACAGATGTTAAAGTGACACAGACAAACGAATTTTAACGGCATTTTAACTAAACTAGGTTTGTTGAGCGTTTATTAATACCGCTAGATATTATTTCCAATAGGTTTTTTTCTTCTTGCATTTTTCAAATAATGATTCTAGTAGAAGTATCCTAAAGGTTTTGATTCCTTTGCGCGTGGGTATCAAAATATATGGCATTAACGGCTGCAGCTGCTGTAAACAGCGCAGCGAACGAATCAAACATGGAAATCGAGATTCTTACAAAAAAAAACCAGTAGGTGCATTATCAACTACGCATCCAATCACAGCTATCCCAAATGTCAGCCTAATTTAAATTACCCAACACAAATGGATGCGTTTGGTCAATCTACGGATGCATTGCTGTGATTTAGCCGTCGTGCGTAACCTCGGAGGACAGCCATATGAGTTGATACGATTACGACAGAGACGGCGAAAACGGATAATTGTTGAATGGTTACGTGCAATGAGAAGCAATTACTTGTCATAACTTTAAAGTCATAATTTTTGTTTAAGAAATATATTTCATCTACCTACCAAAAGAACAAAGAATTACTGCCTTGGATTCAATACTTTCTCCGACGATCACAATGATGGAGTTAAGAGTCCGCAGTAAGCTCGATTCTCCATACAAACGTAGTTACGCTCTCATATTAAAACTACTTGTTGGATTGTAATGAAACTTTGCATATACAATGACATGAGGTATATCTATGTCTGTAAGTAGTTTATGGAGCTTCAGATACCATAGTAAAAAAATACAGCGAATTGAAGTTTTTCATACAAAACTTGTTTTTGTTGTATATCGTTTGTTTTGTAAACTGGAACCATATAAACTAATTACAGACATAGATATACCTCATGTTAATGTATATGTAAAGTTTAGTCACAATCCAACACGTAGTTTAAAATTGAGAGCGTAACTACGTTTGTATGGGAAGGTGAAATTCGGCCGAGCTTACTGCGGACTCTTAACTACTAATTGTTATTACGAGCAATATTATGTATATTTGTTTAGTTCCCGTCAGTTTTTATGTACACCGTCAGTTTATAATAAGTACAGTCGATATTGTCTAACCTCGAAATACCGGGGTTTGATGAAATTTGGTACGAATGTCCGTTGGAAGCCCTGTTTCGTCTCCCAAAAGTGCCGTACAGGTAGAAAACTATGTACTCTATGAATACATGGTTTAAACTGGTCTAAAGCAACATTTTGCGCAAGCCTTTAGTACACAACCTTGACGTAAAAGGTCTTCATCGAGAAAAATGTATCAACATGTGACATTTTCCGTCAATGTCTTTCCAGGGAAGATTCTCCGAATCTGAAGCTTTCATTTTGAATTTCAAATTCATTTTGATTTATACATATTAATATTTATCCGACTGCGGCAAAACCCAAAATGATGGAAATGGATTAAATTATCGATAAGTATTGATAGTTTGCTACCGCCTCTAGGTCAAGATGCTCGATTAATTCCAACAAATGAGGCGGTGTTCGATGTTTCTTTATGCTGACAAGGTGGTAACGCACATCGAGTTGAACAAAATAGTTATTTGTTATGCAAGGCTGCAAAGTTGTTGTTTGGCGCAAGTGCTTGCTTGTATTGAAAGCCGAGCTAGCGAAGGATTGTAAGATTGAACATTATCTTATTCAATATTATGATTCAAAAGTACAATCCCGAGCATAGTGAGGCTTTCAACAAACAACTTTGCTGCCGAGCGAAACACACAACTTTTTTATCTCACCATCACGAGGAAAATTGAAAATGAAATAAAAGTCATTTGGACCTTTGACTCATCATTACTACATAGTAGGTATAAAACAAAGTCGCTTCCCGCTGTCTGCCCCTATGTATGCTTAGATCTTTAAAACTACGCAACGGATTTTGATGCGGTTTTTTTTAACCAACTTCAAAAAAAGGAGGAGGTTCTCAATTCGGTTGTATTTTTTTTTTTTTCAATGTTTGTTACCTCAGAACTGCGTCATTGATGAGCCGAATCATAAATATTTTTTTTGTTGGTAAGTATATAGTTCCAGGTGGGTCCCATTTTTTTGAAAATTCAATTGGATGATGGGATCCACGAGGAATTGAGGGAACTCCTCAATTATATTAGGCACGTGTGTAGTGATTTTGGTATTTTCTATTATAACTCGTGTATTTACATGCGGAAATCATAAATTGGTGGAGTGGAATTGATGATGAAGACCACAGATGACTTATGGAATTCCTCAATTATGTACTTAAAAGTACAAAAGTATATCACAGATTCTGATAAGATTCCGTTGAAACAGCAACTAATGAAGTGCCAAGGGTGATCCTTGTGGAATTGACGGAAGTCCTCAAATATTATCGGGTCACATACAGCGATTGGGTTTTTTTCTACAATAATCAACGCATTTGCTCTCGGAAATCAGTTCATGAGGTAAATTGGAAAAGAAAGGTTCTCGTGGCTTGGCGGAGTACTAAATTGAAGTCGGTTAAAACTTTGTTTTTAAAGTAAATTATTAATAGATAGTGATTTAAGAGGAAGGTTTATATGTATAATATAGTATCTGTGCGAAGCCGGGGCGGGTCACTAGTTTTCAATCAAGGTTTGTTAACATGTAATTATTAAATGTAACTTAAACATTTTTGCATCTTTAAATAAATCCACGCTTACCTACATTAAAAAAGTCAAAGTATTGTTGGGTACTCACGGGTAAACTAAGGCTCAAATACGCATATTTTACTTTTTCCGCTAACTTAGCAGGCATTCAAATTCATGTATATCTTCTGCATTAAAATCTATGAATAACTTCCATTATTTTGTTTTTAGTGTTGATTTAGAACAAAACAAAACAAAATTAAAAATATGAGTTTTTTCTAAAATTTAATTTTTAAACGAGGGGTTCAAATTTGGTCGAAGCGAATTTAAAAAAACTTTTTAAATTATTTATTTGTATTATATCCTTATAAATAGTCAGTCTAATTAGTAATATTTCATATGTAATTAAGAAAGAATAAGTAATACTCATTTAATTTTATCAAAATAATACTAACGAATGATTGGCATAACTCCATAAGTTTCTGAACGCAGGATATATCTTATAGGACCTCTCATTCTGTATAGAAAAAGTTGGATCTCGCGATTGACCGTGACGTTCTAAATTCACGTTTGGGCGCAGATTTTGAGCGATAAAGCGTGACTTTCCGAGAAAACAATATATCATACTGATATCATAACTGTGCTTCTGGCACCTAAATTATCAGGCAGATTTCAATAAACATGACATCAGTAAGATGGGTAAGTAACACGCCAGTGCTATACACTATACATTTAATATTATTGATGCGGTGCTTACGTAGTACCTGGAACTTCATAATGTAAATGATCAAAACTGATTTAGGGCCAAATTGGGCTCAAAATGCAAGTGACAGTTGTCAAGTTCACCACATACACTCACCGAAACCATTGTTTACATTTCTTAAAATGTGAACTAAGCCCCCTACTACTAAAAAGTGTCATTCTCCTTTTATTAGAGGAATCTATTGCTCGAATCATTACCAATGTGAGACGAGATGTCCTCTGTGCCGATTTTTAATATTTTTAAAATAGAATTTTTCATGTTTGTGTGACCTTGTCACGAATGGAAAACAAAAATTAATTCCTTTAAAAAAACTATAGCCAGTTCATCGTTTAACGTGGCATTGTTTTATATGGCAATTGAATGCGCATATTAATCCGATTTCACTTGCTCTTCAATGTGAATAGATCGTCGCAAAAAAAGAATTTCTCCTTTTTGGTTTCTAGGTCGAAGTAGAATCTCTAGATGAGTGGGATAGATTCCTTATAATTGGTTGTATAACGTCTATTTTTTTTACATTCTACATAAGCGGATTTTTAGAGAAAATGAGATTTCAAGAAAATCTAGGGATGTCACTAATATTGACCTTTACAATTGTAACATTTTATTCAAAAAAGTGAATTTTGTGATGGTCATCTTTTATTTAAAAAAGGTTCAGGACGATAAATGTATGTGTATAATTTGTTACCTATATACCTATCATAACTCATACATAAACCTAAAAATAAAGCTATTTTATACTCGAATTAGATGTGTCATTATACTCGTATGATGTAATTCACTTAAAGACAGTTAATTATATACTTTGTATTCTTTTCGAATATAATATGGCAAGTAATGGTTTCATTTTCTTTACTCTGAGGCTAAGGAATTTTCTAGAAGATTATGACATATGCTGGTTATACTATACTGTCGATGGACTATTATGATGTTCCGGAAGGATGGCGGCGTCCTGCAAAATTTGTATCCCTATCTCTCTCTATCTTACAACTTCTTATCGCTGTTTGAATTTTCACAGCTTCAATAGATTGCAGATTTGTATTTGTTTTTTATTTCAACTTGATACGTGTACGCGTTCCTGAGAAAAAGGGTATTGACAGATTGACAGACAGACAACGAAGAGATATTTAGTATACGGATTCCATAGTGAACAATTGGTTAATCACTCCCCTTTAGGGCACAACCGGGAAAACGTTAGGATGCTGTCGTAATGTACATCTGAAGTGTATGTTTGGAATGTTAATGTTAGTGAAAACTTAGGTATTAGTCATTAACAAAGTAAATAAAAGTTTTAATGTTGTCGTATTGCGTAGTGACAGTGTTCACATTTTGTATAGCCATTACACAGAGTGCTAGTTTAACAAACGTACCTATTCGGGTGCGTTTGAGAGCACAACTTAGTTTTTTTGACGATTCATAATTCATACATTTATATAAAATAAGAACTTGCTTATACAATGGAGAAACCGGTATCATGAAGTAAAATAGCCCAACATTGGAACCTAACAAATACCTCAAAATAGGGGTAAAGTTTTGTTAGGATATCCCAATTCCATTTTCCATCGCCGATCTTACAAACTGTGGGTATATTTTATGACACTTTAGATTTAGGAATTTATTAAAATTCAAAACCAGGTTCATAAAATACAAAGGGTCAGTTGCACACGCGTGGTGATGTGACGATAATGTGGTGTAGCAATTAATTTTATAGGACAGTCGGATTGTAAAAGAAAGCGCGCACTTGTTCAAGGTACTCGTATGTAAATTCTTAAGTCATGAGTGACATTTTTATTCGGGGCATGCGAATCTCCCTGCTACGTGATTTCTTGAAATCACTTGCATTTTTTTTGGATTCTCTTAAAAGGTATACTGAAAGATCGATATTTTTTAGGCGAACCTAAATCTGACCATGACCCACCTACATTTATTTTATTTATTTATATGTTTAGGGACAATCTTACTGTAGTAGTTGCCAAAATCATAGCAAAATTTAATCAACGATCTTGTTTATTTTCATACATTTTTGCACCTTAATGGAAACCGCATAGAGTTACTAAAACGTTGTCAATCTAACATAGGTACTATTGACTTTTGAATTGTATGTCACCCACCGAAATGAAAGAGAAGAAAGCAACATACGTTGAATAAAATAATATATGAAATGTAAACAAGTCTGTCATTTCCCAGTAAGATGTTTTGACATTTCAGTTTTGGTGGAGGTTGGTGACTGGTTCAAATTCTTAATGACACAAAAAATAATATTAATCCAAGGTCAGTGAACTGTCACAGTAAAGTACGTTACTGGGCAGAATTACGATAACGTTGCGCCGCCTAGCGGATATTTTGTGTCGTGGATGTAGCTTCAAGCCTTAAGTTGGCATGAAATATTTGGTCTTAGTCTTATATTTACGGGCCGGCCGCCATACAGTGCTTCTCCGTTCAACCCGTAATACTTTTGAACAAGCTATCTAGATTACGATACCCCACACTATTGGTTTAACAGGAACCCTAAAAAAAAAAAAAATATTCTACTATTTTATCGGCGTGATTGATTTATATACCCATGTCGAATAACAGTTTTCTAGTAGTTAAGGACCACTGAGATAAGCCGCAGACGGACGGAAGCACAGATGGACATGGCGAAACTATATCTATATGTATTATTGACTAAGGAACCCCACAAAATAAATGTAATTTATTTGGGTTTTATTCTTTAGCTTATATTTATTAATAATATTTTACTATATACCGGAGGTTCGACAAATACACACATGTATACTTGCTAATAAATAATATAAATGAATAATATTAGGTTAAGGATGGATAGCTGGGGCCCTGTTCTCATCTGGATCAGCGTGATTCGTGATCTTGGGAAACTTTGCATACTTTAAATTTTAAAGAAGAAACTAAGGGAAGGCCGGACCTGGTCTAAACGGCGTCTTTACTTTTCACTTTACATGGTGTTCGTGTGTCCAGTATTTGTAAGGTACTTAGTAGGTTAAGGTAGCAGGGAAATTACATTGTCAAAACAAACTTATGAAATAGCTTTTTTTTTGTTAAATGAGACGCTAAGGATATTAAAGCATTCAAATTACCTTAATAAAAACGGACGGTAGTCTAAGATGTAATATAATACGTAGAATAAAAAAAAAACTTATTGTTTTTTTTTGGAAAATTTTGTCGTTTTAGGAGATAGGAGTCCGCAGTAAGCTCGATTCTCCATACAAACGTAGTTACGCTCTCATTTTAAAACTACGTGTTGGATTGTAACTAAACTTTGCATGTACAATTACATGAGGTATATCCGGGTCTTTAATTAGTTTATGTAGCTACAGATACCATAGTAAAAAAAAAATAGCGAATTAAGTTTTTCATACAAAACTTGTTTTTACTGTATTTTGTTTGTTTTATAAACTAGAACCATATAAACTAATTACAGACATAGATATACCTCATGTCATTGTATATGCAAAGTTTCGTTACAATCCAACACGTAGTTTTAAAATGAGAACGAAACTCCGTTTGTATGGGAAGGTGAAATTCGGCCGAGCTTACTGCGGACTCTTATAAAGTATTCAAATTAGTAAAAATCCCCGTTTCTATCCCCGTCTTTATTATGACGTTAGGAGATTCAATATACATAATACGTTAGGTAGATTAAAAAATAACAAAACGATCATCTGAAAGAGGTTGTTTTTCATTTGTAAAATTGAGACGTTTCAGGAGATTAAGAGTAAGCTCGGCCGAATTTCACCTTCCCATACAAACGTACTTACGCTCTCATTGTTAATCTACGTGTTGGATTGTGACGAAACTTTGCATATACATTGACATGTACATATATATATATATATATATATATATCTCTAATTAGTTTATATGGTTTCAGTTTATAAAACAAACGAAATACAACAAAAACAAGTTTTGTATGAAAAACTTAAATTCGCTGTATTTTTTTTACTATGGTATTTGAAGCTACATGAACTAATTACAGACATAGATATATCTCATGTCATTGTATATGCAAAGTTTCGTTACAATCCAACAAGTAGTTTTAAAATGAAAGCGTAACTACGTTTGTATGGAGAATCGAGCTTACTGCGGACTTAAAGCATCCTAACTACTAGAGAAGCCCTTTTGTATAGCGGAATTTATTTTCAGGTATCATCCAATGCTATGAGCTGCGGGTTGCGAGTTGGCAGTGGTAGCGGACGACGACTGTGAAATCCTTTGTAGTGGTTGTTTGCGTGCCTGGCTACAGCGAAGAAAGGCGCCACGTGTGGACCTGCGTTCGCCCGGGGGCGGGCGCTCTGCGCCGCCCCACGACTGCATATGTAAGTGCGATTGCAACACAAGTATGCGTGCGCTATTAGTGTGCCTCCCTCGTCGTCATGGCAATCGAGGCCCGGATATTACCTGCCATCGCGAATGCGTTATTGACGTTTCGTCAGCGCGGCAACTCGTACCTGTTGCATGACTGCCCCGATAAAGGGTGCTGCGAATATGCGTATCGTTTAAGGACTAGAAGCATATTACTAACACGTTCGCAGTCCGGTGGTGGGTTTACTTAATTTTAACGTTCAGTGGTTTACTCTGTACATTCAATGTTAAAGAAATATATATACATATACATTATTCGCCTCATTACAAAGCAATAAGATGCAAACGTGTAAATATATCTTTGACGTCGACTATACCATGAAGCGCCAATTATGTATTTATTCTGAAATTTGTGTCTATGAGATTAAGGATTAAGACATCGAATTGTTATCCTATGTTTGCGGTAGGAATTAATCGATCAGAAACCTTGCGTGAATATCTATTTGAAACGTTTTGTATTGAGACTGCGAACGTGTTAATGTAATACCCTTTTGTTAATGTATTAAATCCATTGGTCCAGTCATTAATGGCAATTACGACGCTACGGTCCCCGAGAGTTAGTGATGTGTTACATAGACCCACTTAGAAATATGAATAGAGTTTTTGAACCACAAGTTACCATCAAACATTGTCACATCTCGTCAGACACATACGTCAGTGTTGTTGGACGGTAAGCGTCTTGCGAATTCACTTGTAGCGCCGAGCGTAATAGTTATGTCTTTTAGTAAAACCTCTGCATCAAAATCTACAATTGAGAGGTTTGATGACCAAGTTTTATGTTAATGCTTCAGCTGATTAATTTGCAATTTATTATTATTCGGTTTATGCTAAGCGAATTAATTTTTCCGTATGATTTTATTATTTTTCAACACAATTGCTCGTAACGTACCTCTTATTGTGTCGCTTTTAGGCTCATAATCCTGGATATTAAACACGCGTGTTTTATAACATTACGACACTTGTGTGTTATGTTGCCACCTTGCAGCAAGATGTATGCATGCACACGGTGCATTCTTAAATTAACCGGGTTGTACAGAATGTACAGTTTTTTTTTAATTCTCGGCAAATGGATTCTTACTCGACTAAAACAAATTAAATCCTTTTTGTTAATTAATTGACTATTTATTTTTGGATATGATATAGAAACGTTTAATTTAGTTAACTATTCACGTTTGATAACATTTTACATGAATTAATAAAGATAACATTTTAAAACGAAAATATTTATTTTATTTTGTATTGGCTGTTTAGAGATTTCATCTAAGTCTGGCTGAACACATGCGCGCGCACTGCGCAAACTTCACGAAAAAAAACTGTTGCGCGCCATTATAGGTTATTTCACAGCACGTTTCACAGACAGATATTTGTAAACATTGCTAATACGTGTTTGGTTATTAACAAAAATATTGACTCGTGGCGACTATAGAAAAGTGATAAAAAGAATGGACGCCACTGAAAAACAAAATGTTAGTAAAAAGTTGTTGCCATTAATAATTAAAGAAAATAACTTGGCAGGCCTATAAAATTTTCATCTTAAGAAAAGGATTTTTTCCTCGCAAAATGTGTTGAAAAACGTCGTATGAAACGCGTGAGCTTTGATAATTACATCCTTGGCTCTCTTATCACGCTCACCTGCGGCTCGCGTGATAATTCCGCCTCTGATGTAATTATCAACATACCTCACTTGTATCACAATGTACTATTATTGTATCTATAGTTGAAATTATTTGAAATGAACCCAACCAATATAATAACTCAAGTTCATTGCTTAAAAAAAGACTCGTTTCACATACATTCGATAAATCCCTTCTTAGTGGGAGGTTACCTTATATACAAAGCCTACTGTAAAAAAAAAGGTTTTAGGTTCAGTAGTAGTAACTAGAAGTTAGAGTTTGTTTTTTATTCCGACAAAAACATGTTGCCAATAGGGTTGTCTTGTTCTAACCAAACAGTATTTGTTCACCTTAATATAAACCACCCTCAGGGCAGAGGAATTTTTCATGGGTTTTAGTGGGTATGCTATTGCCTATTATATCTATGTATATCTTTCACGCAACACTTTCGCTGCCAGGATCCCGCCTAGCAAATCTCGTAAACTGGTACAGCATTACAATAATACAACTAAATATTTAATCGTATAGACGCACGTTTCCAGCTCAATGTTTAAAATGAGTTACCAATGTGCTTCCTTTTATACGAACAAATCCAGTTGAAGAAAGTGCTATGTCTAAATATAGCAAACAATTCGCGAAACGGCGCCCGCCGTGCCCGATTACATCAAAATTAGGGTGACGTCGCTGTCGTGACGTCGCTGTCGTGACGTCGTCCTTCCGCGAACGTTAACATTTTTTTGACTACTCCGATTTTTATTAGTCCGGTTTTTAAATGTATAATTACAGAATGAACCCTGGTAGTGTGAACCATTTATTCTACCATTGCGCGTGGTATCGTGGTATCGCTCGTTTTTTTTTTATTCCTTTTAATATTTTTCTTGATTATCTCTTGATCGGATCCAAACTAATATTATAAATGCGAAAGAGTGTCTGTCTGTCTGTCTGTTACCTCTTCACGCTTAAACCGCTGAACCGATTGAGATGAAATTTGGTATGGAGATAGTTTGAATCCCGGGAATGGACATAGGATAGTTTTTATCCCGGAAATCATGAGGGGGTGAAATGGGGGATGAAAGTTTGTATCGAGCTACGATATAAACGAGTTCCACGCGGACGGAGTCGCGGGCAGAAGCTAGTTGGACAATAAATATGTTAAGATACAATTCGGTAATTTATAACAATGTTAATAAACAACTGATTCATTCTCATCTGGTAGGCTCCATATTTTTTTTCCTTAATTTGTGAAAATAATAGTCGTTTAATAAAACATTAAAAACATAACGATTCGGAAATGACAATGAAAAACGGTTTGAGTGAGGTCGGCCCGGGAGGCAGAGAGAGCGATTCCGAGGCGCGCGACGGCGGCGGCGGCGGGAGGAGCGGGTGCCGCGCGGGGAAGGGGTAGCGAGGCAGCGAGGTGGGTCAAGCCTCCCCTTGTTGGGCCCTGCTGTGCCTAGATCACATCTATCGATTAATCCCGGGCGCAGCTATAAACAGTTAACGAGTGCAACTGTGGATATGCGATGGGGTAGCTCAAGTCTGGTCCAAAGTTGACCTATACATTTTCAATTCTACGCCTTCGCTCGGCAGTGTAACATTACCCGATGCATATTTAAAAGTTTAATTTATATTCTACTAGACAAACTATTAGGTATCAGGTGAAAGGGTGTGATGATGGGTCATTCTATTTTATACATTCTGTAAAATATTTCAAAATATGTAATGAATTCGTAGATATTTCTTGCCGCTTCTTTTAAAAGCTCTACATTTGTTATCTACCTGGTTACATTATTGATTACAAATCGTTGCAAAATTTGTCAGATTTAACTAATAAAAATTCAAATAAATAATGCCCGAATTACCACTGCAAGTCCGTAAACAAATGCCTCTCAACTCTTTCTTACTTTGTGTTTGCCCGCCGTAAGCAACTGTTTGATTAAATTGTTTTATGATTTTACATTTTATTTTATTGTGTCAATGATATTAACGATATGAGCATTTACGTATAAACCTGTATGCATTATGTATTAAAACTGCTTTCATGCCAGCTAAAATATACTCTTTGATAATAGGTAATCTAATCTCACAACCACTTTTTTTTACCAGGAGAGAACAACAAGTTTATTACAAATAACTTTTCGGCCTTAATTAAGACCTTATATTTCGTTTTTTTCTCGCATCGTATGGCTTACTTAAAATGCAATTTTTCTTTTTAATATTTTCTGTATTTGGTAAAGGTGCAAATGTAACTTCTCTAACCAGGCGACGAATAGTTACCAATTTTTCCATAGATCTCGGACTTTATCATATTGAGATATAGTTAATTGCGTTGAGAGAGAATTAATGTATTAATATTGCTTACTTTTTGTATTTCCAGCGTGTTTGATCTTGATCACATTTTTTTGTGTTTTGTTTAGATTCCCACCAGATGGTTTATTGACGTCGGAGCAAACTAAACATGATGTAGAGGCGAACCCGCATATAATTGCGCCGGACCCGTTTGCGTCAGACGATTGTTTAAATGACTTTTCGCCGTTTCATCAATTTCTTTTAAACAAGTAAGTACGCAGCATAGATACTTAACACATTCGGTGCCATTGCCACTGACACAAGGTTGGCGACATACCAACTGACATGCTTGCGTGATTTTTTGGAAAATGGTTTGTGCCGGAAATAAATTCCACGCACGCTTGCTTGCATGTTTTCGGTTGGCATAGCGTATGGCGTTAGTGAACCCGGGTGGCGCCGAGAGTGTTTAAACTATTTGAAGGCCGCGTTTACGCACAGGCTTAACGTACACGCCGCGTAGGCTGTCAGGCGACTATGGCAGGCTGCGGAGACGGGAAACGCCATAGTCGCCTGACAGTACGCACCGCATGTCGCGCGACATTATACCCGTGCTAAAACGCGGCCTTAATGTTAATGGGACCAACTAAGAATATAACTTACTGCAAAATTTTCATGACGCATGACATGACGTGACGACGATTTGGCATGACGTTAAATCTTAAATTAAAACGTTGTCGCAATTAGTCCGAAGCGGATCTTATGAGGGGTGTTCAATAAGTAATGAATGAGAATGACATATAAACTCTTCAATAATTAAATAAAAGAGTTCTGGCAGGCATGGCCCATTTAATTCTCTAATAAATAAGTTAAAAGATATTTGCGTCCTTATCATTCTCATTACTTATTGAACACCCCTCGTATATTCGTTTGATCGAGAATTAATATATCGTTCTAAAGAAAACGGTAGTGCCGACCTTAGTGCGGGTGGCGCTCAAGCATTTCGGCGTAATAATAGGGTAAGCGCTGATCACACTAAGGTCGCTTTTCTTTGGGAATCACATAAACAAAACACATTACACTCCTTTTCGTTGGACAGTCGTGTAAAAATGATGTTCTCTTTATTAAGTTCCCTACCTATGGCATTGGTCTATAAATCTATTGATGTCTTATAAATGTCTGTCATATAAATGATGCCTAACCGATTTGTTATGATTAGAAACTTAAAAATAAAATAAAAATGTTGACAACCCTAATTCTATCTACGTAATATTAACATTTTAGTTTGACACAGGTCACTTCTTCTATTTTCAGGCTATGTTCAAAAATGCATCCATGCCTTTATAATACGAGTATAACACATGCTGCAGTCCGAGTTCATGTCTGCCGATGCGCCTTCGATAGTATGAAGTCTTTCTCACTTCCCTGCAAATCTTTTAGGGAGCGACCACACCGGTGCTTAACGCTGCGTATAGGCGTTAACGTGCCGTATGCGTCACGTATTCTTCATACATTTTGCTACGTTTTACGGTGCGTTAGCGTATTTTGAGCAGCGGTGTGGTCGCACCTTTACGCGGCCGTCAGCCGCTGTCTCATTTCTCCTTCGGTATCACATTCATTTTCGTACACCATGTCTTTTACCGTTCTTGACGAAATACCGCAGCACCCTTCTATTTGAACACTCAATCGAATAAATGGGTGTCCTGAGACGTTCGTACTTAAAGGACAATTGTTGGCAATACGGTCAAGAGCACGTAATATAGTCTTATGCCCTGCAGGTCGCGGTGGAGGATATCTGTACTGGAGTAAAGCTTTAGAATTATTATAATTACATTCCGCGTATAACAGGTGTAATTAATTTAGACATAAGATGACAATGAAAGTGATAGGATAGTAATCAATCACGAGGGTCAAACGTTAATAGAAAAAAATATGCAGTTTAATTGAATAAAAGTATTTTTATTGCTTTTCAAAGTATCCTCCTTTATATTTTATGCACTTTTCCATGCATAATAACCCAGCCGTTAAAACACTTCTTGAACGCTGAAGTAGGGGTCGACAAAATGGCCATTTTAAAAGCATCCACTGCTTCTGCCGGTGTCTGAAACCGCTGACCACGCAACCTATACTTGATTTTGGGGAATGTAAAAAAGTCGTTGGGACTTAGGTCGGGGCTGTATGGAGGATGGTCCGGTAGTACCTTTTCACCTTCCAGATACTCATATTTGTTCTCCGAGCGCTGCTCACAGCAGCCCTAAGGCTGGCATTAACGTGGTGAAGGATGATACGTCGACTAGGGTTTTTTTTCTAAGTTCAGCAAAGACACTCGGCAAACAAATACTTGTATACCGATCGGCATTGACCGTTCTACGATCTTTAAGAGGAATAGTAGTCCCGTGACCATAAATTCAACCCCATTTTTTAACCCCTTATGTTTATATTTTTTATAGCACTGACACAGGGTTGCGTTACAATTGTAGAGTTTTGTTGTTAACGTTAACATACGCGTATTTTCAAAATGGCTCTCCGTGAAAGTAGCAGCGACGATATTGATAGTAACAGTGATTTTGATGACTTCGCATATAAAAGAAGATTCAAAGAAAGATTATTTTTTCTTTTGATCTTATTATGCATTTTGCATTTAAAGAAAAATTCCGTGTTAGTAAAATCACTGTAATATTTAAGAAATAGAATCGGTGTACGTATTGAACATCAAACTACGAAAAACAAAGCTTTG
This sequence comes from Epinotia bilunana, assembly GCA_947049275.1. Classification (NCBI taxonomy): domain Eukaryota; kingdom Metazoa; phylum Arthropoda; class Insecta; order Lepidoptera; family Tortricidae; genus Epinotia; species Epinotia bilunana. The sequence goes on along the minus strand of OX346252.1, from coordinate 30,792,500 downwards.
ACGACTTCCCGACAAATTCTTTGTACACTGCATTGGATGGGTTCGGGGTCCCAATATCACGTTAGCGGAGATAATCACAGAGTATCATAGGCTATCATTCATCGCTGTATCAAATGTGTTACCACTGCAATTATCAACAAAATGTTTGGGAGTGAAGTACGGTGGGCGGACAATCCAAATGCTATTCCGCATTTATATAAGGATATTGGAAACATTCCAAGTGGAGTTGGTGGATTCGTTGATGGGTCATTAATACCCATCGATTCACCCCGGCATCGGCAAAATGAGTACATGTACTAGGGGTGTTCAATAAGTAATGAGAATGACATATAAACTCATAAGTATAGAAATAAAAAAGTTCTGTCAGGCATAGCCCATTTCATTCTTATGATAAATAAAAAATAAATAAGTTAAAGGATATTTGCGTCCTTCTCATTCTCATTACTTATTGAACTGAACACCCCTCGTGTATATTCGTTTGATCGAGAATTAATATATCATTCTAAAGAAAACGGTAGTGCCGACCTTAGTGCGGGTGTTTTTTTTTAAACCGTTCACATTTAATTCGTTCTGCCGGCACAAATTGGCAAAAATTGAAAAAAATTAAATTCGTGCTGTAATTATTTTTACTACAGAGCAGGTTAATTTAGATTTGCAAGAAATATTAGGGGTTCACGCTCCTTCTTATTCTACGGGTGCGCGGTGGTGTGTTTGCTGAGTTTAAAAGAGAAAGAACGAGCACCAATGACGACCCACGGTCAGGGCGACCGAACACAGCAGTAACCGAACAAGTGATAAAAAAATCGAGAAAATAATTTTAACGTACCTTCGTGTTACTGTTCGTTTTATAGCCGAGGATGGCTGTGCGTTGATGATCAGACAGCACTTCCTCTTTTATATATATAGAATATAGATAGATTACAATAATTAGATAGTTAATAGTTATCCATTTGTTATCGAATTTTAACACGAGGAAACTAACCTATACGACACGAGTCGGAAATCATGTTTACGCGTGTTTATAATTCAACGTTTTACTATGAACTGTGCGAGGAAATAACAAAATCAATATTGAAATGTCTGTTTAAAATAGGTTTAAAAAAAAATTACCTAGGTGGTCAGGTACTTAATATCTGTGGCTGCATTTAACTCTCCTCCCCATCGTTTGCTGTCAAGCTATTCACTTAAAACCATAGTTTATGATTTTGAAACGCAATTAATTTTTATGAAATATTCCCGTTGTGTTCTTCATAATGGGCTTCGAAGTTTCACGTTTCGGTCCCAGCGAGACGAGAGATTCGTAATGGCATTGCATACAAAATTGGAGGCCTAGGCCTGCAAGATGGTCTTTTTAGTGTTCCGTACCAAAATTGGTCCAACAGAACGCTTATGCGATCACTCGGAGGCTGTCCGTCTGTTCCAGCCAGTTTTCTCGAAGACCGTTTGACATAGGAAGCTGAAATTTCTATATCTTGGCTGTAAAGTATAGACCCGTCAATATCATCATAAATTCATTCGGCGTGAAAGTGTATGCGGCGACCGGGATGTGCCCAACAAAGCTATACTTTTTTACATGTAATGTTTTTGGTGCGATCTCATTCCTTTTTGTAAGGTAATTTTTAAAGAAGTGAATGGGAAAACCCATACAAACTTCCATCCCCTAATTTAAAGAGTGGGGGACGATTTACTAAAAATCCTGGAATACGTATTTTATTATTTATAACAAGGAGTTCCTATATAAATTTTAAGACCCCTAGCATCAAAATTTGCGGAAGTCTCATACAAAGTTCCATCCCCTACTTTAAGGGGTTGGAGGGTAAAGTTCCATTTTTTTGAATTATTTTGTCGAGTGTGTACTAATACTAGCTTACATACCAAATTTCAGCTTTCTAGGACTTCAGGAAGTACCCTAGAGGTTTTGATGATCAACATCAGTCAGTGAGTTAGGGACGAAATCGGCGTTTTTTAGATATCAAGAAAATCTTAAGTATAAGAGCTATGTTACTGAAACTTTATATGTTTAATAAGTTCACTATTGACATCATATCCCGAGAATTTTGTTTATCTGGTATAATCCAAACCCAAGTTACGAGGGTTCAAAAAAACGACGAACCGCTTCCAGAAAAGGTAGGTAGTGCCCTTGCGTTGCGCTTCGCTTGGCTCGTCTTGGCGGGGGCACGGTAGTATATAGAAATAGAATAGGGCAGATAGATATAGAAATTTGTGGCCTAATTACATAAATAAAGTCAAAAAGGTGTAAACCCCAATAAAGGGGGCAGTTTGAGGGGGTAATAAAGGGTTTTTTGATTGTAAGGAACGTGTGGGGTATCATTCGAAAGCTCGTAAAATTTTGAGACGGTATCCACATTTTGAGTTCTTTTTAGTGTTCCGTACCAAAATTGGTCCAACGGAACACTTATGCGATCACTCGGAGGCTGTCCGTCTGTCCGTCTGTCACAGTCAGTTTTACGATAGCTCTTACTAGTGTAAAATATGACCGAAGTAACTTTTTTCATACACTGCTGTCCCCAGCTCTATTTCAAAAACTATAGCCAACTAAGACTTGGAAATACACATGCATAACGGAAATTGTGTGTAGACGGCGGGAAAACTATGAACATGACGCTTGGTTTAATAGTTTAAATTATATTTACAAATTAAAGTGAATAAAATCGGTATAGCGTCTCATTTTACGCTGGTTCTTCAGTATAGCCGTGCCTGGTGACGTACATTGCACTACGCAGTCTGATAAATTAATATTGATATAATGAAAACACAGCATTGTATTTCGTGTTGTTTCCTGTTTCCGATTTGTTCCGTCCGAAACCGAAAAATACCTGAGGCTCTAGTATAAGTTTTGCCAAAGCAACACTTTGCAATCGCGTTTGCGTTTTACCCTCAATTTGTATGGGAGTTGACAGCTAAACGCAAACGCGGTAGTGACGTTTTGTTTCGGTAAAACTTATACTAGAGCCTAGGATGTCAAGTAATTAGACAACGCAGGTAGACAACGCAGGTCTGGTGTTTTCAACAATTACCCATGATCCAGTTAAAGTCTGATCTTCGATTCGGATTAGTTGTTGCGGATCTGGGAGTAAATATACAGGGTGGCTCATTCAGAGCGGTCAGTATGGGAAAGTCGGAGACTATAAGATATACGAAGATCTGTTCTTAGGAAGCATGTCATCGATTTTAATAACAAGAAAAACTACATAAATACATTTAAAAAAAACTTGCAGTCAGCTCGGGAATCGAACCCGGTCGTTTTGAAAAAAAAACTAACACTATTTCTATTTAGATATCGATTGTGTAGGTCTTAAGCAGTAAATGTTTCTATGGAACATGATGTCTAAAATGAATAAAAGGCATTGTTTTCACATACTTTAATTTATTTTAGTAGGTGTTCGAAGTGACCACCATTACAATATTCAACAAGTTCAGGCATGTAAACTTGTCTCTATGGTTGTTTGTACCTCTTTGCTGCACGTCTAGCACACGACGGCCGCGACATACTCTCGATTTTTATTGCACTATACCTCTTCTTCTAAGTGTTCTAATAAGAGAGAGACGGATAGTGCGAGAAAAATCGAGAGAGCTCGCGCGCCGTCGCGTGCTAGCCGTGCAGGGCGAAAGCTGTCAGCGCTTTGCGCACCGCTAAGGCGCAGAACTAACAAAAAGCTCGGTAAACCCGATGCGCCGAGCCGGCGTCATACCGGCTGACGGGTGCGAATCGTTATATGGATGGGTGGATGCGTTATTTCCACAAAACAAAAACTTGAAATAATGCATAAATTTTAAGGGAAACATGGAAAAGTGACAAAAAAAAATAGTATTATTTTGTTTTACCGCTGCTCTTTGCGAGAAAAGGGTCACAGGCGCCAAAAATCATACATTGACGATACTACCTGATTATGTCCTTATTGGGTTTTTTAATTCCACGCAGGCCACCTGCGTGTTATCAGTAGCAGGATGATGATTTATGTGTAGTTTATAAAAATAAATAACACGAACCTTTGGGCAACTAAATAAGAAATAAATATTTGTGAACAATCTTCACATATCAACCTAGTCCCAAACTAAGCAAAGCTTGTACTATGGGTACTTAGTACAAGTTTAAGTGTAATTTAAATGCGAAAGTTTGGATGTTTAGATGTTTGGATGGATGTTACTCAATCAAGCTTAAAAAAAAGGCTCAACCGATTTGGATGAAATTTTGCACGAAGTTGTTTTATAGCCTGGATTAAAATATAGGATAGTTTTTATCCCGGGGGCACGCAGACGAAGTCGAATTATTTTGTTGGGGTCCCGTACCCGAAGAAGAGTGACAATCGAAACCCTATTACTAAGCCTCCGTTTTCCGTCTGTCCGTCTGTCTGTCACATTGCTGTATAGTATGTACCGTTATACGTAGACACTTGAATTTTTTACAGAATGTGTATTTTTGTGGCCGCTATAAGAACAAATAATAAAAACAAAATTAAATTAAAAATTAAAGGCCCCCATCCAGAAACGTGCTTTTTGTGTGTTTATGCTCGATTCAAATAATGGCAATAGGTAGACGCTTGATATGTTCATATAATGCGTATTTATATTGCCGCTTTTACAACAAGTATATTTTTTATAAATTACATTCCAATTTCAAGGGCGACCCCCATACAAGAAAGGTACGAACCCCTTCGTGTGCGAATCAGACTCGCACTTAACCGGTTTTATTTATGGATTTGCTTTACCGCTTTAGTTAGGTTAAGGGGACGACTTAGGTTGGCAATCTGTGTCCAGTTTTGTCAGAATTTTCCAGCCAATGGTCTATTAAACCACTAGGTCCTCAGTAGGTCCATTGAATATTATTTGGCATGATCGATCTAATGAGATAAATAATGATCTTTTTTATTTATTTTCTTTTTGATCTTTTAAAAAACATGATTTTTTATATTATTATTAATTAGGTAATATATACACGATGATTAAATAACTAAGGTCATATCAGCAGTCGTAATCCAAAACTTGAGTATACATCCTTATTATTCTCGTATAAAAATAAAGTTGACTCTTACGGCCTAACAGTCATATTGCTAAATTCAGGTCGTATTGTCACTCCTAGACCAAAAACGGTGCATACGCCCCTATTATCCCGCGTTGAGATTGAAGAGGGCTCATTCGACCTAACTTTGATTCTCTCTGAAAAACAAGTGTATCTCATACACCGATCGTAATTTTACCATAGTTGTCTCTTGTAGTTTTACGACCGACATTAATTTAAGTATTATTAACGTCTTATGAGCGAAACGGAAAGTCTGAAAGTGTTTTCCCATTCATTTAGTCGTTATTATTGTGTTGACAATTAAGTCCCCAGTAAGCTCGGCCGAATTTCACCTTCCCATACAAACGTAGTTACGCTCTCATTTAAAAACTACGTGTTGGATTGTAACGAAACTTTGCATGTACAATGACATGAGGTATATCTTTGTCTGAAACTAGTTTATATGGCTCCAGTTTATAAAACAACCGAAATACAGCACAAACAATTTTTGTATGAAAAACTTAAATTCACTGTTTTTTTTTACTATGGTACCTGAAGCTACATAAACTAATTTCAGACATAGATATACCTCATATACACTCCATTTTGTAAAAGAAAAGCTTTTCTTGACCTTTACACTGAAACGATTTTACATACTTTGCGAATACCTTTCTGGCGATTAATATACACCCCATTTTGTCAAAAAAGACGCTTTTCGTGACCTGTAACGCCCTAACAATTTTACAGACACTGCGAATTAGGGGTCGTATAAACCTTATTTTTTATTTTTTAGGGCGTATAATGATCCTATTTTCTTTATTTATTGGTTTATCCTAAATATTATAAAACCAATATTTTTATCTTCAAAATCTAAGATTTTGAGCCAAAAATCAACTTTGTAAGTCTTAAAATAAAAAAGCTATGAAGTATTTTCTCAAAAAATTTTAGTTTTTTGCCTCTGAAAAGTGGTGTTTTGGCGGTTACGCCCTTTGAGTCTAAAGGTATCGATATATGTGTACGTATAGGTACATTTTTTTTCTAGCGGCCTTTCGATAGCAGTAATAAACTCTTTTGTGTACCTCTTGTGAAACTCTAAACCAATTGCAATTAACAAAACACTTTTCGGTTTCATTTGTACCTGAGATTTTTACAAAGTTTCTACGACAATCATGAATCAAATTGACTATTTTATATGAAAAACTAGTCTGGCCAGTAATTGTTTTGTATGTTAAAAGTCAGTATATTATGTTATCTTTGTTGTTATAGAAAACACAATATACAGAGTAATTAAAGGAATTATGCTGTTTTTCGGGGACTATTTAATTACACACAAACAAATAATTTACACCTGAAAACTACAGAATATTAACAGAAATTTTACATTTGAACCTTACAGAAACAAATGAAAGTTTCACTTTTGTAACTGACAAGCTGCCCATCACTAGTCTGGACCCATTTCTAACTGCCAATATAAAAAAAATATCTAAGGAGAAAATACAATCCCATAAAAATAATTTCATGTAAAAAAGAGGCAGTCTGGAAAGTCTTCCACCGTAAAAAGTTGTGAGATATTTCGTAGAACCAAGTCTCAAGCATTCAGTAGATTGTCACAGAAAAAACAGACACAGGGGATAATGTTTATAACAAGTATATAAACTATAACAGCGTTGTTTATATTTTTCAGGAGCAAAGAAGAAACCACGATGAACCCGGGGGCAGATGAACTATCGTCTGGGTTAAATGGAAGGCTCAGGCCCAGGAAGTCGAACATTCCCAGTCCGCAATCTACCAAACTTGTCCGGAAATCTGAAGGAAAGCCTGGCCAAGATAAGGCTAAGCGAACTAGTGCCGCAACCAAAACGCCGCCAAATAAAACGGATGATCTCGCAACAAAGTCTGATTCTACCTTTCTTTGTCCATATTGTGACAAAAAATTTGCTTCTAAACAAACCTTATCTAAACATGTGCGAAGAATGCATGGGGCTATGGGGGCTAGTTCCAAACAGGACAGCTTCATTACCTGCCTGTTCTGTAGCCATTACGAAGCCGAAGCCAACGAAATTATTCGCCACATGGTGGATACTCATTCCCAACAGTACTTCGCTTGTCTGAACTGTCATACACGGTTTTCTTCTTTGAGTGCACTCGCTGAACATAAAATCAAGTCATGCGAAACAAAGCTACCTTACCGCAGCAGGCTTCGTCAAAAAGTGTCGATGAGCTATATGAAAGAAACGAATAAAGATGATTATGGAAATGAGAGTAAAAATTTCTCAGATGGACACAGCTTTAATGGAGTCGTGATTTCTTGTGAACTGAAACCGTCACAAGTAAACGATGGTGCTGACATTGAAGATAATATAACAACGAATTTAATTTTGCCACCTAGTAAGAGTCTGGGAAGTAACACGGTAATCGAGAAGAGCGCTGTAATTGTGTTAGATGACATCCAGTGGAATAAGCGAATCCCTCCTAACTTCTCTTTTCACAACACCGACGCTGACCAGATTCTATCGCGACTGGGGGTCGTGCACCGCTCGCCTAGAACCGGAGAGTCTACCAAGAAGGATTGGAAAAATTTAGATGAGACAACACAAAAGTTCGAAAAGTGTTTTGACACTAGTTTCTACTCTAAAGTGGCAAGTAATGTCCAGGAAAATTTAACCAAATTTTTGGATGGATCTTTCAATTTCAATCCTGACCCAGACAGCACTATTAAAACAAGAAGGGCGAAAAATAGCGTCGTTATAAACACTGCGGAGGGGTTTCCCATACTTCTCGCAAGCGAACAGTATTCACGTAACGCTTTCGATCGTTACATGCCTCGGGCCATCGCTCCGAAGCACAAGTGGAAATGGGACAACTTAGAAAGTGAGAAGAGTCCTTTAAATGCTGACCAAATAAAACGCGATTCTCACACGAATAATTGCATTATATCGTTGGTCTCCAGTTTAGATATTTGGACACAACTGCGTATGAGGCGTAAATTTGAAGATAAGTTTGGCTGTCCACCGCTCGAAAAAAAGACTGAAAAGCAAACAATAATAAGTAACGAGCTGAAAGATATACTAGAGAGCAGGGAGCTTCCAACTCCGTCGTCGCAAGTGATGAAGGTGACTAAAAATAGTGCAGAGAACACCGGGCGCAACGAGTTCCCCTCGTGTCTGGGGCTCGCGCCGTCCACGTCTAGCTACGAGCTGCAGCCAGCCGTGCTGAGCGGCGAGTGGGTGCGTCCGCGCTGCTACGTGTGCTGCGCGTGCGGCGCGCAGAGCGGTGACTCGCGCGCCGTCTCCACGCACATCTCCACGCACCATCCCAACGCCCAAGTGCAGCACTACGAAATTGTTGGGGAACAGCTTTTGAATGCAGACATTCTGAAGCATTTGTACGTGCCCCCTAGTCAAATGTGTAATCGAACGCGTCCGCCTCGAGGGTTCAGAGAATGCACTAAGTGTAGGAAGTCCATTACGCTTGATGATCTACACCAACACATGCTGGACTGTGCAGGAGATACTCCAGCCGTGCGAAGGAAGTGCCGATATCGGCCATTTGGTGTACGTAGACGCCGTACTCGCCTGCCGGATAATACCATACGCAAAAAGATACGAAAGGACATTCGAAGAACAAGGGCGAAAGCCTTAATGAGGCCTCGTCCCATTAGAACCGAAGTTGGAGACGGTAAGTTATTTATATTACACTAGGGGTAGTGTTTGCCCCACGAAATCCCGTATCAAATTCCATTCACAATTTCATCCCTTTTTTCGGGATATGTCCTATATTTTAATCCAGGTTGTAAACTACCTCTATGTCAAAGGGTCTGGCCGGAATGCCATAGTAAAATCGCCTCTGGCTGCATATGAAATATTTATATGAACGTTTATTTGGCTTCTTGTTAGTAGGTTTGCGGGAAAATGAAGAAATCTAAATTCAGTTTTTTTTTGCCAATCTTTTTTGCATAGTTAAGGTAGATGTCGCAGTAATAATGTAATTATGCAGGGTGTTGGGTAGACATGTGAAAAGACTTGTAGAATTATTTATTTTGCGCCTTTTATTAAGCGCAGCCGATGCTTGAACGTACGTTGCTATTTGCCCATTTTTGGATTAATTATCATGTTTTATCCTGTGCTGACTTATTTTAACGGTGAAAACTCAAGCGGTGGGACACAAATTGGAATGCTTTGGAGTTTTCAACTATCTGTTACTGAAATATTAACAGCCGTAGTGTTATTTTTGGTGTATGTTAAATAGCGAAATTCTTAATTGTGGTTTTTTGGGTTTCAGCGGAAACGATAAGAAAAATGATAGCAGACTTGCCCGCTAAGCGCCACCGGGTACTCGTAAATCCAACCAACCCATCATTACGGCCTCGCATTAAACAAAGGCCCAAAATGTTGATGAAGAGACGCCCGTCTGATGATCGCACCAAACGGATGAAACGAAACAAAGAGAGTAACGAAACCCGATCTAGGCAAGATTCACCTTCTAATGACGCCATGTCGGTTAAAAGCGACGAAGACAACAAACCTTTAAAACCCAAAGTCCGACGTGTGCCGACCAAGACTCCGCGGCGCACCGAATCCGATAAAAGAAAAACTACAGTGCTTACCAGAGCAAAACGACCTAACCGCCAAATAAAAGAAGTAGAAAAAATCGATAACAATAAAAATGTTACCAATTCTGGTCCTAAAAACGTAATAACTGAGAATATATCTATTGAAAATTCACCAAAGAAGATTGATGTTAATGCTGAGGATTTTAAAGCAAAAGACCATGCCGGTCAAGGTCAAGGCAACTCAAGTAACCGCGGTGGGCGTCCAGGGTGCAGTGGTCAAAATGGCAACTCAGAAAACCGTTGTGCCCCAGCTCAAAATGTTCCTCTGAAACATTCAATAGCTCGCCTGACGGCTGATTCTGAAAAACATGATAAGTCTGTGCAATTTCACCATCTCTTTCTAGTCCAGCAAGAATGTAACAATGCCAATCAAAATGTCCAGGCCGGACAGCAGCTTCTATTTGAAAACGAAGCGGCAGTCCTCACGCTCGACAAACCCCCTTTACACTACAGCACTAAAGGGTCCCTTGATGCTTTGCAAAAGAGTAAATTGAACAAACCCCGAAAAGGACTTAATGCTTGCATTGCAATGCTGAAAAACAAATTAGTCGAGCCTACTGCCGAAACAGCTATACCTGCAGGGCACGTTTCGGTGCAATGTGGTGACGACGAACCTTTGTATGCAAAACCTGATATTGCGATGGGAACTTATGGAACTTACGTCGAAATTATGACTAAACCCGAAAACCTACACGAAGGTAGTCAAAATAGTGTTTCATTGGAAACAGAGACCCGGCAATCGTCTAACCGGGATAAAACCAACGTAAATACCCCTGTTAAAGATAAAAGTCAGACAATTTCCCCGAGTTTCAAAGCACAAAAAAATAAAGGAGCGAAACGTGAGTCGAGGCGTCGGAAATCGCAGGTCCGTGATGATAAAACAGTTGGTATACCTTTCCAACCTCATCTACCAACACAAGCTAATGCGTCAAGAGTGGTACCTACTCCTGTATCAGTTTCTCCAACAGATATACCCATGGAAGTCAAAGGATCATTCCAGAAAAAAACCAAACAGGTAAATGTTGAAAGTGATAAAAATAAGCGGCAAACCAAAGTTACAGACATATCTAAAAATATACAACACACGAAACTGAATGTGGTACAACATTCGACTAGGCAATTATCCCCAGATAAACCGTATGAGATTTCAAAAAATCAAACATCTGTCGAAAATCAAATAATACAACACCAAATAGAACATACCAAGCAGAGTATGGCTAATCATCAAGCCCCCACGAACGAGAACATACTAACTATGAAGGAACCGGGCAATGTATATTATCTACAACAGCAGACCGATTATCATTCCGATACTGAATACAATCGTAAAGTGAGCATTGAAAATTTCCCTAGCCCAGATATTACTAAAGTCCCCATAAATAATCGGCCAGCACACGCGAGTACACACGTTGAGTCCATAGTCTCGATTCCACTTGATTTATCAGGAAAAATGACCAACGTCGATACCTCACAAGATTTATTAAACCCTCAAAATACGTATTTACGTGGTAATTCATATGACAATTACGAAACTTTGGATCTATCCAACAAGAGCCAAGACTTATTATATAGAGGGGAAACAGCTTCTACACTCAATGATGAAATTGTGGATTTGAGCATAAAAACATCACAATTAAAATCGGTCGACGTTTCAGGAAAAGATGATGTGACAGATTTGTCCATTAAAAGTTGTGCTAGTCTCGATGTGCCAACAGATCTCACAGTTAAGAAAAAAACGGCTATTTCTACTAAACAGCTTGTGCCAGATGTTCCCGAAATTCGAGAACCACCGCCGAAACGAGAGGAAAGCAATTTAAATAAAACGCCCAGTATTCAAATCGAAAATCAAATCAGCCAGCTATTATCTCCAGATGCTAGTAATAAAGACAGCAAGTTAAAAGTTAGCAGCATAAGTGAAAATTTAGGAACAGAGAATATAGATGTAACTGATAAAGTTATAAAGGGTAATGAAAGTAATAAGCCAGCATCAAAATCAGAAAAAACTGTGACTACTCTTACAGAAACCTCATCACAGAAAATTATCGAAAATCTACCCGCTGATTTGTCATGTCAAGAAAGAACTGAAGACAAGTTAAAAGAATTATCACCAAAATGCTCTCTTCCGCTATCTCTTGGTAAAACCGAAAATGAAGCGCATAAGAATCAAGAGAAGGCATGTCGAATGCACTCAAGAACGTGTGATAAGACGTCTGTACAAATACAAAAACCTGTCTATGATCCCACGTTCAAGATACCGCAATATAAGATAAGGGCTGCATCATCATTTGATAACCCATCCAGCATGGACTCATCTGCAAATACAAGTTCACTTGATAATACGACGTCAACTTTAACGTTTCCTCTGACTCCCAACTACTCTGAGACAGCTCAGAATTTTACCCAAATCGTGTCTGCTTCTAAACCAGAGGGAAAAACTTGTGTGGATATACAAGATCAATCACAATTTGCTTATGCTACTGTGCCAATGAATGCGCCTAGTTCAAATCCAGGAAGTATATATCCTATGAAGAACTGTGGGGTAACATCGCATTTAAGTAAATTCGAAAGCACCACGCCCGTGTATTCACTAGCTAAAGCATGTATATCCGTCACTAAAATTGAATCGTCAAATTCGACAACATTGTCAAATGCTCTGTTGAGTATCCCTGGAAGCACAATAGCAAATACGACGCCAGTTTATACATTAGCGGGAACTACTATTGGCTTGCAGGCAAATTATGCTCACTTTGTGTCTGCGCTTCCGTCCAAAACAACAGCCCAGAAAAATAACGAACAAATCATTCCAGGTACTAGCAGTCAAAGTAAGACACAGTATGAAAAAGAATTGGATGTCCATAAAGACAAAGTCAATAACCCCAATTTATTGACAAATGTTGACCAAGACCCTGAAACTGCTAGGAAAATTGCCCTTTTACCTAAAGAACTCGTTGACGTTTTGGGTAACATGCCTGTGGACCACAGAAACAAATTACTAAACATTTTGCCTCAGTACGTGTCAACACCATTGCCCGATACGGGATCGAAACCCGAACTTTCTAGTGAGTCGGAATCTACTGTCCAACTGACGACACCACCAGAGCCCAAAGAAAACAAAATATCTACAGCGAAGAGTAAGCAAGAACCGGAATCTAAAATTACCTCGCCGCTTTTGATTGCACAACAAGAAAATGAACAGACATGTTTATCTGATACAGGAGTGACACATGTCGAAACAAGGCATAATTTAGCTCATCCTTTAAGTTTGCCTCTTAATCGTTCGAGTAATCCAGATGACAGCGCTGGTGAATCATACACAATTCAAACGCAACAAATATTAAAAAATGAACAGCAAACGGAATTCATTAAGATAAAGTCGGACGTAAGTTCCGAAGAATCCTTTGCCACTTTGACTACTAATACATTATCTGTAAGCCATGATGTATCGATGGATAAGGTTATAGATTTGACGGACGATGAAACTGTGCCCCGCACTGAAATACTTAATGAGCCAGTAATAGAAATGCCCCCACAGATATCCTTACTTGTACAGCCGAAACGTAGCAATAACGAGCAGACCGCTAGCTTAAGAGCAGTTCGGATCAAAGCTCCATCCGCAAGACAGAGGTCAATTGACAGTCAATTGGCTAAATATAGTTCTATGGTAACAACAAATAAAATTATTAATAATGAGCAAGACAACGAAGTTGTGAAATCATTGCATATTAATGTCTCGTTGAATACTGACATTTCTCTCGCCATTCAACAAGCAGAAGTAAGCAGCACTCAGCATAGTAACAAAAATGTTTCTGCAGGATGCAAGTTTCCTTCTGTGACTTCACCAATTATACAAGAATCAAATTTAGACGAAACAAATAGACGACTGTCAACTCCGTCTAAAAATGAAAGTACGGCAGTTGATGTCATACAAAATAAGTCGGTTGTTAAAACGACTTTAGTTACATCATCAGAAGTGAACAATGACATCAATAAGGACACTCCTCAAGCAATTACTAAAGAGCGCAGTTCGTCGAGCTGTGATCTTTCAAATACTAAATACTTACGCATGAAACGCGATGTATCTTCCGGAGAGAAGGAGTTGACCAAGGATAGTCCTACAGCAATTAAGTTATCGAGTTCAGGAACAGGGTTCGATATTTCTGAATCATTTGGACCACCCACTCAATGTTCTACACCGAAATCTAAAGTTGTTGAAAACGAAACAGAATGCCCACAAACTTCACCAGATGGCCAGTCAACACTTACGCGCGAAGATCAAGAGGACTCGGATGATGACTTGTCTTTGGCAGTAATATGTAAACAAAAACGAGAAAGTCTCCTTAAAAAAGATCGAATTGACGACGTAAATGAATCTAAGAAAGAAGCTGATCCCGCAATTAAGAAAAAAGACAAGAAGAATAAGAAAAACGTGGAAAATATGAATGTGCCAAACGTGTCGTCAGTGAGTAATAATAATACCGTGACAGAAATTCTATTGGAAAAAGAGAAACAGATAAGTGTACCAGGTATGGAGAATTATGAACAGCCAAAATCTCCAACTAGCGATGAAAACATGAAACAGAAAAATCGCAAACTTCGACGTAAAAATGTTGCTAATAATACGCAATCCCATTCTAGTGTAGCACCAAAGATTGTTCTCAATAGCGTGACGGCCGACACAAGTAAAGAAGATGAAGTTCGTGTAAAAGACGACGTGAGTTTTAACACTATCCTTAAAGATGATAATAAACAATCGATTGGTACATCACGAAAACGTACTAGAGTTAATGATGAGATTACAATAACTGAGATTATGAAAGGACACTCTTTAGAAAAAAATATTGAGCAGACAAAATCTAAAGCATCACCTTTAGGACAGAAAAGTAAAAAAAAGAAAAGGGCCCCGTTTGCACACACCGAGAGTATTAATATTGAAACTCGTCAGACATCCCTCAATCTTGGTGCAAAAAATAATGCCATAAACATAATCAGCAGTAACACGATAAATATACTTACGGATCAAGACCCGGTAGTACAGGATCCAGCAAATACAAAAGAACTTCGTTCAGAAGATGAAGTCAAATCCATTATCGATGACTGTTCGCAATTAAGTGGACTAAATAATACTGAGAATGTTACCTTGCCAACCATTAATGTACCTTTGACATCATGCTCTAGTCTTGACGAAGCTAACATAACTCCTTTACGGCGCAGTAAACGGGTAAGATCACGTGACAACTCTGTTGCTGGGGAAGAATTCCATGTAGATACATTGCAAGAAAATAGAACTCCATTGACAAAAAAACAACTGATTTTTTCCAAATTATTACTAGATGAGGAAAATAATATTAAAAATCCCGATGGTGACACCGTTGATCATTTAAGACAAACTCCAGTGCCAGAAATTGTACAAGATGATGTCATTCTAGAACCTATTGCTGACGGAAATATTATCAAAGAGAGGAATAAGTCCATTAAGCGTAAAAAATCAGGTCATTTAAAACGCAAATGTAAGAAGAAAAAATCTCCGAGCACACAAATTAGTTTGCACGATCAGGAAAAATGTAGTGTAATAACATCTCAAGAAAAACAAATGCCAGCTGATGCTAACGAGCAGTCTTCTGGTGACCCGGATATCTGCGTTCCGTTCATATCCGATTCTGTACAACCAGCAGCCGACTCCAAAAGCATTCAACCAGATGAAAGAGACTTAAATGAGTCAGTTGAAAAACGTAAAAGCGGCGATGTTCAACTTACACAAAGTTCAAAACCTAAAAAGTTAAAACTAAATACCCCTGAATATAATTCCGATATGCGGAACACTGCAGATGAGGGCGATAAAAAACTCGAGAAAGACATGGTAAGTACCACAAGTGTTGCAAATACCGCTTTAGAATGTAACACTGGTAGCGAGAAAAAAGTGTTAGAAGATCATAACAATACTTCCAAAACATGCCCAGACGGCGAACAACATATAGACTCTAAAATTAATGAAAATGATTTGCGTATAAAAACATGCTACAACATGCCGGCCGGAAGGCGTACACGATCAAAGTCAGCTGTTATTAAGTCTGCGGTTTATGATCCATATGACATTGATATGGATGACATGATCGAACACGCTGAGCCACTACGGCAACGTAAAACAAGTTTAGGATATAGATCACCAGTGAATATTGTGAAACAATCAAGTTGTTCCAAAGAAGCTAAAAACGTAGCTTTTAATCAACAAGATAATAAAAAGAAATCACAGAACGAGGTTACGCCTATTAACCGTAAGTCGGAATCTTTCTCAAACTATGACAATAGTGACTCTGACGACTCATCTAAAAGTGACATACCTTTGAAAAAATATGTGCAAGACAAGGAAAAGAAAATCAATGATTTAGACGAATCCGTATCATCTTCGAAAAAAAATTACTTGGAAAATGAAGTTGACAGTGATTTGAATTTTAATAATAAACTTGGCTCTATTTGCGAAAAGAAAAATAGACGCACATTTGGCGTTTGTAACACTGGGGATGGTATAGCGCAAGACGAAACAGAACAACAACTGCGATCGGAACAATTTATGGAAAGTTTTGGATTCTTTTCAGAACGTAAACCACGGAAGTCGAATTTATTAGCAACAAAGAAGATATCAGAAACATTCCACATTATAGCTAACGAGTCTGACGACATGTTTTTTGGATTTAAGGACAAAAATTCTAAAAAATCTACCATAAATGAAAATAGGAAGTCAGTTGAAAAAGACAGCAATTTAAGAGGAACAAGGCAACGTTCGCCACTTGCTAAAAAAACAGTCAAACGAGGTCGAAAGAAAAAGAATTCAACTACTGTCACGATACCAAGTTATTGCCATATATGTAAGAAAGAGTTCCGTCGCTCTGACAATTTTCTTAGGCATCAAATGACTCTCCTACATGTTTCAAAGATGTCAGAAGTGGAAATGAAAATCAAAACTGTTCCCATTCAAGAAGAGCCGAACCATTTAATAGCCTATAAAGAACATCTAGATCGCCTCAAAATTATTACAGACAAAATGTTAAAACGCAAGAAAAATTCTAAATCGGCTCCGAAGATTGCTCCACTTTCATTAGAAGAAATTTTAGCAGATGTTAACAAAATTGTTAGAGAGCAACAACTTTCACATAGAGGATTGAGTTGTGATGAAGAATTATTCTTGGATTGTTGCGAGCTTTTAAAAGAGTCGCACAAGAAACAAGACCCTGTAACTGAAATACCATCAATAATGAAAGATACTGATAATTTATCACAGGCTGCCAACGTAGGATTAGACCTTTTAGGAAAAACTGACTTGGATGGTAAATGTGACAATAAAAATGATGGCGATGTCGATTCCTTAACTGCTAAAACTATTTTAGAAAGTGAAGAAGTGCGAAACTTGGAAAATTATCTAATCTCTGGTTTAAAAGAAGCAGCTAACGCAAGCAATCTGAAGATGGCGAGCATCGTTTTTCAGCAAACTGTGAATGAAATAGACACTGATCCTCACCAAGACTTTAGTGATCACTTCTCGAGCCCTGCAGCCACAGAATCGCAATATGACCAAATAAATAACTACGAGGAACCAGTAGAATTAAACACCATAAAAAATAAGAAATATCCTGAATTCAAAGAAAAAATGTACCCAGATATAGAAGAAATCGACATGTTTGAGGACAAATTTGATAAGATTAAACGAAAATGTCGATCTCAAGCCGCCGCAGCAAAACAACCTCGACTAGTAGTTGAACCTAGCACCAGGTAAGTGAAATAAACAATTAGCCCATTCATTCATAAAATTACCTAAATGCCTGTCAAGTAAATAAAATCGTTCTCCTAATTAGTAGTCGGTGGAAATAGGATGCCTCTATGCCATAAGAGTAAAGGCTTATGATTTGCAAGTTACTTTTAGTATTACGTTCCTGAAAATGTATGTAATCCGCCACTATACATATTTAGTTCCAAAGAAATATACCCAACGGATCTCCTTCTAAAGATCCCCTTTATGTTTTAGAGAGCTAAAACATAAAGGTACGTAAAGATGTTTCTCCTGCGCGGCCATCTGACACTATCTAGGGCCGTCTCCTCGATTTCCTCATGCGTATATAAATAAATAAATATATATTAGGGGACAATCTGGCACAAAACGAACTAGCCTCGCATAGTAGGCTCAATAAGGTTTGTGTTATGGGTACTATATAACATGGGTTCATAGAAAACATCCAAGAGTCGGAAACAAATATTCATGCTAATCAAAAAAAAAATTTGCCCTTACTTGGATTTGAACCCAGGACCTTCAGCTTCGTAGGTAGCGTATTAGGCTAACCGGTCGTCAAACATATCAAATTATAACATAATCATTAATTATACTAAAATCTCTATATTAAAGACTGTACACGATAAAATCCGGCCATGTATGTTATGGTAAATCTTTTGAATCTTGTAAATCTTTGGAGCAGCTCTTCATTAAAATAGTTTTGTGGTTATTAAACTACATAATAAACATCCAAACATTATATAAAGTTAGGTCATCTATGACTTAGAGAATTTTATATTCCACGGTACCTATATTTTCTTGCACACGGTATTCTGACAAGCTTTACCAATTTTCCTGGTATTTATAATCTCGTGCTTTGAATTTTATAAGCTTAAATATACCTCATTACATTTTATTTTTACAATAGTTAACATTTTTACAATTACATTTAGATCAAGATAGATCTGAGGTGTTTTAACTTTGGTCAATTTGGCTTTTTGACAAATTATTGCCTCCCATACAAAAACAACTTTCAGTGCTTGGACTAGAAAGCCTCTCCGACTACCTAAGATGGAAAATAGTTTCAAAACGTACTTTTTTGGTAAGATAACATTCTAATGAGCATATTAATGATTATGAAAATA
The DNA here is from genome assembly GCA_947049275.1 of Epinotia bilunana. Classification (NCBI taxonomy): domain Eukaryota; kingdom Metazoa; phylum Arthropoda; class Insecta; order Lepidoptera; family Tortricidae; genus Epinotia; species Epinotia bilunana. The sequence goes on along the minus strand of OX346252.1, from coordinate 30,773,964 downwards.
TAATTACCTTTGTGGCATTGTAGTAGGAAGTGAGTATAGATTATCAAAAAACGATGCTCAAACATTTAAAGGTATAGTATTTTCGACGAAAAGTCACAGAAGCTAATACATTGTAATTTGAATTATATTTGCCAGTAGTTACAGATTATTAAAATAAAATAAGTGCTTGAATATGTGCATTCGGTGAAAATGTATACCATATCATGCATGGCCGGATTTTATCGTGTACAGTCTTTATATACCAATGTTTCTTTTTTGCAGTCGCAAAGGACGTAAGAAATCGGAGAAGAAAAAAGGAAAGAAGAGCTCCAAGAAGATCCATCCCAGTACTGTTCTTACGAAAGGAGCACTGAAAGGTTTTGATGGCATTAAGGTGTCCATTCCCACGTCTGACATAAATATGTCTGCAATAGTTTCTCCGTTAGAAGGTCCGCATAAAAAGAAAAAGAAAGGTGATTCAAGGAAGAAGAAAGAGAATAAGAATTCAGAATCAAGTTGCAAGTATGATAGTGACCATCCTCTCAATGATAGTTCTACTTCCTTGAAAAATGTTGATGTTTACGAATTCATGGATAACGAAGATGTAGAATTATTTGAATTTAGACCATCAACTTTAATGGAGAGGTTTAAAAGCATTACAAACAAGGACACTCCGAGTACGTCAAAAGTAAACCCCATTGTTGAGGAGGCCGATAACTCTAGTGTTAGTGCCTCCGATGGCGACGATTTCGTGTACATGTCGGATGATTATGTGTGCAGTGATGAAGAAACTGAAAACAGTTTAATGTCTTGTGATGTGAGTAATACCAAACTTCCCAACGACACCAAGAAACTGTCATCCCAAATGAAGAAAAGAGACGTGGTAGAGAAAAATGCAGTGATGGGGAAAATATTCAAGAACAACGCTGTACGCAGTGAAAAGAAAGTAACGAAGAGCAAAGAACCAGCCGAACCGAAAGCTAATCTCGACCAACTTTTTGACAGTTTACTTGAAGAAGAGCCTAGTTCTTCCATGCTGAACGATGAATCGCTGCCCATTAAAGAAGACGCCCCGTACACTTCAAAATACGAAAATAAAACTTCGTCGCCAAATCAATCCGAGTATGAACATTACCATATCAAGAAAAAATATAATTTAAGTACAGACAAAGAAAATTACTCATCAAAGTATAAAATTGTATCTTCGGATAATGATGATGACGATGACGGACCATCATTTATCGATTACGGCCCATCAACGTCAAAACTTTGTCTAAAATCATTCATTGGCGATCATAAGAGTACAAACACCAGTATACGTCCATCTTTGTCTCCACCTGAATTAAAACCTGTTTCACTGAAAAAACACGACAATACAACACGCAAACAACATTCTTTGTCGAAAAAAAATGAGCGGTTATCTTTTCTGCAAGATGACTTCTTAGATGGCACAGAAACTTCAAGAAATGTCGGTACGAAAAAAGGAGATTGTAAATTTCAAGATAATAAGTCGCCAGTAAGAAAAATAAATGATGATGAAGGCGTCTCCAGTGATTGTAATGAAATAGGAGATCAACCTTTTACATCGGATGAAACTGGAGTGGCGAGGCAAAGGGCACGTAGAAAATGCACAGTAGGGAAACAAAACATACTTGCTGAAACCTGGAGCTCCGAGTCTGAGCCCGATGGCGGGCCACCTCGTCCAAACAGCGCGGAGTCCATTGCTTCTGGGACTACCCGCAAGAAGAAAGGCAGAAAGAAAGATGGACAGAATCCAGGTGGGCGGCGAAGTAACAACCGCCACATTTCATTTAAGAAACAGGAAATTGTAAGCAGGGTATCTAGTAGTATTCGTAACACGGCCCACACAAGTGCTGTCAGCAGCAGTGGTGTCGTGGACAATAGAAGTACAGACAGCACGCTCGGATCATTTGCGTCAGAAAGAAGCGAGCCCAGCACCAGTGCAGCTAGCACAAGTGGTGGCGCTTGTAAGTCTGCGGAGGAACCGCCGGCTATTCCATCCACGTCATCGGGCGTGAGTACCATGTCGTTTCCTATCGCTGGCCCTTCGACGTCAACGGGATGCGCGGGCACCGAGCCGCCACAAGCGACGTTCCTCGTGCCGGCCGAGCCGGGCACGTCGGGCCGGCAACGCACGTACTACTGGTCGTCGGACGGCGGCGACGAGGAGATGCAGGCGCGCGAGCAGCGGGAGCGTGAGGAGCGCGCGCGCGAGGAGGAGGCGCAGCAGCAGCAGCAGCAGCAGCAGCAGCAGCAGCAGCAGCACGGCTGGATCGTCGGCGATAGCCATAAGAAATTAGTTACTATGTTAGCACATGCGAAAGGTCGAAAGCGTAATAATAATAATGACGACAAACGTCATAAGACCGAGTAAGTTAGAATAATTAGCGTTTATCAGTGTTGTAAATATGTTGTACATAGTTACAGATTTAGTTCTTAAAAAATGTCATTTTTCATGACTTTTGACCAGATTTCAATATATTGATTTGTGTAAATACTGTATATCTTTTTACAATCTATTAGTTAAATCTTTACGTATGCCCCTTGCAGTATGGTAGCGTAGTTAAATAAAATATTTTTATTCTAAATATTATTACAAATTTATTAATGGTGTCCATGATATTGATTGATATTGAATAAATATCCATATTTTTTGTTATTTGATTTTTGTGACAGTTGTAAATATTTTATTTGGAAAGCATAATTTAGCTAATTTATGTATAAAGTACTGCTGGTTCTCTGTTGCTGACCTAGCAGTACGTAGCAATTTCTTGGATGTAATACGTAAGTATGATATTAATGGAAGTCGTCACGTCTCCCTTAGACAGGGTTCACTAAAAGTGGGTTGTTAATGTCGGATCTCGTCTTCATTCACGTGCTTGCCCTCCCTAAAGTCTTAGTGCTGATCATAATTATGGAAATATTTATTTACTTATGGTGGGAAAGCATGTGATAATAAGTAGAGGTTTCGTATTAAACTGTTCACATTTTCTGTATTAATAATAATTCTTGCTGCATTATCGCATATAATAAAATACTTTAGGAAAACGAAATATTTCTGTGAGTAATCGTTAAGTGCATGCATTAAATATATCGCTAAAGTAAAATGATTATGTGTTCCTTACATTTCATAAGCAGTATGTTCTGTAGTATCCACGGGGGCTGGCGATGAGGTCTGGTTAATTTGTCATTTGTGTTAGTTTTATAATATGTACTATATTTTATGTAGTTGTAATACGCCAATGTCATGCATTGTGATGTAGTTCTTTTTCTAGTCCAGATACGGAAAGACTAAATAGCCGCATTGTCAGCCTCGGGACTATGTGATCTTATTTCCGGTGTAATTAATGATTCAATGAATGAAGACTTATTGTTTTAAAGTTTGCATAATTGTCGGTAAACTAGATTTGTGTTCTAAGCAAAAAAAATTAAGTCTTGAATAAAGCTCAATGTTGAAATACCAGTTATTATTTCTTTCACAATTTGATTGAATTTTTGTGACATCGGCTTAGGTTAGGTAGGTTAGGTTAGGTAGCACTCAGTAGCTCGAACGAGCGTATTTTGCGGGAGGTAGCACTCAGTAGCTCAAACAAGCGTATTTGGCGGTGTGAAAACTCCGTGAGACAAAGTAGCTTTATAATTTTGAGGTCGAGCAGTCACTGTCATTCCATACAATACTTATAACTATTATATGTCCCTTTCATTACGTTATGACAAGCATTAACAGTTCAAAAAACTAAGCGACTACGGAAAAGTAACTGAAAGAAAACCGTATTTTTTAGTAAAAAAGTTAGCCTTTCTTACCCGGAGCATAATTTCGAATCGATTGACACCTCATTTAGCAAATTCGGTTTTGTGTCCTAAACGCTACGGTGGATGGAGCACAAGTAAATACCTACAGACTGCTAGAAAACCTTGCTTTAGAAACGAAGATAGACTCTCTAATGATATAAAACTCGTGGTTTTGTAGTTTCGTGCCTTATTTTTATTTGTTCCGATGTTGTTTTCATTTTTCGCCTCGATTTGTTCGGATAACCGGGGTAACCCACGCGGTTATTGGAATGGAGAATGAGCCTCACCTCGTGCACGTGCAACATTGACTTCATTGATAATATTGTAGCATTAAAAAATACCGCGTTCGGGGATAAAAAAAAATATTCACTTAAGACTTATCTCGCTATTACCGGTCACGGTTTTTTTAGAATCCCAATCGAATTTTCTGAAGCTAGTGCTATATTAGCCCTCGAACTATTTCCCAACCAACTCGCGGTAATATGGCTTATTTTACTCTTAATGTCATACAATCTACTATGATTTGCAACCATGTAACTTAAAACTAAGATACAAGGACCCGGAAGGGTGTAGCAACAGGTTATTTTAGTCATAAAAGAATATTACTTTGCATCTCTCACACTCTGAGAGTAAGTGATAGTGCTAGCGGTACACCTCGTCATTCAGTAACATGCGGCAAATGATGTTAAAGTTTTGAAAATCGGTACGATTGATCTTTAGGCCAAACGAATACATTTGACCCGTAGCCCGACAAAAAAAAACGAAAAAGGAGGAGTTATGTCAACATCTTTTTTTTGTATGGAAAAAAGTATATTTTGTTCTGAAACCTATCGAGTACCTAATGAGAGCTTACTAAGCCGATTCAAAAAATATATCACATCATTATATTTCAGCCATTTTTGTTAAATTAAAACCAATACAAATTTCGAAACATACCAAGTTTGGGCTCCTCCAGACACGATATGGCTTTATATATATATATATATTATAGTTCAATGTACAGGTCGAGACACGTAAAAAGAGCTCTGGCGGCCATACATTTAATATGGCGCGCAGAGCTGTTTTTACGTGGGTCTTCCTGTAACCACTTTAGAACCCCTAGCACACTAAGTTTTATGTCGGACATAAAGCATTTGTCTCTCTCGCACTCGCATATTTGCCAGAAAGGGACGAATGCTTTATGTCCGACATAAAACTTAGTGTGCTAGGGGGTCAGAACAGCGTCCTAGTCATAAAAAAAACAATGGCAAAAACCTATACTGCCACACTTCCATAAAATTGTGTTGAGTTTGAAGCTTGTTGATAATTATGATGGTTTTCATTATTATTAGGTACTAGGTATAATGGTATATGTATATAAATACAATTAATAATGTTATTTTTCATCCAAACAACAATTAAAATTAGTTTTTCGATACAACCATTTCAAAAGCGCGTTAAGGAAATGGTCCACACACTAACATTATTAAAATCTTTCAACAGTTCTCGCCCAAATGGTCCATACACAAACGCTTTTAAGAATGGGTTCTATAGGATCTGACTGATTTAGATAATATTTAAGTTTTTGGGTTTTATCTTCTTCGTATTCGAAAAGAAAAGTATTTAGTATTTAACTCTGGGAACGCCACCCATTTCAGCCTCGAACAATTGGCGCTCTACCTATTGAGCACAAAGTACCTACCTAGAGCATAAAAGTGGCATTTTGTGCAGCTTACAACCAGCATAAAGGCGAACTTTGCAAGCCTAAAATATTAAAAAGTACTTTCCAAAATATGACCTTTTCATTTCAAAGTGTTTCTGGCACGTGGCTAAACAACGGTATTGTTGTACCGATGGGTCTTAAGATAAGGTCCGTTTTAGAAATGGGATTCGGACTAGGATAGGATTAGGGTTAAATCAAAATTTTGTAAGTATTTTTCATGTGTAAAAAGTGCCGATATTCTTCTGTTACAGAAATAAATGATATTATGTAGGGTTTTTCAATACGGGTCTGTTAAGCCGCGCACGCGCAGTGACACCGACGCCCACCACGAGCACCGCGCAGCCGAAAGCAACGAGGACTGGAACTAGGATGTCCACGAGGCGCAGGGGGGCCAGCAACCTATCCTTCAGCTCATTGAGGTATTCTTCCGGCATTTCCAAACCCTAAAAAGGAATGTACATGCGTTTGTCAGACATTCGCTGTTCAGGATCATTGTAATGCGAATTTCATTTGCCTTAAAACTGTAGAGATAGCCTTTGGAAAACATGTAAGGCACTAATCTCACAAGGAAAAAAAAAATTATATCACTGGAAAACTTAAAAATTAACAATTGTTTATTTTTGTTAAACTACAGAGGTTGTGATCTCATAGTATATATTGATACATGTTACAGGAGTTCCTGATATGTTATTTTTAACAGACTTCGAAGGAGGTCTATGTTCCACTGTAGGTATTTTTTTATGGGATTTTCAAAATTCTTTTTTAATAATGAATATATGAAAATGAAATCTTTATTTTCAAATATGTCAGATGTATGGTTAGGTACCTAAACATATAATGGCCGCTCCACACAATGTGCCATCCTGACCCATACAGGACGCAACTATGCGTTTAAGGGAGTAGGACATATTTATTATAATTAACCTGATTATAATTTGTACAAATAAAGACTTATTTTTTATGAGCTGTTGTTTTGCATGTTGCACTTTCCTCGCTACAGTGAGGTGAAAAGTTTCGTGTTACACGGTTGCAAATGTATTTTACTTCCCATGTGTTGAAACACTCGCTACGCTCAGGATTCTATTTTAGAACCACGCTTCGCTCGTGGTTCGTGGTTCAACAATAGAATCCTTTCGCTTGCTCGTGTTTCAATTCCACACTCGCGCGGGTAAAATACAACTTTGCACCCTTGTATAACAAATAACTATAGTACTTACCTCTTCTATCCAGAAAAGAGGTGTTAAAACATTGGCTAATTGGCTAGTTCCACCGATTTGTGATACAGGGCGCAAGAAAATATTGAATTGCGCTTTCGCTGCTCCTCTTATTATATTGCCAGTGTTCTGAAATAAAACAAAACTAAACGTTAGAGCTCTTGTCACTAGAAAATAAGGAGACTTAGCCAATGTTCAATAATATCGTCATAAGTACTGAATGGGTAGACACCCAGACGCAGTGCCAGAATATTACATTGGGCCACAAGTACGGTAAGAGATGTTGTACGAACGAGAGTATTAGAAGCCCGACGCCGAAGGAGTGCTTCGATTACTCGAGTTTGTACATTCTTACTGTACTTGCTTTAAAATAAAAATAATACTAATCGCAATAGAAAATACCAAAAAACAATCGTCCATTTTGTTGAATTTGACGTCAGGCAAAATCGCTTCGGCATACACCCTCGATTTAAAATCACTATTAAATATATTTTACAGAAACTAAATAATTTACTTTAAAAACAAAGTTTTAACCGACTTGAATTTAGTACTCCGCCAAGCCACGAGATCATTTCCACATTTACTTTCCAATTTACCACATGAACTGATTTCCCAGAGCAAATGCGTTGATTATTAGAGAAAAAAACCGAATCGCTGTGGGCCGATAATATTTGAGGACCAGTCGATTCCACAAGGATCACCTTTGGCACTTCATTAATTGCTATTTCAACGGAATCTTTTAGAATCTGTGATATACTTTTGTACTTTTAAGTACATAATTGAGGAATTCCATAAGTCATCTGTGGTTTTCATCATCAATTCCACTCCACCAAATTTATGATTTCCGTGTGTAAATACACGAGTTATAATAGAAAATACCAAAATCACTATACGCGTGCCTAATATAATTGAGGAATTCCCTCAATTCCTCATGGATTCCATCAGCCCATTGAATTTTTGAAAAAATGGGACCCATCAGGAAGCACGTACAAACAAAAAAAGACGGAGTTCCGAGGTAACAAACATTGAAAAAAAAATACAACCGAATTGAGAACCTCCTCCGTTTTTTTTAAGTCGGTTAATTACCATTTATTATAGCACGGCATACTTGCGGGTTATGAAGCTCTTTACGAGCAAATGTGATGAAAACTTCTAATTGTGAAAGGTTGCCACTTACCGGTTCTAAGTCCATCCATATTCTGTGTGTGTCCTCGTCGGGTGTCATGCCGATTACACCATTCAGATACGCCGGATCAGCGTATAAGAAGTGCGGATTGGATAACACCAAGAACCCTCCTGAAATGTGACGATGGTTTGTTATTTAATCAGTAATTATTTAGTTGAATTATATGAAGAGAGATTCAAAGGATTTTTCCTGAATAAAATACAGGATTTTAACACGAATCGGTCGGGAAACTAACTAGTTCTTATAAATAAAAATAAAAAGTGATTAAGAAATATTTCGTCGAAATAAACTTTCGTATTTCTATAATATATCAAAATTAAACCTAATAAAAAACCGTCCAAGTGCGGGTCGGGCCACGCGCAGTGTAGGGTTCCGTAGTTGCCTGTATTTGTTACATCGACACGCACCAAGTAAATGGTGCGATTGCGCCGGCCGAATTTGTACGAAAGTTGGCCTTTTCAAGTACCTTCATTTTAAGAGTCCGCAGTAAGCTCGGCCGGATTTCACCTTCCCATACAAACCCTCGCAGTATGTCTGTAATTAGTTTACATGGTTCCAGTTTATAAAACAAACGAAATACAACAAAAACAAGTTTTGTATGAAAAACTTAAATTCGCTGTATTTTTTTTACTATGGTATTTGAAGCTACATAAACTACTTACAGACATAGATATACCTCATGTCATTGTATATGATAAGTTTCGTTAAAAATCTAACAAGTAGTTTTAAAATGAGAGCGTAACTACGTTTGTATGGAATCGAGCTTACTGCGGACTTGGAAGTTGATCGACTATTACTCGGTAACTTGTAATGCGTTAGCCGTGATAGTTTTCCTTTTAAATTAATTATATGTACTCCTGCCAGGTTTTTTTCTCATTCCCAGTAGCAGCCATTTAGCCGGCAGGTGGACAAAATTATGTACTTAACTAGTATAATGACGTGATTAATGAAAATCGATTAAGATGCTAAATTATTACACGCAAGAAAATTAAACTGCCTAGTCGTAGAAGGCGTCTTCCTTTGATTGAACCCACGCCACTCCGCCGTTTTCTTTGATCCCTATAGTGAAAATGCACTTAAATCCAATATTTGACAAGTGTCATCCCAGTACAATTTATGTCATCATTTACGTTTAAAAAATCAAAAATCTCGATCACAGTAAAATTATTGCATTTGTTTGTTTGTTTACAGACAGACGAACATGATAAAATAAGGTGCATTGGGGTAACTTAAAAAATCGGCGAAGTGCGTGTCGGGCCACGCGCAGTGTAGGGTTCAGTAGTTGCCTGGCTGTCTGTTACATTTTTGTACAGTTACAGTTAGACACGCGCGCGCCAACTAAATGGTGCGGTTGCGGCGGACGCATTTATACGAAATTTAGCCTTTCGAAGTAGCTACATGATAAATCAGCCTATATACTTAGTTAAAACAATTACGCGTAGTTTCAAGGCAACCGGATGGCTCGCGGTATTTGAGCTCCCGAAGCGTTGTGGAACCGCACTGTGCAACCCAAACTGAGCCAACTTGGACTGGGGCGGAAATATAGAAACCAGTTCCCACGCTGGCCCAGTGCGGGATGGGGGCTTCACATGCACCTTTTGAATTTCTTCGCAGATGTATGCAGGTTTCCTTACGATGTTTTTCCGATCCGAAAAGTTAACGGTAAATATCAAATTATATTCCGTACATAAAGTTCCGAAGAACTCATTGATACGTGGTTAGCTCTGAATTAATCAATGGACCAGCGACTCTCCTTCTCATTAATTAGGGTATGTCTCCATAATCCATCAGTGGCGGAGCGCCCACATAAGCCATTTCCAATAGGCTTGCCTAAAATTTCTTTTTAGACAAGCCTATAGTTATATACTCTTTACTCTTTCATAACTTTTTTGCTACGGTTTGCCCATCGAAAATTTTCCAGTGCCGCCGCCGCAACTGATATCCATACTAATATTGTAAATGCGAAAGTGTGTCTGTCTATCACCTCTTCACGCTGAAATCCCTAAACCGATTTAGATGAAATTTGGTATAGACATAGTTTGAGCCCCTGGGAAGGACATGGGATAGTTTTTATCCCGGAAATCATCTCCTAAAGGGGTGAAAGTTTGTATGGAGCTACGATATAAACGAGTGTCACTAAGACGGACAGAGTAAGGGCAGAAGCTAAGTAAGTTATATTTTACGTACCTCTCAGGGCAACCTGAAATCAGCGCCTTTAGAATATATTGCTATTGGCATATGCTTCTAATCTAACCTAATCTAATGCCTACTTAGCCGTAATAGTTTTCCTTTTAAATTCATTATGTCCTACTAATGGTTTCTTAAGAATACTACTGCCACGATTCTTTTCACATACCCAGTAGTAGCCACATATATACACACACACACACACACACACACGCGCGCGCGCAATTACACATACACACACACGCGCGCGCGCACACACACACACACACACACGACTCGAACAAATATTAGGGCTTTAAAGCCCCAATATCTCGCAAACGCATGCAAAAAAAAATTAAAAATGTGTTTAAGGAACCCGTAATATTTTTGAATGCATGTGAACAAACTATCTAACGATACCCCACAATATAAGCTTAAGAGGAAAAAAATTGACATCACCACTTTACCTACATGTAGGGGATTTTTTTTTCACAATGTTATTATGCAGTTTTGTCGGCGTGATTATATACCCATGCCGAATTACAGTTTTCTAGTTTTAAGGGTTACTGAGCTGAGCCGAAGACCGACAGACGGACGGACATGGCGTAACTATAAGGGTTGACTACGGAACCCTAAAAATGGGGTTAAGACGAAAATCAACTAAATAACTTTAAACTGGCAACACCTGCCAAGACGCCATTCTTATCTGTTTGCTCCGCCGCAGATGACTATCTGCGACATTATATTAAAGAACAAGACACTTCCATAAAAAAATCTTATACACCTAAGTATTTGTACAGTCGTTAGCGTCGCAGCACCAACTGCACGGTTAGCACAAGACGATTCGCCTCTCTCGAGCAGAAGAGACAGACGGATGGTGCAACAGAGCTCGGGAGAGCTCGCGCTGCCGTGTTGTGCAAACCGTGCAGTACGGCCTCGGAATAAGGATAAGCATGGAAGACGCGCTAAAATAGGTAGCAGAGACGTATACCTGTCCTGTACTTCCTTACGACATACAAACGCGGCAGAAAGAGATGTATATGCATTTGTTATTCCTCAATTGTGTAGGTTGTCACAAGTTTTATGCGTTTGGTCTTTGCTAGGGATGTTACTGTGTCGACTTGTTTATCGATAAATTATACAAACTAAATTGTAATGATATATGTAGTTTAATAAATAATGCACTGTGAAAAACGGTTTCCTTCAGTCGTCATAAAAACAAAATGCATAATTTTAAGTAGCATACTTCCAGAAACTATTATCATAAGGAGACGCTACACGAGTGAAATTGGCAGGCCAGCATGCAGTCCTAGCTGAAGCGTGATTTGGCACGTGTCGATACCTGTCGGAAGCAGGGCTTCCAACCAAATCAAGGTGGTTTCTATGGAGTACCATACTAGATTTCTCTGCATGCTAGGATCACTTCGTTGTCTATCAGCCCGTCTCTCAAACAACTCAAAAATTCAATAATCTTTTTTCTCAGGAACGCGTGGAGGTATAAAGTTGAAATCTAAATCAAATACTTAAATACAATTTCTTTGAGCTCAGCTAAAATCGAACTATATATACCGGCCATATTTTGCCGCATATTGCCAAAGAGTAAGATTGAAATTCATATGGTCTATGTAAAAACATTACTCACTCATACTTCTAGGTGTAACATTCATATTGATGTACGTCTTTGTAAAGGCAGACAAATATAATGTGGGAAAAGCATCTGCTTTGAGTCGTCTCCATTTAAATTTATGAGCTAAAAAATAATCGGAAGTGAGTATTGAGCACACGCAACTATGGGTTTCCCATGTCCAATTTCTTTTTCTAGCATGTAGTAACCATTTTTGTTTAATTTCTCCATCCTTTGGGAAACCAAAATCAAAAAGTCAAGTTTTGTTAGATAATTCCTAAATGTAACACTAAATTGTAAGTCTTCAATACATGGGACAACCAGAAAGCCATTTTGTTGAAATTCTTCACCAAACTTGTAATTTCGTATGTTCCAACACAGATTTTTCTATATACTGATAAATAGATCCATGTCAATATCGATGTTATTGTTCAGAGTTCGATAAAAAATACACATCACTATGTAAATAAACATAACCTCTTTAATCCACATAAAAGTCTTATTTACTTGCCGATTTTGCACGAATAATTGAACATGATGATATTTACATAAACTTCTAATAGTGATTATTAATTTTAGCTTAGATCGTTACATTAATAACATCAAAATTTATTGAAACTTACTGGTGAAAGCTTAATGGTCCCTGAACATTTTCTTTTCTTCCCATATGGGAAGACCTACAACCTTCAATCGCACAAGACATTTGCTTATATTCTACATTAAACTATAAAGAAAGTAAATTTTACTGTATTCTTATGATTTAGCGCGGAACAATACGCAAATTAATTAATTTTCCCTCAGACGGTCCATTTGTTTATAGAAAATATGACAATGACAGCTGCTATAATGCGAGCAAGTTAAGGAGTGACGTTATAACACTTACTACCAAACAATGATGACATATTTGATTTTGCTGGACTAAAAGAGATACAAAAGAGATCCATTTGACATTTCCCGAGTTAATTTTAGTGACAACCTACGAAAATGTGAAACCGAGTACGGATTGTTGTCTCATTCGCTCTCACGCCAACTATAGATATACGCAAGTGAATAAGGTAGCTGTTGCCAAGCTTTTATTTTAGCCCTACCAGCACGGCTAGCACGCGACGGCGCGCGAGCTCTCGATTTTTCTCGCACTATCCGTCTCTCTCTTATTAGAACACTTAGAAGAAGAGGTATAGTGCGATAAAAATCGAGAGTATGTCGCGGCCGTCGTGTGCTAGACGTGCTGGTTGAGTACGGCTACCATGACTTTGAGATTGTCATTTTTCGTTAACGAGAATAGTTTTCTATCTGTGCATTTCTATTGCACTTTGACAGTACGAGCGGGATGCACAGATAGAAAACTCGATACTCGTTAGCGTAAGCCGTCATTGTCAAACTCATGGTAAGCGTACCGTAGTGGCTGTATCCATAAGGGCCTAATCAAACTAGGTTAAGGTTACGAAGCCAAATCATGTCAATGTATATTTAATTTTATCTACGTTATTTGTAAGCACTCCACGTTAGATAGTATGCAGCCCATGTACGCTACGTCTACGTACGTTATACGATACTAATTCGATTTTAATCACCTACTTATCGAAAAACGCTTAGGTAGGTGCAATAAGTGTAAAAATATGGGCGCTTACAACTTACTCATAAATATAACCCATTGCTCTTATGTCAGCGGATAAAGGTGTCTACAATACGTTGTTGTAAGTTTGCGACGTTGGTCATTACGCTCGAGGCATAGTTAATTGCGCGAGCAGCGGGCGAGCGCAATATGAGAGTTGTGCGTGTATTGTTTGGTGGAATAAAAAAGTGGAGTAGTATGAATTGAGTAGTAAAAACATAAATCTAAACTATGACAAACATATTTGCCTAATAGTTCTCCTGTGTATTTACCAGGTAACTAAGTGCAAATAAAAACACCCATTTCTAACTTGAGTACCTACAAAAATTGTAGGTACGTTATCGTTCAATTTAGGTATATACCAATGATTATCAATGGTCATCCGTTGATAATCATTGGTATATAAGTACCTAAGATTAGCCCAAGATCCAGGAGAGAAGCGTCGGCGTCGTTATGAAGAGAGCTAGATATCTACTCGGCAGAAGGTGGAAACGGGCAGATCCAGGAGAGACGCGTCGGCGTCGTTATGAAGAGAGCTAGATAACTACTCGGCAGTAGGTGGAAACGGGCAGATCCTGGAGAGACGCGTCGGCGTCGTTAAGAGAGCTAGATAACTACTCGGCAGAAGGTGGAAACGGGCAGATCCAGGAGAGACGCGTCGGCGTCGTTATGAAGAGAGCTAGATAACTACTCGGCAGTAGGTGGAAACGGGCAGATCCAGGAGAGACGCGTCGGCGTCGTTATGAAGAGAGCTAGATAACTACTCGGCAGTAGGTGGAAACGGGCAGATCCTGGAGAGACGCGTCGGCGTCGTTAAGAGAGCTAGATACCTACTCGGCAGAGGGTGGAAACGGGCAGATCCAGGAGAGAAGCGTCGGCGTCGTTATGAAGAGAGCTAGATACCTACTCGGCAGAGGGTGGAAACGGGCAGATCCGGGAGAGAAGCGTCGGCGTCGTTATGAAGAGAGCTAGATACCTACTCGGCAGAAGGTGGAAACGGGCAGATCCAGAGAGAACCGTCGGCGTCGTTATGAAGAGAGCTAGATACCTACTCGGCAGAAGGTAGAAACGGGCTTAATAGGTATAGATGGTTCAAATCTATTTCTTGGTTTGAATCGTATTGTTAAGTTGTGGTTTTATTTAGTCGAAATAATATCACATCTATTTATAGTATGTACCTACCTATACAACATTTTGTGTTAGATCACGTTTCTTAGAGTCCTACTAATGGTATCAAAGTAGATGTGTTATTGATAATAGGGCTGTCCGAATTTGTCTCTACTAATATTATAAACTTTTGATGTTTGAGCAACCTTGGACAGTTTGTTATTATTGAACGCAATGATTCAAAAAGGAACAAGGAACTTGCTGAAACTACGTATTCCGTAATATTCATTCTATTTAATTTCAATACTCGAATGAAGTCTATAGAGTGATAGACAACAGAAAACTGTTCTAAGTGCTGGCGTCGTATATCAGGTCAGCTGTTCGTCAGCTAATGCTACACGACTCGTTTGATATAACCCTTTAAACACGCTGTAATAAGACCTGAAGCTAGTCGGGCCGCGGAGGACCACAACCACTAGTGGAAGGTACCTGCGACTTATCACATGAAACGATAACGCTTCAATAAAGTTAATACTATTTTACTAGGTAGGCGCTGTCTGACTCTCAGGGATTGAGAAATCGGTAGGATTGTACAAGTTTGTAAGAGATAATCTCTTAGGCACCTGATAGATAGATAAAAACCTGTGTCTCGATTGGATTTTCTAGATGCACATTGCACATAGGCAATATTGTATCCCGCTTCTTTTTCAAGTTTATTAGACAACCGGTTTAGTCTGGTGAGTACGGACCCTATCTGCGAAGCTGACCTGGTTTCATATACCGGTATATGATACCGGGGGCTAAGGGCAAATATAGATTTGTGTATATTTCCATGTATATTTCTGGGGGCACGGGAGTGCCCCCGCCAAGTCGAGCAAAACAGCGGCACGGCCGTACCATCCTTTTCTCAAAGCAGTTCAGGCCATTTTCGACCCCCCTATAACTTCGTTGTGGATAAAACTAGAAGCCTGATTTGCTTGCTAAATAAAATCTTGTGACTTGGCAGTCACACAATACTACATAGTTTTAGGTATGCAAAAATCCATAAATGCAGTAAAGTTGTGCGATTGACAAGTCACAAAATATTATTTAGCAAGCAAATAAATAATAATAAGAACGCCTGAGACTTGGCTCTATGACATATCTGACAACTTTTTACGGTGGAAGAGTTTCGAGACTTGGCCATTTTTTACATGGAATGTTTTTATGGGATATATAAACGTCGTCTACTTAGTACTTACCCATAACACAAGTCTTATTGAGCTTAATATGGGGCTCGTCAAATTGAAGCAATACTTATAATAATGTATTTACCTACAAGTTCCCTCGGTAGTCAAACGCTAGAACTACGCTCGCGGATGGTCGCCGGTGGCAGCCCTGGCGGAACCGGCCGAACGAGACGTCCTCACCGCATGATCAACTTGCTTTCCACGGAGGTGTTTCATATACATATGAATATTAATCGCGAACATTAATTTTTGTAAATGATTGCCACGGCGAACCAAAAGGTCACGATCAATCACGCTGCGGTACATATCTAATTATATAAGATCTTGATGAGTTATTCTACTTTTTTATCTAGGAACAGTATTGCTTGGTACTGTTCCTAAATCTGTGGGTTAAGCAGTTATTATCTAATGAGTATTTGTACATAAGTACCTAATTCTAATCTAAATTTAATAATCTTACCTGGAACTTATAAATCGTTTTCGATGTGTTATGCGCTAGCTAGGTACTGACAAACAGAATAGCCTTACATAGTTATAGGTAACATAAGTCTGACATTTGCATCCATATATGCTCGTATATATTCGCATAACAGGAATTGAATCTATGATTACAATAAAACATTAGGTATATGTGTCTGATTAAGAAGCTACAATCGTTATGTTAGTAAAATTAGTTACAGCCAGAAGTAACTTGGACATTGCAAATGTCCACATAAGTGACAGACTCACCTTCATGTACACATTTGGTAGGCACACCGTCACATATTAACTAACATATTACGAGTATGTACACGTGTGTAAGTACTGAAAAACACAAAGCGAAATAAGAATATAATTAATTTGAAGATAATTTAGAGCTAAGTAGTTGAATTGGTGTTTACCTACTAGTTTCTAATTTCTGGAATAAGTACGACTTATGTAAAAAGATAACGTCAGTACGTACTTACGAACTAACTGTGGAGCTAACATAAGCAAGTATGTAGTTTTATATACTTTCTAGCTGTACCTGCGACTTCGTTTGTTCTGTACTTGCGAAACAACGCATTTCTTCCCTGCCTCATGCAGTTCAAACTTAACCTATCAAGTAAAACGTACCTATTTTAGCTAAAATGCCGTTAAAATTCGTCTTTATCTGTCATTGATATTGAAATCAGTAAGAAAGGGACAAAACACATTTTATTTATCAAAGGAATTTTAAATTTTATGATTAAGAGGATAAAAGTTTAGTAGATGTTTGAGGCAATAGATCCAACAGGTAGGACACAGGCTGCAGCATTAGAGTTTATATTGAGCTTCTTCTCTACATATTTTTCAGTTTTATATTAAATAAACAAAACACTTGACTGAAATAAACTTGAGTCACTCCGACTCTCAGGTAAAGGTGTTTAGGAATTAAAATAGATAAAACACTTTCGAGGAACAAAAGATCTCTTTTTAATTACCTAGTCGGTCCCAAAGTTCTGTCACAAATGAAAATAATGATAAAAACAAAAGTAGCAAGCAATTTTTAATAAATTATATACCGATTTAAAGTACATTTAATAAAGAATTAAAATTACTCAAAATTATTCAAAATGACCTCCTTTGTTTTTAATACAGGCCCTTAATCGGTGCGGCCAGTCGTCTATCGCAGCACGCACCATTTTCATATCTATATCAGTGACTGCTTTTCTTAAAGATGACTTTAGGCTCTCCAAATTTTTATGTGGTTTAGCACAGACCTTCCCCTCTAAGACCTGCCAAATTTTATAGTCCAAAGGATTAAGGTCCGGACTAGAGGAAGGCCAATCTTCGTGTCTTATAAAGTCGATTTTTTGACGGTCAAACCAGGCTTGAGTGGTCTTGGCTTTGTGTGCTGGCGCAGAATCCTGCTGGAACACAAAATTATGTCCCGAAAATAGCGTGTTGGGCAGATCTTTGACAACCTTATCCAAAACTGTCTCTTGGTATACTTTCGCACTGATTTTGACACCTTTTTCGCAAAAATGAACCTCAGTTGGCCCGTAATAAGATACACCCAACCAGACCATCACTGATGATGGATGATGCCTATGTTGCACCCGCGGAACTCTTTTTCCTGCTTCTTCAGAGCTCCTAGCGTACACTCTATCATTCTGTTTATTGTACTTCTCTTCAATATCGAAAATCTTTTCGTCTGTAAAGAGGATATCACGGTGTCGATTTTTCGCGTACCGCTTTAACAACTTCTGGGATCTTTTAAGCCTTATTGTTTTTAGACGGGCATTAAGTAAGTGCCCACGCTTTTTTTTGTATGCTCGTAGACTAAGATCTTCGTTTAAAACCTTTTTGACGGTTTTTCTATTGACACCCATCTGCAAAGCCATCAATTTCTGTTTTCGGACAGGATTTCTTGCTATGCGCGCCTTGATCGCTTTGATCACTGCTGGTGTTCGTACGGAGCGAGGCCGGCCAATTCTTTTCTTGTCCTCAACACTGGAGACTTCATTGTACCTATCAATAGTACGGTACACAAACCTAAGCGTTATTTTTAAATTTTTGAGCAACTTGAAAATCGTACTTGGCGAGTGCCCACAGCGGTGCAATGCTAAAACAGCTATTCGGTTTTCTTTCAATGTCCACTCCATCGTGAGAAATTGCAACGAATGACTGTTTTTTGTTTTAAAATAATTGTCAAACATTCAAAAATGGAATGCAATAAAATTTTCTTAAAATCATCTTCTAAATTTAAAAATAATATGCCAGTGACAGAACTTTGGGACCGACTACGTAGATATCAGACGACCAATTTATATTTTCGAAACTATGCCTAACCACATAAGTTCTACAACCATTACGCGACCCCGAGCCCCTTTCTTTTTTTTCATTTATGGGATAGTAAAGTGTATACAAAGGCATTATTATGATGATATAAATATTTTCCTGTATGTTGGTCAATTTCTGTCTCTATATTGGCTGAATGTCCACTTAAAGGCGCGAAGGACGAAGTTATAATACCGCCTTCATACTGACGCGATTGATAATTAATGTTTATAAATGGCCCGTTCTATACCGATTTAATACATACTGTTTATTGCTGATACTTAAATATAAATACTGACAAACCAGTATCGTGACAAATATTCAGTGTGTAATCTTGGAAAAACTCAGACTTTGGCTGAACGCGTGAACAGCGCGATGCCATGCTGCCATTAAACAAATCAGAAAGAGAAGATAGTCAGACTATTGACGTTTGACTTTATTTTGTTATTATATTTATTGAAATTACACCTTAATACGAATTTAGCGCATATAGGTTCCCATATTAGAATCTATATTTTTTTATGCTTTATCGTTTAGTATGCGTTTTGTGAAGGTCTATCACACACACCGGATCGAAATTATTAATATTGGATAGTTAAGCCCGCCATTTTGCCGTCACTGAAAGTTGACAGATATGACAGCTAGGATTTCAAGATTTGAAAAAATTAATGAAGTCAAATGTTTCGGAAAGTTAAATTAATCGCCCGCTTAGGATATAAACGTCCCAAGCGGAAGCTAGAACAATAAAGTACTAATAAAAAAAGGTTCATGTTTTTTCGTTCAATTGGGAAGCTGAGATCATTCGTGACAGAACAATGCTTAGTTTGATACTGGCTGATTCGTTTTTTTAATTCAGATTTATTATAATTGTAGATAATTATAAAACACTTCTTACTTATGTTAGCTTTACATGCCATCTGCCTACTACCTACCAAATGAATTTTCAAAGATATACTATTATCTAATAATAAAGCCTGAACCGAAATATTCATAGGTCTCTCATGGGGTAATAACTTGTATCTATGGCTGACACTCGCATAAAACATACTCTACAGTCTATTTCCGAAGTTTAATTTATCTCAATTTCCAATTACTATTTACTTCATAAATTTTTTGAGCCCCTTTTTAAACCCCTTTTTATTATAGGGGTGAATTCGAATACCTAGTTAAAGGCTGAAATTCGTTTTCTTTAAAGAGAAGGAATATTTTTCCTTATACAAACTTTTTACCCATTATAAATGGCTTTTGAAAAACCTATAATTAGGTAGTTCTTGTATTTAATTATTTTCTTTTTTGTAGTTCGTTTGATAAGTCAGTCACAGTCAGGCAAGTTGTTAGTCGGGTGCTTGTACTATACATTTTTATATAGGTATTTGGTCTGTTTGCTTTCTAGTTAAAATTTGACAGTAGTCTCACACTACTAATTTGATAGTTATTTTTTGTAGTAGGGTCATTACGCTGGTTATGAGTACGACTGTATAACTATCTGCTTGAATTTCGTTGCTGTTTGAGTCTTTTGGAATTTGAAAACTCCAAGACAAACCATACTTAATATCAATAAATATTAGTACTTATTAAAAGGTAGCTTGTTAGTTCGTAGTAAGTTTGCATACTGTATTCCATCTATTATATAAAATCGAAAAAACAGAACGGGATAAATCACGAAGGAACGAGCGAGATAGCGCCTTCCAAAAAACACGATCTCCGGCGTCGCGTTTCTCAAAAGCAACGCAAGTAACACGAGAAATAAATTTTAGAAAACGTTTTCTGGATATTACCTAAGAATAAGAGCATAAAGGCTCCCGCTTCTGTTGCGTATTTTTTCTACAATCACGTAATGAAATCTCGTTAACATTGACAATTTGAACCGTCGGCCATTGTTCGGAAATGTTTCGACTAACGTTCGGATCGGTCTCGCTTAATACCTTACGTTTAAGTAGACGTGATCTCTAATAATACCATAAGCCCTGCTTAGACTGTAAAACCAGTTTGTGATTAAAGAAATGGATTAAAGCGGTGCAACGTCTCTTTCGCACAAGTGCAATACGGAGCTTGACGTATCTATTAACTATAAGTGAATAGAGTTCTTTTTTAGTATGAGGTGGCCAGTTATGGAACGGTGGCCGCAGAGTACCTAGGTACAAGAGGTTTTAATTACTGAGTTTCATGTTGACATTTTAATAAATGTACATGAAAATATATACTCTTTTTTATTTACATATCGTTACGTTGCTTATCAGGGCTCATGAATACAATACAATTGTGACAAATACATTCATAAAATTCATTAACACGGGTGGAGCCGCGGGCACGTCTAGTTCTATATAAGAATCGAGTTTCAGGATGGACTGCGTTGTTAGTAATACGCGGGCGGAGCCTAGCTGCCCAGCATTCATAGCAATAGATAGCTTAGCAAACACACACGTAATCATAGTTTTTTTTAAACACATTCTATACTGCTCACAATAGCTGATGTATATTCTTACGTTGAAACTTTTCCCACGATGTTTAAATTACCGGAACACTGTAGATATGACAGAAATTACAATATATTTTTTCAATAATTTAATAAGGCAGTAGACGTTTTTGGTGTAATTATAAAAGACAGAAATCAGTAGGTACATAAATTCGTAACGGATTCTACTTTCACTTGTCAAGTTTGTGGCGTGGAAAAAGTTCGGATTCGTATCGCTTTATCCTTCTGACCGCTGCCGCTGCCGAGAGCTCTCTTCCAGGGCGTCGCTGGGGATGTAGTCCCGTCAGCAAATATACGTCTTCTGTAAATACTGTCGCCTTGACTCGTAAATTTATACGTCGTTAATTTCGGTCGTTTCGTATTCAAGTATAAATCAAAAATAGCATTCCTTTGCGACGATTGTGTTTTTCCACTAGGGTCTTCAGCAGCTCCGGAACTTAATGTTCTCCAGTGCCTAGAAGAGCTCGTGTTCAATTTCAAAGTTGAACTTGGCGTTGTAGTTGTACTTGTTATATAAGTTGGGTTTGGTGTAGTTCTAGCAGAAACGGTAGAAGCTGGAGAAAATCGAATACTGCTTACATCCCGAGTAGAGACTTTGCTTCGAGGTGTTGTGCTGTATGAGGACGAGATTCTGCTTTCAATTGTAAACATATTGGGCTTTGTGGTGGTAGTCAAATGTATGAAATCATCTCGGGCCATCTCGCCCTTACGTCGCCCTGCCGAAGTTGTAGTTCTCGTCGTGGTTGCAGAGTTTGTAGAGTTTCTTTTAAATATTTTAATAATATCGGGAAGGATTGTAGTTATTGACGGTTTTTGTGTTGTTGTTAATCTTGTTGTGGACGTAGGTTTGGCTGTTGATGGTGCCCGACATCCGAGACAGCGGAATCTCTCTTTAGGAGCATCGTTATCCGATGTGGTTCGCATGTGGTGTAACAAGTCAAAAGACTTGGCATTTCTTAATAATGAACTGGGATATAATGTAGTCGTTGTTACTGGAGGTCTTCGAGTAGTTGTAGTACTGGTGCTTGACGGTGTTAGCGAATAAGCATATGTTGGCTGTCCACCGCTTCGTGGTGGTGAATCCGTGAATGAATTTCCGCTCGACGAACTAAAGGTGTTTCTATCGCTCCACACATACGTATTCTTATTAGATAGTGTCGTTCCTGCAGGTTTATCAGTCACAGATTTATTTCTAAATTGATTTGTATCTATAAGTGTTAAATTGCTCATGGCAGTGGTGTAGGTGGAAGTAGTCGAAGATTCTGTATTTTTTTCTGTCCTATGCAGGAAATTAGGAAGCGATAGTTTATCGATGTTGCTAAATTGTGTAACTTGCCATTTACTTTGGTATCCTTTGTCTTGATATTCTAGTTCATTCCTTCTTCGCCCCGAGTTCTTAGTCGAAGAGATGTACGGCGGCAGTAACTCGTCGATGCTCGGGTTTAATACCAATTTGTTTTTTGTTTTTATTGAAATGTCTAAGGCTCGTGATTTTTCCACTGGTTTAATCGTACTCGAGTTTTTTAATGTTTCATCGCAGTTCGCAAGATATTTCTTGGTATTTTGCTTGCAGTGCTGAGGGTAAACCACCCACGCCAAGAAGCCGTCGCCTTGCAGGCCGGTGTGCTCGGCGTGCACGCGCAGCGCGCACTCTACGTCGTCGGCGATGTCATCGTCGCGCAGCGCCGTGCACGGCAGCGCGCAGGCCTTGCCGCCGCCGCACCAGTACAGCTCACTAATCTGCAGCAGGCCGTGGTCTCCGCTGTGCGGGTTGCGGGCCGCGGTGTCGAAGCGGGACTCGTGGAAGGCGATGCAGACCCAGGTGGCGATGTCGTCCGCTTGCACGCCGAGCTGGCGCAGGTCGCGCGCCAGCTCGCATCGTTCGTACACGCGCGCGCGGGCTCCGGCGCCCCACAGCGCGACCAGGGCGAACGTCCACCACGCGCCTCTGACCATCACGAGGCGTTTGCGTTCGAAACGCGAGAGCGCGCTTTTTTATTTTTACAGCCTCCCGCTGCGACCCGCATTCGGTACGTATCAAAGATTATTAACCGTAATATTAACCGCTGTTCGAATTAGGGACTCGCACTATTTAAACTCGACGCAAAAAGATTTTTTTAATGATGACGGTTTGTTGTCTCATGTTCGCGGCGTCAGGACGTTAAAAGGACGGCATGGCTGGTCACGGCGGTTCACCTTGATGGGGGCGCGTCATCGAAGGTGCAGTGGTACTCAACCGATATTACTTAAATAACACGTTTCGACCGGGTCTTCTAAAAACCTTTTGAACAGAACTTTGGGTAAATAGAGGTCAACCGCAATACCTAGGAATTTACTATATCAATAGATTACCCATCATGCCTTCCAACTATCAACTTATAAATGAAGTTATTGTTTTTTTTGCGTATGTTGCTTATGTTGGGTAGATATGGCCTTTATACAAACGCCAACACAGTTAACTGACCATCTTGTATTTATATTGAACCTTATTACAATGCACATAAAGTGCACGGATGGTCAGTTAACTGTGTTGGCGATGGTACCTTCTATAAATATTATTGAGTTTGCCGATGTTGTAAAATAATCTCTAATGAGAAGTGTCACTCGTACAGTCAGCGGCAGAAGTTGCTAAGCAGTTCTAGTGCTCAAAATGATCTACTTACACACGAACTCTAATGTCAAGGATCTGTGTAGGTCATTTTGAGCGTGTTATTTTGCTTAGCTACTTCTGATGCTGACTGTATAGATACAGGAAGTATCAAGTGTCAAAAAAGGTGAGGTTGGTGCACGGATCTATAATACTTAAGACAAGCTATCGTGTAACGTGTTGCCACAATGAGGGACGGAAAGGCTCCTATGCAGCTAAATTAAGAAATAATATTTAAATGGCTGATGGCTTACCAGCATAAACAATCTACTTCATTTGGGAGGGTAATAATTTATTTGCCGCAACTTCATTCTGAATCAAGCGCGGCAAAAAAAAAGTTGATCTATGAAAAGGACAACGAATGATATTTCGCTTTCAGTCACACTTATCGAGATTTGTATGGTACCATCCCGCTCGGACGTGGTATTATTATTACCATAGCTTGTCCTGAGTATTATGGGTCCATGGGTTGGTGTGATTGGCACCGCGCGTAGAGTAAACATTGCAGCGCGGCGGCGGCGGGTCAAGAGGTGAGCCGCTGGCCTCAGGAGCCTAATGTAGGTACCTAACGCTCATCACACCGATCCGTGTTAACACAATCGTAAATGCGTCATGTACGCTAATTCCTCTAATATATGCCATAAAAATGATCAATCGTTTTCGTTCAGTTTTTTTATATCTTTACACTTGTTTATGATAAAGATATAAGTTGAATCTAAATTCGAAATTTAATTCATGGTATCTCGACGACGGCACTTTAGGGGGGGGACTGGAAAACTGTTTTGGACGACTTAAGAAGTCTGTGCGATGGTTTTAGCGAAATAGGTTTAGATTTAAATTTCTCCAAGTGTGAATTGTTTATAAATAAATCGCTTCCTCCGACTGACTTACATAGTATTATCTTTTATCTCTATCTTCAATTCTTTATCCCCTAACATCAAAATTATAGATAAATCTTCGCTCAGACTATTAGGGGCTCCCGTTTTTCAGGAATCCATACCATCGCTCATCAACGAACATCTCACCATTCACAAAACTTATTTGGATCGCCTTCTAAAAGTCAGTGCACACATGGCTTTAGTCTGATGACTAAAGCCATGTGTGCACTGAATTTTGTCCTTTTGTCCCCAAATTTACATATATTTTAAGATGTAGTCCCATTTGGAAATTCCCTCATATTATTGAACCCCTCGACGCCGTCCTTAAAACCACCCTCACATCCATCCTGAACGTCCATTTGGACAGTATCGTGCTGCCTGGACCCAGGCTTCTCTGCCAATCCGGCACGGCGGCCTGGGAATCCGGCAGGTTGTCAGTGTAGCCCTTCCAGCATTCTTAGCCTCTTTCCACAGCACGCAGGAACTCGCCAGCAAATTTTTTAGCCCAGCTGCCGACAATGCCGCGATTGCCTGTTCGAGCGAGACAATAAGCGCGTGGGAGCAGGCCTGCCCAGATGATTCGCTTCCGGTTACCCCGAAATCTCAAAAGCAGTGGGACGAGCCCCTCTGTCAATCTTCTCTTAAAGACCTCATCACCTCCGCTCAAAGCACAGCAGAGCGTGCTCGTCTCCTTGCTGTAGCGGAGCCGGAGGCGGGGCTCTGGCTTCACTCTTTGCCGTCTCCAACCCTTGGCACTCTCCTCGACAAACCAACTTTAACTTTGGCAACCTGTCTGCGACTTGGCTCCAAAACTAATGAGCCACACCGCTACCGCTGTGGCGCCCACGTAGACTCCCTAGGTCACCACGGCTTGTCCTGCCAGAAGAGTGCTGGCCGCATCTCCCGCCACGCCTCTTTGAATGACGTCATCCGTAGGGCTCTTGCCTTCGTTAGCGTGCCGGCCATTTTAGAGCTGAACGGTATCGCACGTGACGATGGTAAGCGCCCTGACGGCATGACGCTCATTCCATGGAAGCAGGGGAGGACTCTTGTGTGGGACGCTACCTGCGTTGATACGCTAGCCCCGTCCCATCTCCAAGCGACCTCCTCTAAAGCCGGAGCTGCGGCCACCATAGCAGAGCAACACAAGCGGCAGAAATATGCTGTCCTCGGTGAGGGCTACATGTTTGCGCTGTTTGGAGTGGAAACTCTGGGGCCGTGAGGTCCCGGGCGCGAAAGCCCTATATAAGGAACTGTCGGAGTGGCTCATTCAAACATCCGGCGACCAGAGGGCTGGCAGCTATTTTGGCCAAAGGATTAGCCTATAGCAATCCAAAGAGGCAACGCTGCCAGCCTTCTGGGCACCATAACCAATGACGGGGACCTGGGGGGCATTTACTTTTTATAGGTTTAGTTTATAATATAGGTTTAGTTTAGTTATATTCCGTTATAAATATTTTTTACGTTACTTGAGTTTATACCTTAGTTGTTTAATAAATAATAATTCTTTACTTTAAAATAAACTAAATTCTTGATAAAGATATTTAGATACTGAGAATTGAATGGAATTAATTTACTCCATTAAAAGTAGGTACTACTAGACGAATTAAAGTAATTCAAAAGTTGCACTACGAATACCTAAGTACTACCGCTAAACAATCATAAATACTTACCGACCAGGAAATTATTACTCCAGGTAAATAGGCATGTTCCTTATGCAGTAATTGACAGGTAATATGAGTTTGTCGTTAGTTTTTTAGTTTTTTTTAGTTGCGCATACTAAATGCGAATCTGCGAATATTATTACAAATCTAGTTTGCAGGCTAAACACATTTTATCATGGAATAACTTGAGAATTCGTTTCGTAGGAGGTAGGTTAAATCACAGTTGCTTAACCGTCGTGTAATTAATACACAAACTGAGCCTGCTATTAGATCTCTTGACAGCACTCCGGTAACAAAAATAATCTGACACAATTATTTTTAGGGATATGGACGTGCCTGAGATTGGTGTTAATGTTGTGCTGTGTCGTGATCAGATCCCTTTGCCTACTCTACATAATATAACTCTGCCGTAATTTATTTCCCTATTTCGAAGTTATAGGTAGTACCACTTAATATAAAATGAACGAGTTGGTAAAACATTCTGGTTTCATTATTCCATTCACATTAGGTAGGTAGCTAACTTATGCATGCATGAAGTTGGGGTCTAAGATCACAATAACCTACCTGAGTTTACGCTACCAAACCAAACACAGCGAGGTAAGCAAAAATAAAAGTGTGAACTGACCTACGCATGAATACAGCTCTTGCGCCCCCGCCAGCAAGCAGCCGTCGGGGCCAGTGAGCCCGCGCGTCAGGTTCAGGCAGAAGCAGCTCTCGTGGTTGTCGAGGAACCACTCGTTGGCCGCGAACCGCACCACCGGCACTTCGCGGTACACAACGTCGTACTGGTACCGGAGCTCCACGGACCTGATGAGTGTCGCTTTTGAGCTCATGTTTTTTACATGGAACACAGAACCATGGAATAACCGTTTACATACAGAAACACATCAGAACATACTAAACGTGAAATAATGACCACTTGCTGAGATAGAAGTAAGTACCCTTTTCTCAAAATATTTTTTAACAGATTCTCGTAGTAAGTAGTTACTATTGGGCAAGTGGATCGCGGCCTACTTTTTATTTTGACGAATAGACCATAGACTTCGAGTTGCAAGGCAATTAAACTAAATACCTACAGAATTGGACCTCAATTACCCAGGTGGGAGCAAAGTAGCAAACAACATTTACG
Organism: Epinotia bilunana; assembly: GCA_947049275.1. NCBI lineage: Eukaryota > Metazoa > Arthropoda > Insecta > Lepidoptera > Tortricidae > Epinotia > Epinotia bilunana. The sequence continues at coordinate 30,746,754 of OX346252.1, read as the reverse complement.
ATAAACATTACTTGCCTGCAAATATCAGAGTTAAAGGCGTAGATGGATTCGTCTCTTTTCAGAAAAGGCGGATATACTCCCGTATCAGTCCCTCTGAGCATATTACATGCGTTTGGCGAGTGTTCTTCAATGGAGCCTTCGTCTCCCTCGGGCCAGAAACGGAGCCGGTGGCTGTTGTCGTAAGTGATGATGCGGGCGACGTCGCGGGCATCGTCAGCGCCACGGAACACTTTGTAGTTGGGTGAAGGTATACCATCTTTCTGGGGACATGACATTATTGTACGTTATATTGTCTTCTTTATTTATTTTACCATACGTATTACTCAATTGTCAGGTACTTTTGAAGATGAAGCGAAATCCTATCAATGATATTTACACTCGATTATTACGTTGCGTAAACCTAATAAATAATCAAGCATTAGTTTGCCCTTACATTGCTTTGTATTTGTATGGATACATCGCTTAAACAAGATAGTAATTGCATGTTGAAAGCACAGGAGTCCTTGTAGATTGCGGAAAAATTGTAGATTGCTGTGTGGTTTCGCTTTTTCTGTATCATTGGCCAAAAATAGCGTTTTATTTAATTGGTACTTATATGACCAATTTGATAAGCGAAGCAATACGACTCATGACCATTATGTATGACTTATTTTAATAGCACCTAGAGAAAATTTGAAAACATGTCCGAAACACACGAGGCACTTAACGTACACAAAAAAGTACCAACTATTTCAGTTTGATCTTAAAATGTACAAGTAATATTATAGATTGTATATCAGTATGGGGCGGAGCTGGTACCACCACGATGCTCGGGTTGGAAAGGGCGCAAAGAGCCGTTCTCAAGGTTATGTACAAGAAGCCCTACCAACATCCTACAGACCAACTTTTCGCCGAAACCCAATTACTTTCAGTTCGACAATTATTTGTCTGTAGGGTCGCCATGATGATAAACTCACTCTCAACTCCCCCACATACGCAGCATTGCAACGCAAAAGGGTTTTTCGTGTTCCACTACCTTTGACAAAAACATCTTACTCGCGACGCTTCCCACAATTTCTACATCCATACATTTACAACCAAATATTAAAAGCTTTCAACATTCAAACCTCGTCCCTAAAAGAACTGCTGTACACCCTTAAGAAATGGTTATATAATCTCTCTTTCCTACAAGGCCACCGAAGACATACTAAAACCCTTGCAATAACGCACCTCATACACAGGATACACACTCTCACACACAAACACACGCTCACACACACACACCAAAATACACATACACCCATACACAAACCTGGAGCATATCTGTATGAATAAATTAAGTATAGTCCTTTGTGTTTAAGAATCTTTGATATAGGTAGCATATATTATATTACTTCACGCCTCTATAACTGACAGATCTGTATCCTGCGCATCTTGTTGGTAAATCTTATGTTTAATGCCCCAAAGTCCTCATGACACAGGCTCGACCTAGTGTGAGGGCTATTGTTTGCTCTAGGAAGCTGTTGTATACAGTCTATAGTTAATCTAAATTTAATTACTAAGGCTTCATGTAATGTCAATGTGGAAATAAATATATTTGTATTTGTATTTGTATTAGATAGGTACTTAGGTACCTACAGGTAATTTTTCTTTTTTTGTCTTCATCCTTAAATATGTTATGGGACAGCCTTCCTGGGGGGCCTTAAGGGGCCCAGAGGGAGAATACCTACAGAAGGGTACGTTGTCACCGAACGAGCACTTACGCTTTAATTAATTCGACCACTAGAAATACATGAACATTTCTAGTTTGTTATGCGTCTCTATCATTTGAACTCTGGAATTCTGGAATTAATACGACTTGTACAGTCTCATTAGTCATTAGCCACATTTCAAGAATATCACAGCCACTGTATTAAAAAAGGCATTCAAAAAGTTCAAAGAACAAACAATGGCTGAGCTAATTTAATATCATCTGATTACGCATTAAGATGAGGATGTGTGCATACTCAAGTAATTACTTGAGAGCTCATTTAAGCTTTCCCACAGTGAGACTAATACTCGTTTATGAGCACAATGTGCTTACGTAGTAAAGATTGTGTCATTGTCGTCAAGTATTTAGAAACGTTCTAGAAATTGTGAACGCTGTACACCTTAAATATGAGAAAAACTCGTACTATACTCTAAGCCTGGCCGCACACGCACGGAGTTTTCGTTCGGTTTCCGAATGGAAGGACGTCAAAAAGTGTTCCTGTCTCTGTCTGTCATATGGAAGTGTCTCTCTGTCATACGGAAACCTAGTCAGGAAACCGTGCGTCTGCGACCAGCCTAATCATTAATCCCACAGAAAAAAAGTAAACACCGGTGTTAGTTGCCGTTAACAAGAACCATTTGCAGAAATAAGGAGATTTATAATTTTCGCAGTTAAACGAAACATACGTCCTACTCATTACAACAATATACACTCTAATTTAAAAAAGAAATTAATTTATAACGTTAATGTTTATATTTACAAAAATCCTTCCTCATAATTATTTTAAAAGATAACACCGTTTTTATGTGTAGTATAAATTTTTAGCACACGTATCACTGCTGTGATACACCAGGGTTGTGCATCTTTGGGTTGCTTACTATTTTTTTTCTTTATGCGATTGACAAATAATGACAAATACTTAATCTCTACTTTAGATCTCTAAATATATTAAGTGGAAAACTAAATCTTAACCCATTCACTGCTGTCAATAGTAAACTTGACATTCGTTGTCAAATTTACTATTGACTGCGAGAGACTTGGTAAACCGTACCTATCAAACTGAATTTTACTTTTAGTCCCCAAGACGCTCGCTGCAAGTCGGCTCCCAATCTCCCATACATACATACGTAGTGTTCTCACTAGCTTCTGCCCGCGACTCCGTCCGCGTTGAACTCGTTTATATCGTAGCTCGATACAAACCGTCATCCCTCATTTCACCCCCTCAGTGGATGATTTCTGGGATAAAAACTATCCTATGTCCTTCCCCGGGATTCAAGCTATGTCCACACCAAATTTCATCTCAATCGGTTCAGCGGTTTAAGCGTGAAGAGGTAACAGACAGACAGACAGACAGACAGACAGACAGACAAACTTTCGCATTTATAATACTAGCTTCTGCCCGCGACTCCGTCCGCGTGGAAGTGGAACTCGTTTATATCGTAGCTCGATACTAAGTTTCATCCCCCATTTCACCCCCTCAGGGTATAATTACCGGAATAAAAACTATCCTATGTCCTTCCCCAGGATTCAAACTATCTCCATACCAAATTTCATCTCAATCGGTTCAGCGGGTTTAAGCGTGAAGAGGTAACAGACAGACAGACAGACAGAGAGAGAGATTAGTATGGAGTTATGGATAGCATAGTATGAATTTTAAAACGGCGAGCTGGAATATCACGAAACTTTGTATACTTACACAACAGCATCCGCCACATTAGGTCGGAAACTAGTTTCTGATGCTTTAAATTATAATTTAATCAAAATAGAAAGAAAATAAGTTTACTCTGAAAAACTTCTTCTGTCTCTATTTTTTTCTATTACAATTTGTAGCAAAAGGAACTACTTAGTTTCCGAGCTAGATATGGCGGAACACACAGTGTATACAAAGATTCGTGTTATTCCAGCTCGCCGTTCAAAAACGAGAACCAAACTACGTCTGTAAGGAGACTCGAGTGTCCCGGGGACTCTAGGCAAGGGCATTTGTTGATAAGGCAATGTCGAGCCCATACTCGTACATTTGACACCTAGTTGTTGTCGATGATTGGTCACCTACCTTCCTTCATATACAGGGTGAGCGCTGTAGGTAACAGGAGCAAAAAAGTAAAGGTAGATTATTATACTTAATTCGCCAAGGGCACATATGTGTGTGATGTATTTAAGTATTTATTATGTACTAGCTGTACCTGCGACTTCGTTGGCATGGTAATTTGGCGGGAATTAACGCTTTTCTTCTCTTGGACATAGGACACATGCAGTTTTAATTTATGTAAAACTGAACAAACCTATTTTAGTCAAAATGCCGTTAAAACTCTGATATTTAAATTAGTAAGAAAGGGACAAAACTCGTTTTATTTAACTGAGGTATTTAAGTTGTATGAATAAGGGGGTAAAAGTTTAGTAGATGTTTGTGGCAATCGATCCAACAGGTAGGACACAGGCTGCAGCATTAAATGTTTATTGATCTTATTCTTTACATATTTTTAACACTGTTTTATATTTACCTAGCTGTACCTGCGACTTCGTTCGTATGGTAATGTCGTGGGATTTCTAATTTAACCTATCAAGTAAAACGTTGAACAAACCTATTTTAACTAAAATGCCGTTCAAATTCGTTAGTCTTTATCTGTCACTCTGATATTTAAATTAGTAAGAAAAGGACAAAACTAATTTTATTTAACAGAGGTATTATAAGTTTTATGAATAAGGGGGTAAAAGTTTAGTAGATGTTTGTGGCAATAGATCCAACAGGTAGGACACAGGCTGCAGCATTAAATGTTTATTGATCTTCTTCTTTACATATTTTTAACACTGTTTTATATTAAATAAATAAAAACGTGATGTCTGAAATGATCTTGAGTCACTCTGACTCTCAGTTAAATCTTTAATTTTCTGTTTCAGTCAGATCCATACACATTTAAGGTCCCACGGGATCCTCAGATATATATTTTGAAAGCAATTAGAAATTAATATAATAATTATAGTCTCCTAAATTGCTAATGGGTTCATATTTGGAGACCATACTCGCGTCGCGTAAATATTTATATAAGAGAACTGACCTAGGATTAAAATAAGTAGAACTTAAGATCTAAATAGCAACTAAACGTTGCCAATAAAATTATTCATAAAAACGATTAATTAAATTAAAAAAAACAAATGGTTGCTGCTATTTTCAAAAATCAAAAATTAAGATCTTTCAAGCTTCAAATCAGTAAGTCTAGTAAGTTTAATGTTCTAATAATAAGGTAAAATAGTCTTAGGAAATTGTCACTTCTACATTTTTAATCTTTGAAATAATGGCCATCGGCGGGTATCTTATAAATTACAGAAAAAATCATGTTATTTAAAAAATCAGTGAAATTGCCGATGAAAAGTGATCCCCGTACTTTTACTATTGTTGGGTTTGTTGTTGGTGCAATAGCGCAATGCAAAAGAAGGCATTTTTTAAAGTTTTGAGTCAAAATTGCACTCAAAACGACCGCCATCACTGCCCGCCACAGACTAAACCAAGATACTCTCATGAGATGAGAGTATGTTGACATGCGCAAACTTATGCTAGGTGATGTCTGCTCTTGTCATATAACTCAATGTAGACAACAGACGGCCAATTTATATTTTCCAAACTATACCTAACCACTAGGTAAGTTCTACAACCATAACGCGCGTCCGAGTCCCTTTCTATTAAAGGTAATTATTAAAAATATTAAAGTAATATGTTAATTTTTTTCATATTGCAATGTTTCAGATCGCACTATCATATTCTACCAAATCTTGTGTATGTTACCGCCATTGCCATCTTAATGAATGTGTGTTGCAGGCTTTATGATAAAAGTATTTTCGTGTATGTTGGCCAATTTCTGTGCCTCTATATTGGCTGAATGTCAACCTGAAGGCGCGAAGTACGAAGTTATAATACCGTCTTAATACTGACGAGCTTGATAATTAATGTTTTTAGAAGGCCCGTTCTATACTGATTTAATACATACTGTTTATTGCTGATAAATACAAATACTGACAAACCAGCACGGCTATCACAAGTCGGCGCGCGAGTTCTCTCGATTTTTCTCGAACTACCCGTCTCTCTCTTATTAGATAACTTAGAAAGAGACGTATAGTGCGAGAAAAATCGAGAGAGCTCGCGCGCCGTGTTGTGATCGCCGTGCAGTATCGTGACAAATACTCAGCGTGTAATCTTGCAGAAACTCAAATCGTGAACAGCGCTATGCCATGCCATTAAAAAAAAAGGAAGAGTCAGACTTTTGACGTTTGACGTTATATTGTTGAAATTTGTTGATATTGAAATTACGCTTCAATACGAATTTAGCGCATATAAGTTTCGATATCAGAATCGATTATTTTTTTATGTTTTAGAATTTAATATGCGTTTTGTGAAGGTCTAATCACAACACCAGATCGAAATTATTACTGTTGGATAGTTATGTCAAGCCCGCCATTTTGACGTCACTGACAGTTGACAGATAATGGCGACTACGATTTCAAGCAGAAGTAATAAATAATTTAATGAGGTCAGATGTTTCCGAAAATTTATTAATCGTCGTAGTCGGATAAAAACTATCCTATACGGAAGCTATAGCAATAATGTATGTACTTGTAAAAAAGTTACATGTTTTTCAGTTCATGGGAAACCGAGATTATTCGGGACACAACAATGCTTAATTTGATACAGACTGATTATTTTTTTAATATAGTGATTTATTATAAGTGAGAGATGAGAGATAAACAAAACACGTGATGATTGAAATGGACTTGAGTCACGCCGACTCTCGGATAAAGATGTCTTTAGGAATGAATGATAGAATTGATAGATAATCCTTTCGAGTATATATTCACCGTTAAGTGTTTACGCGGAACAATAGATCTCTTTTTGATTAGACGGGCGACCGCTTTAGCCTAGTTGGTAGTGACCCTGTCTATGAAGCAAGAGGTCCTGGGTTCGAATCCCGGTAAGGGCATTTATTTGTGTGATGAGCACGAATATTTGTTCCTGAGTCATGGATGTTTTCTATGTATTTAAGTATTTATTTATCTATATAAGTATGTTTATCGTCGTCTAGTACCCATAGTACAAGCTTTGCTTAGTTTGGGGCTATGTCGATTTGTGTAAGATTGTCCCTTATTTATTTAAAAAAAGACACTTGACGGCCAATTTATATTTTCCAAACTATACCTAACCACTAGGTAAGTTCTACAACCATAACGCGAGTCCGAGTGCCTTTCTAATAAAGGTAATCATTACAAATATTAAAGTAATGTTTTTTTTTTCATATTACAATGTTTCACTTCGCACTATCACATTCTGCCAAATCTGGTGTAGGTATGTTCCCGCCATCGCCAGCTTAATGAAATTTTTAGCCTAGCTAATTGTTAGTCAGAATTCCGTTGCATTTTTTTCATTTATTGGAGATTAAAGTGTATAGACATAGACATACTTTATTGGTGATAAGGTGATAACACATTACAAGTCAAACGTATTATTTATCAAACGGCGATTAGAATACACTTGAGCATATATGCCATTTTCGAATTAATACCTACATGAAATGACATTGTACAGTGAGCAGAGAAATGAAAATAATTATTTCAGTACGAAGGAGATCTATAAGCTTAGGAAAATAACCTTAATTATATTACCTATTTAAATAAAATACAAATAATGTAATATAAAATGTAATCTCGATTTTTCTCGCACTATCCGTCTCTCTCTTATTAGAAAACTTAGAAAGAGAAGTAAGTATAGTGCGAGAAAAATCGAGAGCTGGCGCGCCGTCTTGTGATAGCCGTGCTGAATGTCAACTTTAAGGCACGAAGTACGAAGTTATAATACCGCCTTAATACTGACGCGATTGATAATTAATGTTTATAAAAGGCCCGTTCTACTGATTGAATACATACTGTTTATTGCTGATAAACATAAATACTGCTTAACACATACCAATACGTGTAATCTTGCAAAAACTCATATTGACTTTTTAACTGAACGCGTGAAAAGCGCGATGCCATGCCATTAAAAAAATACAGAAAGAGAAGAGTCAGGCTTTTGTTTGACGTTGACGTTATTTTGTTCATACATTTAAATTACACCTTAATACGATTTAAGCGCATATAAGTTCCCATATCAGAAATGATTATTTTTTTATGTTCTACTGTTTCGTATGCGTATTGTGAGTCTATCACACACCTGATCAAAATTATTAATGTTACTGTTAGATAGTATTAGTAGGTAAGTCTGCTATTTTGACGTCACTGACACTGACAGTTGACAGATATGGCAGCTAGAATGTCAAGAAGAAGAAATGAAAAATGGATGAGGTCAAATGTTTCTGAAAATTAATTAATCGTCCCAGTCGGATAAAAACTATATTTTTCTAAAATGTCATATTTTTCCGTTCATGGGAAGCTGAGATCATTCGTGACAGAACAATGCTTAGTGTGTGATACTGGCTGATTCTTTTTTAATTCAGATTTATTATAAGTGAGATCAGAGATAATGATAATAATTCATTTAAATCAGACATCTAATGTCCATGTAACAAATACCTTAAAGACTAATATACAATACAATATTTAATGAGTAGGTACCTAATATTTGCGGAAACCGAAGACAATTTTTTGAATGATTGATTACTTAAACAGTGAAATCCAGACAGTAAGGGCCACAGCTAAGGACAAATTAATAAATATCCTTTGGAACAAAGTGGTTGACTTAAAAGCGAGTTAAGAGATTTCCGTTAAAATTTATACAAAACTCCCAATAAGTTATCCCAAGTAACACATAGGAGGTGAACCAAAATTAGCAAATACGTAAACAAAAATACAAAAAAAAAGATTTTATATTAAACGACCTCTTCTCTTATTCTTTCTTTTTGACGACCTCGGTAGCCTAGTTGGTAGTGACCCTGCCTACGAAGCCGGAGGTCCCGGGTTCGAATCCCGGTAGGTAAGGACATTTATTTGTGTGATCAGCACGAATATTTGTTCCTGAGTCATGGATGTTTTCTAAGTATTTATTTATCTATATTAAATATGTATATCGTCGTCTCGTACCCATAGTACAAGCTTTGCTTAGTTTGAAACTAGGTCGATTTGTGTAAGATTCTGCCAAAAAAAATTGTTTGAATTGGTGATAAACTACACTATTAATTTCTTATCTATTTTACAAGAAAAGGTTCATTTTAACGTGTAACTAAAATTTCGATATTGATATCGAAAATAGAAATCTCAGTAATCCTCAATACCGGGTCCAATATCGGATTTCAATACCGGTATTGAGAATTGACCGATATTGAATGCCTTACACAGGACTCTGTATGGTGACAGGAGGTCGCGGGATAAACTCACATAGCCGAAGACGGAGAAGAGCAGTGAGCCGTCGGGCTGCACCGCCATGTTGCGGTTAGTGTTGGCGATGCTACGAATCTGGCTGCAGGCCACGCCCCCCAGCAGGCCCGGGTCGGTGCACAGCGGTAACCCGTCTAGGAACAGTGCACGCGCGCGCACCGACACCACCGGCGAATTGAGCGCTCCGAACACGCTGCTCAGCGCTAGACTCAGGACGCCCATCAACTCAGGAAACTCCACTTCTGCGACTTGTAGAACTGCCTGACAAATAGAATATACCCATATTGTAATTATTATTTCTTTATCGGTTTCCTTTTATTGTTATGGACACTCAACAGTACAGTCACGAATATTAATTTGGGACCCCAGTTAAGGTTGACAGTACTGTCATATTGTATAGGCATCCTAAGTTTTTTTTTGCGAAATGGGTCTTAAATCAAAGAAAGCGACCGTACTATATCTAACAATTCCTTATTAGTTGATCTCTACGTAACTATTTTCCGTTACCGGGATTCAATTTGACTCAAACTGTGCAAACAGTTTTAAGGTATTCAAGCCGCCTCCATTAAATGGGTTATGTTAGTTAAAACATTTTTTGGTGTCTTTTAAATACCTACCTAAGTAAATTCATCAATTCATCATGTTTACAAACCAGCCTCTAATAATCGAAACACATTATCGTTATAAGTACATATCTGATATCCCTTGGTATCTTGACAGCGGCTTTTTATATTACTCCCGCATGGGATTAGAAACTTATGGTTTATATTGAATGAAACTAATCTTTTTCTTTAATACAGCTACATACGCGACCCGTAAAAATTCGCGTTTTATCCGTTAGATACTGTTAATTTGAGCACGATTTAAGTTCGGTAAACAGTAATAAAAGCGGCCAAGTGCACGTCGGGCCACGCGCAGTGTAGGGTTCCGTAGTTGCCTGTCTCTTTGTTACATCGACACGCGCGCGCCAACGAAATGGTGCGGTTGCGTCGGTCAAATTTGTACGAAAGTTGGCCTTTCTAAGTACATCTTAAGTTGGTCGACTATTACTCGGTAACTAGTTATGACTACTTAGCTAAAATTACATCCCAATTTTACTTGTAGGGGGGGTAATCAAACATTTTTTAGGATTTTATTCTACTATTTTGTTGGCGTGATTGATTTATATACCCATGCCGAATTACAGTTTTCTAGTAGTAAGGGTTACTTGTGAGCTAAGCCGCAGACGAATAGACTGGCATGGCGAAACTATTAGGGTTCCTTGTTGACTACGGAACCCTAAAAACGATTGTACCTACAAAAAAAAATTAGAAAAAATGACCCACAGTAAAAAAATCTTTCAACTTTGTTTATTTAGGTACACAATGGAATCAAGTGTGTCTATGTCTACCCACGCGCATACAAGTACACTTCCACCGCAGAAAAATTACGGTCAAATACACATGTTGCACATGTTTACATTAACATTGTCATTCGCTTCAAGTGTAAGTTTTATCGGTCAATCAATCACATACTTAACCGATAACATGTACCTAATTGGTTATTATTGATACGCACTTAGCATACTTACCTAATAAAGTATTTATTGCGTAATGAGATTGCTACACTTGGATCGGTTTGTGTTTAGGGGTTCGTACTCCAAGGCTGTCAAGGGGGTGTCTCTAAGTTCTCTTTAACACGTTCACGGACACAGCACCATTCTGAAAAGTCTGTCCGTAATATCAAAGGAAGTTTACTCTGAAACTTTATAGCTTATATTTAAGAATTTCGATTCGGACGATTGATCATTTGCGTAGCAATGGATAAAGTCGCGAAAGCAGAGAATTCGTTACAGCGCAAGCAGAGAGAAGTGTTCCGTTTGCTAAATTATTAAATAATCTTAATGCATAATGGTGATTATTCATAAAACTAAAAATTCCCCTGCTAAATAAAATGTGCTCTGTCCCTTTCTTACGAACACAAATGTCAAAGTGACAGATATTAAGGACAAACGAATTTTAACGCCATTTTAGTTAAAACAGGCTTATAGGACGTTTATGAATACGGCCGTTAGTAGTTAGTGTTGAATTTGTACCACACCGTCCAAATGACCTCTAAATCGTTCACAGCGTTTGCCGTCATAAAATAATGGCTTAATAGTGCTAAAGTGACATTTCATCCTAAAGATGCTCATTTTTAAGGAGATGAAGGAATACCTACACGATGTACATTTTGTAGGTATTGTGTTAGTAATATTTTGAAAATGGGAGATTCAAATGAAATTTTCGCTTTGCTATGAACGTGTAGATTAAAACCTTGCGTTAAACTAGTACACGGCAATCTATGTTCTCTTTTTACAACACTGGCCAAGTATTTTTTTCATTACGGGTACTAATCAATATTTATAAGAAGAGTAAAGCCAATCTTAAACTGAACACGCCTCGAATTATCTATGATTGATTAGGTACTCAAGGTTAATTTCTCAAGCGGTCCACGTTTCATGGACCCCAAAATTAATCTCTCGGGGTCAGAGACCCTTTGCGAAGTCGATAAGTATGCTCATTCTGGGAATCACAGATCAGAGAAACTCTCAAAGTAGTAAGTATGCCTACAATCATTAAGGGCTTACATTATAGGGTATGTTGCCGATCGTAAGGATGTCGTCCTCGGTGTGCGGGTACGAGCCCTCGGCGTCGAACTCGAAGCGCTCCAGCCGACGATATTCGAGCGTCTCGTCGTCCGAGTCGGAGATATCCCGTATCACGTATAACCTGGATACATAAAGCAGTTCCAACTACGAACCATAATCCACTATAATATGAAAGCATCTATAGTGAAAATGCCCTTAGGTACAGTCAGCAGCAAAAGACTTGGTCAAGTGCTCAAAATGACCATTTTTTTTTGTACAGACGACTAATGTGAAGAGGATAAGGACTATGTAGATCATTTGTTGCATTTTTTAAATTTCATTTTCATCATTTTGAGTGTGTTATTTTGCGTAGCTAGTTCTGCTGCTGACTGTACATCCAATATTTGACAGCTGTCATCCCAGTACAATTTATATCATCATACATGAACCTATTAAAAAAAAAAAAAAACTAACAATGTGTATGTTGTAGATTGCCTAACATAGTGTTGTCTTTTGTTTTAGATCTTTCAACCGGTCAAATCACCCTTTGGACAAGTTTCTTCAAAACACTTTCGTGTAGCTTCCAACCTTGACGCTGGCATAATTGTCCCACTGGACAGGAGCCATTAAAACAAAAATCGATCGATACATGAACCTAGAATATACTCTAGAGCAGTGTTTTTCAAACTGTGGGTCGCGACCCCCAGGGGGGCCGCGAAGTCTGCTGAAGGGGGTCGCGGCTACTCATATTTTTAAAGTTAAAGTGCTGTAAGTATTTTGAACAGCGTAGGGTGGGGGGTCGCGAAATATTTTTTCTGTACAAATGGAGCCGCGGCATGAAAAATATTGAAAAACACTGCTCTAAGAGTATTATAGGTTCATGTCATCATATCTTATCATTGACGTTTATTGTCGGTAGAATCCCGGTGGATGACGGCTGTCAAATATCGGCTGTTAAAAAATCAATTAGGTTTAAGCTGACTTACCTACTGCATTAAATATATGTGGATAATACCCACAGCGTGGGTCGCTAGAGCCTACCCTACCTACTACCACCTGCAACATGGTTTCGTTATAAACGTTCGTTCTTCGTTATGGCTTCGGCATAGTTACATACCTAGGGTATAGACCCTAGGTATGTAACTAAATCTAATAAAAAATAACGGCCAATTGCGTTTCGAGCCACGCGCGCTCCAACTAAATGGTGGGGTTGCGTCAGCCGAATTTGTACGAAAGTTGGCCTTTCTACTAAACTATAATTTATGCCTACTGAGCCGTGATAGTTTTCCTTTTAAATACATTATAACTACTGCCACGAATTTTTACACATCGCCAGTACAAAAAATAGGGCTTTAAAGTCCAATATCTCGCAAATAAATCACTTAATTGAAAAATAGTTTTAAGAAACCCACAATATTTTTGAACAAGCTATCCCACAATACCCCACAGTATAGGTTTAAAAAATAGTTTTAAGAAACCTACAATATTTTTGAACAAGCTATCCCACAATACCCCACAGTATGGGTTTAACGAGAAAAGAAATACATCCCCACTTTAGGTGTAGGGGAGGTAACCCAAAAAAAATTTTTTCATCATTTTTTTCTACTGTTTTGTCGGCGTGATTGATTTATATACCTACCCATGCCGAATTACAGTTTTCTACTCGTAGTAGTACCTAACGGTTACCTACTGAGCTAAGCCGAAGACGGACGGACGGAAGGACGGCCAGACGGACATGGCGAAACTATGAGGGTTCCTTGTTGACCACGAAACCCTCAAAACCACGTGACTCGGTCATTCAGTCAATAAGATAATACCATAGAAACAAAAGGTTGCTATGATTGGTTGAATAACCAAGTCACGTGGTTTATTTTTTTACAATTAGTCAAATACCTATCTAAATAGGGCATACAAACGTAACCTCTAGCGATCCACCATACAAGGAATATTGGCGATGTAATTTAAATCCTACCTATAGAATGAAAAGTACCTAGATGATAAAAGTATCGTGCCAATAATTTTATTCTCTTTATACCCTAACAGCTACGAAAAATCGCATCATATTCCGCCAGGGTTCAGTAGGGTTCAATGGGGACATTGCACCGAATTATAAGTAGGTATTTAACGGTAACCACAACAACCGTACACCGAAACGGAAAAAATACCAACATTGTAGTTATTTAAACCTCTAGATACTTTCTGATTTCAATGTAACTATGTAACTTGAACTTGGTGCTACAGATTTTTGTTGTTCATCAAAATCAAATCAATGTTAAACAGTTGTATCTACATTCGCTGTATTCATGGAAGACTATGATGTGGCCCCGGACGTGTCGTTGCACACTAAAATGAAAGTGGACTACGGAGTCAACATTAACAATACATTGCAACTCTTAAGGGTCGAACAGACTGCCAGCGGGACGGTAGCGGGGCCTGACGAGCGCGTGATGCGCGCGGGACGGCCGGTCACACAGAGCACGCGCGCATCGCGCCATCAACCAGCCAGCATCGCGCGCGCGTCCCGCGCGCCTCGCGCTGGCCTCGCGTCATCGACCCGCCAGCATCACGTACGCACCGCGCGCTCCGCTGTCTGGCGTCACACTGACGCGCCGCGCACCCGTCGCGGGCGCGCGGCGGGAGGCTGGCGGGGCGGGACAGAAGCGGGGCGCGTTGCCGGCGGGGCGCAGCCTGTTTGACCACGCTAGCGGTTTGTAGGAAATTATCGCGCTACGGGCCCGCGACGGGCGCGCCGCGCGCCCGCGACGGTGCTGTGTGTTCGACCCTTTACGCATGCTGGATTATGTTATGTTATAGTGTTGTGATAAGTTTGTCAGTTACGTATATATGTAGTACCACCCCAGCATAGACACTACGGGTGCGAAGCCTGACCTATCTTAACCACACACTGCTCAAAGACAACAGAACAGGTTCGCCAGCGATAGCGGCTATGCTATATAGCCCTACTTGTCAATCAATCGCCGAAGAACGTGTTAACTAAATACTATCTACGTTTTGTTTCATGAACTTACTTGTAAATATAGGGACCGACTTCATTCACGACTGGAATGGCACCGGAAAGCACATCATCTTTGTTGGTAATGTTAAAAACCCTAACAGTGAAGTTTAAGGGGAACGGGATAGCTGAAAATCTTTCCAGTTGTATTGTATCATCATGCAATGCCACCTCCTGAAAAATAACCCCTGCGGTTACAACGAGTAGGCGTGTTCTTCCTTCTGTTTGAAAAAAATGTGTTACTTACACATTTTAAGAATTCCTTAACATTTTTATAAACATAATTAACAGGACATTGCTAGGGTAGTTGAGCATTTCAAAAAGTTTACAATTAACTAAATAGGAAAACTAAAAACATGCCTAATTGACGTAGGTTATTAATCGGGACTAACTTTATTAGAACTCACAGTAAGTATATATTTTACGCTAAGACTTGAATATTTCCAAGTTCCGTGGTAGGCATACCTGCTTATGCATTTGCATGTAAGTACTCATATACTTGTGTCACTTGTGTTTAGGGAATTTCAAATGTCTCTTCCTGCATTAATTTATTAGTCAGTAAACTTGACAGTGCATAAATAAATTTCTGATAAAAAAAAAATTTTTGTACATTTTTGTTTATTGCC
Source organism: Epinotia bilunana (assembly GCA_947049275.1). NCBI lineage: Eukaryota > Metazoa > Arthropoda > Insecta > Lepidoptera > Tortricidae > Epinotia > Epinotia bilunana. The sequence continues at coordinate 30,731,422 of OX346252.1, read as the reverse complement.
AATGTACTTTTCTGTATACCGTCATCAACTACTAGTTGAGACGATTCTAACGAGCCCAAATTTAACAGGGTTACGTCTGTTAAGTCCAGAATTCCCATGGCCACCTTCTGTCTCCATAGTCATCCAAACTATACTAAAACCCAAAAGTTCAGCTCAATCGGTTGAAGATATCAGCTTCAAAATTAAGTTGCAAGATTCCCCCGAACAAACATACCTACATAATGGTCTAAGAGCTAACGACCAAATCGGTCATGTAGCTTCAACTGTATTGAAACTACGTTAGCTACTTCCCTGAACAACCTTTTCCGATAATCTTCACGCTGGCAGCCCGCGGGCGGTGGGTGCGGGTGTAGTGGGGTGGGGGAAAAAAAAGCCCTAAAAATAGCCATGCAAAAATATCGATGGAAAGGTATCGAAAAAAAACCTATATTTTTGCATGGCTATTTTTTGGGGCTTACATATTTATTAATCTCGCGTCAAGAAAAAAGTCAATACAGCTGAGCCCACATGAAAATTATTATTATTTTGGTATTTTTAATTAACGCTGGCAACCCCTTCCCACCACCCGATCGATTAAAATTTTTTTTTGGGTGCACAGGGAGTACAGACCAACTGTTTGAAAAAAGAAAATGAGTCACTGAGACCACATCTTTTTTTTCCCCCACCCCACTACACCCGCACCCACCGCCCGCGGGCTGCCAGCGCGAAGATTATCGGAAAAGGTTGTTCAGGGAAGTAGCTAACGGAGTTTCAATACAGCTGAAGCTACATGACCGATTTGGTCGCTAGCTCTTAGACCATAACAAGTTAAATAAAAGCTTGATAGACACCATTATGCCAACGTCACATCACGTCATAACACATTTATAAATAGGTACTACATATAATATAGTGCAGTTTTGTTTGAGGCCACAAGCGCACCACTAAACACCTGCCAAGCCAGCATGATCCCGTTTATGGCGGACGTAAAGCATCCGTCCGTTTCGCACTTAAGTACATATTTGTTAGTGAAGTAGGAATGCTTTATGTCCAGCATAAATGCAATCATGGTCTGACCTTGCTAATTGTATTCTTCTATATTCTAAACCGAGCTGCAAACTCCGTAGATCTCAAGGGAGCTAAATGATATATGTATTTACGGCGAGGGCGGTATATTGAATCTTGAGCGTTACGAGGGATTCAAGTACTGATGCCCAAAGCGAATTTAATTTTTCACACTTACTATTCAGAAAAGTATCACTATTGCCCTCTTATGAAGAATCAAAGTTGTATATTTCTTTCCTGATCCTACTAGTTATATGAGGTATTTAAATTTTCCTCTTAAAAGGTTTGAAAAGCAGTATGCGCCACTCGGTAGCTTAATTATTTCCGTCTCGGGCGTAAACACTTAAATCCCTCGTTACGCTCGAGATTCAATATACCTTCTTTTCTGAATAGCAGATGTGAAAAAGTTTATTTTATTTTTGTAGGTATTACTTGTTATCAAATACTACGTGGGGCATTTAATGTATATGTACATATATATAGAACGAGATAATGGTAATTAGTGCAGCCAAGTGTAAAAATATGGGTGTATTCAATCTTCTTAAAAAATACGCCAATTCTATCGCTACATAAGTTTTGAAGACTTCGTCTCCTCCCATTTTTTCACAGCATTTTTAACCCTTAAATGCATAATGACGTATATCTTCATCGTATATTTGATGGCCCGTGGCTCAATATGCAGCTATCCAAAATCACATTTATTACTTTTTTTTATAAATGTGACATTTACGTGTTAGATTCTGAATGCTTATGGATGCTTACATTTGTTTGCCCTATTTGGGTGAAAATCAAAAAAAAATGACATAGTTAAGGGCCTTAATCTAATCTACGCTTAAACTTTTCTCATTTTAGTAACGACAATTACCCATGTAAAAAGTATGGGTAATTGTCGTTAGGTACTAAAATGAGAAAGTTAAAGCGTGGATTAGATTAAGGCCCTTAACTATGTCATTTTTTTTTGATTTTCACCCAAATAGGGCAAACAAATGTAATAATAAATTGCAGATTGTAATTTTTATTGTTAAATACGTAATCTTTAGCGTTTAGACGCTAATGTATAGTGATGTATATCTGCATCAAACCTTCTTTTGGAAATAATATGTTTTTAATTACTATGATTTTTTTCTTTATTTTCCCGCAATCCCTAAAACATGACACATCTATTTCAATTTAATTAAAAGTTACACAAAAAATCAAGCATTTAAGGGTTAAGCACATTATTGTAGTACTCACGTCGGAGATAATGTTTTCAATAATACCACTCATAAATCCATAACCAACAATAGTAGAGGTAAGTAGGAAAGCCGTCCCAAGTGCAGCGGTGGTGACCCCGCACGCTATGCCGCACATTTCTTTATTCGATTCGAAAAGATAGTAAGAACAATTATCGCACGCCACTGGTCGCAGTCAGTACGCGCCCGTGGGGCCAACACGATTACCTATCTGAGAATATTTTACATTTATAGACAATCAATTAAATTGATAATGATATAGGGAGTGATTAGGGATCCTTGGTACGATACATATTTCCCGCTTTCAAATAATTTTCTAATATGAAACATGTCTTTTTTCCAGTTCTAAATTAAGCTCGCGCCGAGGAAATTATGAAATGATTGCGTTAGTTTGATCCCTTGCTGTATTGTTATTACTAAAGCGTTAGTTCTGCAAATCCAATATAAGATACCTATTTAAGGATTCACTCTATAAATCGTACACTTATACACACGATTACTAAAGGCCTCCACCCACCGAACGCGTGTCGTGCGCGGCGCGTGGCGTGCGCGGCGCGTGTCGGGCGCGGTTGAAGCGGTATATTCACACCGCAAGCGGGCGGCGTGTAGCAACGCGTGTGCAGCGCGTGAGCAGCGCGGGCCCGCCCGGGTCCACCGCGTCATGCACTACCAACACATTTGATATGTATCTCACTATCTCTGTCACACTCAGCAGCGCGGCAGCAGCTGCACGGGCACATCTCTCTCACTACCAACACATCTAATATTTATCTCTCTTCATCTATCACACTCAGCAGCGCGGCAGCTGCGCAGCTGCCGCGCAGCACGGGCCCGCGCTTGACACGCGACGCGCACGACACGCAGCCGCGCTGCCGAGTTGTAACTTTAGCGCCGCGAGCCCGCGCGGGCCCGCGTTCGGACCGCGTTCGATGTGTTTGAAGTGTAGTTTCAATGCTTTACAACTTGCGCGGGCCCGCGCAGCACACGCGCCGTGCATGACACGCGTTCGGTGGGTGGAGGCCTTTATACTTTCCTCGATAAAAAAGAAAATAAACCTTTAGTACGGCGTAAATATTCGACCCCCGCCCCCAACCCCGGATAATGGCAATGATTTATAAAAATCATGTAAATTTATGAAAATTATGCTCATGTGGCTGATAAATATCTTGCTCCTAGGCGTAAAATAATTCAATTCGTCGATGAATTATAAATACTAGGTAATCTACGCGTACATACAAATATACACTTCTTCAAAGTATTTCAATCATACCATGCCGGTTGCCGCCGACTTGCGTTACGGAATTGGCCATAAATCACACATTTATTATGAACGATGATAAATTGCATATTTTTGGCAAGCTATTAAAATGTAAAAAAAAAATATTTTAATATTAATAAATAATCTAAATATGATTGAAAAGTCCTATCGCATTAGTATTTATCATCCTGTGTCGTTGAACTAACTTTATTTTTGATTTTATCACATTTTGTAATATAAAAAAATACTAATTGTAAATATTTTCAAAATTGCTATCTTGGGGTTGGATATGAGGCTAGGTATTATTTTAATTTAAAACAAGTGGCTGAAATATATATTAGACTGAAATAGATATATTTTTAGAGTCGGCTTAGTAAGCCCTTCCATTGGATACTACGCACGAAAGGTTTCAGGACATATTTTTTTAATTTTCCCATAGTAAAAAAATAATTCATAACTCATCTCCTTTTTGTTTTTTTTTCGTGCTACGGGTCAAATTGGTTCGTATGGCCTAAAGATCAATCGTTCCGATTTTCATGCTTTCAACACCATTTGCAGCTTTTTTAGGCGTACCGCTAGGACTAAAACGTATGGCCAGTTGTGACATGAGATATATTGCAACTTTGGGCTGTTTATGATTTTTATATTTCTATAATATACAAAATGAAACTTAATCAATGCACCCCACAAGAACTCTTAATGTAGAATCGACTCACATCGAGTCGAGACTTTCTGTTATTACCTACTTGAGTACAAAGAATGTGGAAACTGACGTCGTTTCAAATATTCACCCACCTGTTCTCACGAAGTAGCAGTAATGTTACAAAATAAATAATATGTGTCTAATATGTATATATTGTGTGTAAAAATTGGTTTTCACCCCACCGGCTCGGAAAGGCTTGCTTTATCGCTCAAAATCTGCGCCCAAATAGTAGATTGTATCACTAGGGAGCAAAATGGTATATTGTAACGACGCGAGGCGAGGGTGACTGATTGAATCCAGAACGAAGGATTCCAGAATAGATCGTGGATTCCTGAGCGTGGTGAGGGTTTCTAGCAACGTCGCCAGAGGTATTAAATAATTTTGCTACCGCGTAATACACTCTTCTTTTCACTCCTTCCATAATAGTTAAAAACACGATAATTACATTAAATATTTAATTCAAAAGATACAAATATTATTGGACGGCCGCAGGGATTGGTATTTTTCAATATCAATAGTTATAATATCAACCTTTATATCAACTAGTAATACATATATGTCCGAATGTTTTTGTATATCGTCAGTAATTTGAATAGCCCGCCACTCCGAAGATTAATGCCACCTGCAAAAAGCAATGTTTAACCCAAAAACAAGGTTTAATATACTCGTAAGTAGTTATTTCAAAAGGATGGCTTTGTCATATAGACATAGCGAAACTATGAGGGTTCCTCGGGAATAGTTAGACTACGGAACCTTCAGAAAGAGCAAACCATTACGACGAAATGGATTTTAATCTATCGGTAGGTATTTACTTAACTGTTACGGCGAGAAAACTGTGATTAGGTGCCTAGGTAGGTAAATTTATTTGAATATCGTTGTTCATGCTGAGTCTCGCTTTAAGCGTTGAAGATAATACTGCAAAGAGTCCAAAGATAAAAAGGCTGCTTATATTCCAAATAGTTCTTGAAATAGTAGATTGTATTACTAGGGAGCAAAATGGTATATTGTAACGTGGGTGACTGATTGATTCCAGAAGGGAAGGATTAACGTGAATCCTGAGCGTGATGAGGGATTCTAGCAACGTCGCCCGAGGTATTCAGTAATTTTGCTACCGCGTCATACACTCTTCTTTTCATTCCTTCCGTGATAATTAAAAACACGTATATTACATTAAATATTGAATTAAAAAGATACAAATATTATTGGACGGCCGCAGACTGGTATTTCTCAATGATAATATTTATCCTGGATGTGCAAATGTTTTGATATCAACCTTTACTAGTTTTACATATGTGTCCGAATGTTTTTGTATATCGTCCGTAATTTGAATAGCCGCAACTCCGAAAATTAATGCCACCTGCAAAAAGCCATGTTTTAGCCATGTTTGCACTGAATGACATTCATTAGATTTAAATACTTAAGTGGGTCGATATCATTAAGATAAAACATTATATTATTATTATAGGGTTAATCGCCAATAACTAGCCATACTAAAAATTAACTCTATTTACCTATAATAGAATTACTTTTTAGTATAAGGTGTTAATTACTGGCCACGTTATACTAAATCTAATTCTGTTTGTAGGGGAACAGAGTTCATTTTTAGTATGACGGGGGCAGTTATTAAAGGGTGGCGAGTTATTGGTGATTTACCCTAATATGCACGTAAGTGTTTAAAAAAATGATATGGCATGTTTTTGTTTGACATATTTTATTATAATTTCTTTTAGAAAGTCTAAAAGGATTTTTTGAGATTCTTTACAATCAAGATAAGTTAGCGGTTTAGGGTTGGGACCGGAGCACACGCAGTTTCCAAAGTTGTTGAAGCACGTTCTGACCCCAGCCCCCCTATTCTGTAACTTGTTTTAAGCTCACCTCAACGCTCACCCACAAATATATCTTGACACCGCGATGCGTAGTAACTAAGCGTAGGCAGAGGACTAGTTTCGTGACGGGTAACCGGCGGGGCGAGCCGCATTAGCGCGTAGCGAATAACAGCAGCCCAGGTTTAGAGCCGGTTTTTTAATGTAATGTAGCTTCCGCCCGCGATTTCGTCTGCGTGGACCCGGGATAAAAGCTATCCTATATTTTAATCCAGACTATAAACTATCTTCGAGCAAAATTTCATCCAAATCGGTTGCAAGTATTATTTTATAAGAATCCTATTTCAGTTAATAAACCAAGATTTAAGATAAGTATATTACTTTAATTACCGAAAACAGTAATAAAATGTATATAAATAAAATAAAATAAAAAAATAACATAGGAAACAAGTACCCAACTACCGATCAAAACGCTCACGTGACGAGCGTTGTTATATTAAGCAGACTAGTGTTTTTCAAAGCGATGATTGCATTCAAATGAGTCATAAAATCGGCGGCAAAACAATAGTACATTGTTGCCCAGGTATAGAAAGTAAGCAATAGATGGACGAGTTAGTTCGCGGGCAGAGCCGCAGGTGAGGCCCGCGAAGATGCGAGTCCATCTATTGCACTTTCTACCGAGGCATTTACTATGTGCTTATCACGCCTAATGTAAGGAAATAAAACAGGTTGAGTACACAGTATAATACACAGTTTAATTAAAAGTAATATTGATATTCGCATTAGGGCAGTTGTGGAATGACAAGGAAATGTTTTTTCCGGAACATTTATGTTAGTATTTTGTGTCATTTCGGCCGGTATGGAGTGTGATGCTGATGGGATATCATCGAATGATGCAGGATGAGGTGAATTTGACAGTAAGGTTTCCTCAGGTGTTGATGGTCCTGCTTTCGTGTCTGCTGATGTAGACGGACGAGCACGTAAATTTATCGCTTCATTAATTTGGTGGTTGACTTTGACTTTATTTTCTACTGAGTCTGCTATGTATCCTTCTGCCACCTTATCCGATGTCCAACCGCCATGCCTTTTCAATGTGGTTAAATTGGCACCGGAGTCTGCTAGCAGAGTTGCCGAAATTCTTCGAAAGCAGTGACCGGTGTAAGATTCAGCGGTATAGCACCAAGTTTATGCCGGCCTATAGGCTGCTTGGTACATTTACCATTAACATAACTTAGGAAAAATCTATCACATCCCGCGTTTTCCGGGCGGAGGTTTTGATATTTTTTGACAATTTCCAAAAAATCATCACGAATGATAAACGACCGATCAATTGTTTTAGTGTTTTTCAGTTTGACCAAAATCATATCGTGGTGTTCTTCAATGTCATCGATTTTTATATTAATTAATTCAGCTGTCCTGCATGCCCCATTTACTCCAAATATTAAAATGACCTGTAATAATGATAATAATTTGGTTGATACAAAATATATTAAGCAACGGAAAGGAAAAATAACCATCGGTCACGTTGTGAAATAACTTACCTTTGTTGCTAGAAAAACTTCATCAGGTGCATCTCTCAAGAAACTTTCAACATTTTCCGCTGTCAAGACTTTGATTTTTTTGATTGAAAGCCTTCTGATAGCCTTTTCAATAGAGTTAGTAACTTGGTGTAGTTTTTGATATTGATGTTGTGCTCCGTATTAAGCGTTGCCTTTAGCATTGAATAAATTTTTTATTTATACTTTTTTTAAGCATGCAAAGGCGTTTTTCACATACTTAAATAAAAAACGCATACAATCGCAAAAGTACACATTCATTGAGCGAATTTTACGTTTTAATTTTTTAATTAAACGCACAAATGTAATGTTGCTCTAATAATTTTGTTATTTTCTGAACGAGTTACTAATGACAAAAATAATCGACCAATAGCAGAGTAGAAAGTAAAAAAGGCCGCTAAACACTACTTTGCAAATCTACATTATTTGACTGTTTTTGAATTGTACTACTAAGAACTACTTTCTACTCTCATTTCAATCCATCTTTGGCCATATTTCCGAGCAGTGGCGTGAAAATGATTTTTCTCGTCGATAATATGAAAGTGAACAGTAATTAGTTAATTACGAATACCTATGTATTTCAGAATGCATTTAGTTCCACGGGATGGTTGTATAAAATCATCCGCTCTTCATCCGTCGAGACGAAGCGGGGATTTAAATTTAAATTTTATATAAATGTATCTATTGTCGTCGATAGTATGAGACCTCCCTTCGACCTCGCCTCGTCGGTGGAAGGCCATGCGAGCGTTGTTACCAAAACGTGCCAATAGCATACAGACGATGTAGGGGTGTGTGTATTTCATTATAAAAAGCAAACAAAATAGGTTTTCTCTACACGAATTTATTTAATTCAATATTAGTATGTTTGGTAATTGGCTGTTTATTTCATTGAAAAAAGCATTTAATTATGAATCATAAATATCTTAATAGAAATATTCTCAAAAATATTCCTAACCAGGCAATATTTGCCGTATAAATCAGAAATATCTCGGGAATAGCACATTAACATTATGATGACTAATGTCAGTATAGGACAGCTATTTATTTAAAGGACTAACCGTTAATTAAATTAGTACTTAACTAAAAACAAATCAGTCACAATGGAACGAAATTATGCTTACACTAGTGTTTCTCTGACGCAGGCTGAGATCAAGATTAAGAAGGTCACGCCGGTGACGCGCCGTAACAATGACAACGGGTTCCGTTTGAGCTTCCTCGTCAGAGCGTATTCAGCATTAGGGCAAAAATCCACCAGAGGTGTGCGAAGATGTATTTTCATATGCTTGACTATATGTTACACACGTCTGTGGTGGATATTCACCATTAACCCATTCGCCGCCTAAGAAAAGGACGGTTGCTCGCCTAAGCCACGCAAGTTCTAATTTAATGTATGGTTTGCCTTTGTATAAGGTCGGTGCACGATGGCACGGTGGCACGGTTGCACGGTTGCACGGTGGCAGGTGGGATGCAATAGTGACGAGCACCAGTTCAAGTCAGTGGCGGCGAATAGATTAAAATAAGGTAATCAACCTAATAGTTAAACACCGACCTAAATATCTCGTGTACTGTTGAGAATTGGTTCAAAGGTCGATAATCATTTTGGAAAAAGGGTGAATTGCAAAAAAATTTAAAGGCCTTTGTCTAATCTACGCTTTAATCTATTTCAACTGTTTAACGCAACTTACACATATAAAATGGCAAATTGTACTTACTCAATCTCCAAAATTAAAGCGTAGAGATTAAGGAGATGCCTTGATTCGAGTCGACCACGCCCCCTTGACAGAGACACGCTTATGCCTTCCGCGCACGAGAAAAAGAGATGCAACAGTCTTCGGGAGTGGGGTTTTTGGGCAAATTTCGATAAATACCTACCTAACTTAGTGAAGTTTTATTTATATTTCACGTGAGATTTTAGATGAGATAAAGTTCTATAGTATTAACTTGATTCTGTCCTAAAATAATGTATTGTTTAGCAGGCTGTGTAAAAAAGGGAAAATAAAGACCCAACTTTGGATTTTTTTTTCTATAGTGGAAATTTTACGCAATCATGTATCGATTAAATCAGATAAACATTCATATTATAGTCAATATCATCATATATCTGAAAATCAGACCTTATTGTTTCTTAATCTAGTCAGAACGGCGCTTCAAAGCTCGCGATAATTTCCAATTCACCCCCTTAAGGCCTTTATCTCTGACCATGTTTTTTGCACATCACTGCACGTGTCACATAGCACGCCACCCTCACTCAACAGATGACATAATTTTCAAAACTACACGAACTATAAAGGCCTACATAAAAAAGAACATTTTGGTTACATGTTGTGTTAATTATATTGTTGATATCAGAGTGTGAAACCTTGCCGGCGAGTGGTCGTAGCCAGGAATCATTATCCAACTGAGGATACACTCAGTATCGGATCATCTGCTATACAATAAGCCAAGAAAGCGTTCTACCGCTTTGGAACCTAAACAGACAATTAATAAGATTCGAACAGCAGTAGACCATTTTCTTGGCATAATGTACTTAATTTAAAACACAATACATAAAGATTTAAAAAAATGTTTAATTAGCAACTTATGTTCAACATCAGTTTTTTAGGCTGGTCTCACACCGAACGGAGTTCAGTCGCCGAATCATAACCTAAATCGCTCAAGAGCAAATAAAACTGTACACTGGCACAAAGCAAAGCAAAGGTACCTTTATTTTGCTCTTGAGTGGTCCAGGTACTGAATTCAGTGACTGATTCCGACCGTATGAGGCCGGCTTAATCCTCTTTCGAAAATGCAACTGAACTAATAATCACTGATGTTACTTCACTCTGTATATATCATTCGTTACAGTCGCCGGGGCTGTGATGGCAACATCATTGATTAGATAGCTACAAAGGTTTTTCCTTTTAAGAACAAAATGTAAATCTTAAATAACAAAGAATGTTCATGTTCCATTCCAAATTCTACGGTGTTGGAAAAAACGAAAGGTATACATGTTTACGTCATACCTGGCCATAAAGTAGCAATTAAATTCCACTTCCTGGCCAGGGAGAGACGTAAATGTTGTACTCACTGCGGGCGGTAATAAAGAAAGCCTCCGATGGCATATTTATAGCAAATACCTGCGATCTGAGACATTGTTTGTTTTACCGCCGTAGGTAAGTTATGTATACTATTTTCTATTTAATTCCAAAATGCTACAACCAGTTTCACACTTGTATTGTAATACAGAACATAAAACGCCTATGAAATGGTATCCAGTGCCTAGTCCACTTCCCAAACAACAGTTACGATATTAAGTCAGTTGTGTCAGAAACAGCCCGAGAAGCCGCACCCGCTTTATGTCAGCATTAGTCATTTTACATTCAGTGAATGTGTTTGAACCAACTCACATTTTTACTAAGTCATCTTCAATGACAACATCACAAAGTCCACGATTTTCCCACCAACTCATCAAACCAAATTATGACCGAAATTAAATTTACCCTTTATTCATAAATGCCACCCCAAGATGCACTGTTTGAATAATAGGGTATTTTCTTCTCCAGTATAGACACAAAATTCGTCAGCATAATTTTAACTCAACATACATTTATGAATGAACCCGTGCCATGAATATCTATCGTCTATAGAAGCAAGTAAATAATAGATTGGAACAAGGACCTATTATAATGATTGTGGCATACTTACTGATTATAATGGAGCTAGTAGCGGCAGAGGGCCACATGCTTGTGGCTCGAGTGACCGCGAAGCCTACTATACCTATGAAGAACACTAATAATAACCGTAACAACGTATGCTCATACGCGATAACTGTGAGAGTCGCGTTATTAGGGATTGTTTTCGAACGGTGCTCATCTTGTTTCATTTTATTATTAGAACGACGTTTAGAACTCCTAGCGTATACTAAGTTGTTGTTGAACTGTAGTTCTATTAAAGGTGATGAGCTGATTAAACATGATCTTAAAATGTACGGCGTATGATATGCTACAGAACATTGAACACAACACTGAACAATGAGTATACAGTCATTTGTAACATCAAACATTTACCAATAATACGTGTTAAAGTTATTACACTCATAATTATGTAAGACATAAAAAACCTTCAAAACCGTATTTAAGAAGCAATTCCTGTTTTATTTTAACCCTCTGAAAGTTACATTAGCGGCAACTTGTCGGCTACAAGAGCGTAATCTGACAGCGTACGCAGTAACAACTATACTTGTTATTGGCGCTGGTTCTTGCGCACATCAGGTTGCGATCACATTAGGTGTCGTTTGACTTCAAAGGGTTGAATATAACATTACAGAGTACACCGCATTCTGAAACGAGCCGCAGCTTCTCCATTCACTAGTTGCAATTAGTAAATATTTACAGAAAGGTCTTAAACATAAATTCCAATCAGTTTTGAGTTATTTGATGCATATGCTATGGACATAAACGTATATTACTAATTTTAGCGCAACTTTAACATACATTGTATTAATGTACATTTATAGCTTATGATGTTACGCAATGACCTATTCATTTATTTAGTCGGAATAAGGAAACGGCGCAGAGAGTTCATCCTCGTCTTTTTAGTCGTCCGCAATCGAAGTACAAATTAGTTCGTACAAGTGGTCGACGAGTGGCTCGGCCGGCGTCGACACCACACTAGGCCGCAGCGACTGGAGTCGCGGAACGCTATTCACACTTGCTGAGAGCTACACTATCGTCCGAACCCTTAATGTCATTTCACGTTTCGCACTACCGTATCATTGATATTTAAAGACCCAAAGCGGGGCACCCTGCGATCGTTAATTTATAATAAATTTATGAAATAGAATGCGTATGAGATTTTCGATCGAAACATAATAGCGCGACGGGTCGTCTGCACGTGGGCTATGGAGTAACCGGCAACTAATAAGTGAACCGCTGACGGTTGCGTTGGCGCGTGGCTTAGTGGTCGAACTTGAGGATGGCGTCGATGGAGAAGTCGGCTCGGTGCCGCTGCTCGAGCATGATGTAGGTCTGCACGGTGCGCAGCGCGTCGGGGTCGCGCGCCGCCGCGCCGCTGGGCTCGCCGTTGCCGCCGTCGCCGTCGTCGCCGCCGTCGCCACCGCCGCCCTCAGGCTGCTTTCAGCTAGGCTTTTGCTGCACTTCACGCATCATCAGCTGCAACAACCCCCACTCAAGGTCACTCTCCTATAATATACAGGCACGGGTACTGGCGACCTCATAAAACTAGCATCATGTTTTAAACATTTTTTCTACTCCTGTTCCGTTAACTGACATTTATATAGTTAGGCTTTAGTTCAAATACAATGACACCGATAATAAGACGACGAAAACCTCTATGCTCTATGGCCCATAAACGCATATGGTTCATACATTTTTAATAAAAGACTGTTTACCACGATGTCAAAGCATGTAACTTTTTTTTAATCGGCCGCTGTATTGCAGTGGTACCAACTTCATAAGCAAATCATCATTTATTGTGTGTTCATTTACATGTTTTATAAATTCTTGGTATTATTTATAAAAATAAACAGTTCGGATTCGGTTCGGGTCCGGATTCGGTTTGGTTCGGATGGCAAGTGCAAACAAATTAAAAACAAAACAAACCACAAACAAGAGGTATCATGTTTCTGATTTCCCACCAAAATACAGTTCAAAAGGAAAAGACGTAAGATGATAAACTATAAGTCATAAACCATTAAGATTTTATTCGTGTTTGTGAAGAAAAAAGTGTACGTTCCTTTTAAAATGGTCAAAGGAATTGACAACTGCACTTCTGAACAAAATGCTTGAATAGCAAAAGAAAGAATAGAAAACTTGCTGCCTGAAAAGTCTAAACAATGCAATTTATTTTAAAATCGTCGAAGAAAAAGTATTGTATGCAACGGTGTATAACTGGTCTAAAAACGCTCGTGGCGTCTTTAATTGCGATGCTCGCCAAGGCTCGCATCGCAAAACACGACACTCGCGTTTTAAGACCCTTCTTATACAACATGATGCTAGTTTAATAATCATGATGTCTTCTTTTATTAACGATTTTTTTATTCTGATTCACTCACTCTCTTAAACGAATTTAACCAGTTTTCAATTAGAACGGAGTTTTAGAAGGGAGCAAAATAATATTTTTATAAGGAGGACGGTATATTAAATCGTGAGCATATCGAGGGATTCAATTGTGTACGACCAAGATATACGTTTACTACAGAGTTGCACATACTGGTTATCGCACACCTATGAGGAAAAATGAAATCCTCATATGAGGGCAACAATATACTATTTCTGAATAGCAGGTGCGAAAAAGAAATATTATTTTCTATCCGACTTGATTCCATTCAACTTGCAATGCCTTTCTCTTCTATTATCATCATTATTTCTAAATTATCTCTCAACGTCAGTAGAATTAGTGATTTTATGATTTACACTGGTTCAATTTAATTCTCACTCTCTCTCTCTCTCTCTCTCTCATTTTTACCCGCGTCGGAACAGAGAAGGTATATGCATTTAGGGTGAAAGGATGTTTGTTTGATTGTGTACACCACTCTTCCCATTTATCTTCAAAACGGTTTGACGGATTTAAATGCGGTTTTCAGAAATGGGTTTGTGATTTATTTCCATAGCCTTTGCGTGGGTTTTGTGTGGGTGTAAATTGACTGAAATGCCACCGTCGTTTCTTAGAATGCACGTCACTCAGCGGAAAGGAATAATCCCTTTTCTCGAGCATGTACATAAAATATGCGATAAATTTCTGGCAAGTGGGATTTTTCGCACGCGCCTTTTTTAACCGACTTCAAAAAAAGGAGGTTCTCAATTCGCTTGTTTTTTTTATTGTTTTCAATGTTTGTTACCTCAGAACTCCGTCATTGATGAGCCGATTCGTATTTTTTTTTGTTAGTAAGTATATGCCTTCCACGTGGGTCCCATTTTTTTCAAAAATTCAATTGGATAATGGGATCCATAAGGAATTGAGGGAACTCCTCAATTATATTAGGCACGCGTGTAGTGATTTCGGTATTTTCTATTATAACTCGTGTATTTACACCCGGAAATCATAAATTTGGTGGAGTGGAATTGATGAAGAACACAGATGACTTATGGAATTCCTCAATTATGTACTTAAAAGTTAAAAAAAGGCACAGATTCTGATAAGATTCCGTTGAAATAGCAACTAATGAAGTGCCAAAGGGGATCCTTGTGGAATCGACGTAAGTCCTCAAACATTATCGGGTCACATACAGCAATTGGGTTTTTTTTCTCTAATAATCAACGCATATGCTCTCGGAAATAAGTTCATGTGGCAAATTGGAAAAGAAATGTGGAAATGTTCTCGTGGCTTGGCAGAGTACTAAATTGAAGTCGGTTAAAATTTTTGTTTTTAAAGTAAATTATAATGTATTATTTATGATTATGTGTAGTTGTAAGTTGGTGAAGTACCTGGTGGGAGCGGTCGGATGTGACGGTCTCGGCGGGGCGGCCGGGCGCGGGCGGCGCGCGCGCGGGCCCGTTCTCGCGCGCGCAGCCGCGCGGCTCCGGCGGCCCGGGCGGCACTGCGGGACAAACGTATCACTTTCATATTACTCTACCCGGTTACGCGACCAGCCGAAGAATAAGGCAGCTTGTAGACGTCCGTTTTCACCGGACAACGGACCATCAATAAACAGGTGCCTTGTATACATCTAATAATTTTAACGGATGGGAAGTTTCTATGGTTCAGTTTTGTCCAATCAATCCAATCGATTTTTAAGAAAAAGCGCAAGTAGACGGCGGCGAATTTACAGAAAACGGCGATACGTCCGGTAGCGTCTACATACACCAATACACTGGCATGGATGACCGGCCTCTTTCTTACGCCGGACCGGTGACCGTAGCGCCGAGGCGAGTCGGCCATGCATCCGGCGAAATTAGGTTATTAGTATATAAGCCATACAACACCGCAAGTCCGGCAAAAAAACGGTCCGTTGTCCAGTGAAAACAACGGACGTCTAGAAGCGGCCTAAGGTTTCTCCAATTCAAGATAATAAAATTTCTACAGACAGACCCTCAAAAACAGTGAGCCGTATGCGATTTCATTTTTTTAGTTTCTAATGATGTACATAATTGGAATCTACAAAAAGAAAACAAGATCCTTTCATTACATAGACTCTAGTACATGTACAAGAGTGTATTGGAGTCGAGCGACTAGTGCACGAGTAGCAGTAGCAGTAGCAGTAGCAGTAGCAGTGTGCCGCAGGTTGCTATGCTATGATGCTACTGACCGACGGTGAGCGGGATGGCGAGGCGCGCGTTGACGGCGAGCAGGTGGTCGCGCCGCTGCAGCAGGCTGCCCACGTGCTCCTCCAGCCGCACGTTCTCCGTGCGCAGCTGGTGCAGACAAGACAGCAGCGAGGCTACTGCACCACAAAAACATCCATTAACCTTATTCATTTACATGTTGAGCCGTAAGTCAAGCGCAGCCAACTTGCACGTAGCTTATACAATGGTACATACTAAAAACTGTATGTGCTCGCGGTACACGCTCACATTATACATAACGCGAGCGCCGAGTGCTGGCAGCACACATTTGTAACTTCTTAATTAGGTATTTACTTCGGTTATTTTCTTATTTTAAAACTTTTCCTCAATTTTTCGTTCAGTATTGGGAATCCCCAGGAAAAGGTGGCACTTAGAGCCGGCGCACATTGCACTAGTGTGCGCCACAAGCTGCGGAAAAGTCCCTTCATACATTTTGCTGAGCATTGGCGCGGGAGTAGCTTCATGTGCGGCGGATCCTAGAGGTGTTGAAGCTAGTAATGAATGCAAGTATAGTTACTGTCGAAGTGCTGCGCCTGCTCCATGAGGAACTGCGAGCCCTGCTCCCACTGGCGCTCCAGCAGCTGGTCGAGACTCTGCGCGCCCGACCCGCTGCGTGAGCCCGCGCCCTGGAACAGAAACTGCTCACATTAACTACCGACAATATAGACGTTCACTCACAGAATGAAAAGGTTGGTCACTTTTGGACCTTAAAATCATAAGATATAACATCATTTGAATTATTCGATGACCGTTATGTTGTTTGGCGGCGGGATCGCGACTCGGCCGTGTCTATTATCGCGACTCGCAGGGAGCTGGCTATCGTTCCGCAGCCTACATTCAAATCAAGCCTCTATTCAATCAATAAATAATTAACTCTAATTAATAAGGAAGAGGAATTCTCACGGCGCTCGTTTAACGACTGAGTTGAATATTTTTATCTTATATTTAAACAACTTAGAAATAAGTACATACTTAGTAAAAAAATATATAATGATTCATTTCCTAAGTGGTACTCACCGGCGCTTAAAAAAGCTATTAATAGCTGTTGGTCCTCCGAAATAAATATATAAATAAATAAAGTCGAAAAGAGGCGTACCTTTTAATTCCTCAACTATAGACTCATCACATATATCAGAAAACGCTCCTTCCAAAATTACCATGCAGTTTTAAACCGTGATCGACGAGGTGTAATCAATTAAAATAATAAGCCCATTTTCCGTTATTCCCTCTTGTCAGCTTTGACAGCAACTGAGGTTATTTTTTAGTTGATCGTATTGTCGAGATTTTATTGAGCCATTTGATGTCAGTGCTGATGACTGGCAAATAATCAATAACTTAGAAAAGTTGACCCCGACATTTTCATTTCAAAGTTTAATCGCTCAAAACAGATTTTTTTCAAACGTAGCTACGAACCATCTCGATTATGTCAGCTTTCGTCCAAACACAACCGCATTGAAATAGGTTGATTCGTTTAGGAGCTACGGTGCCACAGACAGACACACAAACACGTCAAACTTATAACACCTCTCTTTTCGCGTGGAGGGTTAAAAAGCTCATTACTTACTTCGAATTGCGGGCAATAAGGGGTACCTCCACACTTTTTCTAGACGTGTATTTAATGTTATAAGCAGACATCGTACATGTTGTGGCATTTTCGGTGCAGCGTAGTTGTTGTTAACGGAATTGGTAAAAAAACAACTATGCTGCACCGGAGATGCTACAAAACGTATTGTGCCTAGTTATACGTGGTATCTGGTAGTATAGACTAACAATATACCCTAGATAGCACATCCCTTGTGACTAAAATAGTGCTGTAGATGGTGTTACTCGTAAGCGTATGGTAAGTGTATGGTGGGTGGCAGTAAGATGGTGTGTACCGGGGCCGCCTTGTTGATGAGCGGCGGCGGCACGAGCGGGTCGAGCCCGGCGCCGCCCGCCGCGTGCGCCGCCAGCTCCGCGGCCAGCTGCTCCTGCAGCCGCGCCGCCGCGCCGCTCTCGGGGTTCAGCTCGTTGCCCAGCATGTGCGGAGCAGAGTAGCCGACGCCCATTCTACAGGAACCACGCACAATACGGTCACGCATCACTACAACTTTTAGAGCGTTTCCGCTGACTTCGATTACTGCATTTTTGAAGAGGTTTATTGTAGTACTTTATTATAAAAAAATATACGAAATTGGTGTCCAACAGTACGTGGCTTTGCGACCGCTGACGGCGACGACAGAGCGAGTAAAATACTCTGCGAAGAACACATCATCATTCATTTTAAACACTATTTAGGGTTCCGTACCCAAAGGGTAAAAACGGGACCCTATTACTAAGACTTTGCTGTCCGTCCGTCTGTCTGTCACCAGGCTGTATCTCAAGAACTGCGATAGCTAGACAGTTGAAATTTGCAAAAATTATGTATTTTTGTTGCCGCTATAACAGCAAATACAAAAAACAAACAAAATAAATATTTAAGGGGCCTCCCATACAAAAAACGTGTTTTTTTTGCCGTTTTTATAGATAATGGTACGGAACCCTTCGTGCGCGAGTCCGACTCGCACTTGGCCGGTATTTTATGTTATGTATCCGGCGCGATCGAGGTTTGATCCCATCATTTATTAAGAGTTAATACCAAAAAGTTAAAGTTACACTCTGTATCCACAGACAAAAAATAGTGATTTAAGAACTAATTAATTAACTAAGTAATTTATGGCTCAAAATATCGCCACTGGGTCTAGGAGTAATCGCCATTCCGCTCCTCTTCTCTTTGACAACCTATCCATAAATGAAGACATGCATTTATGGATAGGTATGTCAAAAAGCTCAGATCTATCCTTCTTCTAAATCGTAATACAAGCACGCATGATTTATGCGATAAATATATGTACACTTACTTAGATTCCAGCTTAGGTTTCAGTGGTCTCTCAGAACCTTAAAATAAAATATAATTTCATTATTATTTATGTGGTATGACTGGGTGTTATCTACCACAGTCATAGGTAAATGTAGAGTGGCTCTTGAATAACGCCGAAAATCCTTTATTTGTATATTACGGGCGAAGCAGCGGATTTTGTATGGAGCGTTGGCCGACTGGAGCGACGAGCTCCTTACAAAAGTACAAAAAAATTCGCGTCAAAAAAAAATAGTTTATCTGGAAAATTTGACGTACTAGCGCTCAATAATCCCCCTCTTGCGGGAAACTCCATCGTTCCGTTCCACGCAGTATTAACCCACAGCTCCGCCAGGATTTTCAGTAATACGCTGCCCGTGTACTCTATTGTTTATTGGATAAAGGAGGAACAGGCTCGTGATGGGTAGAGTTAGTGGTTGGCTAGTACGGCGTCGGCGGCGGTGGCCGTCTAATAACTTACTGGGCGAGCTCGGCGGCGAGTCCTTGATCGTCTCCTGGTAGATCGGCGGCGGCGTGGGATGCGGCTGCCGGCGAATGCTGGCCAGACTCTGCGCGGCCGACTCTGCGGAAATAGTCAAACATGCAGTCGCATACATATCTACCCCACTAGTCCCCGCGGGTTCACCCCAGTGGCACGTACGTAAGCATTCGATACGTGATAATGATAACAGTACAACTAGAACGCCAACTTCCCTGGGAAACTGTTGCTGTATTTAAGCATAGGCCGGGTTTAGGCACAGGCGACATGTTGAACTATCCGGCGACTATGGCTGGCGGCAGCGGAGGTGGGAAACGCCATAGTCGCCTAACAACTCGCGCGTCGTGTCGCGCAACATTCGACTGTGCGTAAACATCTAGTTTTTATCTATGTTTAATGTATGCCAGGCGGTTTTGAAATAATACACCCTATTTCAAAACTGCCTGGCAATTTTGTATTACAAGTTGTGTAACAACAGTTGACTGGTGCTTCTTGATCGGGTTCAAGCAAGTTAACTTTGAAATTATAATTTTTAAACGGCGAAACATTTCATTCCGTGATAAGGCGATTGGTGGTACATATATTAAATGGTTACAAGATTACATAGGGTTCCCCGATAGAAAGTCGAATCACAAATACCACAAATCGGGCTGGGGGCAGCCTTAATATTTTGAGTACTTACGAATAGCAGATGCTGTTGGGTTATTCGCCATCGTGACTACCGAGGAGGCCATGGCCGCCCGCTTCTTGTTCCGGACGGGCGGCATGGACGCCAGGCCCGCGACGGACAGGCCGCCATCTTTACTAGAGCCGGGCACGCAGCTCCCACTGTTCACACGAAAACCAAACGTTAACTAATGTCATTAGTCATTACGTTATCTCACACCAACAGTTATACTATATCGGCCATATTCATAAACGTTCTACAAGCCTATTTTAACTAAAACAGCGTTAAAATTCGTGTCTTTATCTGTCACTTTGACATTTGTGTTTGTCAGAAAGGGGCAAAGTATATTGTATTTAGCAGAGGCATTTTAAGTTTTATGAATAAACCCCCCCCTCATCCTTGTTTGATACTAAAACAGGGTTAAGTAAAAGACGAATTACTTAATGCAATAGCAGGCACAAGCCAAAACAAACTCCAAATAAAATGCAATAATTGAACACTAAATCATCTCTCTTCAGTTGTTCCCTCATCCCCGAGGATCGTGATCACTGTTGGATTCGCAGTCCTGATGATTTGTCTCCATCGCTGTGGATCCATGGTTGCCCTCAGTGCATGCTGAAATTTGCTAGCTAGTAGGCGAGCGTCCTCATCATCAATAATCCTACAAATATTATAAATGCGAAAGTTTGGATATTTGGATGTTTGTCGGCTTAACCAAATTGAATGAATTTTGCACGAAGATAGTTTATAGCCTGGATTAAAATATAGGATAGCTTTTATCCCGGGTCCACGCAGACGAAGTCGCGGGCGGAAGCTAGTCAATGATAAAGCAAATCAAGCAAAAGGAACTGGCGACGCAGCAATCGTGTCATAAAATATTACACAAACCCTAAGCCATTTCATATTGCACGAACCATTTACTTCAAATTATTTTTAGGGATTTTTTTTACTAATACTGTGAGTTTTACTACAACTCACTTTACTTAGCTGTGATTTAGTTTAATTGTTTTATATCATTCATGAGAATAACGAGTTTACAACTATGCATATTCTTAATATTGAAGTTGTTCCTTATTTGCATAATTGTCTAATATAGTATATAATAAAATAATAATAGATGATAGTACCTACATTCAACGCATCTGTTTTGTACGTTGTCACGGTCATAGATTTCGCTTTTATAACATTGTGGGTATAAGACAAATGGCGTCTGCTTATGGATCAGTTGCATAATCTACTATTAATCAATTAAAACACAATTATATATCACAATTCGCGAGCAAAGTGGTATGGAACGCACTCTTAATATTATTGAGACCGAATCCCAAGACAGTTAAAGTTAAATGACCCTATTTGCAACATAAGAAGTGAATATTCGCGTAAGCAGAACAGACGGTAATACATACTTAGTTGGTCCTTAAGTTCTGTCACAAGGTTTTTGATTGATAAAACTCGGCAATAAACTTTTTCTTATTCGTATCATACATGATTCATAAGCTTATTTTATACGAATCAAATTGCAATTCAATACATTTTGTACAATTATCTCAATATGACAAAAAACCTTGTAACTTGTGACAATTTTGAACCCAAAACACGCCGCAACTGACAAAAATACCACTTACAACAAATTTTATAAAAAAACAGTGTTCCAGATGACCAACAAGGTTTTATTTATTTAACCTCGATTTTAGACCATGCTTAGCAACTAGCATTTGATTTTCTTTTAGCTTTCAATTCCAACTGCTCCCATCAAGAACTTTACGTACTTATTACGATTTCAGAAAAACGCGTAAATTTGATCTTGTGGAGTTGTGGGCAACAAGTACCACTACGTAAAATGTGAATATGAAAATTAGTTTTACCCAGACTTACTTATCTTATGCTTCAAAATGGAGGTAACGGGGTTCAGGGAGGGTTCTGACTAAAATCTCACGTAAGTTATTTAATGAGCTATCCAACCATATATAGGATTAAATAAAAACATCCTTGGTTTTATTTACTATGCGGCAAAAAAATTGTGACAGAACTTATGAACCGACTAAGTATAAGTGGGTTACCCTGGTTTAGTGGGGTCCTGTTGCAGCTCGTAGGAGACGTTGAGCCCGCCCCACGCGCCGCGCGGCCCCGCGAGCGGCGCGTGGCTCAGCCCCGGCTCCATGGCGGCCTGGTGGGCACAACACATTCATTTTCATTACATACCTACTTTATAAATACCTACATCAACTGACATTTATAAAATATACTGTACCGTAACAGTCAATATAAAAACAAATATACTGTACCGTAACAGTCAATATAAAACCAAATTATACACCAATAACGCACCGACAAGTGATCTTCACCATGAAAATAAATACCATGCCGCAATATTCCGACTAAGGATGACAATGTTAAATATGTACTTAGTTATATATATTAATCATCCTTATTATTAAACAGTCTTTGTCGCATCTTTAAATAGTCTATATTTTCCTGTCTGAATTCCTCATTGGGATTACATGAAACACGATATTTACGTAGCAATGCTCATATTACGCCAATATTACTGTTACTATCTGCTAGCAATAATGTTACTATCGCGACAAGTTTAAATTTGCACTGCTTACCATTGTTATTAATTAGACGTATAGTAATAATAAACTGCACCGGACATCGCGACGGATTCGGGAAGTATGTACACAAATTGAAAGATAAAAAACAAGGTTAGAGTGGCAACATGTCACAGCGACTGCGCAAGTGTGCTATCCCAGTGCGGCGGGAACGATAGCAGACTGTAGAGCAGATGTGGCCCAAAGCGGCATCGCTACGCGACTGAATGCCTGAATGGCGCGCCGGCGCCGCGCAGTGCGCCTGGCCGTCACATGCCGGCCGCGGCTGCGCAGGTAGCCGAGGGGCTGGGGGAGCAGGTACTAAATGACAATTACAAGGGTGCATTTCAAGGGATAACTGCAAACATTTAGTATGCCGTGTTGTTTGTTCAAACAAAACGTTTGTAGCAAGCACCACGATAATTATCTGTTCGTTACACTATTACAAAAATAAACAGGTGTATAAATCACTCTCGTACCAAATGAAATGTGTGAAGTACAAAAATAATTGGATGAACGGATGGTAACTAATGGTATAGAACTACCCGCTATAGATAAATCACGGTATGGTATATATGTATATCCGGTTTCTAACAATTGCTAACTATGTGTTAAAATTGTGTTTCATATACTTAGGTATAATATGTAGCCACAAGGCTGTTGTGATACGAACGAGTCTTGAACGATTGCAGTGACCTGACAGTTAAACCACTAGTTATTTTATGAATTATAGGAAATACTTGCCTGTTTTTGGGGCTGATGGAATATGTGAGGCGAAGGTCCACTCATCTCGGGCGGTGCTGAAACCTTTATGTAAGATTTCAATGATTATAAATATAAAAATGAATGGTGCCCTAAAGAAAGCCTGGTTTTTACTGTAAGAGAAAGGAAAATAAATCTTATGCAAAATTTATGGACCCAGCTGAGCGATATTTATTATAGTTTATAGTATACGAAATTTCATGCTTCACATGGACACAGCACATAATCTTAGGACCAAGACCCCACACCCATTAAACATATGCGGATCTCTAATGACCGCCTTTATATTTTGTCTTGCCTTTGTTTGATTTCACGTGATAAACGCGACCATCTGCGTGTCGAACCTATGGAGGAATACAGTTCATGTTTTGAAGTTGTATTCATTAGCTGGCACTCAATGCTGGCGCATCAAAGAACCGTCGCAGCGGGCGCTTAATTTGTTAAAATTGCGAATTAAATTAAATGGAAACACGTATGTGTGTGTACATTATCTGGGCGTTTAGCGTTAAGTTAAAAGTTAATATGATTCGGCTGCCAATCATTTGTGGTAGACGAAATATAGATAGATGTAGCTGTGATAGAACAGAGTATTACGAGCAATACATTAACACAACAATACATTTCGGCTGAGTTCCTTAAAAATAAATTAGGTTAAAGTTATAATCATCATTTTGTTTAGCACATTTGTGGAGCATAAAATGAGATTAAAAAATATCAAATAGGTCGGTTAAAACAAGCTGAAGAGCTACCTGGTTGCTCAGGACATTACAGTACAGTACCACAACTATGTACCTAATGTAGTCATGGTATCATAATGTAGCTAGGCGCCTTCAGACATTCTCTCTATAAAGAGAACATGCATAAACATAAACAGTGCTTTAGTAACGCAACGTTAAGGCAAGCATGTTACTACTTCTAGATACGTATATATAAAGTTAAGCATTCAACAGAGCTTTTATAATGGGCACCATAAATATTATTCATGCATATACTAGCTTTATCACGTGTGTCTTTTGACATTACAAAAGACTGGCATGCCATTATAAAAGATCTGTTCACTGGGGACCACACAACCGTTATTTTAATGAGAAACGAACCCCTGAGGACATAAATCGACCTCTTGTCAAATGGATAGCCACAGTCATCTTCATCAATAACATTTGATCAACAGTAGACATACGTCAAGTTATAATGCCAGTTATACGAAACATCGTCTCTTAAGACGCTTAAGTCGCTCCAGTCGGCCAACGCTCCATACAAAGGTTAAAAAAAAATGGTGTCAAAAAAAATAGTTTATCTGGAAAATATGACGTACTAGCGCTCAATAATCCCCATCTTGCGGGAAAGTCCATCGTTCCCTTCCACGCAGTATAAAGTAAAATCAATAAAAAAATATTATGGCTATTTTAACGAACGACGAGAATATTCCCGGGCTTTACTTTTGATGTGATTCATCGAACTTTGCACGGAATCATCGGTTAACAATTTTTGTTGAAAATCTGGCAATGGAGTGGCAGGTTAGCCAGTTTTTCGCAGTCAAGTTTTTATATTAGCCCAATATTTTTCGATGGGGCGCAGGTAGGGACAGTTAGTCAGTCTCCTTAGGCACTACCTCGACTCAATTCGCCTTATACCATTCCAAAGTTCGAGACGAATAATGGCAACTTGCTAAGTCTGGCCAAGACAATGTTGAGGAAGTGTGCTTCTTTTCATGAATGGTAACAGTCTCTTTTTCAAACATTCTGATATATAAATACTAGCTTCCGCCCGCGACTTCGTCCGCGTGGACCCGGGATAAAAACTATCCTGTATTTTAATCCAGGCTATAAACTATCTTCGTGCAAAATTTCATTCAAATCGGTTCAGCCGCTTAAGCGTGATTGAGTAACAAACATCCAAACATCTAAACTTTCGCATATATAATATTAGTAGGATCGGTGTTAATTGTCCCGGTCGTGATAAATGGTGAGTTCCTCATGCCGCACAGGCATATAGCTCGCCAAACAAGGTATTTATTAGCCAATTTTTCTACTGGGATAACCTTTTCCGATTTAGGTTTCATCGTCAATAATTAGGCAACATTTTTTCCCAATCAACAAGGCATACAATAAACTGTAACGTCTAACAGCACGATTATATCGATCCACAGTTCTCTTCGGAGCTATTTGCTTCTTACGTTGTTATGCCGCATTCTTTTTTTTCTTTTTTTTGGACATTTGCTTGACTTGTTCCTACTTTTTCCGCCACATCCCGGGAAGAGATACTCGGATTCTTATCAAATAGCTTGCACACCTCTTATTGTAACTTAACATAACATTTTCTGCTGGGTTGACCCTCACGCCGCTCCCTATCTAGTTTCACCTTATTTAATTTGTTTTAGGGTCCGTTGAACCGACCTCCGCGTGGTTTGACAAGATTTTGCCAGATCTAAAGTTGATAAATGAGGATTTTTACTAAATTCTTGGAAAATGAATTCGCGAACATTTTTTTCATGTAACGCCATTTTCATAGATAAAAAACAAATGAACGTTTATGGTTGTCTAATTAAAAATTAAAAATTTCAAAAGAATATTTTAAAAGGTTCGATGCAACACGCTAGTGAAGTAAAAATGTAGATGACAATTTAATAGGGTTCACCTTTATACGTTTACAAACAGATACATATTACATTACTACCAACAAAGGCCAAGGAAATATATGAATCAGGCCAACCCCGTCCCTGTCGAGTTTTCGCAGAAAAAAAATACTAAATAAAAATAAATAAAATTGAAAATAATTTGGTAGATACGTCGATCAGTAATTTCGCTATATAATGTCTAGGTCAGTGGCGATAATAGGCGTGCTAACTTGTTCATTTCTTTTACAATAATTATGCGCTATCAACCATCATTGATCAAACATGTCAACTGTCTGTTGTTCTAACTTTATGCGAAACATTTTTATTTATTTTCCTCTTTGATTTTTTGGTATAATTTCTTAAAAGTTTTGCAAACGACCCGCGTTTGAGTACTTTGGAACGGACTCAGTACCTACTCTAATGATAGTTTCGTTATACGTTTGCGCTTTTTCTCGAAATAAGTGAGCGCGGCATTAGGTACTAAAGACTGTATCGTTAAGTATAAAGACAACTTTACTTAGACGTTTTATTTTTGGTATTATATTTTTATTTAAAAATTACAGTGTGTTTAATTACTGCTTTAACAAGATACACATTTCGTCCTGGGACCTCGACATAAAGCATTTAGTCAAAATTTACTCAATTCTCCCGAGTAACATTAACGATTTCGAACAAATACTACAAGAAAATGTACGATGTGCGAACAAAACGATATTACACCAAAAAAAACGTACTATGCGAGCCGCAATTACCCATGTTTCGTAAAGCTAAACATCTGGGCATAGTGTAATCATATCTTTTATTAGTTTAAAAAAGGTTGGCATCCAATATAACTATCATGGAGCATTTCTATCGACCCGCTCTAGTGATGGTTCAACGCCATGAATATCCGTTAGGCTTTGGTTTTTAGCGATTCTTTTAGCTGTCTCCCTTATTTCGCTTGCATCAGAAATAGAAGGGAATCCGAAAAGTATGTGAAAAATCGTATTTATGTAAAAATAAAGATTCACCACATTTATTTCGCAGCTGCTCAATTGAGCAATCATGAAGAGATCACTTAGATAACATGTTCAGGCAGCTTATTCCTTTTGTTTCTTTAAATCGTACCAAGGAGTCAGTGCAATAGTCTCAAATTAAGTTCGATAGGCTTGCCCGAAATGAATTTGCTAGACGATATTGAAAGGATTATAAAGTCCAAAAAAAAAAGAAAAAAAGACCTTATATCAGATATGGCTTAAAATACCCTCAGATCAAACCCCTAGAACATAGTAATACAAAATAATACACATCAACAGTTAGACCAGGTTATACCTGTCTTTATACTTAACGATACAGTCTTTAGTCTCTTTTCTGCGTTTAAGTCCCTTCTTTGAGTTCAGTGGGAAGTCGTTCGTACAGGCGCTGCTGCTTGACTTGTCAATTTTAGCAAAATTTGCTGCTAATCTAATTTTGAAACTACGAGTAACGGTGGATATGGAGGACTCCAGATTTTTCGAGCTATTTATAAGGTTCGATTTGTTGCATTAACGACTCACGCTCGACTCGACCATTCGACTTGTGGACGAATTTGTCAACAGCCTGGGCTAATCTTGAACAAAATACCATCGATAAATTGATTCAAAGAATGCCGAGATTGTGTGCTGCAGACAGATACATTAATGAAAACAAAGTTTAGGTCTATATTATAAACAACACATAGTCAATAGGAATAGGAATAGGAATAGAAATTTCGTAAATTGTTGTTAATTTTAAATGAAAACTTTTCGTGTGAAAATAAACATTTTCTATGCGCTATATACGCTTGTTTCCATACTTTTGGCCTGGGGTGTACACAGGGATCGGAAACCCGTATTTTTTATATGGGGACGAAAACGTTATTTTTTCGTTCTTTGTTAATTATTTCATTTCTAATTGGGCAATCTAATAATATACGCAGTCGTTACCTCAAAACACAACTGAGTCCTACATATGAAGTATAAAATAGTTCGAGATATGTGGTTATATCGAGGTTTTTGCAAAAAACCGGTTCCGATCCCTGGGTGTACATA
The DNA here is from genome assembly GCA_947049275.1 of Epinotia bilunana. Lineage (NCBI taxonomy): Eukaryota > Metazoa > Arthropoda > Insecta > Lepidoptera > Tortricidae > Epinotia > Epinotia bilunana. Next base: position 30,703,465 of record OX346252.1, on the reverse strand, counting down.
CTAAACATCAATGTAGCTGTGACTCCTTTTATGTCGCGACAAGAGCAAATTATTTTTAAAATAAAGATTGACCATTTTGCTTGGTTTAATTTAAACAGAAATTCATCTCGATAAAATAAAGGTTGTGGTTGGCCTCTCAACAATAACCTGTGCTTTAGCGGTGAGATTGAGCCCGTGGCTGGTGGACGCCAACGGCACCGACACGAGCAGCGACGCCGGCCCGTCGCGCTCGCTTTTCATGCCCTACACAACCCACGCGATTAGTAGCTGCCCAACGTGCGCCTGGACTTATGCAACTACCAATTACTTTAAACCACAGCAGGCAAGATTAAAAAAGACTATACCATAATATAATGAATATATTCAATATCCAGGATAAATTGAAATGCCAACTTCGAAGAACAGTCACCAGCATAAATATCTGCTACATCACAGCGCCCATAAACATTTCACACGACTCTATTTCGAGTGCCGTTAGGACGTGTCAGATATTATTGCTAGCTTTGTTATGCAGATGTTAAAGGTGGTGACTGTACAAACGACAACACTGTTAACTGACCATCCTGTGTTTATATAGAACCTTATTACAATGCACTTAAGGTGCACCGATGGTCAGTTAGCTGTGTTGTCGATAGTACACGAGAAATCATTATAAGGAAAATACAAATTAAAAATAATTATCGAATTAAGAGTCCTTAAATATGAATGTGTCCGCAAACGCAGGGGTACGTGCATTATACTAGTATATTGAGAAATAAAGTAAGACTTTGTAAGGTTATATGTAGGGTGCAATGTTCGAAACTACACCCGTATTCAAAAACGTATTCACCAGTTTATGAAATGACCATGTCAATAAATGCCAAGAAGACCGTTGTAATGGTTCAAAGCCTGAACCTACACCCAACAATACTGTTAGACAATATGCCTCTGGAAGTTGTAGACAATTTCTGCTACCTGCAACCACCTCTCACTAGACGTAGAGATCAACGTCCGCATTGGCAAAGCATCCACGATCTTCGAGAAGCTCAGTAAAAGGGTAGGGGATAACAAACACCTAACTGTAAATACGGAGATCATCGTGTACCAGACATGCATCTTGTCTATACTCTTGTACGGTGCTGAAACTTGGACACCACAAACAGGAGTGGAAATTGTACAACTTCCATATGCGATGCCTCAAGCGTATTCTAGGGATCTCATGGAAGGATAGAGTTACAAACGAGAGGGTGCTTAGCATCGCGCGTTTACCCAGCATTATGGCTATCTTGAAGCAAAGACGTCTTCGCTGACTGGGGCACGTGCAAAGAATCGTTTGCCACTTATAACTCTCCTGAGCGAAATAGCCCATGCTAACCGACCAGTAGGTAAGGGCGACCAATGCTTCGTTTTAAGGAAAGCGCAAAACGAGACATGCTGTCCTTTAAGATCGACCCAACCAAATGGGAACTGGAATCTGAGGACCGAGACCACTGGAGGAAGACCTTGGTCGAAGGTATGGTTGCGCATGATGCGGCTTGGTTCGAACAGCTGGTTTTATATAAATATATTTGAAGCACAATTATGAAATCCATGCTGATTTCCCCGAGGGCACGTAAGCATGTAAAGATGGTACAAAGCTGCACAAACAAAAGCAAAGCTAGAATAAATAATGTCTCTATGAAATGAAATGCTAACTATTCTTCGACAATTTGTTTTTCTGTTTCCATGTTCCTTTAAAAAGCAGGTGTACTTAATTTGCAGCAAAATAAAATATACTCATTTCCAAAAATATAAAAAAGCGATGAGTTATGAAATTACATCAGTATTAAAAATATTTACCCAAATCTATTATTTTATGATGATAAAATTATAGGTTAGATAATACCAGTAGTTATGAACGGCTATCTTATCACAAGACGGCGCGACCGTCTCTTCCTAACTAGAACATTTAGAAAGAGCCGGATAGTCTAGTTCGCGCGCCGTCTTGTACTAACCGCGCTGATGAGGGTGAATATTACTAATACCGGATTTGGCACTTATTGATAATGGGTAGTCGAATTCTTGGAATATAACATTTCAACTAGATGCACATGCATCGATCATTTGAAATAGGCACTTACGGCCTTATTCGTATCATATAGATAAAAGCATTGAAAGAAGTTTTGGTCAGTGTGCTAAAACGTACGATTCATAATCCCCCGACAAACTACTGCTACCTGTTTAACAGGTGCCAATATGTCTCGATATTCGTGACTTATGCATGTGTTTCAGATTCACTTTTGAAAAGGAGGTTTATATAAAATGTCAACTACGATGACCCCAACATACGAGTAGTTTAGGTGCGAGTGGTGCCATCAGAGTTGAGGTCATGCACGTAACAACATATCATATATATGACAGCGGGATTTTGAAATTACTGTTCGTTTTCGCATCGATAGCAACTTCAACAGTGAATTTCAAGATAGACCAAAAAGTTTCTTTAAACTAATTTGTTAAGTATTCTGAACTATTTTAATAAAATGTAATATTTTGAAATTTTTTATTTGAGAATGTATGGATACCGATTCAAACCATAACCTTGTAATCAGTCTTAGCGAATTAGATAAAGATATGCCAAGTCACTATAGTTTATAATTTATTTTATTTTTTTACTGGTTTTTATACCTATAAAAATATTAAGTGTTGTTATTTACATTTACTCATTCATTTCATTCATTGACTTTTTTTACAAAGTACTTCATGAAGCTAGCTGTGTGTGTAATCAATCATTCACCTCAACTCTCGTGTCACTACCTATTTCAGTAACTAGGGCGAAGAATATAAAACAACATCAGTCGTTTGACCAAGCTCGCTGCCAAAAACTAAAACATACGGGCCAAGTGCATGTCGGACCACACATGACACATAATAGAGGCACATAAAGGAGGATAATACATCTACTAGTAGCCCTCATTTTGAACCACTATCCTATATCGTAACTTAAAAAATCTTATCTACAAAGGAAACTCACGGCACTCACGTCCTTTTCGTTAAGACAGTTTTTCAGCAATAACCCGCCAACCTTTCAACAGATCTCGTTCTAAATAATTTTGGTTGAAAGTATTTAATAGGCATTATGTCCGTGTTTTTTTTTCATATTTTTCAATGCCGTTCGGTTCGAAAGTAAGAAGGACGCAATTTTTGTAACTTTCGGAGCAATTATTTCCGAATCTATTCACTTTAATCAACAGCTAGCTACGGTAGCGTAGTAGTTCAGGCTGTCAAGCGGCGGTCGTGGTTTCGAATCCCGGCTCGTAACAGAGTTTTTCGGAACTTATGTACGGAATATTTACCGTTAGCTTTTCGGTGAAGGAAAACATCGTGAGGGAACCGGTCTAATCCCAATAAGGTCTAGTTTTCCCTCTTGGTTGGAAGGTCAGATGGCAGTCTCAGTATAAAAGTAGTGTCTATGCCAAATCTTGGGATTAGGTGTCAAAGCGGCCCCGGGCTAATAGGGCACAACCGGGAATGACGCTCTTTAATCAACAAAATCGCTGAAAGACCTTATCAATTGGTGTGCCACATGTTGACCTACAGTGATATTTTTTACAATGCATGTGCTCGAAAACTTAAAACTAAAAAGCCCGCCATTGTTGTGATTGTTGTTTACTTTGGAGTTGTTTTATGTAAATATTTTAAAAATGTCGAGTGAAAGTGACTAATCAATAATAATAATGAGGTATTGCGTTTCAATAGTGTCAGTATGTTTTTTAGAACTACGACTGTACAGCGTCTTTTTGTAGTCGAATACCTACATATATTGATTTACTCAAAATTAATTTTGTTCAAAAACCAAAATACAGTGGTTTTAACTTTTAAGTGAATAGGCTTGACAGCAAACGATGTGGAGAAGTTGTTAAATGCAGTTCCAGATAATAAGTAGGTACCTGACAATCTACCTAGGTTCTTAAATTTTAACCTATCCATTGACATGCACTGACATTCCAACCAACATTTAATCTATTTCCTCACACAAGGCATAGTAAAACGTTGTATGATACACGCGCGTAAACATGATTTCCGACTCGTGTCGAATTATATTATAAATTAAATTATAAAAATGATACTCGTCGGAAATCACCTACTTTCTACACTTGTAGCATAAATAACTATTGGCATGCAGTTACATGTCTGGGAAAACCCCATTTTTTGTCATTTGATAACACGTCTATAGGGAATGCAATGTCGAGATTTCAAACCCAGGCGAGATCTCGCGGGACCGCGAAGCAGTCTTGCGAAATATTGAGATTTACGAGATCTCGCAAGATTGGGCGTTTATCACCGTAAACGTATGCAAATGTTAAAAATTCAATTTAATGATCATCAACATTTAAAATTAAAATAAAATCTGCAAGTAGAGGATAATATACGTCATTTATTTATTAAAAAGAAACATAACTATTTTCCGATCATTTTTTATTTAACCATCCGGTTTTAATATAAGTAAAAGTAATACAGGCTTAATCGAATAATACTAAGTTTTTCGCGAGATCTCGTATGAATATAATATTCTACGAGACTCGGTCTCGTAAAATATGGACGAGATTTCGAGAGATCGAGATTGTACTCTCTACACAAAATTATAGAGTCTAACAAAATACACATATATTATAAAAATTTCATTCAAATATTATAATAATTAAATAATTCACAATCATTATCATTAAAAATAAAAACATCTTCGGCCGTCTGTAGCCGCGTCCAAACGTTCAAGCGTGGTTGGCTTCATACATGGCATAAGCTATGAGATTGAGCGGGATAGACGCTGTCTATCTCTATTCGTGGTGTCAATATTTTGTATCTGTGTTAAAGCAGTTTATTAAAAAAAAAACTTCGTTGCTTCGTCTTCTAGATTAGAAATAAACACAACGTACTTACAGTGTTGCCAAAACACTGATTTTTGAGAGAATACAAAAAACTAAATTAGGGTGGGTTGACATTTTATATCAACCGGCGCGTTCGACCTTACGTCATTCACAGTTACAGTGCTCTGCCAATTCACACGTACTTTAATAACATTATAAAATTTCGCAGTAAATCTTTGTTAAATCGTCAACTAGTGAAATATGGGTAAGAGGATGCGTAAAAGCGATGATCGTGATCATTACGACTACTTAATGTATAAAATAAAGAAGTTAGAAAACGAGTTAAAAGGCGGACGTCGGCGGCGCCGTCATAAATCAGTGGATTCGGATTCTATGTCTTTAAGGCAGTCACCAGTAAACAAAGAAGGTCAGTTTCTTATCATCTTTTATTGTTACGATTATTTGCTTAGCAATTATTCCTATACAATATCAGGTTTGAAGATGCCTAATTAGTTACTTCGACACATTATCAACATTATCACGTTATCAACAATGCTAAAGGACTTTGAAATAATACCTTTCTTATTTGTATCTGCTGTCACTTTACTTACTGACGTGAATCCATATGAGTGATGCGGGTAACCTGAGGGATTGTCACTTCACCGTGTTTGTGACCTAGTCACTGTACGGGTTACCTAGAACGTTACCGAACGTTATCTAGGTACCTACTTTAATGGAACACGACAGAAAAATATTTATTTTAGTATACACCTGTATAGATTGTGTTGCGGGCAACTAATAGGGTTGTCACTTCACACACTTTGTTTTTATAAGTATAGTTACGACTAGAATGTATATGTACCTATATTTATGTATACATCCCTATACGCTTACAGACGACCTCCGAATAGAAGATGATTATTCGGTGATTGAAGAGGAGTTAATCGATGGTGATGCCATAAGAGCGATTGTTCATGTACCTGAGCAATCAACAAGTTCTACCGCCCCGCTTCACTATCCACCCTCGTCGGCAGAGACGCGCCCGCCGACAGCGATGCCGACACAACCTATTCAATCAGGTGCAGAACTGGAAGTTCAACCATTGCCCTCCGTGCAGTCACCTACAGAACAGGAAGTGCCACCACCTGTAGAGCAGCAGTCATGAGTCTAGATAGCAGTATTCTAGAAATATTGGGTGATGACCCATGGCAAAGACATTCAAACAGATCTCGCAGTGAGATTGCAGCATATTGCTACTACTGGACTGACCAAGGAGACTCGCAAAGAATTATTGACGCACCGGAACTTAATCCAGAATTAAATGCAGCTGTATCAGAAGCTGTAATAAAACGAGATAAAGGCATTGAGTTGAAACAAAAACAATTAGGACGAGCTATTACATGTATTGGTGAGGCTCTTAGTACCTTATTGTCTAAAGAAGATAAGGACACGTCAATCATAAAACTATTAATGGACGCAAACCGTTTACTCTGCGACAATTAAAAATTAGACTCAGTCACGCGGCGAAACTTTGTCTTATACAATTTGAAGAAGGAAATGAAAGACCAAATGCAAAAGACCAAAATAGATAATCTTTTGTTCGGTACCGATCTCGCTGAAATGTTGAAAATCGCGAAGTCAATATCTAAATCTGGAGCAGATTTAAAATTACCGACGTCGTCAAATAAGGTCGCCACTCCTAAAAGCAAGCCTGCACAGCAGCAAACAGAAGGCCCTCATAAGAGAAATAATTTAAACTGGAAAGCGCCTCTGAATCGCAAGCCTCAGGGGCTCTGCTTCGATGAATCAGCGCGCGAAAAATTCGCGAACATCGTATCGAGGGTCACACCAGAGATCGAGCCGCCGTTAGAAGATGATTTGGTGAGTCACGCCAGTAGACTTTCACAATTCTATAATCAGTGGTAAATATTGACTACTAACCCCTATTGTCTTGGATAACGGGATACGAGATTATTACATCGCGTCCTGTGGTGCAGAATCACCCTCCTAAAAACAAAACTTACTCTCATAAAGACAAGATGCAAATTTCTGAATCAATCACTGATCTGTTAAGATCTGGCGCAATCTCCGAGTGCGAGCCTGGCAATGGTCAATATTTGTCAACATTTTTTTTAGTGCCAAAGCCAAATGGTAAACTTCGATTTATACTAAACCTGATTTTTTTTTATAAATTCATTGACACCGAGCATTTCAAAACTAGAGTATCTACGTACAGCTCTTTTATAACACGCTGTAAGAATTTAATGTATTACCGTTTGGCTTGAGCTTTGTATTTACAAAAATAATGCAAACAGTCATAAAATTGCTCAGATCATGTAGTTATCTGTCCACTGTATATTTAGATGACATTCTGCTTATTAGGAAGTACATCTGAATCGTGCTTAGACAATATCGTGTCTAATTTAGAAATAAGTACATAGTTACTAAAAAAATCCAAGTCAGTTTACCAGCCGACAAAATAAACAAAATAAAGAAAGACCTACATCACTTTCAGAGGCCTTACGCCTATAGAAGCAGAAGGGGAAGCGTATTTTGCAAAATGCTTCCTTTTTCATTCAAGATTACGACGTAGCTATTAGTATTTATTCAAAAACTGATAACGTACTTAAATAATCATTTATTAACCTCTTAAGCCTTTGCCACACTGGACGCGTTCTGCGGTCTGCGGTCAGGTCTCCCATACTAATAATCATTTCTTAAATAAAAATTTCGGCGCGCGGCGTCGGTGCAGCGTGAGAGCGTATACGTCTTTAAAAAAATTATAAATTTAAGGCAACGTAAGTCCTATAGTTATGATATTTTTTATGGGTTAACATAGTTATAATTTCCTATAATATTATTTTTAGGGCAAAATATAAGTACAAGTTGCGGTAAAAAAATATAATGTAATCCTGTATTCACCAAAAAAATTAAGAAAACTCGGAAGATATTTTTTTTAATCATTTCAGCAAAAACAATTTTTGTATGAAAAACTTAAATTCGCTATATTTTTTTTACTATGCATAGCTATGATATCTCAAGCTACATAAACTAATTACAGACATAGATATACCTCATGTCATTGTATATGCAAAGTTTCGTTACAATCCAACACGTAGTTTTAAAATGAGAGCGTAACTACGTTTGTATGGAGAATCGAGCTTACTGCGGTCTCTTATGTTCGTTATCAGTTTTTGAATAAATAAATACTAATAGTTACGTCGTAATCTTGAATGAAAAAGCAAGCATTTTGCAAAACACGCTCGTCTGTAGGCGTAAGGACCCTTAAAACGATTCGACGATGCAAAATAAGAGATAAAATACATTCCATGTAAAAAAGACGCCAAGTCTCGAAAAGTCACCAAATTTTATTTAGCTAGCAAATAAAGATTAATAAGAATGCCTGATACTTGGCTCTACGAAATATCACAACTTTTTAGGTTGGAAGAGTTTCGAGACTTGGCGTCTTTTTTACATGGAATGTTTTTTATGGGATCTCACTTCTTTTTGTAGGTTTTTGTGTTATCAATACATACAAATTACGAATGCAGTCCCCTTCTTGCTTTTTAATTTTCCCATCCCATTCACTGCAAATATAACTTTGGAATCCTATGTTTATATGGGATTATAAAGTTATTTATGCAGTCAGTGTATCTAGGAAACAAAACTGAAATGGCATTTTTTTTCAAGTTTCCCTAGATTTATACACTAAACAGTAATTGTATTCTAAATTTGAAGCTTCTATGTCTGCTAGAAGTGCCTTAGACTTTTGATGATTGGTGAGTCAGTCAGTGAGTGACAAAATTAAGAAACTTTGACTAGACTAGTTATAATTCTTAAACTACTGGTTCAAACTGAATGAAATTTGAAATATATCGTGTTTATGGAATGGAAAATTCAGATGATTTACAAATATAATTGAAGGCACTTTTGCCGTTATCTGCTTCATATCCTGAAAGTCGGTTATTTTTGACAAATACGGAATGACTGCGATTGCGGGATCGAAACAAGACATTCCCTTCGTCAAAGCATACGAAAGTGGGGATATTTGGCACAATGACACGCAAAATTCTATCAGACTCTTTCGACAGTCTTGACAAAAACGCAAGATATCGATATCTTTGATATCGCGGCTATTTCGAAGAGCATTTTTTACAGCGAAACCCAAGTCGATTCCTTTCGCGATTATTAGATTAGACTCCTTTTTCAAGTCAATCGACGTGATATTAGTGGCAGAATCCAATACATCCGCTTTAACAACACTGCATAATTTTTTTCAGTGTGGCCAAAAGAGATTCGTAAAAAAGCGGAGCAAGTGGTGCGACGGATTGAAATAATGTTAAAAATGGCTCCACTTGCACCGCCACCGATTGAAAAAAGGCCTATTTAGCCTTTAATAATTTATCTTCCAATGAAGCATTTACTACTGTAAAGCTTGCGCTGTCAGGTGCTTTGTTTTCGTTTTTAATGCCCTGCAAATAATATTCAACGTTGGGTATAATTTTAGTGGCGCGATCAACAACGCTAAAGTTCTTGAGCCAACGTACTGCACAAAATTTTAATAGAATGTACTCGAGCCTGAAAACCTTCTATAGTTCACGTCGCGCGGGGCTATAGCAGAATAGGTAGTATAGAAAACGTAAAAACGCTACAACCTTCCATCCTGAGTACTTATATTATGTACATACAGAGACAACTTTTGTTCCTGACCTCCATAAAATTTCCCTGACAATTCCTTGACTTTTCCATGACTTGCGAAATTCCCCGACTATTCCCGGTTTTCCCGGTTTTTCCGGTTTTCCAGAAAGCGGCTACCCTGCTTTTAGACTTTGAGAATTTAAGCGTAGTCACCATAGTACGAGTACATTGCGATACAAATGTGCTGTGTTGATCATCTCATCAAACTCGAGAGGCGCAATAAAGGAGCAGATATGACATCTTTCAACCCAATTATGAGGAAACCGACTGCTAAGTAGATTTATTTGGTGGCAATACTCTATTACTTACATCTATCGAGAGCTTCTTCTTGAGCGGCATTATTCTTTATAATTACTCTTCTTCCCTACACGCGTTCAACACTTTTGATAATACTGAATGAAACAATCAACGAAAGGTGCTTACAATCATTTATGGAAAATAGCGCGCAGATTTATGTTTTCAATTCTCTGAATTATCTATGCGCGCGCAAGTGAATAGGAAGCCTCAAAGAAAGTTGCCAAAGTGCCATTTTCTAAAAATAATGTTTTAAAACTTTATAAGGCAGAGGGAATTATATTCCCACCATGAATAAACTTAATTTATATGTGATAGGGTTCAATTCTATGAAAAACCGGATACCTTTGTGCCCGTTATAGGGTTAAAACATCTAATGTACGAACCTTTGGCTGTTAGCAGGCTTGTCTTAGTCAAAACAAGTGTTTAAAAGGTAAAAAAGACTACAGTAATAACATAGTTATTACTTCACACATTCAGTGCCGAAAACCCGAGTGTCGGATATTTTATGAATTCATTCACATGTCGGAAGACCCGACAGTCGTGATCGTAATAGAAGGCTGATGTTTCCACTTGGTCGCCTCTGTTACTCTAATATGCAGTCGAGTATCACTCTAGAAATAGTGTCGTTTGTCAGCTAGTGTAATGCACTACACGATGCAGTGGGTATCGTTTACTCGCTTGCCGTCTAAGATGCAGCAAATTTTGAAAGAATGCACTTTTTCATAGAAGGCTTCAGCGTGGGCTTTAGTCATCATAGAGCTGTAGATGACTAAAGCCCACGCTGAAAGACCCGATATCGGGATCGAGCAGGGTTGTCGCTAAAAGCTATACTAAAAATATTTTTTATTTCAAGAGTATATAAAAGTGATTAATAAATAAGATATTTGTTAGTAACCATCGTCTTTTTTTAAAAGAGTTCTAAAAATTTGAAATAAATGTGTATTTTCCTCTCTCTCTAAATATTATCTCACGTACCTAACGGCATAATAATGATTTTAAAATACCTATTCAACGATACCACACATGACTTAGTTCGTTTTTTTATTTATACAATATAGCTTCTGGAGGCCGTCATTTTGATTAGTCCTTGGTGAGTGACACTCGCAAGATTAAAACGAATCGATTGACGTAAGATTCATTAAAATCGAGCCACGCGTTGCATCTCAGTGCCACACAGGAACAAACATACATACATAGACTGGTAAACACATTACCCGCCTTTGGGTCTCGCAGTCGAGTAAAAACTTAACTTTAATGATATCGTGAACTCGACTGTCGGGATTTTGGCGTGTCACTTCGATTCGTTCGCTCCGTATGTAAAGGTACCCAACTATCGAGTCTTATACATATTTTGTTGGCCTGGCAGTGTAGATAGTCTTATGGGTTGTCAATGAATGTGTTCAAAGTAATGATGGTCAGGTTATCCAACTCTCGTGGTGAAATTCTATGGAATGTGATATATCTAAATCCTTCACACAGAGTCAACAAATGTACATGTCATTTTTAAAAGCTGGCTATATAGACTGCCATTTCGTGCAAGACGATAAATATGGCAATGTTGTATAAAAATATATATACAAATACATGTATATTACTTACATATAATGACAAAACACTTAAATGCACATTAGCGTAGCAATACTACATGATTGAAGCTAATGAAATAAAAAACTACATTTAAATGACGTATTGTTAGCTAATTGAGATGAGTTACCAACGCATACAAAATTTTACGTTACGCATATTTCTATTTGACGTGCTAGCTTGACAAGATACCAAAGACATTTAAGTGAGATACAGGTAAAGTCCAGCCGGCATGGAATTATGAAACCCATTGTAATATAGTCAAAGGTGGAACAAACCGACTACATTAGGACCTTATTCCGGACTAACCTGTGGATGGGAAGGAGACCGAATGTTGGTCGCCGACGGGGTTGCACCGCTGGGTCCAGCCATTGAATTGGGTAAATGTCTGTAAATTTAACGCATAACACTTATTTTTCAAACTTGCTTGTTAAGGGTTTCATAACACGCATGCACACTGAGTTTCAATAGCATACACCAATGGTCAAAATGGTCTTTTTTCTGAAATTGAATGTGTCACGTCAGTCATACAAGATAAAATTAATAAAAAATAGCAGGTACAGATATTATCAATTCTTAAAAAAAAAAACTATAACGCTGAAAATTTGCAGCACTCAAATCTTTTCATCCATTTGGGGACTGGGTCAACCAACTTTTGGAGCCACAGTCCACCACTATCTTGTCCGGTAACGCAAAATACAAAACTTTTATGTAAAACAGAATAAAATAAATATTTAAGGGGGCTCCCATACAACAAACGTGTTTTTATTAATAATAGTACGGAACCCTTCGTGCGCGAGTCCGACTCGCACTTGGCCGGTTTTAACCTTTGTGGTAATGTAATCATAAAAGCGGGCAGATTAGTTATATTATCATTACCTGGGGCTGGGCTGCGACGCAGGGCTGTGCGCGGGCGGCGGCGGCGGCGGCGGCGGCGCCGCGCTCACGCTCGAGAAGTGCGACACTCCCACGCTCTCCGCTGCTTCGGTCTTCGCCTAACATTTCAGAAAATAACTTCGTTTATTTGCATTTCACACTTCGTCTTGGACATAGGCTAATTTAATTCCGAGGCTTCGCTTGCAATGTGTATGATTTGCGGGCGGATACTGATATTATAAAGAGGAAGTGACTGTGAGTTTGTAAGTTTGTATGTTTTAGGTAATCTCCGAAACCACTTATTATCCGATTTAAAAAAAATTGACCCGCGTGTAAAATGGACTTTCGGGATGGTTATAGGCTATATTTTATGCCACGAGTTTGCCTGCGCGAGCACCTAGTGAGTTAAAAATAAAGGGGTGCTCAATGCTTTTGACCAAGGATGTAAATAATATATACCAAGTAGCCCAAATCAAAAAAATACCTTCCAGAAAAAGATTGTAGCAGAATTCAGTTTAATTATCTATTCAGACTTACCTTCTTAATAATTTTCTCTGCGTTATCAATTTGCACGTCGTTAGATAGTTGAGCTTCCCACATACTACTGCCACTTTGTGAGATGCCCTCCGTGACCTGTTCATACAACTTGGAAGTATTTATTATGTAGGCAAAAGTACGTAGTTTAAGCAGGAAAGAACAACTAATTACCGATAACGTGTACCCAAATATGACTAGTTACCGTACCTACTCTTTGCTTTTACAGTAGAATGATGGTCGTGGCAAAAGCATTTTTTTTACAAATTCTTTATAAGGCAACAACGTTACCTATGAAATAAGCTGTACGTTATAAGTACCTATTACGCCGTCATACACTTCGTGTAATCAACATGCGTTTTTTTTCCAAATACGCCGCCTTTTTTCTTATGACACGACCCGCTGGAGTGACTCTATTCTTGATGCAGCATAAGTGAGGGCAACCTCAAGCAAGGGCGGAGCCGCGCAGACAGCTAGTCTATACTGATATTATAAAGATTGTAGAAGTATTATCTGTGACATTATAAGTTTGTATGTTTTGTGTAACACTTTGGCACTCTTTGGGGGAGGCCTATGGCCTGCAGTGGACGTCTTTCGGCTGATATGATGATGAGTGAGGTTTTACCGCAGACGGAGGCGGCGTGGCGACGTAGTCCAGCGGGGTGGGGGTGGGGGTGCTGGCCGCAGTCACCGCCTTGCGTTTCTTAGTCTGCTTCGTGTCTGCGATGTCCGTGTTCGTGATCACGGACTCTTGGTAGAGAGGCTTGGCAGACGCCTGCCCTGAAGGCGTGCCCGCCGACGAACTGTTTAGGTAAACAAGGTACGATTACATAGGGCTCCAATAAGCGATACCGGATAAACCTAACCTAATCAATTAATCATCTTTTTCAACATACCAGGGGCGTTCAATAAGTAATGAAGATGACATATAAACTCTTTAGTAAAGAAATAAAAAAGTTCTGGCAGGCATAGCCCATTTAATTCTTATGAGTAATGATAAATAAATAGTACATTACTGCAGAGGCCGTGAAGTAAGGGATTGCTGGACGAGTTTGGAGTAAACGGCCGAGTCGTAGACGAGGCCGGATACAACGAGTCCAGCAATCCCTGTTCCGGCCGAGGATTGTATAGTGCTTTTCTCAAACGATGTGAGGAAATATTTAAATAAAAATAAATAGAAGGTAATCAATTAAATAATAAGTAATTTGCCGCCTTTTTTATTTTTTAAACATGCCATTTTAACAAGCCGTTCGAGCACCATGTTTAACCGCTCATAAGTATAGTACCATAGTTTTTTTTTTTTATGTCGCATGCATGCTTATAGTCTAGTGGTGGTTGGCAGTTTGTAATTTTTCCTTTGTCAGTTTAATATTAGTAAGCAAATTTAAAAAGTTAGAGTAGCGGACAATAATGGTTTTACTTAGGGTTTTCATACATTACTTCTTGGCGTAAGGCCAAGAAGAAATGTATAGGGAGCCTTCAACAAGAAACTTCATGTCTTCATTTCGTGAAATTAAGGCCTACATTTCCGAGCATGTTTGAGAAAATAAATTTTTTTGGCAGTCTTGTTTTTTTTAATCGAACACATTTACGGGACAAATTGCCAAAAATTGAAAAAATTGAAGATCGTGCGGTAATTCAATATCTGTGCTTTAAAATTTACTACAGAGCAGGTTAATTTAGATTTGCAAAAAACATTAGGGGTTCACGCTCCTTCTTATTCTACGGTTGCGCGGTGGTGTGCTGAGTCTAAAAGAGGAAGAACGAGAACCAATGACGACCCACGGTCCGGGCGGCCGAACACAGCAGTAACCGAACAAGTGATTAAAAAAATCGAGAAAATATGTTAACGCACCGTCTTGTTACTGTTCGTTTTACGACAGGGTGTCCATAAAATTATACATGACCAGTTGGGCATGAAAAAGGTAAGTACCAGCGCGCTGGGTGGGGAATGCTTACGGACGCTTAGAAACAAACTGTTTGGACTTGTTATAACAAGATCTGACCAATTTTTGGCTCGTTTTATAACTAAGGACGAAACGTGGCTTCACCATTACAACCCAGAAACTAAACCACAGTCCATGACTTGGAAGAGGCCGTCATCTCCGACTCCGAAGAAATTTAAGGCAATCCCATCCGCCGGTAAGTTTCTTCCGGCTCTCTTTTCTGGGATAGCTAAGGGGCAGTTATGATCGAATACCTCGATCATGGAGCCACTATTACGGGGAATTTATATGCAGAACAAATAAATAATTGCGTGATGTTATACGCGAGGAACGTCGAGGCAAACTTGCCAAAGGTGTTTTATTTCACCAAGACAACGCCCCCGCGCATAAGTCAAGAGTTGCGATGGCTGCCATCAAAGATGCTGGCTTTGAATTGATGGAGCATCCGCCATACTCACCAGACATCGCTCCTAGCGATTTTTATCTATTTCCGCGGTTAAAAGAGCACCTCAGAGGCCAGAAATTTGATGATGATGACGCCGTGACTGCCGCAGTACATACAGGATTTTTTAAGGGGTCAAGAAGATATTTTTTTTAAAGGGAATTTTATGTTTAGAGAAACCATATAGTAAGTGTATACGCGTAAAAGGTGACGACATTGAAGAAAATAATATATTAAAAAATATTTGTGTCCTTATCGTTCTGATTACTTATTGAACACCCCTCGTAATGTCGTTATATTGGTAGAAAAATATTTGATTTGTCCTGCAAAAAAACGCAATGGTTATAATTTACTTTAAAAACAAAGTTTTAACCGACTTCAATGTGGTACTCCACGCCACGAGAACTTCACATTTCTTTTCCAATTTACCACATGAACTGATTGCTCTCGGACAAATGCGTTGATTATCTATATACAGGGTGACTGGTAATTCGACCTATTGCTTGAAAGGGGTTATACTAGAGCTAATTTGCAACAATTTACGACCAGTCAACCAGGGGTCGAAACTCGCTGGTTTCCGAGTTATTCGAGTTTTGAGTTTTTATTGAAAAAAATCCGGCTTGCAGCATTAAACTCGTGGTTGTGACCAAAATACGTACATTTGGGTGGTAATAAGACACTTTTTGGATAGCCTATGAACAAAAGATTACATTAAACTAAAATTTGTGTCCAAAATTAGTAGAGTTTAGAAATAAAAGGCAATGAAATCAGACTTTTTAACTTTATTTCCCCCAAGTCGTCTCGATCAAAGAGAATTACTCAAAAAAAAGTATGACACTTGGCGTAAAAACTACTGAAACAAGTTCTCCAATTCATAAGCTTTCCAAAAAGTTACAATTGTTGTCATTTTTTACAAAATTACAAATAATAATAACAATAATAGCAGAGGAGGTAGTGGATTTGCTACAAGCGTGTCTGACCAGGAACCTACTTGTTTATGCCACTTTTGTTTGTAGCGTACTTTGTTTACCTTCGGTATCTTATCTTATCTTTTCTAAGGGTCGGGGCCAACACATGATACCTCTGTTAATAATAATCAGGGTCATTAGCGGATTTAAAATACCATCTTTAAGTAAGTAGGTACCTGACCTGTAACCGATTTGTTAAAAAAGCAGGTATGTTTGGCTTAAGTATCTTATCTTATCATCTGGAAGGTGGGTCAGGTTTAGCTGCTTTAAACAGGTGTTCAGACATTTAATAATAAAAAAGATTTTTACTAATTTTCAAAATTATTTATTTACATTTTCTTACTTACATTATTTATGGACATTTACTTACATTTATTAATTAATCTTACATTTATTACGTTCACGATTACATAAAAAATTACAAATCTTGCTCAAATTGCCTACCCTGGTTACGTAGGCAAGCACGAAGCCTCTTACGTACTTCGCTGACTGTAACTGCCGACGAGATCCTTTCTTTCATTGTTTGTGCAGCTACTAAAATTCTTTCCCGTAGCTCATCCACAGATTGTATTGGTCTGTCGCTGTCGTAAACTAATGCCTTCATATGACCCCAAATGTAGAAGTCACACGGAGTCAGATCTGGACTTCTTGCAGGCCAAGGGATCGGGCCGCCGCGACCGATCCACCTTTCTGGGTAGTTGATGTCCATCCACTGTCGCACACCGCGATGATAGTGAGCTGGACAACCATCGTGTTGATAGATCATGGCCATTCTTGTAGCAAGCGGTACATCCTCCAGCAGCATGGGTAATTCCGCTCTTAAAAAGTTTTCGTAGTCGGCACCAGTTAAGCGCGCGGGTAGAAAAAAAGGGCCGATCAAATTATCGTGCACTATTCCCATCCACATATTGAGTGAAAATCTCCGCTGGTGAGCTCCTTCGTTGGATTTTCTTGGATTTTGACCTTTCGGGGCCCAAAAGTGAAGATTGTGATAGTTGGTTATTCCATCACGATCGAAGTTGGATACATCGGTCCACAAAATTTTCTTCAGGTACTCCGGATCATCAATATCAACATTTAATAAAGATCTGCAAAAATCCATTCTTCTTGCCGGATCTCCCTCTTCAATAGCGTGTACAGGAGTGTAATGGTATGGATACTGCCGTCCTGAGTGTAGCACGAACCAGACCTTCCACTGAGATATGCCAAGCCGGTTAGCCACAATCCTTGTGGAAGTAGTGCCGTCGGCACGAAAAATCTGCAGGATTTGTTCTTCTTCAACAGGATCATGAACTGGAGGTCTTCCAGCACCAGACTGGCGTCGTAAAGCCGATCCTGTTTCTCGCATACGTCGATATGTCCCGCCGAACACGCTTACATCAGGTAAACGGCGGTCTTCGAGCTGCAGCGGCGTCACCATCACAAAACCCGTAACAAAACAGGATGTCGGCGTATTCTTCATTTTGGTAAGCAGCCATTTGAAAAAGAAAGTAGCAAGATAACAACGATAGTTCTGAATTAGACAGATGGTTAAAACGAACTGATTGATTCGATGCTTAACGAGGGTATTTATGGCTAAAATCCGCTAATGACCCTGATTATTATTATTAACAGAAGTATCATGTGTTGGCCCCGACCCTTAGAAAAGATAAGATAAGATACCGAAGGTAAACAAAGTACGCTACAAACAAAAGTGGCATAAACAAGTAGGTTCCCGGTCAAGCACGCTTGTAGTAAATCCATTACCTCCTCTGCATTATTGTTATTACTATTTGTAATTTTGTAAAAAATGTCAACAATTGTAACTTTTTGGAAAGCTTATGAATTGGAGAACTTGTTTCATAGTTTTAACGCCAAGTGTCATACTTTTTTTTGAGTAATTCTCTTTGATCGAGACGACTTGGGGGAAATAAAGTTAAAAATTCTGATTTCATTGCCTTTTATTTCTAAACTCTACTAATTTTGGACACAAATTTTAGTTTAATGTAATCTTTTGTTCATAGGCTATCCAAAAAGTGTCTTATTACCACCCAAATGTACGTATTTTTGTCACAATCACGAGTTTAATGCTGCAAGGCGGATTTTTTCAATAAAAACTAAAAACTCGAATAACTCGGAAACCAGCGAGTTTCGACTCCTGGTTCACTGGTAGTAAATTGTTGCAAATTAGCTCTAGTATAACCCCTTTCAAGGAATAGGTCGAATTACCAGTCACCCTGTATATATATTACGCGAAGCCGATTTTTGTACACCCCATCAGATCTACAGTTATGGTCTGATTTTGATAAATTATATCACTAATAATAATTTAATTATTATTCTTAGCTGAAGGTCCTGGGTTCGAATCCCGGTAAGGGCAAATATTTGTGTGATGAGCAAAATATTTGTTTCTGAGTCATGGATGTTTTTCTATGTATTTAAGTATTTATATCTATTATATATATCGTCGTCTAGTACCCATAACACAAGCCTTACTGAGCTTACTTTGGGACTAGGTCGATTTGTGTAAGATTGTCCCTTTATATTTATTTATTTATTTTATTTTATTTATATGTATGTCATTCGTCTCATGCTGGAGAGTTGCATAAAACTCATATTTTTTCATATTTTTGTAGGAAAAGCCCTGAAAAAATAATTTTAAAGAACTACTGTGCACTGATCACGTGACTGTGGCCGCGTGACGTCACGTGATCTCATGTTTTGACTTGACATAACAGTAAAAAATAAACATTGAACTCAAACCTTTAGTAAGTTCTTCAGCATGAGAAAATATATGTTTTGAGTCGGCTACATATATCCATAACACCAAAACAGTTAACAAAACACAAAATTAACGATCTAAGTATTTACAATGTTTACAATGAATGACAGACGTATTGTGTCAAAATTTAATTTATTTTTAATTGGACTTTTATGTCAATATTAAATTGTCATGTCTTTTTACTTCATAAAAAAATATAAACACTCATTTTTACATAATCAAGATTTTGAGAGAAGAAAGAGGTTTACCTAACCCATTCATTGTCGTGGGCGATATATGTTTTGAGTCGGCTACATATATCCATAACACCAAAACAGTTAACAAAACACAAAATTAACGATCTAAGTATTTACAATGTTTACAATGAATGAGACGTATTGTGTCAAAATTTAATTTATTTTTAATTGGACTTTTATGTCAATATTAAATTGTCATGTCTTTTTACTTCATAAAAAAATATAAACACTCATTTTTACATAATCAAGATTTTGAGAGAAGAAAGAGGTTTACCTAACCCATTCATTGTCGTGGGCGCCTACGCCTGTCTCAGTATGGACAGTATGTGTGTGAAGACACTCCGTCTCGGCGTCTTTGTTGACCTTAACACAGTGCCTTGGGCGCCGATAAAAAATGTATGGGGCCTGTTGCACGGTGATTATTATCAAAATACTCGGATGTCAATATAATTGCAGTTTTCAAAATTGTATGGATTTTGTTTCAATATTCATCAATATTCACGAATTGTGATACGAGTGTATTGTGTGATAAGAATCAGCGTGTAACAGGCCCCTATGGGAATGTGATGGATATCGTGTCGTGCAGTGTGAACAGAAAGCATTTTCCGTACATGTTTATCGGTTTCGGCTCCGGATCAGATCGGATAATCTCGGTTTCGGCTCCGGATCAGATCGGATAATCTGAACAGGGCCTAACAGTAAGCTGGCTTATTGAAAAAAAACTGTAGAAATACGGATATGGTGGTTTTAGGGCGATCTGCAGAATTCTACGGTATTTTAAGTCTTGCCCTACTGATTTTCCAAAAAATTCACCCTGGCAACACTGCTCTTCTTCTGTCAGTCACTAATGTCACTATTTCTATGAAAGACTGATGAACTCAGAGTAAGGAGATTTCTCTAGAGATCCTTTACGAGTTCCACCAAGAGGGACGGAAAAGCTCTTATGCAGCTAAATTGAGAACTGATGGCTTACCATGGACAAGCTACGTTTACACATGACACTGATATTATAAATGTGAAAGTTCGTTGACACATAAACATGAAGTCGTCAGAGAGACATAATAAGGAGAACAGGAAGGAAATTGTATTTATACAACAGAAATTAAAAACTTCAATAGCGCGATGCAGAACATCACCAATTTCAACGCATATTCTAGCCCTAGTAAGTCATTCTTCAGATTTTTGTGGACTTCTAAACTCCGTCAAACGAAACGTACAAAAAAGTTTGATGGAGTTAAGGTGACCCGCAGACCAAATTTGAGGATAACCAATTGGATAAAGTCGTGTATACGTAACAGCGCCATATTTTGTTGTCAAGTGAACGCCGCTTGGCAGCTATGACAACCAGTATATTTTTGGTGGCAAATTTTAGCAAAAACGATTAAACTGATTTGAATGAAACTTTCTTATATTGTAGTTCAGACTTTAGAACAGGACATAGCGTGGCATTTTTTTTAGATATAATTTCTTCAGAGGGTGATATAAGGTTTGTAAATTTGTATTCTAATACATTTTTTTTATAGATAAGAGACTTGAAACTTCGTAAAAAGTTCCTTCAATGAAACACAAGGAAAGTGATTTCAGCGTTTTTAAAAATTCATACCCTAAGGGGGTCAAAAATGGGTTGAAAAATATGGAGTGATATTTTTTAAAGCTAGGGACTTGTAACTTCGTAAAATGGTTCCATATTAAAACACAAGAAAAAACTATTTCAGCGTTTTTTTTCAATCATTTTCTAAAGGGACGAAAACTTGCTTGAAAGTTTGTATGTAGAAATCCAGAGTGAAGGACACCACAATAGATGGCGGTCTTATCCGATACTATTAAACGAGCAATATTTATATATAATATATCTATTTATATATATATATATTTGCAATCATATTCTGATGAAATTTGCAGTACCTATAGGGGTTTACGGGGCCGAGAAACTGATCACGCGTGGTCTTATTTTCGAGAAAATTTGTTTTTTCCGTATTTTCTCACAAAAAGTTGGCTGTATACTGACTCTTCCGCGACGACCAATGGTTAATCTTCTTTTTGATGGCTGCGAGTTCGAACCCTAGCGATGAGAAGGTTTTTGTTTTCTTCTTATTAGTTTTGTTTGTTTTTTTTTTTGGTAAACGATCAGTTATTGGTTTTGTGTGTGTGTTGTTTAATTTTGTATAGAACACGATTTTTCGTAGTATTAAAGCAGAGCAGAACTCGGTACCAGGTTAAAACAAAGCTTAAGCTTTAAGAACAACATCGGTGGTTGTGGATTTGATTTATCGTTTTTATTTTATGCCGATTTTAGTCCAACACCCAACCTAGGCCAAACTTAATTTACAATATTAACCGATAAAATGTTCTATTTGCGAAGTTACGGAAATATTGTATGACATAATACATACACTTACAGTTAGATTAGTGTTTCTTTCATAATTTTAGAATCAAATAAAACCCATTTAATACGTTATGGTATAGTATTTTTATTGGTCTAAAAAATATCAAAAACATAGTATAAGCGGCATCTATCGAGCAGAAATTGGACTTAAATTAAGCTCGCTAGATGGCGCAAATCGACAATTAATATCAGCGACTTATCGTACTGAAATTGTACCAAAATTATGCTCGCTCTAACATCTATGGTGCTATCATTATATAATTCAAGCATTAATAATGTTTCTTTTTCATTGAATTTGTGACTCTTAATCATGAATATAATATTATTGTTAATATTTGTTGTAAAAACAGATCTGAAATTGCGTAAGTAACACGTTCAAAGGCACGCGGCCCGGCAGCCTAAGTTCAAAGTCTCATTTAAAAAGTCTTGGTTACAATTTTGTCTCCGAGGCCCCAATCGAAAGATATACGAAAATCTTTCAGCGGGAGCCAGGTTCGCCGTCTTACCCCGCAGCCCACCCGGCGCGTTTCACCGCTGCTTAAGTCCAACTCGATCTTGCCCAGTTTTACCCCTTATTTAATAACTAGCTTCCGGCCGCGACTTCATTGGCGTGTACCCGGAATTAAGCTATCCTTTATTTTAATCCAGCGGGGCTAGCACAACTGACGCCGCGCCGCGACGCGAGTTGAGAAGATCTACCCTCCTCTTTCTAATTTGCACGGTGCGAGTGAGATAAGAGCCGCTCAGTCGCGCGGGAAGCGACAGAGCAGCAAGTTGTGTTAGACGTACTGGCTATAAACTACCTTCGTGCAAAATGATATCCAAATCGGTTAAGCCGTTTAAGCGTCATTGAGTAACAAACATCCTTCGCTTTGTTGGTAAACTTCAGCACAATTCTACCGCCGTAGCGAAAATCGTTAATAAACCTTATTCAACTTAAAATGCTTGCTAGAGTCTGTCAAGCGAGTCGTGTCCCTGGAAATTCTGCAAATCCTACTAATATTATGAATGCTAAAGTTTGGACCTCAATCACCCAAAAACGGCTAAACGGATTAAAATGAATTTTGGTATTCATATACACGATTAACATACGATATAATTATACTTTTTATTCCGGGAATCATCGTCTAAGGGGGCGAAAGTTTGTAAGGAGCTACGATATAAACGCGTTCAACGGTGTCCTGACTTCGTAATAATATTAAAAGAAGGGACTGTGTAAGCTAGGTAATTTTTTTTTTATTGCGACTCGGTTTGCTCTTGGCCGGCATATGTCATATAGGTATTGTGCTCAAACAGCACGGCTATAACGCGACGGCGCGCGAGCTCTCTCGATTTTTCTCGCACTATAGGTCTCTTTGAAGATGTTTAGTGCGAGAAAAATCGAGAGCATGTCGCGGCCGTCTCATGATAGACGTGCAGTGTGCAATTATGAAAGTATCATGGTAGTTCTGCTGATAAGATGCTGCCAAGCAGAACTACATTGCGACAATACTACATGTTTTTGTCAATTTCCGTTAATTACCAGGGGGCATAGGTTAGGTTAGATCAAATAAAGTTAATTTCTCCAAGACAGTGGTATCTTAACTCTTACTCTCTAACGATATTCAATATTTTAATTTAATCACATTTGCAGCTTTAACCGCTGTTAATGCTACATTCAATTAGTTTGTAAAAGAAAATGAGTTATTTTTTTCAAGTAATACCGCTTATTTGTTTCTGTGAATGTACTCTGCAATATGCCGAAGTTAACGGAAATTCCCGGGAACACCGTGTATAACGGTTATAGAATTTTATAGATTTAATGTACCTATGTATATTTTTCTAACATATATAAATTCCTGAGCAGTTAGGTGATTCTGCCAGGGAGCATTACATGTTTAGAGGGTTAAAAATAAGGCATGTAAAAATCCTTTTTTTTACTTATTTAACGACATATTTAAAAATTGGTCCAGTATGTGCCGTATCGACGTTGTCACGATGACTCAGCTAGCAGTCTACTGTCAGGATTTGTTTTGGTCAGGCATAATGTGATAGTGGATAGGAATTTTCGATTTTTAAGACATTCTTTACATGTTTTTAGAGTTCCTATAAGAGGCAAAATGGAGCGCCGCCTCGTCTCTAGTTAGGACAAAAAACCCAATCGCTGTATGTGGCCCGATAATATTTGAGGACTTCCGTCGATTCCACAAGGATCACCTTTGGCACTTCATTAGTTGCTATTTCAACGGAATCTTATCAGAATCTGTGACGTACTTTTGTTCTTTTAAGTACATAATTGAGGAATTCCATAAGTCATCTGTGGTCTTCATCATCAATTCCACTCCACCAAATTTATGATTTCCGGGTGTAAATACACGAGTTATAATAGAAAATACCAAAATCACTACACGCGTGCCTAATATATTTGAGGAGTTCCCTCAATTCCTTATGGATCCCATCATCCAACTGTTTTTTTTTTAAATGAGACCCACCAAGAAGCACTTACTTCCAAAAAAAAAATTACGAATCGGCTCATCAATGACGGAGTTCTGAGGTAACAAACATTGAAAAAAAAAAAAACAGCCGAATTGAGAACCTCCTCCTTTTTTGAAGTCGGTTAAAAAGATAGCTGAAGACAATTTAAAAACTGCGGTCACTGAACTGGTTATAGAGACGCCAATCACAACTAAATCCTAACAGCAAGATGCTAGTGTAGAAAACTACCATAAAACCAATCTGGACTTACGGAATACAACTGTGGGGAACGGCCAGCAACAGTAATATAGATATCCTGGAGAGATTCCAGACCAAATCTCTGAGAATAATGTTTGGCATCCCTCATTGTATAAATAATAGATACATATACCTCGACCTCGGCCTAAAAACAGTTCGGCAGGAAATAGCTCAAAATAGCCTGAAATACCAGGAGAAACTGACCGTCCATGTAAACAAACTGGCACACGCTCTGAGTGGAGAAGGCGCTCTTCAGCATACCCGGCTAAAGAGAAGTGACATACCGAGCCTACATAAAAGATTTACCACTTGACATCAAGAGAATTGTGTGAAAAGAATTTTCATACAAGTATGGCTCTTGAGGAAAACATAAACTGAGAAATCAAACTAAGAAGTGGCTTATTGTTGGAAAACAGATTGCCATGAAGCAGAAACATAAAAAAGACAATTTTACATTGTAACGAAACAAACTATTTTATTAAATATTGTTTTTTTATTTTTGGAAAAATAAACCATCTCCGTCTGTAGCCCCCGACAGGACTCGAACCTGCGATCTCTCTATTAACGGAAAAATAAACCATCTCCGTCTGTAGCCCCCGACAGGACTCGAACCTGCGATCTCTCTATTAACGCTAGAGTGCTTTAACTAAGCTACAAGAACAGTGACTGAAGTCGCGTATCTTTCAACTATATTCCCGCTACGAATAGCTCTGTATTCTCTTGAAAGGCTCACAGCCTTCTAGGACCATTCTTAGATATTTTTTTTTATTTTTTTTATTCGTTATTATCAGGATCAGGAATTTGATACCTACTTCGACATTTGATCCTGACGAAAAAACGGACACATTAAGTATGTATTTAAAACGAAATGTCAAAAAAACTTCAATTCATATTTAGCTTATGTTACCTGGTAGGAGTTGGTGTTATGGCGAGAAAAGCGATCGACGTTGCAGAAGCGACAGAACTGATCACCCCGACCGTATCCGTAGACTTGGAACTGGGAGAGGTCGCTGGCAGACTCGCTTTGGGCGTGCTGCCGGGGGTCGAGCCACCAGGTGCTGTAATTAAATATACAAGATAAAAACCTTATACTTACGCCACTTTCCGCAACATTGCTGATAGGTAGAATGCTATTTGATTATCTGTAAAACGTACCGATTGAGAATTACTTTATTATTGTTATATTAAGACTACCTACTGCATATTTTAATGGAGACAAGTAGTCAAATAAAAATATGATTAAATTGTATATACAAGATATCCCAAAACTCAACGCTTATCAAAAAAACCGGCCAAGTCCGTGTCGGACAGCGCACAATGAAGGGTTCCGTACCTTCTACTAGTTGACCCCCATTAAAAATCACTATCGCAAACGGTAAGTTTGTTTAAGTATCTTATCTTCATAGCAATCTCAGGGCACTTACGTCGTCTTCGTTCAGGCAGACAGATTTTTTGCAATATATCAAAACTTTTGGATTGATCTCGATCAAAATAATAACAGGCCCGGAATCGCCATAGAGTCATATTAGCAGAGAGACCAATTGCCGGTTCCCGACTCCTCACTCCCAGAAAATCTCGACGATGATTCCGGCCCGGCCGGACGCATACAGGCCGATTCTTAACCAGGGGAGCGATTTGACTTTCATCATGCGACATGTCCCCGGCATGTCATACTAGGGGTGTTCGATAAGTTTTGAGAATCGGTATTGGTGTCCTATCATTTTTAATTACGCTCTTTCTTATTTATTATTATTATAATTTTTATTAACAACTAAAATTAGACATGAATAGTAAGATGTATACAAAAACAAAACTATATATACAAAACTACATCAATAGTTTGACTGTGGAGTCAAAATTACAGTCTCATTTCTCTTTAACATAATATAGTAGCGTCTTAAATATCTACCTCTTTATTCATAAAACTTAAAATGCCTCTGCTAAATAAAATGTGCTTTGTCCCTTTCTTACGAACACAAATGTCAAAGTAACAGATAAGGACAAACGAATTTTAACGCTATTTTAGTTAAAACAGGCTTGTAGGACGTTTATGAATACGGCCGCTACAACATATAGGTATACTCTACATTATTTTTCAACACAATTGCTCGGAGCCTAAAAGCGACACAATACGAGGTCTTATTGTGTCGCTTTTAGGCTCATAATCCTGGATATTAAACACGCGTGTTTTATAACATTACGACACTTGTGTGTTATGGTTATATCCCGATTAAGTCACGTTGGCACCTTACATCAAGATGTATGCATGCACACGGTGCATTCTTAAACAAACCGGGTTGTACAGAATGTACAGCTTTTTTTAATTCTCGGCAAATGGATTCTTACTCGACTAAATAAATTAAATTCATTTTGTTAATTAATTGACTATATTTCCTTTTGGATATGATATAGAAATGTTTCATTTAGTAAAACTATTCATTTTGATAGCATTTTACATGAGTTAATAGACATAACATTTTAAAACGAAAATATTTATTTTATTTTGTATTGGCTGTTTAGAGATTTCATCTAATGCGCGCGCACTGCGCAAGCTTCACGAAAGAAAACTGTTGCGCACCATTGTAGGTTATTTCACAGATATTTTGTAAACATTATTAATGTGTGTTTGGTTATTAACAAAAATGTTGACTCGTGGTGACTAGAAAAGTGATAAAAAGAATGGACGCCACTGGAAATTCTTGGCGATGTATAACAAAATGTGAGTAAAAACCTGTTGTCATCAATAAGTTAAGAAAATAACATTTTAGAAAATAAAATTTTCATCTTATGAAAAGGATTTTTTCCTCGCAAAACGTCGTATGAAAGCGCCTGCGGCTCGCGTGATAATTCCGCCTCTGATGTAATTGTCAACATACCTCATTTGTATCACAATGTACGTCCTTATATTACGTCATTATGAAGAACACAACGTCAATATTTCATTGCATGTTTGAGAAAAGAAATTTGCAGTATTTACGACCTCTGTTATTGAGGAACACTATAAATGAGAAAATATTTTTTTAAACCTGGTTAGTTGGTACGACCTACTTAGATGAATCAAATTATTTAATCGACACAAAATTGCTGGCCCCTTAAGATGCCAATTATCAAGGTTTGACTGTAATATGTACCTATTACCTTTATTTCGCTAAAGGACCGAATACATACAATTTTCAAAATAGTATATACAAACATAAAATCAAGGAGTATATAAATAAAATATACCTCATTTTAAAGAGAAAATTCCGTTTTATTTTTTTACAGGTGCCTTAACGGTAAAGTAAGAAAGTTTTGAGAACATCAAGCCTTTAGCAAAACAAAATTAAATCATTAAAAAAATAATGACTTGTGGCACATTGCGCAAAAATATGGTATCAGAGATGTATTATAAATTTATCAAGATACCGGTCTTGAACACCTTTTGTGTATCGTTTACGGGTTTTCTTTAAATGAGAAAAAACCCACGTTTTGGTACATTTATGGGGGTGAGGTAAAGCGGAGAGTGAATATAATTTAATAATCTGTCCCCATCACATCACAATAGATTTCAGAACTACGATATTTATGCCATACTTACGATAAAGTTTCGTCATGTTCCGTTTTTGCCATTTTCGCAACGGAACACTAAAAAATAAAGTCGCAAATAAAAAAAAGTTGAAAAAGATTGAGCGACACGGTGTTCAAACTGTCCAACAATAACATTGTTGGACAGTTTGAACTCATAGTTGGCCTGTTCGTGCGATCGATGTCCAACTAACCCCAGCTTTGAAGCCTAACCATCTTTTGCCACATTTCCGAACAGTGGTGTGAAAAAAGTATAGTTACGTTTGTGCGGCTGAGCGGGTCCGTCAGGCGGCGGGTGCTGCGGCGACGGCGCCGGGGTGCTGCTCTTGCTGCCCGCGCCGCCTTCGCACGTCGACGAGCCGCGCCGCGACGGAGACGGCTTCTTCTTGTCTGCTCGACACACAGCTCAATTAAACTACACTAATCTAAACACTTGTCTTTCTTTCTCCGTAAAAACTTAACTTGACACAGCTAATCATAGAGAACAACACTATTTTTAACCGACTTCAAAAAAAGAAGGAGGTTCTCATTTTAATGTTTTTTTTTTAATGTGTTACCTCAGAACTCATTCCGTCATTTATGAGCAGATTCGTACAATTTTTTTTTTGTTTGTATATATGCTTCCAGGATGTTCCCTTCTTATTTCAAAAATCCAGTTGGATGATGATTGATCCATGAGGAATTGAGGGAACTCCTCAATTATATTGTACTGTACTGCAGAACCGGTTGGTTCCGGACTGCGGGTTGCCACACCGAGCAAGGCGCTATATGTATCGCGCCTGCATTACACCGCCACGGCTGATGATGTGGTGGAGTACGTTCGTCAGAAGACCGGCTTCTCGCTGAGGATGTTCCAGCTGCGTTCGCGCCACTATGTGCACTTCAGCTCGTTTGTGGTGCGCGTGCCGCGACCGCTGCAGGAGACCATCGCATGTGCTGACTTCTGGCCGAAGGGTGTCGTGTTTCGACGGTTCCGGGGCAATCTGCCGAATCCTACGCCGGAGATGACGATGCAACGGGGCCACGCCGTTTCGTCGCCTAAATAGTATTATTTGTTGCTTTTACTTTCGTGACGCATTGGTTATTACTGTAAAGTCACGTAAATGTCATCATCATCATCATCATATCAGCCGAAAGACGTCCACTGCTGGACATAGGCCTCCCCCAAAGAGTGCCAAAGTGACCGGTCCTGCGCCACCCGCATCCCGCTGGATGCGGGTGGTTGTGACTCCAGCAACCTTTACCAGGTCATCAGTCCACCTTGTGGGGGGCTTATCCACGCCGCGCCTTCCGGTACGTGGTCGCCACTCGAGAACCTTTCCGCCCCAACAGCCATTGGTTCTACGTGCTATGTGCCCCGCCCACTGCCACTTTAGCGTTTAGTTTAGCGATTCGGAAGGCTATATCGGTTACCTTGGTTCTGCTGCGGATAGCCTCATTTCTGATGCGATCACGCAGAGAAACTCCCAACATAGCCCTCTCCACAGCCCTTTGATCATAAATTTGGTAAAGTGGAATTGATGATAAAGACCACAGATAACTTATGGAACTCCTCAATTATGTACTTACGAGGATGGTGTGATAAGTAGTGACCCTATGTTTTTTTTTTAACGTAGTCCGCTTTCCGAGATATGCACTATTCTCAGCGTGTCCCCAACTTCTTTAAGCCCTTCAAAAAATATGTCTTCGAAACTCGGTAATATACTCATCCGTGGACTCTATGACCTCTTCATTTGACATGAAGCGTTGACCTCCGAGCGAAGTCTTCATATTTGAGAACAAGAAGAAATCGCACGGGGCCAAATCCGGGGAATACGGAGCGTGCGGCAGTATTTAACCCAATTGATCCAGTTTGGCCTTGGCGATGTGAGATGAATGGGCCGGAGCATTATCCTGGTGAAACAGCACTCTTTTGCGGGCTAAACGATTGTAACAGCAGTTGTTTTATCTAATCTAAATCAGTTCATGTGGTAAATTGGGAAAGAAATGTGGAAAGGTTCACGTGGCTTAACGGTGTAATAAATTGAATTCGGTTAAAACTTTGTTTTGAAAGTAAATTATATTCTTCCGTATGCGAACATTTATTTTAAATCCCTTAACACATTCAACGGCCAATATAGTGCTACGATGTATTTTCTTATATTTGACACTTCTAATAGTCAAAACACAGCTTCGCACATCCCTGGTAGATACTAACCCTAAGAAACTTTCAGATTTTAAGTAGGTAATAAAGAATTATCTATATACAGGGTGAAATTTTAATGAGTGTCTAAATTCAAGTATAAGATTCTTCAGCAAAAATTATAAAATAAGGTCAATGAGGCCAATTCCGTCTAGGGACTTTGCCGTCATATACACGCCTGCGTTGGATCCAAGCACCACTGCTGACTCGGTCGATAAAGCAGCCGGGTTTTCTAGTTCGAACTGTATCAAGAGTTGTAATCATTACGAAAATAGTATGAAATTCTCATAAAAAATATTAAAAGTATTTATTCTATTGATTATTGTTGTAAGAATTGTTACTTCAATGAGCAGTGTTCATCCAGTATGTGGATCGATCCGTAAACGATGGCTTGGGCTAATTATTACTACTAAAAATAGTCCTAGCCATGACAATAGATGGAAGAACTTCGGTAGCATTCTACCTAGTACGACACTATATCTGACTGCATAGTACATAAAGCCATAGTTGATAAAAAAATGAAGAAAAAAATATATAATAAAAGAATCCCAAAAAGGTTGAGCTTATCTGATTGCCAAAACATGCCAGAATAACCCCAATAAACCTTTTTTGCCGACAACTCATATTGTGAATCAGTATTCGAGGCCTTAAAGCACATATTTGATTGAAATCTGCATGTGTTTATTTTCAACTAGCAAAGACTTGAAAAACATTTGGTTATGCTGGGAAAACATGTTGTAAGACGGAATAGCCCCAATTTTTCGGAAAATTCCGTCTACCTGTTTAAATATATATATATATATATTATGCAACTGAGATACTCTGAATTTCACAATTTACCTTGAAGCCCAAGCCAATTGATAGCCAACTACGTGCACGCCATGGGTAAATACTCTACATAAACGTGTCAAATTTTCAATCAAAGTTGAACTAGCTCAAAAATATGACGGAAGTAGCCACATTGACCTTACGTGTTTTTTTGTTACATATCATTCAGTACTAAAAGTTTTAGTAATTGCTGCTTAAAGTTATCCCAAAAATACTTACCGCGCGGGCACCTCAACAGGTAGTAAAGGTTAACACGGCACGCCTCCCCCTCCCCTGCTCCCGCCCCGCTCGACGCGGCACTGAATCCCGAGTAACCACGCTGTACGGATAATTCTTTTGGGATAGACAATTTATAATTAAAAACATACATACCAGTTTTTTCTCAAAAATGGAGTCTATTAGTGATACCAAACGCCTACATAAAATTTGGACACACATTAAAAATTCACCCTGTATATGTATATAAACAAAATCCTGACTGACTGACTTCTAATCAACGCGCAGCCGAAACCGTTCAACCTAGAAAGCTGTTTTTTTTTCACAACAGGTAATACACTAAGGGATTTTTGAAAATTACACCCTCAAGGGAGTTGAAAGTTTGTATGGGGATGGAGTAAAATTTTAAGTGAGAGACTTGAAACTTTGTGTATGGACTCCTTATTACAATACAAGTAAAGTAATTGTAGGGCTTTGGAAAAGCCCACCCCTAAACCGGGTTAAATAGGGGTGCAAAGTTTGTACGGGTGAAATTTCGTATAGAGATAGTTTGAGTCCCGGGGAAAGCCATAGAATAGTTTTTATCCCGCAAATCCGTCCCTAAGGGGGTGAAATGGAGGGTGAAAGTTTGTATGGAGCTACGATATAAACGAGTTCCACGCGGACGGAGTCGCGGGCAGAAGCTAGTAAGTATATATTCGTATTGCTATTTGGTTCATCATCTGATCTTGTCTCTAAATTACGAACATGTACCGGTTGCGTACTCACCTGTAGGCTGAGGTATATTTGTGGGAGTCTTTGATGAATTAGGAGTGTTCTTTCCTGAGGCTCCTCCACCCGATTTACGGCCAGGCTAAAAAAATAAACAGCAGCTTTACTGCAGAGAACTTACAACAAAAATATCAAATAACCAATGTAGTGAAACTTCATAAGATTAACGGAAATTATACTACAATAATATCATTATCATCGCAATTAACACAACGCTTTTCAATTTAGATTAAGAAGAAATTAATATTTTTAACAACAACCAAAGCAAAAAGGCTTTGTAGACTATACGGTGAAAACCAATGTGCTTTAAAGAAAGAAGATTACATCGAAAAGCTTGCCTTAGCAAAACAAACCAAGTGCTAACAGACCCCGTGTCAAGTAACGTAACATAACACTTGGTGCACACTTGCCTACTTACTCTACGGGGCGAGTAACCCACGGGTTAATATAGGACCGTACGAGACTGTAGTTCAATTTGTTTTAATGGAACCATGGTGTCGATTAATTCCGGTCAAATTATCTGAAATAACCAGATTCTATTACGGAAATATACTATAGTATCGTGAGTATCCATGCAAATACACGTTTTTTGTTTTTAAATGATGTTTTTAGTACCTTAGATCGAAACTGTCAGATGGCATGACCTTTTTGCCAATTGGTCCCCATTCGAGGATTTACTTGAAGGTTTACTAGATTCTATTGCTGAAATAAACCCATCCATGCATATACGAGACAACATTTTTATAAAAAAAAAAACCATTTAATTAATAATATTAAAACGTAACTGTCAGATTACATGACCTTGTTGTCAATAACTTCGCATTCGAGGTTTTATTGGGAGGTTCACTATATTTAGCCATTGAAGTCCGCTATCAGACTTGACCGTACCAAGTAATATCGAGGCTCACTTTTCATAATAGGTGCCGAGTATCTGCGATCGGAGACATTCTGTGTTTTACCGCCCTAGGTGATTAATGAACTATTACTGTACTATCAAAGCGGACGGGAAAGGGTATAATATTCCAATACTGTATTCCTATTTTACCTTTTTATAACATGATGTTTTCACGAATACAAGGCATTGCCAACACCACACCTAAGTCACATGCCCATACACTTAAGTTTCCTTTTTTTATAGTTTTAGGGTTCCTTACCAAAAAGGTAAAAAAGGGTCCCCTGTGGGTGCGACTCTTGCCGTCTGTCAAAACGTTAAATATCTCAAGAAATCAATTTCAAATTTGGAATATGTAGTTGTAAAGGAATTTAACACACGCAAATTTATGCAAAATGGAAAATTTTAAGATATATTTTTATTTTTTATGAAAAATTCAAATGAAAGGGCTTCAGATACAAATCATGAAACACGTTTTTTTATAGTGAATAAATTTCGATTTATGAAGGAAAATGTTGATAAAATTACTCTCAACTGAGAAGCGAAAATTCTCAAGCGACAATTTGGAAATAATTATGTAAGATATAAGATATAACAGAATCTCTATCTAGGTTATTTTTCTTTAATTCATAACAAATAATTTTTGGACTTAGTAATTTAATCATCTTTGCATCTAATTTTTTGTATTCAAATACGTATTAGATTATTCTCAAAGTACCTTCTTTCAAATAAAGGAAAAAAAAAATCGGTTTATATTATAAAGGACTATCGCTATAAAAACTAACATACATACCAAGTTCCTTGGTCGCGCAAGTTAGTAACAAAATGGACCGATTAAGGGGATGCCTTGATTCGAGTCGACCACGCCCCCTTGACAGAGACACGCTTATGCCTTCCGCGCACGAGAAATAGAAATGCAACACTCTTCTGGAATGACTTTTTTGGACAAATTTCGATAAATACCTAACTTCCTGAAGTTTTATCTATACATCATTAAGTGAGATTTTAGATGAGATAAAATACTATAGTATTAACTTGATTTTGTCGTAAAATAATGTATTGTTTGAGCAGGCTGAGTAAAAAAAGGAAAATAAAGACCCAAATTTGGATTTTTGTCCTATAGAGGAAATTTTAGGCAATCATTTATCGATTAAATCAGATAAACAATCATATAGTCAAGAATCATATATCTGAAAATCAGACCTTTTTGTTTCTGAATCAAGTCAGAACGGCGTTTCAAAGCACGCGATAATATCCAATGCACCCCCCTAAGGGCCGCTTCAGACCGGAATGGCAGCGACCGGCAGCGGCGCGGCGAGCACTTTCAGTGTCAAATAATTTTAAACTTTATCTACATACTAAAGTCCAGTACCGCTTGAAAAGCTCAAACGGTCGCGCGGCGCCACGCGGCGTCGCGCGGTGACGCGAGCAGCCTCGCGGCCGCGCGCATCTTGGCGTACTGGACTTTTTTAATATGTAGATAAAGTTTAAAATTATTAGACACTGAAAATGCTCGCCGCGCCGCTGCCATTCCGGTCTGAAGCGGCCCTTAATGGCACCCATTGACGGTAACTTCTACTCTAAGTTATGCATAGTTAAGATTTTTCCAGAATTAATGGACGGGGAAAGACGGGAATGTCGTATGAAAATTTGTATCGAACCCTCGTTACAAGGTTTAAATTCACAAGCGATACAAGTGACGTGTGAAATTTAACATAAGTGCGTCTTAGTTAATTCCTATTTTTAGTTTTATTCATTTTAAATACATAATATATGTTTCATCCACCACACTTGCTCGTAAAGGGTTTCATAACGCGCAAGCATACCGAGCTACAATAGCTTAAACGGTTTTTTTGAAGCGTCAGTTGAAAAGAAAGGTTGTTACTCATATTCGATGTTTGAAAAAGTAATTAAAAAAAAACAAAAAGTAAAAATATTAATAAAACATGTTTCATGTTTAACTAAATTATTTTAAGAAATAATAAATTAAATTTAGTGCAATATTGTCTGTGTAAAATATGTTTAACAGTGATTTTAAATCGTGGTTGTATGCCGATGGGACTTTGCCTGACTCGCCTCACGTCATATTCAACAAAATGGAAGACTGGCACTTTGTAGTTTATTATTGCGATTAGTAACATTTCGTTTAAAATGTATGTTTCCTCGCAAATGTGATAAAAACATTGTATGCGACACCTACGGTAAGAATGTTACAAACCTCCCGGTCCGGCTTCTGATAGACTCTCGTTTGTAAAAAAGATCTTACCGTTCTTGTGGCACAATGTATATTATAAGATTATAATCGATTGTAATATTATGTTTTTTTAAAGATTTGGCGCTAGGTTTTGTGCCGAGTAATTTTAAAAGTTATATATGCTGGGCGGGAACTAGGTGTTTGAGGAACAAGCTATTTCAGGGTTATGTTAAGATGTTATTGAAAATACAATTATCAGATTTCCTTGCATTGTGGGAAAAAGCATTAACTTCCTCGGTAGTAATCGCAATGCGTGGATTACAAACAGTCGAAATATACTTATCCACGAATTGCTTTATTTCGGCTTCTGATATAATGTACGAATTCCAAATCGACGCCACAGTTTCTAAGCATTTTTGCTTGTTTCTGATAGTTTAAGATATTCTCACCCTGACCCATTTTAATTGCTCAGCCTGTATATTTAATCAGTGGGTTTCCATTGGGTATGATATAAATATCCAAAAGGTATACAAAAGTACCTTAGCGAATTTAGCTATCTTCGAAGTTAGAATCTATGTGAGGCAGATCTAATACGTGTACGAGACATGAGGTAATCGTAAAATGAGCACTGTAGGCCTACCGTTTAACTGAGACGGCGCCTGTGACGGCAAGAGGGGAGACGTCGAGGGACACTGTCTCAGCTAAGCGGTCGACCTACAACATGATAACGGGTTCCATCCGGCGGTAGCACACCACATACCTACTTAATGTAACCGACAAATTATCGTGACTACTCAAATAATTTACAAATGTGAATCTCAATGTAGAGTAACGAAACCAAGTTATGCAAGTAATCTAATTTTCTCCCAGATATGAATGAAAATGTTTGTTGGCTATAAATGTATGCATGTATACACATACCCCCTTGGGTTTAGCAGCATGTGTGGGGGTGCCGCTCCCGCTAGCCATGGGCGACGCCTCGCGCTCCTTCTCACAGCTGGAGTCGCTGGACGGGCTGTCATGCGACACTGGCTTGTACGGAGGGATGGTCTTCACGTTCCCGCCCTTTTTCTGCACAGTCAACCATTTCGGTTCCAACTTATCCCAAATGAAAAAGTTTGTCTAACGAGTGCGCGAGGCTGTAGCAGCATGGTCGGACCTCAATACTAGGCACAACTACTCACTACTGTAAATATGACACTAATCGAGGTTAAAACGTATTGCGCGTTCAAGCACCGTAACAGGATAAATACTAAACATTGATATGAACAGCGTAGGTATTGGTTAGTTGAGTTTGGTTAGGCGTTCTAGTTTTTCGTTTATAATCTGATTTCCCGTTGTATTAGTACAAACTTGTAGCTTTGCGATGATGGTGACATCATAATTAGGAAAATAAACTGTTAATGTGGTGGCCAGTTAGGTGTCTTACAGCGTATGTCGGTAAGTGAATGATTAACTTTTTCAAATTAACATCAATTTCGAATATTGACTGTGATTGCTGTCACATACCTATATAAAAATAAATTGCTAGTATAGGTACATATAAGTAGGTAAAAGTGCAACTTGAAGGTGGCTGATAGAATTTGTAATAGATATTCGGTTTACTTGATTATTAACTCACGATACATGACAATTGTCGAATACTGACCAGTTTACTATAATGGTGCTGGCAGTAGCCGCAATACTTGACGTTGTCCAAGTAGTTGCCGGCCTCCTCGCACAGCAGGCCCAGGCTCTGCGCGCAAGTCACGTGGAACTGCTGTTTGCACCCTATCAAACACATGTTATTATTCTATTGTATGTGCCATTGCAATCTTTACAATGAAAGGGTACAAACAAACAATAACACAGCAATTAACAGAATAAACCTGAAAGAGTAATGTCCACTTACCAGATTTGTTACACTGCATACACGCACCAGCAGTTGCTCTATGAGTTTTTCCAGACTCTTGACAAATATAGCAATTCTGAAATTATAAACAATTGGCATGGGTACTATTGTTTTCATTTAAATCAATAAGAAACTATAGTACATTGTTGTAAAGGCTACAAAGTAGGCAATAGATGGACGAGTGGGTTCGAGGTCCGGGCCGCCAGGTGAGGACCTCGAAGGAGACGAATCCATCTATTGCACTTTTGGCCGAGACATTAAATAGTGCTTTTCACGCCTGCTGCGAGGAAATTGCAAATAATTATAATTATAAGTCAAAATTAAGTACCTAATTAAAGATCATAATATGAAACACTTAGCGCGGCCGCTCGCGTGTGGGTGGGCACCGCGCCGGGCCGCCCCGCGCGGTGCCCACCCACACGCGAGCGAGGCTGTGATTGAGCGAATTTAGAACTCATAGCTATGAAGCCTCTTTTCTGACCATCTTTTGCCACATTTCCGAGCAGTGGCGTGAAAATAATATTAACCTTTTCACCGCCCGACGGCGAAGCAATACGCTGTGCCACTAACGCCACGGGGGTAAAATTAAAATGGGTAAAGAAATAACGCCACCATAAAAATGCTGGGCTGTTTTCCAATAGGTATTCATCAAAAAAAAATTGTCCGCCAGCGCCGTCTCTGGCGTCGTAGTCACGATTTTGCGTTGTAGCCGACTGTGGCGGTGAAAGGGTTAATAAATGTAAAAGTAACGATGTCTTTCTGCCCGACTATGGCAGAGCCAAAAGGAGGGGATATGTTTTTAGCAGTCTATGTTTGTATTTACGTGTGCTCCGTCGTAGCGTCTAAGCTACTGAATTGTTTTTGATGAATCTAATTGAATCTGAATTGTTATCGTAAATCTCTTTGTTATTTATTATTTGTTACTTCTTGACCCGAAAACACTGAACCTATTAATTTATGCAGGTAGTTAAGTCCTGGGAAAAATAGCATACTTTTTACAAACTTTGATTGAATAGCACTGTTCATATGTAACTTGTCCTCTGAGTTACCAATCTATTATTCCGCCACTGGCCGGTATCCGACTGAGTTGAAATTTGGCAAACTTATGTTACGTGAGTTCGGTGACAGCGCTACATTATGGCCCCACCGAGCTGATCTGATGACAGAGACTGTTCGCCATAATCAAACTACACAAGAAAAACCCGCCGTGTCCTGTCAACGAGTAGTTGATGACTGTGTCAAATAATGTACAGTGTACAACACAAGCTTGTACATTCAGCATCATAACATATATACACTTATCTCTAGGGAGTAAGGTCCTCGAACCACCTAGAATGTATACTTGATTATTATGCTGACTGTACCAACAATGAAATTTTAGGCAGAATCTTATTATTCCGCGAATTATCTCCAAGGTGGTGAAATGAGCCATGGAATGAGTGCAATTATCGATGGCGATTGTTAAGAGTAAGTGTTGGGCAAAAGCTAGCACAATATGGTCACTAATTAATGAAAAAGCTGCAGAGATAGAATGACAAGTTGTACCTTATTATATCTCTCTGGCGGAATCAGTCTCAAGACAATAGGCTCCATAGAGGTGACATTGCCGAATCGAACCTCCGGTATGTAGAGTGCACAGACCACGTGCGCCCAGCCTCCAGTGTCAGCACGCTTGAGAGCACCAGACTTAGAGGGGCACAGCTCACATCGCTAAAACCACATAAACATCTTTTTAGTGATATTATGTCACAGCATTCTTCACACTTTCATTTCTATTGTTTTGTTATTTACCACTTTTCCTTTGGTTTCTGGACTCTCGCATTTCCTACAGTACCATGGACCAGTTGGCACTGTCACTATACCGTAGCAAGCTAGAAAATAAAACTTTACGAATATACACTACTATGACTTTACAATATGTTATGCTAATGTATTTGAGCCCATGGCAAGGCACACATACAGTTAACATAACATAACCACATTCAATCCTAACAATGACTGATTAGTTTAAAATCCGAATTTCCGATCTATACTGATAACAAGAACTCTAATTAATAACAATAATAAAATAAATAATCTGTCACCAGTGTTTACCTTGGTGAACTGCTACTGTGCATCCGTTCCCGTCGCAGTAAACTAGCGGGTTGTCCGGCCACCCTCGCTCGTCCGAGCACACACAGCATCCTCCTACCATCTCCTTCATATTGAACTCCTCATTATTATTTCAAAATCTGAAATCAATAATTGTCATAGAGCATAACTATTCCTGGTGTAAAAAATTATGAAAGCAACAACAATGAGTTAGGAATGGACCAATTTCCACCATACTCTAAAAATCACTAAGTGAAGCATGTGACATGAATCATGAATGCCATACAAGTCAAAATGAATAGTAGATCGTAGGAGTAAGAAAGACAATCTTCGCAACGATAACAGTAACATGTACAGACCTAAATGTTTTTACAGCTTTTATTTAACTTGACTTGTTTGTGAGTATGGGACAAATCTTGGAACTGAATTTTGAACCAGTTAACATCCACCGATTGAGCTGAAATTTTGGGTATAAGTATAGTTTGGATCAACCCGCTAGCGTTATTCCTGGTTGTGGTCTAAAGGAGCCTGGGGTCCGCGTTGACACTTAATCCCTAGATTTGGCATAGGCACTAGTTTTTTGCTATTTGTATAGTTTGGATGACAATTGAATATTATGGTGCCATCAAGCTAATCTGATGATAGAGACAGAAGTTCAGTACATAACCAACTTCGATCCATTGAGTTTGAGCTCGTTAGAATCGTCACAATGAGTAGTAGTCATCAATGACGGAATACAGAAAAGTACAGTTGGCAACAAAAGCTTGTGCCAAAAATGTTTTATTTTATTTTATAAGAAATATTCGCTATACTTTGAATTATT
Source organism: Epinotia bilunana (assembly GCA_947049275.1). Lineage (NCBI taxonomy): Eukaryota > Metazoa > Arthropoda > Insecta > Lepidoptera > Tortricidae > Epinotia > Epinotia bilunana. Next base: position 30,663,750 of record OX346252.1, on the reverse strand, counting down.
TATTGAAATAAAAACATAATGATCCCGTTATATTTTCTTCAGAATCAGTATCCTCAATGGGCATTTTAGCATTCAAATTCCCTTGAATAATCTGAATCCCTTCTTCTAATTCAAGATTAAATAATAGATAATAAAAACAAAATACTAACAGGGATGATTATGTGACGTAATGCCCAAAGTGTCCAGTATTACCCTGAACATGTCGAAAGGACTGAGTGGATGTAATAATACAAGATATGTAAAAAAATAACATTAATGGAGTGAAATTCCCCTTTTTTTACTCAACAAATTTTTAATGACTAAAGAAAGTGAGTCTTATAGTCCTGTATAAATGAGTACCATTCATAAAGAACAACATTATGACATGAAATTTAGTAGCTTCAAATTGTATTCAACTCTGACAAACTACAACTCAATGATAATCATTCAGATTTGATCATAGATTTAGATTTATTTATTTCACAATATACAATTGCAATATAAATTAAAGCTAGCTTAATCTATATGAATTTATATTATGATCGTCAAAGAGAATAAGAATTATAATAAAATGTCAAGTTACATTAGGTTCAAATTATAGTCACAAGTAATTAATTGGCAAAAGTAAATGTATGACAATATCACATAAAGATCGTCAGATAACAAACTATACCTTATTAAACGAAAAATTAAAAAAAATACAAATAACAATATAATTTACAATGTCAAAAACAGTGATAATATTAATGTTTAATGTCCATAAATTCCTGTACTGAATATAATGCGTTTTTCAATATTAGATATCAGAGCATACTTCTGTCACCTAGGTACCTTTCTATACCTGCTGGCTACCCACGAAGCTTCCCGGGAAGTCATGAGACTTAATATTTACACGATATCAGTCATTTAAATATTAAACAGGCTAATTGGCAACCAGTTACTAGCAATCTTAAGGCAGTGCATTGGACATTATCGCGTGCTTTCAAACGCCGTTCTGACTAGATTAAGAAACAATAAGGATTTTCAGATATATGATTCTTGACTATATGATTGTTTTTCTGATTTTACCGATACATGATAGCATAAAATTTCCTCGATGGAAAAAAATTCCAAAGTTGGGTCTGTATTTTCCTTTTTTTACTCAGCCTACTCAAACGATACATTATTTTACGACACAATCAATTTAATACTATAGTATTTTATCACATCTAAAATCTCACTTTATGAAATTTAAATAAAACTTCTCTAAGTTAGGTATTTATCGAAATTTGTCCAAAAAAGCCATTCCCGAAGAGTGTTCCATCTCTTTTACTCGTGCGCGGAAGGCATAAGCGTGGCTTGGTCTAGGAGGCGTGTTCGACTCGAATCAAGGCATCCCCTTAAGTGTTCCATAAGAATTATGAAATAAGTTCAGAACAGAAAAACATATATACATACTTATTCTTTTCGGCTGTTGGTTATTTTGATTGAGTTTGTGGAATGATAAATGAAGTAATGTATTAAGAAACTGAAAGTTTTCAATAATATCATATATATATGAAATTATGAATCTTAGCTTATAGCTAGGATTAGGGCTTTTCGTAGCATACTGTGGTTCTAGAATCCTAACATTTACTACATGTTATAAATTATAATTTTCAAAGTCCAAGTCAATAATAATAAGCTGAGGCTGGAATTCTCATGGCACTTTCGAGCTGTCATAGGGACTTCTTATTTATCAACTTCTGATATTCTTTAATATGTTGTGTTATAGATCGTGTCGATATATATCGATACATTATATAACACAAAATATTAAACAAGATTGAGAGTAGAGGTAAACAATTTCTTGTTCAAATTCTGTTTTAGTGCTAACAAGTGTTTTAACATTAGTTTCTCTATAAAAGAAATAGATAGTCATATTTTTTCCAAATTATCTGGTTTTAAATTACTTCTTTTACAGTCAAATGTATCAATATAATATGAATATCAGAAGTCGATAAATGAGAAGTTCCTGTGACAGCTTGAAAGTGCCATGAGTATTCCGGCCTCTGATAATAAGGAATGAAATATATATAAGCATAAGTCATTCTGGCTATTAACATGTGTTTGTGTTTTGAACTTTTTGGGTTATAAGTCACTATATTGCGGAACAATAAATATCAAACAGTTTTTATTTGATATTAGTTTGCTATAATATAGATATTATCAGTTTCTATCACATTATTGTCCCAATTATATTGATGAGACAAACTAGAAAACTGGTCCACAATATTTTTTGTTCTGCACAACATGTGAGGAAAAACATATATTAAGAGTTTTAACCATGGCCTTTTAAGGTAACAGTATATATAAAGTAAAATACCTAACATAACACATAGTTTAGACTTTGACTTTAAAACATATTTTTAACATTAGCCCCTATGACTTCTAGAACCACAGTATGCTACCGTCCCAAGCCTACTATAGCTTATATTGTTGACAACATAATTAACTTACAATTTATCAAGATATCATGATAACTTCTATAGTCTGCTACTATTTTTATTTATTATACAAATTTAAATCAAAAAAGTAAAGCAAAACATCCGCTTTTTGACCAGGTTAAACCTAAGCTATGGTTATTTGTAGGCAAACATTACACGCTTGTTCCATTCAATTTGATATAGATGTAGTGAGTAAACCTGGTCTTTTCGGGTTTAAGAACATTTTATTTCTCAAAAGAAGTATTTTAATGTAACTATATTTAAGCAAAATAATGATTATTTTCATAACTGACAGGTAAGTATAAGTAGCAGTAACCGTGTTGATAGTTGATCTTTAAACTCGGTATACATTTAGAATCAGAAAATAAGATTTTCAAACGCTTCATAACCAACAATAAAAATCCTAACGAGCTAATACAATTTGAAGTCATTAGGTATGGAGAGAAAACCTATGCTATGAGTTCTAATGATGTGATGTCCAGCTCCCATCTGATTATTGAATATTTACCAAAATAGTATTCATCCGTTCATTGTTGCAGAATATCAAAATCCCCGGTAATAACTCATTCATTCATCTTTACTTTTGTTTGATTATTGACAAACGTATTTCACCTCACCTGCTCCTAGCAATAACGATAAAATGAAGTCATAATGATACACAATCAAACACATATAACAATGCTTAAATTTTCGACGCTGCTTGTTAAATGATTTCTGTTACTAGTTTTTAAACAATATTTCTTGTATTCTCCACCCTAGCAGCCATTAAATCCAAGCAAAGCGAAGTAGCATAGCATAGGTAAAAAAGTGCATTTTGTTTTGGATGCATACCACAGACTAGTGACCAACGCAGTGTTTAAGTAGAATTTCATAAAAGAATATAGTAAAGTAAGAATATTTACTTTCTATATGGTTTTTTTTTTCAATTTTTACTTTTAACCGACATAGACATCCAATAAAGTAGTGGATAGTTCTATCGTGACTTTAAAAAAACAACTAATCAAGGCGCATCCAGACGGCCAAGCCTTGTGGACATGCGAGAAAGGTCAAAGTGGAGGAGCACGCAGAACTTTAGGAATCGTTTTAAAAATAAAAGTATGCGCGCACGAGCAACTTTTTGTCGCCGGCGACAGTAAATCTGTCTCTTGCACGCTCGAAGTGAGATAAAGAGAGATGTACTGTCGCAGCGACAAAAGTTGCTCGTGCGCGCATACCCTTAGCGACTGCACGGCTATCACAAGACGGCGCGCGAGCTCACTCATTTTTTCTCGCACTATCCGCCTCTCTCTTATTAGAATACTTAGAAAGAGACGTGAATGGCATTTGAAAAAGAGTATATAATAACATTAGCATTGATTAATAAAAATTTGTTTTTACTCACTCCCCACGAGACTCCGTTTTAATGCTTTGTAAAAATTAACCTAATTGCGATTGCAATAGAGTTAATAATAATATTTGCAAGGATTACCTAAAATGACAGATCATCAGTGTCCCGAGACTCCTAGGTAGAGATGAGGGTAGTGTCGATAATCAATACCACAGATCAAATAATACAAGTACTGAGGGGCTACCGCGAAACGAAAACGAAGTTCGTTCGTTTATCTCCGTTTCTGTTGCTCGAATTATCAAGTGCGACAGAGAGGGAGACACACGAACGAAGTTCGTTTTCGTTTCGCGGTAGGCCCTCAGATACCCAATCTCATAGAGCAAAAGCGTACCGTCCTAATGTCGGCAATTCTGTATACAATTTTAGTCCCGTAGCTACGCCAGTAGATGCAGTATCCGAGCTACCACGGCTATGACGCTGTCAGCCTACCTAATATTTTTAGTAATACATTGAGATGTCACCAGATGGCACTGACTTCCCGGGCAACAAAGAGAATATTATTGTTTTTTTTTATATGAAAGTAGTATTTTTGAGACAATATTACACATCACACAAAAATATACATAACCAAACGCTTGAAGCCTGTGGTTCCATAGAACTTTCGCGACCCGTGATGGCGCCATCTAGTGACATTACCCAATAATACGTAGCAAGCCTGAAAGCCCACACGAATAGTACGAGTTACATGGATTTAGTATCAATTTTATTGCATTTACTAAACTTATAAAATATACCGTTATTTTTATTGTTATTTTAGTAGTATGATTCACTAAGAACCTGCACAATTGCCGAGTGAACACAATTTATCAGAAATGTATACTTTGCAGTTTCCCGAAAGACCTAGAATTTAAAAAAAATGGACCACCTCATGCAGCAGGCATGCAAATAGAGTCTCTGCGCTTTCAAGTTTCAGTTCGAAACATTTTGATGCATCTCAGTATTGAATTCAGCCAAGTAAAAGGCGAAAATTAATTGATTTTGCCGTACCTACTTTATTTTTATATGAAATTTATTATGACGTTGATATATATACTATTTTTATACGGGCAAGCTGGTTTATAACGGTCCAGGCAAAAAACCAGTCTTACACGGGAAAGCGTCTTGTAATATAACACTACTCGCTACGTTATATGTAGGTATGTAATAATTGAAATGTAAAGTTTTAATAAAGATAAATAAGACACGTCATATTTTTTGTGTTATTGTATTTTATAGCAACAATGATTTCAGTATGCAATTGAGTCTCAATAATATACAGCGTGTATATCCAATACGAGCAAAGAATTAAACCAGAGGCAGAGTTTAGTAGCGTAATCATTAATTAAATGAACTTTTTAAGTTAAACTTAATTGAAAGCCTGTAATTTTTTTTTTAAAAATTACCGAGCAGCAATGTAACGTAAACATGTAATTCACGTAGCTGTCCAAAAATAAATCTTGGTGTGTAGTGATATTAATTATTTAGATACTGTTAGCTAACTGCTTTGTTGATAAAGACTGATATGCACCAGTGTGGGGGTGGTGGGAGACTGGTCAAGACCGGGATACATTGAAACGTAAGGAGACCTTTGCCCAGCAGTGGTGTCCCACTGACCCTTAAATAAGAAAATCAATACTTAACTGCACAAAAAAATATGGTTCATAACGTTGTGTGGTTATTTTTAGTAGACTACACCACTAGATATGTAAGTTATTGAATTATTAAATACTTAAGTATTTGTTTATCAACAACCAATTGACATTATCTTGTGCCATTTTAATCAGTCACGATCAGTCACGATAAAAATTAGTTGACAGCGTCGTTGATATTAAAATAAAATTACCACGACGCGCAATGACACCTTTTTTAGAAAATCATTCTATTTAATTTAAATAGGTAACTAAGTAATCTTCTTTGTAAATTATTTACCAACAAGATTGCACTCATAATAGTTATTTAATTTGATAACTGAATTTAAATTCGATTTACAATTATTAACTGAACTCTACAAAGTTTGATAGTTACCTACATACAAGGTTGTAAATTGTACCGAACTGTTTGGTAAGTTTTCGCGTATTTTATTTCAACTATGATTTGACAATGTCAGTCACAATTCAGTCATTAAATTAAAATGCCCCGTCAAACCAATTTTAGTGCTCCGGAATTAATGGACATGATTTTAATGTATGGTGAAGCACATCAAAATGGCAGAAGAGCATTAGAAATATACAGATAGCGATTTCCAAATCGTAGAGTGCCAAGTAGCGCTCGAGTGATCGTCAACGCGTTACAGCGAGCTCGTGAAGGTTTGCCAGTGACAGGGAGGGTGGAGGGAGCAGCTGTTAACTATGAGCTTCCAGTCTCATTAGAAGGCCGGATCCTTCGCCATTTTTCAGCTGACCCAGAGAATAAGTAGTACGAGAATAGCTGGAAGACGGTTTAATATGAGTCATATGACGGTACACAAAATACTCAAACGTGACAAGCAACATCCTTGTAATTTTTTAAAGGTACATGCTTTGCTGCCGAGAGACTTAATACCACGTTTAATGTTTTCGGAGTGGTTACTCAGTCGTCATCAAGAAAACTGTGATTTCATGTCTAAAATTATCTGGACAGATGAAAGCACATTCACCAGGAATGGGGTTTGGAATCAACGTAATTGCCATTACTGGTCACGCGTAAATCACCATGACATGAGAGAGACCGGACACCAGTATCGTTGGGCCGTAAACGTGTGGGCCGCAATACACGGCAACCGGATCATAGGACCCATTTTCATCGACGGTAACCTGAATGCGGACAAATTCATCCAGCTTATTAAAGGGCCATTAGCAGAATACGTGAACATGCTGCCTGAAGAAGATCGCCGGGAAACATGGTTGCAGTTGGATGGTGCCCCGGCTCACGCGGCGGTTCGTGTCCGAAACGTGCTAAACGACATGTTCGAGAACAGATGGATCGGGCGATTTGGTCCACGTCGTTGGCCTGCTCGCTCTCCTGATTTAACACCGCTCGATTTTTTTCTGTGGGGGGCAGTAAAAAACGAGGTGTACTCACAACCTAGGACATCCGTGGAACAACTGAAAAACAAGATAACCGAAGTTTTTCAAAAACTCAGGGACAATACTGATCTTTACCACGTTAGGGAGTCCATTAAACGACGCTGCGAAACTTGCGTTCGATTGCACGGGAGCCACGTGGAGAATCGATACCTGAGGCGGAGACACAGGCGTGATTAAAACTTTTAACTGTGTTTCTGACCGGTATGTAAATAAATAGTTACTTATAGCCTATTTTTTGTTTTACTTGATGAACATCTACAGTTCTACACCATAAGGTAGTTTGAAAAAACACTCATCTCATAACAACTTTGGCTATAAGTTTATACCTAACTCAATTGCCAAGGACATTACCGAGATACGACATAGCTTTATTAACTTTTGGTTTTAGACATTTCGGAAGTGGATACTTAGATAGCTGACAACTGTCAAACGAGCCTTAACTTGAACATGTTGCGTTACATTGCGGGCTGAATTATTTTGTATGGTTAATTTTTTCGTTGTAATTTTAGACAAAAGTTATCTTAATACACTTATTAGGTCCTGTACTAACCACCATTTAAAGATTTGCTCGTATTGGATATACACGCTGTATAGTACAATTTTATACGTTTGTGTAAATATCGATAGAATTATCGAAATTAGTTAACGAATTAAACCTCGCCCTATAGGTTTAGCCAATCACATTGGCATATTTACGTATACTTAAACCGTGTTTCCACGAAGTCTTTCCATGTGTGATATGACTGATATGTTTGTGTGCATCCAGAATTCGGCAGACTCTTTGGTACTCGAATACGACATAAGGCTACTCCTGGTCTGGTATACATGCTCTAAGCCTCACAGGTATACGTCTCTGCTACCTATTTTAACGTTCCTTCCATGTTTTATTATTCTTCCATGGTCAGGACAACTCGTTTGTCAGTTGGATCAGCAGCGCAACATGCCTTCAGACGATAGCAATTAGTCAGCATACGAATTTAGCGCATATAAGTTTCCATATAAGAAACGATTATTTTTTTATCCTTCACAATTTAATATGCGTTTTGTGAAGGTCTATGACAACACCGGATCGAAATTATGACTGTTAGATAGTTTACAATGCATGTGCTCGAAAAAAGCGTTTTCCAAGCATACAAATCGTGCGGAAAGTGCCACTTTTTCGCACTAGTATTTTTAACTTTTAATTTTTTTTTTATTTTTTAAGTCCGTCGTGAGCCCGACGCAAAGAGTTTTTATTACTTGAGAAAAGTTTTACAAATATTTCAATTACACTTTTTGTTTCATATAAAAGGTACATAAATACTAATAATGTATAAAATAATTTATTAATCTTTTTGAATTTAGAATTTGATTAATAAAATACTTAATTTTAAATATTCACTTAATGGCCTCCCAACTCGAACAACGTATAATTGTTACAAAAAAAAAACTCATAGATGGCGACACGGGTACCGAGCGAAACATTTGAACCAGGGGGCCGATTTTTGACTTTTGAGCGTTCGAAAATTAAATAAAAGTAAATGCTATTGTAGTGTCATAATCACAGGCACTTATTTTCTACCGATGGAATGAAATACGAGTGGTAATACCGCACGTTTTTAAGTTTTCTATCGTCATTTCAAAATAGCATTTCATAATTTTTGTCACTTTCGAGTGAAAGAGTCGAGCGCTCGAAAGTAAAAAATCGGTCCCCAGTAGTCGTGAAGATAGAATGATTTTTACACCTTAATAAATTCAACGTACCATAATTATATCACAAACATCCTTCCGTACATAAAATAACGGTATATTTTATAAGTTTAGTAAATGCAATAAAATTGATACTAAATCCATGTAACTCGCACTATTCGTGTGAGCTTTCAGGTTTGGTACGTATTATTGGGTAATGTCACTAGATGGCGCCATCACGGGTCGCGAAAGTTCTATGGAACCACAGGCTTCAAGCGTTTGGTTATGTATATTTTTGTTTGATGTGTAATATTGTCTCGAAAATACTACTTTTATATGAAAAAAAACAAAAATATTCTCTTTGTTGCCCGGGAAGTCAGTACTATTAGGTAGGCTGACAGCGTCATAGCCGTCATAGCCGTGGTAGCTCGGATACTGCATCTACTGGCGTAGCTACGGGACTAAAATTGTATACAGAATTGCCTACATTAGGACGGTACGCTTTTGCTCTATGAGATTGGGTATCTGTACTTGTATTCTTTGATCTGTGGCTGAACGCATATCTTTCTTATGCCTTTTGCGATACGACAGTATGGCGACTTCCACATGCGCATATTCGCCTAGTGACTGCAATACAGCCATATCTCAAGAATAAAATACATTTGAGATGTGGCTCTATTGCATAGTGCAATACGGTCACATCTCGAAAGTAAAATACATTGCGATGTGGCCGTATTGCAGACACTAGGCGAATATGTTGACCGCGCATGTATTTAAAACTAAAAAGCCTGCCATTGTTGTGATTGTTGTTTACTATGGAGTTATTTTATGTAAATATGTTGAATATGTCGAGTGAAAGTGACTAATCAATAATAATAATGATTTATTGCGTTTCAATAGTGTCAGTATGTTTTTTAGAACTACCCTCGTACCATTGAGTTATATTACTAGAGTAGACATCACCTAGCACAAGTTTGCGCATGTCAACATACTCTCATGAGAGTATGTTGGTTTAGTCTGTGGCGGACAGTGATGGCGGTCGTTTCGAGTGCAATTTTTACTCAAAACTTTAAAAAACGCCTTCTTTTGCATTGCGCTATTGCACCAACAAGAAACCCAACAATAGTAAAAGTAAGGGGATCACTTTTCATCGGCAAATTCACAGATTTTTGAAATAACATGATTTTTTCTGTAATTTATAAAATACGATTAAAAATGTAGAAGTGACAATTTCCTAAGACTATTTTGCCTTATTAGTAGAACATTAAACTTACTAGATTTACTGATTTGAAGCTTTAAAGATCTTAATTTTTGCGCCAAAGCAACCATTTGTTTTATTTTTTTATTTAATCGTTTTTATGAATAATTTTAGTGGCAATGTTCAGTTCTTCTTATTTAAATATATCTTAAGTTCTACTTATTTAAATCCTAGGTAAATTCTCTTATATAAATAATTTACGCGATGCGAGTATGGTCTCCGAATATGAACCCATTAGCAATTTAGGAGAATATAATCATTATATCAATTTCCAATTTGAAAATGGTCGTAATTTAGTTTGTTTGTCTTGCTACTATTGCTATCAAAATCGATATCTGATGATCCGCATGGACCTTAAATTAGGACTTTGCCATAAAATCTCACACAAATTGCTGAGACAAATTGCATCAACATAGTGCATCCTCGGTAACTATAAAGATATCCAGTATAAAAAAATACAAATACCAAATGTCGGTGATTTAATAAATAATTAGTTTGTTTTATAAGTGTATTAAATCCCGCTATAGCCATAAGCCCATAACTGAATCCGACCTCAGAAAATGGTCGCATCTACTACTTTTACATACACTTTGATTTTCCAAGATGGCGGCCTGATTGGAAGACGTCAAGAAAAATGTTCTGGGTTGCCAGTCTATACGTAGTAATAGTAAAGTCAATGCCTCGTACCTACATAATATTGATTTACTCAAAATTAATTTTGTTTCAAAACCAAAATACAATGGTTTTAACATTTAAGTGAATAGGCTTGACAGCAAACGATGTAGAGAAGTTGTTAAATGCAGTTCCAGATAATAAATAGGTACCTGACAATCTACCTAGGTTCTTACATTTTAACCTATCCATTTTAAACTGACATTCCAACATTTAATCTATTTCCTCACACAAGGCATAGTAAAACGTTGTACCTATGATACACGCGCGTAAACATGATTTCCGACTCGTGTCGAATTATACATTCGCTCGCTTCACTCGCTCATGTATAATAATGACACTCGTCGGATATCACCTACTTTCCACACTTGTAGCATAAATAACTATTACTTATAAGATAGAGACTTTGTAATTTGACTTTAGTAATAAGGTTCTTTAATGAAATAAACGAAAAGCAATTTCACCTTTTTTGAAAACTCTTACCCTAAGGGGGTATATATTGTAGATATTTGTAATCATGTTCTGATGAAATTTGCAGTATAGGGGTTTACGGGGCCGAGAAACCGATCTAGCTTGGTCTTATTTTCGAGAAAATTAGTTTTGCCGTAATTCTCCCAAAAGGCAAATTTACTCTTCGACGACGACCAATTGATTAGTTTATATTATTTGCTGATGGCTGTGAGTTCGAACCCCAGCGATGAGAAGGTTTTTGTTTTCTTTTTATCAGTTTATATTGTTGTTTTTTTGATAAACCATCTGTTATAAGTTTGTTGTTTTAATTTTGTATAGAAATCGATTTTTCGTAGTATTAAAGCCGAGAAAAACTCGATCCCGAGTATAAACAAAGCTTAAAAATAATTAAGAACAAGATCAACGGTTTTAGATTTGAATGCATGCATTCATGCAGTCTTATCGGTATTAATTTATGCCGATTTTAGTTCAACACGACCACAACCTGGGCCAAATGTAATTACAATATGGACTGAAAAAATGTTATGTATGCGAAGTTACGGAAATGGAAACGGATTTGATTGAATTTTGGTATACACATAGTGTATAACCTGGATTGGATTAACACATGTAATACTTTTTATTCCAGGAACCATCGTCTAAGGGGACGAAATATGGGGCGAACGTTAGGAGATACGATATCAACGAGTCCCACATATAAATAATGGTCCTCATTTTACCTATTTAGGCACTAGTCCCACCGCCGGCTAGTAAGCTAGAAAAGTTGGGCGAGTAACGTTTCATTGCGTGCTGACCAGGCACAGTGTGATCAATCGACCTTTACAGATCCGCGATGTACTTAATGCTACTCGCCCAACTTTTCTAGCTTACTAGCCGGCGGTGGGACCAGTGCCTTACTGTCATTCAGCACAAATGGAAAATTGTCAACTCTAACTTATTGGTAATACCTACTTAGCTATAAGGTCAATATGAAAATCCTCGACGTGGAAAATTGACCATCCTGAATAATGCTAAAATTTAATTACGCCGTAAAAGTATAATCGAGCACACTTGATATAGGTCGAACGAAAGAATTAGGTATCATATGGTATTCCATTAACGTACACTCCAAAGGTATGACCAATCGGAAATAATATTTCATATATGAATTTTGTACAATAGTCCATTATCATATAAAATTTTGATATTATTTTAAATTAGACAACAATTTCTAAATGGTCATTTCGTGTTGACGATTTTCCAATTGTACCTATACCTACCGAACGTAACTAAATAATTTTACCTCACTTCATGACAAGTACTCGTGGTGAAGCTACAGAAGCATAACGTAGTATAGTACCGTTTCATTGACAGCAAACAGAGTTCCTTGTAAAAGGTCCTAGTCCGCGGGGACTGGGTCGCGCCCTAAGTGCTGACATTGAATGAAATACCCGATCAATGAGAGTGGCGCCCATGTGTCTGCCTGCCAACTCCCGACCGACGTCACGGAGGGAAAGTACCTAGTGCTGCCCCTGGAACTTAAGGATCCTTACGCCTACAGACGAGCATATTTTGCAAAATGCCTGCTTTTTCATTGAAGATTCGACGTAACTATTAGTATTTATTCAAAAACTGATAACGTACTCAAATAATCATTTCGTAAACTAGGGGCTAACAAAATTCAAATTTAAATTTTCTCTTTATTACATCTATTTTAGATTTAGAAAATCTAAAATAGATGAGTTATCTTGGCTCTTTTTCAAATTTCGCAGTGAGATGTGTCGTTTCGGGTCTCAATTTTGCAGTAAACAAGAATCATTTGGTACATGAATGATTACAATTCACATAACCAAATCTTTTACGAGGGGCTGACATGATTGGAAATCAAAGATTCATTAAAAAAAAATGTTAAAACACCTTCCGCGTTTTTTAATATTTTTTGTGAAAACAGGATTACATTATATTTTTTACCGCAAATTGTGCTTATATTTTGCCCTAAAAATAATATTATAGCAAAATAAAACTTTGTTAACCCATAAAAAATAATCATAACATAACTACCTATATAGGACCTACGTTGAGGTAAATGTATATTTTTTTAAAGACGTCTAAATCACGCTGCACCGACGCCGCGCGCCGAAATTTTCATTTAACAAATTATTAAGAGGTTAAGAAATTATTATTTAACACGTTCACTACGGCATGGGGTCGAATGTATCCGATGTAGCACTTTCCTCCGGTGCGGGGGAGAAATTGCTGTTCCGAACGCTGGTGCGGGATACTTATCTCTGTATTTTGTGCGAGTAAAAAAGGGACAGTTAGTGTTTTGTCCATGTCTACTCTAAATTAGGCGATTGATTTAATAAAAACTCATCGGGTACTTTCGACCCCATGACGACCAGAGCGAAAGTTTTTTCATCTAGAACGGCCACCAGGTCTTCAACATTCGATGCCCGGTAGACCCGGTAGCCGTACTAGATGGAAGTTCTCTTGAGCTAGTCCAGTGCAAGTGTGTAGGCGGTAATTAGTTGCACAGAGATTATAGATCATGAAGAGATCACGGAAAATGTTAATTATGCAGATTGTTGTAATGATTAGAGTATTGGGATCCTTGGTGTTGACATTTCCAGCGACGTCCAGTTTCGAAGACACTAAGAGGGCAAGGCCGAGCTGGCATCGTAAAACTCGGTGTGCTTAACAGAGCAAAGCGTTACTTCTCCCCGGGACAGAGACTTTTATTATATTATTCTCAAGTCCGTCCCCACATGGAGTATTGCTGTCATCTCTGGGCGGGAGCACCTGGATATCAGCTTGGGCCTTTCAACTCGCTTCAAAGACGCGCTGTGCGAATTGTGGACGATCCCAAACTTACAAGCGATATCGAACCGTTGAGTCTAAGGAGTTCTGCTCCGAAGAACTGTTCGACATGATGCCTACTGCGGAATCCTTTATACATAAATCTGACATATGGGCTGCCGCCTCGTGCGTACCTTCGTCCCCGAGAATGTCCTCCAACCTCCCCTTATCGACATCCCTTACCACACAACTTATACTGTCCTAATTCACACGCTATTATTCCAGTTATTAGTACCTGGGTGCACCGTTGATTGAAGATGATATGGCCTGTGCCCCAGACTACTCAACCTGAGACCATGTTGTTGCACTTGTTACTAATCCTCTCACACTAAATAACTCCACAACTAAGAACTGTGTTATCGCATGTACGTGGCCTGCTGGAAAACCTTATCCATACATACCTTCACGCCTCTCAAAGAGAATAAGACCTGTGGACATGAACGATAAACAATCGTATCCTGATCACTGTAAGCACATGAGTACACGTGTAAATGATACCAAATCGTTACAATATCATAAGATGCATCGAAGGTGATTATGGAAAGAGCTCACCCCAAGACCAGGGTTGATCATATAAAGAAGCAAGCCTTGGGCTGGAATTCCCAAGGCAAGCGCAATCGTGACCGTCCTAAGCAAACCTGGCGGCAGACGATCATTGCAGGAGCGAAAGTCATAAAGAAGACCTGGAGCGAAATGAAGCGTGAAGCTCAAGCAAGACCGATCGGGTTGGCGACGCATTGTCACCACACATTGCACACCCTCTGCCATATCCTGGGGTCTTAGGAACTTAAGTCAGTCACCCTGGTCTTCCTCCAAATTTTATGGGGTATACAGATTATGCAATTTTACCCCAATTTGTCAGTACAACATGTCAAAGTCATAATTGGGTGTGGCGTACAGATGTAACAATCTGCAACTACAATTTCATTCAGTGTGGCGAGTTAACAGTAAGAAAGCGAAAATCGCCGTATTCAAACGGTTCTGCGAAGCGGACTGCAAGACTGTTACTAACCTATGAGATAGGGCGAGACTAGAAATGTATTTCATATCATCGCCATCCCGCATTATCTTACAGCTTCATATAGCACGTGCAGTCCGAAAACAGGACTGGTGCTCGTTACAGGCTGTCAAAATTAACTTGGCTTTGAAATAAAAACAGAAAACAGTGTTTGCTCTAGTGCATGTATTCCTTAGAGGATTCTCTTAGTGATTCTGATTTTATATGATTTATATTATTATATCAACTAGCACTACTCTCCGTAGTTATTCTTATTCCATCTACAACCGGTTCAAAATTTGTGTCGAAAAATGAGAACTACGGTATTAAAACAATATTCTTTAATGTACATTTTTTAATTTTCATTTAAATTTATTTGAATGAAATTTGTGAGAAAAAAACAGCAGATCATGCAAATTCCATGGTCCAAATTGTGATTTTCATGCAAATTACTCAGGACAACTCGTTTGACAGTTGGATCAACAGTGCAAATTGCCTCCAGACGATAGCAATTAGTCAGCTTCCGATAAATTGGGGCTGACAAATCATGACATCTATACACCCATTCAGTGGAGATTTGTAGTGTTTTAGGGTGTATACACATGTCATGATTTGTCAGCCCCAATTTATCAGAAGCTGACTAATTGCTATCGTCTGGAGGCATGTTGCGCCGCTGATCCAACTGTCAAATGAGTTGTACTGAGAAATTGCATGCACAGTATATGGTCGGATTGTTACATCTGTACGCTATAACCAATTATTACTTCGACATGTTGTACAAACAAATTGGGGTAAAATCACATAATCTGTATACCCCATAACTGTTCGTACGCAATATAACCGTTATCGTTAGGAACTCTGACTACCTACCCGTTAACATTGTTATGAACATGATTTCTTGTAGGTGTTGCTACATTAAATAAATCGACTGTTTGAGACATAATTATTAACATCAATATAAATACTATCGTGAATCATAACTATTCACGACAAAAGTTGAATTTAATATCAAATACTGCTGCAGTCCCTAGGAGCTGTGAAAAAATTAAACTTCTATGATAACGGAATTACGAGATCCGCCGTTTACGTTTATGTTGGCACTTGGGAGCCGCTCGCCGCTCCACGTCCACGCCGGGTAATATTGGCACTTGGGAGCCGCTCGCCGCCGCTCCACGCCGGGAAATGTTGCTCTAGTAAAAATAACTAGTACTTATCGATGTATCGATGTATTTAGCACAATGCGAAGAGCGAGGTGTTTATTAGTTTGTTCTTTGTTTCACAAGTTACTCAAAAATTGTGTGACATATCAATTTGCATCTCGCTGCGGTCCATATAAGGCAGTGATCCATTGTCAAGTTATGACTGTTATGAGTTAAATACGTCTTCTCAGCTAGAGTCTACGCCTTATATACACAATATACCCAAATTACAAGAAAATAGGCGGCAGATTAAAAACGACATAATTAGAATAGTATTTAGGCTGCTAAGTAAGTCGAATAGACCGCCTAAAATAAGAAACGTCAGTTTCAAATTAGCGCTGTCATTGGATTATGACAGCTGCTCATAGAATAACAAAGTGTTTTAGCGACACCTAAGTAAAATTAAGAAGTTTAGAAGCCACTGTAGAATCGGGTCCAATGTAAGTTTAAATCTCACCAAATACTAACCCTAAAATGCTTGTGGTTTATGAGATAATAAAAAAAAGATTTTTTTTTGTTGTTACATTTATTTAATTTACACCTTAATACGAATTAAGCACATATGAGTTCCCATATCAGCATCGATGTTTTTTGATGCTCTATCGTTTAGTATGCGTTTTGTAAAGGTCTATCACAGACCGGATCATAATTATTAATGTTGGATAGTACTTAATAGCAAGCCCGCCATTTTGACGTCATTGACAGTTGACAGATATAGCAGAGGGGCTACCGGGAAACGAAAACGAACTTCGTTCGTGTATCTCCCTCTCTATCGCTCGAACTAGCAAGTGCGACAGAGACGGAGATACACAAACGAAGTTCGTTTTCGTTTCGCGGTAGCCCCTCAGGCTCTATAGAATTTCGAGATTAAGATGAAAAAAATGAGGTCAGGAATGTTTGGGAAAATTAATAAATCGTAGCAGTCGGATAAAAAACTATCCTAAGCGGAAGCTAGAATAATAATGGACTAATAAAAAAAGTTTCATGTTTTCCGTTCATGGGAAGCTGAGATCATTCGTGACAGAACAATGCTTAGTTTGATACTGGCTGATTCTTTATTGGCTCGCGGCGCTAAAGTTACAACTCGGCAGCGCGGCCGCGTGTCGTGCGCGTCGCGTGTGAACCGCGGGCCAGCGCGGGCCCGCGCTGCTGAGTGTGATAGAGATAGTGAGATACATATTAAATGTGTTGGTAGTGAGAGAGATATTATGACGCGGGGGCCCGGGCGGGCCCGCGCTGCACACGCGTTGCTAACGCATCGCTGACGCGGCGGGCCCGCGGGTGCCCGCGCTGCTGCCGCGCTGCTGAGTGTCATAGAGATAGTGAGATACGTATTAAATGTGTTGGTAGTGAGAGAGATATAACGCGCGGGCCCGCGGGGGCCGCGCTGCTGCCGCGCTGCTAAGTGTGATAGAAACAGTGAGATACATACTAAATGTGTTGGTAGTGGGAGAGGCATGACGCAGCGGGCCTGCGCTGGCCCGCGCTGCACACGCGTTGCTAACGCGTCGCTGACCCGCCCGCGCGGGCACGCCGAGTACCCCCGCGTTGCTACGCGCCGCCCGCTTGCGGTGTGAATATACCGCTTTAACTGCGCCCGACACGCGCCGCGCACGACACGCGTTCGGTGGGTGGAGGCCTTTAGCTAGCTCGGCTTTCAGTACAAGTTCAAGCACATATGCGCCAAACATTATCTTTGCAGCCTTGCATAGCAAATAACTTGTACAAAGATTTACATTGTTTCTGCAACGATGCACGTGCACTTTGCACTAGCCCAAAATAATGTCATTAACCTCGCACACGCAGCGCTGTATCCGACGTGTAATTATAAATATAAGTGTAGCAATAAGTCAGTGTACGATTGACCAGCACGTCTAGCACACGACGGCCGCGACATACTCTCGATTTTTATCGCACTATACCTCTTCTTCTAAGTGTTCTAATAAGAGAGAGACGGATAGTGCGAGAAAAATCGAGAGAGCTCGCGCGCCGGTTCGCGGTCTTTTACTCCTCGGCACTCGTCCTCTCATTGACACTTTACTGCATCTTTATACATAACTATTAAAATAAAGATGTAGGTATTTTTTTCATTCTTCTAGCGTTTTCCCAGCTGTAGCCTAAAGAAGCCCGTGTTCCGGGAACCTAATCCCGAGATTTGTTGTAGGCACTCGTTTTTACGAAAGCAACTGCATTTGACCTTCCAACTCAGGGGAATATATTCTAATTCAAACATAATCATTGTTATATTACGAGTTTTAAACTTTTAAACATCTCATATCTAAGAAGATATTAATTCACTTTTTTAAGCCGCGTTAGAATTCTTCTGCCGGGATTGAATAGCTGTTTATGTACTTATGCTGTTACGTAAGTAATATTTATGAGTCGTGACGTGTCAGAAATGTATAAGTATGAAATCACATATTGGCACATCTCTGGTGGATATAGGTAGGTACTAACCTATACATTTCCATAGTAATCTCAGAGCATTTTCATTCATAATTGAACGAGCGAGCGTTTGTCCCGAGCTGAAGCGGAGAACTTCGTACGTTTGTACAATACGCTTGGGACAATACCTATTCTTTCGTATGTCGGGATTTCCGACTGTTCTCCTCTTGGCGCATTTCTCAACGGATCCTCGTAAGCTTTGTGAGCAGGTTTCGTCGATTCCGTTTTTCGAAATACTTTCCGGATGATGGCTTTAGGCTGTATTTTATCTCGCGGGTTTTCCTGCCTTCTTGTAATACGCGGGTGAAGCGGCGCGGGCAGCTTCTATTGTGCCTATGTGTGTGTAGTGTAGGTTAGGTACTAATTGATCCGCTCGTTCAGGATCCAAACATGACGCACTATACGCAACCCGGCTATCCTCGCTTGTCATTCGAGGGCCGCCGGTCGTATTCATCCGTTTTATAGCAAAGCACTCGTAATTCCAATGCTTAACGACCTGTACGCCTTTTGTTTCAGTAACGTCATCTATATGCACGGAAGTGCGGCCGCCAAGTCAAGCCTTGGTAAAGGTTGTTGGTGCTGTCTTAACACGAATGGCTCTGTGAGATGTAAAATAACTCACAAGCATAAAAAATATTTTTGAAAAAATCCTTAATAGGAATCCTAAAAAAATATTATGTAATAAAAATTAAAAAAAAAGGTTTTTTTCAAGTTTTCCTTCATAAATCAAATTAATTAAATATATTTAACCACTAGAAAAGAAATAAAAAAGCCGGCCAAGTGCGTGTCGGGCCACGCGCAGTGTAGGGTTCCTTAGTTGCATGTCTGTCTTAGTTACATCGACGTGCGATTGCGTCGGCCGAATTTGTACGAAAATTGGCCTTTCCATGGGCACATTAAGTTGGTCGACTATTACGCGGTTACTACTTATGCCTACTTGTCTGGGATAGTTTTCCTTTTAAATTCATTATATGTACTACTACCACGAATTTTTTCACATCCCCAGTAGTAGCCATTTAGCCGGCGGGGGGGGGGACACATGACTCGAACGAAAATTAGGGCTTTAAAGCCCAATATCTCCCAAAAGAGTCACTGATTTGAAAAATGGTTCTGGACCATTTGTGTGAACACTGTTACCAATAAACCATTTTTTTTCATTTCATTTATCATTTTCATAAAGACGATCTGATGTTTTTTATATTTTTAAATAAATATTTCAAAACCTTTATTCCGAGTATTATTTCTTAAGTCGGTCAGTTCTCTTAATACCTACACAGCATGGAACGGAACGATGGTCTTTCCCGCAAGAGGGGGATTATTGAGCGCTAGTACGTCACATTTTCCAGTTTTTTTTTTTTTTGACGCGATTTTTTTTTACATTTGTATGGAGCTCGTCGCTCTAGTCGGCCAACGCTCCATACAAAGGTTAAAAAAAAATCGCGCCAAAAAAATAGTTTATCTGGAAAATGTGACGTACTAGCGCTCAATAATCCCCCTCTTGCGGGAAAGTCCATCGTTCCGTTCCACGCAGTATAAACAATGTACGGGACGCGAGTATGGTCTCCGAATGAACCCATTAGCAATTTAGGAAACTATAATTATTATATTAATTTCTAATTGCTTTCAAAATATATATCTGAGGATCCCGTGGGACCTTAAATGTGTATGGATCTGACTGAAATTGAAAATGGTCGTAATTTAGGTTTTTGGCTTGCTGTGATTGCTATAAAAATCGATATCTGACGATCCGCGTGGACCTTAAAGAAATAAATAAATATTAGGGGACAATCTTACACAAATCGACTCGACGAAAACTAAGCAAAGCTTGTACTATGGGTACTAGGTGACGATAAACATACTTAAATAGATAAATGAATTTTTAAATACATAGAAAACATCCATGACTCCGGAACAAATATTCGTGCTCATCACACAAATAAATGCCCTTACCGGGATTCGAACCCAGGACCTCTTGCTTCGTAGGCACCCTGTAGCTGCCAAAGTATTGATCGTAGAGTAAAAATAAATATGAACAGTTTTGTAGGACACTACACGAATTATTTCCCCTGATTTTATTAATTTTCTTGACGTTATCGTTTTTTTTTGGTCATCAAAAACTGCACGCGGTTCTCTATGACATTTGGTCGAGCACCCCTGACCTATGTCTGACCGTGTAGCCAGGCCGTACTCCAACTTTTTACCCAGAGGCAAATCTTGAAATGTCCGATTTTTCTGTGAGTCACACGGAGAGACCCTACGCTTGTTCCATACATCACCAGGTCGTAATTGCACTCTTTCCCGGAGAATAACTATGTCAGTGAGAGATCAGTGGTTTTGCAGCTTTATTTGTTTGTTTTGTTAAGAAATTCGCAATGGATATCACATGGAAATTGTATGTTCCATAAGCAAATTACTGAAATGAATTATGATGAACAACTACGAAAAAACGACGTTTTCTTTAATCGACTATTTTTTATCTCTTTGTTTACTTTAACACCCTGTAGCTCCCAAAGTATTGATCGTAGAGTAAAAATAATAATAAGTCATAAGTCATTTATTCATAATAGTACATTGTGATACAAGTGAGGTGTGTTGATAATTACATCAGAGGCGGAATTATCACGCGAACCGCAGGTGAGCGTGATAAGGAGCCGAGGATTGTAACTATCAAAGCTCACGCGTTTCATACGACGTTTTTCAACACATTTTGCGAGGAAAAAATCCTTTTCATAAGATGAAAATTTGATAGGCCTGTCAAGTTATTTTCTTTACTTATTGATGTCAACAGGTTTTTACTCACATGTTGTATACATCGTCAAGAATTTCTAGTGGCGTCCATTATTTTTATCACTTTTCTAGTCACCACGAATCAACATTTTTGTTAATAACCCAACACTTATTAACAATGTTTACAAATATCTGTGAAATAACCTCAAATGGCGCGCAACAGTTTTTTTTCGTGAAGTTTGCGCAGTGCTCGCGCATGAGATGAAATCTCTAAACAGCCAATACAAAATTAAATAAATATTTTCGTTTTAAAAAGTTTTCTTTATTAATTCATTTTAAGATGTTATCAAATTAAACGTTTCTATATCATATCCAAAAGGAAATATAGTCAATTAATTAACAAAATGAATTTAATTTATTTAGTCGAGTAAGAATCCATTTGCCGAGAATTAAAAAAAGCTATACATTCTGTACAACCCGGTTTGTTTAAGAATGCACCGTGTGCATGCATACATCTTGCTGTAAGGTGCCAACGTGACTTAATCGGGATATAACCATAACACACAAGTATCGTATACGCGTGTTTAATATCCAGGATTATGAGCCTAAAAGCGACACAATAAGAGGTACGTTACGAGCAATTGTGTTGAAAACAATATAAATTGTGTTTGAAATTCATGAAAATAATTACATTTTATAATCTAAGATTTAAAAATTATATAAAAATGTCTACTATAATCTAATTACTAAAAATGTCCAAGTAAGTATGTCAATTTACTCTATTCTAATAAAATATATGCGAAACATAATGCAATTAAAAACATAATAAAATATCTACAAACTCAATAATACGTCCTTACAGTTAAAACATTGCGTCTACAGTATTATTTATGCTGACTAAACTCATGAACAGAATAAAAACACTTCATCAATAAAAAGGCATTTAACTTATTTTTAAATATATTTAAACAAGTAATTGCCTTCAACGCAGGGGGTAGCTTATTAAAAAGAGCGATTGCCTGGCAACTCGAAGAGTGCTTGATCACTTCGAGTTTGGCATGTAGTGTTTACGGCAAGTCCATCCTTCTGGTTGCGAAGCGTTTTTGTCTATCTTCTAAAGTTTCAATAACATTTAAATGTTTAATCAAATCACTAAGAATAAGATTTCTAACTGAGAAAAGTAAGATGCATGATGTCGTCTGAGGTATACGAACCAGGGTCCTGATCGCTCTTTTCTGGGCTATAAACGCAGATTGAGTATCATACTGGTAACTGTTACCGCAGAATTTGACGCTATATCTTATCTTAGATTCTACTAAAGCGTAATAAACTATCTTTAGTTGAGGCAAGTTTACTCCATCTCTTAGACTTCTAATTGCGTAACAGGCCGAACTAATAGACTTAACTAGTGAAGACAATTCGTCTTTCCAGTTCAAGTATGAGTCGATCCAGACACCGAGAAATTTAACTGAGTCTGCCTGCTATTTCTACACCATTCGAAAACACTTGCAGACTATCTTTGCTTCTTGAAGTGGTTTTGAATAGCAATGCGTTGGTCTTGGAGCAATTAAGTTTCAGATTGTTAGTGCTGAACCAGTAGTTTAAAGTCTTCAGAGCCAAATTGACTCTGTCATTTAACAGCTTCAAGTTGTCAGCTGATATAATGGCGTTCGTATCGTCTGCAAATATCACGAGTTTTGTGTCCTGAGTAGAGTTATTGACGTAGGCTATAAGGTAATTAATAAAGATAATAAAAAATATAGGTCCTAAAATTGATCCTTGCGGGACTCCTCCTTCCACATTAATCTCATGCATCACTAATTGTATGCTATCTTGCGTCCATTTAATTTCGATATACTGTTTTCTTTTATCAAGATACGACTTAAAAAGATTCAATACTCTCCCTCTTATTCCATAATGCTCCAACTTTGCCAGCAAAACTTCGTGATCGACTGTGTCAAAAGCAGAGCTTAAATCCAGAAACAAGCCTGCCACTTTCTTTTTAATGTTAAGTTTGAGTACAATATCATTAATCAAAAGCAGTTATTGCATCATTTGTCCCTTTACTCTTTTGATACCTGTACTGCCTGTTGCTTAAAATATTGTGGAGGTTCAGGTGCTTTATAAGCCTGTCCTTCATGAGTCTTTCCATCAGCTTGGACAGCGTCGGCAGTAGAGAAATGGGCCTATAGTTAGCTGGGTCAGTCCTGGACCCTTTTTTATGTATGGGCAGGACTTTAGCCAACTTACTGATCGGGGAAATTACTATGTATAAAGCATTCATTAAAAAGATAGGTTAATGGTCCAGCAAGTATATCTATGTTATCTTTGATGACTTGTCATAGGTATTTCGTCGTGTCCACAAGATCTTTTGGGTTTAAGACTTTTCACTATGTAATTAAGCTCGGCCTCATTAACCAGGTCAAAAACCATTTCACTTTCAGTTCTTGTGATATTAGCAGATAGAAGTGAGAGTGTTTCTAACGTGGTATTAGACTTGTGACTACTTTGAGTAAATTTATCTAGGAAAGCGGTTGTTACATCGTCCGGAGAATCAAGCAGCCTCTTAGATCCATTCTTGTGTTCAATTATAAGTTGCAGATTGTCCTCAGTATGTTTGACGGTCTTGCCGCAGTGTTTACGTACAATGTTCCAAATCTCTTTTCTAGAGTATTTTGCCATTTCGATTTGCGATTGTATCGCAATCCTTTTGTCAGAAGTAATTATAACGCTATTCGTACAGATTTTCGAGATATGTACGAAAATCTGGAAAAAGGTACCTTCAACCCCCTACACCCTCAGCAAAGCCCCCACCCTCGAGGACTTTTAGTGTGTTTATCTGGACACTACAAGGTCATAATTGTACCAATTTACAAAAAAACACGAATTATTTCCCCTGATTGCCCATATTCGGCTTAATTTTCTTAGATTATAACACGTGTGTATTTAAGATATTTTACGTTGTGGCAGACGGACAGATAAGGGTTCCTTTTTCGGTTCGGAACCCTAAAAGTATACATTAGGTAGTCACAGTTAATTATCACAAGAACCACATTTATGGAAAATTATTTATTTATTTTTGCACATGACCGGTTTTATTTTTCTCTCAGTAGCGTCTCTCTTTCTCCTACCTACCTATTTTCCTTTCTATAACCTAAATTATTCTTGGTTGGGAATACACGAGTGGAAACGTTACCCTTAGCTTCGTGTGTTTCGACACCGTCGATCGATGGCGGTTGATGTCGATCGACAGTTTCTAACCGGCCAAACTTACCATACCAATCGATCGATATCGTGTGGTAACACCCTTACAGCTCCGGCCGATCAGTGCCTGTTCACATTTCTGAAAACGTAGCATCGTCAAAGTAAACTATGAATAATTGTTACCTCGTCAGACAATGCAGTGTATTTGTATGGCTATCGTTACGTTTGAAACTTGGCATCAATCTTTGCATGCTAATGTTTTGGGTAGGATTTTATTGACGTTACATGGGAGAAGGATTTGACTTTGCCTGCTTGGGCGCTGGAAGTTTCCATCGCAATTATGTAGCACTTAGCTATAAGTAACAAGGGCGACGCGCGTATCAAAATCTTATTGCTTTGTTTGTGTTTATGCCATACCTTGTTATTCCTCTTTGGATATTTTTGTTACGGTTGTAAAAGGTATGGGTATTTTTTAAATGTAGTTTATTAAATACGCAAGTTATTTCCATTTATACCTTGGTTTAGGTATGAATAAAAAGCTTATAAGGGTATAATTCTGTTAGTGTCTAAAAATGTTTTATACTTAACAAATTAATGCTTTTATAAAGTTGTAAAGGATACCGACATACCTGTATTGCGCGTCAAATATGGTTTTATAATCCTACTAATATTATAAATGCGAAATTTTGGGTGTGTGTTAGGTACTCAACCACGCTTAAACAGCTCAACCGATTAGTATGAAATTTTGAACGAAGATAGTTTATGTTATTAATACTAAACGGGACTTAATCGCGTATAATTAAATTATTTAATTACCTCACTGAGGTCTCCCGACGTTTCGGATGTGTTGCAACATCCATGGTCACGGGACAACTGAGGTAAATAAATATTTTTCAACACAATTGCTGAGGTCTCCCGACGTTTCGGATGTGTTGCAACATCCATGGTCACGGGACAACTGAGGTAAATAAATATTTTTCAACACAATTGCTCGTAACGTACCTCTTATTGTGTCGCTTTTAGGCTTATAATCCTGGATATTAAACACGCGTGTTTTATAACATTACAACACTTGTGTGTTTATGGTTATATCCCGATTAAGTCAGGTTGGCACCTTGCAGCAAGATGTATGTGTGCACACGGTGCATTCTTAAATTAACCGGGTTGTACAGATTGTACAGCTTTTTTTAATTCTCGGCAAATGGATTCTTACTCGACTAAACAAATTAAATCCTTTTTGTTAATTAATTGACTATTTCTTTTTGGATATGATATAGAAACGTTTAATTTGATAACATCTTAAAATGAATTAATAAAGAAAACTTTTTAAAACGAAAATATTTATTTAATTTTGTATTGGCTGTTTAGAGATTTCATCTCATGCGCGAGCACTGCGCAAACTTCACGAAAAAAAACTGTTGCGCGCCATTTGAGGTTATTTCACAGATATTTGTAAACATTGTTAATAAGTGTTTGGTTATTAACAAAAATGTGGACTCGGAGTGACTAGAAAAGTGATAAAAAGAATGGACGCCACTGGAAATTCTTGGCGATTTATACAACATGTGAGTAAAAACCTGTTGCCATAAATAAGTAAAGAAACTTGGCAGGCCTATAAAATTTTCATCTTATGAAAAGGATTTTTTCCTCGCAAAACGTGTTGAAAAATGTCGTATGAAACGCGTGAGATTTGATAATGACATCCTCGGCTCTCTTATCACGCTCACCTGCGGCTCGCGTGATAATTCCGCCTCTGATGTAATTATCAACATACCTCACTTGTATCACAATGTACTATAATTATACGCGATTAAGTCCCGTTTAGTATAAATAATGTGTGAGAATCGTGAAAGTTTAAATCAATATAAGATAGTTTATGGCCTGGATTAAAATATAGGATAGTTTTTATCCCGAGTCCACGCAGACGAAGTCGCGGGCGGAAGCTAAGAACGTTATAGTCGATAGAGCTATACGATAATAGCGGTATTTAAAGGCCTGGTACCGGGCTGAGCTGGTCCCGAGACTAGCACAGGACCAAGACGAGTGGCACACAAGAGGGGAGACCTTTGTCCAGCAGTGGGACGCGATGTAAATTGCTACTTTCATCTTCAGAAAGACTTACATTATCAATCAAAATCTGCCCCCAAAAGTCCATTATATCCGCTAACGTGGAAAGTGTTTTTGAATTTAGAACGTGATGCTCTATCGCGAGATCTAACTTTTTTATATGAAACTAGATCGGCCCGCGCGGCTCCACCCGCGTGAATGTATTATATGAATGTGTTTGTCACAATTGTATTATGTTCATGAGCCCTGATTAGCTACAATAGCAACGTAACGATATAGAAATAAAAAAGGGTATATATTTTCATATGCATTTATTAAAATGTCAACATGAAATACAGTATACAGGTCTTAGCTCTTTAATACAGGTGTAGACTAAAAAAAATTTATTACTCCAAAAGAAAGAAGGCAAAAAAATATGCCTAGTGACGAAAATCTTTTTGTGTCAAATGTTGACGTTAATGATTACCTGTGTTATGTTTTTGCCAAAAAAAGGTTTTGTTAGGAAATATTAATTTGTACGCCATGTATGTAAGTTCATTTGATTAGAATTTTGGAATTCTAAATAAATAATATAAATATACAATTATTTAACCTAAATTTCAGCCAACTCAGCTCAGTATTGGTTTTACCTATTATTCAATATTATATGTATAGATCAGTATGAGTATACCTATCAGTTTATGTAATACTTATACTACGTGACCTAAATTGACATAACTTTTTTATTTATTAACCGATTTGAATAAAATAGACACTAAATATTAAGGGAAGTATAGCATAATATATTACTGAAAGCCGCATCCAAATCGGTTAAGCCGTTTTTGAGATTAGCGTGCACAAACGCACAGACAAACAGATAAACAGATAATCAAACAGACAAAAATTCAATAATCATTTTTTGGGCTCTATTGCGTTTATGAAGGCATCCCATAAAAGTTTATTTAATATATTTGCCATGTACAGACAGTGATCAGTTACGATATGTATTGATTTTAGCGGTGAATTAAAATGGCCGGTGGGCTGTATATATAGGGATCAATCCGGTAACTTCATGTCTTAATGGATCTGTGTTTGCTGTGTTCTATTTATATTTATTCGCAATAAATACATACAAACAGATTACGGGTTTTCTTGATTTCGTGTCCTTACAGGCTATCTTATTCTAATGGTACGTTCGCACGCACGCCGTGCAGCCTGGCATGCAGCCCGGCAAGCAGCCCGTGCACTTGTGCGGGCCAAGCGAGCTGTTCACACGCTCGCAGGCATGCCTGTCATTCATGCCGCGTTCACATGCACTCCGTGCAGCCTGGCAATCAGCTTGGCATGCAGCCCGGCAAGCAGCCCGTGCACTTTTGCGGCCCAAGCAGGCTGTTCACACGCTCGCGGGCGTGCTTGTCATGCAAACATGGGAGATTTTTTTATCTTTGGAATATTTATTCTAGGGGTGTCATATTGTTGGGTCCCACTGGTAACCCCCCAGAAAGAGCTAAATTTCTTTCTTTGACCATTTTTAATCTTCAGCACGGCTAGCATGCGACGGCGCGCGAGCTCCCTCGATTTTTCCCGCACTATCCGTCTCTTTCTTATTAGAACTAGACGTGCTGACGACTCCAATTCCGACATGTTTACTAATACACGCGAGCGTGTGAACAGGTACACCAGCACGAGCACAGTGGACCCGCTTCTACGTGCTCAGGTCTTAACTAGCCTAACGCTAAATTGTTTAATTTTTAGACATAATTTAGGCGGCAGATTAAAAATGACATATTTAGAATAGCATTTAGGCAGCTAAGTAATTTGTATAGACCGCCTAAAATAAGAAACGTCAGATTCAAATTAGCGCTGTCATTTGATTATGACAGCTGCTCATAGAATAGCAAAGTGTTGTAGCGACACCTAAATAAAATTAGGAAGTTTACACGCCACTGTAGAATCGGGTCCATTTGATCTTTGTCAAAAAACCGACAGTCGTCCGGATCGGCGGCATTCACGAGCACGGGCACGGGCGCGTGCACATTCAGGCTGTTTACACGCTCGTGCCCGTGCCCGTGCACGTGAATGTCGCTTTGAACGCGAGCATATGAACGCGGCATCAAACATGGGAGATTTATTTTCTTTGTAATGTTTATTATCTCGAACGCTTTTAATATCTCCGCATTTTTCTGGGTCAAGGTCCATGAGAATGATATGTAACAAAAACGGACAGGCAACTACGGAACCCTACACTGCGCGTGGCTCTACACGCACTTGGCCGGTTTTACTTTAAATATAAAAATGTATCATCAGCAAATAGAACCAACTTATGTTTTTGGTTAACTATATAAGGCAAATCGTTTATATACCTACACGAGAAACAAGAATGGGCCATGAATAGTTCCTTGAGGGACACCCCTTGAAGTAATAGACCCCAACGATTTAGTTCTATTTATGTCCACTTTCTGAATCCTGTTTATAAGATAGGACCGATGAGATCAAGAGCCTTACACTTCACGCCATAGTGGTTTAGCTTGCGAATAAGAATGTCATGATCAACGTAGTCAAAGGCCTTCCACAGATCGCAGAACACGCCTATTGTATCTAGTTGTTGCCAAGCTTCAAATATGTGTTTAATTTTTTTTGTATGGCTTTTACCCCTTGCTGTTTTAGCAAGGTGGATTTGCCAATATCAGTTTAATTAAGGTCGTGCCTGCATCCGTCCTTAAACTGCCGCGTGTAAATCCAAACTTTTCTGTACAGAGTAGTTCATAAACGTTAAAATGTCAAATAGCGTCAAATAGCATTTGATCCAGAATGATTCTTTCAAAGATTTTACTAATTGCCGGTAGAATAGAAACGGGTCTAAAATTAGTTGGATCGTTTTTTATCCGGATTTAAATAATGGAACAACTAGATCCTATATATCAACACATTTATTGAAAATCATGGCGAAGTGAGGTGCAATAGCACCCACTATCGATTGTAAAACTTATACCGTTAGGCCCCTAATATCTTCGGTCTTTTTTTAAATTAATGTCCTAAACGCTTTTACGACTATTTGCAGCGTGACGTATTTTTTGCTTTTAGCATATTTGCGGCCATAGAGGAGGACGAGTTAAGCTATCTAGTCGTTTCAATGGGGATATTTGTGAAGCGTTCAAATTAATTTGCAACGTCTAGATATCACATTTTACTAATTTATCACCTAGGTACTTTCAGAGCAAAATTAGGATCATGTGATTTCGCTTTAGCAGTCTCACTACTAATAATTCTCCACACGGTTAAACACTTTGTCGTTTGAGTCTTTTACTTTACGTGCAAAATATTTTGATTTAGCCATAATACATATATTTTGAAATAATTTACTATATGATTTAACATATTCATTGAAATTGGGGTCACTATGTAATACTCTTAATGCATATAGTTCATACAGCCTATGTCTAGATTTGTGGATTCCAGGAGTAGCCCGATGTTTTCTTTGTATTTAACTACTAGCTTCTGCGCCCGACTCTGTCCGCGTGGAACTCGTTTATATCGTAGCTCGATACAAACTTTCATCCCCCATTTCACCCCCTCAGGGGATGATTTCCGGGATAAAAACTATCTTATGTCCTTCCCCGGGATTCAAACTATCTCCATACCAAATTTCATCTCAATCGATTCAGCGGTTTAAGCGTGAAGAGGTAACAGACAGACAGACACACTTTCGCATTTATAATATTAGTATGGATATCTCTATGAAATATATCGTGGTCTAGTACCCATATCACAAGCCTTATTGAGTTTACAATGGGACTTTCACGTCTATCATGGGACGGCCGCGACATACTCTCGATTTTTCTCGCACCTCTTGTTCTAAGTGTTCTAATATATATTTATTTATTAATATTTATTACTCCTTTCAAGGTTCAGCAATGCCGACCTGGTATAGGGTTCAAAACAATAAGCTCGCACGGATCGCATTGTGCAAAGAGTACAAAACGATAGCGCGCGCTATTGTTTAGCATTGAGAGCATGTAAGTTAGGCTTAATTTCGGCAAATATCCTCAAAATGGCATTTCGAAGAGAATTTCACCCTACTTTCTTGTTGGTTGGTGTTTTAAAACTTCGATGCCTGAGTAGGTACTGGTTTAAAAAGCTCTCCTGCGTACTAATACGAATAGATCCACAGAGTATGTACTGAAGTCAATCAGCCAAGTACTGATCTCATCGCCGCATCCTCGACTTCTCAAAAATATAAACGTCAGTCTGAGCAGTTTTAAATTACGGTTAAAACTACACCTCATCCAGATACAAAAAGCTCGATCTCCGGGCTGTCGTGTCGAGTCCAGCCCCCTCTATTCTGTAACTTGTTTTAAGCTCACCTCAACGCTCACCCACAAATATATCTTGACACCGCGATGCGTCGTAACTAAGCGTAGGTAGTAGGTCTAGTTTCGTGACGGGTGAACGGCGGGTGAGCCGCATTAACGCTTAGCGAATAACAGCCCTGCTCTCATATCTCTGATGTCAATTATAGACAGTAGGTCTGGGTATAACTTTTATGTATTTTCTGTTAACGTTGTGCCAACCTATGACATTGATACTAATATTATAAATGCGAAAATGTTTCTGTCTGTCTGTCTTATTACCTCGTCCCGCTTAAACCGCTGAACCGATTACAATGAAATTTGGTATGGAGATAGTTTGAATCCTGACATAGGATAGTTTTTATCACGGAAATCATCCCCTCAGGGGATGAAAGGGGGTGAAAGTTTGTATAGAGCGACGATATAAATGAGTTCCACGTGGACGGAGTCGCGGGCAGAAGCTAGTATCCATGTTTCTATTTTTTGCTCACACTTACTCGTAAAGGGCGTCATAACACGCTGGCATATAGAGCTACTAGCTTTTTCACATCTCATGCTCGAACAGTGAACAGTATTCATATTAGGCTTAGCAAGGGGCTAAAGTAGTACATTTACCCCCTTATTCATAAAACTTAAAATGCCTGCCTGCTAAATAAAATGTGCTTTGTCCCTTTCTTACGAACACAAATGTCAAAGTGACAGATAAGGACAAACGAATATTAACGCCATTTTAGTTAAAACAGGCTTGTAGGACGTTTATGAATACGGCCCTTAGCGTCTAGGGAAAATATGTAGACATATTAATGATTTCTAAAACATTTAATTTGACCAATCATAACACTTCACCGTATTAAATCCACCAATCATAACTCTTTCAAAATATATTTGTATTTGTTATCAACTAACCAGAATACAGCTAGATAGGTATTAAAATCGACCAATCAGAGAACAGAATTCATGTCAAACGTTAGTTGTTTTTAATCCCTAAATAACAATCATTAAAAAAATCCTCTGACCGTCAATTGCCGCGTCCAAACGGATGGATAATCCACATTATGGATGGATAATCTTCGTTTTTACTACTTATTTTCTCCCAGTCGAAGTGAAAAGTAGAGTGTATAACTCTGGTCTAAAAGCCATATTACCCCTCGAACAATTTTCCCTCACTTCGCTCGGGAAAATAACCATCTCGTGTAATATGGCTTTTCGAAGATCTCACGGTTCTAAATACACTGATTTGCCATACGATAAATAAATAATGGCTCAAATTAGCCCCTTGTCATACAATCTACTATTATTACTCCCATATGCGTAATGGTTTTTTTCTTAAATTGTATCTGTCACTCATGCACTTTTTGTTTATAGCGGTCAGAATCGTATTTTCACCTCACCAGCTTGGAAAGGCTGGCTTTATCGTTTAAAATCTGCGCCCAAAAGTCCATTATATCCGCTAACGTGAAAAGAGCTTTACAAATTTCGAACGTAACACTATCGCGAGATCCAACTTTGTTCTATCGGCTTAGACCAGATATCTAAGATTGAAGGTAGAGCACGTGTACATTTCCACTAAACTGTCTGTCTATAAAAGCACGATGGGATTAAAGTTCCGCAAGGGTGATTTTATAAACCGCCCCATTTCGTTGAGTGCATTGCGTGTAGCCGGTGTGGTATTTACCTACACCGCGTTATCGAGCGTTTGTCGAGTTGGCAACGTAGTAGCCTAAGTGAGTACGTGCCTTTGAAGCTTAGTGCTGAATACAGGCATACCTAAAATTGAATACAAGGCTATAGCCACGCATGGCGCGTGTTGAGTGTGATGCTCGGTTGTGTGGGGCTGCGGCGCTGGGGCCGGCGCCGTCCCGGCCGGCGCTCGCTCTCGGCGCGGGGTCGGGCTCCGCTCCGCGCCGCCATTGCCGTGAACTCGCTCGACTCATTTCCACTTGGCGCGCTCAGACGAACGACGCGCCCCACCATTCATTGCCGATCTGTCCGTAACACTGGCACGACGTAGTCGCCGCGTTTGTCCTCTAACTTTTTAATTTCGAAACGACTTATGTCTCTTTTTTTGAAGTGAAAGTCTCGAATATTCAATTTAAAATCTCGAGCACAGTTTAGACAACTAAACCTAACGGCAATATATTCGCACGTTTAAAAAACAAATCACAGATTTGAAACGCGCGAATTGTTAAAGCTTGCAGTAATTTCATATTCTTCATACATAGGGATTTATGAACGAGCCGTAAACATTTCGACATCAGTTTCAAATAGACGTCGACGTAGAAGGACCGAAAATGTCGAAAAAACATCTCCACAACCAAGCTGCTATACCGTTAGCTCCCGCGGTATTCAAGGTAAGCATTTTTGCATTGTTTTGGTAATGATTGCGAATTATTTATAAACTTTTTAAATACCAATTGTTGTTAATAGTTATATCAAAACATGAAATTTTGCAATAAGCTCAACCCAAGACAGCTTTGCGATAACAACTTAGCATGTATTAATATTAATTATTTAACAAACAATTTTATTTAAATATGAGTCTTAAACTGGCTGTGAAAAAAATTGTAAATGACAGAACCTCGTCGCATTCGGAAAATATTTGTAGTGCCAGGGCAATGGGGCATCGTTTAAAACGCGTAGGTAATGGAAATATAAAGAAGCAAGTAAAAATGTGAATAAGTAGGTACCTACCTGTATTGTGCGCCTACTCGCACTATGTGTAAATGAATGATCAGTTTACCGTTCAAATTTCAAAATGGAGCGCAGTCTTTAACTATGCGACTTATCATTACTTGCACGAATAATTAAAATGAACAGCGCGTGATTTTTCCTTGAATGTTGTTTGAAACTACAGTCGCAAGCGGAAAATATGTTCATGCCTACTGTAATTCTGACGCAGTGAACAGTTTTGAATACTCAAGCAATATTATTATAATTATGCACTGTAAGTGAAAATATGTAAGCTGACTCGAAGCCATTGTACGAATAAATACGGAGATACGGTGGGTAGGTAACTAGGTAGTTATACTACTGTAATCACTAATCTATCTACATACTTTCTTCGTAAAAAAACATCCAATTTCCATACCTTCAGGGCTTCATGGAGAGCATATCACTAAGCGCATCAGTACATTACGAACACGTATCGCAGATCGCATCTAAGGTTCAACATTATAGATGGAAAGGGACGAACTCAAAGTTAGTATAAAAGCTGTAATAAATACACCACCGCTCATAAGTATTGTACGTACTCATTACTTTATCAATAAAATTGTATTTTATGAGCTGTATATAAAAAGGATTAAGAATGTAGTCAAATGGAGAAAAAAACAACGCAAGAGGTTCAATTAAAAGTGTTCAAAGTTTTAAAAGAGGGTATGTTATGTCCCTTATCCGCAAAACGCACCGCATATGAAACGATTTACTATGACTCTCAAGGATCGTGACGTCACCATCAGCTAGCGTTTCTATCTGTTACGTTTCTTCATTAGGCATAATTATTTGCCTTCTTTCTTTTAAGTAAAAATGAATTTTGAGTCTACACTTCAGAATCGGTTTAAACCGTTTTGTGTGCAGTTTGCATTTTTTTATTAGCTAACTTATCGAGCTTCAAAACGGTATACATAATATTCTTGTGAATATCCTGTTTAGACTCAGACAAGAGTTAAAAAATCCGTGACCTTTTCTAGTACAGTCGATGTCGAAGATGTGTTTTTATTTTTCGCCTGGCGCTAAAGTGTACACATATCTTTCACCTCGACTTTACTAAGTTGTTTCATTTTGTATGGACCAGTCAAAAATAGTTTACCTAATCGTAGCATAACGAAAACTAAAAAGTAATGGTTGTGTCCGGCCGTAAACCTAAAACAAATGTTAACCAGCAGGGGAACTAAAAGAGTCAATTGGCTCGGATTCAACGCGATTATGAAAGTCATTTACGTATAAGTATATACAATTGTATGGAAAAATTAACGAGAGCCTAAATATTTATGGGAGTTATGAGGTGTGTTAGGAAGACAGGATATCTATGTACCTATGCCGTTGCCGAGCGAGTGTAAGATGTGTTGTTTAGTAGGTAATTTGCTTTAATAATATTTTACAAAATGCAGATCTAATATGATTATTTTACCTCAGTTTTATATCTCTTAAACTATAAGCTTGTCGGTGCAATTAACGAAATCCTCACATACAATCGATAACCGATAAGAAAATTTTACAATAGTTATTAAAACAGTAAATTTTGGCCGACAAAGCCAAGTTCTTCATTGCTGACTGTATAAAATAGATACTTTATTTGCGCAGTCAGTAACTTCTCATTGAGATGATTCTACCGAGCCTTAACGCGATGACATAACGCGACAATCGCAATAAAAAGGACAACAATATAAACCACGCGCTGCGGACAACTGCGACAAAAAAACACACACGGTGTCTATTTATTAATCTCTTAGTGAGGTGTCTACAGAGCTGCGGTAGCCTGGTGGTTCAGGCATGCGGCGGTCGTGGGTTCGAATCCCGGCTCGTACCAATGAGTTTTTCAGAACTTATGTACGGAATATTTGGAATATACCGTTGGCTTTTCGGTGAAGGAAAACATCGTGATAAATCCGGTCTAATCCCAATAAGGACTAGTTTTCCCTCAGGGTTGGAAGGTCAGATGGCAGCCGCTTTCGTAAAACTAGTGCCTATGCCAGATCTTGGGATTAGGTGTCAAAACGGACCCCGGGCTCCTTTAGGGGCACAACCGGGAATAACGCTAGGAGGATGATGAGTTAGGTGTCTACAGATATTCAATTATAATATTGATATTATATTTTATACTATATAACTAAGAAATCGTTAAATTGGCTTGCACAGTTTCATCCTTGATATTTTGGTACTTGGGCCAAAATATCAAGGATGAAACTGTGCAAGCCAATTTAACGAAAAAAAAAACAACATACACCAAATAGTAATCTACGGCTACGTTTAATAAACGGTGACATGTTTAACATGGCCTGTTTAACATGGCCTGTTTTGGTGATCCATCAAGAGCGAGACATACCTGGCTACACGGTAAAGTACATAACACGCTACACAAATAGCTCTCAGTACCTTACCTAGGTAAGCCGCGGCGCAGTATATGACGAATTTCTCATCTTTCACGGATATAATGGCGTACGTAGGTTTAGGACTTCATCAATGTCAGACTCTATTGTGTTTGTTATTGTTTTATATGTAAGTACGTATTAACGTTTATCGTAGATACGCACTATTTCTATGTCCCCAAATCGAGCAAAACGGAGGCACGGCCGTACCATCCTTTTCTCGAAGCTGTTCAGGCCATTTTGACACCCCTATAACTTCGTTGTGGATAAAACCAGAAGCCTGAATTTTCAGTAACCAAGCAGGCAATAAACACGGTATATTTCAAATTTCATTCAATTTGAACTAGTAGTTTAAGAATTAAATATGACTATTCAGTTTCTTAATTTTGTCGCTCATTCACTCACTCACTGATGACTGACTGATCGATCATCAAAACACCATAAATGTTGTAAAGTTGCGTGATTGCCAATAAGTGTCAGAATTTTATTTAGCAAGCAAATAAAGATTAATAAGAATGCCTGAGATTTGGCTCTACGAAATACCTCACAACTTTTTACGGTGTGAGAGTTTCGGGACTTTGCCTCTTTTTTACTTGGAATGTTTTTTATAAAAATAAATAAATAAAATAAAATAAAATTGTTGTTTATTCAGGTAATAACCCATTTACAAAAATTTACAAAATGAATAAAATGAAATTTATAGGATTGACATTTGTCAGATACGGGTACACTACATAACTCCGAAGAGTCATTTGTCAGAAAGCATATTTTTTCCGAATTTCATAATTCCGAAAACCATGTTCCGCAGATGTTTTTTTTGATCTTTCAGGATATAATACTAACCTAACCTAACCTATTTATGTATTTTATTTAATACACTGCTTATCGATTGGAGCCTGTCAATTTAGAAATAAATCGGTATGAATCAAATAATTGTGAATAGAAAATAACAATGTACCTAGGTATTATTTAATTACTGTCACGATCATATGAAATAGAATCACGTCGATCCACGAAAAAAACCGACATATTTGATTGTGTAAAATGTTCCGTTTGAAAATATGGCATTGATTTCTGAACGCAATATTTCATTACTTCCCAAGTTGGGCCCTCAACTAATTGCCGATAACATAGGTGGTATAACATACACACCAAAAATAATCATACAAATCCAATCAAATCAAATCAAAACATTTATTCGTGATAAACACAACACAGATAATAATTAAAAAAAAGCACAATGTATACAAGATACAATGTCACTTTGCAGTTCGTCGACTGTGTATAGGCTCTCTATTTGATTTATTTTAATAATAATTATTACACTGTAATCAATCGATTCCTTTTATTAGCCACCATCAATCGTAATCGGATATTATGACAATCGATTTGCTCTGAGCCACATCACTCTTTACGTCATATTGGAACTGTCAAAAGACCAGTCGCATTTCTCGTAAACTACATATAGTTATGGAAATTTCATTTCAGTTGCTAAAACTTCAACGATACGCAAACCATATTTGAATATTATGTTCGTAGATAGGTATACCGTTATTTATTACGAATCCAATAGCTTATCATTAAATAGCATTTAATTAAGTAATAATAAAGAGCTGTACAGTTGTACAAAACTAGGAAAATCAGGAAAATTACAGGAAGTATCAAAAAAGAAATAAATTAATAAATATTAGAGGACAGTATGTATTTATTTATTTATTTCTTCCGGCCAATTGCTTATAAAAACATAATGTAGACAGTTTTATGCATGTTCATAAAATTAAGCGCACTTCGTTGCTTGGAATGTTCCACGACGAAATATATTTACATACTTACGGCGAACTACCGAAAATGGCAGATCATAATCTGTCTGTCACTCGAACAAGGCACGTGCGTTGGATATGGCTGTATCGAAACCTTTCCGCGGCTGTAGCTCACATTCGTTATGATTACCCTTATGGAATCTGAGGTTTGCGTAACTGTACTCATGAAAACCGGAAAACAGTGCTATGGGAATTCAGTACCGGTGACACATGCCTGGTTATGATTATGATTAAGCCAAAGTCCTCATTTGCGGCATGAAGCTTCCACCCTACCTCTGAATCGAAATATCTATAAATAGATTAGATTAGACTGTCCTCGTTGCACTAATAAAATAGGTAAGTTCTCTACCTAGTTTAGCAGTTAGATATTCGGATCGGAAATAAAATTCTACCATTAGGTACCCAATTTTAGTTCATCTCTTATCTATCTACCTACTAGTGGCTCTGTGAGCTGTAGTACTAGGAAAGTCTGTTTAAAAAAAGACCGGGTTGCACTCCGGCAGAAGTGAAAACTTGAATATTAACGTTGAGTATTTTTGACATTTTAGAATTGCTTTAATTATCAGTATTAAAAAAAACCCCGACCCCCCCCCCCAGGTTTCAATTAAAAAATGCTAAAATTTAATAGACATAAACAACTACATAATCATCTAACCTGCAAACAAAATTTCACGGGAGCGTTGGAGAAATTATGCGACCTGGGGACCGATTTTTGACTTTCGAGCGCTCGTAAATCAAATATAAGTAAATACGTTTGTGGTGTCAAAATGTCAGGCACTTACTTTCTACCAATATAATTGAATAGGAGTGATGAATACCACTCGTTTTTCAATTTTCTATCGCTATTTCAAAATAGCATTGCGTAATTTTTGTCAGTTTTCGAGTGAAAGAGTCGAGCGCTCGTAAGTCAAAAATCGGTGCCCTGTAGAGGTGAAAAGCCGGACAGCCGGACATCCGGAAAAACAATTTTGTTTGGCCCAAGCTGAAACGTAGAACTTGGTTCGCTTCGCTCGCTCGTTCAATGTTATAATATTGGCCTGCTTGAAAAATAGATAATACTTGTTTCTACATTGTAACGAAACAAATTATTTTATTAAATATTTTTTTCACCTCACCAGCTCGTAAAGGCTTACATTATCGCTCAAAATCTGCGCCTAAATAGTAGATTGTATGACAAGGGTCTAAAACAAGCCATATAACCACGAGATGGTTATTTTCCCGAACAAAGTGAGGGGAAATAGTTTGAGGTAAGTAATATGGCTTTTAGACCAGTTATATATATATATATATATACTCTACTTTTCACTTCGACAGCGAGAAAACAGTAAATATAAAGAATGTCCATCCACAATCTCTCACTTATAATAAATCTCTAAATTAAAAAAAGAATCAGCCAGTATCAAACTAAGCATTGGTGTGTCCCGCGTGATCTCAGCTTCACATGAACGGAAAAACATGAAACTTTTTAAGTACATTATTACACTAGCTTCCGTTTAGGATAGTATTTATCCAACTGCGACGATTAATTATTTTTCGGAAATATTTGACCTCATTAAATTATTCATTTCTTCTGCTTGAAATCGTAGCCGCCATATCTGTCAACTGTCAGTGACGTTAAAATGGCGGGCTTGCCATATCTATCCAACAGTAATGATTTCGATTCCGTGTTGTGATAAACCTTCACAAAACGCATATTAAAATCTAAAGCATAAAAAAATTATCGATTCTGATATGGAAACATATGCGCTAAATTCGTATTGTGGCGTAATTTCAATAAATGTATCAACAAATTCAAACGTCAAAAGGCTAACTCGACCTTTTTTTTTGTAACGGCATGGCATAGCGTGTTCACGCGTTCAGCCATAAAGTCTATTTGAGTTTCTGCAAGATTACACGCTGAGTATTTGTCACGATACTGCACGGTTATCACAAGACGGTGCGCGAGCTCTCTCGATTTTTCTCGCACTATACGTCTCTTTCTAAGTTGTGTAATAGAGAGAGACGGATAGTTCGACAAAAATCGAGAGAGCTCGCGCGCCGTCTTGTGATAGCCGTGCTGAGTTGTCAGTTTTTATATTTATCAGTAATAAACAGTATGTATTAAATCAGTATAGAACGGGCCTTTATAAACATGAATTATCAAGCGCGTCAATATTAAGGCGGTATTATAACTTCGTACTTCGCGCTTTCACGTTGACATTCAGCCAATATATAGAGACACAGAAATTGGCCAACATACACACATTCATTAAGTTGGCAATAGCAGGAACATACACAAGATTTGGCAGAATGTGATAGTGCGATCCGAAACATATTACTAAAACAATAAACATATTACTTTAATATTTTTAATAATTATCTTTAATAGAAAGGGACTCGGACTGGCGTTATGGTTGTAGAACTTACCTAGTGGTTAGGTATAGTTTGGAAAATATAAATTGGCCGTCTGTTGTCTACTAGAGTAGACATCACCTAGCATACGTTTGCGCATGTCAACATACTCTCATGAGAGTATCTTGGTTTAGTGTGTGGCGGGCGGTGATGGCGGTCGGTTCGAGTGCAAATTTGACTCAAAACTTAAAAAAATGCCTTCTTTTGCATTGCGCTATTGCACCAACAACAAACCCAAAAATAGTAAAAGTACGGGGATCACTTTTCATCGGCTAATTCACCGTTTTTTTAAATGACATGATTTTTTCTGTAATTTATAAGAGACGTTTTGCCTTATTAACTTTAAACTTACTAGACTTACTGGTTTGAAGCTTTAAAGATCTTGATTTTTGCGCCAAAATAGCAGCAACCATTTACTTTCTTTTTATTTAAGTATTCGTTTTTATGAATAATTTTATTGGCAACGTTTAGTTGCTATTTAGATCTTAAGTTCTGCTTATTTAAATCCTAGGTCAGTTCTCTTAATACCTATATAAATAATGTACGGGACGCGAGTATGGTCTCCGAATGAACCCATTAGCAATTTAGGAAACTATAATTATTATATTAATTTCTAATTGCTTTCAAAATATATATCTGAGGATCCCGTGGGACCTTAAATGTGAATGGGTCTGACTGAAACTGAAAATGGTCGTAATTTAGGTTTTTGGCTTGCTGCGATTGCTATAAAAATCGATATCTGACGATCCGCGTGGACCTTAAATAAATAAATAAATATTAGGGGACAATCTTACACAAATCGACCTAGTCCCAAACTAAGCAAAGCTTGTACTATGGGTACTAGACGACGATAAACATACTTATATAGATAAATAAATACTTAAATACATACAAAACATCCATGACTCAGGAACAAATATTCGTGCTCATCACACAAATAAATGCCCTTACCGGGATTCGAACCCAGGACCTCTTGCTTCGTAGGCAGGGTCACTACCAACTAGGCTAAAGCGGTCATCTTAGGACTTTGTCATCAAATCTGACACAAACCGCTGAGACATATTGCATCAACACAGTGCATCTTCAGGAACTATAAAGATATCCAGTCTCAAAAATTTACAAAAACCAAATGTCGGTGAATAAATCAAGAAGTAGTCTTTGAAGTGAAAACTTCTTTAGCGGCGCTGTGCACTTTTTGGGATGGGGAAAATGTGGGGGGGGGGGGGGGGGGGATTTTTTCAGTTATCACGTTTTTATTTATTTAATATAAAACAGTTAAAAATATTTAGAGAAAAAGATCAATAAACATTTAATGCTGCAGCCTGTATCCTACCTGTTGGATCTATTGCCACAAACATCTACAAAACTTTTACCCCCTTATTCATAAAACTTAAAATACCTCTGTTAAATAAAACGAGTTTTGTCCCTTTCTTACTAATCTAAATATCAGAGTGACGGATGAAGACAAACGAATTTTAACAGCATTTTAGCTAATATAGGTTTGTACAACGTTTTACTTAATAGGTTAAATTAGAACTCCCACCACATTACCATGCGAACGAAGTCGCCGGTACAGCTAGTCGATAATAAATACCATGGCGAAAAGATTGTTCAATTTGGCGCCATATTTTTTATAATATTTTTTTTAACACAGATACAAAATATTGATACCACGAATGAAACTGGTTTTCCACCAGAGGGGCGAGACGAGACGAGGCGAAACGAGAATTGAAATTCGTATGGGACTTACTACCTATTTGCACTGAGCGCGCGCGATATACTTATGTAGGTACTTTTAAGTACATAATTGCGGAATTCCATAAGTCATCTGTGGGCTTCATCATCAATTTCACTCCACCAAATTTATGATTTCCGGGTGCAAATACACAAGTTATAATAGAAAATACCAAAATACCAAAATAGAAAATACAAAAATAATAAATATAATAGAAATTACCAAAAATAGAAAATACCAAAATCACTACACGCGTGCCTAATATAATTGAGGAGTTCCCTCAATTCCTCATGGATCCCATCATCCAATGGAATTTTTGAAAAATGAGTTATGAGGTAACAAACATAAAAAAAAAATACAACCGAATTGAGAACCTCCTCGTTTTTTTTTCAAGTTGGTTAACAAAAGTAGACTTTCGTGTGGTCAATCAATAGTTAACGGCTTATATGCATATTAATATTATTAATAGGTTATATTTATTTCTTTCCAACATAGATTTATAAGCAGTTTATACGGACTATGGACACAGCAAAAAAAAGGGGGTACGAGTAGCTTAGGGTAGAGCCGGCAACTTTAGAGCTGGTCTGTGATTTGCCTTTCTGTGTTACTTCAATTTATTCACTAACACCGTGCTTTAACATCAATATTTTTTTAGGTCAAAATACTTTGTGCGAGAGCTGAGAAGGTGCTCATATTTATTTGAGGAAATACCTACTTAAAAAATACTAGTAGCTCCTTAATTGGCTGCTTAATGAGATTAATGAGATTAATGAGTTACTAATGTGAATGAGAGATCATGTAAATAGTGCAGCTGTTATTGAGCGTGGTTACTTGTACTGACCGCGTGATATGTACGGTGTGCCGGCGGCGACTACAGTAGGTACCTACCTACACTTCACGTGTCCACTCTGTCCGTGGCGTCGGGTAGCGCATTGTTCATGCGATACCTCGCTTGAATATGTTATTGTTCATGTAACATTATTGGCGCACTTATTGTGTAGTCTGTGGAAAATCGAATCATAAACAACACACCTGAAGACTTGAACAGATCATTCATTTTATTTCTCTACCTATACCAGCATGGCTATCACGCGACGGCGCGCGAGCTCTCTTGATTTTTCTCGCACTATCCTTCTCTCTCTTATTAGAACACTTGGAACAAGGGGTATAGTGCGAGAAAAATCGAGAGTATGTCGCGGCCGTCCCATGATAGACGTGCAGTAGCGGATTTACCTACCGGCCTTAAGAGTCCGCAGTAAGCTCGATTCTCCATATAAACGTAGTTACGTTCTCATTTTAAAACTACGTGTTGGATTGTAACGAAACTGCATGTGCAATAATATGAGGTATATCTATGTCTGTAATTAGTTTATGTAGCTTCAGATACCATAGTAAAAAAATACAACGAATTTAAGTTTTTCATACAAAACTACTTTTAGCTGTATTTTGTTTGTTTTATAAAATGGAACCATATAAACTAATTACAGACACAGATATACCTCATGTCTTTGTAAATGCAAAGTTTCGTCTCAATCAAACACGTACTTTTAAAATAAGAACGAAACTCCGATTGTATGGGAAGGTGAAATTCGGCCGAGCTTACTGCGGACTCTTGAAAGCATCAGTCGTTACCAAAATCGTGCCAAAATCTAACCACAGTGGTGACAAGCCCCCTCCAAACTTTAGTTATCCTGGATCCGCCACTGATACCTAATAGGCGGTAGTTGTGGTGCAAGCACTAGCAATTATTGAGAAGTAAATAGTTTCGTCGATCAGTTTCATTCTTGACTGTACGCACAAGTACATATTGCCCGAACTGACCGACAACCGTTTAGTAGGCTTACAATACGGCGTATAATAGTTACATGGATAAATAAATTACAAGATTGAAATGGTAGTACTACGTAATCTGTTCCAATAGTTGATTGTATGACAAGGGTCTAAAATAAGCCATATTACCACGAGATGGTTATTTTTCCGAACGAAGTGAGGGGAAATAGTTCGAGGGGCTAGGGTATAGCTTTTAGACCAGAGTTATACACTCTACTTTTCACTTCGACGGCGAGAAAATAGTAAAACAAAGAATATCCATTCACAATCGATAATAAATACCACAGCGAAAAGATTGTTCGACTTGGCGCCATATTTTGTTTAATAAACTGCTTTAACACAGATACAAAATTGAAAATATTGACACCACGAATAAACGCCTCTGACCGTCTAATAGCCGCGTCCAAACGGCCGAGCGCGGCAGACAGCAAACAGCATACAGTGCATATGATAAAGCGAGATAGACGGCGTCTATGCAGCCGCTTAACGCTTGAACGTTTGGACGCGGCTACAGACGGCCGGTTTTTTTTTTTAATGAATGTAAATTCGGGAATAAAAAACGCCTAGTAATATTTGAAATTAATTCTGTGTCCTGATTGGTTGATTTTAATATATATAGCTGTATTCTGATTAGTTGATAGCAAGCAAATACATGGTTTTTTAAATAGTTGTAATTGGTGGATTTACTTAATACGTTGAAGTGTTTTGATTGGTCAAATTAAAATGTTTTAAAGTCATTAATATGTTTACATATTTCCCTATTGGCTAAATGTGCTACTTTAGCCCCGCTACGTCAGCCTAATATGACACACTTTTCGATCATGAGAAGTGAAAATAATTTCCACCTTGGGCGTAAACATTCATTCTGCCACCCGCTCGCTACGCTGGCTCTGAGCACTGGCAAGCCGTATCTTCAAACGTCGTCGCTGACTCCTCCGGCGCTGACCCCTCCGTAGCAAAGACGGATGGATGTGGCGTCACTCCTATCAGCTGTCAAATCTGACGTGTTCTGCATCGCGCTATCGAAATTTGCAAAAGCAGTTGCATAAATACTACATCCAA
This sequence comes from Epinotia bilunana, assembly GCA_947049275.1. Lineage (NCBI taxonomy): Eukaryota > Metazoa > Arthropoda > Insecta > Lepidoptera > Tortricidae > Epinotia > Epinotia bilunana. The sequence goes on along the minus strand of OX346252.1, from coordinate 30,619,079 downwards.
ACAACTGTCATTAGACTTCGGTCCAAGAGAGATCTTTCTATTGCCGTGTCTTCCTACCTATTGCATATGTATAATATGTACCTACATAACTCTTTCCTTTAATAAAAGATAGTCATAAAAAGGTATATAATTTTTCAGAACTTTTATTCGGAAAAGTAAGTTTTGCTCCACGATGAGAGGGATCAAAATGCTACTTTTTTGTTCAAGCTACTTTTTTAATTTTTTCATTGGCATGTAGCATTTACGCATGTGCCAATTTAACACAGATCTAAATAAAATATTCGATTGGAATTTCATCGTGATCGATTAAAAACGAACATATTTAAAGTTTTAACTTTAACAACGTTATATGAAAATTTATGAATTTTTCGTAATATTTAAAAATCAGTAACAAAAATTAAGAAAACTTGTTAAAACTTGTAAATTTAACAGAATCTTTTTTAAATGTCTTCATAGTCGGTGTGAAAAAGGGTATGTGTCACGCGGTAGCAAAACTATCTTCATCTCGGGCGTAAACACTTGTATCCCTCACTACGCTCAGGATCCTACGTTAGAATCCCTCGCTACGTTCAGGATTCAATACACCGCCCTCGCCGTAAAAATACTATTTTGCTCCCTTGTGACACAAATAACTATTGCTCCCTCAATACAACACAATACTATACAATCATTCTTTGGTAAAAAAATCATGTAATGTCAAAGAAATAATAATAATGATGTAAGTAGTATAATGACAAATTTTACATTAATTGTAACACTAATCATCTCAACAGAAAAAAAACGGAGAGCTTGTACCCTCATAAAGTCACGGTTAACTTTAAAAAATAATAATATAAAAAAGGCCATATCATTTGATTGCGATAACGTTAAGAAGTAATTGTACGAATTTTTCACAGCTCCACGGACTGCAGCGGCGCTAAGTACCACGAAAATCGAAACTCTAAGTTCGTATAGGTACTTACATGCATCCGGGTCACTCGAGTAATATGAGCGCGATAGAGATGGAGACACCCGAACTTCGAGTTTCCAAGTTCTTGGTTATAGCTCAGACCTGAAGCGGCCTTTAGACCTGGCTAAATGCAGTACACTAACTGGGGGAAGGGGAGATAAACCATCTCGCTCTAATCAGTGAGTGTGAGAGCAGTTAGTGCACTGCTTAATGTCTAAAGGTCGCTTGAGTTATTAATACCCATTTATATATTAATTTCAACTTGATAACTCTACTAAAAGAGTATTGTTAGACAGACAGATAACATTTTTTTATTTATTAATTTATTAAGCCTTATAGTAGGTATAAGGGTTCCTTTTTAGGCACGGAACCTTTAACATGGGTATTTTTTGTATAGTTAATAGAGAACGAAAAATATTTTTGGCTATCTTCGTCCCAAGACCATTGATTAGGATGAACATTTTTCAATTATTTTGTTTTTATTACGTCGGTTGGCAATCAGTTATTATATTGCTGGTCATATTCTATCTTATGACTCACTAGCTTCCGCCCGCGACTTCGTCTGCGTGGGCCCGGGATAAAAACTATTCTATATTTTAATCCAGGCTATAAACTATCTTCGTGCAAAATTTCATCCAAATCGGTTAAGCCGTTTAGGCGTGATTGAGTAACAAACATCCAAACATCTAAATATCCAAACATCCAAACTATCGCATTTATAATATTAGTAGGATAAGATAGGTGGCCATAGGAACTTAGTAAGATAACGAAATATGTATGATTACATTTGATGAAACGACTGCCAAAAAGTGCTCACCGACGACGGGGCGCAGGCGCAGGCGCGGGCGCGGGCGCGACCTCGCGTCGGCGCGTGAGAGTAGAGGAGGCGGCCGCGGCCGCGAATCGCTCGCTTGCTCACCAACATAACCCGCTCAACACACATTCACAATGCTAGCAAATTGGTTGCAAATTACTTACTGACGAAAAATGGTATATTAACTTGACGAGTAAAACGGGTATAAAATATGTATCGATAACATCCTCTCATAAATAAGTACCAAAACCTTAATCCGCTAACCTAAGAGTAATGGGACATATTTATGATTAAGTTGTATGCACCCATATTTTTACACTTGACTGTACAATACACTAACACTATGCGTAATTTTCAATTTTATTATCCACCCGTAATACGTAAGATATCTTTCTATGTGGGTATATTATCGATAACTAGAGTATGAGCATTTGTTATTCCTTGCCAAAAACTGAAACAGAAAGCTATTCTTTCTTCAAATTGTAGTCTCGCGTTAACAAACCGGTTTAGCAATGTTACACGCGGTTATATTCGTGAGCGCGTTGCGCTTGTGGCCAACGGAAATTTCCACAGCGGTCGGGTCGTCGCGGGCGGCGCGCCCGCGCCCTCCTCCCCGCGACCCGTCTCGCCCCTCCGTGGTACTGAATACCATTCTTATGGTGTTCTCAGTCTCCCCAATACTCGCCAGATTTATTTTTTGAATGGACTGCGACCCTAGCTTTACAGTAGGGGCTACTGTGCCCGCCCGCCCGTTATGTGAGTCTATGAGGAGAGCTAGTATTTTAGTCATCTATCACTCTTCTCAAACAATGAAGTACCTAACGTGGAAATCAATACCTAAGTAAAATAATCCATATATATAAATATTTATGGTGATTTCAGATTAACCTGCTGGTAAGACACGCAAAAATCATATCTCGAAAATCCACACACGTCTATTGAACTAAATGTGACTATTGTATTCGGTGCTACCTGAGACCCCAATAACATTCCCGCTAATATAACAATAACGACGGATTTGGTTTCCAAGAATTGTATGTACTTGCACCGTAGGTACGTATTGGTGATTTGTAGAAACAATAAAAGACAACAAGAAGACTCGAGAAGCTTATCACTTGAGCAGTAGAGCCGGTGGTTTTTTTGATAGGCGTATCTAAATATTAGAGTCTGTCCGTTTTAATTATTTCGAAAGTTATTTGTTCTTTGAATTAAAGTCGATGCCTTATTCGATTTCAATATTGATATACCTAGGTAAAACCAACCTTTCGTTGGTACAGTCGACTACAAAGAGATAGATACGGCCAAAGTTACAAAAAATTGTATACACGACCTTAAAGTTAAGGCAGTAAAGTCGTGTACACATATTTTGTAGTCGACTATACTATAGAGACGGATTGTGGTCATAGGAACTCGCGATAAACCCGCCTTGCAAGTGCGGTGTTAGCTTTTAATGGAACCGTCTCGATAAGACGTCGACGACTCTGCAAGTAGGCATAATCTGCAATATGAGCCTGTCTCGAAAAATTAATTCACTTATAACCACCATCCAATAACGGTCTACAACACGACAGACAGCGGAGTCACATAATCAGTTTCGGATTCGCTCTTAGCTGTTAGTGAACTGCCTAGCGATTCGTAGTAACAACCAAGCGTAGGTAGAGGTGTATTTTCTTAGGCGTGACAGAGTGTGGTGAGGCCCAAAAGCACGTTCCAAAAACCAGCCCTGAAGTTTTATTGACTGTAAAAAAAACACATTTTTGGTAAAAGCTTGTACTGCTGACTGTTCTTTTTTGCACAGTCGCCAACAACTCATTGATATGATGATAGTTAAGGAGTTGTTATTGCCACCTTCTCCATCATTTGAGCTATAACCACGAAATTCGGGTATCACCATCTCTATGACAGGGATGCAAGTATAGGTACGAACTTTGAGTATCGATTTTCGTGGTAGCGCCGCAGATCAGCTCGATGGTACCCGAATAATGCATCGCCACCGAACTCACAATAAGCACCTACCTACTTATGCCAAATTGTAATTTCAGCAGCTTTGCAGCTACTGGAACTTCAGCAAGAATTAATTTTGATGGACAACTTACATGCATATGTACAAACGAACCGCGCATGTAAAACAAAAGGTTCTAAATAATATCTTTTTGCAAATAAAGTAGAATTATGTATAAAAGACATCAACGCACTTTTAAATCGTGTGAAATTATGCACTAGTCTTGATTGACGAGTACATAGATCATAATTAGAATCTTGTCGGTCAGTGCGGTGTAAGGATTATCCAAAATTCCTATCGTGCATGTACGGGTGTGTTTGTCACGGAACTCATAATCGGGGGTTCGAACCCAGAACCTTCAGCATCGTAGGCAATGTACCAACGTACCCGCTAGGGCTAACCGGTCTTCAAAACTTTTCAATTTCCTTACTCTAGACCTGCTTAGCATAGCTCCTATTAGATACCCTAGCATCGTCACGGTACTAAAGACGTAGACATGTATGGTATCAGACGTATTCGTTTATAAATTTACAACAAGGTTAAAGAAATTCTTTTCGCATTTGGTAATCTGGATAACTAAGCTGTAAAACGCTCCTGTTGCTACGTTATAATCGGTGTAGTTTAAAAAATGTCAATAATTCATATATCAATATACTTACTTTAAATGAGTCTTATAACATAAGTTAGAATCGATTCAGTATATATATATATTTTATTCCTTTGTAGTCTGGAACTGAATTAAATAAAACCCATTCATTGATGACATTGATGAGAGGACACTTGTGCCCAGCAGTGGGGCTAACACATACACAGGCTGATGGTGATGATTAGGTACTGAAACGTCACAAATGTTGTGTGTATGTACCAGTCGCTAACGTTAAGAGCGGTTGCAGCGCAGCGCAGCCCCCCTATTCTGTGACTTGTTTTAGCTCACCTCAACGCTCACCCACAAATATATCTTGACACGGCGATGCGTAGTAACTAAGCGTAGATAGAGGTCTAGTTTCGTGACGGATGACCGGCGGGGTGAGCCTCATTAGCGCGTAACGAATAACAGCCCAGGGCGTCGTGGGTGGGGCGCTCAGACTTGCGTTCCCCGGCTTTCACATGACCATTGATACGACGTACTTGAAATACTAATGAAAGCCGTTACAAGTATCTAGAGGTATACTTAAGAACGTGCGTATTGTTGTATCAATAATAATATTATTGATAATATTTACTGTTCACTACCGAAAGTAGTCAAACGTAAGTGAACAATAAACAATGCAATTCAATAAAAAAAAAATTACGCAGAAATAAACCTAGATATACTGATTTTGATTCATAGATGCATTATGTTTAATTTAATATTAAAGTGATCTATGGCTTTTTAAGGCAACTTAAAAATGTACATTGCAATTTTACATTATTAAATGCACTAAATTATGCTTCTTAAATTGCATTATCTAAAATAGCTTCTGTCTCGGCGTAATTTGACGAAAGGAGAAGATTAGTAATGAGTATTTTTGCCTCATTAGTAGTGCAACCCTTAAGGTTATAGTGTTTTAGTATTGCATTATAAGTGAAGATATCCTAATGTAATCTCCGAATCGCTTACCTAATGTGGAAAGTACTCTAGGAACTGGTAGGGCAAATACGCGTTTTTTAAGTAGATTACTGTAGCATTATAAAGTTTTGGATGATTTATGAGTAACTAAAGAAATTTTGAGTAAGAACAATTGACGGACGGAAAGAACATGTGCTTGGGCATAGAGAGCTGTAGTTGGATGACGGTCTTATAGATAGATAGAGGTCTTTGCTGCACTGTAGAGCTGGGCGTTTTTCCCGTAAGCGTTTTCAAAAACAGTTTCTCGTACAGTAACGGAAAAACGGTTTGTGGCTAGAACCACAAACTGATTTTATAAAAACGATGACAAGTAGCTACGAGTAGAAGGCGACAGTCGCTCGAAACGGTTGCAATGCAAAACGTGATAGCGCAACTCGAACAGTTTCGTTTCTCTTCGTTTGGCGACCGGCGACCGGCGCCGGCGGCAACGCACGGAGAAACTAGTTATTTTTGAAACTGTTTTTCAAAAAAGTTTTGTGATAAAAAAACGGTTACGTTTCGTCGAAGTCGAAACGACCCAGCTCTACTGCACTGCCCCACACTGTAATGCAGTAGCTGATTAGTGATTCATGATTGGCACAGCGCGACGCGGACGTTGACCATGATTAACAAGGATTTCTCTGCAGAGTGACGAAGTTTTTTGAATATCGATATTGATTTTCTGATTCTAGCTGAATGTTTATGAATATGGAATTTGAAATTAAGTTTTTCATATATATATGTACTTGATGAATTAGTGCGTTGAATTATAATTTACTTTAAAAATAAAGTTTTAACCGACTTCAATTTAGTACTCCGCCAAGCCACGAGAATATTTCAACATTTCTTTTCCAATTTACCACATGAACTGATTTCCGAGAGATTTGCTTGTGTTGATTATTAGAGAAAAAAACCGAATGGCTGTATGTGGGCCGATAATATTTGAGGACTTCCGTCTATTGTACAAGGATCTCCTTTGGCACTTCATTAGTTGCTATTTCAATGGAATCTTATGAGAATCTGTAATATACTTTTGTACTTTTAAGTAAGTAATTGAGGAATTCCATAAGTCATCTGTGGGCTTCATCATCAATTCCACTCCACCAAATTTATGATTTCCGGGTGCAAATACACAAGTTATAATAGAAAACACTAAAATCACTACACGCGTGCCTAATATAATTGAGGAGTTCCCTCAATTCCTCATGGATCTTATCAACCAACTGAATTTTTGAAAAAAATGGGACCCACCTGGAAGCCTGGATATACCTACAAACATAAAAAAACAACCGAATTGAGAACTTCCTCCTTTTTTGAAGTCGGTTAAAAATAGATCAGTTATATAACCTGGAACTGGGTAGCCGACTCTGGTTGCAAAAAACCCAGAACAAGGTTATAGTCGTAGAAGCTTAATTCAGGTCAAATATTAACAGTCTGGTTTAAAAAAATCCGTACTGACTATACTGACATGGGTTTACCATCGATTAAACCACGCACGCACCGTATATAAGTTACTGATAAGATAAGAAAAGCCGCGTCCTTGGCGCTGGTTTGCTGGTTTATGCCCGGCCGTAGTTATGATTTGTTATTTTATGCACCTCTCACTTAATGCACATTATTTAATATTTGTTGTCTAATCTACGTGTCAATTCTAGTCTATGGTAAATCTGATCTTTACTCATTACCCTGCAATGATGTCATCCCTGAAGTAGGTACCTACTTATTAGGATTGTAGTGTAGCACTTTTTAATGACGCGGTTACTTTGTAAATTAAATATGAAGAATCTTTTAACCAATTGATTGCTCTATTCTGTATCTCCGATACGGACGGTTACGTACACATCTCCAAGTCTGTACGGAACCCTCGGTGCATGAGTCCGATTCACACTTGACCTGTTTATTATTTTATTTAGTTTTAGTCTAGTTGTTTTAAGAAAATCCTGGATAATGGATTCCATCCGCTTTTTCATAAACACTCGGGTCAAGTATTTTTTATTGTAAATAGTCATTTTATTACGCGACGAACCTCGTAATTCGCGTTGCCCCTAATATTTAAAACAACGATCTCCTATAATTCCACTATCCTCCAGCCATATTTTTTTTCAACATGTGTTTTATAACATTACGGTTATTAACCCCCGACGCAAAGAGAGGGGTGTATATATGTGTGTCTGTCTGTGTATCTGTGTATCTATCTGTGGTATCGTAGCTCCCAAACGGACGGACCGATTTGAATTTGATTTTTTTTATTCGAAAGCTGATGTCATCCCAAATGTTCTTAGCCATGTTTCATGAAAATCTGTTCAGCCGTTTTTGAGATATTGGACTTTGAAATGAAAATTTCGGGGGTTTTTCAACTTTTCTAAGTTGTTTTTTATATCCCCATTAAGTCACGTTGGCACCTTGCAGCAAGATGTTTGCATGAACACGGTGCATTCTTAAATTAACCGAGTTGTACAGAATGTAAGTACAGCTTTTTTTTTAATTCTCGGCAAATGGATTTTTACTCAACTAAACAAATTAAATCCATTTTGTTAGTTAATTGACTATTGCTCTTTGGATATGATATAGAAACCTTTAATTTAGTAAAACTATTCACTTTTGATAACATTTTACATGTATTAATAAGGATAACATTTTAAAACGAAAAATTATTTTATTTTGTATTGGCTGTTTAGAGATTTCATCTAAGTCTGGCAAACTTCACGAAAAAAAACTGTTGCGCGCGCGCGTTATAGGTTATTTCACAAATATTTGTAAACATTGTTAATGCGTGTTTGGTTATTATCAAAAACGTTGACTCGTGGTGACTAGAAAAGTGGAGAATGGACGCCACGGGAAATTTTTGGCGATATACAATATGTGAGTAAAAACCTGTTGCCATCATTAAGTAAAGAAAATAACTTGGCAGGCCTATAAAACGTTCATTTTATGAAACGGATTTTTTCCTCGCAAAATGTGTTGTAAAAATTCGTATGAAACGGCTTTCTTATCACGCTCACCTGCAGCTCGCGTGAACAATTCTGCCTCTGATGTGATTATCAACTACTTATTGTATCACAATGTACTATCTCACTTGTAAGTAACACAATGTCTTGATGAGTTGATGATAAATACATCGTTGAAATTTGTAAGTTTTTATTATTTTTCTAGTCTTATTTCAACCACTTGACATCTAGAATTTGGCATAGTATTTATGTAAGTCAAAACTCGAGAACGTATTATTATTCTTGATGGTACTTACCTACCATCAATATGTTCTAGATTATGATGGACATGGAAAGTAGCCATATTATTGAGCCACTTTTAAACAAAACATGCACATGACAAATATCGTGTAGGAGTCGTTAGAAAGAATGGTCTTGATGAGTTGATGGCAATGCAAAACTAATACAGTCGGCAATAAAACCTGTGTCAAAAATGGATCATTAGACTAAAACGTATTCCTTTTAAGCTGCCTATTTTATTGAAGGTATCGTTACTGTGAGTGAGGCATACAGTAGGTCGACTTACGTGTTTTGTGATAGTTAGAATGCTATAATTTCTAAACTGCCGCAGGCTACCGCACCCAACTGCCAAGCCCACAGTGATTGGCGAAAAACAATTATAACTTGTTTTTATTAACCACTGAACTGCCATGGCTGGCTGAATCGTTCACTGATACGTAACTATACATCGTATCGTGGATCGTAGGTAACCGATAGATTTTAACCTCTTATTACGGGCATTACGAGGGAATGCTAGTAATACGAGTATCAAGATCCCATTTAGAAGAAAAAAAAATTGTAAGTATCATGCGGTTCCAGTGTAACGCGGGACGCTATTACATACCTAGATTTGTACCATGAAAATGCCCGAAAACTAACTATGGCCCAGATAGATACACAAAAACTTGCCCGCGTTAAAGTCTGTTGATGTTACCTACACACCCATGTCTGCTATAGAGACATACAGATTTATTTTCCCATTAACAGTTTATAAGCTAGCTAGTAAAAAAGATTAAGACGAAGCCTTTTCGACAAATTCGTGTACCTACTTATGATATTTTCTTCGCCAATTAGACATCAATTTATGAGGGTAGATAATATTTGTCGGATATCTCGGGCATACGGTGTAGGCATATGTACATAATTACTCATCAAGTTTACACAAGGCTACACGAGGCAGTGATGCACCAAATATTGAACTAATTCTTTACATTAAAAGTCATGAATGTTATCATATAGGTAGGCTGCCCGAGATTTTCATCAAGTTTCTTTTCGAGAAAAGATTCCAAGATGATTTAATTTGAACACTTAAATGAGAATCTATTCTTGGTTAGTCCAAGTTGTCGCCTAAGAAGCGTGTATAATCAATCCTGAGTGAAGTGAAAGGTTCTGCAATAAAGTTGAATCTTGATTGTTATGTTATGAGGGATTGTTTACACCCAAGACGGAAATAATTTAGCTACCGAGTGACACGTGGAAACAATGGATTTCACACCACCTAAGAGGAAAGTTGAAAACCCTCATTCAGAATCGGAAATTATCTATTGTCAGATTGTGTATATCTATTATATATAAACGTAAAAGTCCAGACTGACTGATTGACTGAATAAGTCACTTCCTTAAATCAGCGCCCAGCCCAAACCGTTGAACCTTGAAAACTGTTTTTTTTCACAAAAGATAGTTTATATTAACGCAAATACCCAATAAAAAGGGATTTTTGAAAATTCCACCCTCAAGGGGGTAAAAAGCGGGTTGAAAGTTGGTATGGGGATGGAGCATCCTTATTACAATATAAGAAAAGCTATTTAAGGGTTTTGGAAAACCCCACCAATAAGCGAGTTAAATAGGGGTGCAAAGTTTGTATGGGGGAAATTACCTCTTCACGCGTAAACCGCCGAACCGATTTGGATGCAATTTGGTATAGAGATAGTTTGAGTCCCGGAGAAGGACACAGGATAGCTTTTTCATCTCTCATATTCTGAAAGTAGGTCATTGTTTATCCAAACAGGGGTGGGGGGGGGAATATTCAATTATAAGGTCAAGTGGGGATATGAAAGGACTTGAGTTGTACTTTTTGAAACAGTTTTTTTTACATTGGTAAAATTTCGATCTATGAAGGAAAATGTAATAAAAATACCACCCCCCCCCCCCTCCCTTACCTCAGAAGTTATCCACGCGAAAAATTAGAAATAATTATTTGTGATTAAGATAAACATAAATATTACTAGAAAAGTATATTTTTTTCTATATCTAGCGTATTTTTTGTTTTATTTTCAAAAATCATTTCCTAGTTAAGTTTGCAATTTAATCAACTTTATAAGTATTTTTTTCTTTTGAAATTCCTATAAGACTATTAATACTCTCTTTCAAATAAAATAATAATAATCGAGATTTTTCTAGAATTAATGGGCTTGGAACGGGTATCTTTCAATAGCAAGAAAAAAAAAACATGATGCAATTGCCTTGGTAGTTCGATGGTCTTGGTGTAAAAGTTATTCGTTGTTTGAAATTGAATTCTATTGTGTTGGGTTAAAATAAGTAATGTACTTAACAGGCGAAATTTACTTCGGTCTATTTGTCGTCGTATTCGTTGGGCTTTGTTCAGTAATGGGAAAAATTGAAGCGGATCGGCTAGGAAAAAAACTAAATAAAATATACTGATTGATACATAGAGGTATTAGAATTCGTTGTTTTCTCTACTATTTCATACGAGGGAATGTTTTATTTTTACGGGTTCATAAAAGCTTAAAGAGAAAATTTAATATGGATTTCTTACGTAATTGATAGTTTTTCTTACGTATTTGAAAATAACTACATCGAAGATGACTGCGTGGATAAATTTCATGCAATTCTTGCTCATCACACTAGGCTACTCTCTACCAAATAACATAACATAATTTAACATAATTTATTGATAAAACATAAAGTACATCAGTTTTACTATAGACTAGGAGCTTACTATTAGAGATAAATAACACATGTGCCTGAGCTAGGATACCCTGTGTTTCAGGCAAAAAAGAACTAACAATTGAAAATCAAGTTATTCTTAATATAATACAATATCATTCTTATTGGCTAGTATAGAATAGTTAGGAACATAACCTAGGCGCTAACTATGAAGATATAATAAAATAAAATTTTATTTTAAAACGAAAAATAATTTCTCTAATATTTATAAATATATAATAAAAATACAATATATGAGTTACTTATACCTGATTTGCGAACGCAAGTCCGTCCGATTCGACCCAATCAAGACCATTTACAATTGTTATTTCGTGAAAAACAATGATACCGATGTCGAACATACCTCTGTTGGTCATTGGATGTGCACACATCACATTAATGGGCAGGTGAGAATTTACGATAGTTTGTATAATGACTTGAGTAACCTTCAACGTCGTTGCATTGCCCCTCTTTTCCGCCGGTACAAAAACAAAAAAATAGTTACGATTGTGGCGTATTTGCAATGGCGTTCGCAACTTCTATAGCACTTGGTGATGATCCATGCGGCCAATTATACTGCGTACAAACTATGCGCCAGCATCTATTTAATATGCTTCAAAGCGAAATGTTGTCATTGTTTCCGCACGTGACTATTTCTATTACAGATGAAGTCAACGCTGAAATTTTACTTGAAGAAACAATATAAGGGAAGTAAAGTAGAAAGGCGACGTAAGGCAGAGCGGGAGAAAAAGAGACGCCAGAAAATTAACTGTTCTTTGCGTTCGAATGAACCGATAGTCTCTCTCTCTTTACTTAACCTTGAGTTAATTGATAGTTTGTACGGAACCCTCGGTGCGCGAGTCAGACTCGCACTTGACCGGTTTTTTTGTTATAAACCGCTTCAAAAATGCGTCCAGTAAATGGTTCACACACAAACATTATTAAAATCTGTCAACAGTCCCGCCCAAATGGTCCACAACTTTTAAAATGGGTTCAAGAGGATCTGGCTAATTTAGGAAATATATAATATTTTGGCTTTCATTTCATTTCCTCGTATTCGAAAAATATCTCGTCAGCAGTGGGTGGCTTTCAACCCTCGGTTAATAATCGAATCATCCCCTAAGGGGGTGAAAAGGGAGGGTGAAAGTTTGTATGGCGCTACGATATTAACGAATTCTACGCGGACGGAGTCGCGGCAGAAAAGCTATAGTTAGTACATAATTACAATACGATACATTACACATTTGAGGATTATACATTAGACGGCAGATATGGCTGTTGTCTGAATAGCAAGATCACGGAAGAAAACTGTACTGTATCTGTTTACGGTTTATTAATTTATTATAATTAACACGCTGTATTATATAGTAGCATTTGCCCAAGACATCGGCCGCGCTACCCCCGGTAGCCGGTATCAAATGTCATCTCTTTGGGCGATGATTTTCGAGATAAAGGTTTCAGTTCAATACACTAGTTCTATACTAAATTTCAACAAAATTCTAATGATAACAGCCGTTTTTGCCTCATTAAGTAACAAACATCCAAACGTTTACATTTAAGCCTAATAAATACCTATGAATTAGGATAGAACTAGGTACCTAAGCAATGTAATGATTAAATATAATTTACTTTAAAAACAAAGTTTTAACCGACTTCAATTTAGTGCTCCACCAAGCCACGAGAACAATTTCTACATTTCTTTTCCAATTTACCACATGAACTGATTTCCGAGAGCAAATGCGTTGATTATTAGAGAAAAAAACCCAATCGCTGTATGTGACCCGATAATATTTGAGGACTTCCGTCGATTCCACAAGGATCACCCTTGGCACTTCATTAGTTGCTATTTCAACGGAATCTTATCAGAATCAGTGATATACTTTTGTACTTTTTAACCGACTTCAAAAAAAAGGAGGAGGTTCTCAATTCGGTTGTATTTTTTTTTTTTTTTCAATGTTTGTTACCTCAGAACTCCGTCATTGATGAGCCGATTCATAAATTTTTTTTTTGTTTGTAAGTATATGCTTCCAGGTGGGTCCCTTTTTTTTGAAAATTCAATTGGATGATGGGATCCATGAGGAATTGAGGGAACTCCTCAATTATATTAGGCACGCGTGTAGTTTTAAGTACATAATTGAGGAATTCCAAAGTCATCTGTGGTCTTCATCATCAATTCCACTCCACCAATTTATGATTTCCGGATGTGAATACACGAGTTATAATAGAAAATACCAAAATCACTACACGCGTGCCTAATATAATTAAGGAGTTCCCTCAATTCCTCATACATCCCATCATCCAATAGAATTTTCAAAAAAATGGGACCCACCTGGAAGCATATACTTAAAAACAAAAAATATATTTACGAATCGGCTCATCAATGACGGAGTTATGAGGTAACAAACATTGAAAAAAAAAATACAACCGAATTAAGAACCTCCTCCTTTTTTTTGAAGTCGGTTAAAAACAGATCTTTTCTATTCAGAACACGTACTTCCCTGATAAATCTGATAAAATTGAATGATTATAAAATTTATCGATGAAAGGAAATATGTTTGACGACGATGAGTAGATAGATGACTCAATTCATATGAACTTTATTGTCTAGATTGCAAGTAATTGATAACATAGGTAAGAACATTCTGCCGGCCATGCGACTGTATCCATTGCAGAATCAATTTGCGGGTTCCAAGTTCAATTTATATTTAAATGAGTGACTGACGATCGAGGACATATTATTACCTACCTACGTAATTGGTACCTACTCTATGTATTTATACGTTGCTGTTTGAAATGTTGTGGTATGAAAATCACGAGGGTATTGCACTTACCTTTTACCTACTTGTGTCTACTAGCTATCGAACATTATCTAGTTTTGGTGTATCAATTTAGGTCATACGGTCCCACAGCGGGACCCAGGGCTCCATTTGTTTATAGAGTACTGGATCAGACTGTATATTTGTTAAGCTCTGGGAAAAGGAACCTTAGTGCGCCTAGCTCTTAAGTCCCTTTTCCTTTTACTGTATGATGCTAGAGCGAGTGTGTACGATTCCACTTTAAACTCAAAGCGCAATAACGCTTTGAGTTTAAATTGGAATCGTATTGGTTCATGCTTTCTCACTTTTATTAGAGCATAGGTAAGCTACCCACATAAACATTCATCCCCATTATCTCCCTGAATCATTTTACAGGTTCTGTTTTACACAATGCTTGAAGCAGGCAATGCTCTTGTTTTAGTAACGCACATACCCAAAGATACGAACTTAAAGCCTCTAGTCTCTCACATCGAAACTTCCGGGTCTTCCTAATAATATTAATATTCTCGCGTTTGTTAAGCGAAGCCTGAAAATTACGTCACGAGTCTGTCACTACGGACACATAATTACACGCACATTAAGAAAACAATGGAGAACAAAATGTGTATCAAATATTAATTAATAATGCTGTTACAGCACTCCGTGCACCGGTTCAAAGCGGTTGATAAGCCGCATATGTGTCAACACGCGCGACGTTCGATTTATAAACACCGCGTTGTAGTGAGACCGCTCGGAGCTTGGCGGCTGAAATTACTTTCATTTTTAACCGACTTCAAAAAAAGGAGGAGGTTCTCAATTCGGTTGTATTTTTTTTTCAATGTTTGTTACCTCAGAACTCCGTCATTGATGAGCCGATTTGTATTTTTTTTTTGTTTGTTTGTTTGGTAAGTATATGCTCCCAGGTGGGTCCCATTTTTTTCAAAAAATCATTTAGATGATGGGATCCGTGAGGAATCCATGAGGAACTCCTCAATTATATTAGGCACGCGTGTAGTGATTTTGGTATTTTCTATTATAACTCGTGTATTTACACCCGGAAATCATAAATTTGGTGGAGTAGAATTGAAGACTTATGGAATTCCTCAATTATGTACTTAAAAGTACAAAAGTATACCATAGATTCCGATAAGATTCCATTGAAATAGCAACTATGAGAAGTGCCAAAGGTCCTTCGACGGAAGTCCTTAAATATTATCAGCCCACATACAGCGATTCAGTTTTTATCTCTAATAATCAACGCATTTGCTCTCGGAAATCAGTTCATGTGGTAAATTGGAAAATAAATATGGAAATGTTTTGATGGCTTGGCGGAGTACTAAATTGAAGTCGGTTAAAACTTTGTTTTTAAAGTAAATTATTGCTGATTCGGAGCACGTGAGATTGTAATGTGGCGTGATAGAGGTGTAGTGTACTTTCGAATATGGGCCATTTCTTAAATACCTTACCTACTGCTCGACCACAGTGCCAAGAGTATAGTTTATGAGAGGATATGTGGCACGAGGACGGCACTCTTTCCTTCTCTATTTTGCGCCAGTCGTCGCCAAAGATATGTATACACTTTTCACCTTATTACAAAGGCCAAATTAATATCCTCCTCATGAATAACTTCTTACAAAACTCGACCTAGTAACAAACTAAAGCAAAGTACAAAAGTGCGGGTGCTAGGCGACAATATGTTATGTATTATCGTCCCTGAAAGTCTTTGTACTAAATAGTATACAAAGAAGTATCTACATAGGGCGGCACATAGTGCACCCAGAAGAGGTACAACATATCACCGCCCAAAGAATCTGGAACTTCCTAGAGGCAACGGGTCTTAACGGTGAAATATAAACAAAGGGCTGCCACAATAGATCACATGCTGGTCGAAGCGGCATATAAAGGCCCACAATATCACAATAATAAATAGTATACCCAGCAGTACCCACCTATTTATAGGTAAGTAAGTAATATGCTAACTTCGTTGATTTAATTTTAGCGTCACAGCAATATCGCGTACTAGAATATGAAGTAGTGAATACATCTAGAGTATTCTAGTCATCTTAAGCCTGCTCTATACAGTGGGCCATCACGACCCATCGTACAGGACGCAACTATGCGTTAGACGGAGAAAGACATCGCCGCGCCATAAGCCATCTGACACCACTACCCTCTCTACACGCTGGCCCATCCTAGCGGGCCATTAGGATGGGCTATCATGTAGAGGAGCCTTATGTGTATTGTGTTTTCCCAGGCTTAGAAAAACACTACTTCCTTAAATATAAAATTTCGTATATCGATTAGCAGTTGATCGCGATGCCCGTTTTCTTTTACGAGTCTAATTTGTGATATAATATTGTCTTAAAGTTCCTAGTTCCTACTTTACAGAACTTATCACCAAAATTCTACGTGCCAATAAAAAAAACACCTAAGTACTTATAGAAGAAAATGGCTCATATATAAATAAGACGGGATATATTTCCCCCTAAAACAGTTCTAGCATGTGTTAGAACTCTTGGTAACCCACTACCTATTGAAACATGCAGAGAATCGGGCCAAGTTTGTGAAATAGCTTAATAAGGTTTGAATCTACCACGAAAACATTTCGGACTTGTGGGTGTGGAGACGTATTGCGCTACGCAGGAATGTTGTAATATTCCTATTAGTCATCAGTTCTAATTGATACCTTAATTTGTAGCATCTGATCATCACGTTCACTATAACCTGAACACTCGAAGCCATAAATAGATAATGCTATGTTTCGTCATCTTCCGGATGCTTACTACCCAGTTGTAGCAAATAGACTATAGATACTCAGAGGTACCTCAATCAAAGAAAGATGAAGTGACACAAGTTGTATTTTTCTGATGATTCTAGCTATCTCACGCAGTTACGTCACGATTTCGCGATACATCTTAATACGTCATCAATACTACCTAGTCTTGAATTATTTATTCGCGCTCTTGAATATAAGTAAGAAATGATAAACCACTTCACAAAGGAGAGATCTAATCACTCATATGACTCTCACGAGTCATAGAGAGACATCATAACTTTCCAAGTGACATCCACTCAATATCTATTAGATTGGGATGAAACGGAATCACAATCACAAAGAGCGAAACAGAGGGGCCTTTTTTGCCACTGAGCATTGGCCGCAGTGCTTGAAGCGTGAAACTTTCAAGTAGGTGATGTTTTTTCTACCTAAGGACTTACTTGTAATTAAGCACATTTCCGGTGAAGAAAAATTTGAAAAAAATCTCAATCACCAACTCTCCCTGTGTGATACGGGAACTAGGTAGGTAGCCCATTCATTCAGAGGGAGCCGGTACATAATGTAACGGCCCAGTCAGGTTAATATAGGTACCTCTAAAAGTTGAAGTATATATATGGTCATTGGTGATTAATGATTATTGTAAATCGGTGCCTAATGATGTGCTGCAGAGACTTTGCTATGACCACATCGCCTAATGCACCCACCAGCATCCCTCCCGGCTGGTCCCGAGGTTAATAGACCTGGTTCAGAAAGATTCCAAAAAACATATCTTAGGAAAGTTTTGTATGGAACCGGAACAGACTAACAGTACATAAGAGACTCCAGTAGCAAGTGTAGCAACTGCTATTTTGGAGGTATGGCAACTTCAGTTAATTGGTCAACGACAACGTCGCTGACTGAAACCGGGCTGTGTAGAGTGATCGCGGTTTGAGTGAATGCAAGCGCCGGCAGCGGCGCCCCGCACCCCCCTACCCTACGCCCCCCTCCGGCGGCGCGGGAGCATGCGGCCAGCACGTGCCGGCTGCGTGCTTCGCGCTCCTGGCCCCGAAACACGTTCCGACCAGTGCGGAAGACACATTCTCAACTAGTCGCTATATCTATCTATCTAGCGGTCTACCCACTCTAACAAGGCGTGCTATCAAATATTTTCATATTGCCAATAAAGTCCGAAAACTGAGTGCCAAAAAATGTAAGACAATATGAAATGCGGCTCCCATGTTTAGTTAGGTGAGCATTTCCTTTGTTTGGAAAATAGGAATGAAAATGAAAGAAGACAAATTTAGATTCTTACTTACCTTCTATTTTAAAACTTATCAGTTAACACACCTGATTATGCCGGGGTGATTATGTTAATTAATACTAACCTTCACCTGTACTTACTTCTTAGCCAGTAAGTAACATGCACTTTAATTCCTATAATGACTGCATATTAGTACCTACATAGGTAATACCTACCTAGTTACAATGATGAGTTTAAATTGTTACATTGTTTGGATTACTTATTCAATATTTCGTAATATAAATTGGCTAAGTATTTTTTTCACGAGAAAGAAAAAAATTATACAATTTAAGGCATTTGCCTGCCGCGACTTCGTTCGCGTGAATTCCCGTATAAATGTCCAGTCCCTGGGCGACCGAGCTCTGCTTGGGTGAAAATAGAGAAAATACGGAGAAAGCGAATTTTCCCAGACATGAGACCCAGCTAGATCGATTTCTCGCCCCCGAAAACCCGTATATTCCGTATTCATTTCTTCGAAATCGTTAGAGCCGTTTCCGAGAACGTGATTGCAAATATTATATAGGTATAGGTACCTACTATACAAATATTGCTCGTTTAATAGTAGGTATAGAATAGGATAGGATAACCAATTTCATCCCTTTGGACAACGATTTTCGGGATTAAAGTATAGGTACTATGTTTTAAATAACAATTAAATTAATCATTTCTATACCAAATCCATACTCATATTATAAATGTGAAAGTGTGTCTGTCTATCTTTCTGTCTGTCTGTCTGTTACCTCTTCACGCCTAAACCGCTGAAATGATTTAGATGACCTCTGTTATAGACATAGTTTGAGTCCCGGCGAAGGAAATAGATTTATTCCGGAAATCATCCCCAAAGGACAGCTCCTATGTATGGAGCATGGAGCTACGATATGAACGAAGCTAGTTTCATACAATTCCGTTTAATCATCTTTGCATTACTGGGTACACCTACCTAACAAACATCCAAACATTCACATTTATAGTATAAGATACCTAGTAGGAAGTGGGCAGGTGTGTACCTACTATTTTATTTAACCATATAGCATACGTGATCTGATATGTCCTGGGTAATTGAGGCTGAGGCGATTCTCTAGGTTTTGTAAAATCTCACTAAATATAGAAATGTTTTAAATGTTTTTGCATATTTAGCTATCATCGTTAAGAGTCCGCAGTAAGCTCGGCCGAATTTCACCTTCCCATACAAACGTAGTTACGCTTTCATTTTAAAATTACGTGTTTGATTGTGACGAAACTTTGCATATACATTGACTTGAAGTATATCTATGTCTGTAATTAGTTTATATGGTTTCAGATTATAAAACAAACGAAATACAGCAAAAACAAGTTTTGTATGAAAAACTTAAATTCGCTGTAATTTTTTACTATGGTATCTGAAGCTACATAAACTAATTACAGACATAGATATACCTCATGACATTGTAGGTAGCAGTTTCGTTACAAACCAACACGTAGTTTTAAAATGAGAGCTTAACTACGTTTGTATGGAGAATCGAGCTTACTGCGGGCTCTTAAAGGATCATTGGTTTCTATGTATATGAAGAGTATCCTCGAATTCGAAATGAAATGTTGTGTTGTAGGCGTTGTAGCGCCAAAATATCTCGTCTGAAATGGGTAGCTTTTGACTAAAACCTTTGGGCTAACAATCTGCTATTTTAGTAGCTGGAGATACAAGCTAATAAAATTGACTAATTTTGATGTGTAATATGTCAAATGAAAGCGCATTTTATGTTTTACATATAAAAAAATAAAATAAAAATATATACTAGTTTTTTGGCAAAAAATGGCATATTAAGATTTTTTTTGACTATAGGTAGTTTTTACTAGATCTCAATAAAAAAATGCAAGCCACGTGAATGTTTCAATACTTATGTTTACTACTGGGTCAATAAAAAGTGTATTAAAAAAAGACAAATATCTTCCATAGTTTACGAAATATTTAAGTTTAATTGTGCTCTGATTTTAATGTTAAATGTATGAAAATAGTTTTATTACTGAACTAAAAAAATATTTTAAAAAATCTGAATTAAAACTTTTCCCTGGTGCTGAATTACGAATAAATACTTAAAAATAAATAATAAACTTTAAAATAAATAATTATTTTTATTTAGTGACTACAATTGCAGAAAAAAATGAAAACAATATCGTCCCCGGCATAGTTGGTTCTGAGACTACTACTACTTACGATGAAATGTTATGTTAAGTACCTTGGATATGTCACGTGTTGAAATAAAATACTATTAACATATGTTTATCAAATATTTTATATAAATTAAAATTTCCTCTTCAGGTTCGCAGGTAGATGTAGAACTTAAAAAGAAAAGTCGTTTTGAAGTTCCTCCCGGTAATTCAGCACCAGGGAAAAAGTTTTAATTCTGTTTTTTTTTATATTTCTTTATTTATAAAAAAATAATTTCATATGACACATTTAACATTCAAATCAGTGCACAATTAAACTTAAATCTTTCATAAACTATAAAATATACTGACGTCTTTTTTTATACACTTTATTGACCAGTAATAAACATAGGCATTAAAACATTCATGTTGTTTGCATTTTATTAATTGAAATCAAGTAAAAATTACCAATAAAGTAAAAAAAACCTTAATATGCCATTTTTGCCAAAAAACTTTTGGCAGATATATATTTTTTTTAATATGTAAAACAAAATGCGATTCATTTGACATATTACTCATTAACATTAGTTCATTTTTTTAGCTTGTATAATTATTTCAAATCATTTTTAAAGAAATGGCGCTCACAATTAAACTTAAATATTTCCTGAAGTATGAAAGGTATTGGTGTCGAGTTTTTTTTATAATACTTATTATTTACTCAGTAATATATATATTCATTAAACCATTCATGTTGCATACATTTTTTTAAGAAATCAAGTAAAAACTGCCATTCAAGTAAAAAAAAAACTTAACACGCGATTTTGTACCAAAAGTAGTTAGTATATATATATATTTTTTTATAATCAATATGTATATTAAGTTTTCATTTGATATATTATTCATTAAAATTCGTTCATTCGTGTAGCTTGTAGAATTTTTTGAAATATTTTTTAACGAAATGGCGCCATCTCGTTTCCTAAGGGGTGAAACTTCCGCTGCTGCGGGTCAAATCACTCAGTTTGGTCCCTACTACCACTGTGCCAAGCGGCTTGCTTTCTTCATAAAGTGCAGCATTTGGCCAAAAAATCGCCATAACAAGTAGGACTATAATGCACTTTTGGTATATCAACATTTGGTATATTCTGATATAATCTAACTATCATCACTATCATCAGGTATAATGATTTTGTAATATAATAACTATTAATCTAACAGTAATATGGTATAACGTATATGTGATATAACTATGTTCGATATAACATTCAGTGGGTATAATTACAGGATTAAACGAACTTACCTGAAGTAAAGATCTATCCTGATTTTATGAATTACTAGCTTCCGCACGCGACTTCGTCTGCTCGACTCCGGGATAAAAACTATCCTATATTTTAATCCAGACTATAAACTATCTTCGTGCAAAATTTCATCCAAATTGGTTAAGTCGTTTAGGCATGATTGAGTAACAAACATCCAAACATCTAAACATCCAAACTTTCGCATTTATAATATTAGTAGGATTCGGTTCGTAGTATAATTGCAGTAGTGATGTAGTCACGCCTTAGAACATCGCGAATTCATAGTCTAAAATCTAGACAATAACCGTTTTATAAAAAAAAAACTTTTTTTTGTCAGGTTTTCATAATATAAATAAAATTATTAATTTTGATCGGTTATTACTGTTATTAGTAAGTTTTAATTTGTCAGTCAGATGAAACTTTTGATATGCAGTGTTCATGGGAAATTTAACCTACGTACTTACGAGTACCTCGTACGAAACATGTAGATACGAGATTAGTCTCGTAAAATATGGACTCTCTCGCGAGATCGAGTTTCCTTTTCTATTCAGGATAGACATAGATTGTTTTATTCCGCGCGGGCAGCTAGTTTAATATATATTATATACAAACTAGCTTCTACCTGCGACTCCGTCCGCGTGGAACTCGTTTAGCGGGCAGAGTCTCGGGCCTTTGGGGACGATTCCCGGGTTAAAAAAATATATCCTATGTCCTTCCCCGAGACTCAAACTATCTCTATACCAAATTTACTCTAAATCGGTTCAGCGGTTTAAGCGTGAACAGGCACAATTTCGCATATACTATTAAGAATGGATACAATAGTGGCTCTGCAAGATGTAGAACTTCACCTCTGCCGTCACCCACTAATATATCTTGACGCCGGGCTTCACAGTAAATAACTAAGGCCTCCTTTAAGGCCTCCACCCACCGAACGCGTCTCGTGCGCGGCGCGTGTCGGGCGCGGTTGAAGCGGTATATATATTCACACCGCAAGTGGGCGGCGTGTAGCAACAGCAACGCGGGGGTACGCGGCGGGCCCGCCGCGTCATCGATGCGTTAGCAACGCGTGTGCAGCAAGGGCCCCCGCGTCAATTGTCTCTCACTACCAACACATCTAATATGTATCTCACTATCTCTATCACACTCAGCAGCGCGGGCCAGCGCGGACCCGCGTTCGGACCGCGTTCGATGTGTGTTTGAAGTGTAGTTTCAATCCTTTACAACTTGCGCGGGCCCGCGCAGCACATCACGCGCCGCGCACGACACGCGTTCGGTGGGTGGAGGCCTTAAGCATAATAAGAGTTACGTTAGGCGTGACGGTTGAGGTGAGGTGAGGAACATGAGCGCGTATAAGATAACAACCCTGCCCCCCGCTGTTCTGGCTATTCTGTAACTTGTTTTAAGCTCAGCTCAACGCCCACCCGCTAATGAAATAAATGAAGTAAATGAATGAAATAAATTATTTTTTATTCTGCAATTAGGCCGTAATGGACCTTTTACAAGTCAAATTTCTACCAGCATTAATATATCTTGACGCCGCGATTCGTAGTAACTAAGCGCAAGTAGGGGTATAGTTCCGTTAGGTATGACGAGTGGAGTGAGGAAAGAAAGAATAACAGATCCATAGAGGTGAACAGCCAGAGACAGGCAGACAGACAATACGAAACCATTCGTCATTCATCGTTCGCTTCGCTCGCTCGTCCAATAAATCATTAGGTAGTCAGCATCACATAGTTGGTATGGTAGCAGCCAAAGTAGCCAAAAACATCGCAACACGTCTCTATTACTATGGGAGTAAGGATGTGTTACGATATATTTGGCTACTTTAGCTGCTACTAATTATATGGTGCTGACTGTACTCACGTACCGTTACTTAACTACTGACAAACATCGTACAGCCTAAACGACTGAAGATAGAATCATGAAATTGGGAACACATATTCTTCAAGATAAAAATCTTCCTCAGTGCGCCGCTACGACACTAAGATGGATATATTGAAATACAACGCCTAGAGGGTGAAATTGGGGATGAAACGTTGCGTCGTGTGAAAGTGAAATTTGAGATTTACTTTTCGGTTAGAAATAAAAAAGTTCCCTTCAATCATTATTGTACATTCTCGTGCTTAAAATGGATGAGTGTTGTAGTACTTTAACTTATTCTGTGCTTGAAAGGCTGTCCATGACTTTGGTTAAGTAATTTTTTTTTCGGAAAATAGCTTCGTGGACGAAGTAAAATTGTTCTTACCGGTTTCCGTCCATATCACTATTCATGGTTATAATTTAGTTTTAACAATGGCAATTAAAAGTGAAGGGTAAAGGTATCCGGAAAGAACTATTGAAATCGGACGTACATGTAAACGAAACC
Source organism: Epinotia bilunana (assembly GCA_947049275.1). NCBI lineage: Eukaryota > Metazoa > Arthropoda > Insecta > Lepidoptera > Tortricidae > Epinotia > Epinotia bilunana. The sequence goes on along the minus strand of OX346252.1, from coordinate 30,595,159 downwards.
TACAAGACTATCTCAACGAATGATAAGTGATTAGCATTAACGCTCGTCTTGATAAGACCCAAGTCATAGGTAGCCAGTACGGTAAATTATAAGAGCAGCGCAAATAGGTACGTATTCATTCACGTAACGCGGGGTTGGCATGACGGGTGGCGCCAGACCGGGGTGCCGCCGTAGCGCTCAGACGGTGACGTCACGGGGAAAAACGCCCGTTCCTCTCGCCCACCTACATTAGAATGGATGGGCCACTACAGTACGCTTACCATGAGTTTGACAATGACGGCTTACGCTAACGAGTATCGAGTTTTCTATCTGTGCATCCCGCTCGTACTGTCAAAGTGCAATAGAGATGCACAGATAGAAAACTCGATTCTCGTTAACGAAAAATGACAATTTTAAACTCATGGTAGCCGTACTGATCCGCTTTGTAAGGTTTCCTGAAAACTACCTAGGGCTATTTATGTATATGGAAAATATGAATTGTTCTAGGAAGTTCTGAAATTATAATAGCTATTAGAGAACTGTCTCTCGTTTTAAAATTATTTTAAATAAAATTGATTTATAAGCAAATTAAATGAGTTAGGTGCAAAGGAAAGGTGGCGCCAATGGATCGTATGCGTGAATAGAAGCATCTTGGTGTATTGTATACCTACAGTTGTTCCAAAAAGTATGATGAAAAAGAAATCCGAATAATATATGCCGGTAGATTTGATATTATAATCGGATCGGACGGTAGATGATACTCGTAGACGACAATGGCCCGAGTAATGGTAAGCGTAGCAATGGGGACGCATGCGACTCCAGAGGCGGTGCATGCTCGCAGCCGACCTTAACCCGTGTCCACAGCAAGAGACTAATTTAATTCATTCAATCTCAACACAGCGCCCGCCGGGAGCTGGGGCAACCTTAACACCAACCACCAGGAAAACAACTTGTTATTATTACTTTTTAATCTCTCATACTCTGAAAGTGTAAAATATATAAAATTGTGTTGATTTTTGTAGCTTCTTGATAATTATGATGATTATACTTCTTTATAACTATATGGTATATATAAATTTTTCATCCATCAAACAATTAAAATTAGTTTTTCCTCTCACTGCCTCGGAAAGCCGTCTTTTATCCTTTAAATAAAACCAGTGGGCAAAACGCATTTTATCCACTAGTGGGCAAAGTAGTTTGACCTTGGAGCGTCTTTAAGTAGCTTTTGACAGATAACAAAACGTAAAACGCTCATAATACAAAAAAAACACAGATGATGTATTTCTGTTGCCACTATAACAACAAATACTAAAGAACAGAGTAAAATATTTAAGAACTTTTAAAAAATTGCTTGTTGCCTACATCAGGGTCTCAAAATTTACGGGAAAACTAAAATCCAACTCGCACTTGACAAAACTCTACTTGATATTACTTGGTTATTATTACTGTTAAAAAATTTTGTTAAGTATTTAAATTAAATAAAGTTGTTTGGCATGTTGCACTTTCCTTCACAGTGAGGTGGTTACTTCGCTCGTGGTTCAACTATATAGCATCCTTTCGCTTGTTTCAATTCCACACTCGCGGGTAAAATACAACTTTGCACCCTTGTATAACAAAAAACTATTAACTTAAATAACCTTGTATAACTAATAACCGCTAAAACCGCTTTAAAAGCGCGTCCACGAAATGATCCACAAACAAACATTATTAAAATCTGCCAACAGTTCCCGCCCAATTGGTCCACACAAATGCTTTTAAAATGGGTGCAATAGGATCCTGACTGATTTAGAACATATTTTAGTTTTTGGCTCTTATAAAATTTCCTCGTACCTATTCGAAATGAAAAGTAGAGTGTTCAACTCGGGGAAAGCCACCCGTTTCAACTCGTCAGGAATGGGTGGCTTTCAACCCTCGGTTAACAATCTACTATTTATGGCTTGCGGTTTTCATACTTCCCCAGTCGGGTTACTTATTAACCAACAACAAAATAAAATAAGAACAGAATAAAATACCTAAGTACCTATCCGAAAATAACTGCATGGGTCAAGTAATAATCTAGACATCACCGAGAAAAACAAATCAAAGTACCAACTGAGTCGTAGACTAATTGCAATTGCGTAAATAAACAGAATAATTAATAACTGCGTCGCGTCGTACCAGATCAATTCCAAGTAGGCGCGCTTAAATAAGTTGTCTCTCTCGCATAGTACATACGAGACGATGAAAGGAGTGTGCCATTCGCACTGATTGGATTGGCCTTGCTCGTGTCATCATCGGGGGGAAGCGACTATTGCTTGACTGACACTGTTGGTGAAGCGTGCTAGACAATAGTTATTTGTGCAACAAGAGAGCAGTCCGAGTGCCGAGGAAGCATAATGATCGTGAAATTGAATCACGAGCGTAGCGAGTGATTCAAAGTTTGAATTTTGAGCGTAGCGAGGGACTCAAAAGCACGAGATGCAAATACTTTGCTCTCGAGTAACACATACAACTTCTTGTCTAGCTGCGAGAACATATTCACATAAAAAATATATCATAGTATCACGTACCGTACCTATTTGTCTCGTGATTATTCAGGAAGAAAACTTAATTAGGCGTTCCTTACTGCATGTTTTAACTCCTTAGCGCCGCGCTGTTAGTATAAGTACTAGAACCGCGAGACAAGGCGCGAGAAACCAAAGGATATTTTAGTATCTATACGAGTCTCGCGTGACACTAACACATCACTAAAAACTAACCGTATCATTGATAAAATTCACACTTATCACTCATATTTTCAAGCTATTTTTGACATATTTATCATTAACATTAGCATATTTACGTATATCTCGCGTACACACGTGTACGGCTACCATGAGTGACATTTTCATTTTTCGTTAACGAGAATCGAGTTTTCTATATTTCCTAATTACTTAGACAGAGAATTTATTTATCCCAGTAGTTTTTATATTTAAAACTAATATAAATAATGGAAGAATGAAGAATAATATACCTACCTAATAAAATCTAATACCATTTAACAGCGCGCAATTTTTTTAAAGGCGTGCGTTCGGAAACTACATCTGTGGTATACGTTCACAAAATTTAAGATCGGTGGATACTAGTATTAAAATATCATTTTAACCTATTTGTTATGAAAAAACGGCATTAATTCCGAGTGGTTTTTATTTCAATATTCTTCAATTGAAAATTCCTCCGTATTATTTATTTTGGTAATAATTTGTCAATTTGATAGTTTTCGATCGTGTTACATGTGGCGCGTTTTTTTGGGGGTCTAATAGATAGAGCTAATAAAGTTCAAATATTCTGAACTTGTAATAGTACCCATACGATGAAATGTCAATACTCGGCATTAAAATTTAAAAGCGTACTCACGGAGTGACGAGTGACCAAAATCGCATTTTGCACACTGTTTTCACGCAGCAAAATATGCTTGTTTGAGCTGCTGAGGTCAAAAAGTAATTAATCGGTCTATCATCGAGTGACACTCACATGCTTAGCGATCGCAGTTTATTTCTTCGCTTTGGCATTATAAAGCGCTTAATAGATCTAGGACATTTATAGTAAGGTATTCCGAGATTTCCGCTCTCGCAGCAGACTGGCAACGGAATTAATCTAAAAATCGCGTCGCGACTGTAAGTATTAGCTTCCGGCAAAACAAGGCCGCGTTATTCAGCTACCGTGACGAACCATTGTGCCCTCACGGCCCACTAACAGTTTGATCTACTCGGCGTATCCCTCTTCAATCCACAACCACTAAATTAACCCGTACAACTTATAGTCACTCGTCTGCGTATACATATTTTAATTTAATTCAAAAAGTGCTTCGCTTGTTGTATCTCGTACCAAAGAGAATCTACGTTTTAAATAAGAGACGGGACTAAGGAATGAAATCGAATTGAATGCACTTTACGAGGCAAATCAATACCAACATGACCAATCGTCTGCTTTGTTTGACAGGCGTCAAACTGACATTGCAAGAGTGCCAACCCAACCATTAATACACAATAGTGGCGTATCTATAAACGTAGTTGTATCGATATCGATAAACCCGCTCTTATCGATAAAATTGCCAGCGTATTTTAATAATCGCAGTTCATGTTACTCGTACCCATGATATCTTAAATAGTTACACATTAGGTTTAAATAGTCCATATTTACGAGTCCAACGTAATCTTGTTCAGTAGATGGTAAACGAATAAAATAAAATACTAGTTATGGTTGGCTTTAAATATGAACCCAAACTAAATAAAATAGTTTCTGTTTTCCAAATCCTTCTAATTGTGCTTTTTAGGGTTCCGTAGTCGACTAGGAACCCTTATAGTTTCGCTTTGTCTGTCCGTCCGTCCGCGGATAATCTCAGTAACCGTTAGCACTAGAAAACTGAAATTTGGTAATAATATGTATATCAATCACGCCGAGCAAGTGGTAAAATAAAAAGTGTTTTATTTTATTTTATTAGTGTACCTGTACGTAACGTGGGGTGTTTTTTTTTTCATTTTAACCCTAACGTGATATATTGTTGGATAGGTATTTAAAAATGAATAGGGGTTTGCTAAAATATATTTTGATAATGTTAATATTTTTGGAGATAATCGCTCCAGAAGTAAAAAAAAATGTGTCCCCCCCTCTAACTTTTTTTCCATAAGTTTTAAAAATATGAAAAGAATCTCAAAGTAGAACTTTATAAAAACTTACTAGGAAAATTATTTTGAACTTGATAGGTTGAATAGTTTTTGAAAAAATTACAAAATAATTTCTTAACTAAGTTTGTAATTTAACCGTATAATCAGGTGTTTATTATACTTGTAATTTTTACAAAATCACAATGAAATGATTTGCTTTCAAATAAAGTAAAAAAAAAACGGTGAAAATCGGTTCACGCAATAAAGAATTATCCCATAAAAATCATCTTCCATACTTTAAGCTCACGCGCAACAGGTTACTGAATTTGCCGATAAATGTCGCTGTACGCGGAACGCTCACATTGTACATGGCGCTGTTAAGGTTTTTCCTCATTTAATGGGGTCGGAGCAGGTGCGCCCATACATTAGGTCGAAAATTTGTGCTCGAATTGTCTTAGTTGTCTTTGGTCGTTCGTTGTCTAATAATAAAATTGTTTGCTAAGTATTGCTTGTATTGTGTCTGTCGATAATACATGGTCGATTTGATTTGGGAATTTGAAATCTCTTGCTCATACATTCGGTTCACGGAACCCTACACTGAGCGTGGCCCGACACGCTCTTGGCCGGTTTTTTTATTTTGTCAGAGCTCGCTTCATCAGGTTTTCATTCCACACAGCCCTGACCCACTGCCTGCATCAAAAAACAAAGTTAAATTTCATTAAATGATTAAAATCAAAAATCAATATTAGTCACGGTCAAGAGACCTTAAGAGTAGGTAAATAAAATGATTTATATTCTGTAATTATTAGGTAGGATATTATTAGTCTCACATTTATTAGACACTTAATATTAATTTTGAACTACTTCAGGGAAACCTGCAATTATCGGAAGGTACATCACTAGTTCTCAATAATAATGTCAATAAAACATATTTTTTTGTAGCCAATTGTATTGAAATTAAGCTAAATAAATGACTCGTTTAATAATGCTTACCGGTCTTCATCCAATATAAAATTCGCCATTAATGACCTTTTACCGCATTTTTCGCGGCTTGCTCTAAATCCACACACTTCACACCTTATAAATCGTCTTTCGGTGGCATTCTTTTAGACATATTCATTAACAATGCTTCCTGAACACTATTTATTACACTTATCACAACATTCCGTTGAAATAGCCAATAATTTCATCGTTAATACACAATAAACCTCAATAAAGAAATGAAACAATATGGCGATATATACCACAGAGTTCTGTACAACGGAGAAGATGGCTTCGCTATTTTTTTTTCGGCAGACTCAATACATAAGTTTTTCTTGTACGTTGCGTAAGACTGACTCGTACTCAATTTAATAACCGCATTTTTTAACTTGCTGTAATAATACGGTTGTTTGACAACTTTTAGCAATGATATTTTACTACAAATAGTTTTAAAGCAGGAGTTTCAGAAGAGAGGTTGGACTTCTCTATCCATGCCAAAGGAGTGCATAATTTGCTAGTTGAAGTTGAGGCTAGACCCTTGTTTATTGAACAACATAAACCTCTTGCTACAAACGAGTATTTACGTCAAACCTGGCCATAATGCGAGATTTACTGCACGCTGCGCGTACGGTAAAACTCGCATTGTGGCCAGGTGAAGACGTAAAATTGTGTACTTACCACGGGCGGTAATTCGTAAAGCCCCAGATCGCATATTTATGGCCTTCGGTTCGGGCCACAAACACCTGCGATCTAGGCCTTTCACGAATTCACCGCCCTTGGTACGTAATGTACTATTACAGTACCTACTCACAGTTTAATTTCTAAATTTAAGGGGTTTATTTTACTTTGCAGCTTTGCTGTGAACTGTGAACCACCGCGGTTGTATTAGGGTCCCTGTATAGTATTGGCAGCAGCGTGACGTGTACTTACGAGCGCCGCGGTGTAAGTGTAAGACACCTCTAGCGATGGCACTCCGTTGGCAAGCCCATCGCGCCGCTTGTAAATAGCACTGGAACTGTTTGTGTATAAACATAACCAACACGTAAAAAATCTATTGATATGGCGTTTCATGGATCTTGAAAGTTGTCCAATGTTTCCTTCAAAACATTTTTGGTCGTCTATAAATATGTAAAAAATTGGCATTCTTACCTAACAGCACACGTAACGCGAATTTTATTTGAATGACTCTTCCGTTTTATACCTTTATTTAACACTAGCTGTACCCACGACTTCGTTTCCATGGTAATGTGATGGGAGTTAACGCATTTCTTCTCTTTTCTTTTCTTCTCTTCTCACAAACAGTTCTAATTTAACCTATCAAGCAAAACGTTGAACAAACCTAATTTAGCTAAAATACCGTTAAAACTCGTTTGATTTATCCGTCACTCTGATATTAAAATTAGTAAGAAAGGGATAAAACTCGATATATTTAACAGAGGTATTTTAAGTTTTATGAATAAGGAGGTAAAAGTTTAGTAGATGTTTGTGGCAATAGATCCAACAGGTAGGACAGCATTAAACGTTTATTGATCTTCTTCTCTACATATTTTTAACACCGTTTTTATTAAATAAATAAAAACACGATTGATGACTGAAATGATCTTGAGTCACTCCGACTCTCAGGTAAAGATGTGTTTAGGAATGACTAATAGATAATCCTTTCGACTACTCATAACCGGTAACTGTTTACGCGGAAAAAAAGATCTCTTTTTAATTAGACAACAGATATATTTTCCAAACTACACCTAACTAATAAGTACGTTCTACAACCATAACGCGAGTCCGAGTCCCTTACTATTAAAGGTAATTATTTAAAATATTAAAATATTTTTTTTTTTCATATTGCAAATTGCAATGTTTCAGATCGCACTATCACATTCTGCCAAATCTTGTGTAATGTTCCCGCCATTGCCAACTTAATAATATGTGTGTTGCATGCTTTACGATAAAAGTATTTTCCTGTATTCGGGAGTGCCGGCAGAAGTAAACTATTTCACTTGCAAATTAGCGCGTGAGAACTTATTGTGTGTCGACCGAACGGGTAAGCGCCGCGGATTGCTTGGCACCCTTTTTCTCGCTAACTCGAATGGCGCAGCCTCGTCTCGAATCTCTCACCATCTTACTCTTAGTCACGTGTAGTCATACCTGTGGCGAGTTTATAGTTATTTGTCATACAAGGGTGCAAAGTTGTATTTTACCCGCGAGTGTGGAATTAAAACACTAGCTTCGCTCGTGGTTCAACTATAGAATCCTGAGCGTAGCGAGTGTTTCAACACACGAGAAGTAAAATACATTTGCACCCGTGTGTAACACAAAACTTTTCACCTCACTGTAGCGAGGAAAGTGCAACATGCAAAACAACTTTATTTAATTTGAATACCTAATTATTATTATTTTGTACAGTAATAATAACGTTAAGTAATATCAAATAGAATTTTGGTCAAGTGCCAGTAGTTTTCCCATACATTTTGAGACCCAGCACCTGATGAAGGCAACAAGCATTTTTTTTAAAGTTCTTAAATATTTATTTTATTCTGTTTTTTAGTAATTATTGTTATAGCGGCAACAGAAATACATCATCTATGAATTTTTTGTATTAATGAGCGTACGTTTTGTTATCTATCAAAAGCTACTTAAACACGCTCCAAGGTCAAATTACTTTCCCCACTAGTGGATAAAATGCGTTTTTGCCCACTGGTTTTAAAGGATAAAATACGACTTTCCGAGGCAGTTAGGGGAAAACAAATTTTCCCCATCCCAAAAGTGCACAGAGCCGCTAAAGAAATTTTCACTTCAAAAAAAAGGAAGAGAGTCTGACGTTTGACGTTATTTGGTTGATACATTTATTGAAATTACGCCTCAATACGAATTTAGCGCAAATAAGTTTCCATATCGGAATCTTTTTTTTTTTAAGTACTTAAGAATTTAATATGCGATTTGTGAAGGTCTATCACAACACCGGATATCGCGGATCGCAATAATTACTGTTGGATAGTTATGGCAAGCCCGCCATTTTGACGTCACTTCCAGTTGACAGATATGGCGGCTACGATTTCAAGCCGAAGAAATGAATAATTTAATGAGGTCAAATGTTTCCGAAAATTTATTAATCATAGCAGTCGGATAAAAGCTATCCTAAACGGAAGCTAGAACAATGTATTTTATGCAGTTTCAAAGTTTGTATCACATTTTTCCATTACTAATATAGTTTTTTTTTATAATTAGAATATCAGAAAGTAGCAATTTTGCTAGACTTCGGCCGACTGTTTTGGTTTACTGCCGCTTTTTTACTAATTCTCGGCCACTGTTATTATATTTTTCAAATGATTCTTATTTCAAACGCGATTGGTTTTAATTTTGAATAAAACGATAAAAATATCACAATCAATGTTTAATATTTTAATAGGTAATCCTTCTTTGTTTTTCCCTTTCCTTTAACTCCGCTGATTTTATTCTTTTTGGTCACGTTCCGTCTTTCTTTTACTTTTCTCTTCAGTAATTTTTTGTTTTTCTTTTTCCTTTGACTCGTAGTAATCTCTCCATTTTTTGTGCTGAAATAGCACTGGGAATAAATTTAATTCAATTGATTTTCGGCCGCTTCCCATTTTTAAGATCGAGAACTAAATACAAATGAACTGTTTTTCGGCCGCTTAGTAAAACACAGCCGGCAGCTAAAGTAACTTTTACCAATTTTCGGCCATGTAGGTATATGGTAGAAGCCGAAAATGTACTTAACAAACACTCATTTTCGGCCGTCCTTAAATCTCTATATTTTAAGATCTCCCTCTATGACTTTTTCTTAAAAAGGCTGATTTACACCTGAAACACAAGTTAAGAAAATCATGGACATAAATAATTGTCTGATTATAATATCATTTATAATATTATCTTGTAATGGGCCGAAAACGAAATAAATTATTTTTGTTTTTCGGCCATTACAATTTAGCTAGGCCGAAATGTAGCTTCTCAACATCTTATTTTCGGCCGCCAAATACAAAAGAATTTTAAGGCGATTTTGATCATATATTTGTTAAGACACATGCGGCCGGCAGCTAAAAGCGTTAATAAGCATGTATCCAAATTTTTATTTAACAATATATTGATTGAAATACATTTTAATTTGAATGCAAATGTGTGAAGCAAAAACAAGAGCCTTCAAGTTGTTTCTCGGCCGAGAGGCCGGGAACAAAAAGATTTTAAGAAATGTAATCTAGTCACCAGGCCATCTGATTTAAAAGGGTTTTTATAAATATATGAATCATTTTAACCGGCTTAAGTACCCTATACTAATTTGACTACCAACTGTTTGTCCTCCAATATGTATCTACATTCTACATATTGTATGCCCTATAATGGAAATTTCAACGGAACCGCTGCCTTATCGGCACCGTGCTATGGTTTAGTCATAGCAGTCAACCACATATAGTTACAAGGATAAACATTCTGTTATCCTATAGGTAGGTACATTCACGCTTTAGGTGCTAAATATTGTGTATTTTGTACATTTTATACATGAAACTTCACTTAGCCGTTATTAGCGCATTGGTACCTACAAGTTCCTGTTCCTACATAAGGGATGTACAACATTTCATGGGTCATTGTACGACGTGTGGTAGTTAATATTACAATTAAAATATATTATTATAACTTCCGCTCTTATGGTTTCAATTTAAAATTAGACGGAGACTTATATTTCTGGCTTAAAAACGTATTAACCAATTGACGGGACAATTAAGATGTTTATAGAGCAGTGCTTTAAGTCCTCTATTTAGTCCGCCGATATTCCAAATATAGTTTACGACCGATCATGCTTCTAGGTTGACATTGGCTTCGCGGCGTAATACGAATCGCACATTCAAGTGCTAAATCATTCCGATCCGGCTGGATCAATTTCGCGTAATACAATTGTGAGATAGGGTCTTCCTGGTACTCTGATAGAGGATGTAGTTAATGTTCGCATGAAATAGTCTCTACGGTTAACTCCTTATAAATGTAACTATACTATTATTCGTTTCAGGACTATCTCTCACTCGTTATGTGTATTTAATGGCCCTCAATACCTCGTCCTCCTTCATTATGACGCTGACGACCACTTTACCGTAGTTGGGACTTGTTGGAAGTGACCCTTGGCTAGGTAGGTACTTAGCTAGAGGTCCTGGGTTCGAATGCCGTCGAGGGCCTTTTTAACCGATAAAAAAAAAGGAGGAGGTTCTCAATTCAATCGTATTTTTTATATCATTGTTTTATTTTTTAATCTTTGTTACCTCAGAACTCTGTCATTTACATATATTATGTTTGTAAGTACCTACCTATATGCTTCCAGGTTGCTTCCTATTTCTTCAAAAATTCAGTTGGATGATGGGATTCATAAGGACTTGAGGGAACTCGTCAATTATATTAAGGCACGCGTTTAGTATTTATTAAATATTCTGTATTTTCTATTATAACTCGTCGTGTATATATTTACACCCGGAGATCATAGATATGGTGGAGTGGAATTGACGATGAAGACCACAGATGACTTCTGGAATTCCTCAATTATGTATTTAACACTATAAAAGTACGTCACAGATTCTGATATAATTCCGTTGAAATAGCAACTACTGAACTGCCAAATGTGATCCTTGTGGAATCAACGGACCTCCTTAAATATTATCGGCGACCCACATACAGCGATTCGGTTTTCTCTCTCTAATAATCAACGCATTTGCTCTCAGAAATCTGTATGTAAAATTGGAAAATAAATGTGGCAATGTTCACGTGGCTTGGCGGAGTACTAAGATGAAGTCGGTTAAAACTTTGTTTTCAAAGTACTTAAATCAAATAATTTTAAAACAGCGAGTATGTCAATAACCTATCAAGTTCTCGCCGAACTTATTTTTTAAAGTATGAACACGGCATGACTCGTGGTGCCAGTTTCAATTGGCATACATTAAAAAAAAAACATGCATTAGAATCGTTCACAATTTTAAGAACACATGACTCGAACAAAAATTAGGATTTTAAAGCCCAATATCTTGCAAACGAATCACTGAGTTGAAAAATGGTTTAAAAAACCCATAATATTTTTGAAGAAGCGACCGAACGATACTTCACACTGGGTTTGCCGAGAAAAAAAATTACATCACCACTTTAGGTGTAGGGAGGACCCTAAAAAAATATTTTCAAGATTTTATTCTACTGTTTTGTCGGCGTGATTGATTTATATTTATATACGCATGCCGAATTACAGTCTTCTAGTAGTACGGGAAATTAAGGTAACCCGAAGACGGACAGACGGACGGACATGGCGAAACTATAAGGGTTCCTTGTTGACTAAGGAAACCTAAAAATAAAACTCGGGAAAACTTTAAGCAGGCTACAAACTGGCGCAATATGTCACAGCAACTTGCATTAGTTGGAATGAGACTGCCATACACTACTAAACAGTCCAACTATAGCAAGTTGTTGTGACAAATTGCTAGGTCTTTCATTGCTAGCACTTGGCTGTTTGTATTGTAGTGATTTGTCTTAGTCGAAACATATATTAAAAAGGTAAAAAAGTGTGCAGTAATGGAATTTTATACACTTTCCTGGCCCCTAAAACTGTACAATAATGTAATGACTTTTAACTTTTTAAATTTGCGTGTGGTGTCGGTTTCGAACAAAACCCTTTCTTCCTCTGGGTGACGTTAGAGTCGACTAAGGGAATAGGGTTGAAGTGTGTTGTGGGCGATGGGCTAGCAACCTGTCCCTGCGACATCACATTTTGTCGATCTTTTGTACCCACATTTATGCTAAAAATGGTACTGGAACACAAGTTTCATGTGCGCTGCCTACCCCTTTTAGGGAAAAACTGTTAAAGATTCAGAAATCCTATTATAAAGTAAAGGATTATTTGACAGAAAAGGATGTTTGGAATGATTGTACAAGTAACTAACTAATTAGCATTATAAATATTATAATAGTCGTATTTTTTAGTGATAAGAAACAATGTATCTACTGACGGACATAAGTGTATCTTGTATACCTATATGAGAAATAAATTGAATTGAATTGAATTGAATTGAATTGAATAAAGGCGTGAATATATGTATGTATGCAGGTATTGTAGTAAGGTGAACATTTCCGAGCATATTGGAGAAAATATTTTTCTGTACCGGGATTCGAATCCAGGACCTTCAGCTTCATAGGCAGCGTCACTACCCACTAGCTAGGCTAACGATTTAATTTGGATGTTTATTACTCAATCACGAATAAACGGCTGCACGTATACAACTGGTCTATACTATAACTATAACCTGGATTTTTTTATCCCGAAAATGATTCTTCAAAGGGATGAAATCAGAGGTGGATTTTAAAACTAGTTCACGCGGATAAAAATGGGCTTAATAAAGATTTTAAGAAATATATGTAAGTATACCTATTAAATTACTCAGTATAACCACAGAATATACAGAATACAGAATTTATTGGTAAAATAAGCATTTTACAAGTCACGAAAAGTTAAGTACATTAAACACCAAATATTTTACGGTTTTTATCATGCAACATAGTACTTACTATTACAGTTATTTCTTTCAAATTTCCGCTTATTACGGCGCAGGTCAATGATCCATCCGTTTAATTGTAAACTCATCGATTGAGTAAGTAATAAGAATAAGCCTTCTCAGTGAGCAATAGTGTGAGTTTGGTTTTGAACATTGTGTCACTTTCTGAGTCTTTTATATCACAGAATCACAGATCCTGACTATTAACTCAATTCTTGGTGCCATGAAAATAACAAGCAAAAAAATACAACATTTTTGCCAAGAAAACATAATAGATACCTATAAGTAATAAAAAAACTGGTAAAGTGCCAACATAGAGTTATTATCCGCGCTAGGGTTCCTTACGCGCATGTTATTATTTTTGTGGCAATTTTAAAGATGTTTTTTACACATTTGCTCGTAACGTCGTTTTTAGGCTCATAATCCTGGGTATTAAACACGCGTGTTTTATAACATTACGACATTCGTGTGTTATGGTTATATCCCGATTAAGTCACGTTGGCACCTTGCAGCAAGACGTATGCATGAACACGGTGCATTCTTAAATTAACCGGGCTGTACAGAATGTACAGCTTTTTTTTAATAGTGAATATTACTCAAAACATACAATATAACATTTTACATGAATTAATTAAGATAACATTATAAAACGAAAATATTTATTTTATTTTGTATTGGCTGTTTAAAAATTTCATCTGAGTCTGGCTTAACACATACGCGCGCACTGCGCAAACTTCACGAAAAGAAACTGTTGCGTGTCATTAAAGGTTATTTCACAAATATTTGTAAACATTGTTAATGCGAATGCGTGTTTGGTTATTAACAAAAATGTCGACTCGTGGTGACTAGAAAAGTGATAAATAGAATGGACGCCACTGGGAACTCTTGGCGATGTTCAATGTGAGTGAAAACCTGATGCCATCATTAAGTAAATTAAATAACTTGGCAGGCCTATAAAATTTTAATTTTATGAAAAGGATTTTTCCTCGCTAAATGTGTTGAAAAACGTCGTATGAACGTCGGTAGTCCTTCACGAAACGCATACTAAATGATAAAGCATAAACAATTTCGTATTAAGGCATAATTTCAATATCAACAAACTATGCCACAATATTAAGTAACACGAATTTGTCTTTATTTTGATTGCATCTTGCTCTTGGCGCATTCAGTCAGTACTACTCGTAGGAACGGAAAAAAAAGAAAATACGGATACGTAGTACGAAAATGTGGACTATTTTTAGCGCTACTTCGAAAACTATAAGATGTAATGTAACCTTTGTTGACTTAGTTTTGTTTCTAGTATATGACCCGGAGACAGGTATAACGCTGAGGATGATGCTGATTATGTAAATTACAAGTCCTTTAATTGGGTCCTACGGATTAGTTGTTAAGGTTGTAAGGTTTTTAATGCCGTGTGATAAGAAAATATGAAAAATAATACTTAATTACTGAGCTAAGCCGCAGACGGACATGGCGAAACTATAAGGGTTCCTTGTTGACTACAGAACCCTAAAATTGCATTGCATCTATTACTGTGAGGTGGGTCACAGAAACACCAAGTTTGCGGGGGAATCTATTTTTCGGAGGAGTTCGGAGTAATCTAATCTTTAAAATCATGTAACTCAGCCGGACCCTTTTCGTTTCATACAATCCATACTAATATTATAAATGCGATACTTTCGCTCTATCTGTATGTTACCTTTTCACGCTTAAACTGCTTAACCAACTGAGATCAATTTTGGTATACGAGGGGTGATCCAAAAGTTTTGATAATCGGTATTAAAAACAGAAGTTCTCCGTATCATATAATTTTTAATTATTGAATACACTCTTTATTAATTTACTTACCTATATAATATATTAAAAATGTTTTAATTTTGCTACATATAAAAAATAAACTTTGGATAGACGAAATGAAGCTTAGTTTTTACATCGACGCAATTGCACCGATTTTATTGAGGATCTAAGAATAAGAAGTAATAATAAAAGCGTTGGTCTAGATTACAATGTAGGCAACTAGATTTATAGAATTCACAAGTCTGAAAAACAACCCTGGTAATCGGCAAGCTCAGCCAAAAAAAACCTCATAGAATTGGTTTTTTATTTCATTGGTTTTTTTCTGAGACGGCCTCGCTTAATTGCTATATTCATACTTTTGTCACCTACGTCCTATTTAAATAAATTAAAAAATATGTATTGATGGCCAGAAAAACCTACCTTGAACTTTGTTACGTGAGCCGTGCCTTAAAAAAATGATGACATGAGTTTGATTTATTAATTTCGTGGCATCCAAATGAATAAACTTCTAATTTTTAATTATTTTATTTTTTTATCGCACCAGAATTTTGTCAACACCGCCCCTAACAAGTAACAAAATATCCTCCCATTTTACAGACGTCAGAATATATTCTATACCATCATATTTATTTAGCTATTAAAACATAGAATGAATTCTTTTTTTTTAATTTTAAGGTTATTATTGAATAGTGGCACAGTAGGAATGACAATCACAAATTATCATCACGAGACCAAATCATGCTGATTATCAAAACTTTTGGATCACCCCTCGTAGAGATACTTTGAATTCCGGGGAAGGACAAAGGATAGTTTTTATCCCAAAATTCATCACACGGGGCTAGAAAGGAGGTGAAAGTTTGTATGGTGCTAAGCGATACGAGTGCCGCGCTGACGAATAGCGGGTAAAAGCCTAAAAAGCAATTGATTATGATGACATAAATAAGGTTTTTTAACAAGCTTTTATTCAACTTGACCTACTTATTTGTTTGATAGTGTGGGAAAAATCTTGGAACTGAAGTTTGAACCAAGTTAACCTCAACCTATTGAGCTGAAATTTTGGGTAAAGTATGGTTTGGATGACTATTCAATATTATGGTACCTACCATCGAGCTGTTTTGCTGATGAAGACCATGTGGTGAGCGTGTGGTGGCCATGGGAATTCAGTACTTAGTCGAGGTAACCCCGTTGAGTTTGGGCTTGTTAGAATCGCCTCAATAAGTAGTTGATGACGGTATACAGAAAAGTACCTACAGTTGGCAATCAAAACTTGTACAAAAAATTAAAATTTGAATAGAATCTTGTTTTACATTATGATCAGTTATTTAAGTATAACATTATAATTTCGTTAGGGAATGAAATTAAGAGGTACTTTGTCTGTTCTGTACCTACCTTCTGTACCTACCTATCCCATAGTTTTTACAGCGCCAGTTAGATAGCACAATACTACTTATGTTAAGACTTTGATGTTACACTCCATTTACGTTAGTATAATATGCATTTTTAATCGAACAGTCACGAGTGCTCACATGTCGTGTCGTGACTGCGAGTAGTATTGTGTAGTGTGTACCCAGTTTATTTTTGTTACGGCGAGATGACGGGAGGCGTGTCCGTCATCGAATAATAATTTGCACAGTAGTTCTTCAGCTACAGTGACCTTCACAATTGATTTAGACAAACTGCGCACATTGACTTCCCGCCTAACGTGTTGTCGTCATACTTCTTGACTATATTTCTTATTAGCGCTCGTGACGATGGCTTGGGTTCGCCGCCGATATGGACGGAGGTGTTGTGGGGAAAATGTGGATTCGCGTGAATCGCGTGATGTCGTGCTACTTACTTAAATTGTGGACACTAGCGTTAATACGTACCTATTTGTAGCAAATATTGACATTATCCGCCGTGACACGATGTTAGATATACAGATGCAACTAACATAATAAATAGTACCTACCTATTTCATGCGGATTAATTGCCTACTTATAATATACTAAAATAACTTAAGCAGACAGGGGCTTGCCACTTGATGATTCGAATATTCGGCTCATTTTGAATTTCGAAGAGTTGGACAAGTGGTTTTCGAATATATGATAAAACATCATGATTTGTAAACAAACGGAGTTGTAACCACGGGGGTCCTGTCTCTTGACCAAACAACATTTAGCCTACCTATCATTTGACCTAATGCATTTTTCGTCAAAACAGTGGTATTTTCGGGTATTCTTTGAATATCATCAAATGGAAGTCATTAGGTTAGGTTAGGTTTGTTTTATAATAATCCTATAAAGCTTTCTATTTAGGAAAAAAATGCATTAGGTCAAATGAAACTTTTGTCAAATGAAACATTTGGCCAAAAGTTGTTTGGTCTAACATTAGTGAACCATAACCACGCTATATCTAGCAGCCCGTAGACCTCACTGCACTAAATGAAAAAGACTTCGCAAAAAAAAAAGTGTAGAGACTGTCCAGTCACGTACGTCACAAATAGTGTAAAGCCATTAATGCAGTGAATGCACCATTCTTCGTCGCGCGCGGTGGAGGGGTGTGTAATGATGGGTATAAAAATAAATAATATAATTTCATTCGCTATAACAACATTTGATATATTTTCACTCATTTTATAATAAACGTTGGTTATGATTTCAAAATATATATGTTTATTTTGTATAATCATTATATGGTATAATGCTCATGTTATACCTATACAAGTGATATATCATAACTATCAAGTAGAATAATATTTTATTATCAAAAGAAAATGTAACAAACATAACGGTTTGCAAATTGTACTATGTAAGTATATATTAGGTAGTAAACTAGTGTTCGGTTCTGGCGCTTCGCCGGCCGCTGCCGCGGCACGCTCGCTTCGCTCGCTCGGCTAGCGCGCTGTAGGGTTGCGGTTCAACCTAACACTCCTCCTCGCTTCACTCGACGTCGTACCTACACCGACCTGCCTTAGAGTCTACCGTAAATATTATGCTAACTGTGCATTAGAAGTAATTAGCATTATATCATTTGTTCAATATAAGAAAAGTGCATAATATTTAAAGTATGTTATATTAAATGTTATTACATCAAATGATCATTATATAAAATGATAATTATATTGTATGTAAATATATTAAGTGATGTTATATGACTCAAGAATGATATGACAAGAGTGTTATTGCGACTAATATTATTTCAATATTTTATAGGCATCGTTACGCACCCGCGGTGGAGTGTGCACGCTCACATCACAGTAGTATGACGACTAAGGAAAAATCTATTTATTCTAAAAGTTCTTGAACTGAAATGTAAAAATCCTACCCCCTAAGGGTACGGATTAGCTAATGTTTATAAAAAGTTCTTGGATTCTTTTTAATATTCCTTTTAATAATTTACTTTAAAAACAATAAAGTTTTAACCGACTTCAATTTAGTACTCCGCCAAGCCACGTGAACATTTCCACTTTTATTTTCCAATTTACCACATGAACTGCTTTCCGAAAGGAAATGCGTTGATTATATTAAAGAAAAAACACTTGGAGTTATGGATGACCATCCGCGGTCTTCTTCACCAGTTCCAGTTCATCAAATGCTACTTTCTGAATGCAAATGCTTGGTTTATTGCCGAAAATACTAAAATCGCTATATGTTTCTCTTGAATTTTTGAAGAGTTCCCTCAATTCCTCATGGATCCCATCATTAGAACTGGATTTGGGTGACACCGGGACCAGTCTGGAAGTATATGCTTTCAAACAAATAAATATTTTTTCAAATCGGTTCATAAATTACCGAGTTATGGCGATCTTGGCCCACCGCTCACTCGGCATGCGGCAGACATATCAGAACGCATTAAAAATAATAATTCATTTATAAATATATATATATAATTGGCATAGCGCAAAATATGCTTGCTTGATAAACATGGTTCCGCGAGCGTATTAACTACCTATTACTGTAAATTAGAAGCATGCTCCGTCTTGTCATAAAATATTTGTATGCCTTAATGGTACGAGTAAAACATAGTGGTGCATAATTTAAAAATTTTGTTCTTGGACCATCCATATAACTATGTTTACAAATAAATGATTTTGACTTTTTTATGAGCAGCCCAGGCCCTCTTCAACTTGGCCGCCATCCGAATAACGTCCACTATTTGAGTTATGGAACCCAGCGTGGTGTAGGTATAGGATGCGATCTATCAATTTGATTATTCCTTACTCAATGAATTACAGCGTGAAACCACATGAAAACTGTATTAAAAAATATTCATTTGCCCTTAATTTCACCGGTTGCCCAGCGGAAGTAAAATGTCCCCCGATTAGTATGAAAATTGTGGTTTGTCACCTGGACAACCATGTTTTCCGCTAGAATACATTTTTTGTGTGATGAAAATGATATATGTTAAATAAATATAAATAGACTGTTTATCTATAAGAACTTATAGATCTTATCAAATACACATGTTGTAACTGATAATGAAGAAAAAGCCAAGGGTCAAGAAAAAGTTGATTGACCCATTTAAATAGCTAACCTAGGGGAATCACTACATAGTAGGTAAACGGCACAACCAGTGATCGCCAAGGAGTAAAAGTCGCATCTGTTTTCGGTAGTTCCGCTGCCACTGGATATTTGCAAGCTTGCCTCATGCGTTCACGAGTGCGTGCTATTTATAAAAGAGCCAGAATAGCCACGACATGGCCGCGTAACGCAAACCACCGCTCGAAGCGAGCCCCCGCGCCGCCTGCCAAGCGGCGCGTCACGTCGTGACGTTTCCAACACTGGGGGTCGAATAATTGCGGGTTAAGGCGAATATAACTCTCAAAATTTGGTATCTTCGTCCGCGCACGGAAACTTGCGAAAATCGGTTTAAAAATATTTTCTTGTCAAAACTGACTGGTCCTTACATCAATAAAGTAAAGAATGGTGTTTAAAAAAATGTATATTGATTATTTTTCCAAAAGAACTGTCAACATAGTTGATGTTTAAAACAGGTTTAGAAGCAGTAGCGAATTTAAAGCTGACAAAAGCATTATTTTTGATATAGGTACTTAGGTAATATTTATAAATCAATTCTCAAACAATTAAATTTATGATTCAGTACCAATTGTTAGTGTTAATGAACATTTTTAGTTTCTTAATTTTAGAGAACTTAATGTCCCAAACGTGGACCAACGTGGACCTAACGCACATTCTTGCGCTTTATTTTCGCTTTTCTTGGGTCTGTTTCATCTAAGATCTGTACAGATGATGCCAGATTGTAACTTTACACTTATTCTGATCTCTGAATCCGCCATTAAAGGATGTTTTGGCTTTGCCGCTTCCTTAATACAACATATTTAATTGTTTCAGAAACCTCAAATGCGGCCGATGATAGCCGAATATGACCCCAAGAAAAAAGGAGTTAGAACTGACTTATCAGATGTTGTTATGGTCAAGTGAGTGACACCGTTCTTATTGTTTACGCATTGCAGCCGACTGTATAATTTTTAATGAGTTCAATATTAACTTGATGCCTTTTTAAAAAGTACCTAGGTACATACATTTGAGAGAGAAATTTTAATTTTCCACTTTTATCTCTTAGTGATTGAAATCCAACAACATCGCTTTATGGTCATTAGATACTTACTAAAATTCATTGGAGTTTGTGTATAAGTGCTTGGTATAGGAATTGAATAAGCAAATAGCATGCTTCATGGCTTAACCTCATTATTTGTCAAAAGGAACATCATGTTGGAGTTGAATCGAAAACCTAATAATATTGAAATTTTTGTTCAACAGGACATTGAAATGATAATTTTTATTTTGAGAATACATGTATACTATAAAGTCGAGGTTAATTTTCGTAACTCGGTAGTATTTAGAGCTTTAATAACAACGCTGTATAGAGCGGAAGGCATGCAAGGCGCGGGTTTTGTTCTTCATCTTCAATGATTTCAAAGATGTTTTGTTGTTAAAATGGTATTTTATATTGTATGTTGATTGTTAAGTACTTGCTCCTTAAAACGAGCTAATATCGCTCGACGCCGTCCGGAGCCGTCCCGGGAGACGCGCGCTGCTTCACGGGTTAAGTCGGTCGACGACCTTGACCATCCGCAATGGACTCTTACACCGGTACATCATTCCATTTTATGGTTTCGATTTTGTTTATCTAATTTGTTTTGTTTGGTAATGGTAAATTTTCGATACTTAATTATTGGGAGCGTCCGCCACTGGCGCGCCCGCGCCCGCGCCGGCAGAGGCCGCGCGCCCGCGCCGGCGGCGACCTCCGTGCGCCATCTCTATTCAGGCTCGGGATTGGCTCCAACAGGCGATTTGTACAAATTTGATTTAGCTTTATATCCATTTTCTTTTGAAATCAATATTGCAACCGTACATAATTAGGTATATGCATACAAGAAACAACGATTTACATTAAATTGGAACAGTATAATTACCATAATTCTCTTCCAATTACGATTAACTACCTATAGTCTGCGTCATAATTTCTTGCATTTACGTTTCCGTATTAAAATGCTGTAATTTAAAATGTAAAGCTGTATTGAATTTAATGTTGGAGCCACGTACCTGTAAATGCCGAGTCTTAACAGAGTGACACGCATAATAAAAAGTAATTTATACACTGTTTTAGAGACCATAATGAATGTATCACACTTTACACAATGACACTTACACACAGTAACGCCGCTATAGTAACTTACTTACTTGAATTATTCTGTGATTTTCGAATAATAGCCACAGTAGCCAGTTACAGAAACCATCCGACACAATACCTAGTCAACCCGCGGTCGCGACAATACATCGCCCTACATCCTACATCCCGAGCCCGACCGATCACATATCAGCTTCAAGTGTGGCGCTTTACTTGTTCTAGCTACCATCACATTCCTACGATTACTTGTGTTTCATTTATGTCGATAATTACTACACTATTATACTCACTTCTAACGTCATCAACTTACATTCAGTGTTGATTAAGCATGCAATTTTAATTAAAGTAATTATAACAGAATTGTTGAATGTTTTGCAGATATAAAGTTGACCCTAATGAAATCCCGGTGGAACAACAGGCAGGGTCTACCCTGCCTCTTATGGAAATACCGGGACGGGACATTGAGGCCGACGAGGGCTACAACCCGTTTGAGCATCGAAAACTGGCACACCCTACGTCGTAAGTTTCGGTTTCAGTTTTAGTTAAAGCAAGGACGCGTAATTGCAGTGTCCGAGAGGCAACCGAATGGCTCGCGGTATTTGAGCTCCCGAAGCGTTATGGAAATTGTCACCAGGTATTCGACTTATACCAGCATTTCTTTATATAAACAGCGTACACACTTTCAGGCAAACGCTCGGCTGCTTTTTTTTGTTTTCATATTTTTTTTCTATTTTCGCCCCCAAGTTGGCTCAGTTTGGGTTGCAAAGGGTGGTTCCACAACACTTCGGGAGCTTAAATGGGTGAGGACCAAATTCTTGGCCAGTAGTTAGCCTGGTTAGACGTTAGTTAGCCATAAAAACTGAAGAATTGGACGAAGTTCCGTTGTGACACAAACATTTACCATAGAATTGTATGGTTAATTTTCGTGTCACAACGGAAAACTTTCATAGAAATTTTAATTGAGCTGGCCAAGAATTTGGTACTTACCCAAATACCGCGAGCCATCTGGTTCTGGTTGCCTTTTAAACACTGCAACTACGCGTCATTGTTCTGAATATATGTTTTCTTTGTAATTTTTATTTGTTTGTTAATTCGCTTACGTAATGTTTAGTTTAGTTTTATTTCATTTCGTTGTACAATTTTTCACATGATACAGTACATTTGACTTAAATTATATTACTTATCGTACAGCGATCGTCGAGGAATGCAATAATAATGAAAATTATATATATAATAAGGTATATACAATAAATGTATATACCTACAATTCAAATTAAATTATTATAAAATAAAACGTAATTTAAAATACAATTCGTATACAAAAAAACTGTCATGTTATTTCTGTGTATAATCAAATCACAATGTCAAAGAAGTATATGTCAATCGATATAGTACCAATCAAATAATAATACAAAAATATAAACCAATGTCAAAATCCTAATACTAATTAATAACTAATGCAAAAAATAAAATAATAATTCAAAATAGTCTATTGTTGTACAATTTCATTATATTCATTGACTGAGTAAAAAGATCTTTTCAATAAAAGGTTCTTCAAATTACGCTTAAACGTTTCCTCGCTTGTTTGTCGATTTTTTATTTCGGCGGGAAGGCGCTTATAGTACGTCGGCCCTATAACTCTCGCGTTTTAGCGTGCAGTACCGTGCGACGCGGCAGTCGCGGCACCGTCCGAAGTCTTCCTGTGCTACGAAGGCACTTTCCCGTCACCTCCACCCGCTTAAACTGTGATAGGTGTCTCCGTGTATACATGATGTACTTGTACCTACTTACTGGTTGGAACTTTTTTAAGCATTACCGTGAACTTGTTTAGTAGATAAACTTAGAAATATATCGAGAAAATTGGTAACATGATGCGTGATATTTATTTTCAGAGATATGGATACACTTATTCATTTGCTGAAAGGGTCTCTGGGAAGTGGTATTTTGGCCATGCCCATGGCTTTTGTGCACGCCGGCCTATATTTCGGGCTTTTCGCTACGTTCCTCGTGGGTGGCATCTGCACGTACTGCGTGCACGTGCTCGTGAAGACTGCGCACGAGCTGTGCCACAGGATGCAGAAACCCTCGCTGGGTTTCGCCGAGACCGCTGAAGCTGCCTTCTTAGCCGGCCCTCCGGCAGCGCACAAGTTTTCAAGATTAGCGAAGTAAGTCTTCCGTTTTAACCGACTTCAAAAAAAGGAGGAGGTTCTCAATTCGGTTGTATTTTATTCTAGCTATAATTCTTGTGAAATGCCTCCTCATAATGATACGATTCCATGAAGTGTCCCCCCGCATATGTCATGATCATGATATCTCGCCATGGATGCAAATCTGTGGAAATCAAATAGGACCTAGCACATGTTGCCTAGTAAGAAATGTGATTTACGACATACTGTCGTTAGTGACGTTTGTACGACTCGAGCCCGGGTTTTTAACAATACATCTGTTTACCTACGTACCATGCAGCATATTAGTAATCTATACCCGTCTTTCTTTTCAGAGCTATGGTGAATTGGTTCCTCGTGGTTGACTTACTAGGATGCTGTTGCGTTTACATAGTATTCGTGGCAACGAATGTAAAACAAGTAATTGACTTCTACGCAAATACTATTACTTGGCTTCCGGCCGACATGGATCTACGATTGTACATGCTCGCGACTCTTCCTTTTCTAATCCTTATCAATTTAGTAAGAAACCTGAAGTATTTGGCTCCCTTTTCAATGATTGCAAACGTATTGGTGGGTTGTGGAATGGGTATCACATTTTATTACCTATTCCAAGATGTCCCCGCACTAAGCGAACGAGCCAGTTTCGCGGGATTCGCCAAGTTGCCGACATTCTTCGGGACTGCCATCTTCGCCCTGGAAGGCATCGGCGTCGTGATGCCGCTGGAGAACAACATGAAGACCCCCACCCACTTTATCGGCTGTCCCGGCGTACTCAATACCGGCATGTTTTTCGTCGTATCTTTGTATGCTACCACTGGATTTTTCGGATATCTGAAATATGGAGACGATACCCTCGGAAGCATCACGCTTAACCTGCCTGAGAACGAAATGTAAGTTTTTACGATTCCCATATTATAGTACTAATATTACTATTGAATACCTATATTTTCAAACGGAGTATTGAACCAGACGTTTATTGGAAAGATTTTATCTTTAATACTTATATATACTACTACCGATTGAATTCAATATTGGTTGGTTCGATTCAAGATAGCTTATCATAAAATCTATTATTTAAGTAAAATGAGCTAATTTAGGGATTTAAGGTAGTTTCCCTTCAGGGTCCATTGATTTTTCCACCCTTTATACCACTCACAAAAACCAATTACTTGATTTAATGTTAATGATTTTACTATTGTGTACTCTTAACCGAAACTTTGTTTATTCAACGGAGTAAAATTACAGGTAGAAATGTCTAACGCAACAAATACTGATACCAGCTTATCACAAACAGTGCGGTTTCTGGTTTAATATATAAAAGAAGACTTCTTAACTGATTTATCAACGCACAGCCGAAACTACTGGGACTAGAAACTTGAACACCAGAACTTTCTTTTATGACGTAGGCAAGGGATAAGCCGGGATTGTTGGAAATTCCATCCCTAAGTGGGTTAAATAGGGGTGCAAAGTTTGTATGGGAAATAGTTATTTGTGTCACAAGGGAGCAAAATGGTATATTTACGGCGAGGGCGGTGTATTGAATCCTGAGCGTAGTGAGGGGTACAAGTGTTAACGCCCGAGACGAAAATAATTTTGCTACTGAGTGACACATACTATTTTTCACACCGACTATGAAGAAATTTAAAAAAGATACTGTTAAAGTTAATTAAGAGGTTTTAACAAATTTACTTAATTTTTATTATACTCATTTTTACATATTACGAAAATTCATAAATAAATAAAAAGACCGGGTTGCACTCCGGGAGAGCCAGCAGAACTGATAACTTGCGAATTGCTTTAATTATGAGCATTAAAAAACCTCCTCCAAAGCCCCCCTCCCCCCGCCTCTCCCCCTTCTCCCCCGCTCCTCACCTCCCCCTTCCCCTTTCTTCCCCCTCACCTTCCCACCCCACCACCCACCCCTCCCCCTCTCCCCCTCCACCCGTCTCCCCATCTCCTTATCTTCCACCCCCCTACCCCTCCCCCATCCCCCATCCCCCCTTCCTCCTCCCTTGAGATTCTTCTGGAGTAGCGAGCGTCCATAGGCTAAGGTGTTTACTTACCATCAGGCTAATAGTACGCTTGTTTGCCACCGCCCTAGTATAGAATAAACACTCGAAATATGTTCGTTTTGAATCGATTACGATGAAATTACAATCGATTATTTTATTAAGATCTGTTTTCAATTGGCACATCGCGTAAAAGCACATGCTTTTGATCCCTCTCGTCGTGGAGCAAAACTTACTTTTCTGAATGAAAGGTGTGAAAACATTATTTTTTGAACTAGACTTGAAACTTTGTAGGAAGATTACTTATTAGAATACAAAAAAGCACTTTCTGTGTTTTAGAAAATTCTACCCCTAATAATAGGGGTGCACGATTTGTATGGGGGAACTTAATTTTTTGAGCTAGAGACTTGAATCTTTGTAGAAAGATTACTCATTAGATTAAAAAAAAGTGCGTTCAGCGTTTTAGGAAATTCCACCCCTAAGGGGTTCAGAAGGGGTGCAAGGTTTGGATGAGACTTGAAACGTTGTAGAAAGATTACTTATTAGTATAAAAAAGTACTTTCAGCTATAATAATAATAATAATAATTCATACCCTAAGAGTGTTAAAAGGGGGTTAAAAGTTTAGTTTAGAGCAAGGCATTTTAAAAGTAAATGATTTGTAACTTCAATTTTAGACGGTTTTTTTAAAAAAAATTTCAACGTTTTTTGAAATTCATCCCCTAAGAGGGGATTCAAAGTTTATACGGAGAGCAAGATATTTTTAAAGTTAGAGATTTTTTACTTAGGTTTTAGACGGTATTTTAAAGATTAGAAAATGAAGTCAGCGTGTTTTTAATTCATCCCCTAAGAGGGTTAAAAGGGGGTTCGAAGGCTGTATAGAGAGAGGACATTTTTGAAGTAGGAGATTGTAACTTCTGGTTTAGACTTTGTTAAAAAACTAAAAAACAAAGGTCAGTCTTTTTTGAAATGTATCCCTTAATTGAAAGTAAGAGATTTGTAACTTCTGTTATAGACTGTTTATAATTGATTTCATAAGGGGGTTAAAAGACATTTAATTATAACCTAAAGAGGCTAAAAGGAGTTGGAAGTTTGAACGGGGAACAAGACAATTTTAAAGTAAGGGAACTGTAACTTCGGTTAAATACTTACTAGAAAACGAATTTAAGGAGGTTAAAAAGAGAGGAAGTATGTATGAGGAACAAGTAATTTTTGAAGTAAGGGAATTCTTCGGTATATACTATATTGTAAGCAATTTATTAGCTAGCAGAAAAGTAGGTTAGGTTCAGTTAGAACCATGACCCCTCCAAAACCCAACAGCTACCAGAAATATAGGTTAGGTTAGGTTAGGTTAGGTTAGGTTAGGTTGTAATGTTTGATTAAAACTTGCGGATTATTTTGTTTGATTTAAAAAGTTAATTTTGTTTATTCAAAATAATTTATTTTCTAACACCGTTAAATGGGGACTGGGCTGGTTATGGAAAGTTCTACGTCTTTTGAAGTAAAATAATGTTGATTCTAAACTAAACAGGTAGCCAGGACTAACGTCAGTAAAACTACTGGACAGATTTAGGCAAAATCCAGTAATTTTACATTTCTTTTATACATTATGAAAAAATGTGCAATTGAAGCAGAAACGTCTGCTGATGATTCTTATGATATTTATATTTGTAAAAACGGAGTTTTCAATTTAGATTTAGCAATTAAAACTAACGAACTCATCGCACTGTTACCTTTAGGCTTAATCTCGGAACAGATTAAGATGAAATTTTCCGTAGGTATAATTTGAGACCCTTGGAATATAGGATAGTTTTTATCTCGGAAATTATGTTTGCGCCTAACATGATTGAATAGTTATATTTTTTCTAAGACGATAACCAGTACGCGTACTACGTACTACCAGTACTACGCGGACGAAGTCGCGGGCAACAGCCAGTCTGTTATAAAATCATTTACAAAGGGCGTTATATTTCGCTTTCTTTTTATATTTGTCTTTTTATTTATTAGTGGCGAGTTTATTTTTGTTTATTTCATCATTTGTGTATAATTTGTACTTGTTTGCCACGAATAAGTTCATTATGGGAGTGGGCAGCGATTTTGAAACAAGTTCAGGTTCTTTACAAGAATATACGGATACGCAATAAATAAAATAATGCGTAGCCCCTTTAAACCTAATGAGGACTCGTCTAACATAGGTAGATACCCCCTAAAACTTTTCGGTGATTATCGGTGGTAGCTGGTAGCACATCACTATTTAAGAGATGTAAAAAACTGACAACGTATGTAACGTCGTTTTACTCCGTAGAATAAATAAACAGAGATTACAGTAATACAGCACTAAATCTACTAATTGATTGAATGAGGCGTTGCTTTGCGGAAGTCCATGATATGTTACGAGAACAATACTCCTTTGCCATTCCGCCAAGAAAACGTGCTGGTCTATGCATGCAAGACGAGATGCAAAAATACGCAAATGGTTGCATCTCACCTTCGCTGATAGACCAGCGGCGCTACCACGAAAATCGAATCTCGAAGTTCGTATATCTCTATCTCTGTCGTTCGAGTACCATGAAACATAAGTGCATTAGAGACGGAGATATCCGAACTTCGTAATCCGATTTTGAATAGCAAAGGAATATTGTTCTCTTAACTAAATCTACGTTTGATAATTCCTTTCAGATTGGGCCAGAGCGTGAAACTGATGATTGCAGTAGCAATTTTCTTCACGTACAGCCTGCAGTTCTATGTGCCCATGGAAATCATCTGGAAGAACGTGCGCCATATGTTTGGGGCCCGGAAGAACCTCGCCGAATACAGTATAAGGATATCGGTCGTACTTCTGACTCTCGGCATTGCCATTGCCATTCCTAAATTAGGCCCTTTCATATCACTTGTTGGTGCGGTATGCCTGTCTTTCCTTGGTCTTATATTCCCAGCTGTTATTGAAACTGTTACTTTTTGGGATAGACCCAATGGACTTGGCTATTGCAAATGGGTTCTGTGGAAAAACCTTTTCTTGATTTCATTTGGGATACTCGGATTTTTAACTGGTTCCTATGTTAGTATTCTAGAAATAATTAATGGTGGAGATTAATATTGTAATTCTAGTATATTTATCACTCGTTCGATCCTGCTACAGAGTTAATATGACTATGAAATAGAATTATCTAAGGACCGTTATTTACATATTACTTTTTTCCTTTTATTTATTGGTTAATATTTATAAACGAATGAACGCATAAATCATATGCCGCCTTAGCAATAACAAATAGTTGGGCATAGTTTTTATCAGTTCATGCAAAGTAACATCAAAGTTAATCTATGAAACGTGATACAAAATTTTGTGACTCTATTTCGACTCGAAACGATGATGGGGCTAAAAAAATATTATTTGTCGTAGGTATCGATACTTAACTCCTTAGCGATCGGCTCTTGCTTTGTATGGATTACGGTACATATGAAATATACAAATGCTTAAGTTATAGGTACATTTAAACCATCCACGCGAATAAAGCTATACTTAGTAAAACCCGCGTCAGTACCGGTTGTCTTTTCCGTATATTTTTTCACAATCATACCTAGTTACAGAGGCTTTGCTATGAAATATTTATTATATTGTGATTTTGTGAAATGCTGATCGTTAACAAACAAAGAGACTAAGTTTATAGTTGACACACAAAAAATAATTTAATCTAAAAGGTTTGTCTTAAATGTTGTTACGCTTGTTTTAACTAGAACCCTGTACTGTAATTTGTCAATTTCTTTATTTTAACTAATTGGGAAGACAAAGGTGTAACAATAAGCCTATAAGTAATTATATAGTTTGAGCGTTTTAGTGCATTTGAGCACACTGCCCGCGATGCGGACTTGGATTTGGAGCGGAGGTAAAATAGTGCTGTATACCTATTAAAGTCACACGGCACACTGTTGCGGTACACTTCGCAGTACGCACCTGCGCAGCTCCGGGCCTGCCTGGGGTCGAGCTGTTAGTGTCGTCTGAAGCATTATTCCTTAAATCCTTAGGCCCGAATCTCTGTAGCCATGTAGGTTTAAAACAACTGTAGATATCTTTATTATGAATGTGTGAGAATTTTCTAGTGCATTATTGAAATGTGATACATTTAGGTTAATGATAATCCTCTAATGAAAAATGAGCTAAACTTGCTTAAAATAAGCAAATGTATATTTTTTGACGTAGATAAAAACATGCAGGTGCGAGTATACACACTGAATTGACTTTTGAAGTGACTGAAACCGTGCAAAATATATGTAGGTATTGGTCTAAACATATAACATCTATAATATTTTGTGATAGTTTAATGGCATTTTCATTATTAGGTACCATAAAGTGTTTAGTAAAGTAGATATTTATACCTAATTGACTTTTATAAGATGATTGATTTAAAAGCATTTAAATAATAGCTTTCAAAGCTAATAAATAATACCTAAGATGTTTCTTGAAATAAATTTAATTGTAACGATAAGTTAACCTCGTCGGAATTGTAACGATAAGTTAACCTCTTCGGAATTGTAACGATAAGTTACTCGTCGGAATTTAAGACGTACCGTAAACTAGAGCAGCACGCTATCTTGAAATTGTACTGTAATATGATTAGGCGCCATATTCATTTCCTTCGCTTTAAAACGCTGTTTTAGGCTCTCTTTTAGCTAAAATGTAAATGAATAACTGCAGGAAATCAAAAAGTAATATAAATTATCTTCATTAAATACCTACACTTAACAGTTCTGATATTTTTTTTAGAACACTATTATTGCTGAATGTAATATTCCTAGAACTGTCATTCATCAATTTTGCTTAAATTCGATGTGGTTATGAATTATAATGTTGGTTTTCCAACCGAATTCTAATGTTCCTGGCCTTATTGGCCATCTACGGTTTCAATCATCACACTAGCCATGCCATCATAATACTTATATACAATATTATGATGGCATGACTAGTCCGTTATTCAACAAACACACGTACGTTAATTTTCAACCGAATTGAACGCCGCGAAGTGGTTCAAATGTGAATTATCAGATTAGTTCAAAATAGTCAGGAATATTAATCTGCTCTAAAAATACTAGGTAGCCACGCCTTTATGTCATTGGTGCCTAATACAGTTTTGCAGTTATATTTATGACTTTTGTTACACAAATAATAATGCTGCTGACTGTACATGCAACATATTCAGTCAAGTGTAAAAATATGGGTGCATACTTAGGTACCACCAATGTTTTTACACTTGACTGTAAGTACCTCTATTATTGAAATGGGACTTATTGAGCACCAGCTAGACATGTTCCAATATGTTCCTACGAAACTCTAGGTGCGCGAGTCCGTCTCGCACTTGCCCGGCTGTTATGTTGTTGTAGAGTCATACCGTAGTTCATATTTATAATTTATATTTAGATTTTAATTCCGTAACAAGGATATGTTCCTAATAAGTAGCAGTATTAATCAGCGATCGAAAAAACCATAGAAGGCTAAGTAGCTCCACAGAATGGGTGCGATTGCTATTATGCGGCGATGGCGGTGGGGTGTCAAAACGATGCCAGACAGCCGTTTAGTTCGAACATGCGCATACCGGGTTATAGGCACATGTTTTGGTATAAATTTGTAAGGAGCTCGCATTCTATGGTTTTTTCGTTCGCTGGCATTACTAGTTTAACACGGATTATCACCGATATGAATCATATCTAACATTTGTCTCTCTCACGCTTGCTACCTACTACTACTTAGCTGGAAAGAGAAGATTAATACGACTATATCGGCGATAACTGCACGTCTATAATGGGACGGCCGCGACATACTCTCAAATTTTCTCGCACTATACCTCTTGTTCTAAGTGTTCTAATAAGTTTTTTTTCATTGTCTTGTTAGGTGTTGGACCATCGACATTGTTGC
Organism: Epinotia bilunana; assembly: GCA_947049275.1. Classification (NCBI taxonomy): domain Eukaryota; kingdom Metazoa; phylum Arthropoda; class Insecta; order Lepidoptera; family Tortricidae; genus Epinotia; species Epinotia bilunana. Next base: position 30,563,532 of record OX346252.1, on the reverse strand, counting down.
CCTCTGATGACGAACATTTTACACCGCGGCCCTATTCACGAAGCTGCAAGTTAAATTTTTTAAGGTCTAAACAGGCCAACACAGTTCTAATGGCCAGTCGTTATTGGTCAAACGCCTCTGCTGTTTAATTTAATCATGTAAAATAGTAACTCGAAGCTTCGGGGAACGGGCCAATGATTTAAAAATACGTGTAAGTAATCAAAGGTCATCAAATAACAATGATGGATTTACATCTTCGTCATAGGCACTATAATTCACAACAATGACGGTGGTTCAAACGCTCGCTCGGGAAAGACCCATGTACTCGTATATGGTTTTTTAATTACAAACTACTAACCTGTAGTATTTTCCTGTGTAATTAGGTACCTATGTATTGACTTAGTTACGGAAAGGGTATTTTTTCTTTCCAACCGTATTCGTATTGCACCAGTAAGTAGGTATTGTTTATAAATACAGCGATGACATACATATGTCCAAGCATATCCGCGAGTTATTAAGATGTTCGCAAGTTACCTTTTTACTGGCGCTGGTTGGCACTTAAACTCTGGTGTGTGCAAATGTCACTTGTGTCTTAAATCGTCAAGGCCTCTCACAGACTGGCGCGGCCAGGCCCCTATACCACAAAACTTTACAAGTCTACAATTCGACAAAATTGTACAATTTTCCATAGGAAAAGTTGTCAATTTTGTCAAATTATACGCTTATAAAGTTTTGTGGTATAAGCCTCAGGCCGCGGCGGTCAATAGTAAACTTGTCATTAGCTGTCAAATTCACTATTGACCGCCACCGCAGGCCGCGCCAGTGTGATTCAGGCCTAAGCCTCTCATAGATTGGCGCGGCCTGGCCGCGGCAGTCAATAGTAAACTTGTCATTGGCTGTCAAATTTACTATTGACAGCCACCGCAGGCCGCGCCAGTGTGAAGGTGGTTTTCCACCGGCGAGGCGAGGAGGGGCGTGGATGGGCGAGAATTGAAATTAGTATGGGACTTACTACCTATTTCCACCGCGTGCGCGCGCGCTCAGTGCAAATAGGTATTAAGTCCCATACTAAATTCAATAATCGCCCATCCACGCCCCGCCTCGCCTCGCCGGTGGAAAACCACCTTGATTCAGCAGATCGATTCGTTCACGCAACGCATTGTAAGTACGTTAGGTAGATCTAAATGTCAATTTTTATATGGAAAAATGACAGTTGGATCTACCTATATAACGCGCGTTCAAGACGTTACGTGATTACCCCTCAGAACTAAGGGGATTGGGTAAACTTTCTCGAAAATTACCTATTCACTGTAAGTATATTTTTCAGCAGCCACAGATGTTTTGCTTGTAAAAGTGAAAATAAACACAAAAATTCATATAGGTACCTATATAAAAGGTTAAATTTATCTATTTTACTATAACAACACCATATTATTTCAATGTGTCAGGTGTAATTTAAGGGTAGTATAGCATATCACAATATATTCATAAATATAACCATATTTTTTACATTGCAACACACCTAAACCCCTTTATTCGTAGTAAGAAAATATGAATTTCCACATATCCCTAAATTTGATTAAAAACATGACCTTTTGTAATTTATACGTAAGCTAGTAAAATGGTATCCAACTCAAACTTTCTACGGGTTATACCTTATTCAGTTTTTTTACGCATCAGCAGGCAAATATTATAATACTTACATGACTATACTATATATACGATACCAGTTTCAATCTTAAATTTACTACAAAATTGACGATTACGATACGATAGGTACCTACCAATTACTACAAAAAAAAAAAACGCGCTTCAATAAATTATACAGACGGCCACAAAAAGTTGTATCTATATTTCACCCACCTTATTGCGCCGTAGTAAGGGGCAAAAAATTATACTTACTTCTTTTTGTAGCCTACTGCCCCTATAGATGTAGATAATATTTACTTTTTAAATGCAACGGTAATCTTACTCAATCAAGTTTTGAACAAAGAATCCTAATAATATTTGATACCCTACAACGAATGCTATTTATGTGTCAATTTCCTATCCGTTAGTATCCGGTTAGATTGTTTAGTAATGAACGCCGATGTTGAGGTGATTTGATTGAGAAAAGATTACTTTAATATTACTTATTACTTATTTTGCTTCAATCCGTAAGTGCAACGAGCGTGCTTGCGAATCACGTCATCTTAAGGTTATTCGTTGTCAAGAAGAGTCAAGATATGTATCTATCTACCTTATACTACGTTTGAAAGTTTACAGCACCTTGAGGATAAAGATTGAGCGTAGACTCATCTTGTTTTATAATGAATGTCAAATGTGTATTAGTTATCTGTAAAGGTAATCCATTCCTGATGTTCTCTGGTATGAATTACCGATTTTAGATATATTGGTTGTTTTGTTACAGTATTAAAATATACGACATTTAAGGAACTGGGAGTAGTTTTAATAACCTGCTACCAATATTAATATTTATTTTCCATACCGTACGATTCACAACTGAGGCCCTATAGTGCGATAGGTTTTAACCGACTTCAAAAAAAATGAGGAGGTTCTCTGATGTTTCTTAGCTCAGAACTCCGTCATTGATGAGCCGATTCGTATTTTTTTTTGTTTGTAAGTATTATGCTTCCAGGTGGGTCCCATTTTTTTCAAAAATTCAATTGGATGATGGAATCTATGAGGAATTGAGGGAACTTCTCAATTATATTAGACACGCGTGTAGTGATTTTGGTATTTTTTGTTATAACTCGTATATTTACACCCGGAAATCAAATTTATGATTTCCGGGTGTACGCACGTCACAGATTCTGATAAGATTCCGTTGAAATAGCAACTAATGAAGTGCTAAAGTGATCCTTGTGGAATCGACGGAAGTCCTCAAATATTATCGGGTCAGGATACAGCGATTGGGTTTTTTCTCTAAAAATCAACGCATTTGCTCTCGGAAATCAGTTCATGTGGTAAATTGGAAAAGAAATGTGGAAATGTTCTCGTGGCTTGGCGGAGTACTAAATTGAAGTCGGTTAAAACTATTTTTAAAGTAAATTATATCGTCACGTTGAACGTGATGTTTCAATCCATTTTCGACGTAAAACGTGATGATAAAAGTGCCAGGGTGAAGTGTGACTTCATGTCGCATTATGCTATTTACCCCCAACATCACGTGAGTTGAGTCCAAATAGTGTTTAAGCTATAAAATAAACTAGATAAGCTCGTATGAAGTGATATTATATATAATCATAAAGTTTATTTGCTGCGCAGACGGTTCTGGGTTCGATTCCGTGTCTTTGTGTGTGCCCAGTACCCAAGATACAGGATTTTCCTAGTGTGAGGCTGTGAATGTGTCCAATGTTGTTAATAAAATACTTGTAGCATTGCCATGGTGAAGTGTGACCTTATGTTGCACTATGCCTCTAACACTCGCGTCACGTAACTTGAGTCCAAATAGTGTTAAAACTATAAAACGGACAAGATAAGGGCGTAAGAACCACTAATATTTTGAGTTTTTTTTTATAATAATCTCTTGACATTGTTAAGGTGAAATGTAACTAGATGTCACACCATGCCATTTACGCCAATCTGGGGCCCATTGCAATAAATTACAACTTATAATACAAGCGGAAGTCTTGCTAATAAAAGAAGTTGAAAAGAGAAGTCCGCTTATAATACAAGTTACCAGTTGTTATGCAATGGGTCCATGATGTCACTTAAGTCCAACCGAGTATGTACTTATAGATTAGGACGCATAACACAAGACGGATGTACTTTAGAGCTGAGCTGCGATAGTAACTATTGTTTGTATGGAAGTACCCTACACATCTAACCTAAACAAGTCTAGTGCGGATTGCAGTTCATGTGGTAACGTGGAAAGGTGCATCTATGAGGCCTGGCGAATTACTTACTGAAGTCTAAAGAGTTTAAAATGGGGGCTTAAACTTTATAAGAAATCTTTTCTTAAGTTGTATGTCTGTTCAAACGGTTTGTTAAGGATGGTACCTACGCTGTTATTATAATATAAATGGTTCGCAACAAAAATAAGCTTTTTCGTCAAATTATTTGAAGAGCATGATACAAGTTTCAATCTATTATGTACGTGCCCGCGCGGCTTCGCCCGCGTATTGCAAAGAACGCAGGCATACCCGCGGGATAAAACATGGCCTATATCCTTGCGGAAACCCAGCCCGCGTACACCCAACCTATGACCTATATCTTTTCAGAAAGTTAATTGTTTACGCAGGTGAAAGATTTTTTGAAATCGTTTAAGCGATTCCGTAGATGAGCGTTTCTCAAATAAAATGCCACTACATTTTTTCGGAGATTTTCTGCAACTTTTACGTTATTTTTACTCAAAATCACGATGTCTTTCCATCCCAATAGGAGAAAAAAAGTGTCCCAAAATGTCCATACATTTTTGAACTTTCCTACTGTGTTACCACCATACAAAGTATAAGGTAAATGGTAACACAATAGGAATAATATAATAATATTGTCACTTTTTTGAGAAACGCTCAGATTACCCATTGCACACAAACTCACAAATCTCACGGTCTTTTCCTATTTATAATAGTTAATAGTATAGATAAAATCACGCTGCTCTTGATTTGCAAAGTAGATGTTACAAACGATCCCAAATATTTAACCAAAATTAGTCGGCCGTTATATAAATTGTAGACCAGCGAAATAATTGTTCAATCAATTATTTCGCTGGTATCATAAAACACATATCACATTTTTTGATAAGCCGTTAGTAATAGTTATTTTATTTGTTATAGAAGGGTGCAAGGTTGTATTTTACCCGCGAGTGTGGAATTGAAACACGAGCAAGCGAAATGATGCTATAGTTGAACCACAAGCGAAGCGACTGGTTCTAACATAGAATCCTGAGCGTAGCGAGTGTTTCAACATACGAGAAGTAAAATAAACTTTTCACCTCACTGTAGCGAGAAAAGTGCAACATGCAAAACAACTTTATTGAATTTCAATAATATGTATTTTTTTTTTAACAGTACCTAATAATAACGCTAAATAATATCAAGTAGTATTTTGGTCAAGTGCGAGTCGGATTTTAGTTTTCCCATATATTATGAGACCCAGCGCCTGATAAAGGCAACAAGCAATTTTTTTAAAGTTCTTATATATTTATTTTATGCTGTTTATTAGTACTTGTTGTTATAGCGGCAACAGAAATGCATCATCTGTGATTTTTTGTATTTTATGAGCGCTTTAGGTTTTGAACGTTTTGTTATCTGTCAAAAGCTACTTAAACACGCTCCAAGGTAAAACTACTCTCACCACTAGTGGATAAAATGCGTTTTTGCCCACTAGTTTTAAAGGTAAAAGACGGCTTTCCGAGGCAGTGAGGGAAAAAATATATTCCGACTAAAAGTAAGCCATTAACTCAACTAGGTTAGTGAGTTTAGAACCGCGACGCTCACTGAACCGAACTGCTACATAGAAGTGGGTTGGATTAGAACTGCGGACCATTATTTAAAGTTTTTTGATCAAAACTTGCTCATCAATTGATCAATCAGTCAAAATAATTTATTAACTAATTCCGTTAAATTGAGATGGAATGGTAAGTTCTGCGTCTTAAAAATATTCTGTGTATTGATAAATAATTAAAAATGAAACGGATTCTCTTTACAGATTTCTAGTCACAAAAATTTGTATATTTTCGAAAGCCAAAATACATAATTACCTACTTCAAAAGTGGTTAGTTTATGCCGTCAACATATAATTAGTAATATAAAAAATAAATTAAATAAAGAATATCTACAATTATTAATTATTTGATATTGGGTCTTACTTACGTTTTAATATGAATGTTCTCTTGCAGAATAAGGTCGTCATTTCATCTAAATCCGTTCTGCGGTTTAAGCGAGACAGACAGACAGACAAGAGTTACTTTGGCACTTATGATATAATAAACATTTATCATTAAACTTAAAATGCCTGGTAGAGTCAGTCAAGCGAGTCGTGTACGTGGAAATTTTGCGAATCCTACCAATATTTTGAATGCTAAAGTTTGGACCTGAATCACGCTAAAACGGCTAAACGGAATTAAATGAATTTTGGAATACTTCACGTAGTGTACTGGATTAACATACGAGTAAGTATATTATACTTTTTATTTCGGGATACTTTTTATTTCGTTTAAAGCTGGTTTTCCACCGGAGGGGCGAGACGAGACGATGCATGGCGAGAATAGAAATCGCACTGGCCCTTGTCCATCAAAAATTGGCATTAATAGCTATTGCGAGCCAACATGGCTTTGCCTCGCGATTAACAGTAATAGTCAGCGCGAGCCCGCGCATTTTAAGAGTCCACAGTAAGCTCGATTCTCCATACAAACGTAGTTACGCTCTCATTTTAAAACTACGTATTGCATTGTACCGAAACTTTGCATGCACAATGACATGAGGTATTGTATTTAGGTCTGTAATTAGTTTATCTAGCTTCAGAGTCAAAAAAATACAGCGAATTTAAGTTTTTCATACAAAACTTGTTTTTGCTGTATTTCGTTTGTTTTATATGTAAACTGGAACCATATAAACTAATTACAGACATAGATATACCTCATGTCATTGTATATGCAAAGTTTCGTCACAATTCAACACTTAGTTTTAAAATGAGAACGAAACTCCGTTTGTATGGGAAGGTGAAATTCGGCCGAGCTTAGGTACTGCGGACTCATAATAGTCACCGCCATGTCGCGCGTGATCGCCGTTGACTGTAGGCTTCGCTTCGTACGGTGTAGATGCAGTGCCATGTTTATTTTTTTATTATTAACCGACAATATAAAAAAAGGAGGTTCTCAATTCGGTTGTATTTTTTTTTTTTTCAATGTTTGTCACCTCGGAACTCCGTCATTGATGAGCCGATTCGTAAGTATTTTTTGTTTGTTTGTAAGTATATGCTTCCAGGTGGATTCAAAAATTCATTTGGATGATGGGATCCATGAGGAATTGAGGGAACTCCTCAATTATATTAGGCACGCGTGTAGTGATATTTATATTTTCTATTATAACTCGTGTATTTACACCCGGAAATCATAAATTTGGTGGAGTGGAATTGATGATGAAGACCACATGACATGACTTATGGAATTCCTCAATTATGTACTTAAAAGTACAAAAGTATATCACAGAGTCTGATAAGAATCCGTTGAAATAGCAACTAATGAAGTGCCAAAAGTGATCCTTGTGGAATCGACGGAAGTCCTCAAATATTATCGGGCCACATACAGTGATTGGGATTTTTTTTCTAATAATCAACTCATTTGCTCTCAGAAATCAGTTCATGTGGTAAATTGGAAAATGAATGTGGAAATTTTCTGGTGGCTTGGCGGAGTTCTAAATTGAAGTCCGTTAAAACTTTGTTTTTAAAGTAAGTTATGTTTTAGGCCTTCAACACACAACACACTGGCGCGGCCTGCGGGCCGGACAGGGGGGGCACACTTATAAATGTCATCACTTTTCATAGAAGACAGCGACCTCAGCCGCCTGGGAATGAACTAAAATGGCAGCCATATTGTATGGACTTGTCAAAGTTGTCATCGCCATTGTCGGCCATTGTAAACTCTGACGCTCTGTTGTTTGGATGTTTATGCGCTTTCTTTTCGAGGTTCTCTTGTTATTGCAAAAGTTATTGTTAATTTGTTAGTTGTTCTTATTTTTCTTTAAAGTTGTTATTGTTGTGTTTCGTTTTTTGTTAAGTTTTATTTGTTTTCAAGTGTTGTTTTGTCATAACATGAGTCAAATTCCGAAAAGATATTGTGTTTTTGGCTGTGACTTTCTGGGTAAGTAGTTTCTCTTATTACACTATTTAGATTATATTCAACTCACGCCGATAAGCCCTGTGTATGTGTTAAACTTTGCAGCCATATTTGCTGCACGTGGTATGTTCTTTTCTACTCTTTCTTTAAAAGCTTATTAGCCAGTTCAGAAAAATACCACGCCAAGTAAATACGAAAATTTGCAAGTACTACTCGCACGATTAAAATGAAACCGAAAAATACGTTGTATTTGCTTCGCGTGCTATTTTTCTGAACTGGCTAATGAGCTTTGTCAAAATCTATCAAACTGTTTGGTCAGTAGCCCATGAAATATAAATATTCTTGTCTCAACATACATTAATTTAAGCTATACACTTGAAAAGCACTACTTCTGAGACAGTCTGGTAAAAGTACTATGTTAAGCTGCACAGCTATCACAAGACGGCGCGCGAGTTATCTCGATGTTCTCGCACTATCCGTCTCTCTCTTATTAGAAACTTAGAAAGAGACGTTATAGTGCGTAACTAAATACTTTTTTCATGGTTGTGATCCGTTGTGTACATGTCCTATTTTCTATGTACTGTTGTGGTAGTTAAAATCCATTTATGCTAAAAGTGGAGCTGGAACATACGTTTCATGTGCTCTGCCTACCCCTTTTGGGAATAAAGGCGTGAATGTATGTATGTTTTGGTACTTAAAATCCAATTTTCTTCTTGTTTACGCATCTTCAAGAAAAGGCATAGTTATAAATTTGTTGTCTTACAAATACGAATTTATACAGCGCTGTCGGTCATAAACAGAATATGAAGTGTTTTGAATAATCACTTTCTTATTAAACCATTATTTCTTGTGTGTGAATGTTGAGTAACACTACAAGTCATATTAATATTTTGGACTTATATTTCATTATCGCCAAGAGCTCCAAAGTGGTATTTTTGTATAAGAGACTAGTTACCGGCGTGGCTTCGTCCGAGTATTGCAAAGTCAACCCGCTGGACTAAATATCTAAGCCTATGTCCGTTCAGTAAGTCGATCTATACACAGGTGAAAGAAATTGTGTAAGGGATCCCCGTGTGGTGTCGGATTAGCATAGCACCCACCTCTTTCTTCCTGTGGGTGTCATAAGAGTTGACTAAGGGAACAGTTTGAAGTGTGTTGTGGGTGATGCACTAGTAATCTTTAACTGCAATATCACGTTTTGACGATCTTTTATATCCACATTTATGCTAAAAGTGGCTCTGAAACATGTTTCATGTGCTCTGCCTAAAGGAATAAAGGCGTATGTATGTATGTATGAAAGTGGTTCCGGTGGTTACCTACATATAAACTTACAACCTTCAATCTCGCAGACTCCGTATTATTAATATTTAGTGTATCAATCAAACATTCATTTGTTTATTTGTAGAACATAGGTGTACTGTTGTACAAAGTGATTAAATACATTATGGGATCCACTTTTTCTTGCCAATATAAATTATATATAATATCGTAGCATGCCTGGCGAAATAAAACAAAAAAAATATATTTTAGTTTTGTAGGCATGAAACATTTACCCTTAAAAAATTTGTGAGTATATAGTATGTAGAGCATAAGAAAAAAATATGCAAAGAGAAAAATGAGAATGGTAAACTTATCATTAATAAATTGTACCAATCATGTAAAGTACTAACAGTTCGACAACTATTCATCAGGAGCGTAATTCTAAAACAGCACAAGTTGACTTGCTACAACCCTAATAGCCACACCAAAAGACGGTTGGATATAATTTTTAAGCAATTTCGCACTAAACACGCTTTTACGCACAGTTTCTTCTCTTTCCTGGGCCCATTTCTTTATAATAAAATAAATAAACAATGCTCCGTGTACGATCAAAATAGCAAAGTATGCCAAACTAAAGTTACAGCATGGTTGCTAACCCTGACCTACGACGAGACAGAAAATTTGCTTACTATAGTGAAATAGTTCTGCAATCGCAAGCATGCTTTTGTTAAATATAGTTTTGTAATTCTTGACGCGAGGTAACAAATGTTTAGACAGACAATATATATGTAAAACAAAGACCATTTATGCCTAAAACACAGATTACAACTGTAACCTAGTTTAGGCAATAAACTTGTATATTGGTCCCCTAAGACCATTTCTTTCAGACGCATTGGCGTATTAATATTGTATACGAATAATCCTGTTAGATATAAGTTTTGTTGTTAATAACTTAATTAGATTATACCCACTTATTGTACTATTTTTTGCTAAATAAATCTTTTTATTTTTATTATTTATTTATTCAGGTTATTTTGTGTACACAAAGTAATGTTCATTAAATTACTTAAATATTGATTGAAGATTTGCAGTAATTGTAGCAGAAAGAATAGTAAATATAGATGACTATAGTCAGCAAACGAATATTTATTATAACTGACGCTGTATGAGGAGATGTATGAGAGATCATAACGAAAGAAGTATGTAAGGTAAGGACCATATTAATCTAGCACTGACTGGTATTAGCCTAGTACCGTCTATGATGACCGGTTTAGCATAGTGTGTAGTAACTAGTGGTCCTGCCTACGATGTTCACGCCCTGGGTTCCAATTCCAGTAAGGGCAAATATTTGTGTGATGAGGTGTGTATGAATATTTGTTTCCGAGTCTTGGATGTTTGACAATTTAAATTTAATACTCTTTATTGCACACCTCAATAGTAATATAGAAAACAGCGACTTACTACCTATTTCCACCGCGCGCGCGCGCGCTCAGTGCAAATAGGTAGTAAGTCCCATACGAATTTCAATTCTCGCCCATCCACGCCCCGCCTCGCCTCGCCGGTGGAAAACCACCTTGAGAGCAAAAGCTAACACCAGGCTGTCCTTTCGCTAAAGAGCGATCTATTCCTGACAGCCTTTGGGTAGCGGAGGGAAAATAAACAGTCATAACTAGGTGTTTTCCATGTATTTTAAGCTTTTATGCTTACGATTTGTTTAAGATTTTCCCCTAATCTTGTTTATTTATGTGACACTTTTTTATCTCTACCTACCCCAATTCGATATGGGCTTGAGTATACATATACTGATTGAGTACACACATGTGTACTCTGCAAAAAATAACAAATAACATGTATTTCATTATGTTTCAGTCACATTCTGTGTACCATTACATCGATTTCCTAACCCGGAAAAAAAACCTACTCTGTTTGATGCTTGGGTGTCAGTGGTTGGAGACAAACTCAAAGAAACTGACCGTATGAAAATATACAAGTCTAAAAGGCTGTGTGATCATCACTTTGATCCCAGTGACAAGATGTCAGTAGATCGGATAAAGCCGTTAGCAATCCCATCAGTGAATTTACATCGTAAGTATAATTGATTTAATCTTAATTTTTTTATGGTGCAAAGAAATTACAATGGTCAGTAGTTATCCAAATTATTTGGCAAAGATTCGTGTTGCATCCCTTTTGTTTTCTACTTCAAATACAGCTAAGGGAAGAGCCTGCATCGAAATGTTTAGAATGCCAAATATTTGTTGAATGCTATATTAAATCATTTTATTTAAATACATGTAGACACAAACAGTACTTATATGGAAAAGCATAAGCTTTACACCATAGCTCTGCCAGCCTTTTTTGTGAAATCCGAGAAAAGCCGCCGACAGTAGGTAATAATAATACAAGGAGGTAAAGTTAGTGAGATTTTAACTATGTAGGTTTGTGTGTAATGGTAATTTCTGAAGCAAACTACTGATCCCATTTATTAAGTTTTATGTGAGCAGGGTATGGAATTTCTTGAAAAATATATGTTAATAATATTGCAATTTTGGGTTCCAGGTATACAGCAAGGATGTACTACTTTTTTACAAGCAGACCATTGCTATACAAATCCCCTACGAGGAAGTCTCCAATCTGTACCATTAATGGACATAACGAATCTACCGGGGCCGTCAAGACTTGCAGTTGAGCCAACCGAAGTTCCATTACCATCTGGATCTTCAGAAATAACTTGTCTAACTGCAACTGATATGTCCCAATATCGAGCACCACGCACGAAGTTTGACGCAGGTGAGAAAATAATGTTTATTTATTTATACCAACAATTGTTTACACCATATATTACACGAATAGCTTGCAATAACAGTTTTATGCTAGATGTAACAATCACTGACAGGTAAACACCACATGCATATTACAAAAAAAGCAGTGAAAAACTAAAGTTAAACAGTAACCATAATTATCGAAATTCCCCAAAAAAACAACATGGAATTTAAAAGCTCATTTAGGTTAAGGGGTCTATTTCATAATAGAATGTTGGGCGCATATACAAAATTGGAGGCCTAGGCCGGCAAGATGGTCTTTTTTAATTTCCATTCCACTATTTGTGGCACAGGATCACGGCGTTCAGCCATGTTTGATTTCTTGGATTTTTTAAATTTATTTCATTGCATGTTTGAGAAAAGCACTATACATACCTCGGCGTGAAAAGGGGTTGCCGGCCTCATAACTATCCGACCTCGCTACGCTCGGCCGTCTATATGTACTCGGCCGGCAACCCCTTACTTCCCGACCTCTATAGTAATGTACTATTATACATGCAATGAAATATTGACATAATGTTCCTTAGCTGTGAATAGGGCATGCAAACCAGTTTTAACCGAAATCGAAGAAATAACGTAAATTTGGAAAAACGGGTACTTACGGTTATTTTCTGATACAATTTTCCTTAGTAAAATTATTAAAATAAATCTATTTTCTTTAATTATTCCTGTTATTTTGACAAATAAGTATACTTATTTTTAGTTACAAATTACAATCATACATTTAATCTACACTAATATTATAAAGAGGAAAGATTTGATTGTTTGTGTGTTTGTATTGAATAGGCTCCGAAACTACTGGACCAATTTGAAAAAATCTTTTACCATTAGAAGCCGACATTATCCCTGATGAACATAGGCTACTTTTTACCGCGGGAAAATGCTTCTTTCCTACGGGAAAACGGGTTATAATTAGTAGGAGATCTTAGGGTCACCACCTTGCATTTTTGAGACAAAGCAAACCGTTTGGAATAGGTGTTTCTGGGGGTGATCTGAGCTGATTTAGCCCGGTTGCCACGAGGTTCCCCCCAGTAGGTGGGCAGGGGAGGGGGGGAAAAGTGCCTCCGGCGCGCCTCATTCTAAGCTTTATATCTACCTACATCTAGCAACTATATCAAGTTTGGTGTCTTTTTCGTATAATTCGAGGATGAAGCAGTCATTTCTGTGATTAAATTGTCAGTCACCCATACAAAAAATACGAGAAATCCAAAATTTAAAAAACATTCACTTTTATTTCGAAAATCTTCTACAGAATTAAAACTGAGGATTTGCTCTACAAAAAAAATACCTGTAAATAGCCCAGGTATCCTACTATATACAATACTAAACATGTCATACATTTTTCGTTTGTAACTTTGTTCAAAAAAATGTTTTACGTCGCGCGGCGTACCTGCATTGTAAGGGCGGTATGCAGCTTTTAGGATTTTGAAGTATTTTTAGACGATTTCTGATAAGTTGTTATTCTTCTAGTTATAAATTACATTAATAAATTACTTCTGGACGTGATATATATACAAATATAAATGAAATCTATACATATAATAATGCTGAAGAGGGTCGAAAGCCTGTACATGGAAGATATTCGAAAAAAGTAAGTTCGGGACACTTAGAATCGATAACAGAACACGTTCCAGCATTTTTTAGAAGTTTGTTTATCTATTCATGTGATCATGCATCACGTGAAAACGGCAGAACGGATTTTGATGCAAACTTTACTAATCTGTCAAGAAAATCCCCGGTGTCGGGCCACACGCAGTGTAGGGTTCCGTAGTTGCCTGTCTGTCTTAGTTACATCGACGTGCGGTTCGGTTGCTTCGGCCGAATTTGTACGAAAATTGGCCTTTTCAATTACACAATCATTAACTTGGTCGACTATTTAGCCGGCGGGGGAGGGGGGGGGGGGGGGGGGGCACATGACTCGAACTAAAATTAGGGCTTTAAAGCCCAATAACTCGCAAACGAATAACTGATTTGAAAAATGGTTTTAGAAACCCCATAATATTTTTGAACGAGCTATCCAACGATACCATGGGTTTGACGAAAAAAAAAATTACATCCCTGCTTTAGGTGTAGGGGAGGTAAGGGGTGTAGGTTTTTTTTATTAAATTTTTTGTATGGGTGAGTTAAAATCTAGTCACAAAAATGAATTCTTCATCCACGAATTATGCGAAAAAGACACTAAACTTGATATAGTTGCTAGATGTATGCAGATATAAAGCTTAGAGTGAGACGTACCGGAGGCACTCCCCCCCCCTCCCCTGCCCACCTGCTGGGAGGAACCTCGTGGCAACCGGGCTAAATCAGCTCAGATCACCCCCAGGAACACCTGTTCCAAGCGGTTTGCTTTGTCTCAAAAATGCAAGGTCCTCTTGGAAAACGGGCGCTAAGATCTACCAAATAGGACAACGGGTAGTGAGAATTATCCGTCCATATTATCTTTTTCACATAACTTCTAGACGGCTGAACCGATTGGGTTGAAATTTTATATGGGTATTTCGATGGTTTCCTGGATAATTTAAAAATACAATTGGACCCAGTAGGTGGCGCTGCTGTCGGTATGTCAACTACTAAACGGCCGAGCCGATTGGGTTGAAATTTTATATAGGTATGTGAGGGAGGGAGGGGAGAGGTTTCTTTTTTGACTTGACGCTCGCGTTCGCACCACCGCCTGCCTCTGACCCTGCGCCTAAGCGTCACTGCGGTGCGGGTGGGGAGACAATGTCAAAATTTGAGAACGTCTCAAGTCCACGCGCGAGAGTCGAGTATTGAGTGTTCACAACGGCTCGCAGAACAAGTTTTGAGAATGTCTCTTATCCGTGCGCGAGATTCGATAATCGAGCGTTCGCAGCGGCTTGAAGAACAAAATTTGAGAACATCTCAAGTCCGTGCGCGAGAGTTAAGTATCGTATGTATAATATGGTACCCGCGCGAAGCCGGGGCGGACCGCTAGTATTGTATAATTGTAGAACATAATTCTCCCTGCGATACAGTTTAATACTAAACCAGCTGCTTACGATCTTATTGTATTAAATATGCTTGTACTATCAATAAAAAACTTTAAATCTTTTATTTATTTATTATAAAGCACAGAATTCTTACATTCACCAAACAACACCAAGCCGATAGACACTGACAGTCTCGACAATACATGACGTATGTGTATTATTGCCATATATTATGCCCTTTACAGCAAAACTATCTTAGGGTCAAATAGCGGCTTGTCGGGCTATATGTATATGGGAAATAAAATTATAGAAATTGTTTTTATACAAATCATAACATACCCATTAATTAATATTATTATTGCCTTCTCTCCTCTATGTCTAATATAATGTTTTTTTTTTATTTACAGAAAAAACCTTCGAGTTTTTACGAGAAAAAACGTCCCAGGACTGCGCAAGAAAAGTGCGACGTAAGCAAAATGAGATTAGAAGATTGCGGCAAAAAGTTAAAAACTACAAAATGCGTCTTCGGCAGCTGAAAAATGCATCATTAAAAACAGAGTTTGAAAAGCTGACACGAAATATGCCGAAATCATCCAAAATATTTACGAGGATGCAATTCATGGAAGGACATAAGAAAAAAAAAGGCCATAGATTTACATTGGATGAAAAAATACTATCCTTGTCATTGTACAAAAAAAGCCCTAAAGCTTACTCTTTGATGAGTAAATATTTTACCTTGCCGTCAAGGAAGGTGCTCAAAACATTATTGGCGCAAGTGAAAATGCAACCAGGCATTAACCCAATTATATTTAACGAATTAAAAACAACAGTTTCCAAAATGCAGCCACAAGATCGTCTGTGTACTTTAATATTTGACGAGATGTCGATTTTTCCGCAAATATTTTATAACCCGTACACAGACGATCTTGTAGGTTTCGAAAATTTTGGAAGAGCAAAATCAAAACATTTTGCAAATCATGCCTTGGTGTTTATGGTGAAAGGTGTGAAGAAAAATTTCAAACAGCCAGTCGCATATTATTTCACACAACGGTTGTCGACACCGAGACTTAAGGAAATTTTAAAAGAGGTAGCTACCGAAGTTCAAGCTACTGGTCTCAAAATAGTCGCAACCGTTTGTGACCAAGGCTCGCCAAATTCGACTTGTGTTAACAATTTAATTTTAGAAGCTAAAAAGAATTATTTTAATGAAGGTAAAGAATGGAAAAATGATGTAATAGTCATAAATGATCAGGAAATAATCCCTCTTTTTGACGTTCCACATCTGATAAAAGGAATAAGAAATAATTTGCTAAATAAAGATTTAATTTATAACGATCAAAATGGAACGAAAAAAGTGAAGTGGGATTATTTCCAAAAAATTTTTGCCGCTGACAAGGCTCATGGTGAGTTGCGGTTGTTACCGAAAATAACGAGGGAACATGTGGATCCCACAAGAATAAAAAAGATGAGGGTTAAACATGCCGTTCAAGTGCTCAGTCACAGTATGGCTGTTGCTACGGACAACTTGGTGGCAAGAGGCGATTTACCGCAAGAATTATTAAATGTCATACCATTTCTAATATTAATTGATAAATTGTTCGACTCCCTCAATGCTTCAAGCTTTTCGGTGCCACACGGCAAAAAGTACAGAGCGGCCGTTAAAAGGAACTCGCCCCACCATGAGCTCTGGCAAGAGGGTCTAAAATTACTAAAATCGATTAAATTCATAGTTATAAGAGGTGACGGGTCTAAATTAGTCAAGAATGTACCAACGGTCAATAATTTTATTAAAACTATTGAGGGTTTCAAATCCTTGTGGCAATTGTTGTCCAAAAAATTTTGTTTGGATTCAATGCTGACACGCAATTTTAACCAGGACCCGCTCGAAAACTTTTTTGGCAGCATTCGCAGTTTGGGTGCACGAAATGTGGCACCCAACTGCATGGGGTTTGAGGGAGCATTTAAAACTCTGTTATTAAATAATATAAGCAGTGATCATTCAGTCCACTCCAATTGCGAAAAAGACTCAAATGAGTGTTTACAATCATTATCCTTTTTTATAAAACACAAAGATAAAAGTAATGCTCCCTCGCAACCCCAAGACATAGTAATCGATCAGCCTCTGGATGTCATGCAAAGTACTGTAGCTGATTCTGGGGATGATCAAAGAACCTATGTCTGTGGATGGGCGTTGACAAAATGTTTACAAAAAGTGTCTAAAGGGTGTAAACAATGTAAGAGCAAGCTACTAGGCGATTCAAAGAATGCAAAATATAGGTTCATACGAGGCAAAGAATATGAAAAAGATCGAGAATGGCTTACTTATCCCTCTGATTGCCTAGTAGCTTGTTTCCATGATATACAAAAAACAACAATTGCTTTTCTCAAGAGTGAATGTTACAAAAAGAATATTAAAGAACGTATCATTGCTTTTATAGATTTATTTGTTGATTTTTCCTTTATGAACTGTGAGAGTCATAAAGATAAGTTGAAAGACTGTTTTTTAAATACTACTATCAACATAATTATTTACAGTTGGTGCAGAACAGTAAATAGGATTTTAGATGGTAAGATTAATTATGAGGGAGACGATATTGTAAAAAAAGCTGCACAAGTGTATCACAATACACATAAGTCAATAAAAAAATGAACGAAATCACGTATTTTATTTCTTATTGCTCTTCCCTAATAAAAAAAAATCTCAATGAAGAATATGACCCAGTTTTCATTAAGTGATATTCATAGTTTAAATGAATATTACAGTTTTAATGACATGAAATTAACAGAATAGTTTGATGTCATTGAAAAATTTACGATGAAGGATTACTTAGCATGCGCACTTTATAGCCCGGATATTAATCGTATATTGTGGCAAGTTTTGTATCGTTATTGTTGAAGCAAGAAGTTAATATTTTTACGTCACACCTGGCCATAATGCGAGTTTTACTGCACGCTGCGCGTACGGTAAAACTCGCGTAGTGGCCAGATGAAGACGTAAAATTGTGTACTTACCACGGGCGGTAATTCGTAAAGCTCCAGATCGCATATTTATGGCCCTCACCTTCGGTTCGGGCCACAAACAACTGCGATCTGGGCCATTCACGAATTCACTGCCCTAGGTACGTAATGTAATTTATGCGCATCTATAGCATGGTCATTACGGTATGCAATTTTAATTAGACGCTGTAAAGTTTGTGTTGATTTATTGACGCGTAGTGGTAAAATATACTTACTATAGACTATTATTTCTGTCGGCTTTATTCTTTCGAGTCAATAACGTTTATTAATTTTACATTCATTCACTTTTTTCGAAAGTTATACTCTATACCAAGTACATTTTTAAAGCGTCAATAAAATCGATACAAGCTTACAATGTTTGGTTATATTTGCATACCGCAATGTACATTACTATAGATGCGTAGGTATGGAGTAGTGCTACAGCCATATTATACATGCCTATATATAGCTATATATCTAGATGTCACTATTAGTTCTTGCGCAGCCGTACAGGGGCAGCACCGTCCGTACATGCACATTTGACGATAGAGTTGCCACTCTTTCTCCTCTATATTACATTACTCTTTGGGGCCGGACAATAGTAAATTTGACAGCTAATGACAATTTTAGGCCCACATCACACTGGCGCGGCTGGCCGCGGCGGACCATAGTAAACTTGTCATTAGCTGTCACTATTGTCCGCCGCGGCCAGGCCGCGCCAGTGTGATGCAGGCTTCCGCATGAAAATGTTGCATGTGGCAAAAAGTGGGTACTCCATGAACACAAAAACCGTGCAACCGTCTACGTCACGCATAAATAAGATACCTAAGTATGACAAGGACAGTTGCAGGGGTCGCGCTTCGTGTTAGTAGCGACCTCTAGTAGAAATGGCTTATACTATCATGACGGTAATCCCAAGTAATAAACCAGAGACTAATACAGACGCGCAGTATAAAGCAAGACGATGTTTCATATAGTTGTCTCTGTCACTTCTTATGGTCAGCTGACGTGAGTTATAAATTCTAACTCATACTATATTATGGTATTTTGAGTCTATTGGCGACTAAGAGCGAAATAAGAGCTTGGCAACAGCTACCTTATTCACTTACGTATATATATAGTTGGCGTGAGAGTGAATGAGACCACAATCCGTACTCGGTTTCACATTTTCGTAGGTTGTCACTAAAATGAACTCGGGAAATGTCAAATTCATCTCTTTTGTATCTCTTTTTAACCGACTTCAAAAAAAAGGAAGAGGGTCTCAATTCGGTTGTATATTTTTTTTTCAATGTTGGTTACCTCAGAACTCCGTCATTGATGAGCCGATTCGTAATTTTTTTTCTTTGTTTGTAAGTATATGCTTCCAGGTGGGTCCCATTTTTTTCAAAAATTCATTTGGATGATGGGATCCATGAGGAATTGAGGGAACTCCTCAATTATATTAGGCACGCGTGTAGTGATTTTGGTATTTTCTATTATAACTCGTGTATTTACATCCGGAAATCATAAATTTGGTGGAGTGGAATTGATTATGAAGACCACAGATGACTTATGGAATTCCTTAATTATGTACTAAAAAGTACAAAAGTATATCACCGATTCTGATAAGATTCCGTTGAAATAGTAACTATTAGAATGCCAAAGGTGATCCTTGTGGAATCGACGGAAGTCCTCAAATATTATCAGCCCACATACAGCGATTCGGTTTTTTTCTCTAATAATCAACCCATTTGCTCTCGGAAATCAGTTCATGTGGTAAATTGGAAAAGAAATGTGGAAATGTTTTCGTGGCTTGGCGGAGTACTAAATTGAAGTCGGTTAAAACTTTGTTTTTAAAGTAAATTATAGTCCAGCAAAATTAAATATGGCATCATTATTTGGTAGTAAGTGTTATAACGTCACTCCTTAACTTGCTCGCATTATAGCAGCTGTCATATTTTCTATAAACAAACGGACCGTCTCAAGGAAAATTAATTAACTAGCGTATTGTTCCGCGCTAAATCATTAGAATACTATAAAATTTGCTTTCTTCATAGTTTACTGTAGAATATAAGCAAATGTCTTGTGCGATTGAAGGTTGTACGTCCCATACGGAAAGAAAAGAAAATGTCCAGGGACCATTAAGCTTTCACCAGGAAGTTTCAATAGATTTTGATCTTATTAATGTAACGATCTAAGCTAAAATTAAAAATCACTATTAGAAGTTTATGTTAATAACATCATGTTCAATTATTCGTGCAAAATCGGCATGTAAATAAGATATTTTTTGTAGATTAAAGAGGTTATGTTTATTTACATACTGATGTGTATTTTTTATCGAACTCTGAACAATAACTTATCGACATTGACATGGATGTATTTATCAGTTTAAGTATAGAAAAATCTGTGTTGGAACATACGAAATTACAAATTTGCTGAAGAATGACAACAAAATGGCTTAGTGTAATAGCTTAGGCTGTGAGTAATGTTTTTACATAGACCAGATGAATTTCAATCTTACTCTTTGGCAATATGCGGCAAAATATGGCCGTAGGTATATATACCTACGACCGCATTTTAATAGCATCTTTACTTAGAAGTTCGATTTTAGTTGAGCTCAAAGAGATTGTATTTAAGTATTTGATTTAGATTTCAACTTTATGCCTCCACGCGTTCCTGAGAAAAAGATTATTGACAGACGGGCTGATAGACAACTAAGTGATCCTAGCATGCTAGTATGGTACTCCATAGAAATCACCTTGATTTGGTTGGAGCACGTGCCAAATCACTTATGATAATAGTTTGGTATGATTTCTGGAAGTATGCTACTTGAAATTATGCATTTTGTTTTTATGACGACTGAAGGAAACCGTTTTTCACACAGTGCATTATTTATTAAACTATAAATATATAATTGCAATTTAGTTTGTATTATTTATCGTTATACCAGTCGACACCATAACATCCCTAGCAAAGACCAAACTTGCATAAAACTTGTGACAACCTACACAATTGAGGAATAACAAATGCATATACATCTCTTTCTGCCGCGTTAGTATGTCGTAAGGAAGTACAGGACAGGTATACGTCTCTGCTAGCTATTTTAGCGCGGTTTCCATGCTTATCCTTATTCCGAGATTCGCATACTTTTCGCGTGTTTGCGCCTTTTTAACCATTTTTTGTAGGAGGAGCGAGAAAGCGGAGACAATTACAGAAAACATAGTTTTATCCCTTTCTTACTCGTTATTAAGTAGAAAATTAAGAAGGTATCGGGTACATAGAATACGTTCAAATTTTAGGCCCTGTCTTCCTTTTTCCTTATCCTGTGGTACGTAAAAAAATACATTTCCATAGACATCACAGATAGCACAACACTACGATCAAAATCATGTAGGAGAATACCGTTGGTAACACTGATCAAACTTTATTTCATTTGTTCATTGTCGCCATCTCGTACTCTGCATGCGTTCTTCTTTCTTCACTTCACTTCACTTCATTTTGGGCGGCCATATTGCTCTGTTGCTGTGCGTGTGTCTGATTATCACTCGGGCTCTTAGGTAATTATGATCTAATTTCGCATCGTTCTTATTTCGTTCTGATCTGATGTAAACTCATCGACTTATCGCGAATTGGCTCCAGTGTCTCACTAATACGTACACAGTTTTAACTTAGTGTCTTCCTACTACCTTGACTCTTGGATTAGGTAGGTATGTGTTTCAATCTGGTGAAATGAACATACACGAGGTGCCTACGTATGATCAATTTTGACTTCTGTGAACTACGACTCGTGTCTTTTCGAAAAACAATATTTGCTCGTATGGAAAATAATAAGTGTGTTAAGTCTGTTATTTATTTGGTGTCGAATCGTTATTGTAACTTGGAAATCCGAAAATACACTACAATAGGACGTCTTTGTTTTGGGTGAATTCGTGTAGTTTTATTAGTGCTGCCAGAAGAAAACGATGAGTATAATTCAAACATACCATTAAATTAAAATATTTCGTATTGTATACCCACAATAAGGAATTCCAATTCATTTGACTACAAATATTATCATAGAATACAGCACATTAATAAATATAACCAAATTTGGGTGACTTAGTAGTATTTCAGCTTTAGCGAAATGATCTTGCTTTAGTGCTGGCTTTGATAAATTACCCCTTTAATGTTTATTATTGGTCCAAAACTTGTAAACCAAGTTCACGTATCAATGAGACCAGATAATTATCGCGATATTTGTATACAATTGGGTTATTATATTATTTTTATATGTTAGTAGTCTTGCTGCCCAATGATAAAATTACTAGGATAAATACCTTTATTTGAATGCAGATGAGATTGGCATGGGTGTGGGATTTTGATTGAGGTATACAAAATCATCAGTGCTAATCCTATGATTGATGATTGTGTTGAAAATTTGTGCTTGCTCAATATTAAGTAAAAAAGGACCAATCTATTTGATTGAATTGCTTATGTGAATTATTTTAAATCTTTCAAATTATTTATAACTAAAGTTCATTAATCAACTTCTTACTGCAGTGAGAAATAAATATGTAAGGCAACTTTGTTTGTTAGTTATATTCATTAACTAGGGTGAGGCCTCAAGTGTTTCCACAAGCACTGTCAGTCCCATGCTCTAATAGTCGAAGTTTTTGTAGACTTGGATGGCATTTCCGGTCATTTTTAAGCAGGTGTTTTCTTCAAATCAATTGTAAAATTCAATACCATCACATTATAGAAGAAAGAAGAAGAAAAAATCTTTTTTTTCTTCTTCTTTTCTATAGGATTAATTTTATGACATGACCGGGTGCTTAAGGATACTGCATCATTGGATTGCAACTGTAACTTGACACCAATGAATGTTGAGTTTGTTTCATTATCGAACCATGCCGCAAAAGCTACAGGCCATAAAAATCTAAACTCAATAACCCTTTGAATTCATCTAGAAAAGTTTGTTTGTGTAACACTTGGTATATTTGAATACAAAGTGTTACACAAACAAACTTTTCTTTAAATGAATGGATTTTGTCTAATAGTAAGGATATTGAACGGCTATTTTCAAATTTTGTGTCTGCTGGTGCTTCTAATTACCACAACCATTTACAAACATTTTATATGGAGTCGTGGTAATTAGACGCAGACACAAAATTTGAGAATAGCTGTGAACTGCCTCCCCCCTTCTGAATTTTGGATCTGTCAGAGAGTTACGGAGTCTTAAGGTGGTTTCAGATTGCAATATTTTATATGAAGTTAATAGGTATACTTATAAATAACGGCAGAACTATAAAATAGTACCAAAGTCAAAGATAAAAAGCGATACCAAATCATTGAGATACCAATGACTATAATGAGAATAATGAAGAAGGCCGGCACTTATTTTCAGGGTACATTTTTTTATTAACAAATAGCATTTGTTTATTGGACTAGCTGTTCACGGAATAAACCTTATATTTGAATGTAGATATTTTTCTCTGGACCATAAAAGACAATAGGAATTGCAAGTGCTTTTCAAGATGCAGTAATTCAAGCTATTGCATGTATGGTCTGTTCCCATGTTTTGTCTCCATTGAAGACTGAAAAGTGAGGACAAAAGTGGGAATAGCTCATTTCATTCTTCTCATTCAACCAATCCAAACTTCAGATTTGTTATTCTTTTGTTTGAGTGGTAACAAACGAGAATAATAACAGAGTGAGGGCACTGGGGTCTCGCAGGTCTTAGTTTGTCTCTATTAATAACGGGAATAGTTCAGATACACACACAATGAGAAAAGGTTTCCTGACAAAATCTTACTATACCTGTTATAATATTAAACCATATAATTGGTTATTGATAATTGTATAGTCACAAGCCCCTGCCTTGCTTAACACGCCTCGAATAGTCACTGGCGAGAGGGACACAGCAATTAATTGGAGTGAGAGTAAAGTTGAAGACCTTAGTTCAACACATTGCGGTGTCTCTCTCGTCAGGGACTTAATAAAATTAGGACAAGTGTAATAAGCGCTTTTTTGTAATTTGTGTATAATATCTCTTCTTATCTTAGCAATACAATTTGCAGCTGAGCGAATATTTATAGCAATGCAAGGATAGCATGATTATTGATTGATTTAAAACCTGTGTTAGGAAAAAACTTATACATAGTAGGTATTCGAACATCACACATAGTGTATTGTAGTCGGACAAACGTAAAATGTATGCGTATGACGTTCAGTGTTGCCGCGTAACTGAATTTAGTGGGTTCAAGTTGTATTTGCCAGACTCATATTCAAGAGTTCGGTCATCATCATTTCCAAGATTCGACTATGATAACACTGATTTATGAACTCACTGACTCCCGAGATTCAAATGGAGTCGAGCGTGAGTCATCTGTAGAACGATTTGAAACTTATAAATAGCTCGATTCTTAAAGCAAACTCGAATGAAAAAAAGAATGAGAGTCTCACTATTAGTTTGAAACGAAGACAAAACTATCAAAATAAACATAATATTTGATTCCATAGAACTAAAAGTGAACCCATTGTTGAACCCATGAAACGCATCGTGTTCATACTCCTTAGTTTAATTTACGACACTTGCTTAGTTATAATCTTGCAATAAATGGAGTCCTGTCGCGTAAGTCGAGACTTCTATACTAGTTCGAAACCGTATCGTATTAAATCCATCTAAAACTCGAGTCTACAACACTAGTGCTCACCACCTATTGTGTTTATGCCCGTACACTCGGTCAATATATAAATAAGAGATTTATAATTACTAAGAAATTTAGATTAAGTACTAATCATACTAATATTATAAATGCGAAAGTTTAGATGTTTGGATGTTTGTTACTCAATCACGCTTAAACAGCTGAACCGATTTGAATGATATTTTGCACGAAGATAGTTTATAGCCTGGATTAAAATATAGGATAGTTTTTATCCCGAGTCCACGCAGACGAAGTCGCGGGCGAAAGCTAGTTTTAATATAAAAGCCATTCTATGTGACTTTGTTGCGTAAATAAATTAGAATAATAATAATAATAATAATAATAATAATAAAAGGCGTAGGGATGTGACGGCCCCATCGCCCACCAGATTTCTGGTGCAATCTCTCTGGCTTGCCTTTACTGGCCGTTCAGAGTGGAGTCGCAAGAGCTGTTGCTCGAGGGTTGATGTGGACACCTAAGTGGCGAGTTGGCTATATGTTTAAAGTCCAGTGCCACCTCTCTTCCCCCCAGCTTTCTGACCGGTGTTGCCCTTAGGCCATTTTTTAATGTCGCTATTAATAGGGGCCCATCTAGCAGTTGGCGAGTCACCGTCTGCCAGAGATAAAAAGTGAGACAGTTTTATTAGGCAGGCGTCCGATGTTTCACCCAATAGCCCAGCCACTAGTCCATCATTTTCACCCAATAACCCGTTTCATTTAGATTCCATCAACCATCAATAGGCCCTATACTCCTCAGCGGGTGCTGTCCCTGTGTGCGTCCCATGACACGGGCAGGGACAGCATCCGCTCGGTGTACTCCTTGCATTTTATTAAATTGTCAAAAGGGCCTCTACGTGTTGGCTCAGGTGGTACTTTGTAGGTACCTAGCTCCACGCACGCCTCCCAAAGGTCCGGGACGTCATTGTCCCGTGAGCGGGAAAGACATACATAATAATAATAATTGATAATTTAATGCAAAATTCTGCATTGAAGTAATCCTTGTTTGTATTATGTTACTTAGTTTTCTTTATAATAAAGGATGTTCGCAAACTTTAAGTAAATTAACAATAATATTTTATTTCAGCTACTTCCGTTTTTCGTATATATTGAATAAAGTGATCGTCCAGAGCAATGGGCGACCGCAATAACCCCATTAAGTTCGGACCGGAGTGGCTGCGCAACTTGGCACGGGAACGTAACGCCAGCAGTCAGGGCGCCAACAGTCAAAACGTTCCGTTGATGTCGGGGAACGGCGCCGGGCCCGGGGCGGTCAGCGTCGCGGCAGCCCGGGCCGCCTCGCCGGTCCCGGGGAACCCTCTATGTGCCGCGGCCACGACGCAAAAGATACATCTTGCTAAACTTCGGTAACTCATTTGTTGCAACTAGTCAATTACCCTTGTACAAACAAGTAGTCAATTACGTTTGTTTGCAAGTAAAAACCTATTATAATTATTATCGTCACATATATTATGTAAGTTCAAATATTTTTATTTTCCAAACGTCGTCGCGTCGGGGACGATCGGGCAACTGAAGCGGTTCCCCGACGCGATGACGCTTGGAAAATAAAAATATTTGAACTTACATAATATATGTGACGATAATAATTATAATAGGTTTAAAATATTATTTGCTAGTTTTTAGAGTTTATTTTCTGTCAGGGGGTTTTTTAAATTTAAAATTTTTACTTTTATTATGTCCTCTTTAAAGTGATGATCTTCAAACAGCTGAACAGGTCATGGTTACCTTACCATATACTTTCAATATCATTGAAGTAACACGGTACCAAATTTCGAATCGATAGGACATATGGAAGGTTGTCAGATCCCCTCATCAACTATTAGGGTAAGGCTGCGGAGCGTTCCAACCGCCGCACTTTTATGTAACGATTTGTGGAGGGCCTAGCGTGACAAAATCACCAAGTTTGAATGAAAACAAATAAGCTTTCTTTCCTACTTGCGATATATATTAAAACTAAATGCCACCGTGAGGTTTTATACGCTAATAAATCGTTACATAAATGTGTGGCGGTTAAAACGCTCCGCGGCCTTACACATTCACGAGCTGATGATCTTCAAACGGCTGATCAGGTCATAGTTACCTTATCATATACTTTCAATATCATTGAAGTAACACGGTACCAAATTTCGAATCGATTGTACATAAGGAAGTTAGTCAGATCCCCCCCCCATCAACTAGAAAAGAGCTGATGATCTTCAAACGGCTGAACATATTTTCATGAAACATGGCTAAGACAAACACTTGGGTTAAAATTATCTATGACACAAAAAAAAACGCATTTAAATCGGTTTGGGACCTACGATACCACAGACAGATACACAGACACGTTAAACTTATAACTCCTCTCTTTGCGTCGGTGGTTAAAAACAGACGAAAAAAAACGACACATAGGAAAGATGCGAAATTTCGAATTGGTCCTCACGCTACACCAACGCCTCTAGTACTCCAGGCAAAATACGGTTTTGAAAAACATTAATTTATAATAGCGTTTTTTTTGTTGATTTCATTTTAAAATTTTATTCTAAGATGATTTATTCAAGAATCCGGCAAACTTTCCACCCGGAAGTAATTATGTAGATTTAAATGAAGCATGCATTGTCCTTTTTTGTACGATTTATATTGAATATTATAGAGCAAATGTAAATGAACCAAAATAAAGACAAACATGTTTATTAATATTTTTACTGACTTTTTAGAAGCTAGTTAATTTATCATTTTTTTGATGTCTGAAATTTTGTCGGATTTTGTCGCTGGGTAACTATTTAATTGATAATATATCCGTTACACATCAAAAATAAGCTATTATAAATTATTTCCAAAATTGTCATTTTTTCCATACAAGTTGTCAGTTCATTGACTGGACTATAGCGGCGAATTCACTCGCGGTAGCCCTCATTAGTACATCAAGAGTCCGCAGTAAGCTCGGCCGAATTTCACCTTCCCATACAAACGGAGTTTCGTTCTCATTTTAAAACTACGTCTTGAATTGTGACGAAACTTTGCATATACCTAGTCTAGCCATAAGTTCTGTTACAAATGAAATGAAACATATTTTTAAAAGGATGTAATTAATTTACCATAAGTAAATGTTTATTTATAGGTAAGTTAATAAGGTTTCTAAACAATATATTTTTTATTCAAAATGCCCGCCTTTAGCTTTAATACACGCCCTCAAACGATCCGGCCACACGTCTATAGATTCACGCACTGTATCCATTGGGAAATTTGCCACTGCTACCTTCAAAGATTTTTTTAGAGAATCGATATTGGCATGGCGTTTAGAGCAGACCATGTCCTCTAACACTGACCACAATTTATAGTCCAGGGGATTTAAGTCGGGACTGGAAGAGGGCCAATCATCTGCCTTGATGAAGTCCGGAACATTCCTTTGCAGCCAAATCTGGGTGGTGCGAGCTTTATGACCCGGGGCTGAGTCCTGCTGAAAGGTCCAGTGTACATTTTTGAACATTGTGTCGTTTAGTGGTTTAACTACTGTTTCTAAAATCGTGTCCTGATACACTTTAGCTGAAATTTTCACTCCTTTTTCGCAAAAATGGATCTCAGAGACGCCTTGATACGACACACCCCACCAAACCATGACGTAAGCGGGATGATGACCTCGCTGAATCCTTCCAACTATCTCTTTAGCTTCTCGAGAGTTGTGTGCGTACACTTTATCATTTTGTTTGTTGTAGTGCTGCTCGATAGTAAACATTTTTTCATCCGTGAAAAGAATATTTTTATATTTCCCATGTGCGTATCGAGATAAAAGGCTTTTTGATCTTTCAACTCTCTTGTCCTTTAGTGACTGATTTAACATATGTCCTGTATATCGTCGGTAAGCTGCAAGACTCAAGTCATCTTTGATTATACGCGAAAGTGTCCTAGGTGGTATTTTCATTTCCTTAGAAAGGATCTTCTGTTTTCTTATGGGATTTCGGCGAATTCTGGCCCTTACAGCATTAACGGCTTGTTTTGTTCTAACAGTACGTGGTCGGCCAGATCTTTTACTGTCATCGACAGAGGACGTTTTGGTGTATCTTTGAATGGTACGATACACAAACATTCGACTGATCTCTAACTTTTTTAGTGTCTCAAAAATGTGGGACGGCTCCATTCCTACCTTATGCAGAGCAATCACAGCAATTCTATTTTCTTTGACACCCCACTCCATTATTAATTTACTTATTTTAATATTATATTGTATATAAATGGTGGCAAAAACATCCAAGTACTTACGTCAAAACACAACATTCGAAATTCGAATTATTATTTTTCTTAAAATCATTGTTAACTGCCAGTAACAGAACTTATGGCTAGACTAGGTACAATGACATGAGGTATGTCTAGTCTAGGTATGTCTAGTTTATATGGTTCCAGTTTATAAAACAAACAAAATACAGCAAAACAAGTTTTGTATGAGAAACTTAAATACGCTGTATTTTTTTACTATGGCATCTGAAGCTACATAAACTAATTACAGACCTGGATATACCTTATGTCATTGTACATGCATAGTTTCGTTACAATCCAACACGTAGCTTTAAAATGAGAGCGTAACTACGTTTGTATGGAGAATCGCGCTTACTGTGGACTCTTAAAATGCGCCGTCGAAGTTACGGGGCGAATTTTTCGCGGAAGATCCGGCGACCGTCTGAAAAAAAAAGCAGTAAATTTTAAAAAAACACTCATCATGTGTATTTAAATCATCTGACTCCTAAAGTCAGCTCTGATGTTGGCTAATTATATTAACTGCAAAGAATAAGTTATATGCATAATGTTATTATTGTTCCTTCCAGGTATGGGAGAGAAGAAATGCTTGCACTTTATGACAGGACTGTTGAAGCACCTGCAGAGTTAAAATCTATAGAGCAACTGTATCAACCAAGAGGCAAACCACCATTTGCACTACACAACACTTTTGAAGAAGAAATGGTAGTTGTTGTCAATAGATTTTACATTCAATTATATTGTTCTGTATTTGATACTGTAATTAATTCTGGCAATATGTTTAAAGCGCGACAACCTAAGGAGCGGACCACCCATAGGAGCAATGGCGCCGGAAAAGTTTGGGCGAGGGCTAGGCAGAGGTCTGGCCGCCGCGGACAGCCGCGGCAGACCACGGATGCCGTTTGTGCGCCAGCCGTCCCTGGGAAGGCAAGTTCTCCAAATGTGTACTTCTACAATTTATATTCCATTGGAGTGTGTATGGTATTTTTCGTTGAAATTAAATGGAAAAAGTGATTATTTGGCTGTATCTATGTTTTGTAATAATAACACCAGAAGTTTTGATTAAATCAATCAATTATTTATTCTGCAAATGGCACAAGGGCACTTTTACATGTCAAACAGTAAATTACAATAAAATAATAATAATCTTACACAATGATAATTTGAAATTTGCAGATTATGGACCGATATAAATGGTTAACAAAGTAAATGTCACCAAGTTCATGAAAACAAAACACAATTGCAAAATATGACCATTACATTCAATGTAAGGTCTGTAACTGTTAAATATCTATTGATCCAAATTTCTTTGACAGAGGCAATGCATATCATCAAAGGTTACCAGGATATGTTCCGGGCGGTGAGGAAGAGGCCCCACCTATTCCACGCTCCTGGAGCAACAGCAACGGGGGAACTCCCACAAACAGAACTGTTAATGAACAATCTGAATGGACTGCTAATAAAACTTTCCGAAGGTAACTCCTAAAACTTTTATTATGTTTGTATCCAGTGAAGGTGCATTTGACAACTGCCAATATGCTAACCAGAACTAGTGTGTAGAAGTGTGGTCAAACAAATATTTATACAAAATCAGATCGGTGGATCAATGTCCGTTGTCATAGTACTAAAATGATATTTGCTATGAACTTGAATAGGACTAGTCCACACTTGCCTATAGTTTCGTACAACTAGAAAGAAAGAAAGAAAGAAGACATTTATTCACTACACGAAAGACACACAGAGATAAAGGGAGTAGAAATACAGTACAATTGACACATAATGTGTGTGTCTTCGCGGCAGTGAATCTGTTGCTGTCTCAGCATTATGCGGTGTCAGACAGACACCTACAGCGCTGATTTTCAGACAGCACCGTACGGGGTGCGTAACGATGCCTATAAAAAAAATTGAAATAATATTAGTCGCAATAACACTTTTTCATATAATTCTTGAGTCATATAACAACATTTAATATATTTACATACAATATAATTATCATTTTATATCATGATGATTTGATGAAGTAACATTTAATATAACATACCTTAAATATAACACGCATATTTCCTATAATGAGCAAATGATATAACGCTAATTTCTTCTAATGCACAGTTGGAATAATATTTTTTAGTAGATTCTAAGGCAGGTCGGTGTAGGTACGACGACGAGCGAAGCGAGGAGGAGTGTTAGGTCGAACTGCGACCCTACAGCGCGCGAGCCGAGCGAGCGAAGCGAGCGTGCCGCGGCAGCGGCCGGCGAAGCGCCATAACCGAACACTTTTACTTCCTAATATATACTTACATAGTACAATTCGCAAACCGTTATGTTTGCTACATTTTCTTTTGATAATAAAATATTATTCTACTTGATAGTTATGATATATAACTTGTATATAACATGAGCATTATACCATATAATGATTATACCAAATAAGTGTTATACCCGATAAAAGTTATACAAAATAAACATATATATTTTGAAATTATAACCAACGTTTATTATATACCTTGAAAATATATAAAATGTTGTTATAGGGAATGAAATTATATTATTTATTTTTATACCCATCATTACACACCCCACCGTACGTGATACGTGACCCACGGAACGCAACACAACATAATTACTGCCGATACAAACGTATACACATAATAAATAAATAATTAATATAATCAATATGTTAAATATGTTACACAACCACAATGGGATGAGAGACAACTACTTTCGTGAATGATCAATCTGAACTGATAAAATCCCTATTTTACCTTTAGTTTTTGTTCATTAGCAAGCGGCAGACTAACAATACGAATTGGAGGTCACAACAAACCCGCGAGGAAGGTGAGGAATGGCGCCTCTCAGACCCTGGCAGGGCACGGACTAGCCAACAAGACAAGTGGGGTGAGTTTTCTTCCTTTGTGTGTGTAGACCTTACTTGGATAGCCTTACCTACTCTGTATCGATCCGTATTGTATAGATCAATACCTATCCGGTCTAGCGATTGCACTACTATTACGTTTGACTGTGTTTGGTGTCACGGTGCGACTGCTGCTTACGGTTGGCTAACTGTCAATTCCACCTAACACTATATTCTCTTACATTACTCCATACATTTTTTTTCTTTTAATCTTGGAGTAGGTATATTCCACTATGGCCCCATATCACTTAACCAAAATAGATCTACAGTACTTACATCCAAAAGGAATGATTAATTTACAAAAAGTACGTATTTTGTATGTTTTGCTATATCACGGCCGGTTAGCATTTTCACGACATTTCAATATTGTTAACGTATGTGAGAATAATGTATTGTTTGCCATGTAAAATCACTTTGCTCATGCTTTTTTTAATAGCCCTAAAAATGCTTATCAATTTATTATAAGCAAGTTTGTAATTGGTTTACAGAGCGAGATTGGGGTGACAGGCCCAATCAAGATAAGCCACCATCGTGGAACCATAACCGGCGAACTTGGGGAGGGGATGCACAAAACGAAGAAATTTTACCAGAATGGTAAGTGATTATGCGAGTGCGTACTAACTAATGCATGATATCAGAAGCTCAACTCTATTTGAAATACATACTTTTTTATGTTTCATAAAAACGTTTGACAACTAAAATATCAAAGTGGCCGTCAATAGACTTTGCTAACTATGTAAACAAACCGCCATATTGAAATTGTCTTTCACTATGGCAGTTTCTTTACATAGTTAGCAAAATCTATTGACGGCGACTTTAAGTCTGCCTGCTTGCCTCGTCATAAATGTACAATTTGCGCGCATTGGACATTTGCGCGGTGTGTCCCAAAATGTGCAGTAGGATCAATCAACTTTTAGAGTGGCTTAGGTACAATATAACAGAAAGCGTTTTTACTAAGGCCCACATAGTATAAGCTCATACAAGTGACAGACACCCATTTCTGGCATTTATACAAGCTTTTATTTAACTTGCGCTGTTTGGATAAAACTTGTCATTAAAATTTGTAGACCATTCTTCAGCCACTTGCTGGTATCCGATTGAGTTGAAATGGCATTCTTATCAACATCTCGTTGATGATTGTACAAATAAAAGAACAGTCTGCAATAATATCATGTACCAATTTTGCACAAAATGGATTGACAGCGTAAACTATTGCCTACTGGACTAAGATATTGTTTTACTTGAGTGTGTTCATAATCGACAATGTATTTTTAAGGGCAATGGACAACGCAGAGGCATGTGCAGGCACGTTCGATGCGTCTGGCGCTTTCCATGGCTACAGTAATGACGACACCAATTTGCCGAGGAATCAAGAAGCTTCCTATTGTGAGTAACCATTTAACACTTCAAATAATTACGTCAATACTGTGCAACAGATCCTTTAACCCATCCTTTCCCGTATGACCGTTATACCGCATACCTTTTGTCTCCGTTGGCTCCCGCTGGCAACAAAGCAAACAAAAACATGATTGGAAATATCGGTTGTTAAATACCCAGACCCACCATATGGGTCAGCGGGAAAGGAGGGGTTCACCCATTAGAGGATTTGGCTTTGTAAAAGGTGGAGAGGAAGATCTTTTGATCACAGAACACTAAATACTATAGAGGGGTATCAAGCGCGATTTCTATCAGGACCGGTGTCCTACATGTAAAGAAAATAAACGTAAGGCTACTCACACATGCGAAACGACAACGGTGCGCTGTGATTGGTTCACGCTCACTCACACAGACTCAATAAATTCTATAAATGAGGGTTAGCTTTAAGGCTGCTATGCAAACCTGCAGGGCCAATATGACCAATATCTTTAAGTTACGCATAACTTCTGCGAGACTGATGACATTCTGGTATTACACTCGCGGTCAAACATTTCTGGTCACCCTAAATAACAGTGCTTTCAAAATAGCTTGGTGCGGGTGACAGCTGTGAAAATCTCAGACTATAGTGGTGAAAGTATCGAAACTTGAGTCGATAAAAGTAATAATTTATGATCTCAATTGTATATATAACAATGAATATCATCATGAATCCGATTATTAGGCTAAGCTAGTAGAGATACTTGTTTTGTGGCGACATTCATGCCTGGGAGAGCGAGATACATCGTGCGAGCGTGTAGTTCAACCGATTTGGGTGAAATTTTGCACGAAGATAGTTTAAATCTTGGATCAAAATATTGGATAGAATTTATCCCGAGTCCACGCAGACGAAGTCGCGGCCGGAAGCTAGTTGTTAATAAAAATCTGATAGGTCAAATTTATTTTGTATAATTATTTTACAGCAGTCATATCCGTCTTTGAAGGTGCTTCATTAGTAAAGGCAGCAATCATCCGGTCTTCACATTGTTTTTGTGTTAATTCACTTTTAAAGTCGTAATGAATCATAGCTCTTAATTTTTTACGGGACAATTCCATCTCCAGCAGCGACTCAACGACTTGAAAAAGCAATTGAAATCGAACCATTGTTTCTTTTTTCCATGTGGCCAGTGTGTTAATATGATGAAACATCAGAGTTTATAAAACGGCATATTTATGTGACAAAAATAGGTTCGCAAGTATTAGATATTCCCGATATTTTCAGTGCAGCCCTCGTACGACGATATTTTACCGACCCGTATTCTTAGTCCGCGAGTGTATTTAAATTGGTACTTTTCAATTTGTTTACAGGAGCACAGTTTGTTACTTAATTATAATCCTAACGAAATTGTTTTTTTTTAATTCATACATTTCTTGGTTTTGTTAACAACCTTAATTGTTTGTTTGTTTGTTTTAGCTCTGACGAGATCGCACACTCACGGCAGTTTTGCTAGATTAAAGTCTGCAGAAGAAGGCTCTGAGGAATGGTGGGCATCAGCAAAAGCAAAAAAACTGTCACTGAAAAAGTTCGATGCCAGTGAAATAAAATTTAAAAAGGTATTTTTTTTATTCAACGACGGTGGCAAACAACCGTACGGCCCGCCTGATGGTAAGCGGACACCGCAGCCTATAGACGCATGCAACTCCAAAGGAGTAACATTGGCGTTGCCGACCCTTAATATGTTTGAGGATTCGCCGTGTTGACAGCTGAAGGAATTAATTCCCTCGCTCTCAACACAACGCATCCTCGGGAGCTCTGGAGACCTTGCTCACCTCCAGGAACACAACACTACTACAGAGCAAGTAGTAGTGTTATTATCGCTGTGGTCTTCTGCAAGGCGGAGGTACTTCCCCAGTTGGGCTGCTCCAAATTCGAGTGGGATGACATTTTGATGTGCCCTACCTCACCGCACCAAATTCTTTACCATGCGCTTTAACATTACGAATCAGGGTATGTTTATAAGTAAATTGGTTAAATTTCCAGCAAGTCAGCATTACAGCGACAGAAGATAGCGGCAACACCAGTTCGAGCTCAAAACAAAGCAGTACTAGTAAAGAAGAAAATAATGTAGCTCACGATACACATGAAAATCAAGTTACTTCACCAGATTCGTCTGATAGTGGTCAGGCGGAAAGTTCTTACCCCAACAATAATGCCTTCCGGTCGAAGTTTTCAGAAAACAAAACTTTTGATGCTCTTATGAGGTCCGATATCAATATAGAAGAAGCAAACGATGAGAGAGGGAACTTCCAGTCAGTGACTATCCAGCCTAATAATAGTTTGCGCCAGAAACATCAAAACATCGTGGCATCAGTGACTGATAACTCAACTCTACAAGCCCGAAAAACTGGAATTCTTCCAGGCATGCAAGATGTAATAGCTGGCCAAATTTCAGATAAGTAAGGGACTAATTTTTATTGTGATACCTCGTACTATTTTAGTATGAGGGCTGTGCGACTCAACCTATAAATATATAGATCTGCGGATGTAGACCTGCGGAGACTTAGATGGCTACGTTTATGTCGTGTATCTCAATATCAAGATTCAGTTTTTACTGACACCTACTATGGTAGTGCAAAAAATGCGTCATTTTCTGAGCACTGAAACTATAAAAGAGAAAACTGAACCTATGTTTCCACATCATAATGTAATGACATTACCATACAGACTATCACGTTAGGTTAAAGCATCTGTATGCAGCTTTACAGGCTATCAGTTGGTCTGGCCGGTAATGCCATTATGATGTGGAAACATAGGTTTAGTTTTCTATTTTATAGTTTCACAGCTAGACATTCACCCTAAATCTCATTTATAATTTACGAATTATGATCGTTATATTATGAATTATGATGCGTACCTGTAACAACAAGCAATCTAAATAATGTTGATTGAACTGCCATGAGCGATCAGTCTTTAATGAATATTAATTGTTTTAGGGAGCACTCTAAACATGCAGGAAAATTAACCGAAGATTCCTTTGAAGACGACATTTTCGAACTTACTTTGGATGATAAGAATCTTCTTTCTAAGTTGCCTTCCGTCATTGGTTTACCATTAAACACCAGCATGTCATCAAGCTCTATCGGTAACTCGGTGACTCAAGTATCTAACGCTAGTATGCAAATCAGAGTAAGTCCTAATTCTCAAAACCAAAGCAGCATGATGCATAAACCTAACCTGTCCATGGCAGGAATGTCTGGAATGAACACGATGCACACATTAGGAATGCAGACGTCCGGAACCAAAGCACCAGGCTTGCAATCGCCGGGGCTGCATTCGCATGGACTCCTAGCATCCGCCGTGCATCCGGGAATGCAGGCCCATGGTCTATCGTCACCTGGAGCTCAGCCATCTGGAATACCGTCTCCCGCCATACAAAATACAGGATTACAGAATCTAGGATTGCAGACATCGGGGCAAAAAAATGCGAGTATGCAGTCGCCTACAATGCAGAATTCCGCCTTACAGACACTTGGATTGCAAACACCCGGGTCAAACACTGCAGCAATGCAGACACAGGGATTACAGGCAACCGGCATGCAGCCACATGTGCTGCAAATGTCAGGCATGCATGCACCAGGCATGCAAGGTATTAGTTTGCAATCATTAGGAATGCAATCGGCTGGGATGCAGCCTGGTATGCAAAATACTGGCAATCAAACTTCCTCCATGCATAACATTGGAATAACTAATACCGCACTTAATTCTGCTATGAGACTACAGGGACCTAGATTGATAGACCAAGGATCGGCGACAAATTCCATGGGAATTCCACTTCAGCGAATGTCACCACCACCCCTACTTCTTAATCCTGGTATGACGAGCTCCGCTATGAGCGCTAGTGGCATACATCAAGGTCCCACAGGAATGACAGGGTTCCAAAATTCTGCGAGTATGCAAGGGATGCCGAATACTAGCAGTTCAATCTTTGGGCTTGGTCAAAATCCCAATAATCCTCAGGTAAGGCAGAAACCTAAGTCTAGTTTGTTCTAATGTTACTGTTAACATCTGGATTAAATATTTCAATTGGATTACAGATGCCACCGTCTAATGATATTCAAATGCCAAATCATGCACAAAATAACATGTATCCTATGCATGGATTACCACATTCGGGATCTCGGGCGCCGTTTAATTCTATATACGGTAATATGAATATGATGCGACAATCACCTCCACAGAACACCCCAACTTCCCAGAGTTTAACTGATCATTGGTATTATGAAGATCCTAAGGTAATTCTTGAACTCATTAAACCGTTTGAAGTAAGAAATTTTCTGTTCCTTAGCTATATTCGAGAATATTTTTTTTGCTTCCAGAAAACTGTGCAAGGTCCATTTTCTTCGAAAGACATGTACAATTGGTACAGGGCTGGATTCTTTACACCTAGTTTAATGGTGAGGCGGGCATGTGACCCGCATATGCAACCCTTAGGTTCTTATGGATCTGTGGTACCTTTTGCCCAGGTGGTACGTATGGAATTCGTTTAAGTTTATTTTTCTTTAAAGATCGTGATGCTTACTTATGATTTTACTAGGTAGGTGGTCGTTAACCCCTCGTATGCGGATGTCAAAAATGGCTAATCAATATATGACCTTGAGATTTAAAACTATGTTCAAATGCTTGGCACGGATCTGTACGGATACGAGGGAAATTGAGTACAACTCGACTCGAAACTTGACCTGCTGGCTGAATCCCGGCTCGTATCCACGAGTTTATAGTTCAAACTTTTTTTGTACCTTATCACTAAGTTGTGTTATATTGAATTAATCTGATTTAGTTGAATACTTCTAGAAAATATCGTTTTTGGTCTACCTGTGCCATGTGTGCAATATATAGCTAACACAAGTTTTAGCCAAATACTCCGTTTTTTTTGTAAGTGATACATGTGATTAATTTAAGAATCCTCAGCACGCTCTACCCAATTGGACCCCATACAAACGTAGTTTGGCTCTCATTTTAAAACGGCATGCTGTTATATTTCTTTGCAACAGGAACTAGTCTCCGACCTAGATACGGCGGATCCCATTGTGTATCACAAAGTTTCATGTTACCAACTACGTTTGTATGGAGAGCCGAGCGTCCTGGCTGACACTTGACTATTACATTTGTGAAAATAGTAATACTTATTGAAAGAAGTATTTTCAATGGTGCCTTTTATTTGGTCGTTTTCTAGGACATGGCTTCTTTCTCAATGAGTAGTGGCTTTGGCATGCGTAACCAGGGATCACACGATTCTATGATAAACACGCAGCCTGGTTTAGGATTGGATGTGAGTACTTCATACAATTGTCAGCTTTTGAAATTTTAAACCACTTTTAATCATCTACACTCGAGAGCAAACGTTTTGGGTCACTAGGTACCAAAAATCGTAATATTTCGAAAACAAATTCACTTAGCTAAAATAATAAAATTGTGCCGCGAGGTTCGAACCAGTTTCTAGAAACGGCTGGCGAACACGCTGAACTGTAGGCAACGATACACCGACCATTCTTGCTGTTTCACGCTGACTTCTCCCATTTTCCAGCATCGTGAAGATTTTCGTACATTCCCCGGGTGTGAGTGAAATAATGACTACTTTAAAAATGACTATTGGATACCTGGGAAATAAATTTTATGACAGAACAAAACAAAAGCATAGACAGTTGTGAAAATTAGAAGTTCTAATTTGAGAAAAAAGCGATCATTATGTTTATAACTTTTTTAATGGCTTTACTTCACGTCAACCAATAAGTTTCTATATGTGGAATGAAGGATTATTAAATTGTCTATAAGGTTCAATTTAATGAAATACGATAGCTTTATTCGTTTTCAAGATATGGAAGTAAATGCTAGTGACCCCAAACTTTTGCTCTCGAGTATATATTATACACACTGGTAGAGGCCACACTAATTATTCCTATAAGTTGAAGAGCTTCAGATCGATATTACTAATATAAGAGGCTGAAAATCGACTTAATATTGATTAATTACATTGTTACATTAAATTGTTTTGCTACCGGTGAAGTTAATAAAATAGCTTGTATAATTCCTCCAGGTGGATTCCTTGTGGAGCCAAACGTCAAATTCTCCCGACATCATGTGGATGCAGCAGACAATGAATGCCCGTAGCGACATGCGGGTCAACCTACCAATGTTTTTCTGGGATCAGCAGGTACGGCTATATTATCTAATTAATCGTCTTGAAATAAAATGATTCAAATTTGAACTGAATTCCACACGCACAGCAAGATTTATCGTACGTACCTAAAATATGTCGGATATTATGTTGGATACGTTGCCCGTTGTCCAATTCCAGCCGCCACTTCGAAGGTTCTGATGACCAGGCTATGCTCATTCACTTAGTTTTAGTCACACAAGTCGATGCCACAGAAAGAAATTGACAGAGTACCGACTAGAAAAATATAAATCTATTGTGACAGGGCTGTCACCGCTACGTTTAAGTACATAACTTATATACGTTTTTATACAATGACGTGTTTTATCAATGTTTATTAACGTGCCATTCAATAGTTGACATTTATACTTACTCGTTTCGGCATAATGGACTTTATAAACATATATAATTTACGCTGTTTTTAAAAAATGTGTTAAGATTTGTTGTCGCGGACTTAGCAATAGCTATTTTGCGCATGGACGGACCCCATTAATACAAATTTACAAAAAAATACTTTCATGAAGGGTGGTATATAAGTGAGTAAATTAAATATACGGCCAGATACCATCTCATGTCCCATAGGGAATTAGGGACATCCCAACCTTTAGTTCTTGTCTTTCATCATTTGAAAGTGACAATGATACAAAAGCGATATCTTCGGGACAACCCCTATGTCAATGAAGACAGGTGGGATCGCGGCCCACGCTGCGGCGCCCATCGCGGAATAATTGAATTGAACCCCTACGTACAAGGGTCGATGTTAGTATTTAGTTACGAGTGAAGTTAGTTAATGTCAGGCTTGTCAAAATACATCTTATTACATTTAATAGAAAAAGGTTTAACATTTTATAAAGAAAATTATGTTTTTTCATCTATTAACACTTGCGCAACCGGACTAAAAATTGAACAATTCACCAGAAACCGACAGAATTCGCTAGGCGTGTAAGTTCATAGCCGGCATCTGAGCAAACATTTACGAGTGCCCGCTAGGCGGGTTCTTGGTTGCTAACGTGTTAGTTAACATATATTTATATTTGACATAAATATATGTCAAATATAAATGTGTGTTTGTCATATATTTGACATGGTTAATTTAATTTAAATTGTTTTATAATATGTTAATGTTCTGGTTTTTATTTTGACGATCATTACGAGATATCAATATCAATATTTATATTCCCTATTTTGACTTTATCATGAATCATTATGTATAATATATGTCCATATGAATGTTGTATTGTACCTGTGACATTTCATTCAATTAATATTCATTATTTGACGATCATTAAATAAATTCGTGTAAATTAGCTTAAAGTTAACTTATAATGTAAATTTATTTTATGAAATAAAGAAATCTAAATCATATACAAAACAATAGACATTTGTTATGCAAGGACGCAAAGTTGTTGTTTGGCGCAAGTGCTTGTATTGAAATCCGAGCCAGCGAAGGGCTGTAAGGGTCAAAGTAATCTTGAGAACAGCGAGGCTTTCAAGGCAAGAGACGCCAAACAACTATGCTGCCGAGCGAAACACAACTTTTTATCTCACCAACGCGTGGAAACTAGTAAATGTTTTGCATGTCATATGGACCTTATGTCTATTAATGCATTGATGGACAGTAGGCGCCTATAGGCGTAATTCTAGTTATTTCTATTGTGTCTGGAATAGTGCCCATCAAAGTGTTAACATTTGTTTACATATCATCCAAATCAAACCACTTAATAATTATTTGATATTACATTCAAATCTTTGCATCTTTAAAACGCTGACATTAAATAAGTCAAAGTATTGTTAGGTATTCATAGGTAAAGTAAGGCTCGACTAGGTATATTCCTCTTTTCCGCTCACTTGGCAGGCATTACATTTCATATAATTTAGCCTTGAAACCTATAATAGTAGATTGTATGACAAGGGTTTAATATAAGCCAATATTACCACGAGATGGTTATTTATATTATAATCTAGCTTTTAGACCAGAGTTATACACTCTACTTTTCACTTCGACACACACAAAAATAAAATCCACGCCAAAAAGATGTTTAATTTTGGAGGCATGTTCTTTTTATGATCTGCTTTGACACAGATACAAAATGTTGACACCACGGATAAACGAGATAGACAGAAGTCTATCCCGCTCAATCTCAGCATATGCCATGTATGCAGTCACAGTCTATCCCGCTCAATCTCATAGCATATGCTATGTATGCAGTCAACCACGTTTGAACGTTTGGACGCGGCTATAGGCGGTTAAAGGTGTTTATTTTATTAATGATTGTGAGTTAGGGAATGAAAAACACCTAATGTTTGAATTTAATTATGTTTCCTGATTGGTCGATCTTAATATCTAGCTGTATTCTGGTTAGTTGATATGATATGAAATAGATGTGTTTGTAAAGGGCTGTGATTGGTGGATGTAATACGGTGAAGTGTTTTCATTGGTCAAATAAAGTGTTTTTAAAATCATAGATATGTATACATATTTTCCCTAGGGGCTAAATGTACTACTTTAGCCCTTGGCTTGCTAAGCCTAATATGACACTTTTCAAGCATAAGACGTGAAATAGTACATTTCGATGCTAGTGAGGAAAGTATGTCATTACGTCACATAATGACATTCACGACGTTTTATAATACAGTTGCGAAAAAATAAGAAAAACGAGAAGTAAGGAATTCGAAACTTAAATTATTAATTCTGTAACATCATTGTAATACAGTTGAAAAATAATGAAGTTGTTTAAAAAAATATTTTGTAATAAACTTCTATATTTTTTTTTATTGTCATAATAATGAATGGTACAATTTATACAATTATTGAGTGGGAAAAGTAAAAAGCACTAGTTCGCGAAAACCAACTTTCTGCACGCTAAACAGCTACGTAAAGTAGCACTTTTTGAGCAACTGTATTAAAAAGCATTTTCATTATCTTGATTATATTGCTTCTTTAGAACAAAACAAAATGACTACTACATTAACTTTTTAAACGGGGTGCGGTGCGTTCCGAATATGGATGACGTGAAAATTTTAAAACAAGAAATTTAGTTTAGTTAAATTATTCGTATTGACATTTTATAAATGAGTCTTATAATATTCTTTTAATAATTATGTAATGAAACTAATGAAGCAAGAATTAGTAAGGAAAAAAAAATCTATATTATTCTAATTTTTTAACTAATATAAACTTCTTCCTTGTCGTATCCTCATGGTTGAGGGACTAGACGGCGGTGGGCGCTCTTCACCATCACTCTCCAAGCCGCTTGGTCCTGGGCTTGATGCATTCTGGACTGAGGTGTGGCTCTAGCCATAGATGTTACCGTGTCCGCCCAACGAATAGGCATCCGTCCTCTGCTCCTCTTCCCTGCCATGCGGCCAGTGATAATTAGCTTTTCCAGGCTTTGCGGTCCAGACCTGATCAGATGGCCAAAGAAGCTGAGGGCACGTTGGGTACAGATGGTGGAGAGTCTCGTTTTGATGCCGAGCTAGTGGAGAACAGACTCATTTGTGCGGCGTTCAGTCCATGATATCCGGAGCATTCTGCGCCAGCATTACATCTCGAATGTATCTATGATACGACGAGTACGAGCTTTTATGGTCCAGGTTTCTGATGCGTACAGGAAGGTCGAGCAGACAAGAGTCCGCAAAAAAGAAACTAGCGTAACGCCATTCGTTTCTGAAAAGAATGATAATGAAATGACCTCTCATTCTAATTAATGTACATGTACTCGTATATAGAAAAAAAGTTGGATTTCGTGATTGAACGCCGCGTTCGAATTTTAAAATCAGTTTTCACGCTAGAGGATAAAATGGACTGTCGGTGCAGATTTTGAGTGATAAAATAAGCCTTACCGAGCTGCAGTTAGACACAATAATCCATAGCAAGTCCCGACCCTCTGTACTGACAATTCGATATCAGTAGGGTTAGGATTCTGGTGGTAGTTTAGCACAAGTAATGCAGTGGAGTCGCAATTGTATATTTTTTTATTTGAATAAATGAATAACTGAAC
This sequence comes from Epinotia bilunana, assembly GCA_947049275.1. Classification (NCBI taxonomy): domain Eukaryota; kingdom Metazoa; phylum Arthropoda; class Insecta; order Lepidoptera; family Tortricidae; genus Epinotia; species Epinotia bilunana. The sequence continues at coordinate 30,520,363 of OX346252.1, read as the reverse complement.
GATAAATCTATACTACAGTACCGGCCAATAATGCGACAGCTGCAATGCAATACTGTAAATTACAATGATGGTTTTATAATATGAAGTAAAATTTATTTAAATGTTTTAAATAAATTTTACTTCGTTGCTGAAATGTTTATTTATTCAAGAGCTTGAATAACTTGCAACTGGAATTAAAGTTTCTAAATCTTGCATATTTTCTTCTTCTGATGTTAAACGGTTGTCAAGATTATGAAAAGCATATACTATGGCAATTGGTTCCATATTAGCTGGCGTTATACGGTTTCTCAACTTGTGAAAAATCCATAAATCAAAAGCAATAAATTTAATTATACTTTATCGGTTTATCAATAATTTATTCATTCATTCATTAAATCAAAAAAAATCGACAAAAAAACGGTGACGTAATTTATGAACAGCGCATATGGATAGTAAACCATCAAAGTATTGCAATAAAGTGTAGGGTCATTTCGCCGGTTAGCGACCACCTAATTTTATGTGCCGGTTGGTGACCACTTAGCTGAGTTGGTGAACTGAAAGGATATTTCCTCGGTTTTTTACTAGATTTCTATTCTAAAACAACAAAAAAATGCATTTACAACTAATTGTCTCAATAGGTCGGTAGAAATGATGTTATCTTCAATAGAAAAACCTTCTCCTTCAGGTGGTCGCCAACCGAAGGTGGTCGCGTAACCAGCGTAATGACCCTACTTAAGCAATAATTATAAAAACATAAGTTTCGATAAAAGATAAATACAGTAAAACCTGGATAGTTGACATCTCAAGGGGCCAGCAATTTTGATTTAATTAAAGAAGGTATTTCATCTAACCAGGTTGTAATAATGCAAATTTCTTTTATGCAGGTGCAAGACGTCTAAACACACACACACACAAACACTAAATCCTAAAAGTCAAATACCTAAATCATATGTTTTTATGATATAGAAAAAACTGCTACGTAAATATAACTTTTGTAAGAATTCTTTTAATATAAAATTAATCTTTTAATTTTTAATTCAGACGTCTTGAAATATTCATATTATTTTTATTTTATTTACTTGAAAATTTGTAGATTCGGTTTGATTTTATGAATATCGCTATAGTATCGCATAGTTGTAGGTAGGTACCAACACATTATAACTACCTTTCAAAAGGTAAAAATATCAGTGTGATTTAACGGCCTTTCGATTATAGAGGCCTTGGATACCACGTGTAACAATTACCGAGGTCATTTCATTTTAAGAAAAAAAAAGATATTTAACGGCTTTTCAATTATAGAAGTCTTTGGTGCCTCGTGTGCCAATTACAGAGGTCATTTATTTAAAAAAAAAACAATTGATTTAACAGCGTTTCAATTAAAGAGGTCTTCGATCCCTCGTATCATCGCGTGTCAATTACTTAGGTTAAATTAAGAAAAATTAAAATGTCAACATATAGAGCTTCCGAAATTTCAATTGGAAAGGTCTTTTGTTCCCAAGGGAACGGGACCGGCCCTTCGATTGCAATTATAGCGTTTTCTCAATTATCCAGGTCCCCATTAACCAGGTTTCACTGTATTTATATTCCCCAAGGGTAAATTGATAACTACCATTAGGATCCTTTTGTTTCAGTAAAAAACAAATTGAATGACAACTATGTATGTACAAACGACAACACTGTTAACTGACCATCCTGTGTCTATATAGAACCTTATTACAATGCACTTAAGATGGTCAGTTAGCTGTGTTGTCGATAGTACCCAAACAAAATATTTCACGATCAAAACAGCAACTTATTTGATTTTCCTTACAACGTTTAGCACGGGGCTCAGCGTTGTGATGTAACAACTATGTGCCAGTCAGTATGAACCGTTTTCAACTATCACTGGCGAGGTCTGACTTTGACTCTCATTTATTTATTTTTATGTGCTCTTATTGTACGAGGGGTGGCTGGAAAGTAATCTCCTTTGGCTATTACAATTAGAAAGTCACACTGGCCACTATGTTTTTCAAATGTCTGTTTATTCCTTTTTTAAATTTGCCGCCATTCGTTTGTTTATTACATTTTGCTTTAAATTGGCAGCATTAATTGGTGAATATGTCGGAAGAAAAAGTAAAATGGTAAAAATTGAGCAACGTGCGGTTATTAAGTTCCTCACTCGGGAGGGTAATCCTCCATCGCACATCCGAGAACGCATGTTGGCGGTGTTCGGTAACTCATGTCCTTCCGAATTTGTCGTAAATTTTTGGTCGAAACAATTAAAAATGGCCGCGAGAGCCTTGAAGACGATCATCGCTGCGGAAGGCCTGTTTCAGCGGTTACTGGTGAAAATGTGGCCGGTGTCAAAAAACTCATTATGGAAGACCGCCGTATTAAGCAGTGGGAGATTGCACGAGATATTGGCATTAGTAAAGAACGGGTGCACCAAATTATTCACGAACATTTGGGAATGTCCAAGGTCAGTACTCGATGGGTGCCCAGAATGCTGACTCCGTTTGATTAAGTGCGACGTGTCGAATGCTGCAACGCGTTTTTAGAAATGAGCAAAGGTATGGAGGAAGAAATTGTTTCTAAAATAGTGACTTGTGACGAAACCTGGATTCGCCAATGGGATCCTGAAAGTAAACAGGAGTCCATGCAATGGATATCTAAGGGTGAGAAGCCTCCTCGCAAGTTTAAGGTCCGTCCGTCAGCAGGCAAACTGATGGCGACCATTTTTTGGGATGCCGAGGGGATTTTATTAATAGATTATCTACCAAAAAATACTACGATGAATGGTACATATTATGCAAACTTATTATATCAGCTCCGAGAAAAAATAAAACAGACACGACGAGGCAAACTTGCCAAAGGAATTCTTATATTGCACGACAACGCCCCCGTGCACACCGCTCAAGTTGTGAAGGCAGCTATGGAAGCAAACGGCTACGACCAGCTGGATCACCCACCTTATAGCCCAGGTTTAGCCCCCTGCGACTACTTTTTGTTCAGGCTTTTAAAAAAAGACCTAAGAGGGCGGCGATTTTTGACCGATGAAGACATGAAGTCTGCAGTAAACGAGCATTTTGACAGCAAAACAAAAGAATATTATTTTAACGGTCTAATGTCACTTTATGACAAATGCAATAAGTGCATTTCTCTTACAGGAGACTATACAGTAAAATAAAAAAAAACTAGCCACGACAGTTTTTTACTTCATACTTAGGTAGATTACTTTCCAGCCACCCCTCGTAGTTGGTCACTCAAAATAGTTATTTATGCTACAAGTGTGGAAAGTAGGTGATCTCCGACGATTGTCATTTTTATACATGAGCGAGTGAAGCGAGCGAATGTATAATTCGACACGAGTCAGAAATCATCTTTACGCGCGTGTATCATACAACGTTTTACTATGCCTTGTGTGAGGAAATCGATTAAATGTTGAAATGTCAGTTTAAAATAGATAGGTTAAAATGGAAGAACCTAGGTAGATTGTCAGGTACCTACTTATTATCTGGAACTGCATTTAACAACCTCCACATCCTTACCGGTCAAGCTTATTCACTTAAACGTTAAAACCATTGTATTGTTGTTTTGGAACACAATTAATTTTGAGGAACTCAATATATTAAGCAAAAAAAGACGCTGTACCGTCGTAGTTCTAAGAAACATACTGACACTAATGAAACGCAATAAATCATTATATATTATTGATTAGTCACTTTCACTCGACATTTTTAACATATTTACAAAAAATAACTCCAAAGTAAACAACAATCACAACAATGGCGGGCTTTTTAGTTTTAAATACATGCGCGGTCAACATATGCGCATGTGCAAGTCGCCATACTGTCGTATAGCAAAAGGCATTAGAAAGATATGCGTTCAGCCAAAGACATTAAGTGAATATTTAAAATTAATTAATTTATTGACCAACTGCAAAATTCAAAAAGATTAATAAATCATTTTATGAATTATTCTTTATCAGTATTTATGTACGCTTTATATGGAAGAAAAAGTGTAATTGAAATATTTGTAAAACTTTTCTCAAGTAATAAAAACTCTGCGTCGGGCTGACGACAAACTTGAAAAAAAAATGAAATGTACAAAGCACTAGTGCGAAAAAGTGGCACTTTCGGATTTGGGTGCTTGGAAAACGCTCTTTTAGAGCACATGCATTGTAAAAACATTTAACCCTTTATAAAGTATTTCCTATGCCATCGAGGAAAAAATAGGAAACTAGTATTTACGGCTATATGTAGCAGACAGGTTATTATTTTTTATTTTTTCTTTATGCTCGGAAATGTTCGTCCTACTGTAGCAAAACTAGTACGTGAAGTGTTACCTACTCGTTACTGACGAGCGCCAATTTAAAAAGTAAAAGTCATTACCGTACATTTTTAGCCCTTTTAGTGTGCTAGAAGATTTCCCGAGTTCTCCTTTTTTTAACTGTCATAGACAAAACGCTGACTTTCGTAAGCGATCGAATTTTATCCCGTTTATTCTTTAATCTTTTTAATTACATAAAACATTGAATTTTTTTATGTATGCCATTTGATACTGGCACCACGAGTCAACCCCGTTTAAAGAAATAAGTTGGCCGGGAACTTGATATGTTATTGACATAACTACTCGCTGTTTTTAGATTATTGAAAATATTATTTAATTTCCTCGCATTTTTGGAGAAAAAACTATATCTGCCTCGACGGGAATGGCAATTCATGGATTCGTATCTATTGTCGGAAAATCAACGGTCGGTCGGTCTGTGTAAAAAAAAAATAACTCATCCACATATTGCTATTTCCCGCCTTTGCAATAATGCACTAATACACCACGATCGTTTAAAAAACACGCCGTATTGATTATTGATATTATTATTGTTACTATTCGGCGATGGTTATTCTATTAATTGCTATTTATATGTATCGCGGCGAATTCTGATCCCTATGACAGCTGTTATCTCAGTACAATTTTACGTTTTAAGGTTATATATTGTATGGAGGTCACAGCTGTCATAGGGATCAAGATTGGCCGCGATAGTTGTAATTATAAAAAATCTGATAGTACCATTATTATCGGCACGTATTTATAGTAATGTAAAGTCTACGTCAAAGATAGTCTTACAATTTGGCACCTTATATTTAGCCGTATTACTTACATTGTAATGCAGCTAAAATGTATAAATATCTTTGTCATCAAAGTTTCATCAACATTTACCTATAACTATTATTATTTTCGTAGCCCGGAAAATTCTTATCTGTGAAACTATTTCATCTACTTAAAATTATGGTGTTCAGTATACAGATAAAGTGAGAAAAGTTTACCCAATTGCAATTATTTAATTTACCGCGTTTTCGTAGACAATTTTTTAATGAAAACCCGTTAGCAATTGGTTTCATGCCAATCTCTCTTCATATGACCTGATCTGTTCGTAGTGAGTGAAATATGGGCCTGCAGTATGGGTCCGTTAAAAGATTATTCCAGGTGTAGTGTTTTGGACTTTAGGACAGTTTAGTCGCACCATAACTCGTTTTTACAGATCGAGCAAATAGCTAAATAACCCATATGGTTTTCAGGCTTGAAACTTGTCGAAAATGGAATTAATGGATTGAAGATTATAATGAGATGCTACAACACTGTTTATACCCAGATATTCATTTAGAATCGAATTGACGACCCTGCTCTTCAAAGAAATATTGACACCGAGGATTCGGTTCATTTTATTAATTATTCACAATAATGATCTGATTATCATGAAAGATTTATATGCCAAATGAACATACGTATTTGCATAAATCCACAGAAATGCCGGTCCCAATTACCAGTCACATTGGAATTGTACACAAACAACGGCAATAACATATGCGAGGATGAAGAACCGAGAGGGGTTTATTTGTAGCTTGATCAATTGCTCATTTTACTTAATGATGGAGTACTTGAGAATTGCGTTTTTTATATATATTAAATTAAAAGAGGATATTAGATCAGAGGGTTGTTTCCCATGGTTTCTCTGTTTATAAATGATGAGCAATTGTCTGCATTGTGTACGAAGTTAAGTTTCCAGTTCCTGAAGGTAATTTTTTGGTGAAAGTAGGTTAATCGTGTTCGTCCGTCTTTTTCCTTTTATTTTCAAACATACATTACATTGAACATTCTAGCAAATAATTAGGGTTTATTATATTTTTACTTACTTATATGAGTTAAAGCGATGCGATGTTACATTGCAAATATGATGTGTAAATTGTGCATTGAAATATTTTTTGTCACTCTGCTAGTGTTTACATTATGTATTTACAAACAGAGCTATTGTATCTTTAAGTATAAAACCAGCTTCACATAGAAGCGCTCTATGATCTATTTCAAGACTGTGAAGTCGAAGTAGAGTCGTATTGGGGTTTACGGGCTCTGAATAACTTCGGCCACATTCCTGTTTTGTCCACTTTATATTTTTCTCGCAACGGTATATGCCATTTACAAACCATTCGCCATTAGTTTAGGAAAAAAGGATCCCCTACTTAAATCACCAATGAAATATAAAAATATTTGTATTACCCAGAATGTGCCAATCCTATTTTAAAAAAAAACGCATGGTTTGGATCCTTTTCGCTAAAATACGTCCATTTGTAATCTTCCTTACATGGTCATAATGTTATGCAGTCAACTTTCTAACTTGCCTCGTGGTTCAAGGTGCAGTCGTAACGTTGTCATATTCCTGGTCACCTCGACTTAGGCTACGTTCACACGGCGTAATTTTTACGTATACCGTATACGAGATTTTATAGAATGTCGTAGTGACAACAGACAGACAGGACCAGACAGTCGTTCTCTATATAGAGATCGACTGTGTAGTGTAGTGTTCACACGGCGTCTCTGCGGGAAAATCTCGTGTTGAAGGTTTCTTTTTTACCGTATACCGTACGGTTATGACACGGAGGATGCGAGATTCTCGAAACGATTTTAACGAATGCGATATTCAGTGGCGTTTGTGTTTACGTTGTTTCGTTCACACGAACACTGGTTTCTCGTATATGAGCCACGCGCGCGCAGGCGTTGTGTTTGTGACGTAGCTGGTGAAGGATTTAATTTATGGAGGACAGATTTCCAATTACGATTCAGCTATTCTAATGACGTCCTCAATTAGCGTAGTCGCTAATTAGGCCAGTCATATTTGACCAGAAATATCGCTAAAATCGCAAGCTAACGGCTAGTTGTGATTTTTTTATATGTTGTTAGGACCACTACCAGAACCGTAAATCCATTTTTGCAGCTTCGAAAGACCGGTGCTAACTTTGCAGCACTCTAGAAACCGCGATATTTTCGCAATTTTTTTAGCATTCTCAATATAAGGCCTAAACCAGGCGGTTAAAAAAAAGTTCTTTAATATTTTTAAGTAGACTAAAATTTCTCCAATTTGAGACTAGAACTAGCTCTATAGGTTTAATACTTACCGAGATACAGCTCTCCAGAAATGGTATTTTTTTCCAATAATCGGAGATTTTAAGTGTTGGTACATTTTAGATATCAGGAAAATTACTAATGTTAAGGGTAAAATCTTGAATTGATGTTATAGGAAATTTAATTACTTAGCTTTAATTTAAGCAAATAACGACGTCTGTAGGTTAAAAAAAAAAAAAGAGACAAGCGTGTGAATTAGAGCCACTGGCAAATATTCCAGCGTTTGAGTATCATCAAGCAGTCTTACAAACAGTTGAAGGAACATTTCAAGTACGAGTTGGCTCTATACCTCACGGCATTGTTCACAGAAGAGGGTATGCGCAAGGGAATGAAATCAACGTTCTACTCAGCTTTCACTCCGCTCCCTCAAAACATCTTAGTAGGAGCCGACTTGTTTGTTGTTGTAGATGGGGGGTTACTTACTGCACAAGGTGATATGGCATCGTAACAAGTCCGTGAGGGATATCGTCGCAGGTTACGCCAGCTACACATTCAATCATTTTGGACGGAACGTTGCTGTGGTCTTTGATGGATATCCTAAGGATGGGGCAGAGAAGACCACAAAAACCGCCGAACGCGTAAGGCGCTATGGTTCTCTGCAGTGTAACGAAGTCATATTTGAAGAGTCTACGATAATAAAAATGGCCCAGGAGAAGTTATTCGCGCCTTTACTGGGTGCGATAACACCGCTGTCCTTTTCGGCCATGGGAAGAACAAACTGTGGAACGCAATTCAGAAAAACGTTGAACTCATCACCAAAGCTGAAGTGTTCCTCCAACCTAATTCAGCCTACTATGCCATCGCAGATTTCGGAGAGAAGTGACTAGTAGCTCTGTATGGAGAAGACTACAATGAAGATACCCTCCACAGCCTGCGCTACAAAAAAAATGTAAAAACAGCCGCCAGAGCTAAGGTTGACCTCGCCCGTTTGCCTCCAACGAAAGATGGTGCAACAATGCACGCTTACCGAACTTACCACCAAGTTAAGAAGTGGTTGGGAATGGAGAAAGGTGCCACACAATGGGGATGGAAAAATACTGAACAGGAGCTCATTATGTATGAAGAGCGTAGTGGCACCCCCCTCCCTTCTGAAATTTTTATAATGCGGGTGCAAGAAAGTAGCGGAGGCGTTTGTACCTGCATAAAGCAGGCTTCAAATGCTCGGCTCTCTGCAAAATTTGCTCCGGTGTCTCGTGCCATAACTTCGCCAAGCTTCAAATTGCCGAAAATAGAAGACGACGTCAACATGCCGATTTTTCAGGCTGAATCAGAAAATGATTATGAACCACCCTCGAAGCGTTCAAAATTAACAATAATTCCAACCAAAAATTAATATCCTTGCTATGCCTTGTAAATATGCTTGATAAATATTTACAATACTAATAGTTTAAATATATATTTCTTGTGGATGTACATGGTATTTCCTTTCAAACTACCATCAAACCATTGTGAAAACTAAACAGAGCAAAAAGGAAGTTTTCCCATTTTTGTACTAATAAGATTGGTGAGTAATAGGCCTACAGACGTCGTTCTTTGTTTACATTAAAGCTTATTAAATTTCCTACAACATCAATTTAAGATTTTACCCGTAATATTAGTATTTTTCCCGATATCTAGGTCGAAAATTCACCAAATCTTAAAATTTCAGATTTTTGTAGAGCTGTGTCTCGGTAAGTATTAAACCTACAGAGCTAGTTTTGATCTCAAATTGAAGAAATTTTAGTCTACTTAAAAACATAAAAGAACTTTTTTTTTAATCCTCGTATTTTACGCCTTATATTGAGAATGCCAAAAAAAGTGCGAAAATATCGCGGTTTTTCGAGTGCTACAAAGTTAGCACAGGTCTTTCAAAGCTGCAAAATTGGATAAGACGGTACTGGTAGTGGTCCTAACAACATATTAAACAATCAGAACTAGCCGTTAGCTTGCGATTTTAATGTTCGATATGACTGACCTAAATTGAGTACACTGGCGGTTAATTCGGCAAAATCGAATGGATTAGACGCAGTGTGAACGGCTGTCTGGTATACGTAGTCCAAGATACGAATAGAGGCCCGGTCTTCACCCATCTGTTTAATGGATGGAAAGTATTTTGACATTAAACACATTTTCGTCAGTGGCCCGGCTAAAAATTCCTGGCTGAATTATGAATAATAAAAATGAATAAATTACTTTTTTCTTAAACATTGCACTCAATTGTTTAACGAACAAATGTTTTACAAATGGAAAGTATGAAGCCTATATAATATACTAACGCTGGGTTGTCTTTTTCTTTCCTGGTCTGACTATTGGGTTGGCAGGTACTAACTGGTAAGTCAAACTAGTAATTTACACTCTTCTGTTTCATATACTATATATATATTCGTGTATATTTTTATCGGCTTCATTCTTTCGATTAGTATAAATTATGATCGTTACACTATTCAGTGTAATGTAAAAAAGGTTATTCTTGTTTTTTTTTCGAGGTTTTTTTAACCGATCCATTAGCATTTTTTTATATTTAGTTATTTCTATATACAATACTTTTCATCCATTAAATAAATGGGTGAAGGCCGAGCCTCTAATCGTATCTTAGGCTAACGGTAAGACCGTATACGAGAAAAAACTGAATTGACAAAGCACCGTGTGACGGCCGTCTCGTACCTATGTAGTGAGACCGCATGCGAGAAAATATCGAATCGAATGGCCGCCGTGTGAACGTAGCCTATTACTGTTGTGAACCGGCTAGCTTTGACACTCAAGATACAATGATCCTAACGCGTATATGTTCGATGCAAACATATTGTTCAAAATAATGTTATTTGTCATGCTTTCAGTTTATTTTATACAACTTGTTTTTCGTGGCTACCAATGACTCGTACGTGGTGTACATAGAAGGGGAAGAAATGGTACATTTAGTTTTTCAAAATAGACAGCGGGCATTTTTTATGCCTTTATAATGGACTCTAAAGCTGGTTTTAGTGTCCCGCTGACCGCACGCTGACTGTCGGCGCTGACAGGCTAATATGTACGATGTTGAGGGAGCGTTTTAGAATAACGCTGAGCGGTGAGCGCTGACGATCGTCAGCATATCATACATCAGCTGCGCGCCGACCGCTCGGCGCCGACGGTCAGCGTGACACTAAAACCCGCCTAAGGCATGACATGTAAATGACTAAAGTGACTATTAAGAATAATTTGCCTGAGACAGTTAAATCTAGCTCACTTAGTTTTGAAACAGTTGTCAGCACGGTGGTAATACTAGGTTTACAATTTTATTATCTTGCTATGAAATATAGATATAAATTGAAGTGAGAAAATGTTAAACTCTTGCTAAGACTATCAGATTAACTAATTACTGGATATTTTCAGCGTATACAAATGTCTTCGATAAATTAACTATGTTTCCTGGAACTTATCGGAAGTCGATAATTACATGGTGTATTATATTTAATGAGAAACTTCCCTTGTCTCAAAATCATCTAAGTTAATGTTTATAATACCACTTTTGTTCTCGAAATACATTTACGCTACATTAAGTTCAGGTTTTGAGTTTGTCTAGTTTATATTTCTATGAAGTACATATTATATGTATTGTTGTCAAATATATCTGTATTGGCAATTGTGTAGTGTTTAATACTAGGTTAACAATCCCCTGTTACGTGAGATTTGCGCCGCTAAACTGGTATATGCAAAGTGTATAAAATATTATGCAAAATGCATGAAGAATAATAGAAATCAAACCTTGTATAAGTCCGTCCATCAGATTTAAATCAGCTTATCATAGTAACCAAACAGAGAAATGGTAACCAAACAGAGGAATGGTAACCAAATGGTAAATTAGCAACAGTGGCCCTGTATATTCTCGAGACTAGCCACATACCAATGACATTATGATAAAAATACAAATAAATAATAACAATCCTAAACTCTAACTTCGACCTTTGTTGTACCTATAAGGGACTTTGAGATAAATTCACTAGAGAAAAAAACTAATGTCAAATATATGGAACTGATTTCCAGCCAATCATCCCATGGGTATCCTAACAGCGAAAATAGTACTATGAATAAATTACTTACAACAACAGATTTCTCTATCTGTGATTGATGGCCTAAAATGTTATAAATTAAATTGTTTTGTGTGAAGTCTATTTTATATACCTTGTTGTGGAGAAAACATATCGAATCCTGCAATCGTTAATCTTTAATAGTCCGAGAAAAAGAGAGAGTAAAAATCATACTCCAGTGTGGTTGGCGCTTACGTCAACATTAACGATGGCATAATAGCCTAAGCGCCAATCGCGCTAAGATACCTATTCCCAGAGAACACCGCGTAGAAGGTGCACTGATATGGGCATTTCGGCCGGTCTCCAGTTCAGGTGTCCTGCTTTAGCTTTCAAATAAGACTGAGACTTTCACAACCGGACTAAAAATGGAACAATACACCAGAAACCGACAGAACTCGCTAGGCGTGTAGATTCATACTACTGCCCGCCTAGCGGGCTCAGCCGGCATCTGAGCAAACATTACGAGTGCCCGCTAGGCGGGTTTTTAGTTGCGAACGTGTTAAGGGGATGCCTTGATTCGAGTCGAACACGCTCCCTAGACAAAGACACGCCTATCGCCTATGCCTTCCGCGCACGAGAAAAAGAGATGGAACACTCTTCGGGGATGGCTTTTTTGGATAAATTTCGATAAATACCTAACTTAGAGAAACTTTATTTAAATTTCATAAAATGAGATTTTAGATTAGATAAAATACTATAGTATTAACTTGATTGTGTCGTAAAATAATGTATCGTTTGTGATACAAATCTCGCAATCCTTCGCCCAAAATATTTCAGCTTCAAATTTATAGAAACAACACCTCTTTTTATAATCCTGTAACAAGAATGTGTCGCTTATACAACGAAACCGTTACCGAGAATCCGTCCATAGAAATATTTAATTGTAGCCTACCCTCTTTTAAAAAAACTATCAGCAGTATCTTCTGTACGTAGGCTGCGTTCAACTAACCAATTTTCCTAAGTGTTTGTGTTTTGTTTTTGTTTAGTTTAGTTTATTTTGTTTAGTCTTTAGTAGTTTAGATTCGTTAACACATCTTACTTCGTTAGCGCCCTTACTTTGCCTTAACTTTCTTTCTTTCTGTGCACACATGTTTAGAGTTATTGTCCAAATCGGAACCTTTATGCTAATATTGTATTTCTTTAATTTCCTGTAACTTGTTTTGTGAGTTAAATAAATAAAATAAAATCATGGATCGGTAAAATCTGAAAAACAATCATATAGTCAAGAATCATATATCTGAAAATCAGGCCTTATTGTTTCTTAATCTAGTCAGAACGGCGTTTCAAAGCACGCGATAATTTCCAATGCACCGCCTTAAGAGGCTCGGTCGATCCGACGGAACAGGCATGGTGCACATATTTGTGCATGTGCCTGTTCCGTTCGTCGTGTTCATGGAGGAACTGATTAACCTAACGGTTGTTTTTTTTTTGCTTCATTTTTCGTTGTTAGCCGCTATGCGAAATTGAGATTTATGTGGTCCTTGCTGTATTAAGTAATATAGGTAAAAGTAGCTAAATATATCGCAACACGTCTTTATTGTGATGTGTTACGGTATATTTGGCTACTTAGGCTGCTACTAACTATAAGATGCTACACCGTTTTCATCAAGTTCAGAGAGTTTAAAATTCCCCTTTTTACGGGACTACACACAAATAGTTTTATTTTTTTAAATGTCTAAAAATCTTAAATATTTTATAGGAATATGCCGTAATTCATAAACATTCATCAAATCTATCTAAAATGCCATTACAATTCGTTTGTCTGTATCTGTCACTTTGCCATATCAGTTTGTGAGACAGGAACAAAACAGATTTTTTGCTAACAGAGGATTGTTAAGTTTTATGAATAAGGGGGATAGTCATTAGTTCAATGTTTTACCGATTCAAAACCGGTTTCACTTTTAGTTTACCACCATCGAAAGTTTGTAGTTCCTTTATAAGTAGGTACGCTCGGTAACATTTTTAAATGGACCAAATTATATGTCTACCGTTTAACTGAGGCTGTGCCTGTGACGGGACGGGGAGCCTTCTACATCGTCTATGACCGTCTAAGTCGACGTACAGTGGGAATTAATCATTCGTTTATTGTTATGATGGTCTAATACAAATAGCGTCCGTGTGAGAAACATACTCAGTCGTCACGTATCAGGAAAATAACGCATTGAATAAATCTATTATTTACAAGCCTGACATTAACTTCACTTATACCTAAGTAACTAGGTAATAACTAGCGGGCAAATTTTGCGTCACTCTCATCTCAACCCAACCCGATCAAGTACTGTAATCATGGACGAATAAAGGGAGAGGACTGCCAATATCTGCAAAGAGTCGCGTAACGCGTTCCTTCAAAATAACAAGACAGTAGTGGCTGGTACCACTTTAGAATCTCTGTACCTAATATTCATTTCGTTTTGCTCTTAGACCTCTGCTTAACGCAATACTTCGGTCTATTGTACGATTCTCAACGACCGGGCCGGGTTGGAGCGTGTCTGAGCTCACGCATTTTACTCGGTGCCTAAGGAATTTGAAGCTTTAATACAGACTTTACTATTCATATTTGAATGGACTTGCGTCCCGGTCGGCTCCTCGCGGACGTGAACGGATGTGCTTGGCAGTCATAGCATCTGAACGACTCCGATTAGCTATTGCCTACCCTACTACACTATTTGAAGACGCGGTCGGCTACCGTCGGGTGCTCGTGCATCGGCTGCGATGCGGCCCGGCCCATGGGAATCGTACATTTCAGTTTCCAATTCAAAATCTCAGGGCCGCACTGGTCGAGCGTTCGGCGGACATGACCGTGAATTCAGTACTGGGCGACTTGAAGTACTGAGATCGCCATCGCGTCGCTAATAGCCCTAGCAATGTGGCCGCAGCCTTATGATGGCTGCGATGTTAAGTAGAGGTGCCGAAATGCCGGCGTTTCATGACATACCTAGGAAGTTCATGATCTGCCTAAACGTCACTAGGCAAATCGTTAAATGGTGAATTTTTAACGATATGGCGGATTGTCACTCGGCCAAATCATGAAATTTCACGATGTGCCTAGGAATTTTGTGATCTGACGGATTTTACGATCGGCCGCCGACATATATACTGGATGATTTCTTCGGGGTCATGATCCGGAATGACCAAAAGCGAATAAGATGATAATAGTGAACAACTTTTTCCATGGGACCAACAACGGAATCGAAAAAAAAACCAGCCAATTAAGAGTTGACTGTGAGTTAATTTAGAGTTAATCTCAATTAACTCACAGTTAACTTTTAATTAGCTGGTTTTTTTTTTGCGATTTTGTGGTTGGTCCCATGGGAAAAGTTGTTCACTAGTTAGTATTATCTTATTCGCTTTTAATAATTCCGGATCATAATCCCAAAATCACCCAGTATAGAACGTGGCATAGAGGTCTATATATACTGACACCGCTCGCGCATACTAAGCGCCTGAGTGGGCGTCTCAGTGGCGTGACGAAGGTACTTTTATATAATTCATTTAAATTATTTTTAACAGTAGGTGCGTTCTAATATAACATGAACATAATTGGACTATTTTTAAACCTATTCTTGTATAAGGATAACGTCAAAATAATATACAACCATAGAATAAATAAAAGGCACTTAACATATAGAAGATCCTCTGTCTAACCTAACAAAACCGATCTATGACAGCTAAAAAACTAAACTATGGCATCCCGTTCTACCGCATAGCACGTGTTCCTACGGTTTGTTAGGGTTGTTACTTACGTTTGCGTGTCATCGTCGTGGGACAACGCTGGCTGCGGTACGATAGTGTTACTGTCAATCACGTCCGGGTGACTTGCACCTCGTGGGAGCGCGAGAGGCGAGTTTAGCCGAAGCACCGACAGGCGGACCTGGACGCTGGTTAAACTCAGTAGATATTCTCTGTTGTTACGAAGCCGTTTGTATATAAAATTTAATTTAGTTTCACTGTTTTTTCTGCTTTTATGCTATACACCTTTTATAACGAAAATTGGTTAATTGTTGATGTACTGTATAGGGTATTTCTATTGTGTCGTTTTTGTCAATCACATCCTACAAGATCTACATTTTAGAGTTCCCAAGCCATTCGATCGGGATTCGAGGTTTTTTGGCCTAAAGATGCTTTTGTAGAATATGTATTGCTAAAATAATAATAAAAAAAGCAGTTCACAATACAAAATATTAGCTTACATCAAAAAACTATATGTTTTATGCAAATACACTAATAAATATTTATGGCAACAAATCAAACATAAACAATTTAAGCGACGAAGTTACAGGTACACATTGTTTTTGTAATAGTACGTTTCTCAAGGATACTACAAGGATCGCCAAGGAAAGGGTTAAACGTGTGTTGATAGAGTTCTGTTGCACCTTACTGAAAGCGTTCATTTTATTGACTCACACATTGGATATTATCATTTATACTGTAGCTCTATTGATTACACCTACAGTATAGAACACATACACATGTACGGATTGTGTATATAACACTGGGTCTATTAATAGTTCCATGTGTCACGCATGAATTAACTGTTAAGAGCAGAAATGTTCTATCTTATGACGAATGTCCTTCATCGTAAACAAGCCTTGGTAGGTATTTTATCGTTAATAAATAATTATTCAATGTAAATCATGCACTTCTAGTCTAAATACCACTTACAAACTTAAACTAATTGATACTTTACAGCCTTCAGCAGTTACGTCTACTTCAATGCTTCCTGAGGAAATTGTCAAAGAAATGAAAACGGAGGACCAGATTTTAGCCCAATTAAGAGCATCTCAAGGCGTAGGGACAATGCCCCATATGCCATTTATGAGCGAACAAAGTAGCGCTCCTGTGCTGGCGTCAGTCAAGCCAGAAGAAGAACCTTCTACTATCAGCGCTACGCCTAACCTGGAAGACTTACACAAACTAATGCAAAAGGATACATTAATGGCTAAGACTGATCACCCAGAACACAAACCGGAGACAAAGGAAGATGTTCAGGTAAGAAATTCTAAGTATAGGTAGGTTGAGGATTTTTTACACTTTTAACGCCTTTACGTGTTGGCCGTGGTTATTTTGTTACTCAACCATCGATCGTTTACAATGGGGCGAAACATGCAGTGACGCGTATGCTTTACTATTCAAGGGTCCTTAAAGCCAGGAATTCACTAGGGGACAAATGTCCCACAACTAGTGTCGCCAGCAACCACAGAAGAAAAAACAAATCGGGCGACATGAGTTTCATATTTACATACCGAACGAAGTCAACGTTGATACCCATTACCCAACGTCGCTGGCGACACGTGTCGCGAGACATTTGTCCCCTAGTGATTCCCCGATTTGAGAGGAGACCAAATTGTGCTTTTAAGCTGTGTACTGTAGTCGATGTATTATTTTGGCCCGCTGCTATGAAGCCAATCCTGACACATGTCTCTAGTGATGTGACACGTTCGAATATTGTGTCTATAAAAATGTTGTCAAGCGTGAGTTGGCTCAGGTCTAACTACATTGAAATATTTTGTATTGTAGTGTAGTATGTTGATTGGCATGTTTAACTATGTTCACCTACTTGTTGTAGATTAAATCCGATAAAACGAATAAACTTGGACATACATTGGAGTGTGCAAAACTAAATGAGACCATACAGGCTAAACAAGAAGACACAAAACAGGTGAAAGCAAATAAAGCCGAACCTGAAAAATCAACGAAGACTAAAGAAAACAAAGCAAAAAGTAAGAAAAACAAAGAAGAAAAGAAGGATGATGGATCTGAAGCCGCCAAAGAAGACGATTCAAATAAACCAGAGGTAAGATACCATAATCGAAAGTCAATACAAACCAGCTCCTATTAGAGCGGCACCAAATACGGATTAGAAAGCGTAAGGGTCTGTCCGCGGAATGTTCTTTTTTCCCTTTCGCAAAATTGTTATGGGTTGACCTGGGTGTTAAAATAACGACACTTCGATCACGTTTATGGTATTTATTATCGAATAATAACTAAATCTAGCTTAAAATTAAGTGGGCGCCAGGAGAATTTTCGTCAGATGTTCGACTGGATATTCTGCCTAACCAAGCTCGTATTTCATCTAGCTCAGCCTTGTAGATTTAGCCGTATACAAAAAGGGCGCGTCGTTAGTCTACAAAGAAACATTAATTGTGTCAATACTTGCTACCGCACTGGACAAATTTATGTATCAATAATGTTTTTACTTTCCTTAACACTAACACTTACCCCTTGTAGTATGAACGGCGCACAATAATAATAACAAAATAAAATCCTTTTTTAGTTGCGATGGCCAAACTTTAACAACAATTTCGATACTATAATAAAATAGAAAAAGATTGTCCATCATGGGACTCGAACCTCCTTCCTTAAGTTACTCATACCACTCGCTTACCGCCGCAGAACTATGATTATAGTTAGTTAGACGCTGCCTCTAAAATGGTAACCCGTTGAAGCGGCAGTCGCAGTAAAGCCCGCCTGCCTCCTTATTTCAAAGGTACAAGTTCTATATTTGCTAAAATCTAACAAGCTCCACAGTGAAATCTATAAACAGCATTGCGTACATTACAAAATGACCCTTCTGAATACTGCATTCCAGTAATATTTAAAATTGTTTCAATGAAGAATAGGAATAATGAGCCACAAGCGCGTTGCCGACCGAAGTTCATTTGAGCTCAACCCAGCGCATCCCTGGGGGCACTGGCGACCTTACTGACCACTAGGAACAACACCAAATACACGAAGCAAGTACCTAGTGGAAACCTAGATCGGTTCTACTAGTACTACTAGCAAACAAACTACCTAACTATGCTCGCATGACGCAATTACTTTAAGGCAAATCATAATTAAGAATAATAAACAGACATATTTTGCGAAGCTTATTAGTAACCGTTCAGGCCCAATGAATGTAAAATAATGGGATAGGCTGAAGCTGCTGGGGTCGACTTGTCATTTAACTAGCTAGTGTATGTTCCAGAGAAAGTCAGAAGACTCGTCGCCATCAAAGAGCAAAAAAGAAGACAAAGTTAACAAGAAAGAGTTGGAAAAAGAGAAAAAGGTAAAATATCAAATATTATACCAACATATAAATATTATGGCTAGGGTTATGTTTAGGCATCGGAGTTTTTGTCGCATGGTAAGACTAATAGCAAGCTATGGAGTCGACATTTGCCATAAATGTAATCTCTTATTCATACTCATACTCATTTATTTAATTTATCTTAAAATGCCTTTAGAGCGGTTGGTCGTGTATAATTATCTTAATCGAATTATATAAAAAAATATTGTTCTATTAGATTATTCTACATATTGATATACATGTTTTAATGTATCTTTTGTTTGTTTATGAATTTTCGTAATTAAATCAGTATAAAAATGGTAATTATTTTTTATTGTAATATTTATTTTCCAAGATATCATTAAATAATCGTTTCTAAATTCGTCAACGTTGTGGTCCTCTATTATAATAAAATACCTAACTAATTAAATAAACGAGTATGAGTATGAATAAGAGTACATTTATGGCAAATTTCGACCCCATAGCTTGCTATTAGTCTTACCATGTGACAAATATTGTGATGCCTAGTTATGATACTCGTGGCACTCTAAGCACAAGTAATGCAGTGAAGCCGCCGTTATATACTATTTATAACTGAAGTCGAACATTATGTAGATTTTCTACTAAAACATTTTGTTAAATATTTTATCTTTTTGGTTGACATAAAAGTCCCTTCAAATAACTCTTAAATCATTGACGTTTTCATTGTGTCTGTTTCACAAATTGAGAAATCGTATAACCAGTTAATATGCAACAGATTGCCACAGTATATTTATGCTTTTTATAATCTTGACATCCGTTAAACATCAGATAGATAATATGCAAGATTTTGAAACTTTTATTCTAATTACGAGTTGTTCAAGCTCTATATATAAATCATATGTAATTTATTAATAATAAGAAAGTATTTATATTATAACAACAACTCCACTCCTTGCGTCAACACTCAAAATGCCAAATCTAAATGAGGTTTGCGTATTTAACAGAAATACACTTGCAGGGATTGGTAGAGGAGGAGATTGTTCGGAACATTGATCACATACACATGAAACATTACGGGCGAGTTGCACCAACTACGATTACAGACCGATCAACGTTAAATATGGGGCCAGCATCTGTAATCCCGTAGAAACTAGTCAAACTTTCTATACATTCAGATTTTAACGAATACCGCTTACGACTACAGACGTTTTGGTGCAACCCGCCCGCAGTCTTGTCGTTTTCAAAATTAATCGGTTTCGAATTTCACCATCGGGTTTTGAAATAATGCTCTTTATGACAGGAGTGGATCAAAGAAGGTTTCACTATCGTGAAAGGACCTGAAAAGACCACCAAAGATAAAAAGAAGGCAGACGAATTCAAATTTGCTGAAGAGACCGATCGGAAGAGGTAATATTAAACTTGGTTGTAAACGACTTTTCGACAGTAATGATATGACACACTGGAATGAAAAAGGATGTTTTACCATCTCTGGTGAAAAATGCATGCTGAAGTAAGCTTACATTTTAGATATTCCTAGTAACATTCACTCTATATCTACTATTTGCACAACTCAGGAAAGAAGAGGAAAAACTTGCAGCTGAAGAAGAAAAGAAAAGGAAGCAGATAGAAGCTCTTAAGAAGCAGCAGGTAACCCCATTTGAACATCCGAGGAATTTGAAACACGTATCATCGCCTACACAGTTAACTGATCATCCGTGCACTTTATGTGCATTGTAATAACCAATAAGGTTCTATATAAATACAGGATGGTCAGTTAACTGTGTTGGCGTTTGTACAGTCGAACTCGTGAGTAGCTGAAAATCTTGGTGTCTTGATACTATCACGCGTTTGACTTCGCATGTCAGTTTAAACATGACGTTAAAGCGAAACTGTACAAAGATGTTGTGTCGTGTACTTTAGAGTCGATTGCAAATAGATGTATACATTTTCCACGTTGTATATATCTTTTGATAGTCGACTGTCCCTTTGATCTCGTCTCAATTGTGACAATACAGTATTCCGTATTGTGTATAATGTGTACGTTACATTATCAGCAAGAACAAAAGCAACAGCAGCGGGAAGCAGGGGAGGCGGTAATAAAGAAGGCTCCGTGGTCAGCGGCGGCGAGTTTAGCGCAACAGGCCACGAGCAAGGATGGCCTGAGCCTCGCGGAAATCCAGCGGCTCGAGCGCGAAAAGAAGCTCGAACAGATGAAAGAGCAGCAGCAGATGATGCAAGCCATCGCGCAGCAGCAGGCGGCTGCGCTCGCCCGAGACCAGGTGACCCATTTTATTTTAATTTGAAACATTCCGCCCATCTGTATAAGACCTGAAATTTTACACCCAGTTAATGTATAAGTGCACGATTGGTAATTTATGTCCCCACATAAATTGAATGCGATAAGCGTCAATCCCAACTGAATTACTGACTTACCGTCTTTGACATTTTGTATGACATTACTAGCAAATGGGAAGGCTATCTGATAATCAACCTCAAGTTAACGCTTGTAATTGTAAGGTCTCCTTCTTTTGTGTGTTACCTCGTCCTCGCCTGAATTCGGCATACGTTTTTGTTCGGATAGATGAACTGAAGTCGTCTAATGTCTAAATACCCATCTCTTCTTCTACGGTGCGTTACGACGCATCCGCAACGACGAAACTGATAAATAACCTTTTTTTTCTAAAACCTGTTTTTATACATTTCTGCTAGGAAATGCAAGCTGGTTTGGGCTGGGCAAAGAAGAAACCTAACCCGGCGGGAGCGGGACTAACCCTGGCTGAAATACAGGTGCGTTGTCGTCGTGAATTTGTATTCTTATTTCTTATATGTATGTGAAACTTAATTCAAATCAAATTAACTTCTTTGCATAGAAGACATACAGGAGGTGTTCAAATACAATCCCGATTTTGTAGGGTGTAGTGCTCGTAAAGGTCACAATCAAGCAACGTCCTCATTGTTAATGTTTATGAGTTTTTAATTAATAAATATTTGTGAAGGAGTAGACTGGCCGCCGCAAATCCATTGATTGATGATAACAAATAAATGTAACCTCTGTATTAAAGCTTCAAATTCCATTGGCATTTGTAACACTTAGGCGCGCTCCGGCCCGGCCCGGTCAGTGAGAAATGTACATTAAACTTCTATCAAATCAAATTCTAAATCTTGAAAATAAGAAACTACTTTTATGCAGGTTGGTGAATTAGGGAATAAAAAACAGCTAACGTTTTAAATGAATTCTGTTTCCTCATTGTTTCAATACTTAGCTGTATTCTGGTTAGATGATAGCAAATACAAATGTATTTTTAAAGAGTTGTGATTGGTGGATGTAATACGGTGAAGTGTTTTGATTAGTCTAATAAATCATAAATATATATACATATTTTCCCTAGGGGCTAAATGTACTACTAAATGTACACTTTTTGAGCATGAGAAGTGAAAAATATTATGTCGCCAAGTATTCGATTTAGACCAGCATTTCATTATATACTCACCGGCAATAAATTTGGCCCAAATTAGAAAAATGCATTTAATTATTTAAAACATTACTTAATCTATTCAATTTATATTTTGAAATCACGTTTTTGGGACAAATTTTCTGCCGGTGAGTGTGTAAACAGTGTCTATACTTTCAGGCAACCGCTGTTTCAATCGGCTGCCTCGCGACAAAATCTTTTACTGCATGATTTTTTTTCTATTTCCGCCCCAGTCCAATTTGGCTCGGTTCGGGTAGCACAGGGCGGTTCCGCAACACTTCGGGAGCTCAAATACAGCGAGCCATCCGGATGCCTCTTGGACACTGCAACTACGCGTCATTTGCTCTGAATATTAAAAGGGTGCCTGAAAAATTGCAATATTTGAACTATAAAGAAAACAGTAAACTTTTTGATTTTACTTATAATGAAGCACATAGGGTTATTGTATGGAGTAGCACATGGTTCAAATTTCCACCGTGGCTTTTATAAAGGCAAATCGCACTCTTTTGTCGAAATTTTCGTGCAATATCTATGTGGGTGAAGCCGCGCGAGCAGGAAATAAGGTATAAAGAAAAATAGGGTTCTTATTACTTTTGGCCGAGACTTAATACACATACGATTAAATATATTTTTCTCCAATATGCTCGGAAATGTTCGCCTTACTGTAGCAAAAATAGTCGTGAATTCCTCGTTACTGACAAGCGCAAATTTTAAAAGTTAAAAGTCATTTCTAGCTTTAAGCGGCCAAGAAATTGTATGAAATTCCATTACTGTATACTTTTTTACCTTTTAACCATATGTTTTGGCTAAAGCCCAAAATAGACGATGAAACGCAACTGCAACGAAACTGCAACTTGGTTTACTGCGTTTCAAACCGGTCGAGTCAATTACTACATACAGCCCACAGAACACCCCCACTAGAAGCCTAATGTTTCTCAGTTTGTTCGCGACTCGAGTCACCGAGCGTCAGAGTTATAGCGCTTATAATCTGCGGTCGCCCCCGCCTTGCCGTTCAGTTGCGTCCAAGTTAACTTCCTGTGCGGAGTGTGCATGTCTCGCATAGAAAAAGTCAACAAAATTGGATTTTCGTAGCTAATTATGGAATTTTGTAGTGTGTATTGTTGTGGAAAGTCGTCACAGACATCCAATTACAAATAAGATGGAATTACATTCTACCTGTGGAGTCAAATTCATTATTTAATTTAAAATATTAATAGCTAGCGGAGTCCATATTAAACACCAGTATAAGAAGTATTCGTAGTGACCACACTACGAATACTTCGGCACAGACACACTATGTCTGTACCTTTTCATCGAGTTGAAAATGTGCCATTCCTTTCTTACGAAAACGCGTCACGACTAGTGATGTCCCGATGATGCTATGGTCAGTGACCGGTTTCACGTGCTTTCGTTCGTACTCATTTGAAGAAATATTAAAAAAGATTTCTCGTTTATTTTATTTTGGTTTGAGTAGTAATTCAGTAGAATCTTAGTTTTATTTGATTGTTTGTTTTTTAAAGTAAATAGAATGTTATATAGAAGAAGTAGTAATACTTACTAATAATGTGTATTAGTAGTAAGTACTAGTACCAGTCTAATTAAAGAATCCTCTTGGTGAACAGTTGCGTCTAGTTTTATGTAGAAAACTCCCGTGAGAATCAGACATAACTATAATGAAAACGGGTTACTTACGTATTTTCGAAACATGAATAAAATACGTAAGTGACCCGTTTTCATTATAGTTTAAGTTAAATAAATAAATAAATATTTGTTGACATTCTTACACCAATCGACCTAGTCCCACACTAAGCACAGCTTGTACTATGGGTACTAGACGACGATATACATACTTATATAGATAAATAAATACTTACATTATACATGGAATACATCCGGGACTCAGGAACAAATATTCATGCTCATCACACAAATAAATGCCCTTACCGGGGTTCGAACCCGGGACCTCCGGCTTCGTAGGCAGGGTCACTACCAACTAGGCTACAGAGGTCGTCATCAGTTGCGTCTAGTGTTAAAGGATGGGTCTGATGATGAACTTCGTGAAAGTGCGAGGGAACTCGGAGTTGGTTTGAGATAGATATACTACGTGTTTTTGACAATTTCCGTTAATTGCAAGGGCGCATAGTTTAGATCAAATAAAGTTAATTTCTCCAAGACAGTAGTATCTTAACTCTTTCCGTTATCAAGATATTCAACATTTTAATTTAATCAGTTTTGCAAATTTAACCAGTGTAAATGGCTCTTAACTGTGACGTCAACAGCTTTTTAAACTTTGTTAGGTTCCTATTACACTACAAGGAGGTTTACAAAGTGAGTTCGTTCAATATTAGGCACAAACTGACTCGGTGGTACATATTTTTTATTTCATTTGTTTCAAGACCCTTGTACAATAAGACAATAACCGTTAATGCTAAATAAAATTATTTTGTATAAAAAAAAGGAAAAAAATTTTTTTTTTTCTTTTTTACGATAGAATTATGGTAATTTGTTTCTGTGAATGTACTCTGCAAAATGCCGAAGGTAACGGAAATTCCCGGGAACACCGTGTATGTTGTATGTATGTATGTATGTATGTATGTAAGCACTTTATTGTACACAATAACAGGTTAAAGAATATACATGTCACACAATAGATCAAAGTACAAAGGCGAACTTATCCCTATAAGGGATCTCTTCCAGCTAACCTTTGAGCAATTGAGAGGAAGGTAGGTAGACCGAGATAGGCAAACTTATACCGTGTACAAAAACACAGAGAAAATGAAAACAAAACCTAATAGGTATTAATTCTAGACAAATAAAAACATGCCAATACATGTATAAATATACAGTATAAAATATAATACACACTATATATATCCCAAATATACAATAAATAAATAAATACTATATTCAACCAATTCACAAGTCATTGGAAAGCCACAACTTCTTCAAATTCATCTTAAGTGACGCAACAGACCGCGACTGTCTCAGCGACAAAGGCAACTCATTCCACAACTTAACAGCGTGCGCGGTAAAAGATCTGGAGTATGTTCGCGTCTTTCTAGACGGTACAGCAAGAGTAAGGTTAGCACTCGACCGCAAGCGGTGGCCACTGCCGTCTGCCATATAGTTAAACCGCTCAGAAAGATAAGGAGGGGAAGTAGCTCTGAACAGTGTGTTGAAAAGTAATGACAGGATATGCACGTCCCTGCGCCGGCGAATCGGTAACCATCGAAGCTTAGAGCGGAATTCAGAGATATGATCATACTTGCGTAGACCAAAAATATATCTGATACATACATTTTGCAGGCGCTCCAGCCTATCAAGCAGCTCCTCGTTGAGGTCCAGAAACGCAATATCACCATAGTCCAGAAAAGGAAGCAAAAGAGATTGAGTAAGGTTTAACTTGGTACGAAGAGGAAGAAAATTCTGGAGACGCCTTAGGGAGTGAAGGGATCTAAAAATCCTCTGACTCACCTCAGCTATATGGGGTGACCAAGAAAGCGTCTGATCCATGGTGATACCCAAATTCCTGACAGTAGAGGAAAAAGGAATAGAAATTCCATCAAAAAGGATGTCAGGCACCACCACCTCTGAGAGCTTATTTGCATAGTAAGGACTACCAATAACAATCGCTTGCGATTTCTTTGCATTAATTTGTAAACCAAACTTACACGCCCAGCAGCGTATCGACTCAAGGTTTCGATTGACTTCCGAGATTAATGAGGAGATCTCATCCACAGTAGCCGCTGCATAAATCTGTAGGTCATCTGCGTAAAGGTGATATGATGTAGTTAGGGATTCGGTGATACTATTTATAAAAACAGAGAACAATAATGGAGAAAGCACACCTCCCTGGGGAACGCCAGCGGAGAGTTCGCACCACTCGGACATCTTGTCATCGAACATAACGCGCTGGCGCCTGCCAAAGAGGTAGCTGCGAAACCAGGATAAGGGAGTTTCAGAAATGTTAAGAGAGCGGAGAATACCTAGCAGAATATCAAAATCTACCGTATTAAAAGCACTGCTAAAATCAAGAAGAACAAGGGCAGTAAACTTTTTGGATTCAATATTGAGACGAATGTCATCGGTGACGTCAACTAAAGCGGTGACCGTGCTATGCCCGGGGCGGAATCCGGATTGGAAAGGATTAAACAAATAATTTCTGTTAAGGTGTGAAAGGAGACGACGATTAACGTAATGTTCAATGATCTTTGACAAAACTGGGAGAATAGAAATAGGGCGGTATTGAGTGAAAGATACAGCATTAGGGATTTTGGGGAGAGGAATTACGTTAGCACACTTCCACGAAGCCGGAAAGGTTCCAGTGGACAAGGAGAAATTTATAATATCCGAAAGGGTAGGAACAATAAAATCCGCTACGAGCATAAGCATATCCACACTGAGGCTATCGTCACCGATGGCCTTCGTCTTAACAGATTTGAGAATGGCAAGCGTCTCTTGCGGTGAAATCAAACCAAATTCAAAGGGAGATAAGTCAGGGTGTGTAATACTGGCAAGAAGTGAAAGAGTGGATTGTTTAATGAATGGGTCAAGAATAACCGGCGACGCGCTGAAATGGTTGTTAATAGCGCCAATGTCAAGGGTATTGGAAGAACATTGCTGAGTTTTGCCGACCCCAAGAGACTTTAAAAAATTCCACAACTTAGATGGGGGACACTCCTCTATCGACTTGTGAATATGGAGGCGCTTTGCTTCCCTACAGACTTTGTTGCAGCGGTTACGTATGGAAACATATCTCTGGCGATTTTCGTCCGAAGGAACCAGCCGGAACTTAATACGAGCTCGATCGCGCCTGGCCATGCACTGTTTGATCTCCGGCGTGAGCCACGGTGCAGGAAAGTGCTTAACTCGAGTTGGTTTTAAAGGAGCATGCTTATCAAAAATCGCAAGCAATATGCCATTGAAAGCCCTTACTTTCAGGTTAATATCATCAAGACACCTCACACTGCTCCAATCAGCATGTGAAACATCATCGCAGAGCGCTTCCAAATTTACATCTCGGAGATTTCTACCCATGATTATCTTCTGTCTCTTCTTCGGGGGACGTATGTTAAAAGAGATTGGAGAAACCTGCAGCATTGAATTGCCCGTGGAGGGATACCAAATTTGGAGAAGTAGTAAGAATGAGATCTAAAAGAGATGGGGGGCCGTTATGAGGAAAATGCGTAGCATCAAGTGGCAACACGCTTAGATTTATAGAAGTGGCAAGAGAATGGAGCTTAGAGGAACGATGGTCGTTTTTAAGGAGACAGGTGTTAAAGTCACCCATAATAATATTGTGATCAAACTGAGGGCTAATATTGACTATAACATTTTCGAGGGAATCAAAATAATTAATTTGAGATTAAGGGTTATAAAAAACGCCAAGAAGAACTTTAGAGTGATGTAAAGTCACGTTTAAGAAAAGATACTCTGAAGAGTTCGAGTAGACTGATGGCGACTGAGCAACTACACGATAAGCAAAATTGCTTTTTATATATATGGCAACACCGCCGCCCCGAACGGTTCCCGAACCGCTATCGCTAGCGCCAATCCAATCCAATCGTAATGACATCATTACGAATCAGAATATACCCAGGCAAGGGATATAAAGTTGAAGGAAGAGAGGGCTTTAGCCATGACTCTGAGATAAGAATTGCGTGGATATTGTTATTGGAGCTGAACGATGAGAGCAATTCAGTGTAATGAGCCGGCACACTCTGCGCATTTATATGAACGACATTGAAGTTTTTAGTAGAAGATTTAAAAGTACAGTGCAAGCGTTCACTAAGATCAGGCATATCTGATGCGTCACTCAAAGAATCGTAAAGACTTGAAGAAGAGAGTGAAAAAAACTCGCTGTCCAAACTACCATTAAACACGTCCGACATTGTAAATACGGTTGAATACAAATATAAATATATATATATATATATAAGTATATAGAAATATAAATAAATACTACAAAAGTACCCAAGTCACTAGCTAAATCAGCAAACTACTAATTACATTAAAGATCAAACTGCCTCAATCGCTCGCCAGCTAAAACAAGAGTTACATTAACGAAAGCCATCCAAACAAAAGTAACGCAAACAATACAAGAAAACTAAAATTACAGACGCACCATCATAGAGTATAAACATGTACACATAGAAAAATACAACAATAAAATTTTACTGCGCAATAACGAAACGCACCAAACGTCACACAAATTTTAACTTACTATTGATATTGACAAGAATGACAAGTGACAGTGACGACATTTCAAGGAATATTTTAAGGTGTACAGCGTAAAAAAATAAGAAGAAAAAAATCTAGTTTAGAATTTGGAATAAGAACAGCATACAATAGGAAACTAAATATGGGCACCACGCCGTGCCGCTTCGCTAGCGACAGTTCGGGTAGGGTTTTTGGGTTGTTGTGTGGGCTTTTTAGAATCCTCTCAGTGAGCAGTTGGGTCTAGTGTCACAAGATGGGCCTGATGATGATTTTCGAGAAAGTGCGAAAGAGCGAGTACTAAATGATACGTAATTTGTTTTTGGTACATTATAAAGTATAGATAGTTTTGTTACATTTTTAATATACAGTAAGTATTAAAATGGTAATAAAACTATATATGTATACTTATAAGTTATAAATGTACCAAAAAAAATTGGATGCTTGTAAGTAGTGAACATGTCCTATCACTACGCATTCCGCGTGCCAACGCATCGACCAATCGCAACCCGGTTAGCACCCGCCCTTCCCCTCACTTCTTCCTCATACTTTGGTGACTCGTGTCTGGAACAAAATGACAAACATTAGGCTTCTAGTGGGGGTGTTCTGTGACAACAAAGTTAACTGACCATCCTGTATTTATATTGAACCTTATTACAATGCACATAAAGTGCACGGATGGTCAGTTAATTGTGTAGGCGATAGTACGTTTAAAGGCCTAGCCATTTGTCACAACAACTTTCTTTAATTAGAATGAAAGGTATGTTTGGCTGTATCTTTCCAAATATTGCAAGTTGAGGTGACAAATTGCAGCCGTTTGTAGTGTGCCTTTTTTATGTCCTAGACAAAACTGTCACTTTTGTAACTGATCGAAGTGACGTTTCTAAAAGTGACTCTAATAGTTTTCAATAAAGTAATACGTATATTTTTTAAATAAAATAGATCACTAACTAAAACGCGTTTAGATTTTAATCCCAGGCAATCTTTAATTAATTTGAATTATTTACATAAAACATTTAATTTGTGATCGATTTTAATGTCTTTTTTATGCAAGTTAATGGAAAAAGGGAACACAAGTCATTCCAAATAATGTGGGCGGGAACTTGATAGGTTTTTGTCATACTAGCTATTTTAAGATATTATTTGATTTCCTCCCATTTATGGAGAAAAGCACCTATATCTGCCCCGGCGGAAATGGCAACTCATCTACGTATTGCTATTTCCCGGCCTCGGCAATAATGTACTAAAACCTGTCCATGGAAACTAGTAGGACTGATTGCTATTGTGAAAATATATTATTTATAACATTTGTGAAGGCGGAAGCTCGCAAGCAATCAGCAGTGGCGGCAGCGGAGGCGGAGGCGGCGGCGCAGTCTGCCGTGCAGGCGGCCGCGCAGGCGCTGGAAGACGCGCTACCCGGCCCGGCGCAGCCCAACCATCTACCGTGGGGCAATAACACGCACAACGGCGGTAAACAATAGTTATTTATGCTACAAGCTCGAAAAGTAGGTTATTTCCGACGAGTTTCATTTGTTTATATCGTAAATCATCTTTACGCGCGTGTATCATACAACGATTTACTATGCCTTATGTGAGGATATGAAATAAATATATTGTAATGTCAGTTGTAATAGATAGGTTATTTTTTATTTTTCGTGGATAAAACCTGCGAGTCAGGTACCTAATCACCGGGGGATCACTGGGTTAAGTTGTATTTCTATCCACTAAAAACTCGACGGTGTTCTGCATCTGCGCTCTCATGCAGGGGACTCCAGGATCTGACGCTGAACGCACCGGAGCCCCACTCGCGCCTCGCCACTTTTGGCTCGTCCTAGGCCAAAGAGATGTCGCCTTCCATGGGGTTCTTAGGCGAGTGTCCCGGCCCCGCCAGAACCCCGATGACCCCCTTTAATCGATGAATAAATGAATTAATTTACCTAGGTTTTCAGGTACCGATTATCTGGAGCTGCATTTAACAACTTCTTCAAATCTTTTGTTGTCAAGCTTATTCACTTAAACCACTCTATTGTGGTTTTAGAACGCAATTAATTATGAGTAACAAATTATCTTCTATAACAAAAATACACTGTAGGTAGCGTCGTAGTTCTTAGAAACAAACTGACACTATTGGAACGCAATAGTAAATTAAATGATTAGTCACTTTTACTTCAAATTTGTAACCAATTTTCACAGATCAAATCCAAAGTAAACAATAATGACCGGCTTTTTTGTTTTAAATACATGTGCACTCAACATATTTTCTACGCATGTGCAAATCGCAATACTGTCGTATCATATATTAAAAAGATTAATAAAACATTTTATGAATTATTCTTATTAGTAACTTTTAAGAATATGTGTAATTGAAATATTTGAAATGCTTTTAACCAGTAATGAAAACTATTTGCCGACGCACGATTTGGCTGCTTGGAAAACGCTCTTTTCGAGCACATGCATTGTAAACTCAATTGCAGTACATTATTTCCGAGGCGCAGAAAGTAAGGGATTTCCTGACAACGCGGTGGTGGTTTATTTCGATAAATTAAGATGATCAGGTTATGTAACGCGCGAAAAAATGAAGTGCCCAATCCTTGTCGCTGGTTTCCTTGCATTTTTTCCCGTGATTGATTTTTCGGCTTTATATATGTTGAGTTTGAATTGTATCCTCAGGTGGCTTCTGGGACTCTCCAGCTACAACTCAATCTTCAAAACCTGCCGAAAAGAATCACGAGTCACAGCGGGTCGTGGAGGAAAAAGTAAAAAATAAGAAAAAGATAACCATACCCGCGAAAAAAGAAGCCTCTCCCGGCGCCGAGTTCGACACGTGGTGTAACACCGTGCTAGGTTCATGGAGCGCTAAGATAGATGGTACGTACTTTTATACCGATATATTTTTAAAAGAAGCCTCCCGGCGCCGAGTTCGACACGTGGTGTAACACCGTGCTAGGTTCATGGAGCGCTAAGATAGATGGTACGTACTTTTATACCGATATATTTTTAAAAGAAGCCTCCCGGCGCCGAGTTCGACACGTGGTGTAACACCGTGCTAGGTTCATGGAGCGCTAAGATAGATGGTACGTACTTTTATACCGATATATTTTTAAAAGAAGCCTCCCGGCGCCGAGTTCGACACGTGGTGTAACACCGTGCTAGGTTCATGGAGCACTAAGATAGATGGTACGTATGTACTTTTATACCGATATATTTCTTTGACGACCTGTTAGCCTAGTGGGTAGTGACGCTGCCTACGCAGCTGAAGAGCCTGGGTTCGAACCCCGGTAAGGGCAAATATTTGTATGATTAGCCTCAATATTTCTTCCTGAGTCTTGGATGTTTTCAATGTACTTAAGTATTTATATATTATCTATTAAATATATCGTCTTCTAGTACCCCATAACACAACTTTTTTTTTTTTTCATTTTTTTTTCTTTTGGCTGAACGCGAACAAGACTTATTGAGTTTACTATGGGGCTAGGTCGATTTGTGTAAGATTGTTCCTTAATATTTATTTATTTATACATAGTAATGCTCCTGGTGCGTTACAAACGCTCATCTGCCCAGAGCCATAATCAAACTCCATCAAACTTACCAAGAAATGTCACTGTCACAGTGATTCTTACCATTTTCGAGGAGTGGCCAGTTATTAACGGCCCTATTTTCTGTGTCATTTGAATCTTGACATTTACTCGCTTGTGCAGAACTATTGCGGCCAAATTCATTGTGTCATACTTATAATTTGAGTTGAAAACATTTTAAAATTTGCAAGGTTGTTGAATCAATCGATACCGAAAGTACGATCCCTGATAATTAGTTTCTACCTTAAGATGGTCCCCCAATATTTATGTATTTTTTTTGTACACATTATGTGTCAATTGTATTGTATCTGTACTCCCTTTGTCTCTGTGTGTCTTTTGTGTAGTGAATAAATGTTTTCTTTCTTTCTTTCTTTCTTTCTATTTATTACAGTAGAACCTCGGTAACATGTTTCATACGGGAAACTCAAAAAAGCTTCGTGTTAATGAGGCTTCGTGTTAAATAGGATTTCGACTTAAAAGGGGTCAAGTTCGATTTACAGATGTTCCGAAACTCTTCAAAATTATTTTAAGTTAGAGGTGCACTTATAACTTCATGTTACAGAGGTGTTTTTCTTGTAATAAACATTATTGACCAATACCTATACTATAAGTAATGTAATTTATCTTCCTTCCAAATAACGTTATTTGATTTTGAGTTAGATATAGAGGCAATTTATTCAAGAGCTAACGAGATGCAGAGGTGCTTAAAGAATAGGCACATTCGTTATTTCGAAATACAAAGGTTAATTATTATTTCTACGAGTTGTAGAGTTTTAATTGAACTGAAATACTTTGTAACCGTTAATCGCTTCGCCTTATCGAGGTAAAATATTTTGACTTCTGGAGGTTTTAGGGCTTGAAGGTATAGGAATGGCATTTTTTTGAAAATGAGAATTTTATGGAGAATTTCGTCTCATCGACGTACGTGTTAAACGTAAAGGTTCCACTGTAGTAATTTTGATTCTCAAAAGATGACATAAAAAAGTAGTGTAGTAAGATAACGCACCATTTTTATCATATAATGGTCATTAAGGCTTCGCCCGGAATTCCCTAAATATTTTGTAATTAACTACAGTCCAATCAAACAGGGAACTTGCATTATTTCTATCAAATAGTCTATGCGCAAATAAGAAATTAACATTTCAAAGTTCGCGCGCATACACGCTCACTGGGGTGAGGTGACGTAAGACGTCAAACTTTTCATGGCGCTTGAATATAATTTGTATGATACAGAAATAATATAATTTCAGTTTCATTGAATATAATAAATCAGTAAATGATACTTTTTTACTACAATGGATAACTCTCCAACAAGGATCTTTGTGTTCAGGAGTTACACGACCTTTGACGATACACAGTTGCTTTCTCTTTTTATTTGAACAATACCAACTAAGATAGCACACGCAACTAAGAAACTAAGGCAACATAATACTCTCTTGTCGAGCTGAAAATACAACGGCTGAGGTAAATTAACATTTTCTTTATGAATAAATGTATTCTTAATAACATAACCTCACTCAACTCCAGGTACCGGATAAGCTTTGACCTTTTATCTCGACACTTAAAAAATTGAATTTTCCATAAAAACCACAGCACATGTCCATATAAACCTAAGGCTGCCTTTTTTCAGATATTTTTCGTTGAACTCAGTCTAAGTGACTTTGGCGACTTATGGAGCGTCGTCACTGCGCGCTGATTGGTGTTTCTATTTACGTAACTTATAATAGTTATAATTAAAAAATATCGCGAAAAATATATGCAGTAATGCACTTTTAACGGCTATCATTATTGAATTACTAATATAATTTCTCAATATAATCTTAATGCAAGTTCCCTATTAACCAGATAGAAGAAGCAATGAATGTATTTTCTTCAGTGCTTTCTTTATTTCCGGCGTAGCGCCACTCGTTGACCCCTCTTATACTATAATAATACAACTGTTGCATAACATTCTATTTTCATCGAACTGTAATTTCAGTGCCTACGTTCGTTGGTTTTCTGAAGGATATTGAATCGCCGTATGAAGTAAAAGATTATGTAAAATGCTACCTGGGCGAAACGAAGGAATCCAGCGACTTCGCCCGCCAGTTCCTTGAAAAGAGGTATGTATAATATAAACCGAGTATAGAGTGAAAAAAGCAATTTTCACTGCAAAGTATCTATGCTTAGGTTTTAAATCGTGGTTAGTTAAAAACACTTAAGCACTATAAAGCTTTTTTTATAAACTAATGGTGTGTATCTATTTCGAATTGCAATAGTTAAAATGATTACTCAAAAAAGCATGTCGCTCGGACAATTTCGATGTGATTAGTGTCAAAAACTAACCGAAGAAATATAGTTATAGTTTTTTCAGATGATAATGTTGTGTAAAAATTAAAAACGATATTAATAGTCACGATGGTAGTATAGCCCCACTAAATAAATTACAATACAGCCATAAATGCAGGCAATGCAGGTCATAAACACGTGCTGCTAGAACGCCTTTAGTGCGCAGTATTAGTGGTGTACACTGCAAGATTGTGGTCGTGAGAGTACCTAACTAAGTTATATATGAGAAAGTAATAAAATAAACTAACATAAAAAGTACATTTCGACTTACAATGAAAGTGATGCATTAAGCACATACTAGAGTTCAATTTATGTAGTCCGAAATGTTAACAGGTCTAAATTGCTTCGCGTCGGTATGGTGACGCCTTCCGACGACCTGTGCTCTCCTGCTGTAGCCGTCAACCCGCGCACTACGTCGGGTTCAGACTATCAGGAACTAAAGGTGATTTCACTGTCATAGACACAATGTTAACGCTTGTACAGTCGGCGTCATATAGTTAGTAGCAGCCAAGGTAGCTAAATATTTCGGTACACGTCTTTATTGCTGTCAGAACAAGGGTGTGTTACGAAATATTTGGCTACTCTGGCTGCTACTAACTATATGACGCTGACTGTACCATCAGAATTCAATGACCAATGTGTACCTTATTGCAGCGAGAGCGACGTATGGCCTACTAATGGCCAGTCTAGTATTGTTGCTGCTGCTGTTTGTATTTTATACTGGGTGCCTCTGAGCATGGGGCTTTAAATGCAAATATCGATTATGATCCTAAAACAGAACTGCTTTTGTCCTTCAACTTTTCAAAAATATGTTCGTTTTACTTTTTCATTATTTCATACAAATTACACACATCATAGATAGGAATAATAATTTTACACAGTTTGCAGAACAGATGTGTTTCAGTTTGAAGAGCAGGATCTAATCTTGAATTTTAAGCCCCAAGGTCATAAGCACACTGTATTAAGTCTTAATGAATTTTCTATTTCAGGCAAAAGGAAAGAAGCCAAAGAAAAATAAAATGCTTAAAATTGATGCTCGCATCCTTGGCTTCTCTGTGACAGCTGCTGAGGACCGGATTAATGTCGGCGATATTGATAGCGTGTGAGCGATGCAGGTTATGTATAAGTGTTCAATATAACTCGCCTTGTGATAAACCCGCCGGATATTGTGTAAAGACTTGTGAGTTCGCGACCTTACAGTAACAATTTAATTGAAAGCAAGTCGGCGAATAACGTTTGACGAATCGTGTGTGATGGCTTGTTCATCGTCCAAGAGTTACAAATATATTATGTTATGTTATGACTTATGCTCTGGCTCTATACTTGAAAACGGATATTTCAATGAAACATAAACTAGTAAGATGAACATGAAGTTAGCTGACAAAAACGAATCAGTTTATAATTCATTAGAAACAGTGGCACTGGCAGCACGGGTTTCGCGCCCATAGTGTGTGTTTTGACTGTTTTGTTGGTAACTTACGTAAGTAGCTAAGTTTCTCTTCCTTATTACCAAAAATGCGTTCTTGGAGGTATCATAAATTGCTGAATTTAATTTGAAATGAACATGCCCAAACATTTCTTTTGTTTCTTTTAGCAACACTGTTATGATTCAAATACATGAAAGCGTATTCATAAGTGACATTTGTGTTCAGAGTTGCTATTATTTATTTCGTAGGATAATATTACAGCATCGCGTATAAAATAATATGGGTTTCTATTACTTTTGTTTTGTACCTTATTTGATTGATCTGTGATTAATACGTCAATTTAAAATCGGGGATTTAGTGATAATTGATAATAATCCCTGAAAAATGCTGTTCTCGCCTCACTCGCTATACATTTCCAAATATAATGGTCTATTAATATTAATTGGTTATTTCTTACACATCATTCATTAGTCATTTTACTTTCAAGATCAATTGACTTGCGTAGCAGAGGACTTTAATACCGACTCCTCTGCAATGTTACTGGCGTGATCTACTCTCCAAACCTAGAAGATCAGTTCCCAATTTTCTAAACCTATATTTGACGATCTTGTGACGGCTGGCTACCTTGGAATAAAATTATTTAGATTGACGGCAATATGTTGTGCATACATTTACAAATAAACATCTAATAAAACCAGGGTTTTATAAATAGTACTCATTATTACAGGTAATGGCAAAAACTACACAGAGTTCTAATATTTTTGAATGAATTATAAATTGGCTTCTTTGTTACTATTTTTATGAATAATATTATTTAAAACCTACAGATTTTTTTACATTACTTTTTTTTTTAAATAGAGCCAGACTAGGAATATGGCGGTGACAAATTGTGCCTTTGTGTATTAGACTATTTCGACCGCTAGGTGGGATTACTGTAACTTAATTTTAAAAGTGTCTATAATATTGATTACCGCCTTAAGCGATCCTCTTTCATGTTCACCGTATCTGTGGTCTGTTAACATAAAGTGGTTGCGGAGGAACCTCCCGCCGGGCAAGAAGCAATCAATGTAGTCAACCATAAGTAATCTTATTATAAATACATATTGCCAGGTCGTGTAAATCTGTTAGTTGTATGACTCTTTTAATCATTTTCATAAATTGGATTATTTCAAGAATATCAATCACCAATTCATTATGTAAATATTTTATTTTATGCGATAATTTTTATAATTTGGACGAGTTTGTTTACTGAAACTTTCTGACCTCATGTCACTTAAAACTATAGGTTTTCCGGTTCAGGCGATAAAGAGAGTAATAAATAGCATTTCCCTCCTACCACAATCGAATAAAGTTGGCTTGTACTATTTGCTGTTTACTAACAGCAATGTATAAACAAGTTGGCTGCGACGAACGTTATTGGTTGTTGTTACCCTAAGTAACGTTTACTAATGCCAACATGTTAGTGTCGCACCCCATTTAAGTCGGTGACCTCTCTTAACTTTCACGAAATCATATCGCAACGGACGTCAGTCTGACAGATTTTTTATCAAATCAAATTATTATAATTACTGTATGATTGCCAATATGCTAAAGTCAACAATTTTACATTTCCGAAGAACTGTTATTATGTCTATTTAATTTTACAAACTACAAATAGGTTGTTAATTTCAAGATTTATGGTTTGACAAAGTAAATTAAATATAATTGCACATCTAAGGTTGAAGTTTGCAGACCTTTCACCCGTACTTAACGTCATTTTAGTTATAATTACAAGCCACTATTATAAACGTAACGTTCCACGCAATCACTTGGAGTCGTTTGAAATGCTGGCCGGGCCCTAAAAGATCGTAAGCGCCCTTATTGGAGATATGGTATGTGCATGAACGAAGAAGAATGACCGGAAGGCTTATGATGGTGATGGTCGCGTCGCGTGCATGCCGTTTATCGCCGCCGCCGTCGGCACGGCAGTCGATGCTTGTACTTGCCTGTTTGTCAGAGGCTCTAATATAAGTTTTACCGAAACAAAACTTTACGATCGCGTTTGCGTTTTACCCTCAATTTGTATAGGATTTGACACCTAAACGCGAACGCGGTCGTAATGTTTTGTTTCGGTAAAACTTATACTAGAGCCACAGAATGCGTTTTTACCTAAACGATAAATGACACCAGTCTGGGGCCCAGAATTTGACACTTACACTGAGGTTTTTTTGGAAGTCTTATTAATTGACATAATTACGTAAAATATCTGAGCAGAAGAAGTGCCAAATATACCTCAACTGATTTAGTATTGATACCTAGTTCGTTTTGATTAAACTTGAGCAACACTAAAATACCCCAATATATTGTGCGAAATCCAAATTAAAATGATTAAACATAGTAATGCCTGGATCTTTTTACTTTTCTGACAAGATTGTCCGTAAACAAAGTCTATACCTACTCGATATTATAGTTCCAACTTTTAAGTTTCCTTAGCCTAAATTTCAGTAACATTAAGAGGGCAATCTAGGTACATAGCGTTTAGGATAAAACAAAAGCAAGAATAGAGTTTACTTAATATTAGCTAAGCGGAATTCATTACAATTTGAAATATGGATATATAATGATGTAAGGTACCTACTCCTTGAAGTTTGTTGATTTAGCAGCTACAGTTGTAGTTACATGCTGTTTTGTAATAAAAATGATTTGGACTTATGAGGTGAATGCGAAAGATCGGAGTAGTTTACAAATCAACAAAAAAACTCAATCCGGTTTTATTAACAACAAACATACCTAATTATGTTTGATATTAACCATCTAATCGAATAGAGGTAATTATTGTAACACATGATGCCGAAATTTTAATTTAATTCTCATCTCTTCTCGAGTCGTCTTATGCCGCCTTGACGGTGGAAATGAATAATTGTAAGTACCGTGAACAGCTTGCCGGTGAAAATATAATAGTGAAAAGGCCCGGCTAGATTGCACGGGGCGCACGGGACGGTGGCCGGGCGCGCCCTCAAAATGCGGCCTCGATAGTAGTGTTTTAGCTGCGCTCGGTCACGTGGTGGGCTCTAAAATGATTGTACTGTCAATCATATTTTTAATGCTTTACAATTGTATGTTTTTGTTTTCTAGTCAGTTTTATTCATTGTATCTATAATTTTAAGAAGCACCGATTTGAAGTATTTCTATCAACTGTTTCTATTTTAATAGTAGACTGTTCTTCAATCTTTCGCTCGGTTAACTTTATTGTCAACCGTCTATTACAAAACTTGGTTTAAATAGGTGGGTTAGTGTCAAATTACATAGGTACTAATAAAGACTAAATACGCCGCGGTAACGCTGAAGGCTACGGTAGCCGAGTGGTACAAGCATGTGGCTGTCAAGCGGCGGTCGTGGGATCGAATCTTGGCTTGTAATAATGAGTTTTTCGGAAGTTACGTACATTTCATATTTACCATTAGCTTTTCGGCGAAGAAAAACATCGAGATGAGGGCTACATATGTCTGCGAAGAAATTTAAGATGTATGTGAAGTTCAAAACCCGCACATTCCCTGTCACCCAAGAAAGGAGGCCTGTGCATGAAAGTGAATATTGATTTGATATTGCTTGCAATTGACTATACAACGCATAGCTATCTCGACGTCGATAGTATAACATTTCCCGCTCCGCTTCGACTTGCGTCGCCAACGGGAAGCATTTCAACTAACGGTTTTTTACGAAGGTCTGTTCATTTATTCAACAGTAAAATTACGTTTCATGTGTTGTCAGTTTTTTACGTCCCTTAAATAGTGATGTGCTACAACCGATAATTACCCAAAAGGTGTAAAGTCCTCGTAAAGTTTACGCACTATTTTATTTAATCTGTACTGGTATATTCTTGTAAAGAACTGGTTTCAGTACGGCTATCACGGACTGGCCCGCGGTGAGATAGACTATTCGTCCCTTTCAAACTTGAACGCTTAGAAACAGGCGGATAGTAGGTAAAAAGCCACTGTAGCCGAGCGGAAAGGTGCGAGAATTTCAATCTGGAGGTCGCGGATTCGACCACTGAGTGAGGAAACCGATCTAATCCCAATAAGGTCTAGTGAACTCAACTAGACTTGGGAAGGTCAGATCGTAAACGCATCGTCAAACTAGTACCTACGCCCAATCATGGGATTATTAAGGTGCCAAAGCGGGCCCCGCTCGGAGGATGATCAAAAAGAGATAAATAGTAATGTCGCCACGACATTGTTGGCGGGACGTCTCTTGATAGCCTTGCTGAATCGCTGCCCACTTCCACAATAAACTTATTCGTGGCAAACAAGTACAAATTATACATAGACGATAAAGAAAACAAAAAGAAAGTTTCTTCGAAACCCTATTGCGTTGCATTTTCTTCCGACCCGGATGAAATGTTGCCGAGTCATTGGAATTTGGTTATGGAATACCGCCCGTGCGCGGCAGACCTAGAATACCCTATTATACACTCGCGGTTAAATATTTCGGGTCACCTTACACTAAATAACTGCAATAGGTTTTTAAAATATTGAACACTTGTTTTATTTACATAATATGCTATTCTTTACAATACCCAACTGTATTAGCAATTTCCTGGATCCTATCATAAAAATATCAATATCCAAAAATCACGTTTTTTGCGATATCTCGCTCCGTTAACGTTGTTTTTTTATGGGTTTTTACGAGTCCGATTTAAACCTGGTAACGTTATATTTTTTACTGTTATTTTAGCAGTTTAGATATAAAATTTAATAAAGATCATGACAGGATTAAACAAAACTACAACCTTGCACTATTTTAGGAAATATGACGGTATTTTACCAACCCGTATTCTTTGTCCGCGAGTGTATATACTACAGGCATGGAATACAAACAAAAATACAAACTATATGGCATTTGTATCCCTTTTTAAATGATTTTATTACTGATTATTGAGAAATTAAAAGAAAACAGTTCTAATATTTTTTCAGAAGTAAGTAAGCGTTAAAATACCTAAATACGCTTAATTGAATATTTTTTGGTTATTAAATGTCTGGGTTTATTTTATACTAGCTTCTGCCCGCGACTCCGTCCGCTTGGAACTCGTTTATATCGTAGCTCGATGCAAAATTTCATCCCACATTTCACCCCCTCAGGGGATGATTTCCGGGATAAAAACTATCCTATGTCCTTCCCCGGGATTCAAACTATATCCATACCAAATTTCATCTCAATCGGTTCAGCGGTTTAAGCGTGAAGAGACAGACACACTTTCGCATTTATAATATTAGTATGGATATACCGGAACGACAGTGGACTTGATTGTAGTAACGGGCAATTCAGTTAAAACGATTGGAAGCAAAACGCGAAGTGATTGGATACAAAATATATTAGTTTATCATTTCTATTCCACCGGAGAGGTGCACATTGAAATTTAATGTAGATCACTACATTAAGGGGATGCCTTGATTCGAGTCGACCACGCCCCCTTGACAGAGACACGCTTATGCCTTCCGCGCACGAGAAAAAGACATGCAACACTCTTCGGGAATGGCTTTATTGGTCAAATTTCGATAAATACCTAACTTAGCGAAGTTTTATTTATATCGATTTTAGATGAGATAAAATACTATAGTATTAACTTGATTGTGTCGTAAAATAAAATAATGTATTGGTTGAGTAGGCTGAGTAAAAAAGTAAAATAAAGACCCAACTTTGGTTTTTTTTTCTATCGATGAAACTAGGCAATCATGTATCGATTAAATCAGATAACCAATCATATAAGTAGTCAAGAATCATATATCTGAAAATCACACCTTATTGTTTCTTAATCTAGTCAGAACGGCGTTTCAAAGCACGCCATAATCCACCCCCTTAAATTGGCGACATAAATGACTATTTAATGACATGATATGAAATTCAATTTGATTCTCCCCTCGCTCGTGGAAAATACCGATGATTCATAAATCATAATGATCGTTTAAAATACCAAAATAGTAGAAAAGTAAAAACAATAACTTTATCCATTAATGTAAAATTAAATATGTAAAATTTGAACAAAAGTTGTTATGCACAAACGCGCAGCCGGGGTGAGTTCTAAACGCAACATTGTATTATATAATGATCCCTCATGTTATGACGTCGCAGTGCCAAAGCCATCAAATATCTCTTCCCTAATGTACTAACATATCTGAACATGCACTTTGACAAAGTCCTATTCGGATATTTGTGAACATTCGTTCTCTCCGATAGATCTGATGGCTACTGAAGGTACCGGTGGCGGAGCACCCATAAAGCACAAGCCGATGGGGATCGACTTGTCTAAAATGTCTTTTTAGACAAGCCTATAGTTATATCGATACCATAGTTCACAATCGTACTAATTACGGGGAAAAAAGTGGTGTAATTAGTATCATAGTGCTCAAATCATAAAGTTACAATTTCAGTGACAAAAAAAATGTAATTAGTACGACTGTGAACTAGGGTATCGATATACTCTAATCTCTTTCATAACTTGTTTAGTTCCGGGGTTGCCCATCGAAGATTTTCACGCGCCGCCACTGGTATACGTATACCAGTTGGGAAACGGATTAATCTGTGTATTCATCGTGGCATTCATGACGTACGGTGTCAGTTTACTCAGGAACTAGAAAATTGCAAATCATAAAGGCACAGTAAAAGTCTTAATTATTCTATTTAAGAAATATTACAAAACTTACACGTTCAGCTTAGAGGTGCGTTTTTGAAGATAAACTTGGAAATTTTTACTACACAATGAAAATTCATATTTCACCTCCAAAACAAGTCACCGGCAAAGTGAAGCGCACCGACTTTTCTTATTTTTAACCGACTTCAAAAAAAAGGAGGAGCTTTTCAATTCGGTTGTATTTTTAATTTATTTTTGTTTGTGTCCTCAGAGCTCCGTCGACGTACCATTTTTGGTTTCTTTGTAAGTATATGCTTCCAGGTTGGTCCCATTATTTTCAAAAATCCAATTGGATGATGGGATCCATTAGGAATACTCCTCAATTATATTAGGCACGCGCGGAGTGATTTCGGTATTTTCTATTATAACTCGTGTATTCTTCACACGGAAATCACAAATGTGGTGAAGTGGAACTGATGATGAAGACCACAGATGCTGTAGTTTAAACTATAAAAGTACGTCACAGATTCTGATATGATTCCGTTGAAACAGCAAGTAATGAAGTGCTAAAGGTGATTCTGATATTCTTGATGAATCGACGGAACTCCTCAAATATTATCGGCCCACATACAGCGGCTTGGTTATTTCTGTAATAATCAACGCATAATTTGCTCGCGGAAAACAGTTCATGTGGTGAAGTGGAAAGGAAATGTGGAATTGTTCATGTGGTCTGGCGGAGTACTGAATTGAAGTCGGTTAAAACTTTTTTTTAAAGTAAATTATCTTCGGTCGAATTTAGAAAGAAAACACAAAAGACCCAAGATAAGGGCACTTGATTTTTAAAATTTGGGCATTTATTTACAGTGCTTTTATGTGTTAGGTATGCTCCGCCTATTTAAGGGGCAAGAAAATAATTTAGCTTTCGTTGTTTATGTTTGCTTCTTTGATCAGGACGTATCAGATCATGGGATCGAGTAGATAGCGTGTCTTTAGATACACCAACGGGGCCCAAATGTTTGTCTAATAGGGGTGTAGACACTAAATAAAATATTCCATAATGTCATAATTTCTCGATTTTTTTTTTAATGTTGTCAAATGGAGAAAAAATCAACGCAAAAGGTTAAATAATCACGAAATTATAAGTGTCCAAAGTTTTAAGAAGGGTATGTTCTGTCCCTTTTTCGCAAAACGCAACTTCATATGTTGTGACGTCACCAATAGACGGCAACGTGCCGTGCCCCGTCGTGTTCGGCGCCGCCGTCGACGCGGCCTGCCGCACGCGGGACGCGTGACGTCACACACTGTTTGCGTTTTCTCTCTCTAACAAGTAATATTAAAACTGTTATAGCTTCGTAATTCTTGGAGATATCTGAATGGGATTTTCGTCACTAGGCATATTTTGTTGCCTTCATTCATTTGGAGTAATAGTAATTTTCGAGTCTACACCCCTATTACTGGCGTCCGGATACTTAACAGTAGTACAGACAAGTTTCAGTGACAGTCGTTCTATACTAACTTTTTAAGATTGAATGAATACAGTATTTATTATTATACATTTTTAGAGGAGTGATTACATGAAGACGTTAATGTTACGTTGAAAATGTTATATTTTGTCACGCAAATTTTATTAACTATAAAAAAGTGGCTTGTATTATACGAAACACCTGATAATGTTGCCAAAGGCTATATTTGGTAGCATGCAAAGTCGTAAGCATCGTATAAGCAAACACAATTGCATCTGTGATTGACGAAATCTTGATTTTTTTGTGGGAAGATAACAAAAAATGTACAGTGACGTGTCGCCAACCTAATAATTACAGGCAAGAGAAATTATGTAAGAAATTTAAGAAAATAAATCATTTAATCGTTATTGGTTCAGTCATAAAAAAATAGGCGACTACTACCTAGTGTTAGATGTGGCACCACTTGTCTGGTATCTACTAATAACATTCTAAAAGTTTTTTTTCTTAACGACACTTCAATTAAAAATGTCTATTCTTTAAAGGGTTTCACCTCTGTTTTTTTCTTCAGAGATACTATACCTACCTTTCAGAATCGATAGACAGTGTTTCTTTTAAATAGATTAATAATAAAAATACGAAGCATTGAGAAAACCATACTTGAAAATATGAAAGTTACTTTGACAACGTATGCCGTTAGGTACTCCCACAGGAGTTGTCAACGGATTCCCGCAAGCGTAGACATTTTTTATCCCTCTAATTTGTTACCTCAGGTTGCACTTATATAAAAACCATATTCAGCATGCACACACACAAATGTTTTATAGTTGAAGCTGGCAGTGTTAGTATTAGTTAATTGTTACGCCCATTAATATTTATTATATATAAGTATACGTATGTCGCTGTAAACTCCGTAAAATTCTGAACATCCTTCTAGTGTATAAACCTTACGAATAAGATTATAAGCTAACCTAACCAATGCCATCTGTTTATAATCTTATGCGTAAGATTACAACATTATAAGCTGTCGGTTCTTACATTTTATTCGGTGATGTAATGGACTACGAGGAATGTACGCCCACGGAGTAACTTTATGCAATAACCCTCGAGTGAATGTAA
Source organism: Epinotia bilunana (assembly GCA_947049275.1). Lineage (NCBI taxonomy): Eukaryota > Metazoa > Arthropoda > Insecta > Lepidoptera > Tortricidae > Epinotia > Epinotia bilunana. The sequence continues at coordinate 30,475,669 of OX346252.1, read as the reverse complement.
TGTTTAGCGTGGACAGTAAGCGTATCTATGTATATGTGTTCTGAGATATTAAGTTTCATGTCAATGCGATTAATCACTTTCAATAGTTATTGGGCATACCTAACTTTTAAGTAAAATATGTTTGTTTTAATTATGATTTGTTTTAAAATCATCATCTATGTAATAAAAGAAATGTGTATTTAATTAAAATCAAATGCATGTGAAATATTGATATTCGTTATACATTACTACATATTAAATATAACCGTCTCTCTCTCTCTCTAATATTCTCACAAAAGAGTCTTCTTGACGCGGCAGCCCTTGTGACGTGACGAGTGGCGCCAAAATGCTCACATTTAAGTGAAAAGCCTTAGTTCAGAATAAAAACATACGTGTTTGACTAATATTAGGAAGTGCTGTACAAAGTCAATTTAATTAAGTATAGCAAGGTATTTTGTCCAGCAGTCCCTAGGGTGGTAGCCACTTGCGCATTCGTTTGTTCGCGGACTTGAACATAATTCTGTAAATTGTTTTAACGAGTCCGCAGGTCTATGATGGTCGGAGTTATCGCACGATAATGACTAAATAAACCCTCCTCTTATTATCAAGAGGGATTAGAAAGCGATGAATGTCTTATCTTCAACGATTTTTGTGCTTTTGTGTCTTGTCTTCATTTGTGCGCGCGGCTGTATTGTGTACGTGCGCTTGTATCTACTTGTGCAAGTATGATTTGTGGGGCAGTGAAGCGGCAGATGCCGTCCAAATGCAACACTTTATCCTAGCCTCAGCCAGCTAGTAGAAGTGTCTACTTCCTCCGGAGAAAATGTAATCAGTGTGTCAGGTAATCTGAATTCTTATTGATTGACACAATGTGCCACGCAGATATATTTAGAGACTACTTGCATTGATATATTATTATTATTGTTTAAGTTACTCTAAAATCATTGCCAATGATTTATTTCATCAATTTAAACCATTACAAAATAATAATATAGGTAAGTATATATAAAATACACATGCACTAACCAAAATACGCAGTTGGTTTATTTTTACTTTGGACAAATAGAAAACACTAAGTCACTGTATATAGAAGCTTAATTCACACACAGCCGCGCCAACAAATCAGTTGAACTATCTGAAGGTACTGTACCATCGTAGGCTTGCTGATGCATGCTTCAAGCAACTCAATTCAATGCACTTTTCATGCAAATGTGTTCATAGTCATTAGGCGTATTATCAAAACGTTATTTCATATTGGGATATGAAAATATATATATTCATTGTCGATATATCTGTTGAAAACATGTAACACTCAAATATGCTGCTGATATAAATAACGTGTTTGAATTCTTAAATAGAAAATAGTAACATTATTTCGTATTTATAAGCACTATACTACTGTAAATACCTTTGTGTGAAAAGAACTGTACGTTAAACACCGGTTTGAAAGAGAAGCCCATTGTGGTGGCTCAAATATCAATGTTCAAAAATATTTCTTCCAGCCTATGAGGCAGATGTTTTGTCCGTCATTGGCTTGCTTGTATAATTTATTCGGCCTTATAGCCTAGTCTTCTCGTAAAAATAGTAAATAAAGCAATAAGTTTACAGAACTTTGTAAAAACCTAATGAATGTTAATTGTTTCGATTATTATTATTACTTATATCAATATGTTTTAAAACGTGTAAATATTATTATAGAGTTAAATAAAACAAATGATAATTTTACTGGTAGTTTTATTTTCACGTCAGGCTCCACAGGGACACATATCGTTAGTCGAGCAAAAACAGGTGTGTTGCAGGGGAGCGATTTTTGAACTTCGAGAGCGGTCTACTACCTATTTCATTCGAAAACTGTCAAAAACGGTGATATGCTATTTTGAAATAGCGATAGAAAGAAAGTGCCTACAACCTACAACTTTGACACTACAATCGTGTACAACTCGTAGGTATATTTTCGATCGCTTGAAAGTCAAGAATCGCCCCGCAGATATTCTCAACTCAAACCCAACGTTTAGGGGTGGCCAGAGCGCTGGGTGGAGCGGAGCGGCCGCCGGCGGAACACGCGCCGCCAAAACATCATACGATAATATTGTAATGCACCATTGAACTGACCTGATGAGATGAATGGAGCCATAAGGTGGCCATAGAAACCTATCTAAATCCCAAACAACCGATTGTGATTGGGGTTGTTGGAACCCTGTTCCAACGAGCAGTACGTGAATGACTATAAAAAGGAGGTACTGTGGGCATATATATTTTAAAAAATCAACACGTTCCCTGTCCGAGTGCCCGTGATTCCACAACTGTTTCACAGCTTCGACCTTGACGAAGCTGTGAATCCGGCGCTTGAAGCACACTTGGACGTGCAACATTGTCAGATCATTTTGTATGGGGAGTGAACGTGTTAAACCAGTTTCAATGCAAGTACGAGCGAAGTACGCACGTACATAGGTATTGGAACCTCGTTAACTCATCCGTTACGGCTCCCGAATGAGTACGCAACTTTAACACGTTGGCTGCCCACCATACTTCATCTAAAGGGTTGCCCAATGCCCTGAAATGAGCTTTTGATCCCACCGGTGATGGTCATGGCAGCCAAAGCGGGTCGATGGACCTTAAAGAACCGGACCAGCACGTCTATCATGAGGGCCGCCTATCTCTTGTTCTATGTGTTCTAATAAGAGAGAGACGGATACTGCGAGAAAAATCGAGAGCTCGCGCGCCTTCGCGTGATAGCCGTGCTGCACAGCTATCACAGGGCGGCTCGCGTGCTGTGTCGCGGCGAGATAGACTATCCATCTTTTTCTAAGATTAGAAAGAGACGTATAGTCAATCTCGCCGCGACACAGCTAGCGGGCCGATATTCAGAATAATGACGCATAGTTGCACTTGCAGTACCCAAGAGGCAACCGGATGGCTCGCGGTATTTGAGCTCCCGAAGTGGTGTGTAGACTCGACGAAGACTGCTGTCGTAAGTCAGAGACAATGACGTAAAACATTATAAAAAAATACTCTGTGACTGACGTCTCGCGGGAATGACATATATACCTACCTGCCTCTTAGAGTATATATAGCTAAAAGAGGCGACGTAAGTGTCGCTACAATGAGGGACGGCAACAAAGTAGATGATACCCGTGGGGTGGCCATGTAACTAAAAATTACCCCATCGCTTCCATATGTTTATTTTAAATAATGCGCTTTTATAGTACTTTTACTGAAGCTTTACACATTCACTGCCTAGCAGGCGCTTCGTTCGCAAGTACTAGTAATATTCAGCTTAATAAACAGAACGTAGGAAATTAATAGTCCTTGTGAAAGCAGCCTACCCGTGTTTCTTATCAGCACAGTTATCACAGGACGGCCCGCGAGCTGTGTTGCGGCGAGTAAGACTATCCGTCTCTTTCTAAGCGTTCTAACTAGAAAGAGTCTACCTCGCCGCGACACAGCTCGCGGGTCGTCCTGTGATAGCTGTGCTGATCTACTCAATTATTATATAGCCTGAATCACACTGGCGCGGCCTGCGGTGGCGGTCCATATTAAACTTGACAGTTAGTGTAAAATTTACTATTGACCGCCACCGGAGGCCGCACCAATGCGATGCAGGCTTAAGGCGGAAATAAATAACACTAAGGACCGAAATGAGACACAACCATGTAAAAAAACATTTACTATTAACATATTCAAATTATTACAGATTGATAGTACTTATAGGATGTCGCGTCCTCGCTGAATACTGTACCACCGACTGGCTTGGCTGCCAATTTAACCGCCCTGTGGCCGTAACCCAAATACTGCGCATACGCGCATCCTCATCTAGTGGAAACCTAGAAAATAAGACATGTTGTTTGACATTCAATTTCAAGCAAAAGGCTTGTAGAAAATTATGATTAATTCTAAACCTTCGATCATCTTTACTTATTACTAGCTGTCCACGCGTCTCCTGTGTGAGTACAGAGTAAATATAAGTATATAAGAATAGATCCCACCCATTATATACGAATTTAATGTAATAAGAAGTACGAGAATAATGTTAAAGTATAAATTACCCGAGAAATCGGGTATTTTTAACTTGTATTGGCTGGTATCCCTAAAATTATTGCTAGAAGCTAAATCGAGAAGACATTCTAACACCTCTCGCTGCATACCAACCTACGTAATTTGGGCGGATAATTTGTCAACAAATATTCTCTTGAAAAATGTAAACAATGATGTTATTTATATTGTAATCGTCTAATTTTACAAGATTTTGCGCGTAATGTAAGTTTACCATGCTATTTTTACGTATTGCGTATACAGAAAAGTAAAAGATGTTCTACTTACGTGTGAAAGGTTATATTTTCATCACATTGTTCCGACGGGCTTTTACAGCCAAGCACGCAACAATTGACCATTTTCTTGGCACAGTCGGAACAGGAACACACACGAAACACCCACACAGGACACTATTTATTTTACAACAGAAATTAAAGATTTCGGACCATTATCGGACTCATATGCAGCCACGCGCGAGCATTGACAGCAGATTGTATGCCACAATTGTTGTGCCAAATAGAAAAAAAGTGGAACTGTGACAAGGATAACGAATGATATATCTCTTTCTGTCACACTTATTGCGATTTGTATAGCACAGTTTCGCTCGCTCGTGGTATTATTATTACCATGACCTGTCCATAGTATTCTAGGTTCATGACCTGCCTTGTTTTCAGGCTGCCACTTCACTAACGAAATAAAACATACTTTTCTTATTAGAGGCATGCCATTTTCATCTTCAAACTGGGCTTTCTTCTTTTGATATTAAGTAGGTACCTACCTATGCAATATCAAGTTAATTATCAAGATTTGTTTAGATATATTTACCAATTTTTTGTTCCGCAGTAAGCTCGGCCGAATTAGTCGTCCCATACACACGGAGTTTTCGTTCTCATTTCAAAACTACGTGTTGGATTGTGACGAAACTTTGCACGTTAGGTATATCTATGTCTGTAATTAATGTATAAATTATAAAACAAACATAATACAGCAAAACAAGTTTTGTATGAAAAACTTAATTACGCTGTATTTTTTACTTTGGTATCTGAAGCTACATAAACAAATTACAGACCTGGATAATTTATGTCATTGTACATGCAGTTTCGACAGTTTCGTTACAATCCAACATGTAGTTTTAAAATGAGAACGTAACTACGTTTGTATGGAGAATCGAGCTTACTGCAGCTGCGGACTCTCAACTGGTTTCGCCATTTTTCAACACTAACTAAAGCTGGTTTTGCATTTAAGAAAATAGTATAAACCTCAAGTAAATAAATCCTTGAACATTGACGAATATTTATTAAAAATGTAAGTAACATCTTAACGTCTATATTAAAAAGATAGATATGAGATTCTGATGGTGGTACTATTCTCACGACCAGACGGATATATCCGTCACTTGCGGTCAACATATAGTGCGGATATGGCCTTCATTGGCGCCGAAAAGGAAACAAATAGGTACCTACGTCTAAGTTTTGTATGTAAATATCATCTTATGGAATGTAGGTATGTACCTACTACCTTATTGGCTTGGAGTTTGAAATGAAACAGCAATTTTGTTCATGTTTTTATTATACTTCTAATGGAATGTACATCCTTCGAATTTATGTTATTTGCTATATTTGCGATAGATATGTAAAATGTAATAACGATAATAATTTGAAGACAAAATATTACTATATAAGTAGGTACTCGTATTTATAATAATTATGTGCCCACAGTGTAGTGAATTATAAACAGCGGCTTGGCATCTTATTTTTGAAGTGAAAACTTCTTTAGCGGCGCTGCATTTGCGGTACGGCATTGCGGCGATTTGCACATGCGCAGTAGTTATGTTGAGCGAGAATGTATTTTACCAAAAAAGCCCGCCATTGTTGTTTGCTTTGGAGTTGTTCTTTGTAAATTTGTTGAAAATGTCGAGTGAATGTGACTAACAATAACAATTATTTATTATTGCGTTCTAATAGTGTCGGTTTGTTTCTTAGAACTACGACGGTACCTACCTACCTAGTGTCTTTTAGTTCTGGGAGATAATGAGTTAGGTACTTACTCAAAATTAATTGCGTTCCAAAATCACAAAAATCCAAAAAACACGTCGCGGTAACAGACACCGGACACGTTATTCTGAGCTCCGTGTTTATTTAAATTAATACAGTGAATAAAATAGACTATTAGTGTTTTGTGTTATACTGTTATAAAGGTGATGAAATAAGGAACATAGTACAAAAAACTGTTGTGAAGAATAGGCTCTAGTTCGAAAGTTATGAGCGAAAACATTTTTAAATATCTATATCCAACGACATTCGAGCGCGAGAGCCGGCGAGCGGTGAGTCATCAGCAACCGGTTCAAGCCGCGCGTTGCCGGCGCGGAGACTGACACACGATCGAATCGGACTTTAAACACAAGATAAAAAAACGGCAAGTTCAAATATAAATAAAATATATAACACCAGAAATACAATATTAACTACAAAATGGATTGTCTCGCTTGCAATCAGCACATAAACAATCTGGAACTATTAGTATGCATAGCATGTAGAGGACTATATCACTACAAATGCGCGAACATAACAACAGCCTATTATAGGGAAAATGGCCACAGACTAAAAAATTGCTGGAGATGTCCTACTTGCAATAACAAAATCACTCTTAGAGTTAGTGATGATACACCTGCCCGCTCTAATATGTCACAATTAAACGAGACAACAATGTCCATAGATGAACTTCTAAATGACGACGAGAATGCCATACATGAAAACAGCATACCCAGCATCTCTAAAACCCCAGTTACTGTACCCACTCGGCAAACTGGCTACCCGGGCGCTACCAGGGCGCCTGCAAATAATCAACCCATCACATTAGAACAGATTAGTAATCTCCTCGACTCAAAGCTGGAAAAAAACAACAGAGCTATATTTACTGAAATAAAAAAAACCATAAAATCTGAAATAAATGCTATTGTACAGCAATTGAAACAAGAAATATTATTCGATATCAATACCTTAACCACGCGTCAAGAAAACCTAGCGATAGAACTGGAAAAAACGAATATAAACATAGAGAACTTGCAAAAAGAAAACAGAGAGCTACAATTTGAACTTAGTGAAATGCAAAAGCGCTTTCAAAATATAGAAATACCTGGTACTACAGAGAGCAACCCAAAAACAATCGTTCTCTTCGGGGTTGACGAACACCCGTATGAAACCGAGTCAGACTTATGCCATAGGATAGATAATATGTTTTACGACATACTCGGTATAAACATTAACGGATACATTGAAGAGGTCTCTCGAATTGGCAAGAGAGGTTATCGACGTCCGCTAAAAATCGAGCTCGTGAGCAAGAGGATGGTCGCCTATGTGATCGAAAACGCCCACTTCCTCAGAAATACAGGATACTCCGTCTCGTTATTCCTCGACGGTAAATCCCTAAAACTAAGAAATTTATTAAGAGAAAATATGATAAAGGCTCGGCGTGAAGGACAACATGCAGTACTAAAAAACAACAGGCTTTTTATTAACGGAAAAGAGTATACTCCAAACCAGCCCAACGAATACCATACGAAAAAACAAGACGACCAAAACCTAAGCGTAGAAGCACAACAAGAACATACATCGCCAGCGAGTGTGTCACAAAGTACATTGCCTGACAACTCTGACGACAAGAACCATTCCTTTCGGGGATGAATTCCATATTTTACTTCAAAACGTACAGAGCCTAAAAAATAAAACCCATATTCTGGAAACCTTCCTAGCCAGTGAACACATTTCAGTTGCTTGTATAACGGAGACTTGGATTTCACTCAACCAAAAGGACCTAGTAACAATCGACAACTACGAGTTTGCAGCATCGTTCAACCGACAACAGCACCGAGGCGGCGGCGTTGCCATACTCACACAAAAACAAATAAACTATGTGGACTTGCCAGTCCTGAAGGAAATGGGACAAGAACGCATAGTAGAGTGTTGCGGACTAGAAATCCCGAAACAAAACATGATCATAATAAATATCTATAGACCCGATCGAGACATCAACATGTTTGATTGTTTAAGCAAAATACTCGAAAATGTTAAATACAAAATTCAAACAAAAAATGTGCTCATAGTTGGCGATTTCAATATAAATATATCGTCCAACACCACTACTGCGCAAAAACTTGTGGAACTAATGTTGAGTTTTAATCTAAAACAAGTTGTGAATAAACCTACACGAGAAATTGATAAGTCTAGTACTTGTATTGATCTAGTATTTACGAATATAAAAAAATGCGACATTGAAGTGACAGACCACGGTATATCGGACCACAAAAGCGTCATAGTTAAATTCCAAAGTCAGAACTCGAATGACCGATTGCATCAAACAAACTATTACATAACACAAAGAATATTTAGTAAAAAAAATGTGGTAAAATTTAAACTAGCATTGGGCAAAATAAATTGGGACAAAATCCTTTCAAATAACAACGACCAAAATACTAACTATAATGCATTTAGTGCAGTATTGAAAGGTTTGCTTAATAAGTACATACCGAAAAAGCGTGTAAAAGCGAACAAAGGAAAAAAAGGCAACTCGTGGCTTACAAAAGGCATAAGAAAGTCGTGTCAACATAAAAGACAGCTAAAAGTACTAGTAAATGTAAGTAAAAATTCAGTAATACGAAACCATTACAAAAAGTTTGATAAGATACTTAGAAGTTGTATAAAATTGTCAAGAAGAATAAATTATGTTAGAAACATGGAAAAATCTAAAAACAAAGGCAAAACTATGTGGTCTATCATAAACAGGCTAACAAATAGACAAAATGACCGCGCTTATAAAAATATAGCATTAAAAACAGCTGAATCGATAGTTACATCGCCCGCTGAGGTGGCGAACTTGTTTAACGAACACTTCGCGGCGGTAGGCGAGATTAACGCGGGATCGCGGCCGGCACCGCCGTGCGTGCTTACCCCCACCGCGAATTCCATATTCATACAACCCGTTACCGAAACCGAGGTAACAAAAATTATCAGACAGTTAAACAATAAAAGCAGCTTCGGGGTCGACGAAATACCGCCAGTTCTTATTAAACAATGTTCGGCAGAACTAATACGACCACTGACACGATTAATTAATCAATCCTTTAACGAAGGAATATTCCCAGACCTACTTAAGATCTCTAAAATTAAACCTATTTTAAAACCGGGAGGCCATGCCAACAATCCAAGCCAATATCGGCCAATAGCACTCCTACCCTCAGTGACAAAAATTTATGAAAAATTTATGTCAAATCGCGTGTATGACTTTTTCGAAAAATACCAAATCTTAGACAGAAATCAATACGGGTTTAGAAAACACCACTCAACAACACTAGCAGTATATCAATATATAATGAATATCATGCGTCAAATAAATAATAAACATTATAGCGTAGGGCTGTTATTGGATATGACGAAGGCGTACGAAAAAGTATCCCACGAAATTTTATTATGTAAGTTATACGGCATGGGAATACGCGGGCCAGCTCATAGTTGGTTCCAGTCCTACCTCAGAGATCGTCAACAGTATGTACAAATAGATTACCTCGATAAAAAATCCGAAGAACTGAAAGTAGAAACGTCACCAATGCGCCGCACGACATGTTCCATTCCACAGGGTAGTGTGTGTGGCTGTCTCTTATTTATCGCCTATATAAATGATCTACCTAAAATTCTAGAAAAAAATGTTACCTGCATCATGTTTGCCGATGACGTCTCATTGTTGTTTAAATGTCAAAATAGTTCCGATAGTAACCTACAACTTAAGCACACTTCCAGCACCGTAAAAAAATGGCTTAACACCCACAACTTAGAAATAAACTTAAAAAAAACTAAAGTCATACAGTTCAGACCTACACAAAAAAAGGCAATGGAATTACAGCTAGAGATAGGTACGAATCGCATAGAAGAAACTATGGAATATAAATTACTGGGTATAACCATAGACTCGAATGTGAATTGGAAAGCCCACATCCAAACAACTGCAACAAAATTGACAAAATTTCTGTACGCGCTAAATATCCTTAAACGAAATACGAATTTTGAATGTGCATTATCGGCCTATTTCTCTTTCGCGCATGCGTGGCTCCGTTATGGTGTGGTGCTTTGGGGAGGCAGCACAGAGGCCCAACAGCTATTTGTATTACAAAAAAAATGTATCCGGATACTAGCCAATGTGCGCATCCCTACAAGTTGTCGCCCATATTTTGTAAAATATACTTTTAACGTTGCCGTGTCTATACATTATGCAAGCAGCGCTTTTTGTCCGTGAGAATCCAAATCTATTCGAGGCAAAAAAAGACACTGACAAAACCAGAACACAATATAAAAATAAATTATTATTACCAAAACCGAATTTAGCGATGTATAGGAAAAGTCCTCATTATAAATGTATTCTAATTACTAACAAGATCCCAGATTCGATAAAACAAGAAACTCGTGACATTATATTTAAAAACAAACTAAAAAATATATTAATTGACAAATGTTATTATTCTATTGACGAATTCTTAAACGATGATAAATTATGATGTTGAAATATTGTATTAATGTTATCCTAATAAGTAATTCTGAGGTGATAAATTGTAATGCTATTAATGTTAATCTTAAATTTTAATTCTGTTTTAATGACTTTTATGATTTCTGTAACCTTATTTTAAGTGTATCATTGTGTGCCCTTACAGGGCGTCATGGTCTGACTATTATTACTTTGTAACATCTTTATTGAAATGTACATGACTTATACAATTGAATAAATAAATAAATAAATAAATAAACAATAGAATGGCTTTAAGTGAATAAGTTTGACAGCATAAGATGTGGAGAAGTTATTAAATGCAGCTCCAGAGAATAAGTACCGGTAAATTTATTTTAAACTGACTTGTCAATATTTATTTCATTTTCTCGCACAAAACATATATAGTAAAACGTTGCGTGATGCGGAGTTTTTTCGGATGCGGATGTAGTACAGTTCGCGACCAGATAGGGGCCAACACGGCGCGTGCCACGCGCGTGTACAGTGAGTATTTTCGTGATTAGTCAATAAGAATCTTCATTTCGTTTCTGTAATCTGACGATTCGCCGTATTCGCTATTGGTGATGCGTTAGGTTTGCAATGATTGTAAATCAGTCGCAACGTGTTAGAGTACTGCGCGCAGTAGGTATACTCGCTGCTGCGTGACCCTAGAGACGTTGAGTATTTATGTTTTTTAGTCTTCCTCAAGATCCGCATCCGTGGATGTGAGCCTAGAAATATCTACTTCCGCATCCGCGGATGTCTAAAAAGTCGCATCCGCGGCATCCCTGATTAAAAATTACACTCTTCAAAAATCGCCTACGTTTACAACTCGTAGCATAACTATTTTATTATAACAACTTGAGGTGTTTAGGTGGGTATGTGGTATGAATATGTTTGATATTAACAATATTTATAATTCACTACTCTCGTGTCTCGGCTACCATTTGCGACCGGTTGGAATAGCTAATCGTATTTCCATCTACGAGTACCTATGTTATTTTTAATTCAAAATGGAATGATTCATTCGTAACAAAGGAGTGCTTAGGCACCAAGTAATTTCTTGACGGAATATCCGGGTACTGCGTAGATTAAGAGCAGGAACATCATGGCTACTAAGAGGATCACGGTCACTTTTAAGATGGTCCACTTGTAGTTGTGCCATACGATGTATCTGATTGACTTCAGTGGATTTAAAAACCACATAAACGAAGCATCGGGCCGGCTGAAAATCAAAATTGATATTAATATAGTGTACCTACATATACATACATCTGATACATCCTATGCTATACCTACTATTACACGACCAATATTTGTATGATAATAAATATGTATATTTGTTACCATTCGATTGTAAACACCGTCAGTTTATAATCTTACTCGCGATATTATAAACTCGAAAAATCGGGAACTGTCAAAACCGTTCTTCGCCCTATGTCTACTTTAAAGACTAACGGCCGTATTCATAAACGTTCTACAAGCCTATTTATCTAAAATGGCTTTAAAATTCGTAGACAGTACATTAATAGTTTTGGCAGTATGAATGAAGTACCCAAGTCCAATATGACGTGTCGAAACATAATAACTTTAAAAAGTTAGGGTGGTGGGAATATCCTGGCTGGCCTAAACGTCTCAGGTAAAATGGCTCATTTTATGCACTTGTTGTACAATCTAAGTAGGTAGGTACCATAGTTGATAGCGATATTCGACGAAATAAGATCTGATTCTGGTGCTGATCTGATCCGATCAGCACCAGAATCATTAGCAGGACTTAAATAAAGGCCTTTAAGTTTTTCAGCGCCGATGACGGATATATCCGTACTATTGGTTGACCGCCAATGACGGATATAGCCGTCGTGAGAATGACAACAGGAAAATCAATCTCTTTTCATGAATACTACGTACTCTGGATATAGAGGAGAACTCGGATGCATACCTTTTCTTGCGATTTTAAGGCATTTGTTGGAAGTAGGTAGTGTATTTCAATACAAAAACCAGTTTTGTTTGACATTATTGCAAGATACGGGCTTGGTGTGTTACTTAAGTGTAACTACCCGACGAAACAGAGATTCAGTTTATCTCCATTTGATATGAGAAATGAATGCACCTTGACTTTTACCTTGCGTGTTTCGACCGTGTACTTTGTACAGTACCGTTTAATAAATCTTACTTTGGTTTGTCCAGAGGATCTGGCTCGTTGCGCCCAATGCCAGCTGGAACTTTATCGGCCTCCTCACGAGTGAGAAGATGAATTTCTGCTTCTACTTTTCCAGTAAGTTCCATTTCTTCTGTATCACGTTTGATGTAGAAAGGCCACCAACCCTTTACTCGTTTTTGTTTGAAAATATTAACCATCGGCACCGTACCATCGTTACTCAACATACTAAGTGTACAAAGTTTAGATGACTTTGCTCCACGAGGAAATCGATTTAGATCCAAAGTTATGGCCCCTGCGGATAAAAACATCTATTTAGTATGTACGAAAGGGAAAGTACCTACACTTTTTACTCCGCGAACGAAAACACCACGGGGTAGGTTCGATCACCACCTGCTACTCGTATCATTACAGGACATTCATCGACATCTTTCTTTCTAGTCTCCTTTTGTACGTATGCCTCGCAATGATATCTAGAAATAATAATAACAGCACAAACTGATTACGTATTTAAGTAGAGGTATTTTTACATTCGTACCATCGAAAACACACTTAACTGTCCATCTGTCAACCTTTTAGCCATGGGAATATTGCGGGAATTTGCTGAATATTTAAATAAGGTTGACATTCATTCATTAATTTCATGTATTCATAACGAAAAAAATGAGTAGAATATTACAGGAAACATGATAATAATACTTACAATAGTTAATGATCCTAACGTAAATGTCAATAAATAAATATATAAATAAGTATTAAGGGACAACCTTACACAAATCGACCTAGTTCCATTGTAAGCTCAATAAGGCTTCTGTTATGGTAATACATAGAAAACATCCAAGACTCACATTTATTTCCCTATTAAGTAATCCTATATAATCAAATTAACAATTCAGCTACTTATTATATACATGCAATATATCAGTTGTCAGCTATTAACTCTGTTACAGAATAATACGACTTTTTCAGAAGAAATTGATTGAAAATGTTACTATTCAGACAGATGGTCAGCTAAGTGTGTTACTGTTTGTACAGAAAAATAAGTGCGTAGAATACCCCAAAGTTGTGGATCAGCACATCATAATCTCGAGTATTTTATCATTAACGGTAGATAGTACATTACTGCAGAGGCCGGGAAAATAGAGATTGCCGGCCAAGTAGATATAGACGGACAAGCGTAGCGAGGCCGGATAGGGATACGAGGCGGGCAATACCTTTTCACGCCGGGGTATGTATAGTGCTTTTCTCAAACATGTAAAGTAATCAATAAAAAAATCTCCAAGGCTTTTAATGTCTGAACGTTGGGGGCTGTTGGATTTCTCGTCTCGCAGTGCCCGAAACGTGAGATTTCGAAGCCTATCGTAAAGATCACAACGTCAATATTTCATTGCATGTTTGAGAAAATTACTTTTACGTCACACCTGGCCATAATGTGAATTTTATTGCACGCTGCGCGTACGGTAAAACTCGCATTGTGGCCAGATGAATACGTAAAATTGTGTACGCAACAACTGCGATCTGGGCCATTCACAATTTCACCGCCCTAGGTATGTAATGTACTATTACGTCACACCTGGCCATAATGTGAGTTTTACCGCACGCTACGCGTACGGGAAAACTCGCATTATGGCCAGGTGAAGACGTAAGATTGTGTACAAACGACAACACTGTTAACTGACCATCCTGTGTTTATATAGAACCTTATTACAATGCACATTTTAAGGTGCACCGATGGTCAGTTAGCTGTGTTGTCGATAGTACTCACCACGGGCAGTAAAAAAGATAGCCCTCTATCGCATATTTACAACCCTCGCCTGCGGATCGGGTCACAAATGCCTGCAATTTCGGCCTTTCTTTCTTTCACAGCCCTTGGTAAGTCATTTACTATTACAGATCAACCAAACATATCTAGAGATTAACGTATTCAAATTCTGAAAAATATGTACTTTGATATGGCAATGGCACAAACAAAATAAGTAGCATTTTTCTCAAAAAAGCCCGAAGTTATACGTGTAAGCGGGAGTCTTCTATACAAATATAGATATTCCAGCATGTATGGTATGGTATATTCGAGATATATCCAGTATACGAATGCTCCCGGTGTACGAATGATCGAAACTTTTCCCTATTTACTTATGTATAACGAGCAAACAAACATAATGCCTACCAGACAGCCTAATATCATAATATATGGCATAATATAAATATAGTAATACTTAAACAAAATAATAGTAAATATATTCGCAAAAATTCTGAAGCTTAATTTGGTCTGAAGTATAAACTGTAGAGAAAATTATTTTCTTCTAATCTGCATACAATGTTGGGTAAGTAGGTATGCGAACTACTTCCGAAAGGTAATGATTCGTTAGTGTTCCTCAGAAATAAAAACGGATGGCTACTCAGAGAAGATTGAGTACAAAGGATTACAAAAGTCATCATGTTAGCTATATAAATGGGATAATAAATCTCCGTCGCACGTAAACCATACGTAAGAACAGAGTATTTTACTTAACGGATTACCGCGCTGCCAGGGCGGAAAGATAAATTAATTAGCACCTAAATGTTTGTACGAGTCTTCAAATACCTAACTGCCTATAATACCTCTACAAGTTTCTTCTTTAAATACATCATATTCAAATTTCTTACCCAAAAAATCGTCTGCAGAAAAATGGTCTGCGTCCCAGACCTGTAATTCTAATCTAGCCGGAATTTTGCATTCGGTTTCATCCCAGGAGAAAACAGACTCTTTCCGGGAGATAACGATACGTTCTTCTGCTTCTAAGTAGTCGAAGGGATATATAAAACGCCAGTTGAAATTTCCTTCACCGGTTAAAGATCGGTAATGGATATCGGTAGCTTGACAGTCGTCGGGGCCTTTTACCCACCTGCCAAAATACAGAACAGGCTATTTTAGACCCGTGGCGTTGCGTAAAGGATAATTCTCACTAAACGGCACGCATCGCATCGGATCGAAACGGATTTTACAATCTTTAAACGATATTACATAAAAGTAGTATTTAAAGTCTATTCAGTGATGCCGCGGATGCGATTTTTTTTGACATCCGCGGATGCGGAGGTGGATGTGGATATTTGGGGCCCACATCCGCGGATGCGGATTTTGTGGGCGAACCACGGGCGAACACTCAAAAACGTAAATAAACCGCAAATATCACGCAATCATCAAACACGTTGATACTAAATTACAATCGGTTCGAACAAATCAAAAACGCGTCTGCTCTTGGTCACAGAAACAACAAGAAGTTTTTTTTACTAATAGCGAAAATATCTAAAACTCGCGCAGTAACCACCGTAATTGGGCTTTTTTCTTATCGTGAATTACCTACACTACATCCGCATCCGCAAAAACTCCGCATCGATTTTGGCGGATGCGGATGCGGATGCGAATGTCTGCAACATCTATATTACCATTCTTTCTCGCAGCATACTTTCGCTGTGCGCGGCTTGGTAATATCTAGACTTTAAATATTGTGTACATGATTTAATATCGTTTTGAGATTGTAAAATCCGTTCCGATCCGATCCGATGCGTGCCGTTTGGTGGAAATTATCCTTAAGATTACTTTTCAACACATTTGCTCATAACGTGCGTCTTATTACGTCCTTTTTCGGCTCAAAATCCTGGGTATTAAACGCGTCTTTTATAACATTACAGCACTCGTTTTATGGTTATATCCCGATTAAGAAACGTTGGCACCTTGCAGCAAGGTGTATGTATGATGGACACGGGGCATTCTTAGATTAACAGGGTTCCATTGTACATGGGTTGTACAAGTTTTTTTTTGATTCGCGGCAAATGCATTTTTAGGGTGGGTTGCACCAAACCATTTGTAATCGTAAGCGGTGTTCATTGAAATCTTAATGTATGGAAAGTTTATCAAGTGTCTATGGAATGACAGCTGCGGCGCCATCGAATGAAAAATCTTGATCGGTGTGTAATCGTAAGTTGGTGCAACTCGCCCTTACTCAAGAAAACAAATTATATCCTTATCGTGAATTAATTGATTATTTCTTCCTGGATATGAAATATAAACTTTTTATTTTAATTAACTTTTGATAACATTTTACATGAATTTGTATTGAATACGAGAATATTCATTTTATATTGTACTTATTCGCTATTTGTTGTTGACTCGTGCTGAAAAGTGATAAATATGTAGAATTGATGCCACTGAAAATTCTTGACGATGTACAAACGACAACACTGTTAACTGATCATCCTGTGTTTATATAGAACCGTATTACAATGCACTTAAGGTGCACCGATGGCCAGTTAGCTGTGTTGTCGATAGTACAATATGAGAGTAAAAAACTTGTTGCCATCAATAACTAAAGGAAATATCTGAGGAGCGTATAGCTTTATCATATTATGTAAAGGATTTTTTCCTCGCAAATGTGTTGAAAAACGTCGTATGAAACGCGTGAGCTTTGATAATTACATCCTCGGCTCTCTTATCACGCTCACCTCCGGCTCGCGTGAACAATTCCGCCTCTGACCCGGGTATCACAAGACGGCGCGCCAGCTCTCTCAATTTTTCTCGCACTATCCGTCTCTCTCTTATTAGAAAACTTAGAAAGAGACGTATAGTGCGAGAAAAATCGAGAGAGTAGCTCGCGCGCCGTCTTGTGATAGCCGTGCTGATGTAATTACTAATTATCAACATACCTCACTTGTATCACAATGTGCTATACCCACTTGGCGCCTACTAATTTCGAAGGTCATAAGTTAATCCACGAAAGCTGGCTTGGATGAATCGAACTAAGTACCTACAGAAAGTTATTCATTAGGACATACTTACTATAAGAATTGTTATAGGTACCTATACGATAACGTGGTCGGGCCAACACAATGACGGATTCATTTCGTTTACTTATCTTATTCACGCCAGCTTTAGAGAATTCACCTATTTTATAACTATTGGTTGAAATTTTCATAGGAATGAATTTGCTGGTGTAGGTTAGGCTCTCCTCTACACTTTGAAATGTCTAGCAAATTTTGGGACAAAATACTACATTCCGTTTCAATAAAATGGTTTGAATAAGTATCTATGGGTGAATCGTCGATTGATCAAATGAATCGTTGAGTTTTGAATTATGCCAAATTATATAATTTTACATTGTGTTAATTAACCACAAGCAGAAATGTTTTCATTTCGCGACTAAGTATGCTGGCTACTTACGATTCGCCACTTATCCGACTTTATTTCAAAACAAGAGACGAATGTTTTTATTCCGCGACTGAACCCCGATTTTCATTTGTTGGTTCTTGTCTGGTTCGTACCTACTTGGTACAACGGATTTCACTGGCAATACAGAGGGGAAATGCTGCCAGTATATTAGGGACATTTGCGCCAGGTACGTACTTATCGGGCCTGGAATTCAATACCGTAATATTGTTTTTCTTTCCCATGTTTTTTTTTGTAATGGGTCTTGACGAAGCATGTTGCTGGTCACTGATTGTAAATATATATTATTTTATTAGACAGTTTGTTGTGGATACTCGCTCTGTGCTCATTTTCGACGAAACCTGCGTTGTGGATATAACTTTTTGGACGGTTTTTAGCTTTGAATAAATCTCAATCATTTATTCAAAGCTAAAAACCATCACCATAGTGTACTTAAAGATTACTACAAATTAAACTGTACAAATTAAACTGTCTTCTGTAAAATGAGATACCTACTCGTATATTCTGTTCTTACCCTTTGACGTAAATATCAGACATCTTTTCACCGGTGAAGAAAGCGTCATCTTCCAGCACCACGTCATCAGTGTTCCATATAATGACTCTCATCTCGTAAGACTTTGGCTTGCGAGCCGATATGTCCATCGGCGGTCCCGGCAGCGGCATGTCCATCGGAAACATGTCTACCCACATTTCTAAACGGCCTTGCTCTATGCCTGCACAAAACAATGTGCTAATTAATCGTTAGCTTTGTAAAACTTTCGTTATGTTTCCTATTTTTTGCAGCTTTTATTTAGTTGAGCTGAAATTCGGCATACTCATGTAAGTTCGGTGAGGATGCTGAGGCACCATCGAGCTGATCTGGTGATGAAGACAGAAGAGAGGTGGCCATAGAAACCGGTAGTCTCTTTAGACTACCGGTTTCTATGGCCACCGAAAACAGACACCGGAAGCAGACCGAAAATCGAACACGGTATCTTTATACCGTGTTCGATTTTCGGTCTGCTCGGCTAGTGTGCGCGTTTCAGTTTTGCTTTGTGTTCTGATCTTTGTATCTAAACACTAGTAGTATAAACATGGAAGCGGCAAAGTAAGCAAGGGCTTCATACTGCTATCTAATAGAGTACCTATATAATTTTTAGTATAAAAAACATTAAAATAGATATAAATAATTTTTTTGCACTTACTAACTAATGACTGTATCGATAAATAATAAATGTGTAATGTAATGTGCAGGGTGATGTTATGAATACCAGGTTTGTTAGGGTTGTAGAGAGGCCTGGTCTCGACGTGTTCGAATACAAGGCGAGCGCCGACGCGCGGCACCTCGTGCCAGCGGCGCAGCACAAGCAGCGCCATCTGCTCCTCCACTGTGTCGGGGTTGGAGAACAGCTCGGCGTCGTGCACCGGCATCGTGAACACCGTCCGCCCCACCTTCACCCGTCCGTACTCGTACACCGGGGCCTCCAACTTTCCATCTTTACACAACTTGGCCAGTATTTGCGATGGCTTCATAGCGTCCCTCCAGCGGTTATAACCTTGCCTGTTAGGTTATTTAGAGAAGTTAGTGACATTAGTAACACTCCATAAAGCTTTAAGAGGCACTTGGTACTTACTCTTCGTATTTCATTGGTAATCCACAAGTTGCACGGTGACGACTGTAAAACCGATTTTCGAGATCTATCTTCGTCTCCCCTATCAGGTCGTCAGACCCGAGCAAATCCCAGTCTAAAACTTGGATTGTCAGCATCGAGTCTTGGGGAAATGTGGCTTCGATCTCGAAACATTTACCAAAGACGGGGTTCAACTGTTTTGACACATAGTTTTCTTTGTCGCTAATTCTTTTTGATCCTAAATGTAGTACTATGTATGGATCAGCTTTTCCATTTAAATCCATGGGATGAAGATCTGTGGCTTTTACGATGTAAACTCTTACTAGGACGTGTATGGGATCGTTGCTTGGCACGCCTTGAAAGAATCCGTAATTTGGATCAAATCCCATTACTGTGTGATCGTCTATTCCTTTTGGCAGCGGCCACTTGTATACTTTAATAGCACCCTGAAAATATATGTTACGCTTGTTTTATGGGGCTTCTAAACGGGCCACATTTACCCGGCAACTATTGCTGTCTTACGCAGACATATTGTACGCTAGAGCAAGATGCACATACTAGCCGGCCACACATTGCCGTAAATTTTGTTGCCCGTTTAGAAGCCCTATAATACAATGACATAGTAATGTTACAGCAGTATTATTTTTCGATGTACCTTAAAAACTCCAACTACTCTATTTTCATCTTCTGTGTCGTCACCCGTCTTCTTTCCTCTGTATAGTTCAAACGAATGAAGCCATTCTTTAAATTCATCGTATTCTGGAACCGCCTCAAGTTCATGTGGATATATCTAAAATATGCAACAGGTTCATAGTCAAGAAAAATTAACACGAGTAGCAAAATACAGTTAATAAGTAGGCATCTAAGAAAAATAAAGGAAATTTATCTGTTAAAAGCAAGTTCATCAATCATCATCATATGTTCTTGTCCTACACTTGGAGTGCCCTCGGATTCGTTGTAGGTAATATACATGAGCATCATCATCCTCCTAGCGTTATTCCCGGTTGTGCCCTAAAGGAGCCCGGGGTCCGCTTTGACACCTAATCCCAAGATTTGGCATAGGCACTAGTTTTACGAAAGCGACTGCCATTTGACCTTCCAACCCAGAGGGAAAACTAGACCTTATTGGGATTAGACCGGTTTCCTCACGATGTTTCCCTTCACCGAAAAGCTAACGGTAAATATTCCGTACATAAGTTCCGAAAAACTCATTGGTACGAGCCGGGATTCGAACCCACGACCGCCGTTTGACAGCCGCATGCCTGAACCATTAGGCTACCGTAGCTTCCACTAGGCTACCGTATAGCATGAGCATTCTCACAAAAATAAATATTGTGCTTAAACCCTGTTATTGTAATTTCGTTTCGTGGTTTATAGAATGATACCATTCAATTTAATAAATACACACCTACCTAGCAGGATCACATTTTTACATTGTTTAAAATAGAATTACCTTTGACAAGGCAGAAGCGGGTATTTCATTTTTTTTCAGAATGGTGGGACTGAGCTTGGGGCGAGGCGAGACGGGTCGGGCACGCTTGTTGCGCTCGCGCTCGGGCCGCGGGGAGTGTGCCTCTTCCCGGGGGGACCGAATTTCCTCGACGAATGCTACCTGTGGAGTTTGTAAGTAGCCTTGCCGTTCTTTTTTAGCTTCTTTCTCGTCTTCGATCATGGATTCCACGGATGCAAAATATTTAGTCCACCAATCTTTACTTCCTTCATCGTCATCTAATACTGAATCGGTACTTGCTTTTCTTTTTTTCATAGCCTCGTTCTTTGTATCTCTCTTGCGTGTAGACTGCCTCACCCCTGAACCATAAGATGTTGTGCCCCTCCCTTCACGTGTGAGCAGAGGGCAATTTTCTTTTTCATTCTCTATAGAGTATACGTCATCTTGAACAATACAATTAGCTCGCAAATCTACATTTTGCAATTGTATTAGAGACTTTTTCCGTTCTTCGATTTCTCTTTCTCTTTTACTCATTGGAGTGTAGATATATTTGTGAATAGAATTTATAGTATGGGTTCCCACAAGCGTGATCCTGCCAAAACTGCGGCAATCAACAACACGAATAGTCAAAGGCGGTCTGTACAGATCTTGATCGGGAAGTTCCACGTCAACAAACTTGACTGGGTTGGTAAAATTGGGATTTCTTTTGGCGTTTTGTATCACAGAAGAGTACAAAATATTTCCAGCGCATTCGATGTCCACTCGTGGTTTGTCAACAGCTAGCAAGTGTATTCTCTTTAAGTCGCGTAAACCCCAAAAGAGCACTTCAATACGATATTTAGACAGAGTAGGCCGAATACCTCTTGGCACAGGCAGGATGGGGCCTTTATTGGCATCAAGTGGCGCTTTCCCATTGGCTTCTCTAGGTGTCGGCAGTTCTGGTAACACGGTGGAATCTAACTTAGCTGGAACTTCCAGCAGCTCGAAAGTAGCCAAGAGTTCCCCTGCCCTGTCGTCCCCGCGTGAAACATCATGCCATTCTAAAGACGGTGGAAACTGTGGTCTCTCATATGGATCTTCGAACGCCTTCACATGTGGTTTTGCAAGAGTTCGTCCAATGAATTCGGATTTTCCTACATTGTCTTGGTCAAATATTTCGATAACAATAGTCGGTGGATCAGCTTTAATTTGTTCTAAAGTGCTATAAAGCAAGATATCATCAAAAAGAAGCAACTCGTCCCACGTAGGACTCAATGTCTCGTCGATCACCTGAGTCGTTGCAGTGCTCTCACCTATTATTACTTTTGCAAACGGGTCGGACAACCCCGAGGAGTCTGAACCTATAAGAGATCTTGCTTGATATACATAAGCACGCATCTGGAAAATCTGAAATGCATAAAAAAAAATAGGAATTCTATTCGAATTTAAATAATTTGTAAATAGGCAAGCAGAGCAGATCTTACGTGTTTTTCAGCATAAAATATTGCTGAAGGAGCATTTGATCGCAATTTTTCTGCGTTTCTAATTTCAGCACTTAGTTCAAAACCTTGTGGCAGACCATCGATGTAATGTTTTTTATCCTGGAGAATTCCGAGCCAAAGATAAACGCTGATCTTTGCAGGTATCGTCCAGCCGCTTGGAGAAGAAGCTTTTTTGCCGGGCCACTAGAGTAACATAAACATATTTAATAGTACTTACACCCATAATAAGACACATTTGCAAACACGTTTTTAACCACTAACCTTCATGAAAAATGTCTGCATTTTGCCACAGTGCTTACCGCGCTCGTTATCAAAATCGGAGTAGATTATATCTCGTGCTGGGATTCTTTGATACGCTAATCGTTTGCCGTTACTGATCATCCAGATGAAGATATCTGGCATTGATTGTTGAGGCTGATAAATGAGAATATGTGAATAAAAGCCACGCACTACACACAATTGTAAACATAGGTCATGAACCCATATGTATGTATATACATAAAAGAAAATTTAATTATGCCACGCATGTAAAAAAGGACAACGACTAATAAAGGCTGGATAGAAAATAATTGGATATCTGGATATGTAAAGATTGCTCCTCAGGTTAAGAACACTTAAAATATACGTATACTGTTAAAAATCTAGGCTTACGTCTTCGCATAGACGTTTTAACTTATTCAAGTAAGTGTACGCAGTGCGCAAGCGGTCTTTTATTGAATGTTTAGTTATCAGCGCTTTGAGACTCCTCGACATGGTGCTCAGCTGCTCCTGAAAATGACATCGCACGTGAATAAATACCTAGAAACTAAAATTGACACTACCCAACAGTTAATTATACGTAATAAGTATAAACTTAATTATTGTTAGAAACAGATTTTGGTGAAACTGAACTTTCCGTCAAGATTAAGACTAAGGTAAACAAATCATTCAAATAATAATAAACTTCTGGATGCTAACTAATACTCACTATTTCAAAAAGACACATTTTCTGTCTTTCACGGTCTAGTTTAGTGTTCCCGATAGGCGGACCGTTGGAGACGTGGCGCGCGTACTGCGCGCACGCAGCGCTCGCCGCCTCGAGCACTGCTTTCAGCGTCGTCACGCCTTTGTTGTCGGCGCCGGCGTCGTTCTCGATGGCCCCCTGGGCATTAATTAGACCTTCCTCCTGTAACAGATAGTTTGTTCACCTTATTGTCTTATACACCCAACTAAGTATAGCGCATCGCATATTAAAGCACTCGCAACGCCACTTAAGTAAAAGTTTGTTAAACTATGAGTAGTAAGTATAGTATAGGTGTATGCAACTAGAACATGTTAATTTTCTGACTGCTGGAAAGTAGGTAGGTACTTTCACGTACTTACTGTTTCGCCTATGTAATAGAAGTTTCGTTACCAGTTGCGATCACATTTTCGTGTTCTTTCGAAGAGCCAGTAGCGATAACTTTGTACCTATTACGTATTTTTGTGTAGGCCCAAAGGGCTTCTAAACCACGCAAAACAAGAAGCTGTCAAAAACCACGCCATCAAAAAAGCGTTAAAAAATGTTTGATCGCGACTGGTTTCGTAAATTGCCGACAACGTTTCCGGTACTTACGAACTTTTCAATCATATAACATATCATGTTTGAGTTATACATGCGACGGCGATGGTCCGGCCAGATAGTGCGTACATGCATGCATTGTTTATGGTCCCAGTAAGGGAGGTAGTAGTAGTTTTTATCGCTCGACGCTGAGGCCTTGGTCGGCGGAGTTGTGCTTTGCCAGTAGCCAGTGTCAGCGCTCATCTCATCTACAAAATTTAAAAAGAGGCGTTCTAGTGCAAGTCCGACTCAATCATTCCGTTTTGTTTAACGGAAGGTGCGTACAAGCGTAGTGTTCCAAATTCATCTAATTCACATCCCTATTATTATACAGGGTGAATTTTAACCAATACACAGTGAACGTACCTAGTTCATCGGATTCCAAATCTTGTGGACGTCTGACTGAATCATTATGGCCATCCAAGGAATTGCCAGAATTACCGATACTCAATTCAAATTGGATAGGTTTATCGGTTAGTCGCTTATCAATCATGTTTGCGTCAAAAACGCACCCAAAGAGAAAAAACTCTTCGTTTTTGCTGAACGTAGTTTCACATATGGGAGGCATGATCTCTACTTCTACGTCAGAAGCTGGAGGGCATTCGATACTGTCCGTTATCTCAGTACGAATCGATACAAGGATTCTGAAAAAATATCGGTCGATTTACTGTTTTAAGTCTGTTATTAAACGATATAACTTATCTTATTGTAATATAATCATATGTAGGCACTTGTGGACCTCGGATGTCTATAACGATTGGCTCAACCGACACAAATATTACTATTGTTACTGTTGTGTATTTGAGACACAGATACGAACAACAGAATGAAAGTAACACTACTTAGGACTGATTAATGATTGGCAATTCCGTCTACGGAATATAACGTACACAGTGCTTTTATGTCCATTGTAAGAGAGCAGCATGACTCATTCCGGTCTAACCAATACTTTAAAATATTAATTTTATTTTAATGAATTTTGGGAATAACATGAAGAAGCCCGCAGTAGTACCTAGTTGGATAAGTCTAAGACAGGACGGCCTGTCTTGGGCTTTAGACGATGATGGTTGATTTTTACATTACATTTCTTTTAAAATTTGATCGTGGTAACTTCCACGCGAAACAAAAATAGTTAATAAAATAATTTGTTACGTTAAGAGGCGCAATGTCTTATTTCGGAATTAAAATGTATCTAATACAAATTAAGTACGCAGACTGTTTTAAACCGCTGAAACGATACATTTACATAGCGTATTTGGGTATCCTATATATAACAGAGTCGAATAGTAACCGCGTGCGTAGACGGAATTACCTTCACCCGTTCCGAATGGTTTTGCCATAATGTTCAGTTTCACGATGTAACCGGCCAACTCAAATAGTTAAGATTATTTGAGTTGGCCGAATTGTTTCAAAGTCGTCAATTCAAAAAGCAACTCTGCTGTTCAAGGTAAAAGATTCCAATTACAATGACAGTTTTACAAAAAGTCGGCCATATTAAATAATCTTAACCATAGGTAGCCGTGAACAGTAATGTCAATCATTGTCGCGGTGGTTTCGCAGCCGCAACATAGATTGCGGTGGCTCAGTTGTCATGAAATTCAGCTATATATATCCTTAAGTAAAATTGTTGGTACAGATTATTAGATGACGTGGACAAGGGGTTAATGTTGTTTCGGCATGCCATAGCGAGAGAGCATAATGTCGCGATGTCAGACGCACTGTGGCAAAATATTCGAAATGTGCCTAATTATGAGCCCAGAGGCTTTTAGGTTTTACTGCAAGTACTGTGACTTGCGATTAAAGTAGGTATTAGATGACATACATAACGTAAGTAAAAAAGTTTTTTTTAGTATTTATACCCAAGCATCTCCTAGCTAAGATACAATTCTTACCTGGCTCTGTAGGACACCCCCTCACCCATGCCCATATTGAGGCTGGCGTGCTGGTCCAGAAGACTGTAGTCGCGAGTAGAGCCGTATAGGTGAATATAAGCGGGCCCGAAAGTCGGTAAGAATCCTAGTAATTAATTAATATATGTAACATAAGCTGCGTAATACAGATCCATGTTAATGACTTTCGACCTCTTGGACGATCGTTGGCAAGTTAATAAAAAAAATCTAAATTTACGAAATCTGAAATGAAGTTCCACCAACCTTTCTCTCCATCGTTAGATATTGATTTGAGATCAATAAAGTGCGTGCCAATAATGTTGGGGTGCACGGGGTCGTTGTCGCGGAGCTGGACCTTGATGCGTTGGCACAAGGGCGGGAACATCTCCGTGAATACGATCTGCTCGTTCCACACTGGAGTGTAACAGTTTTTCTTTACTGATGTACAGCCCTAAGAAAGAAAATTAAGAAAGCCATATTAATTTAATAGTGTGGTTGATTGACCTCATTTATTAAATTGTTCTTAAAAGTAGGTACACATCGTAAAAAGGTCTCCAAATGATCAGGGACTCGAAATCAAAGACCACAGAAATATATCAAGATAGAAGGAATAAGTGTATGTACTTCGCGTGGCGAAATGATGGCACGGTGTCACAAGTGCGACGTCACATTTTAAAAACAAAATGGTTGATTGCGCAATAATTAGTTGCTCAAACACTTCCAATAAAGGTGGAGCTGTTAATCGAGGTATTTTCTTCCATTGGTAAGTACAATTTGTCCTTAAATATCTGTTATTAATTAAAAAAACCATTTATTTCATTATTTTCATCAAAACAGTAGCGGGCGATTGTATGCCAACGCCAGTTTTCCATTGCGGCTTTAATTTAACGAGCCAGACTTGGAGTGCGTTCAAAACCAGCGATGTAAAAATAAGCTATTCAAACTGTCGAGTCATATTCAAGCCCTAGTAGCATATTAAGTTGGCCCCACGTTGGGCTATTGATCACCGAGTTGGCCCAACGAAATGGCAACGAAAATGCTGCTAGGGAGGTAGATTTCTCATTTTTTCTGGCGAAAGTGAGAATAGTGCTGTACACTGCGATTTTCTTACTCGATTATTATAATCGTTTTTGAAAACAGAGGAAATGATAATTAAGTTCTTATATTATTATTATTATGCAGCTATATAATGTACGTAGTGTAAAGCAAATATTATCTTGTAAGTACTATTATCTATTCTGTGATATTATTAACAAACAGGTTATATGGTTACTTCTATATAGAAATTTTATTTCAGTTTTCCGAATGATTCTGAAATGAAAAATAAATGGGTAGAAGCAACTGGTCGTAAAAAGGGTGTCCTACATTTTGGGTTTCCCTCTGGCCATTACCTACGGTATCTGGTCGCATATTTAGAGAACTTATGTAGCTCGGCCAGTGATTGAAGTGTAGCGTCCGTGAGCAGGAACGTAAGCAATCCATTCAGAAATTTGTTCAGGATGCTTAGGGACTGAACATACTAAAAGTCTCGACCAGTTCTTTCCTTCCATAATGTAAAAAAACTAAGCCCTTTTTATTTTTACTATTTTTCATTTCGTCTGTTGAATCGAATGATCATTTCCTCTGTCGGTTCTTATCGATATTTTGAATCGATACAATAAACCTACTAGTTATTGCAACTGCCGCGTGCTAATCGATGTTGACGAATCGATGTCGCGTGGCTTATGTTTCCCGTCACTAAATTACGCTCGTGACGTCAAAGTACCTACGCAAAATGTTACACGCTCGGTTCCCATACTAATCGACGAGCTCTTTCCTTTTATCTAGATATAGTTCTGTGTCAACGACCAACGGAATTTAGGTTGGGTGATATTTGCAGTGCCCGAAACTTTTTATATGTTTTGCCGTAAATTGTTTTAACATTAAACTTTCTCCATTAGGAACTTTTGATTCAACTTCGCGCCCATAAGGCCAGAAACTCACTGTCATTCCCGCAAAACACACTTGCACGTAGGGATCGACCAGGTCCTGAGTCTCTCCGGTGAATGCTCGCTTGACGTTGGCCAGGATGGAGTAGTTCATCTTCGGCAGGCCGTCGGCTTTATATATCTTCACTATGAATTTTGCTCGTTGACGTTCTATGGGGACTCCGTCAGGCAGGAGTAGGTTCCTACAGGGTTTAATAAGGAATGAACAGGTATTGAAAACTCAATGTCTCTTTTAGCTAAGAATATTCCATAAGTACATTACAATTCAGGCACTTGTAATCCAAAAAAATCACATCAGCCCGTGATAGGTACGGTTATGTCAATTTCAGACTTTAAAAAACACATTGTAACGTTAAATAGTGGCTAATACTTTAATGCTGCGAGACTACTAGTTGTGGTCGCCCACGTACCCGTGGGTGAGTACTAGTTATGGTCGCCCACGTACCCGTGGGTGACTACTAGTTGTGGTCGCCCACCTACCCGTGGGTGAGTACTAGTTGTGGTCGCCCACGTACCCGTGGGTGAGTACTAGTTGTGGTCGCCCACGTACCCGTGGGTGACTATTAGTTGTGGTCGCCCACGTACCCGTGGGTGACTACTATTTGTGGTCGACCACGTACCCGTGGGTGAGTACTAGTTGTGGTCGCCCACGTACCCGTGGGTGAGTACTAGTTGTGGTCGCCCACGTACTCGTGGGTGAGTACTAGTTGTGGTCGCCCACGTACTCGTGGGTGAGTACTAGTTGTGGTCGCCCACGTACTCGTGGGTGAGTACTAGTTGTGGTCGCCCACGTACTCGTGGGTGAGTACTAGTTGTGGTCGCCCACGTACCCGTGGGTGAGTACTAGTTGTGGTCGCCCACGTACCCGTTGGTGAGTACTAGTTGTGGTCGCCCACGTACCCGTGGGTGACTACTAGTTGTGGTCGACCACGTACCCGTGGGTGAGTACTAGTTGTGGTCGCCCACGTACCCGTGGGTCACTACTAGTTGTGGTCGCCCACGTACCCGTGGGTGAGTACTAGTTGTGGTCGCCCACGTACTCGTGGGTGAGTACTAGTTGTGGTCGCCCACGTACCCGTGGGTGAGTACTAGTTGTAGTCGCCCACGTACCCGTGGGTGAGTACTAGTTGTGGTCGCCCACGTACTCGTGGGTGAGTACTAGTTGTGGTCGCCCACGTACTCGTGGGTGAGTACTAGTTGTGGTCGCCCACGTACCCGTAGGTGAGTACTAGTTGTGGTCGCCCACGTACCCGTGGGTGAGTACTAGTTGTGGTCGCCCACGTACTCGTGGGTGACTACTAGTTGTGGTCGCCCACGTACGCGTGGGTGACTACTAGTTGTGGTCGCCCACGTACCCGTGGGTGACTACTAGTTGTGGTCGACCACGTACCCGTGGGTGAGTACTAGTTGTGGTCGCCCACGTACTCGTGGGTGACTACTAGTTGTGGTCGCCCACGTACCCGTACTTACGCTTCAATATCATCTTCGTCCTTTTCACTTTTAGGTGGTATTTTAATGGTGTCCCCTTTGCCGATGACGCTAATGTCGCACTTGAGGTAGCCCTTGGCGCCCGCGGCGATGTCGTCTGGATCCGTGAGCAGGGCCCACTTGTGGTAAAACTGCCGATCTGCGAGCAATAGAACCATCCAAACATCTTTATTTTTCGACTGGAATTACACTACAATAAAACAATGATATACACTCGTAACACTTGATTACTGGTTTGGGATATACCCTTAAGCGGTACTTAATCCGTTAAGCATATACCCAGCATCGATTCCTAACGTGCCATGGGAACCACTTCTGCCTACAACGTTAGTTACACGACTACCTAGTATGTGTATACGGTTTCCGATATTAATTTCCACTGTTTTAAGCACTTACTAGGTAGTAGATACCAAAAATGGATGGATGGATCTACCTAGTCATAAAACTTGCAACGCAATAATTACCAAAGTATTATGCATTCCGTGCCACGCGTATGTCGTGCCGATGATCACTTGAGCTAGTTAGCTGTGAATGATTTGAGTCTAAGAAAAATAGTTCAAATAAGCAAAAAAATATTTGTAGCTAGTATACCTACTTACCCCTTTCTGGGCAAATGACTCACATATTAGCAGTGTAGCTCTACGTGCGATTTCCGCTACAGAGCGCAAAACGCTGCTACGCGCTACGGCGTAGCATACCTACGTAGCGTTGCGTGGCCTGGAATGGGTTAAGGACTAAGTTTTGAGAGTTTGGTTTACCATAGAGAAATACACACAACTCAGATATTTATTTGTACTTAGTACGTACTTTTGTACTTAGTCGTATGTATGATAGGCGTGAGTATTAATCATTACAATTGCGGCTCCTAATACGTGCGATTTTTGCTCCATATGGACATTAAGCTACTACGGACTACGACGTAGCACTACGACCGCAGCTTAGCAGTACAAGGGTTAGGCGTAGGTACAAAGTGTCGAGATACTATTACATGAAACCATTGACAATGTTTTATGATAATAAGTCAGCTAACAATTCAGTGCAACCTATAGGATTATTCAATGTTTCAAAACGAAACTAAAGGCTTGGCTTCTCGAGCGCACATTGTATAGTTTTGACGAATTTTTAAACTAAAGTTAGTATAACTTCCAATGGAATTTTTATGATGGACTGAATTTATCAATTACTAACCAACTGGTTTCACTTAATATGTTTATAGGAATAAATTGACATGTAATATTAATGATATTATCAATAAATGAATATGAATATGACTATGAATATTCCCAGTACACTATTGAAAACATTTACTGGAGAGACAAAAAGTCAATCTTTTTGTGTAATTTTTGAAAGACCCATTTTACTTTTTCCTTTATGCATTATTCCGTCAGTTATAGTGTAAGGCTTTCACTTAAAATATATTAGGCCAAAATACAGGTTACACCAAAAATATGTTGTTACTAGGGCTCCGTACGTCAATAGCAAAAAAAGCTTTTAGGATTACTGCCTTGTCTGTCTGTCTGTCGAGACTCCACCGGGACGTGTGGTATCAAGTACCTACTAAGATCACTAGATCTTAGTATGTACTTGTGTTTTTTTTACAGCTTTAAGGGACTACCCTTAAAGCTGTAAAAAAAAACACACTTGTAAGTTAACGTAATCACAAGATATGGCCGTGTATGCCGCATATTGCCGCATATTGCCGCATATGTTGACACTCTCAAGGGAATCAAAGCGTAAGTAGTAGGGCACTTCAATTTGACCTAGGATCAATACATTTGGCAAGAAGTAAGACCTTGAGCACAAATAAAGGTACTATAACTTAAGTAGGTACTTACATCACAAAAAATGCATGTGGTCAGATTTTTAAAGTGAGGTAGTTGAACCTATATGTGTGGTAAAATATGAAAAGGCTTCATTAACACAAGCCAAAACAGATTTTTATTATTATTTATATACGATGTAAATATACTTAACGATTTTTGATGAATAATTAAAATAACTTTTCCCGTGTTTATTTACGAAATTTACAATGCGAAGAATAAGGTCGTTTACATACGTATGTACCTACCTACAAGATTGCACCCTCGGTGCGCGAGTCCGACTTATGGAGTGCCTATATATTTGGCATTGTATGACGGTTATTCTTTGCAATATTTTAAAAAGTTACCGTATCTGAAACCACAACTGAATTCAATTTATATTTGGATGATTTTATCTACTGTACATTCAATCTGAAATTTTAATAATAACAATTACCCGAAAAGATATTATAACTACTCGTACACATATTTATTGAAAAGGGTTTGAGAAAAATGTGATCAGTTCATTGCAAAGCTTTAAAGCAGATCAACCCTAGCATAATCCTTTGTACTTATTTAGAATTATATTATGAGAGAAATTATTTCCTTTGAAGGTGAATGATTTTTATAAGGGTCGTATAAGTTTAATGTTCAATAAAAAAGGTGATGGTCATTAACATGCATACGGAACACGGCGAATGCGTGAAGGCCGATATCGCCGCGCCATGGCTCCGGCTCCACGTACCCGTCTGCTACCTTTACTCGCACCCACGCAAGCCCGTTACAAATTATACCCACCCGTTTCCATTGACGTTTGCGACGCTGTTGTAGGTGGCAACAGGAAAAATTCATCATACTTAGTTTAGCAACAAACAAAACTCACGAAAATACTCGGAAAACTTCACACTTCAACTTATTTGTACTATTTGAAATACATGGAGGTCAAATAATGGACACTGTTCGACCATGGAAAATCGTGTCGTAGGTAGTTAGTTATCTATCGTTTGCCCGAATTTCATTTTCCCGAATTTTCTATTCCATAACGTTTCATTTCTCATAATATTCATTTGACATATTATTATTTTCCATAATTACATAAACTTTATTTGTCATAATTTCATATGCAATTATTTTACTTAACAGAATATTCATTTGCCATAAGAAACTACATTTCTGCGAGCCGTTCAAATGTTACGAATGTTTGGTTCTAGCGCTTATATGTCATTATAACACCTATTTTGAATGATTGTTACGTACAGAGAAAAAGTTTAAATATTATTAACATGCTTATTTTTACGCATTTTTTACGACAGGAAAAGAAACTCCAAAAATCAGACCCTCCTTCGCGAGTTTCTGTCTCCGTGGACTTTTTATTATACACTCCAGGGGTAGGACAGATAAGACCACGTGGAAGTGGGGTGCGCTGATTCTGGTTTTGATAGCTACTTTTCATAATACCACCCATTTCACACAGTGAGATGTTATTTTATAAATAGTATGGCTTTTGAAAGGTATGGTAAATGATTTTATTGCATATGAATATTATGGATTATAAAGTTTCTGGCAAATGATATTATGGCATATGATATTATGGAAAAATCAATTCTGTCTTATGAATATTATGGTGAATAACAGTTATGGCACATGAAATTATGGTAAACAAAATTATGGCCTGCGAATATGATGGCAAATGAAAGTCAGGCAAACGAAGGAATACCGTCGCAGGTATTTCCCTATGAACTTCATACAGAGCGTTTATGACGTTCCATAAAAATGATTTGACCCTCAGTTAAGTGCTGAAAGATTTTTGAGATCAGATAAGTGTCGGTAGATCGGAGAATACCCCTCACTTACAAATTCACAACCTCCCAGACATTACAGCTTTATAATTATAAAATGTATTAGTAAGTAGGTAGGTAGTGTAGGTAGGTACTATCGACAACACAGCTAACTGACCATCGGTGCACCTTAAGTGCATTGTAATAAGGTTCTATATAAACACAGGATGGTCAGTTAACAGTGATGTCGTTTGTATGTGGATTTTTTCAGACGATAAATATTTATCTTTCTTAGAATATAATAGGTACCATCTGTAACAAAGTAAACTTATGCATGTAACCTCATATACATGTCGCAGGCATATTGTATAATCCGCCGTTTTACATAACAGCTAGCTGTTTCACAAAACAGCGCTGTTTTGTAATACGGCGGGTCGACGATCAGGCGGCATGAATACCGCTGAATGAAAATCTGCTGGAATGTGTTCGGCGGATTGCCGCTATATTATAGAAGGTATCGTAATGACGATCCCGCTAATATTGTGAAGGATTCCGCCCAACATCAGAATCCAGAGCTATTTTTGAAGTTTTTATTTGCGTTATAACCTCTGAAACTCGCCGACGCCATTGTTGTTATATCAGATAGCGCCGCGAGTATTACAAATGGGAACTAAAAAAATATACATTTATTCTGCAAATAGGTCACAAGGACACTTATATGTCAAACGGTAATTTGCAATATAATAATAATAATGGAGCAACATCTGAATCCCTAACGATTTTTAACCTATTTTTGCATTCCCTAACGTTTTATGTCATAATGATCATTTGTCCTAACACTCATATGCCCTATCTTTAGTTTTCCTAACATCGTATGGATGTTTTTTTTTCCATAATGTTATATTTCCTAACGTCACTTGCCATATTGATTATTCATCCTAACATTATGTGCCATAATAGTCATGTATAATAATTATCAGTAAGCCTAATGATCGTTAATCCTAATGATTATTTTTCCTAACTTCGTACGGCCTATTGTAGTTTGTCCTATCTTTGTGTGTGTGTTGTTTGATAGCCGTGCAGCGAGTCGACGCCACCCCGCTGCGCGGGGTGTCTATTTCTGGTCTGAGGGACACAAGTGAACCCTAACCTAACCGACCTAAAACAGAGTTCGCTTATGACAAGCCTTTTTGTTCGCCCTGATAATGCACGACCCAATAATCCGCGTCCACAAAAAGTGACACGGGTTGTCGGGCCGTACATTATTTGACAAATGAGTTTTAGGGCAATCATTACATTATGAATAAATATTGTTATGGCTATTGATCGTTAGGGCTAATGCCCGATAGGACAACAACACTTAGGATAAATGTCATGAGGTGAAACGTTATTAGGGATTTGGACGAATATGCAAAATAACATTAGGGATCTTTATAGTTATGGTAAAAATGGGTCGGGCAAATGAGTTTTAGGGCAATCATTACATTATGGAAAATCATTGTTATGGCAATTGATCGTTAGGGCTAATGCACATTAGGACAAAACAGTTCGGGCAAGTGATTTTAGGACAAACGATGTTAGGGATCGCGAGGGAGAGCCAATAATAATCTTACTCAATAATAATTTAAAATTTGCAGATTAAGGACAGATATAAACGGTTAACAAACTATAGTAGTTTATGCAATCGTTATATAATGTATGCTTTTTCAGTCGAGTACCACGTTTAGCCTAATAAGGTACGAGAGTTAAAAAGCTAATTATATAACTATTGCATACAGTACTTTTTCTACGAGTTAACGGAAAAAATGATTTATTAAACAAATTTGATATCTATTGAAATTCGCCCTGCTGAAAGGAAGTGCAGCCAACCGCTTTTTTTATTTTTGCGCGTTGATGTCTTCTGGAAATCGAGCCTCGTGATTGGTCAAAATTAAGTTTAGTTCTGTACACAGTTATCTTATATTCAAAATAATCTTATGAGCCCAACTCAAATGAAGTTGATTTAGATATCGCTGTCGGTTATTTAATTGACGGATAGAAGTGCTCGAGTAGAAAAAATGTCACTATGTTAATGAAAACAAAACATAATTGAAAAATATGACCATTACATTCGATATAAGGTATGTATCAGCATTAACAAGAAGTTAATGATATTAATTCAGTATTCCAGATATGTATAAGGTCTCTGAGCGTCCAAATACAATTAATAATTATTCTAATGTTCGTAGAGATGTATACGGTCTCTAAGCGTCAAAACAAAAAAGGAGCAAAAAGTACTTAATTCCATTAAAAATTACAAATTACAATTACAAAATGTAATTTCAATTATTGCATTAAAAAATTCCAAAGCGGCGGCTAATGACCAGCTTGTATTATATTACTGCTAGTCGTATTGAAGAACGATTAGCGCCAAACACATTCCAGCGGATTTTCATTCAGCGGTACCTATTCAATTCGCCTGATCGTCAACGCGCCGTAATACAAAACAGCGCCATTTTGTGAAACAGCTAGCTGTTATGTAAAACGGCGGATTATACTACTCCAATGCAAGAGATATAGCTGTGATGTACGTTTGTCCCAAGTAAGACAGTTATAGGTTAGTAATATATGTGAATTGGAATTGAATAATTATTTATATAGAGAGAAAAATCGAACGCGTGTCGATGAAATAATAATAATATAGACAAAAAGCCATGAACGAAATTTTACAAGCACTACCTAGAATAGATTATATCTCATCACATCACCTAAAAAACAAACGACGGTAGAAAGGCGCGACACTCATTCCGCTGCCAGGTCATTCTGAAAAAGCGTGAATAAATTCATAGTGGTGCCTCAAAACAAGGAGTAAGGAAAATCATGCACAGTGTCATTTAACTAGATTGATTTGGATGTACTGTCCTTATGTACATTCTCTTAAAGTACACTTAAGTACAAACATACCTGATTTAAAAGGGGAGTAGGCATGACGTTGTTCTATTCAGTATCCATTAAGCTAACACACCCCAGCGATGATGTGATATAAAAAGAGGTAGATGGGTTATTATCAGTCAATTGCACCAACTTGCCTCAGATTCGCGACATATAATCGTCTCAGCTGTCAGATTTGGTGGCAATTTTTTAACACGGAATTTCGTTTATACATGTATCTACTCTTTTTTATATTACATCATTGCACACCAGACCAGAGTCAATATTGCGGTGCGGACAAGATCACCTTATGCCGACACGGGCAAATGTCACTTGAATAGTTTATTTGTATAACGATAGCATAGGCATAAATATGTACCGTAAAATGGGGTGAGTTGGGTCATAATGGACTATCAAACCACGATAATAATGTTTTTTTTTGTACTTGTGTCACGTTGATTTTTATACATAATAAATGTTCCGACCGTATGAACTTTAGTTTTATAATGATTATCTGTCGTTTAATTAATAATTAATTAATACAAACATTGTGGGAAATCCCACCTCAACCCCTAGTGGAGTTAGAGGGGATAGCAATGGGGTGAGATGGTAAAATGTATGGGGAAAAACTTTCGGTTACTGAATGTCGGATTAGCTTGCCTCAATCCGCGTTCTGTCCCACTCTCCACTCATATTTATCGCTCCTCTTCCGCACGATCGCTTCCCACAATCCTGGTTCCTCTCCAGGCCATATCTTTTACCTCTCACTTCTAGAGACTCCGCTTTTTTTAATGTTATAATTTGGCTACTCAATGTTGCCACAAGATAAGAAAATATGTCTATAAGTATAATAAAATTACTTTTGAGCAACCTGAGCCAGGAAATCAAAGTAACAACTGAAAATATTCGCGTCCCATCTGGCCCCTCAATCCCTTAGTACCCCATTTTACGGTACGTAGATGATAAATAGGTGTACGCACTAAGCAGTAAGGTCGGGTGGTCATTTCGCCGGAGAGTTTGATAATTTAAATACACCCGACTCTCATTATTTGGGTAATACGGGCGCTGACATAGTTAATAGTTGATATTTTCAGGATTGGTTTCGAATCCTTATTTCTTATGGTGTATGGCATTGGTGTAATAACTTTAGTAGTTATTTAGATAAAGCTCCTCAAGTAGGTGGACTCGTAAGTCGGTACTTAAGTAAGAGAGAACTTTACGGTCATTTTCCAAACAAACGATGTTAGGGGAAATTGCGAAAATAATTTAAGCATATGATAATTTAAAAACACTAATAGTGTATAAGTATATTAGATTATTCGGGCATTTACATTAAAGTACTTAAGTAAAATGTATTAAGTAAAATAATAACAGCGTGATGGTTTTTTATACATGCGCGATCCTAAAATGACTGGCATGGAAAGTGACACGAAAAGTTTCGCCACATTGCCCAAAAACAAGAAATTAACGGAAACTTAGTTTGCATTACCATTTTTTTTATATCAAAATAATGAGTGTAGTTCAAATGTATTTTAAGTGTTTCAAATGTAGTTCAAATGTATGTTAAGAATTATGATAAACTGGTGAAAAAGTAGAGATTAAAGAAGCAGCTTGGTGTTAGTGTCACGTACCGGGCTGGCTCCACACGGTGGCCACGTCCAGCTTGAAGCTGCCGAGCATCTTGTTGGCACGCAAGATGTTGCGCGACTGCAGCACCTGCCGCAACAAACATGCACACCTAACTCACAAAACTCCATTTATTACATTGGGTATTTTGACTAGTTTGACTCAATGGATCTCCAATGGATCGATGTGCGGTGCTTGAGTATTCTTAATATAACAATAGTGTTCTTTTAAAAAAGCCTGCTACAGCTAGCTTCACAATAGAGAGAGCTCTAGGACCGCTCTTTTCTTTTGGCAGTTAGACCTCTCAACACGTCCCCGAAGCAAGTACGATTCCTGACACATATTTGTAACGTTATTACCTAAAATCGGCTTTCACAAATCTAATGTGATGCACATTGCATCTCGCTCTATGGCACTGATGTACGTACTCGTATTACTGGCCTACCCACCGAAATCTCGTTTATTGAAGTTCATCCAATAAATTATCGCTCTATGTTACGTTCACAATATCGTACTTTTGTACTAGCGATAAGCATAAACAGATAGTCTGTGTTGTGAAAAATGTAACGACGCGTCATTCGTTGAATGCTGACAGGGCCTGCAGGTGGTACCTACCTTATATCCTTATGAAAAAATAAAAGTTGATTTAATATACTCCTAAGTTCCATATTTGGAGAATCGATGCAGGGGAGCTCCCCTGCAAGGACACCAATGAGGGATACTCTGACTTGTGGATGCGTTTCTATCCATGGTTTCTTGTTACTGTTGTGCTCCTCAGGCTCGTGCAGAATTTATTAAGCTTTAATGTTGCCCTAGACCACATTTTCATGGATTACAGGTAAGTACCTAGTTACTAAAAAAACGCCAATTTATTACGAGCACATTTTCCATGTGCAGGAAGTTTAAGGACATGAAAACAGGGTCTCCAACGAACATTCGTACCAAAAGTCAAAATAGGTTTCGCGCCGCGTAAAGGATGTTTGAAGCAAAGTAACGGTGACTATGACGTGATTACACCGAAGTGTGATAGCGCGAGCGTGTGTTCGTGTCAGGTACTCTAGAGGTACACACTACACTACACAGTCCACTCGCGCCCGCGTGCATGTGAAGTGACACGCCAACATGTCACTCCTTTATGTAACCTGCACTGTTCATACATACTTATAAGTTAAAATCGATGCCTCGTAACGCAAGCGAAAGCATAGAGGAAAGGGAGACTATAAATTTTAACTTGTGATATTTATTTCAATACATTTCTCAAGCTTTTTATGCCAGAACTTTGTAAAGGCAGGTCTATTCCTCGTGCCGCTTCGGCTAAACTCGGCTCCCCCCCTGTGGTGCAATTCACCCGAATGCGGTTGACAGGATACTTATACCTGGCCACGTGTTGTACCACGAGAATAATACGCACGCAAACATAAAATCGTACGAGCGATCCTAAGAAAGAGTACGTAAGTACTATGCGGTGGAACGGAATGCCACGATTCAAGTATTTCTACATGTCAAAGATTGGTTTTGTTAGACAGAGACTTTTGTACATAAGTAAGTATACTAACAGATCTATTATTTAGGTATTCAATCGTGAAGGAGAGCAGAGAAAATAGCGTGGTTTCTTTGAATACCTCGGTACTTATCTTTACGGAGGAATAAAAGAAAACAAGTCTGTGGCGAATAGCTTTATATCACTAATTCTTAAATAGAAATCTTAAATGTTCATGCATTCTATTTATAAACAAGTACCTATTCTAATGATTGTAAAAACAGAGTCGATATAAACCTAAGAATGATTAGGTACACCTACATTCCCAGTTTTTGTAAAGAACTAAGTTCCTCGTACCTTTGTGGTTAATGTGATCCGTATCGTCTTAGTTGTACGAGTATTCGTCCCTGAGGTACTCGTTTATTTAAGAAAATTTAGACTTAAGTAAAGTTTTAAAAACACTTCGTCACATCCGTCTTCCAGTTCGATCTAAGACTTGACACAAATGCCTAAAATAGTACCTAAGGGACAAGCAAAATATGTCCGTAATTCTCACTCCCTGATATGCGTGGGCAAAATTAGGTGCACATATTGTCGATCTAAGATTTATCTACCTTTGATAACTTGTTTTAGTCCAGGCGTCGTTCAGTTGCGTAAACCGGCAACACTTGAGTACCTATAAGGTATCTGAAATCTCAAACTGAAGAGAACTTTCGTATAATATCTGCACTTGACGGCTGCTGGTCATTATAGGGGGCAGGGTGTAGATAGTTCACAGTCGATTCATACCTGTACTATGGCAGTATTTTACTCGACACAATGATACAATCTACGTGCACGTTATACTAAAACTAATGGGTACGCTGTATCCATCAGTATTGAGCAGACCATTGGTATCAGCTTTCGAATTTCATAGCACCCAGAAAGAGTGGTAGATTTTGAATATTTCTTAACATTCAGCTCTGAAGTCTGAACTCGGTAGTAGCGTCACTTTGTTATTACTCATTTTCTTCTTAAGATCCAACATTAAAAAATTTTAAAAATATGTTTTTTTTTTCAAATTACGCACTTAGTAAGTTCGCGTATTGTCAAGATCCGCTAAGTTACACTAACGTACAAATATCATATTATTATTAGAACACCAAACTTTGGACGAATGACAACCTTTTTCGTTTGGACATTGGAGTAGGTATAGTTCGACCCCCAAGAAAGGTAACCATTTCCGAACAATTTTTCAGGCGTTATTAATTTCAATGGAAATAATTTATCAATGTAAATCAATTTAGTATTATTGTAGTTAACCGGTTTTTGAGTTATTGAGATTGAAAATTATGTAGGGTTCTGGTACCTATATTAGTTAGAAAGTTGAAATGCGGCCCTGGTAATTAGCAAAATGTAATAAGTACCTAGGTAATGTGCGTATGCAAACACTCAAATAACTCAAATAAATATAATAACCAGTTTTTAAACAACTACCTACCAAAGCACAATTAAACAAATGCTTTCAGTTGGAGTTTAATGTGTGTCCTAATTATGTCGGGCACGGCTTGTGGCTTGGCACCATGTGATTACTGCAGGTGCATTACACTTATTTCACAACGGGCAGTCGTGATAGATGTAATTATAATGGAAATTAGGAGAACAGGGCGCAGGGGTTTGAAAAATTATTTCAACTAAACTGTTAATAAGGTCCAGAAAAAATCAAATACACACATCACATCTCACAACAAATCTAGCTCTCTGAGAATGGCCGCTAAAAGAAAGAACATAAATGTACTGATACACATTACACATGCTGTTTAGTAGCATGGTCAATTATTTATAATAACTAGCTTCCGCCCGCGACTTCGTCTGCGTGGACTCGGGATAAAAACTATCCTATATTTTAATCCAGGCTGTAAACTATCTTCGTGCAAAATTTCATTCAAATCGGTTCAGCCGTTTAAGCGTCATTGAGTAACAAACATCCAAACATCTAAACTTTCGCATTTATAATATTAGTAGGATATAATAATTGAGCATGCTACTTACTAGCAAGTCTAGCAACTTTACATTTACACATGCTATTCGCTCGAAACTAGCATGCTTTCGTGCTACTAAAGACTGAAGAGCATGTGTCAGTACCTTTACTGTTCATACTCGAGGGTGTAATAGCTATCTATTTTTACTTTTCAACTTGCGCGTAAGGTTGAAAGTCAGATCATAACACGTATCGTGGGGAACTTGTTTTTACCTATTAGGTATGTGCTTATTCTCTATGCATTTTTCGTTCATCAACCTACAGACTCACACATATTCGAATCATCTCTGTGATTCAAATTGAATGTCACACATCTGGATAAGGCACCGCGTAGCACGATATACAATGAATAAGTTATCGACACATAGGTATTCCCGGCGGCAGCCCTTGTGAAACATTTGGTACCGCTTAGGGCAGGCACAAGGCAGGTGCGCCAGCGGGAAGCATTTGTCTCGCTCGCTTGCTAATGTTAGCTTGACATGCTGCGCTCTTCTAGGGACCAACTTAGGACATTTTGATAGAAATAGATATTCTAAAAACGAGTAATACTAGATGTTTTCTTTTAAGAACTGTTCAGATTTTGTTAAGTTGATAACAGCCTTTTTACCCAAAAGCTATAAGGTATACTTAAATGAATTTTGGATTATAAGTAAGTAGTTGTATTTTGTTAGCCGCTACATTGTTTCGTAACTAATACAAAAGCAAAAAAGAAATGCTTTTTGGGGGAAGACATGTGACTAGAAGTAAAAAATATCACTAGGTCAACAAGGGGCACATCAATCTTCGTCTTTAAAAATAAATATAAGGTCTTTAAGTTTTTTTTGATTCAGTAAATATATTTGGAGATAATTGCTCCGAAAGTCACTAAAATTGTGGCCCCCCTCTAACTTTCGAACCGTGTAATAGAAAAACATGGACATAATGCTTTATACCTTCAACGAAAATTATTTTAATCAAGATCGGTTCAGAGGTTATTGAGTTATTGCTGAAAAACTGCCTTCCTTTACAAAAAGGGCGTAAGTGCCGTTGTTTCTTATGAAGATAACATTTTTTTTAACTTAAGGTGTCTAATTTAGATATATTTTAGTTTTTATCACCTGGTCACTTATTAAGTTTTTTTGTATACCTACTTACCTAAGGACACCCTACGATGAATCCATTAGAAATTATTTGCTGTGTTCGGTCTTTAACTTTTTATTTTGTGTAGGTAGACTATAATCTATTTCAGATTAGAAGTCCGCTGACAGCTGTCATCTTAGTACAGTTTATGTCATCAAACGTCACAGATGTGTCACCGGACTTCAAATCTGAAATAGATTATAGGTAGTATATTTGACTGTAGCGTACATTCGCAAAAATAGATATTATATGTTTCGGGAAATGTTTGGGTCGTTTCGTTTATAAATTAAAAATATTAGTCGCACCAACTATTGCAAGAATTCTGTGATGCATAGAGTAGGTAGTGAAAACATACAATGGTACTTTCAGTAATATAGATCCGTTTGTGCATAAGAATAAAAAATCATTTAAAAATGCAATTGCAAGTACAATAAAGAGGCAATAATAACCCCCTCGGCCGCGTGCGTGGCCGCGGGTTCGTGGCTGGTTACGAACATACATATAACAATAATAATTAATGTCTACACACACACACACACACACACGTAATTGTAAAGGATAGTTAGTTATAAGTTAAGCATCTCCGTTAATATTTCTGTATAATCTAGGGAGACCTGTTATTGGCTAAGCAGTTGTATCTTAATTGTAAGAATATCAGTATAATGTTAAAGCTGTTATTTTATTTTATAAAATAAAATAACTACACGGCGGTGCCGCCCGCCGCCCGCCCGTGACACGGGCTTCGCGGACGTAGTTAATTCATACCAACAGCCGCTTGTGTGAAATTGCTTACATGCTATGGGATTTGCATATAGATAAGTGGGTTTGGGATGCGTATATTTTTATGAAATGTTTTAGCATATGTATTAAACTAATAACTTACCGACAGGGTGATGATCTTGTCAAACAGCATTATCGGGGGCATGTGGAAATCGAACACGAAATACTGAAAGAGAGGTTGCATATTAGTGCCCAATTAAACACATCCTCAACACACGTAGTTATTTAATAAAAATGAGTGGGAACCTACTTTTATAGTACTTAATACGATCTATAAAAGTGGAAAATGTACAGCATGATGCAGTCAGCAGTCATTAGTATCTGCCATAACAAAGGCAGCAAAAATATCTGACACGTCCTAACGGCCGATTCGTGTCGGATATTTATGCGAATTTTGGCAGATATTAATGCTGGTGACTATACCTACGCCATGTATAGGTTTCTAATTAATATAAACTAGAAAATCAAAGTACTTTTTCCAATTTAACCTATTTTGTACATTGGTGATTTTAGTCATGAGTAACTAGATGAGTGCGTAAATTGAGTAGGTACCTTCACATTAGGATGGACAAAATGAATTTTCGTATTTAGTTCTTTAACTTTGACTAGACTAGTGTGAAACAGGACGGTAAATAAAAAACTTTAGGTATTACCAAGAAAGCGATCCTTAAGATTGAAACTATTTAAATTAAATTAAATGCTTTTATAAATAGCTAAGTACATATGTTACCATTTATTAACTATACTTGTCTACTCAAGCGTACAATTTTATAAACTACCTCCTTACCTCAGACCAAGAAAAAAAGACACGGAGCGTTACGAACAGTCTAGTGAAGCCAACCGGTTTTCAACCAAGCCCCATAAGTTTAGCACACGCTAAATAAATGAAATCGCACAAAACTCGAAATAAATGATCTTGACAGCATTGCGACACGTGCTGAAGAGTTTTGTGCAAAATTATTTGTATATGTGTGCGTGAGCGTGTGCTAAACTTGATGTAGCTTGGTTTTGTTTGTATGTGGTTTGGCTTCACTTGACTGTTCGTAACGCTCCGTCTGTCTTTTTTTCTTGG
This sequence comes from Epinotia bilunana, assembly GCA_947049275.1. NCBI lineage: Eukaryota > Metazoa > Arthropoda > Insecta > Lepidoptera > Tortricidae > Epinotia > Epinotia bilunana. The sequence goes on along the minus strand of OX346252.1, from coordinate 30,431,700 downwards.
TCTGAGCGCCTTACTTACCTATAAATATATAAGTAGCAAGTGTCTACAATCATAATTCTTTTATACAATCCATACAAATAAGTATGAAACAATATTCGATCGCACATTTTAAGTAAATACGAAGGTGTTTAATGTAAAAAGTGATCTAGCTATTTATATGGAACTGTTTTTAGTTCTAAGAAATTACCTACGAACAAACTATCTTCCCGGCCTAATTTGTAAGGTAATGTAATAGTGTACTTTATCCACCATGATAAAGTTGGAAAATAAAGAAATAAATAAATATTATGGAACAATCTTACACAAATCGAACTAGTCCCATAGTAAGCTCAATAAGGCTGGTGTTATGGGTACTAGACGATATATTTAATAGATATAAATACAAAGCAAACATCCAAGACTCAGAAACAAATATTTATGCTCATCACACTAATAGTTGCCCGTACCGGGATTCGAACTCAGGACCTTCAGCTTCATAGGTAGCGTCACTAGTACTAGGCGAACCGGTCGTCAAATGTTCACACGTCACAAATGGAATGTGAGATATTGTCCGTACCTTATGGATATTTAGATGCTTCATTTAGGTATATATACTCGTATGACACAAATGAGTCTACAATTGGCCTTTGTTGCGGCACGTATCACGTATCACGTATCATGAGTAAATTCACCTGGTCAAATATTTACTTAGGATTACGTATTATGTCAGAGCGAGTATCATAAATTACGCGGAGTTGCGAGTGAATTTAAAACGAACCTCAGCTTGTTAAATTGTGTGCGAGCTGTTTTCATATGTACCTGAATCTGCTTCACAAAAGGGTCGGGAAAACGGCGCGCCATTCCGTTTCCGCAATAAGTTGAAATAGGTTTGTTTGGGTTAGAGTCAGAAAAAAATGATAGAAGTGACAATATTGATGTGCCTATTTCTGAGACAAGAACATAACTTGAAAACCTATTCCGAAATACTAGCTTGGACTCGCATGGGTTGGTGAGCTCTCGATAGTGCGTAGACATAATTATCTATAAGAGAGTGGCGCACTGGTCAATCAAATTGAACTAGAATTAAACTAGCTGTTGCTTAATGCATGCTGGAGAAGAGCTGTGCTATTTTGGCTTATTTGGGCACTCGATAATTCTCATGAATGTAGCGTGTCTTTAAAACCTAATTAGACAATTATCGCGGGGTAGGAATGGTCGGAGTATATGTAGTTTACCTCGTTGTAGTACGGACAGTTAGTGCTCTCCTTGACGCTGGTGTATTTGCGGTGGTCGCCGACCTGCACGCAGACCACGGGGTCCATGTTGAGGCCGGCCAGCTGCCGCGCCTCGATCACCGTCACGCACACCTGGAAGTCGGCCGCCTTCAGCGCCGACGCGCCCGCCGTGTCCAGGGCACTGTGTCTGCATTCACACTCTATGTAGGTACCTACTACAAATATTGAATGATCTCCATAGAACGTTCCAAAAGTAAAATATTACTATATTCTTTTTTATATTAAAAGGGCAAATTGGATGTCCAGCTCTCCATTATTTCGTCCTCCAAAATTCAAACTGAGTAAACCATTCGCCCTTTTTTGCATGGACGGGAGGACCCGTTTGATACACTTGACGTTTATGTTGTTTAAGCTGCTTACGGTACATTTTTTTAGGGAGGCAGGACACACTGGAATGGCCTCTCGCACATATTTGTAGAAGCCCAATTGGGGAAGTACCTCCGCCGTACAGAAGACCACATCCATAATAACACCACTATTACTTACTCTGTTGTATGTATTGTTGATGGTGAGTTAGATCGCCAGAGTTCCCGAGAAAATTAGCCTCTAGCTATTAATACAACGAATCGTTCCGAAATCAATAAAGGTCAGCGCTTCTGATTCTTCTGGAGTCGCAAGTGTCCATAGGCGCTACGGTGTCTGTGTGATGATCAACACACGATCATAGTGTCAAGGAAATAAGGAGAGTGTATTTAATTTGGGCGTGCTGTATTGCGTGTAGCTACTTCTGCTGCTGACTATACTTACTCCTTGTTATTTGCAATAAACAAATTGTAATGGCCGTATAGACCTGAGATCTACTAAAATTAGGGCTCTCGCGTTTTGCGTAGATACTTATGAGTCCGCAGTATGCATGCAAAGTTTTGTTACAATCCAAAACGTAGTTTTAAAATGAAAGTGTAACTACGTTTGTATGGAGAATCGAGCTTACTGCGGACTCTTAAGTAGGTTGTATGACTATAATAAAATAACATACATTTTCTTGAGTTTCGGAGTGTCGATGGGCGACCGCGTGTCAACAAGCTGCTCGTCCGAGGAGATGGAAGCCTGGCTGGGCGGGCGGTCGGGCTCGGACCCGGGCGCGCCCAGCAGCAGACCGCGCTCCTCGTCGGACGCGCACGCGGCGGCGCGCGCGCGCCCGCGCGTGCCCAGTCGCATCAGGCTGCGCACGCTCTTGAATGTCGACGGCCTTTTCCGCTCGCACTCTGCTATGCTCACTACCTTCTCTGAGCCCATCGAAAATCCCCGTCTATAGAAGGAGAAGCACAATATGTGCATAGTACATTACCTTTTATGTACAATACCGGGAGTGATCTGTTTGAGTACATACATTATCAAACTTAAGTTTACGTAACCCAAAATTGGCAAAGTGCTATATATATATATATATATATATATATAGCACTTTATATTTATTTATAATTTATATTACATATAATAAATAATTTTAAAATTTCGAAATTTTTATACACATTTTTAAAGTGAAAACTTCTTTAGCGGCGCTGTGCACTTTTTGGGATGGAGAAAAATTGTTAAACTCGCCACAGATTTCGTAAGGTGAGATTCGAGAGGTCACGTGACCGTGAGATTGGGGGGTTTGACGTCTTTCTAGTTGCGAGACATCGGTTGTTACCGTTATTATTTGAATTCAATGATTCGATTCACGTTCACTTTACAAACGATTATCGATAGTTGATGATGTCGTTCATCATCATCAAATATCAAAAATGCACAACGTTAATATTCAAGTTTTCACTTACTGCCGGCACTCCCGGAGTGCAACCCGGTCTTTTTTTTTATTTAATTAATTATCCATAAGTATTTACCTTAGAATACGTTTTCCGACAGTTTTCAACTTGCGAGCGCGAGATTCGTCGCCTGATTCCAAATCGAAATTTGTTTCCCTTTTCTGCAGAGAACGTTCCAGTATATTTATGTGTCGCTGGGCATCTTCTAAAGCGTCATCGTCTTGGTCGGAGTTGACCGAGCTGTGCGCCGAGCCCGCGAGCGAGTCGAGCCCGGAGCCGACGTCGCTGGTGCGGCTGACGACGTCGTCGCTCGGGCCCGCTAGCGGCTCCACTGGCGCCGAGTAGAATACGTCCATATCCACGAAAACCTAACAAATTATAATTATTTAATATGTTATACACACAATTTGGTTTGCGTCTTTCCTGTGGACATTGTCAAAGTTAAGGGCTACAATACAAAGCATATAAAAAGCCTAATTTTTGGTTGGACTCTTAATCCGCATAAACGGTGTCCCCTCTTACACAGTTCCTTTTTTTTACTTTTTTGCACAAGTATAATAACAAAAGTAAAATTGGCAGACATAATGCCTTCAGGCATACTCTACCAGTCAACCATGGGCTAAACAGAAACTACTGGATTATTATGAGATAAAAGCAGAGGTCTATAGAGGTATAAGATACCTACACCGACCTGCCTTCGAGTAGAATATGTAGGTAATCCGATATCCAGAGGTGGGTAGTATGTTATTTGAACAATATTTAGATTATGTGCCACTGTGTGCCACATTGTGCCACTTACCCTTTTTTACTTTGCGAATCTACACTGATCCTTAAATTATACCATTGAATCTTAAATCAAATAATACTTCAAATAATCTGAGTTGAGTAAAAAACACATTTTAAGATTTAATTGGTAGTTTTAAAAATACTTAACTAAGGTTTATTCTTTACTTGCTAAAGTAGCAGTAGCTTAAAACTATTTCTTTTTTAAGATTCAAATTACTAAACTGAGTCTTTTTAAATTTAGCTAATTCTTATTTTAGATAACGTTTAGATATGTAAGATTTAAACGCTATTCTTGTTTGCTACTTGGGATATTTCTGTAACTTCGCTAACAGAACATTTTATCAGTCCATATTGTAATTAAACTTGGCCCAGCTTGGGATCAGGTTGAACTAAAAACTGCATAAATCAATAAAAACGATAAGAATGCATGGATTCATTCAAATCTCCAACCGTCGATGTTGTGCTTATGCTTTATCTTTTTATGTAGCTGCTTTTCTCGGTTTTAATACTACGAAAAATCGATTTCAATACAAAATGAAATATAAAACCGATTATTGATAATTAACCAAAAAAAATTACAAAACAAACTTGAAACATGAAAAGAAAACACAAACCTTTTCATCGCTGTGCTTCGAACTCGCCGCCATCCGAAAAGAAGATCAACCATAGGTTTATACAGCCAGCTTTTTGCGAGAAAATACGGAGAAAACTAATTTTCTCGAGTCTTAGACCTAGCTAGATCGATTTCTCGACCCCGTAAACCCCCATACTGCAAATTTCATTAGAACATGATTACAAATATACGTAATGTATATTACCTACATACAATTGTAATCACGTTCTACTAGTACGCACCCCTGGAAAGTGACACTTGTAATGTTAGGTACTCATTGTCACCTTTTAATTCTCTGCGTTAGTTACTTTATGAGCGCATTATTAAGCTTAATTGTTTAGTATGTGTGGTAGTAAGGAAGTCAGGGTCCATCTCTGGCAAGGGGTGTCAATGACATTGAAGACCGGCCGTCTCTTAGAACCATATATTGGTGGTTACGAGTATACCTACTCTTTTGCAACGTAAATTACGTTTCCGCCATGCTTACGGCATATTGATCGTCCCTATCTCGCGGGACCCCGTATCGTAAACTGGCATGTTGCGATTATAATGCATCGAACCGTTACTCACTCCCGAAATATATTCACCCCAAGAGAGAAGATAAAACAACAAATAAAAAAATACTTTCTACTTACAATAAGATGCCCGAAACTGTTCTACTTACAGCGGGAGCACGTTTTGTAAAGTGACGTCCGCCGCCGCTTCGATCCGGCAGCTGCCAAACTACGAGTACAATACGAGGCGACCCATTTTGTTAACGAATTTATGTTTTTTCGCGATATTCACAGGCACAAAATATAAAATCCTTAGGCCATATTTTTTATCTAAATTATCCTGATTCCTAGAGCCGGGGCGGGCATAGTTGTCTTATACTTGCACGAGTAATGTGGGTATCGCAGAAACGTCATTTATCTCCGGAGGGAAAGGAGCCTTCGGCTTGCCATCAGGATAAAAGACTAACTTAAGTAGTAAGTATCTACGTTACAAAATATCAAAATTACTTCGACATAATTTGAGTATATTTTTTTTAATGTTTTCTTATAAACGTTCCACAAAGCCTGGTTGCGATCCTTTAAGTAGCAAACTTTTGTAACCGTAATTAATTTTACAGTTATACAACGTGTTTTTTTTTACCGTCTTAAGAGCTGAAGTCCACTTAAAGTATCCAAAACGTACTAAACATTCGTGAAATAAATAAATTAGTTGACGTTGTTTGTAATAAAAGGTAATTAAGTTTGAAAATCTTGTATGGCGCGCGGTGCGAAGTTCATTCACCCCGTAAGACTTCGTACCTATCTACATAAGATGGCGGCTAGTGGTCACTGCGTTCACTCGTCTGGATGATTTAAATTAATATTAATACAAAAAAACAATATTAATACATTTAAGGGGCTCCTATACGTCAATGACCTTCGATCTGAATCCCTTAGTTAACAACAACGGCTTTAAGCAATAGGTATAGTATCCCAAATTTACTTCATTGTTTTCGAGATATTTGGCATCAGTTGAACAATTTTAGGCCAAAAAACTGGTTTTCTGGCAATAACGTTTGTGTTAATTAGATTAAAATGAGAACCCTAGACACGTTTTAGAGAGACATCATAGACAAACCTAAATATGTAGATTTCGTATATGTTAGATCTTTCACTTCAATAGAGATACGAAATAAGTGTTTTTTTAAACAATGTTTAAATAAAATCATACAAAATTAAGTATTCATTTCTTTCAAAATCCGGTAGACAAAAAGAGACTGAGATTGAGAGATTGAGATATTTATTGATAAAATTATAAATAATTTTACATGTCATTTTACATTATTTAGGTTAGATACATTTTATATTTCTTGCTATCCATTGTTCAGGTCTAGAAATTAAATCTAAGTTAGTATTTTAATTTAGTAAAATTACAACTCATACTTAACTTCACTATAACATTTTTAAGTTTTTCATTCCAATTACATACCTATATATATATATTATTATTTAGTCATTAGTCCTCCTCAGCATAAATTCATGTATATTGTAACATGCTAGGTCGATTAACATGTTTTTCAGTTTTTTAGCGAATAAGTATAGCGTCACTTTCGGTGTTAATGACATCATTCGGAAGTGTTGTAGATCTTAAGACCATGACACTGAGTGACTTGCGAGCCTTCGCCAGTCGGCGGCGCGGGACAAGAGGTGTTGGCCGCGCGTGTTCCGGCCGTGGCACTGCCCACGAGTCATATATAACCCCAGATTTGAACGCACATATTTGCAGGCTTTCCTAATATAGACGCAGGGCAGTGTCAGAATTTTTTGTTCTTTAAATAATTACTGTGCCGGATAATCATAGGGTTTATTTGAGATTATCCTAAGAGCACGTTTCTGTAAAATGGAGATAAAAATTTGGAGAACCGATAGCTGTTTGACTTATAATTCTATCTGTAGGTAGGTAGTGCAAAAGTAGGAGATACGATTCAAAACTTGTCAAAAATCTATGAAAACCTCGGGTACCCCCTTAAAAACCACAAAAAAAAACCTTTTTTTAAGTTCTTTGTCATTGTAAGGTGCGTTGGGGTAAGATCAAACGAGTTTTAGGCGAGGTAACCAATGTTCTTTTAAAAGCTTCAATGTTTGAATGATATCAATATCGGGTTCAAGGAACTATATATATATATAAGAACTATTGCTTTGGGAAAGTAGAGATATGTAATTGTATGCTTAAATAAAGCAGTAAAATTGCTATTAGTATTGAAAAAGTTGTAATAAAAATACACACATAACAAAAAAAAATAGGGCAAGATGAAAGGGTAACGGGGTAAGATGGATATAGTTTTTAAAATTATGTACAGGCGTCGTAGGTATAAGCAAAATAGCAGTTAAAATTGCTATTAGTATTGAAAAAGTTGTAATAAAAATACACATATAACAAAAAAAATTGGGCAAGATGAAAGGGTTACGGGGTAAGATGGATATAGTTTTTAAAATTATGTACAGGCGTCGTAGGTATATTTGACACATGTATTGAACGGTATAGCAACACCAGTAGTTTAAAACTCAATTTCACGTTTAAATAAAACCGTTATTATCCCCAAAAATGTTACTTGCTGTAAAATTATCTTTCAATCTTACCCCACTTTGAGGCTTAGTAGACAAGGGTTCTCAAACTCTCTTTATAAAAACGACTATAGCTGCGGGTAAAATTCAAGATAATTTAAATATGGAGCCTTTATCGAATGTATTTATTTATTTATTTATTCAAATACAATGTAAGTTTACAGTTAAAACCAAAGCACTTACTTACATGATAATTTTTATACACAATTATTACATTCAATCACTTAATATATTAGTACAAATTTAGGTACACGTCAATAAGAATGGGTGTCAATTTTTACAAATTAAGTTTATTATCCCGTATTTTATACGAAGATAATAAAAAGACACGAAGATACGAATATATTATTGGCCGGTACTGTATTTTAATATGACGATAAATTGTTATTCATTGAAACAGTTATTTCACTATCAATTTCCCCCAAGGATCTGAGTTGCAACAATCCAACGAAGTTGGTATAAAAGTCTGTTTATTAGTTTTATTTCCCATAATCTTCCTTTAGATTGGCGAGTTAATAGCATGCCAGTAGTTACGAGTATACCTCTACATTTTGAGAACCACTTTCTGTTACTATGAATTGTAAAAGTGGTGTAAGATGAAAACAAAAATATTACCGTCTTATCCCAGTAAAATCAGTCGGTGCAAAATTGAAAGGAATAAAAACTCGAAAAGTAAAAAAGATATTGGATGTTTACGTTAATTGGTTATCAAAATAACAATAACAAGCATATGTATCGTCACAAAATGTTTCTAGCTTAAATGTTAAAGAAGTTCCAATGCATGGGGTAAGATTAAAAATGTACATTTAACATCGAAAAACTCACCTTGTCGAAAAGTGCCAACCACACACGTGCACACTCACTGAGCAAACGGCGATGGCTGAGGGGCGGGGGACAATAAAATGGCGTCTTCGTGAAAGTTGCCAGGATAAAAAAATATGCACAGGATAGGGAGTCACGGACGGTTTTTTATCTTACATCGTTTTTTAAACTTACCCCAATGCACCTTATAGATTAACTGGGCTTCGGCTCTAAGACGGTTAAAAAAACACCGTGTATACAAGACCAGTATTTCGCGCTCCGTTGCGAGATAATACAGATAGGTAGGTATTACGAATAAAATCAGTTTCGATCACAAATATCACAATATTCACAATTTTTTTCGAAAAGGTATCCTCCGTCGCTTTAGGAGGGGCAGGGGTTCCGGAAGCATGAACATAACTAGTAGTACGAGTCTTTTTAACCCCCGACGCAAAGAGAGGGGTGTTCGTGTCTGTGTATCTGTGTATCTGTCTGTGGCATCGTAGTTCCCAAACGGATGAACCTATTTTCTTTAGTTTTTTGTGTCATAGATTATTTTATACTGAGTGTTCTTAGCCATGTTTCATGAAAATCTGTTCAGCCGTTTTTGAGAAATTGGACTTTGATCTAGTTGATGAGGGGATCTGACTAACTTCCTTATGTCCGATTGATTCGAAATTTGGTACCGTGTTACTTCAATGATATTGAAAGTATATGGTAAGGTTACCAAGACCTGATCAGCCGTTTGAAGATCATCAGCTCTTTAATAGTTGATGAGGGCATCTGACTATTTTCCATATGTCCAATCGGTTCGAAATTTGGTACCGTGTTACTTCAATGATTGAAAGTAGGTATATGGTAAGCTAACCATGACCGGATCAGCCGTTTGAAGATCATCACTTTAAGAAGGACAAAATAAAAGTAAAATTAAACATTTTAAATGTCGTCGCGTCGGGGGACCGCTTCAGTCGCCCGACGGTCCCCCGATTCGACGGTCCCCCGATTCGACGGTCCCACGACGCGACGACGCTTTGAAAATGAAAATATTTGAACTTACAAAATATATGTGGAGATAATAATTATGCTAGGTTTAAAATATTATTTGTTAGTTATTAGTTTATTTTTTGTGTCGGAAGTTTTTAAAATTTTTAATTTTACTTTTTACGTTAATGTTCGCCCGGACCGATGCAGCAGTGTTTTTATGATCCAAGGACGATTAGTGTTATTCAGGAAAACGACACACATATTATGATATCAATATTAACTATACCAAAGTGTGCATATTTTTTTACTTGTATTTATACAAAACTAGCTTCCGCCCGCGACTTCGTCCGCGTGGACCCGGGATAAAAACTATCCTATATTTTAATCCAGGCTATAAACTATCTTCGTGCAGAATTTCATTCAAATCGGTTCAGCCGTTTAAGCGTGATTGGGTAACAAACATCCAAACATCCAAACATCTAAAATTTCGCATTTATAATATTAGTAGGATATAAACTTAGGTGTGCTAAACATTTATTGCTGTATTCTTACTGAAGCCTCAATTGGGCTTATTTGCAAGAATCAGTTGCGACTTAATTAATTTCATTTCTAATACGTTTCTTGTTTACTCATATTTCTCAGTGCTGGTGTTATACTCGTAACAATCTATGTAAAAAAAACTAGGTACCTATGCATCATTGTATCCATGCAATTATTTGGGATAGGTTATGGAGGCTTATTATAGGAGTTAGATTTGATAGGTAAGTTCCTAAAACAATATAGGTAATTAATACAAGCTTTATCCATCATGCTTTATTCATCCTGCGTTTCTCTCTAGCAACGAATCCTCAAATCAACGAAGGGTCGGCAACGCTCTTTGGAGTCTCAAACATCTATAGGCAATGGTGTATCTTTACCATCAGACAGGCATGCTTGTTTCTGTGTTTTAATTGTACCTTTCTTTCGAGTACTAACTATAGCGGGGCGCCCAGACGAAATATTAAACCTATAAGTGCGCTGCGAACTGAACAATATTGGGAAACCCTGGACTAGAGCATAAAAGCCATATTGACATTATTGACGCAGTAAAACAAAAAAGTCAGTGATTGACACACGGAGCGATACCTATGGGATTCCATTAAGTGTTCCGTTTTTATGAATTTTGGAGCAGAAAGCAAAAAAAAAATTAAAATCGGTCCACAATTGACAGAGAAATCGGTGCACATACGTAAAAAAAATGCATACAGTGGAACATAGGACCTCCTCCTTTTTTGAAGTCGGTTAAAAATGGCTCGCACCAAGCGAACTCGAAAGTTAATTGCACTGGCTGGAATTTAATTTCAGGCTGCGACGTGTAATTTACTTATTTATACAGGGCGTCCTAAGCCTATGGGACATCAAGGGAAAGTACCTTAAATATCGTAGATAGGATATTTTGCTGAAAGGAGACATTATGTTATTTCTAAGAGTCAGTAATACTGCATTCAAAGATTTTCTAAAAATAACTTGCTTCGTCTGGGAAAAGAAAAATATATTCCGTTTTTTTATGATGCCAATCGAAAGAATAGACAAAAAATAATATTTCTTCTTAAGTAACATAGTATCTTAAAAGAAAGGAATAACGTAAAATTAACCATTTGTACTAATCCAAGTAGGAAAACATTAATTCAGAAACTCTGCTGCTCTCCGAATATTAACAGCCGGAGCTCCATTTTATTGATTATTTTAAAAATTAAGTTTGGTTGCTCCGCCGCGCAGATTTTTTTTATCTCGTCTCTTAAAATAATATGATATGAAAAGCAACAGGCAGCGAACTTGTTAAAAGATTGACGATTTGCATAAGACAAGAAGAATCAAGTTTTGAGCATTAATTAATTCATTTACAAAAAATACTCATTTGACTTCGGCAGTCTCAATTGTTTTTAATTTGATTAAAATGATTAATTTGACGTTATTCCTTTCTTTTAAGATACTATGTTACTTAAGAAGAAATATTATTTTTTGACAATTCTTTCGATTGGCATCATAAAACCCTGAATTATTTTTTTCACCACGGTTCGATTCCCAGACGAAGCAAGTTATTTTTAGAAAATCTTTGAATGCAGTATTACTGACTCTTAGAAATAACATAATGTCTTCTTTCAGCAAAATATCCTATCTACGATATTTAAGGTACTTTCCCTTGATGGCCCATAGGCTTGGGACGTCCTGTATATTCACAATAATACAAAGCAAGCTTACAGTATAGACACCAAAATGCTTACACGCTAAAATAATAATCAAAAACGATAAACATGCACAGGTAAAAATGACGTATACGTGTAACATTCCCCAACACCTCTGTAAGACACTTTTAGTAATTACTGAAATCAAACCATTATCCACTTAAGCATTAAATAACTAAATGGAATGTTGATATTATCTATGTAACAGAGAGGACTACCTCGCTACCGGGCTAATTCCAATTGCGCCCAATATATGCTGTTCCTGCACTGTTTTTAGGATTCCGTAGTCAACAAGGAACCCTTATAGTTTCGCCATGTCCGTCCGTCTGTCTGTCCGTCTTCGGCTTAGCTCAGTAACCCTTACAACATTACACTTGGCGTGGGTATATAAACTAATCACGCCGACAAAACAGTACAATAAAATCCTGAAAAAAAAACCTACATGTAAATTGGTGATGTATTTTATTTTCTCGTTAAACCTATAGTGTGGGGTATCGTTGGATAGCTTGTTCAAAATTATTATGGGTTTACTGAAACTATTTTTCAACTCAGTTATGCGTTTGTGAGATAATGGGATTTAAAGCCTATAGCATATAATGAATTTAAAAGGAAAACAATCACAGTTAAGTAGACATAACTAGTTAACGAGTAGTAGACAAAACTAGTTAATTGGTAAGAAATGCACTTAATTTCGGGTGCATTTGTCATTGGAATTTGAATCTTTTACCGTGGACGGTAGAGTTGCTTTTTCATCCTGTTGCTGCTAAAAGTTTGCGATCTGCGGTTCGATTAGTTTTATAGTTGTGTACCTAATTACCTACATATCGTTTGAAAAAACTTAATGTACCTACTGACTTCGTTATTTCAATTGAGAAGTTGTTTCATAAAAGAGTTACTTAAGTAATTCGAATTTCAAAGTAAATTAGTATAGGAGCATCAGTGCTGCTAGGCTGGGCTAACCTCGCAGTTGGCATCTGTTCGTTTGTTTTAAGTAGGTCGTTCGTATTATTCTGTTTACCAACTAAGCTGAGTGGTCGCTAACCGCCACATGAAATTAGCGGAAATGACCCTATAATACATTGGTGTGTTATACAAATAATCATATTTATGATTATTTACGAGGGTAAGCTACTTATAATAAAAACCCTAAAAGCCCCTTTTAAGTCCGCATTCTGTGACAGGCGGGCAACTACGGAACCCTACCCTGCGCGTGGCCCGACACGCACTTGGCCGCTTTTTTTAAAATCAATAAATATAATAACGGAGAGACAACCCGAACATGGACGGGAGGACCTTTAAAACTAAAGATAAGTCCTTATTATCCTCAATAAATGATGTCTTAACTAGTATCTACCTAACACGGGAAAATAGGAACTCAAATGAAGGGTAGTAATTAACTGCCTATCCAGTAGGTTTCGGTAATTGAAGGTCGGAGGTGCTCCGCGCCTCGGAACTGCGCCACGACACCGAAAGTGACACGTCTTCCCCTGAAGCCCCCTGTGCCGCCGCTTCAATCAATACAGCCTTCACTTTCTGATAACAATCAACTGAAAAGGCGTTTGGTTGTCCTTGAGAATGCGCTATTGAATTCGGGTAAAATATATATCGAAAGTTCTCAGCGTATTACAGGTCGACAGGCGTAAAAAGAGCTTTGACCGGCATATTAAATGTATGGCCGCCAGAGCTCTTTTTACTACATTCTCCAAAATATTTATGTATTTTTAAGTAGGTACGTGATCCTACTAAGGTCAGGCGGGGCAAGAGTAACATCGGGGGAAGAGGGTCAAAAGCTTCTCAAGCTATTTCTTTTGAATTGAGCGCCTTTTTGTACCGTCGGTAAAACAGACAGGCATGTTTTAGTTCCATCATCAAATCATAGATGTCTCTGTCACACGCCATATTGAAACAAAACGCGGTTCATTTTGACAGGTTATGACTTGTGATAAGTGGAAGTGCACGTGTATAATTCAAAAGCAGTTTTGTGTGATCTATGGCTGTTAATTCGGATTTGATTGTTGGTGAGTCGAATATTTAAAGTTCATTTCTTATGTTACATCGTTATTTTCTGTAATTCCTATCGATTATAAGTTTTTATCAAGCCAATCAAAATTTAACCTCAAATTATTTAAGTGGGGCAAGAGTGCCAGTTCAGTCCGGGGGAAGGGATATGTTTAAAATTTCTATACAAATCTCAGCAAATAACCGAATTATATCGTTATAATATCGCTATTTTTATAACGTTTTAAATGCCTGCGTTAAGTAATTTATTAAATAGTTTTAAGTGAGTATAGACTGAGAGTAACTACTTGTGATTTAAGCTAAGTAGAATTTATAAAAAGTGTACCTGCTGAAATACTACTACTGTAATACCTACTCGTAAATAGTATAGTTTTACAAAGTGAATTGAAAAATTCAAAGCATTTTTTATTTTATATAAGTGTTAGGTGGTTTGTCACCCCTGATAACACCTACTATGACACACGGCGTTTATACATATTCTGGGGCAAGAGCCCAGAATATGTATAAACGCCTTTTCTCAGAATTTTGGACCGTATTTCAACTTGTTAAGATATTAATTGTCTTGACAGCGTCTACCAACTGTGTTACTAAGTACGTAAATCCACTGGAGCTAACCAGTGGATTTACGTATTTAGTAACACAGTTGGTAGACGCTGTCCTAGTTTAAGTTAGGTACGTACGATACTCTTACCCCAGTCATGGGACAAGAGGAACAGTCATGCCGATTTTTTTAAATTAGTGCATGTTTTATGTTTTTTTGCTTGATAAGTAGTATCAATTAAAGATATATTCAATTTACTAATATTTTATCGCTTTATTATACGAATTAATGCAATAATAAGATCACAAACACTACTTGAATCTATAACTTTTTAAAAAGTATGATACTCTTGCTCCGACTCACCTTAATATTATAAATGCGAAAGTTTGGATGTATGAATGTACCTTCCATTTAATCTTAAAAACTACTGGACGATTTTTTATGAAAATTTCCAGTTATGTACCTTAAATATCAGAATAGGACAAAGGCTATAATTTATGTCAAATTTCATCCCTTTTAGGGACGAAAAAGGGGATGAAACTTTGTATGGAGACCAACAAACAGCGTGAAATATGCGTTGCCAAATGTAAATATCTATTAGTCACCGGATGGCGCTAGATGTACTTCCTAATTCGTACGATAGCATACCTAGCAATGTAGGTTAAAAAGGTAAAAGGTTGAAATAATGCTATTTTTAATAAACACATTTTACTAACACTTTTATTTGAAAGACTATTTTGACAGCCATGTCAATAACCGTGAGCCATTAGGCTGATATTAAGTATTATGCCCACTTTTACTTTTTTTTTGTCCAGTCATTTTATATTGACTACTTATACGGAAAATTCATTTATTCAAGCAACCATAATTAAAAAAAACAAACATAAAACTTAAACTATAGGTAAAAAATTTGGCATAAATCGCCGTCAACGGGCATGGTGCCCAGAAGGGCATCGGGCAGGGACGATCGAATAAAAAAAACTTAGCGACTGCTGATGGACATCGTTTTTGAATAACTTGAGCGGTATGAATTTGAGTAAGCGAAAAATTAACTAAACTAACGACGAATATTGATTAATAATAAAATCCAGAACGAGCTTACAAAAAGTGGGTTGTGCGACTACATTACTAAGGGAGCGACTAGAAATAGCTCGCGGATAGGTTAGAAGACGAAAGCTTTGCTCCCGCTTTCGTCTTCGAGGTTATTTTTATTGACATATATAAGAACGGAAAAACTTCTGCTCATTATAGTATTTTTCTGTGGTTTTTGTTCGAAACACTTCTTTTAAGATAAAATGCCGCTCAGTATTTTTTTTTGTTGCCAAATATTGAAAAAATGCAGGACTTAATGTTGACACTCAAACAAATATTAGGTCGCTCAAATATTTATATTAATGTTAAGTTTCTCATTTTGTATTTTAAGTAACTCAAATTAAAGTTTGTAAGTTGCTGTTCTGTTGATTTCTCGTCACTCGCTCACTTAGTATTACTATACTTAACGTAAATTAATTATTTTTGACACATAAAACTTTAATTTACAGTCACTCGTTTAAATACTACCCATTAATTATTAAGATACAAAAAAAGTACTTTCTGCGTTTTCAAAAGTTATACCTCTAAAGGGGTTAAATAGGGGTGCAATGCAATGTTTTGCACCTCAAAGTTTGTATGGAGGGAACTTTATTTTTTTGATCTAGAACCTTGAAACTACTTATTTGAATACAAAAAAATATATAATTAATCTTATACAATTAAAGGAACAATATTTGTATACTAGCTTTACCTGCAACTTCGTATACACAAAGTCTGAAATGACACTGGCAGATTCTTTTTATATTTACTTTTATTTTTTTCTTTAAAAATGTCTGCACGTCCACATTTACATTTTATAAATGTTTAAAAAAGAAAAAAAAAGATCTTGTTTTTTTTTAGACCCACTAAAACAATGAATTAATTAAAGTTTTTAAAACAATAATTAATCATACGCAAAAAGTACTTACGGCTCAAAATTAGTAAACTTATTAGTTACTGTTGTAATTTATATTCAACATGTATCAAAATAATAACTATTTGCTACTACTAGCGCCATCTATTAGTTCTTGTATACTGTGTTAATGTTAGTTCTTTGTCAACTGCTAAACGGTTGTTTCATTATAGGTTATGGGCCCAGCACGCTTCCACTGCTTGCTTTTATCATCAACTTGCTTTAAAAAGAGGCATTAATAAGGGGTCCCCCACTTAACCTAATATTCGGATAACTAATATTGTATGTAATATCGTGTAATTTCGTAATATTAGGCGTAATTTCATACCTCCTAATCTTTCCTAATACTAACATCAAGTGTGCTAATATATTGGAAACTAGTAATGATTTTTCGCAATGATGCCTAAGCCTAATGATTAATCACTGATTAATATACCTAATAATTTTAAACATAATGAACACTACACCTCATTTCGTCACACCTATCTTTCACTTGACATATTAAATGTTGCTCTAATGTTTCACTAAACCTAATGCATTTTTCTTCGTAACAGTGAACTTAATTTTCGGGTTATCTTTGAATATCATCAATTTCTAGAATCAAAAATACTTACCTCTGGACATCGGATTACCTACCTATTCTACTCTAAGGCAGGTAGGTGTGGTGCGATGAAGAGCGAAGTGAGGAAGAGTGTTAGGAAGAACTGCGACCCTACAGCGGGCGAACCGAGCGAGCGAAGCGAGCGTGCAGCGGCCGGCGAAGCGCCAGAACCGACTTTATTCGAAAAAGTGAGTCAAAAGACATTAATCATTATGAAAATTCGGGATAATGACATTAAGGCTAAAATAGTTATAAGGCAAAATGAAGATTCGGGTTTATGATTTTAGAGACATAGATAATAAGGTGTAGTCATTATTAGGCATTGAAATATTAGGCTTAGGAAAAAATCGGTTAAATAAAATTAGTTTTAGTGAGAATAAAAAATCCATAATTAACATTTGATTACAAAAAGTACCTAAAAGGAAGTTAAACTAATGTCATGATGTTAACTAAAATTGCTGATGGACAAATTTTAAGCTATTTATTACATTGACTTAAATAAAGGACAAAGGTTGAAAAAAATCTATATTTTCACCCGAGCGGAGTTCGGTCGCTCAAGTACTTAGAGTTATTAGCGCTAATATTAGCCTAAATTACCTTATCCAATTGAAATTGTCTAAATTGTCATTGTCGAAAATTCAATTTATTTCTCGGTGAAGGCTTTCAATTAAAATGCCACTAAAATACCGATGTCTAGTGATTATAAAGCTATAACTAACATTTAATATCAACATATTTTATATACCACAAGTGCCTGTCTCTAATCCTTGGACGTGACCTAATTTTTTAACGAAGTAAATCTGTGTACTGCAGAAAATTAACGGCCAACTGCTGAAAGTGCTAGGTAGGTAATCCAACTCTGTTAATTACCGCAAAGCACGCACGGACAGTTTCCACGCAAAGCTTGACTCAAGGTAAAATAATTTTAATTCTTTGAAAAATCCTGCATGTCATTAGGTTACGCCTAAACCCTCCTCTCCTAACATTCAGGCGACTCCATTATTAAAGTGGCCGTTATGGCACCCTGGAACCATTTCATTTATTAATTGAACTTGTAGATTCATGGAACGTCTTTTTCTTGTTAAATTATAAATAAGTGCGAGGTTTGATGTTTAAGCGGGCTGGCCATACAAAAATAACAGCTTCTTTATTTAAATTAAAATAGCTTATTGAGTAAGCTCTCAGATAAACAAGTTGTATGGTAATTCTACTGCAACTACTGCAATCCTTGGTTGGAGTCGTTGTATCATATTGGGGACAAACCTATGGTTCAGTAGCGCTGAATTCCAAGTATTTTTCCAAGTAGTCATCGACCCCACACCGGAGGAACAGCAGCGCTATACCCTGAGGAAGTCCACGTATCATATTTGGGGAAGATACGGGATAAAAGGCAACGGGTATTATTAATTGATTTCATTGGATTCTATAAAAAAAAAACTAAGTATACTTGCTAGCTAAAAAAATAACTAAGTATACTTGCTAGCTAAACGCTTTTACTTGCTCATTTGCCTCCTTTTTATGCCACCCGCCAACACATTCTTCATTCGTAACTAATTCAAACTATTTAAGGCCACATTTTCGTCTCGTACACCTTATTGCAAGAATTTAGACGACTTTACTCGTTGTATACTATCCTATACTCTATCCTACATTCCTATGAATTATTATATTCGTAGACATATTTAATAAAGCGGTTTCAGTGACCGTGGCTAATGTCAGCTCACCCAAAAATAGCAGTAAGTAGATATGAGTAGCAGTTCTTACAAATCTAAGATGTCAGTAAGCAGTTTGATTGGTGCAGTGGTGGTAAATCGCAGTGCAGATTAGTGGCTACTCACCGGTACAGGCTTGTTGCGCTCGTCAACCAGCGTGTCGGTGATGGAGAGCTGGCCGTCCGCCACGAGGATCTGCAGGCCGAGGCGGTAGACGCCGAGCAGCCGCGGCGCGCCCCAGCGCGCGCGCGCCAGCAGCTGCAGTGTCAGCACCTCGCCCGCGCCCACCGGACATGACACGCTCCACTCGAACCGCTACACACAAACAAAACATTAGGCAGTAAAAGTAGCGTAATAAAACAAAAAAACTGTATTCCGACTACGGCACGGCAAACGAATTGAAAAAAAAAATTTGTTTGCCTGTTATGTGGGTATGCCTATATTTCGAATCGATTGGGTGGCTTAGTTACTACGCATCGCGGTGTCAAGATATATTTGTGGGTGAGCGTTGTGGTGAGCTTAAGAATAGGGGGGCAGTTCCGAGGGGCTACCGCGAAACGAAAACGAAGTTCGTTCGTGAATCTCCGTCTTTGTCGCTCGAACTAGCAAGTGCGACAGAGAGGGAGACACACGAACGAAGTTCGTTTTCGTTTCGCGGTAGGCCCTCTGTAATGAAATCACGTTCGAAAATCTAAAAGACGTCGATGCCGATGCCGATGCCGCCAGTGACGGCTCTTTTAACGCAGCAGATATAGGGACTTTACCAACTCTACTAAATTAATCGATTTCATAATTACTTCAATGCGCCCTACATTGTGCACCCTACATTGTGCAGGAACCCATGCCAGGGGATGGAGCATCTAACACTATTAGGATTAAATTAATTTGTACAAATAATCCTAGTTTGGTAAGTCCTGATTGTACACTAACAACTTATGGATATTAATGTCCGAAATAAAGAATTGAATTGAAATGAATTCATTGATTTTTAGGCAATGGCTAGACGTACAATAGATACTTCATCAATACCTTTGGTAAATAGGTAACTACTGATGGATTACATTCTGTTTATGCAATACTAGTAAATACACGGCAATGCTGTACGTTCAATATTTATCACGTCAGTACTGTAACGTGTTTCGTAGAGTTTAGTCGTGTTGTAGGTAAAAAACTAAAGCATGTCTGGGTATTATTTTAGCATTTCATTTGTAACTAATTGGGTTGGTCGCATTTGCCATCGTAGCTGGCGGCGATAGCGATGTCAGCGGCGCGTCTCCATTGCTGTTGCGATGTGTACTGACATATCGCAGTATTTACTGTACGTGTAGTATAGTATATTCAGGAATGTCAATATTTATCACACACTGCCATTACGGAATCCAGTAATCTAGATTTCCGTTATGAATATTGTCATCCATCAATATATAGACTAGACGATCAATAAATAACTACGTACATATCGTCGTAACAAATAAAACACTATGACTATAACTAAGACTCGTTACAAAAATACAAGTTACCTTACCAAGCTTAGTTTCTTAGGAAGTTAACGTTTTCCAGTTTTCTTCAGCTGGCACATCAGTTGCAAGCCGCCTTCAATTTAGATAATATACTTACGAAATATTTATTTCATGTTCAAGTAATAAATGAGAAGTAGTTCTTTTAACACACACCCACATGAGTGAGAAAACACCTGCATTTCTCACTATTCTCTGCAATTTCTTTTACAACAATGTTTTCGAAATATATCTGTTGCTTTCTAGAATTCCAATAAAAGTTTTTAGAATAACATATATAGTTGTTACAGTCACGCGTTTTGGAAGGTGCCTAAGCTGTCCATGAAATAGTACAGTCCTACAAGTCGTAAATATTCAGAGAGCTCTTTATAGGTATTTCCACGAACACAAATCCTCATACCTAGTTAGCGAACGTAATAGATATCACCATGCCACTGGTCTGATCAGCCAATACTATCTATATTTGAAATGACATGAAGGAATATAAATATCTTCTGGAAGCTCCAGAAGCGCTTTTATAGTGCCGAGGCATTTCTTACTATCAAAAGTATTTATTTTTCCTGGAAGGACTAGGCCTAGGCCCACCGGCGTCAGAGTTGAGCCTCAAGATTAAGATTAATAATTTATATACCTATACCTGCGACTTTGTATGCATGGGAATGCGGTTGGAAAAAACGGATTTCCGCTATTTAATATATAAGAGGAAATGCCCGATGAAATACAAATACAAATAAAAAAAGCTTGCTTTACCCGTTCCGTATTTTATACTCAACGGCCAACACAGCCAACCAAGACCAACCAAGCAAGCAAGAGCATGGTTTCAGTTCCGGACGGCCGCTTCGTGCCCATTGTTCACGCATACCTACAGTTAATTGTTCTTATTCTAAGTAAATTTGATTGAGTGGTAGAGGCGAATTCCTAGAAGCGCGGAATTTCATTATGAATTCCTTTGCAACGGCTCAGAATAACGTATCGTACAGTCGAGCTCATAAATATACGTTCCAATAGGTTCATAAATATCCATGCAAACATATGCCCTTTATCGTCATGTTCAGATATTTTATGATCACTTTGTCCTTGCACATATTTTCGAACTCGACTGTACCTACGCAATGACGGTATGGTACATCAATGGCGTAAAATGAGAAAACCATAAAAATAAGGTGCACAAAGGCAGTCGAGGAAATTGAATGTTTAGCACTTTTGGACCTTAACGTCATTCAAATAGAGTTGGCATGTGCCAAACCTTCATTTTCCTTGACCGTACATAAACACGAACACATTCAGATATCGACAGTTGATTTAAATATCCTAACGTGTGTTCGAAACATTACGCAAATGTTGCTGAACGCTTACTTTACAGACCTTTTTTTATATAAAACGCATTTTTCCTTTCTCAGAAACACAAATATAAACAAAAGAATGGATTTTCACTAAAATTGGTGTGATGAACATTTTTTAAGAATTATGGCTAAGTCTCGTTACGTTTACTCCTTGAATCCACACATTCACTGCCAAGAATCGCTACTCGCTACGCTCGTAGCCGATCCCGTGATTTTCCTCGTATGTAGCGGAAAGCGACTATACGGCGTAGGCGCAGTGAGCAGTCAAAGTGTTTAAATGTCAAGAGTTTACGCAAGCTCGTAGTGCTCGTAAAACTCTTTCACTGCTAGCGTAGCGCTACGCGCGTAGCCGATACCGTGGCTGTCCCGCCGGGCAGACAAACTAGCTACGGGCGCAAAACCCACCTAGCTGGCTCTTTGTAGCGAAAGTGTTAATACGTTTTGCTGTTTCATATCATATAAAACCCCATACGGGCAAACTAAAGTAAAATAAAGCTTCACAAACAAACACATTCATACACATATGATATAGAAGTAGTAAGTGAGAAGATGTAGTTTAAGTTCTTCAAAAACATTGAGTTGTAGAATAGAACCTTGACCTCCGCTGGAGGAAGTAGGCCGCGGGTAGTGCCGTCTCGAGGGACACCGGTGAGCTAATCACACGCCAGTCGCATCACTCGAGCGTCAACTAGTACTCCAGGCAAAATACGGTTATGAAAAACATTAATTTATAATAGCGTTTTTTTTGTTGATTTCATTTGAAAATGTTATTCTAAGATGATATATTCAAGAATCCGACAAACTTTCCACCCGGAAGTAATTATGTAGATTTCAATGAAGCATGCATTGTCTTTTTTTATACGATTTATCTTGAATATTATAGAGCAAATGTAAATAAACCAAAATAAAGACAAAAATATTTATTAATATTTTTTCTGACTTTTCAGAAGTTAGTTAATTTATAATTTTTTTGATGTATGAATTTTTGTCGGATTTTTTCGCTGGGTAACTATTTAATTGATAATATATCCGTTACACATAAAAAGTAAGCTATTATAAATTATTTCCAAAATTGACATTTTTTCCATACGAGTTGTCAGTTCATTTACTGGACTATAGTATAAATAGTAGTCGAGCTTTACGTTAGCTTTTTGTTAATGTTACAGTCTCAGCTATACGTAAGTAGTTCTGTTATGGTTTCAACAGCTTTCAGGTTGCTAGTTGCATTGCGAACCACTTGCGTGTAGTCTCGGTTTACCATCTTAACTAGTTTCCTAGAATACCAGACTAGAAGAAATAAATAAAATGTAACACCTAAAAATATAGCGAGACGGATAATAAAGCGACCAGAAATCTGAACGCTGGGGGAACTAGGCACTTTCATATAATCTGTTAGTTATAATGCGTCTCGCTTCCACTTATTTGTACGTATATTATGAAAACTGAGGGTACTTATAAAATGATCAAATTAATTTTGGATTTTTCTACGTAAGTATGTAGGTATAAATATATAATGTTTGATGTTGATCCTGGTTTACCTCATTTACAAAGATGATTTCCTCATTGTCCGCCAGCACGGACGAGTGTTTCGTGGAACCTGAAACAAGAAAAATGTATTTAGATAATGAATGATAAACAAATCGGTATATATAATTAATTGAGTAAAGTTTCCCCTGTCAACTGTTTCTCCTGGGGTTGTTATAGATTTTTCACGTAAATACCTACGTAACTATATCCTTCCTATACAGCAACCTTTATTTCCCTAGCGAATATCCGCAACGTTCAATTAAAACAAAAATGTCCAATCCATGTTTCTCTCGAAAAATGGCCGCATAAACGACATCATGATCATCATCATATCAGCAGAAAGACGTCCACTGCTGGATATAGGCCTAATGATGATATAAGGTACGAGTATAGATAAAGCTAGAGAGCCACAGCTAGTGTACTTACATGTTCAGTGTTACCGTTGTGTCCCATATCTGATGAGCAAACGTAGGAAGATCTCAGGTAATTGCTAGTCTGTCTACTGAGACATCGGCAGTGGTAACAGCGCGTTATTGTAACAGGCTATGAGGCAAGCGGTTCTCAGGAGATAACGCTAGAGTGTATACTTAATCCAAATAACATTAAACGACATTTTAAGCTTTCGGCTTTCAAATGTCGATAGGGTAGAGTTGTAAATAGACTTAGTTTATAAAATGCCCTCTACGATTATGGAAATACAAAATATCTATTAGCTTGGTACATCTAAAATAACGCCGCGAGCGCTGGAAGCGGATCTATTACAAAGCCGCACGAGGCTCTAGTCTCCTCGGGAAACACAAAGATATTTATTATTGCAATTGGAGCCCGTATAGCCACCCTGATTGTTCTAGACCTTACTTTCATAATATAGGCCAGTGTCAAATTTTATTTTCTCGATGTCATTTGAAACAGTGGTTAGAGGGGTTCAAAAATATAAGTTTTATTTATTAAGTAGCAAAGGTGTAAAAACAAGAAAATCATAATATATCTTAAAGTAAAATACTAAACACTAAATTAGAAACTAGGATTAATAAAAAATTGGCCCAAATCAACTTCTGAGGGCAGGCAGCATTGCCACGTTGTATGGCAATGCAAAAAAAATGGCAATGCTGATCCATTGTGCCAGATATGACCCAGTGTCGGAATTTTTTCATTTTGATGGCAATTTTAAGGTTATTTTTTTTGAATCAACTTATGGTTTCAAGTTTAGTTTGTTTTAGCTATGCTGTTCACGACACAGAGCACAACACAATACAAAAATGGGAGTCTAACTTTGTTCCCGAGCGCTGAAAACACCTCTTATAAATTGAGAGCTCAAAATGATGTCCCCTAGCCTAGTCGATAGTTGAAAGGCGTTGAACTTATGATGAACACCTTTTTTTCATATGCTTATTCTAATTCTCATTGAAAAAAGTGGTAGAGATTTCATTCGTACATCCGTACATAGCATACAAATGTAAACCATCGACAAACTTCACTATTTATGCTTCACAAGATGATTGCCATTATTTATTGAAAACGGATATAAAGCATTTGTCCCGTACTCGCACTACTACGTAAACAAGTACAAGCGGGACGAATGCTTTATGTCTCACATAGACGCAATCATGCTCTTCCATTCATTTTACAGACTGTCATTTTCAATACAATGAAAGACAAAAATGATGTCTCTTTCGAATTAATATCGCATCGCGAACCAACTCAATAGTTGATAATAATGTTGATCAAATATTCATAGCTGCATATTAGACGGCACGACTCGTGAATCTCGTGATATTGAACCAGTAGTCGAGTCGCTAAAACGTTTTAATTGCGACGGAATAATGTAGCGGGTCTTTGTCCCAATTCGTCATCACGTCACAATTTTAGTTAGGGTTAGGGTTTATTTTAGTAGGGGGAAATGCGTCATGTCATGGCATTCAGTCCACCGTTTATCCTCTTCTTGTGCAGTAAAGTTTAAATTAAATAAATAACTTAGATATTATTAAGCGCCTTTTTGTTCTCCGCAATAACGCACGTTCCATCTTTCCATCTTTAGGGTTCCGTACCAAAAAGGTAAAAAAAAGAATGGTGTGACTCTGACTGTCTATTCTGTCTGTCTGTTATAACGTTAAATATCTTTGGAACTCATGGAATCAATATGAAATTTAGAATAGTTATAAGGAAAGCTAATCTAAGTGTATGGAAAATGTTTTTTTGACATTATTTTTTCTATGAAATATGACGGATATGAGGGGGGCAAAAATTCAAAGTCTAGTTAGTAGGTATCATATGAATGGGCTCAAGTTGCACATTCGGAAACAGTTTTTTTCTACAATGGTTAAGGTAAACCCAGCTATTAACGACTCATCGAAAATCGGAAGGTATTACCGACCTATAATAGTTATTCGTTATTTTTATGTTTCCAGAACTATTCTAGCTATAAGTAGGGAAAGCTATACACGCGCTTATTCCTTGAGCATCGTATACTTTTACTTTAGTGTAAGTATGTAGCAGTGGGCAAAAGAGATAAAACACGTCAGTATACTTTACAGTCGTATACTTTATCGTGTATTATTAATTATATCCGTTTAAGTGTCAGCTTTTGATTTCTTACCACATTTTATTGAAAGAAAACTATAAATTAAAAAAGGACGGTGATAGCTTCGCCAGTTTTTTTGGGCAGCTATCAACGACCCCTGAGTCGGTAATCATCAATACATATGATTGAGATTAACGTAATTATTACAGAAAAATTATAACGATATCCTCTATCTTACGTATTTTATTCATCTATCTGGAGGCACGCCAGTGCCCCCGCCAAGTCGAGCAAAACAGCGGCACGTCCCTACCATCCTTTTCTCGAAGCAGTTCAGGCCATTTTCGATCCCCCCATAACTTCGCTGTGGATAAAACTAGATTTCAGTAACCAAGCACGCATTGTATAAACACGATATATTTAAAATTTCATTCAATTTGAACCAGTGGTTTAAGAATTATAACTAGTCAAAGTTTCCTGTCCTGACCTAATCTACTAAATTATAATCCTCATACGAAAATATAAGAATTTAGGAACTAAAACTTATGTTAAACCGAAATTATAGTTAAGGCGATTCGATGAACGACTATGTCGATGGACAAATAAAATAATAAACTAAAATAAAAGGTTATTCGAGTAAATGTATGAGCGATCTAACGAAGTTCGATGAATGATTCCTGTGTGATGATGAAATTCTGCGAATAGTGTGTGTGTTCTGTGTAGTTATGAGAAACGATAATCTATGAAACAATTTTCGGTAAAATTATTTATTCCCTAAATTAACATTAATTGTTATATTTATATTATATCATTATTCATTCTCATTATTCGTGTAATTCAACAACTTAGCAACTTACATAGCCTTGTAATAATAACAATTATGAGGATAAAGAGCCGACTCAAGCTATTCTCTTCTTGATTACCTTTGTTTGCAGTCATATTATAAGTAGTTTATCAGATTTGGCTTTATCGCACACCGACCCGTTACTTCTAATCGGTTCTAACGACGTTCTGCGTAAAGCTTAGGTACTTAGAACAAACGTTCAAAAATAAATATTCGTTTTGACAATTACAATTCATTTAGGTATTTTAATAAACATCTGACTGCGGTAAACAATAATGACGGTCCGCGGCGGCGGCTGGAGCCTGCGGATATTGTGACACAAATTTTATTTTGTGGATAAGAATTGGGTGATTCTGATTACAAAGTCTCGGAGACTTTCAAGGTTCCAGAATATTTTCTGTTTTCAGAAAATAATGATAATTTTATTTTCATTATCACTGGAAATATTTTCATCACGGGTTCGCAGCTTTTAGTATCCACTTTGACTCGTTTGTAGGAGAGAACGGGGACAGGCGTAACACTTTGCATTTATACTTACCCTGGTTTCTGGTTAGGTGTCATGATTTTCTGATAATTAAAGATACCAATCATATGAAAATTTCATTCATGCTTTTCGAATTTATGTCTTAATTAACTTTATTATTGCGTGTTTTACACTTTAAAAAAAAACTGATTTGTTACTTTTGGCCTGTTATGTGGTCACAAGTAACGCAGTGTGGTCGCATGGTTTATGCAATAAAAGCCACTTAATTATGAAATCAATAAATACTGATTAAAAAAACTATGTAATACTGACAAAAATAATCTTCTGGAAAAAAAACAAAACTAAAGACACTTCGTCAGTAAATAAATTATTTATTAGTTGAGATCAATTTTTGATCGGAGTTTAGTTACCTGAACTCCTTCTAATTGTAGGTAACTATCACTATTTCATTATAGTTTTCTATTCTGATTGCCAATTGTGGCACACATACCCGATTGGCATAATTAAATCAACAATTATTGATTACATACAAAACTACATATATAAACACACTCTTGTCCCCGCAGTGGTAGGTTACTTTTATAACCAACCATGTTTTTGATAATTCACGAACGCTAACCTCAAAATGGAATAAGTATACTAAACGAAAACTAATTTTTCACCTCACTAGCTCGGAGAGCCCTGTTTTATTCCTTAAAAATAAGCACGGCTATCACAAGACGGCGCGCGAGTCTCTTGATTTTTCTCGCACTATACCACTTGTTGTACGTGTTCTAATAAGACAGAGACGGATAATGCGAGAAAAATCGAGAGCTCGCGCGCCGTCTCGTGATAGCCGTGCTGATACTAGTAACACTGCATTTTATCCACCAGAGTGCACGAATATTTGAAATCCAAAGGTGTTAATAGTTACTTTTTTAAACATGTAATGGCATGTAAAGTAGCTACATATAAATGCCAGTCCAGACAGGACAGCTAGAATATTTTTCTCATCAGTTTTTTTTACAAGCTTTTAGTTGCACCTTTCCCGGTCTGTAATGAAATCTTGCAAGTTATATTTGACCCTCTTCCCGGTGACCGATTAAGCTGAAATTTTGGGTATAAGTTCGGATAACTGATCTGATGATGAATGTGTGTTTCCCCGTACACAGTGTATACAACAAAATTCGTCTCTCCTGTGGTCAATAATTAAGAGCTCACGTGCATATAAATAATGTTTATCGAATAGTATTATAGAAGAGAGGCCGTTTATGCGGATTTAGTCGAAACAAAAATTAGGCTTCGTAACCCTTAACTTTGATAATGTCCACAGGAAAGACGCGAACCTAAATCTGTGTATGACCCTTAGGCACTGGTCCCACCGCCGGCTAGTAAGCTAGAAAAGTTAGGCGAGTAACGGTTCATTGCGTGCTGACTAGGCACAGTGTGATCAATCGACCTTTACAGATCCGCAATGTAATGCTACTCGCCCAACTTTTCTAGCTTACTAGCCGGCGGTGGGACCAGTGCCATATGTAGTAGGTATTATCCTCGCTTTAGTGAGGTGAAACGGGTGCAGTTACTTTATTTCTCGTACCGATGTTGCAACACTCGCTACGCTCAGGATTCTATTTTTGTAGGGTCCATATTGGCTAAAATAAAATTCGTTGTCCTATTTTTTTTTTACTAACTTATTGTGGTCATAATCATCGCTCCCTAATTTTTTTCGTCCTAACTTTTTTATTCCTTTTCTGTAATTATCATCGGAAGTCATCATTATGTTGTCCTAAACTTTTTCTTCATAATTTCATTACTAAGAACTTGCTTGAACTAAGAACTTGAAATCATAATTTTGTTAATCATAACAAGTTTTCTTCATAACGGACATACATCATAATTTCGTTAGGGATATCATAACTAAGAACATACTTCAACTCCTAATTTTGTTTTTCCTAACGAATAAACGCTTTCTCTAAGTAAATTAAAAAGAAACGGTTCTGGCGCTTCGCCGGCCACTACCGCGGCACGCTCGCTTCGCTCGCTCGGCTCGCGCGCGTAGGGTCGCGGTACACCTAACACTCCTCCTCGCTTCGTTCGTCGTCGTACCACAGTATAGAAGAATAATACAGTAGGTAATCTGAGGCCGTTTAGGAGCGTTCGTTACTTACTTTCGCTCGATGCGCAGGGCTGTGTCGTTTGTGGCTTGGCATACCTATAATACTAATTTTGCTTTTATGTATGCAAAGTATTTCTGTTACAGTTTAATAGACAATATTGTATACACAAAGTAATAATATTGTAGATAGTTGGGTATGTGTTTTTAGTTTCCCACTTCATGGAATATTTTAATACCACTATACTAAGCCTAAAATATTTCCTAGTAAGTATAATAGTTGCTAAACTGCACTAGGTTGGTAGGTGCTTAGTTACAAGCCTATTCGGCTCCTTTTGATATCGTGCCACTGGCGGCTCGCTGTGTTCATACCTACGAGGCGGCTTCCTTTGACGTAGCGAGTGAGAACGAGCGAACACCGCAACCGGCGCGGCCCCGATTGAAGCATTCTTCATCATTCCCGAAGGCTATATGTGTGTGTGCGTACCGAACAAGCGCGCATGTGCGCAGCCGGGCGATGTACCTTTGTTCGAAGTTTATCTACTGTTCATATACTGTGGTCGTACCGACACGGACCTGCGTTAGGCTACGTCCGCACAGACAGGCGGCTTGCGTAGCGTCAAGCTAGAGCCTTGTGGCCTCGCCTCGCGCCTTGCGACAAAAACAAACACGTTTATTTACTTCGATAACGCCAAGCGCGCAGTGCGGCCGGTGGCGAAGATTCTATCCCACAAAAAACATAAATGTAAAAAAGGAGAGCCAAGCTCAATACAAAAATTATGCTTGGCTGTGGGCTTCGCCGCAAAAAGAATGGAGATCTAAATGAGTGCCAAGTTCTATGCAAAATCCAAATATGTATTTATAGGAACAAAATAACATTATGAACAAGTATTAAACTCTATTTCTTTGCTTTATTGGATACCTATAACAATTGCTGTTATATAAAAATGTGAGATCTTAAAGTAAGTAAACATATATATATATTAATTCTGATAAAAACTGCTCAAGTCAAATCTAACCTACTTTACGATCGCGTTTGCGTTTCACCCTCAATTTGTATGGGATTTGACAGCTAAACGCAAACGCGGTCGCAACGTTTTGTTTCGGTAAAACTTATACTAGAGCCTCTGTTTCTTGAAGGGCGAGTCTGAATCGCGCACCGTGTTCCGGAAAATGTTTTTTTTACGATGAAAGATTTTTTTCACTTGTATATATTCAAAAGGATTTTTTTAAATAATTTTCCGTCATAAATCAAAAACTACACATTGTAAAAATAATAAAGTCTGTTGTAGTTTATGCTGCTTTCGTTGGGTGAGGCGCGTAAGCGCGTTCCGAATAACAGCCCAGCGCATTGATTACATGTACTTATAATATATTCATGCACATGAAATCACCACTTGTATTTTTTTAACTGTTCTGGTAGGTACTAGTGGTACTCACCACACCTATTGTGTGTCTCGTTCTAATTCAAAGATGAAAGATAATGAGTGGAAAAAAAAGGTTATCGTGTACTGGCGTCGGCGTCCGCGTCGGCGGCGGCGGCGGCGCAACAAGCACTTACCGCGGGCACGCCATCGGCAGCGTATTGAGGTCACACCGCTCCGGCAACAAGTAGGGCCGACACCGCGGCCCGTGTACGTACTTGTTGCTACACGACCATGGGAAACACGCCACCCCAATGTAATGTTCCGTTTCATTATTTCAACCACTTAATACAAGTACAAATAAAGAAACCGCAACGCAATTAAGCCATAGTTACATATTGGCGCTAAATGCTCGTTGAAACCGGTAAATTTGGCACTCTTTGGGGGAGGCCTATGTCCAGCAGTGGACGTCTTTCGGCTGATATGATGACGATGCTTTAAATAACGGAATTATAAGATGCAACCA
This sequence comes from Epinotia bilunana, assembly GCA_947049275.1. NCBI lineage: Eukaryota > Metazoa > Arthropoda > Insecta > Lepidoptera > Tortricidae > Epinotia > Epinotia bilunana. The sequence goes on along the minus strand of OX346252.1, from coordinate 30,401,099 downwards.
CATATATAGCTTTCAGTGCTAAAATATACTGAGCTCGACTAAAAAGGTCTTATTTTCAATTATTGTCCCCGGGCGTACAGCGATTTTAACGAAACATATAAAACTACATAATTTGTATAACTAATTCTGTCCATTTTACCACATTTAATCTTTATTTTGACTATTATCATTCATCATTTAACGCTTAAATGGAAAACGGCAACATATTTGCTGTCATAGATGAAATAAAAACGATTGTATTCCAACGGATTTACAGTCCAAATTTAAATTTATCGACAGTTATCCAATAGTCAAAGGGTTACCACAGTAAGTTTCTGAAAAAACTTTAGGTACCTAGTACTTAATATAAAAAACAATTCGCGCACTTACAAATGTATCTACTGTCAAGAGCGTTACAAAAACATTCGCAAAAGTTCGCGATGAGCTAGTTAGCCAGAAATGTTGTGTAACTTAAAACAAAACTAGACTTCAAAGAAAATCAGAATTCAGGTTGGAATAACATGTTATATCTGCGGAAACTTACTAAACAAAATTTTAAAAATCATTAAACGGAGCATCGAAGTTAACGCTAAAGCAAAAGAGTGAATACCTAGGTGCTGTTGAGTGTTGAAGTGTAAAAAGCAATACAATTTGTTTGAATGTACTTGTGGGATTCCCAAACCCTGTAACCTAATTACTGATTACAAATACGAGGTACCCTCGTAAGTACCCTAATATATAGAGAACTAAAATAATACCACTTACCTCTGAACTGCAATCTCGCATACTTCTCAGTTTTACATTTTAAAACCTTGAATCGATTTAGTTTTACGACAAGCGACATTTTTATTAGAGTTGATTTATTATTATTATTAAAAGGTTAACCGATAAGTACTTCCTGAATTTATCTATATAACCAGCTACAGGAACTTATTAATCGCCGCCGGCCATCTCTGTATTATATGGCGAGGAAAATATAATATAATTTCGTTTTTTCATTTTTTTGTAGTTGAAGTTTTTCGCTCGTGGGTTTTCACAATAGGTACGGGTACAGCCGGCAAGGATCGGGGCGTGCGTCGAGCCACGCGCGCGTGCCCGGCGGAGTGAGGGCGGGCGGCCCGGCCGCGGCCGGCGGGCGCCGCCGGCCCCCGCGCCCCACGCCGCGCCCGCGCGCCCTGCGCCACCCCGGCGCCCGCAGCATCCCCAGCTACTGCTCGGTTCCACATTAAAGATTCCACAGGCCGCGACCAGCTACCGGCCTTTGCACATCTACAGATAATACAGTAAATATTTTGGCAAAACTCATTAGTCTTGGGGCCGCAAGACAAGACAAAGAGGTTTACGCGTTACAAACTGGTATCTCGCCGGCTATTATAATGACTATTTCAGTGACGGTTCTTGAATATCACATTAATAGTATACAGGGTGTAATCGTTAAGTGTAGCCAGGCGATTATTCCTTAAATATAACAGATATCAGAAAACTTGAAACTGACATCGAAAGTACATTAACCAATGAGTAAAATCACATCAATAACTTTTTGAATATAAAACTAGAAATATCCAAAATATTAAGTTGAAACGTTCCGATACATTTAATATCTCACTCCCTCTGATCTTTTCTTTTGGGGATTCATAAAAGATTACGTTTACGATGAGCTATACACAACCTAGAAGAGCTAAAGAATCGTGTACGCTAAGCCATTGCTTTAATTACGCCGTAAATTGTAAGAAAAGTGCATTTAGAAACAGTGAAGAGGGCCCGTCAATACTACAAGGGCGTCACTTAGAGCAAGAGCTGTAGGTAAAAGGTGTTTGGCGCCGACTCAAAATTACTTAGGTACACTTATATTAATTTAAGAACTTAGTTATTAAGGTTAATTAAAAACTCAAAATAATTACAAAATATATACTTAGGAATACTTACAATCGTTAGTTATTAAACTAAATAAAAAAGGTTTATTATTTTTAGATTTTCAGTTATTTTCCGGCGGTTTAATTTTTTTGTTAAAAAGTTTTTATTATAATTTAATTGTGTAAATAATAATAATAATAATAATAAAGCCTCTTTATTCCAAACTTTGTAACATTTCCATATGTGTGTGATGCTTTTATGTGCTTTATGTTATTAAACTGTTTGCGTACATTGTTACAATTCATTTAATTACACTATTTGGTTGCATCTTCATTGAGCATGCATTAAGTTGAAATAAATGATCTTGACGGCATTGCGACACGTGCTGTAGAGTTTTGTGCAATTTTGTTTGTATATGTGTGCGTGAGCGTGTGCTAAACTTGATGTAGCTTGGTTTTGTTTGTATGTGGTTTGGCTTCACTTAACTGTTCGTAACGCTCCTTCTGTCTTTTTTTCTTGGTCTGAGGGTTGGACCATGGATCGACCTACGTCTGCCATTTTCTTTTTTTGTAATGGAATGAAAGGGACAGCGCTAATAAAGTTCAAATATTCTGAACTTGTAATAGACCCCATACAACGAAATGTCAGTGCTCCGCATCAAAATTAAAAAGCTACTTTGTCTCACGGAGTGAGACTGAGTGAGAAAATATGCTTGTTCGAGCTGCTGAGGTGAAAAGTTAACTATTTAATTTCACCACAGCATCACGGCGTTCATCCATTAAAAAAAACTATACCAAAGCAATATTTCCTGTTTTGTTCGTCATTCTGCCACGACGATTATTAAAAAAAACAATACACGATGCTATATAGCAAACTATATTTTGCAGTTTTATTTATATAAAATCGACATGAACATAACAAATAACATACGAGTATTAAGTATATTAACAAATTCCAATAATTTTACATTGTAAATTTAACTAGAAAAATGCACATTTCAATTATCTTATCTAAATATTAGCAGTAAAAATGTCTACTCAAACCGCGTAGGTATTTATTTAATCATATTGGAGGCAAAATTGATAATTTTTCATTCAGTATATCTTTTTTATTGGAATTATTCTGCGTTGTTGATTTTGTTATTTAATATGAGTTCCGACGAAAACACCGACGACGCGAATATATGCGTTAGTTATATTTTTTGTCTGGTTTACTTTTAGTTTCTCTAGAAATTTAAGTTTGATTTCTTGGAGATTTTTTAATTTATTTCATTGCATGTTTGGGAAAAGCACTATACATACCTCAGTGTGAAAAGGGGTTGCAAGCAACCCCTTGCCTCGCGGCCTCTGTAGTATTTTACTAGTGTACAAAATGGTTTACAACTCGTCGAAAAAAATTAGTAAAGTTGTGATGTTGGTTCACAACTATAAAAAGTTAACGGATTCTTTAAAAAAAAGTGTCATAGGCAAATATTAGGCAACGATACAAACTCCCATACTTAATGATAATGACCATATGACATTGTTTTTAAAACGTCAGAGGCGTGCAGATGGCGCGGCAAGTCCCCCGCCCGCGGTGCGTCACCGGCGCGGCCGCAGCGCACCTCCCGCCGCTCCCGCGAGGCGATATTTACCTCAGCCTCAACTTACATCGCTCGCTCAAAAGAAGAATTGCCTATCAGTCGAGATTCTATAAGTCAATGTACGTCACTTTCTCGTGGTTCGCATAACGCTCGAACGATGGGCCGCGCTTTGGTGACCGAGTCCCATTCCAAGAGAAACAACTCATTTCGAGTCACCCGGTCCAGTAGTGCGTTGTTTGTTAACACGGAGAGTCGTAAAGGACACATCCCATTAGTACATGCAGCGCAATCATGCACGACACTCTATTGGAACAGGTACAACACCATTGATTTTATTTTGCGAAGAGTACAATTTTGTGAATGTGTTGCTAAGCCTATTCTTGAAATGTATGGTTATTATATCCGCTGTTATTATATTAAGTGCTGCCGCTAGTGTAGGTACCTAAATTTACATGCAATTTTATATGTTAGTAGTGAAACTAAATACATATTATTACATAATTTGAAAGATACTTCTACATTTTTAAACTAAGTAGTAAGTACCTATATTTAATAATGTGCAATTCATTTTTTTTTCGTAATTTACCTATTTTAATATGTGTCACACTATGCCAAAACACGTGTGTTTTTTTTGTCTTTGTGAATTTATTTTAGTAAAGCGCTACGCTACGTAACTTGTCATATTTTATTAATAATATGAAATCCTATTTTCCCTGGATTCTTATGTTAAGCAGGCCGATTACCGTTTACAGTTCGAACGACCTGAGACATAACATGAGTAATCGGTGTTTATTATTGACATACGGTACCTGCCTACTTCCACAAACACCCCAACGCAGCGGCCGCTTGATATAAACAGTCCGGCTGGATTTAAATACGCTCTTTAAGAATAAGCCTCACTCTACTCACCACCTACTCTTTTAATTTTTTTCCATGTTTCAATGCTCTATGAACTAATACAAAATAGGTAAAAGTAGGTAAATAGGAATGTTTTTAAATCATAGTCAATTTGTTTAGCTAGGGAGTTGCCTAAGGGCGCCCTGCGTGTTACGTAATGAGCGAACTGTTTGAGGAGTCGCGCCGGGTGGTCGCAAACGCCATTCATTTAAATGCTGCTTGTACTCACTTGTACTGAATGTACGAAAGCTGGAAACATTGAATTTTGGTAGGTATAGATTCAGTTATTCTGTAACCTATTATTGATACCGTTTGCTAGGATCAGTAACCAGTTTCTTTGATATCTTGTATAGGTATAGTTTAGAACTAATCGAGTGAGATCACTTATATCGTTTTCACCCTGTACATGTATCATATTCATTCACAATGAAGCTATGCATTATATTCACCTTAAAATGTATTAAAAACATAATATCATACAGATTTATTTACGTCAGCAATGCGCAAATAGATTGCCGCTCATCCTTTGTACGAAAAACAAATGAATTAATGCATAGGTACCAATGAGTCCGCGTGGACCGACATAATTTATTTCTTAATACCTTTACATTTGTCGTCTCGTTTCATCAGGTAACTATAATAAAATACATTTAAAAAAAAAACAATCATTATACTTTTTATATTTTAGCGTTGTGCGTGTCTGCATAGTTTAATACTTATATAATTAATCTAATCAAAAGTAAGAACCGAAGCAACTCCGCCCCGGCTTGACGTGACTATCAAGGAGATAAAACAAGACCCACGTTTTGCTGCTGCCTTGAACCGGGTCTCCGTCCCGCTATCGATAAACGCACAAATCGTTTGTTTAAACACTTATCAATTAGCTTGCTATCTTATTAAGTAACTAATATTAGTTAAGTATATTATAACTATACCTACGTGCTTCTCTATAACAATACAATCGCGCGTATAGAAATCGTGTTATTCTTGGTGACATGCTTATTTCAATAAAGGCAGTATCTACTTATTTATAAATCTGTAGTGAAGTTTGAGTTTGTTTTGAGGATTTTAGAAATAAGATGATAGATTAAGAAAGGTTTATTTTAGAATATAGATTTATTAAAACGTACCTAACCCCGGATTTTTAACAGATAGTTGGTTAAAACAACCGGAATTCATTTTGTTATGGAAACTCCAAAGTAGTAAGTAGATAAACTATAAGTCTATAGTTTATCTACTTACTACTTTGGAATCATTTGCAATCCATAGCATCTAGTCAGATGCTATGGATTGCATACCTACTATTCATAGCTTCCATATGCCATCATATTTTTACAAACAAAAAAGAAATTGTTTTATTATTATATTATTTCATTCCGACACACGGATTAAGGGTCGCGTCTGCCCTGGGACATGGCGAAAGTAAAGGGCTATGAAGCCAAATTTTTGGTTAGAACTTAATTCGCATAAACGGCTGCTCCTCTTCTTTAATTTTATGCAATAGTCATTTCAAATATGCGCGTTGACCAAACGAAAGAGGATTTTTGTATTTTTGACTGTGTATCAAAAGTTAGAATTGAAGGATTAAAAATAATTTTAATTATGCTGTAAATACTAACGTCGTATTTTGCTAGGATAACATTTCGCGCATTGGCAATATACTCTTCTTTTAAGAACAACCTCGTGGTACTCCCATTATCACATCGCTTGCGCAAGCCCAATGCAGCAACAACTGAACGGGTCGGTCCTCGGGTGGGTTTGATTGATTAATCGAGTGTTTTAGTGGTTTGGAAGGCACGTTAAAAGCAGTTGACAACAGTGGTTAAGGCCGCGTTAAAACGCCTTCGTTCTTGAACGTTCTTCGCGTTTGGACACAGACGCAATGTAACGCAACATGGTGCGCACGCTTCTCGTGCATGTGTTCGCCTAACATTTTGTAAAAATCTGTGCATTCCAGTTCATCTATTAAAGATCAGAACGGAGCAACAACAGCGGAATAAATCAAACTTGTAGGTACACCGTGTGTTTCCGCGTTTATGACTCACAGTGTCAAACTCAATTTCCTTTTTTGAGTAGGCAGGTAGCGCTGGTTGCTGCACTTTACTTATTCGTATATATTTGAAATCATAACGCGCGTCATTGACGTCTAGTACGTTCAATAAGCAATAAAATGCACTTTATTGCTTATAGGAGATAGGTAGCGAGGTACCTACTTACCTACTCATTGCCTTTGAAGCGCGCAGCAGCGTGACTTCATTTCATTTTATTCCCATTAGTGCGACAGAGAGCCTTACGTAGAAATTGGATAAAGTATATTAAAGGACTCGGCTACCACCGGCATACATATTTTAAGCAATATCGCATCTCATCCTGTAACGATTGAAGAAAAAGTGAGCCAGATTAGCTCTGACCGTAACAAATGTAAAGGTAAATAGTAGATTGTTAACCAAGGGCTGAATGTCTGACGAGATATTTTGGCGCTCGAACGAAGTGAGAGCGCTAATGGTTCGAGTCAGAATGGGTGACTTTCACCCGAGTTAAACACTACTTTCCATATTGAATACGAGGAAAGTAAAAAAAAACACAAACGGAAAATTAAACAATATGTTTATTCAAAGTATACAATTCAAAAACGGCAGCCGCCATTATCGTGACGTCATCAGACCAGAAATAATACTTAGTCCCATCAGAGGCAATATCTATCTCGCTCGCGCTTATTTAATTTTGAAATTACAATTATTTTTTATGTTTTTATAACCAAATATGTAGTATAATATTCGTATTTCCTAAACTCATAACTATATAAATAACATACCTTCATAATTTAATTGTGGTAGACGAAAGTAGCCTAATCAAATATTTTCAGACTATTTCTATTTATTATTAAGTAGTATTCGTTGAAAAGTGGCTGTATGTGTTTCTGCCTTAGCTCACCTGCACAACTATAAGGTTAAAAAAGGTTTGTGGGTGTATTCCATTTGCCACCATCTTATAGAGCCTAGTGAATATTTTAGCTAAAATAAAACTAATGAATTTAAAACATAAACTTATTTTATATTTAGTAAAATAAATTCCATGAACTAGTAAGTTTTAAATTATTCCCTTTGTCAGTGGCGGGGTAAGTATTGATATTTATTAGAATTAATTCCCGCATAATGCTTATAAGGAATACACTACTTTTCTGCACTAGAGCTCTTCTCTTTCTGCACACTTTTTAGAACAACAACGACCCACTTTTAGAGCATGAGATATGAAATAGTATCTTGACACTTAATAACAGAAACGTCTTGTTCTCCCACTCCCCTTATAAAACCCGGTTGGGAGCACCGTATGTACATCCACATATATTAGTGCCGGGCATACATTATTCTCAAATGTTTTTAAATTACACCCCTACCACACTCGTTTCGTCGCTACTGAAGTGCTGCCTTATTGATTTGCATTTCCGATTCCCGATGTCGATATACTTTCACATAAAATGGCATGGGAGCATTATTAGATAGCCAAGAGTATATCGGGAATGGTTTATGTCTATAGAGTACACATGAAAGTAAATAGATATCAGGGGACAATCTAGGCAGGGCACTAAGGGAACAGGGTTGAAGCGTGTCGTGGGCGATGGGCTAGCAACCTGTCACTGCGATATCACATTTTATCAATCTTTTATACCCACATTTATGGTAAAAGTGGTACTGGAACACAAGTTTCATGTGTTCTGCCTACGCCTTTTAGGGATAAAGGCGTAAATGTATGTAAAGAAAACATCATACCGGGATTCAAATCCAGGACCGTCAGCTTCTTTGGCAGGGTCACTACCCTAATAGAGTACGGCCGGTATAGCCTGGTGTACCGGTGGTCAAATCGATTTCAATATCTACTTCAGAATGCAGTGTCGGTGACTTTCAGGAACAGGACAAATATGTTTGCCTGTCTGTATGACTAAGTATGGCAAGGTGTTATAATAATCTACAATAGATACTCTAAGCAAACGTACCGATTACATTAAATTACTTATTAAGCGTACCTCTATCCTCAAGACAGCTGGAATTGCACGTCTATCATGGGACGGCCGCGACATACTCTCGATTTTTATCGCACTATACCTCTTGTTCTAAGTGTTCTAATAAGAGAGATACGGATACTTAGTGCAAGAAAAATCGAGATAGCTCGCGCGCCGTCGCGTGATAGCCGTGCTGTTCATCATGATTTGTATAAATATACTACCTATACATTCGAAACAACCTAACAACCGAGTTTTCTTTACTATTAGGTATGACAAAGCAATATAAGTAAATACAATATTAAAAGATGATTTCGATATTTGGGGATGCCAGCAATCGCTGAATCACGAATACCTAAGTGAATGTTCTAGATTTACACGTGACGCACGGATTTGACTCACACTCACAGCTCACAGGCGTTATTCGCTATTCCTATTACTTACCGAAAATTTCGTGTAAACTATCTGAACAAACTGCAATACCCAAGTGTTAATTCGACCTAATACGAAGTCTTTTATTCCAAGTTTATTCTATTAGGTACGTTTTATCACAGATTCTTCATCACAGGTTCTTATTCCATTTTGGTTTAATTCGGTCTACTTAAATTGGTAGATTGTTGAAACATTTTGCATGTCGCAGCGAGGTAGCTGTATCCAAGGGTACTCTGCACACAGGCAGTAGGGTACATACATGGCTATCTTTGTTAACCGTAGAGCTTATTATTTGGGAAATCCATACGGTTTCTCAAAAGAAAGTCGAATAATTGTTTTGAGCGATTAGGATTAGGATGGCCCTCTGATGAGATTGTAGATAAGGATATACCTATGCACTGTGGATATATCCTTAGTCTGTACGTCCAAATCTACATATGTACCGCAGGTTTAATAAGAGAGAAACCGGCATAATTTTCCAAATAGCCTTGCAAATTATATTTAAAAAAAATGGTCAGTGCCACCCACCAGTGGTGTGCCAAATGACATTTTACACAAGAACCGCGCTGTTGGGATACGAGTAAATCTAAATTTTGAAGTTAGTTTTACTCGACTGATTAAAAGACAGCTCGAGGTTCCAAAACTTGTAACCTACCCAACCAACCGACTACCTACCCTTCCGTTTAAGATGCGTTGGCAGTGTTAGTAATACGCTTCTTTGAACCAAAAGCAATTTCCTTTTCCAAGTGCAAACACACTTAGACCTCAGTGGGTGCAATTTATTCTTTCAGTAAAGACCCACCCTCCACTCAATGTTTGTTTTTTATACAACAATGGATAAGAAATTATAGAAATAAGTTAGGGACTATATACGTAACACACTTTGGAAGTCCGCCATTGGGATTGATTTTGACGTCTCGTGATACTATTTGTTGGATATTGCCTAATTTACCATGAACTACTTAGTACTTGTACTATTTATTATCTATTCTGTGCCAATAGTAATGTAATTCAATGCGTCCTGTAAATGACGTTCCTAGAATTGTTCTCAAAGTTCGCATAGCGCGAGCTGCCGTTGAATGTGGAATACAGACCTTTTCACTATTCGCGGTTGTTGGGAACACGAAAATACCGAAGTCATCTGTCAGAAAGCCTCATTATTCCGAAATTTCAAGTCCGAACGCCAGTAGCCGCTCAACGAAAATTTGGACAAAGATGATTTAATGAAATACATAAAGAGATTAGGTTAAGATAGTATTATGTCCAGAAAGATAAAAAAAAACCGAAAATATACTATGCTTTATGACAAATGACTCTTCGGAAATATATAGGAAGTGTACCCTCGGCTGATACGTGCATTGCCTTGCCGCGCAAGGAGAACGCATAAATGAGTGAATTTTTGAAATGATATTTTTGCGTCATTACGGTGGCATATTCTTTTTTTTAGATTTCGCATAGTTACATTTTGAAATACATTTTAATTTGGATTTGAAAGGTAAATAAAGGTACCAGTTAAAACTCATAAGCTAAAGTAGCAAAGAGATATTGAAATTATTCGCGCCATCGAAATGACGCTCATGACAGCGACATGACGGCTGTATTAGAAAAGTGCGATTGGTTCAAGGGAAAAATCAAATCAAAATCAATTATTTATTGAGCAAATAGGCCACAAGGGCACTTTTACATGTCAAATGGTAATTTACAATAAAATAATAAAAATCTTACACAAGAATAATTTAAAATTTGCAGATTTATAAGGACCGATATAAACGGTTAACAAACTTAATGTCACTAAGTAAATGTACACAAAACAAAATTGCAAAATATGACCATAACATTCGATATAAGGTCTGTATCAGCATTAACAAGAAGTAAGTTATATTAATTCAGTATTCCAGGGATGTTTATAGGGGTTCTGAGCATCCAAAAACAATTAATAATTATTCTAATATGTTCTTAGAGAGAAAAAAAAGGAACATTCATGTAATATTCTCAGAGATGTACAGGGTCAATAACAATAAAGATGTCAAGATCAGAATGATATATCTTGTCAATACGATAATACTAATGATAACACTAGGTTTTAAGTAGTTACGAACTATGCCCTTGCAAGCATGAACAGTCCGAACTCCACAAACAGCACCCGATCACGAGTATGACGCAAGGTGACTATGGCAAGACCGGCATACTTTTTTTTTTTACTCGGATTATTCACCTACGTTACCGCTTGTAATTGCATACGATGAAGAATTTCATAAATAATAGTTAAGCTATTAGTGACAGATCATTTTAATCACAAATTAAGCAAAAACAACAGTATTTTTTTAAATTCGGCGAGTAGACGGAGTTCCCGTGTAGTTTAAGGTAAGTCCGTCTAGTAATGATATCAGCCATACTATGGGTTATTATACGAGTATGTTCGTATTCGAATCCTTAAAAGAATGAAACAAGACAATGAAAAGAGTACTTTAAACTTGTTAATATAAGGTTTAGATTCGAAATAAACACATTTTTTCTTATTCTAAGGCAAGTCTATATATATATATATATATATATATATATATATCTGTACAGGAGGTCGAGCTTGATCTTGGTCACCCATAATTGTGATTATTTAATAAAACCACACAATCACTTTATTTTAATACATCAATACTATTCAAGATAAAATGTCTAGGTTAAATGTCCTGATTATCTTAGTCACTAAATCACTCACATATATATTACGTAAATGGGGCGATAAACCTTTTTTGGCTAATTATACGTACTTAATATTTTTTGGGTTTACCAAATAAAAGATCAGTAGTAGTAGTAAATTAATTTTATTTTATTTTATTGACTGAGATCATAGAGGGTTAATTAAATAAACTTAATTTTAAACTACATTTAAATTTTAATCAAATACTAATTGGCAAATCAAACTCCATAACTTTTTTAAGTATCTACATACGTAAATTTTCAGGATAAGTAAGGCAAAGACCCACGTCACGTAGCGGCGTAACATCGCTCGGCCGCGCGGTATGGCGATGTCGCGGCGCGTTGTATCACGGTCTAGGCGGTTTGCCTACACAAAACTTCACGCCGCGCCACAGCCGTACCGCGCGGTGCAGCAGTACCACGCTCTACGTGGGTTCTTCGCATAAGACCTAAGTCGTTTTCACCTGCCGGGCAGCGGTTAAGAATAACCGAGGACTAGAGTACATACATACCTTGGCCTTTCTTGCCTTTCTGTTTGTGTGATCTACATAGATATTTTTTCCTGAGTGTTTTCTATGTAGGTATATAAGTATGTATTAATCTGTATAAGTTTGTATATGTCGTCACCCAGCACTGATAGTACAAGCTTTGCTTGGTTTGGGGCTAATACTTATTTAATTATTTATTTATTTATTAGGTATTTTTTATTAATATTTTCGGTGACATAGTGTGCTCAGGGTGAGGAACACATTTCCTTACTAGTTTTGAGATTAAAATTGTTAATAAACACAAACATCATGTGCAATGTCGAAAGGATTTTTCTAAAGTTACCATATGAAATCGTAATAATAAAAACAGTTGGTAAACTCTGAATCAAGGGAAGTCCGGATATGACGGACTTTCAAACTTAACGAAATTTTAATATGATAAATGATGGAACGTATTATTACAAAACTAAGCCAATTTCTGATAATTTAAACACAGAATAAAGATAGCCGGTTCTTATATTACTTACGTAGTTACTTTCTGGTGCAAAATCTTGTCACAATCTAAATATAACAATTTTATTAAAACAACCGTCGCACTATCACTTCGAGTTCCATACGCGTATGACATGTTTAGGCGGATTGCTCTGAAGTCCGTTGTCACAGCGCCATCTGTTTTAGAGTGCGGGAAATAGCGGGGAAAACTGCTTTATCGACTGTACGCTAAAGCGGGAAACGCTTTCAAATTCAAAAGTTATAACGTCTCGACGGACTTGCCTTGTAGACGATCTTGCCCACAGTCACCTCATATCTCAGCCATCGCCTCCCTCAACCATATGTCAGGGAAGATGGCGACCCGATCAATGACGCCACCGTAAGCAAAGCCCTTTAAGCGAACATGACATATTCAAGCCGGACATTGTGCGCGCGACTTGTTAACCGAGAAACAGCATTACATATATTACTCTCTTCTTACATAAAACGGAACATTTATTTTAGGTAGGTCCTTATAATGATTACATGTATTTAGGTATGTTCCTAATAGAATTAGACTAGGTACTACTGGCTTAAAGGCATTTTTGTCGTTTAAGGATCGTTGACAGTATAACACGCCTTGTTTAGAAAATTTAATTTAACATGAAACTTAAATTTGCTGAATAGCACCGAAATAGTTAATTTACACTATTTCGGTGGGTATTTTATTGTAAAAACGTATACAGTTCCCCACGAACGACGTGCTAACCTTGCGGAGACGATTGGCCTTCACTGAGATCTTGTTTTTATTTCTAAATAACATTTACAAATTCGATTTATATGTGATATGAAACACCTTTGCAATCGAATTTGAAAATTGCAAAGAGCGACTATAATTACTTGTGACATCGAACTATTTATTTTATATTTTGTGCTGACGCTCACGGCAGCGATCGACGGCTGTATAGATAAATGTTTCAAAGTATGATTTACTTATAAATAAAAATATAACATAAACAGAAGTTATAAAAACTTCAAATTATGACAATTTAATATTTAAGTAACAGTCATTTCCATGCCGTGTTCGTCATTTCGATGGACAGAAATACAGCGAAATTTGTTGTGATAACGGCTTAACGATACACGCCATTAATAAATGATCGTAACACGAACATAAGAACCTAACGAGCTATAAAACGTTGAAAAAAAATAATAAGTAATGACATTCTACAATGCTTAAATATTTATCCATGGAAATGACTTCTAAGAGGACATTAAATACATTGCTGGAAATTCAAAAGGTCAACCGGGGCAAAGACGTCGCTAACTTTAGTCAGTTTTTTCAACATTCATTTATTTATTCATTAAAAAAAAATTTATTGAAATATGTGTACGTCGTCTGTTTTATGTAACTCTTCATTAATGCATTTCTCATGTAAATTCTTCGCTACATGATATTTAAGAGACCAAAATGCGTCAGTAATTTTGTAGACGCATTTTCTCACAGCTAATTCCAGAAGTCGCATTTTTTTTCAGTTAACCTGGTATTAGTAAAACCATATCAGTGGCAAAAAGTATCTACATGCGTGTTAAATAAAGGTTACAAATACAGGATGATATGAAAGAATATAATGATAAATGTCATTCGTCTCAATTTGAGTAAGCTTTTACAAATTTACCTATTCCTGTGTATGTAATTGTTTTAATTGTACGGGAAATAAGTACATTAATTTTGTGTAATTGTTATACTGAGCGATTTTCAAACAATGCGCGATATGAGGTTATTACATTAAAAAAATACAGATTAGGAAAAGGTTTACGAGCACTGAAACTGGGGTAGGTAATCGCGTTACGTTACGCCAAGACATATTTAAAATTATGTTATTCCTGACCTGTTTATGTCATCAATGTGTAAAATAAATAAGTATTGGTGAGACTGATATGTATATAACAGGCTTGTGACACTTAAAAAAGTTACTTTGTCAATCCACCCAACTCTCATAAGTATTAAGAGGAAATAATAGCTTTGCAAATAATAGCTTGACATACAGTCGCGAGCTGCTAGAAGTAGCTACTGGAGCTCGCGACTGACAATATGTACATTTTTGATGAAATTTCTATTTCGGGAGAAAACGGTTTCCTCTGACTAAATCTAAACAAATCACTTTGATTTTGGTGTCGACTTCAGCATAATATAATCTAGGCTTATAGGTTTCGCTTTAAAAATAAAAAATGAGTTGCCCTTAAGTATGAATTTATTGCAAATTTTGAAAAAAGGAAAAGCTAGTCTTTCATTGTGTCAATAACGTACTAAAAAAACATTGAGATTGAAGAATATTTAGAAGTTGTAAAATATTTTCTTTTTTTCTATGGACGAATACGAGGTATTCTGCCCTCTTAAATACTTACGTTCTGCCCTTGTACCTACCTACATGTCTATATACATATACATATATTTTGACGAGTACATACATAAGAGACTCCGTATCTCCGTAAGCTCATGTATAATAACCCTTTATAAGGCAGAGACGAATTGGAAACCACTTAGTTAATAAGTATTTATGGAGAAGAACATCCTCTTTTTTATTTATTTATTTATTTATTTATTGATACATGGAAAACCAACAGCGCAACCTATTTATAGACAAAATAATAAATCCATATAGCCAATTACAGGCTCACACTTATAGAAATAAACTAACAAAGAAATCTATAGCCAAACTAAAACTTAGCGTACATTACGACGCACAGTAACCATCGCGCACCAATAGCAAGCATGGCAATGGGAATATACAAGTAGTTAATAAATTAGGATATATAAACTCTAATAACCCGTTATTTAACTATAATGGTATTATATAGCAAATAAATCAGGCTTTCTTTTCTCATTTATACTTTTTCGGTCATTATTTAATATTAGTGTAATTAAATAATCTAAAGTATGTGGTCAATTAATGCACTGTGCCCGTTAAGGGAAGCAAGCATTTGTCACTGTTTCCATTATACTATTAAAAATACACAAGTCGCTGTATCTAATAATTTCAATTATAGCTCTTGTAATTCACGATGGCGAGTGGCGAGACTGTTATTGGTATGATGATAAGGTCTTATTTTGATAAATCCACTTTTGATAAATGTAAAATATAAGCTATATCTAATGAGAACCAAGTTTAATTTATTATAAATTGAGATGAG
This sequence comes from Epinotia bilunana, assembly GCA_947049275.1. NCBI lineage: Eukaryota > Metazoa > Arthropoda > Insecta > Lepidoptera > Tortricidae > Epinotia > Epinotia bilunana. The sequence goes on along the minus strand of OX346252.1, from coordinate 30,385,504 downwards.
ACCTGACGGAACACAATTTACAAGCGGAAGTCTCTTTCTAACTCCTTGATAGAAAGAGACTTCCGCTTGTAAATTGTATCGTGAAACCGGCCACAGGTTATAATTGTTTCAGTGATATTCGTATAATAATCCTAGCCTCTCCTAGATACACAATAATATTCGATTTACGATTTACATTATGTAGTCAAACACCAGTCTGTACGGAGCATCTTATGTTTGTTGTCAATGTCAATGAATAGGTGTATTGGAAACAGATCATCTGAAAACTCGAGTGCACTAACGGGCTGAGTGCATATAATGACCACATATTTTTCTTAAATGATTTCGGGTTTTTTTTGCCGTAGATGTGTTCCCCAGTGCATTACAAACATGGTAGTGTATTTAACTTTCACGTAGCATATCTGTATAACTGCGGCCTTATAAAGGGTTAACAAACTAGCCAAATCGCGCAATTGCATAACTAGGTACTGTACGGTCTGTATTATTTGTAGGTAGGTAGGGTACCTAAGTATAATTCTTATAATTTTGACATGTGAAAACTTATATTGTAATTTTTATCTTGAACTAAGTTAATCGAAATCATAATCCATGTAGGATTTGCGCCTTTACAGAAATTCCTACATTAAAACAATAATTATCATTTTCAAAGTAAAAGTACGACATTAAAGAAATAGTTTAGTAGTAATTGAATGCCAACAGTGCACCAATACCTATGAGAATCGACGATCCCAATTAAAAGAGTCGGATCTGCAAAACAGCTACTTTTCAGGAGAAAAAAAAATTGTATGGGAGAAATTGATAATTAAAGAATATCATTCATTATCAAACTTCGAATGTTTGCTTATTTAGTAGGTTGTTTATTACTAGCTGTTGAGCATACATGTACTTTTCAACCATTTTTCCAAAAAAAATACAAAAACCTCCTATATTACTTTTTTAACCGGAATAGCTTAAGCAGAAAAAATGTTTTCATTGTCAGAATTTCAGTGCCACATACGACATTTTTGTCTGAAAATTGTATACATTAATATATCGGATGTACCACATCCGACAAAAAAGGTACTCCTAAAATGTCGTAACTGGCAGACCTGACATTGTTGCACGGAAACTCTTATGTAACAATTTAATACAGAGAAAAATCACTTGATAACTTAACAGGCTGTAAATTACATAAAATACCCAACAAAAAAACACGCTATACTTTTCCGTGTAAAATAGTAGAATTATTGTGTCATATCCGACACTTTGTACTAACTGTGTCCCGTAAAAATGTCGGAACTGTCACAACCGACGTTTTTAAATGTCATCTTCTCTTAGATCCGACATTATTATCTTGGTTTTTACGGAAAGTATTGAGAAAAACGAAAATCTGTGAATGTGGTTTTAAAATTTAGAGTATTTTACGACCTAAGCCGCTGAAAACCAAAAATCTTAATTTTGCAGATCCAACTATTTTAATTAGATCGTCGAATATGCAACCTCTGGTCTCACATCAAAGTATGCTTCATCTCAGTAGGTATAGTTCAAAGAAATTACGCCTACTAAGTAAGTGAGTAAGTACGCAGCGTAGATAGTAAAGTATACTACTAATATTATAAATACGAAAGATTCAATCACGCTTAAACGGCTGAACCGATTTGAATGAAATTTTGCACGAAGATAGTTTATAGCCTGGATTAAAATATAGGATAGATTTTATCCCGGGTCCACGTGGACGAAGTCGCGGGCGGAAGCTAGTAGGTAATAAAATAATACACGATACGGACGATACGTTGCAGATACTTTCTAAATAGCCTCGTCAATTTAATTGCTGTTAGAGTAAGCACTCGTATCGTTTTCACTAGATTCACCCTTATAGATCTCACTCATTCGGAATATTAATTAAATTGAGTACCAGGAGGACAACCTACGCCATAAAATGTTGTGAGAAAGTTGTATCCAATACCCCGCAGATATACGTTCATAAACCTGCTCAGCGAATTTGGTAATAAAGTTATTTTATGTGAAAGGCTAGAACGCCAAGCATTTCCCTTTCTACGTAAAAATATTGTCATTGTAAAAAAGTTCATTTTTTTTTAGGAAAGCGTGCCATAATGAAAGTTTTGCATGGTCGATCTTTCTTTAAAATTATCATTCTCAAATACACAATATTTACCACCAGTCCATCGGAGAAATATTTACAAAATATGGTGCTTATCAACAATTATAATAAATCACTGATTAAAAAAAAGAATTAGCCAGTATAATTCCAAACATTGTTCTGTCACGAAGGATCTCGGCGTCCCATTAACGCAAGAACATGAAACATTTTTTTATAGGTAGATTATTATTCTGGCTTCCACTTCGAATAGTTTAGGTATTATATATATGCGACTGCGACAGTGAATAAATTTTTCGAAACATTATTTGACCTCATTGAATTTTTAAATTCTTTTTCTTTATGGAAATCGCCGTCACGGCTGTCAGCTGTCAATGACGTCAAAATGGCGGAATTGCTTTGTCTTTTACCTAATCATAATTTCGATCCGGTCTACGATAGACCTTCACAAAACGCATACCTAATAAAGCGTTAAAAATGATTCTGATATAAGAACTTAAACGCGCAAATATCGTATTAAGGTGTATTTTCACTAAATGTATCAACAAATTATTTATTAATGGCATCGCGATCTTGGCGCTTCCGGCCAAGTACGAGGAATGGGATTAAAAGAAAATACGGAAAATACGAAAATTATGGCAGACAAGTGAAAGAGCAGTAAGGCCTGAATGACACTGGCGCGGCCTGCGGTGGCAGTCAATAGTAAATCCCATAAAAAACATTCCATGGAAAAAAGACGCCAAGTCTCGAAACTCTTCCACCATAAAAAGTCGTGAGATTTCTCTTTGAGCCAAGTCTCAGGCATTTTTATTACTTAATCTTTATTTGCTAGCTAAATAAAATTCTGCAACTTGACAATCACACAACTTTACTGCATTTATGGATTTTTGCATACCTAAAATTATGTAGTACTGTGTGATTGCCAAGTCACAAAATTTTATTTAGCTAGCAAATAAAGATTAATAAAAATGCCTGAGACTTGGCTCAATGTTGTGAAGATAAAGGGACGAATTAACGACCTTTCTGCTTTGTACCTAAACGTTGACATTAGGTCAGTGGCGGATTATCCATATAGGCAAACTAGGCACTTGCTTAGAGGCGCGGGGTACCAAAGGGGCGCGCGGGGTTCCGAGGGGTGCGAGGGGGGCGAACTATTTTGAACCTAGAGGGGCGCCGATGAGGTGCTTGCCTAGGGCGCTTTTCCACATTTAATCCGCCACTGCATTAGGTACCTTGTGAATACATAAGTGTGCAAAATGCAAGAGGAAAGTATTTTATAAACATTAGAAGAAATATGCTGACTATGTGCAAAGCCCTCCGCATCGCGTAACATTGAAATAAGCTCCCGAAATAACTAATGAACACCGAAATAGGTTCACCACGTGGGGGCGGCCGCAACGCGACGCGCGCGGCGCGTGTTTACACCGTGCCCGGGTGGGCACTAGCTCTAGTTCTAGTGCTAGCCTGGGTACTCTGGGTAGCAGCTATTACACCTAGATTTTCATGCGCTTTCGCTTACCAGAAAACATGTCCGAGTACAAGAAAATTCCCTAAGTATTTTTATTTTCAATTAACGTGAAAATCTATAAGTAATCTATAATTGTAAACACTTCAATGGATAACATTCTGTCAGGGTTTAAAAAAGCTGGAATAGGGTTAATAGAACTATAAAATCCCGGAAAACATAAAATCAAACGAATATTGGAATTTTCTTATAGGTATTTAGACAGATGTTTCCCTGATTACGCACAATAGCTGGAAGAGATCACTTATAGGGATAAGTTCGCGTTTGTACCTTAATCTTATACATCATGTTTATGTTTTAAGTACAAAAGTGTTTGTTTTGTGTACAATAAAGTGCTTACATACATACATGCATAATGTAGGAAAACCTATATATAATCTAGGGGTAGCTGCTAGCACAAAAAGAACTAGAACTTAGACCTAGGACACACGCACGGGCACGGTGTATGTAAATGAGCTGTGGGTAAATCGAAAGTCTAGGTATTAAATTATAATTCATATACATAAGTGCGGTTACTTATAAATTCTAAATGCCGCAAGCTCTGCAGCTACGGCCACAAAACATGCCAGAGTTAAAATTCCATAACGAAAATATGTCGCACACCTCGCACATCGCTCACCCTTTGTGATTATATTTCTCACAACAAAAACAGGATAAACATATTTATACCCAGGCAGCTTCTCAGAAATATTTGCTTCTATTTCAAAGGGTACAACAACCCGCTATAGGATAGGATTGAGAAACGCGTAGTTAATCGGCTTACCTATAGCTTCGGAAGGTACTCCAAAGTGAGTAATTTTCTCATTTTCCGTTGCACTGATAAAGCTAGTACATATTATAATAAAAAAGCTTGTAAAAAGAATAGTGCAGTAATTCTATATCCTTCATGGGTTTTTTTGAGGACACACACTGCGAAATGTCGGAGCGAGTGTAATAGATTAGGCCAGTACGGCTACCATGAGTTTGACATTGTCATTTTTCGTTAACGAGAATCGAGTTTTCTATCTGTGCATCTCTATTGCACTTTGACAGTACGAGCGGGATGCACGGATAGAAAACTCGATACTCGTTAGCGTAAGCCGTCATTGTCAAACTCATGGTAACGTACTGTACGTAAAGAAAGCCATAAACGGTTAAATCGATATATACTCCAGGCAAAATACGGTTTTGAAAAACATTAATTTATAATAGCGTTTTTTTGTTGATTTCATTTGAAAATGTTATTCTAAGATGATATATTTAAGAATCCGACAAACTTTCCACCCGGAAGTAATTATGTAGATTTCAATGAAGCATGCATTGTCTTTTTTTATACGATTTATCTTGAATATTATAGAGCAAATGTAAATAAACCAAAATAAAGACAAAAATATTTATTAATATTTTTTCTGACTTTTCAGAAGTTAGTTGATTTATCATTTTTTTGATGTCTGAAATTTTGTCGGATTTTGTCGCTGGGTAACTATTTAATTGATAATATATCCGTTACACATAAAAAGTAAGCTATTATAAATTATTTCCAAAATTGACATTTTTCCATACGAGTTGTCAGTTCATTTACTGGACTAATAGGTACTTAGGCATGGGCCGCTCGCCGCGTACAAAGTCTCGTTCTAAATTATGCTGCACATGTTCCATACAATTTGACGTATACGCGGGCCTCAACCGGAGACCAAGGCCTAGAAGCTGGTATCACTGTATCGCAGTGTAAGGCACGGTGCAGTTTAGTGTCGTAGTGACGGTAGGCGGAAAGCGGCGACCAGGTACCGGAATGCGAGACTGCGAACTTGCGATTGATAAAAAAGATATATATCCGTGCGGACGAACGAATCACCAGAATCACTTTATATCCGTACAACACTCCGTTCACTCACTCCTAGGCCTCCTAGCATCGCATTCTCGGTCGCGCTTACGCCAAATGCAACTCACCGTCTCGCTCTACGGCTCTGTGGCGGACTTCAAGGCTAAGTGAACCGAATACATTCGGTTCACTTAGCCTTGAAATACGATGCGATGCAATGCGTTCGCGGACTGCCGCGAACGCATTGCATCGCATGAGAGACGAGAGCTGATACCAACCGGAGCGACGGATAAGTATATACGGATATAATGATATAATGTTCTTTAAACTGACACATTTCGCCCATGTCTAGCAGCTTGGGTTGAACCCCACAAGGTAGAGTGATGCCCTGGTAAAAGTCGCGGGTGACGCAGAACCGTTATTGTGGCATAGCGGGAGGCCTATGTCCCGCAGTGAACATCTTTCGGTTGATCTGATGATGAGTGATGGTATCGTTGCAGCTGGAGCGCGACGGGTTCGCGGTGGTGGAAGGCTTCCTGCGCGAGGCCGAGTGCGCCGAGCTGGTAGCGGCCGGCCTGGAGCTTGCGCGCCGCCTGCCCGACTCCGGCGCGCCGCCCACCATCTTCTCCACCACTGACCCCGAACAACAGGTAAGGAACCTACACTACCTACTACGTACTTTTCTGGCTAACTAAAACAGAAACACCTTATTCTATTTAACCTTCTGCTACCACTACCACAGTTTTGTCTCTTTAGGTTTCATTTAGCTACACGGAAATTGCGCTATTTTAGAGGCAAAATTTTAAAATGTGTATACCTACTTACTATGTATACAAAAAGTAACAAAACCACCCAAATATATATTTTTCCTTATTCACAACAAGCGTGTTGTAATGGCGCAGGCCTGTTTCTCCTTCTTGTCCACATAGTTATATTCGTTAAACAAATATCTTAATTACTTGTTTTTAATTATTTTTGTTCACAGCAATTGAAGGATAAGTACTTCATAGAGAGTAACGATAAAATCAGCTATTTCTACGAAAAAGATGCAATCAGTGCCGATGGCAAACTTCAAGTGGACCCGACCATTTCGTTGAACAAGGTGAGTGGCAATATAAAACAGTGATCAATTAGGTATTACAAACTGCGGCTAGATACTCTAAAGTTGGTTATGACCATACCGAGATTCCCTTTCGTTGGATGTCGCCTAGAATTTTCAAAATAACAGTAAACGCTCGCGTTCAAACGTTGCAGTTGCCATTTTCTGGAATCTTTCTGTGTCTATTGACAGGAAGCTGGTTGTCATAAGAATTATTTAAATAATTGCTGGTTACCGGAACTACAAATATTTTGTGGGAATTATTCGGTCAACACAGTCATATGATTAAAGGGTGAATATTTGAGAATGATTTATTTTCTTAGAAACGTTTGTCTTTGTGATAAATATCGTGCTAAGTATCACAACTCAAGCAGTCGTATTCTCTAGATTAGAGGTTAAATAATGAGTTGTACTTAACTGAGGCACATGTCATAAAAGCATATTTTGTATAATGACAAAGTATGCGAAGAATTTGCAATAAAACTTGCATAAACACTAACTAAATAGAAAATCATTATTCTAAGTATAACATGAGAAATTCCTTTAATTTGCACACAGCATAGAAAACTGCTGCCCTTTCGGTTCGCCGCTGTAATTCATTTAATAAACACACATTGGAGTAACACTTATAACCTAGAAAGCACTTCTAAATTATTGATAGTTAAAATATTGAAATGTGGCATCGAAGATCGACGGTCACCTGCAGTTACCTGCATACAAAAATCGAATAAAGGTAAAAGTAAAGACCTGCATGTGAAGTGTGAATGAAGGGGAAAATGACAAAGCTGCCATTTGCTTCTGTGAAAGATACACAGTCTACCTACACAACCATTACAAATAATCCACAGTGATTTGTGCGGGCTGATTCATACTGAAACCTTGGCCGGAGCAAAATACTTTGGAACATTCTTGGACGATTATACAAAGTACTGTTGCATATACTTCATCTCATACAAAAATGAAGTATTTGGGAAGTTTAAAGAATACAAGAGCAAGGTAGAGAAATTCCATAATAAAGAAACAAAAAGTTTACAGTCCGATAATGGGCCAGAATACTCCAACCGAGAATTTGACGAATACCTCAGGCATAATGGAATCAGGAGGAGATTCACAGCGCCATACAAACTGCAGCAGAGAAATATATCTCAAAAATTGTGAGCTGAAGCGGTATACACACAGCGAATTACTTCATCAATCGAAGCCCAGCAATAACTCTGAAAGGATGAAAACCTTACGAAAAATGGACTGGGCGTATTCCATCTGGAAATCATCTGAAGATATTTGGCAGTAAAGTAAAACTCGATAAACGCTGGAAAGGTACTCGCTTCGCTCGCTCGGCTCGTGCGCTGATTAGTTCTAGTTCTACCTTATGGTTTTCGCCTTTATGGCAATTGAAAGTTTAGACTTTAATGTCTTAATAAAGCTTTTTTTGCCTTAAAAAAATCCATGACTAATATTTTGCCTAAATGACGCATTTGGCAAAGGTACCGTGTCCTTTTGACGAGTGAACATTTGACTGACTATATAGGATTTGGCAAATTAATACCTGGAAAAAATTAGGTTGACAATGTTTGGTTGGGAAATGAAATTTGAGCAATAATAATATTTCGGTAAAAGAATAGGCTCCCCTAAGAACGAACTATATTAATTAATATTATTGTTGAAGACTGTATTAGTCAATCATATTTGCGAGCAATTTTTGAAATATTTAATTAAAGTCTGTTGCGCTAGAGAGAGAGACAAAGGCACACATTAGCACATGTTGCGTTATTACGCGTATTTCGCATGCACACCAAAAACTAGCCGTACCTATACCTTCTGTTGTTAAAATACTGCCTTCGTCACTGACTTCACTATATTTTCTAGTTAGATAGATAAATCATTTGTCGTAGTTGTTTTGTCTGATAAAATCGGAAACAATTTAACTGCGCGCAATTTTTTGAAAGGGGCGGGTTTCAATCTGGAACAATTTAACTGCGCATCATTTTTTGAAAGGGGCGGGTTTCAATCTGAAACAATTTAACTGCGCGCAATTTTTTGAAAGGGGCGGGTTTCAATCTGAAACAATTTAACTGCGCGCAATTTTTTGAAAGGGGCGGGTTTCTCTTGCGTTCGGAAACAGCATCAGTTGTTGTTGTCCGCTGCAAAAACATCTGATTATCAGTTGGAGATATAATTAGGTATATGACGATACACAGGCATGAAATATGTGATGATTTACAGCCGGCATACAAATCATTTGCCTGTAACGGCATAAATATCGGATCAGACTGAGTAAAAATATCTGATACGATTGTCAGTAAAAAATATCTCAAAATTCTGCAACAATGAACTTTATTAGCCTTTGACATACGGTCGTATTTTGAACGAAGTTATTTGACGCTTCTTGAAAAGAGTATTAACCTGTCATTGGATATCGATATCGCCATATCTCACGATTTAAAACGTGAATTTGACAGAATTTATAAGACGTGTATGTAAACTGTTTAACCAGGATGAAAGACTTAAAGACATTGATCTGTTTAATTGTTCTATTAAGTCATTAAAACATGCTTTCCAGTAACAATGGTCTATATAATAATATGATCAATCACTTGACTGTTATGTACATATACTTACGAATGGGTTTATCACAATCTTACTGTAAGCTGTCATATTAAATATTAGAATTTGATTACTTAGTTACAACAGCAAGTTAAACTTTTAAGTCATTTATTATCATGAAGCTGATACTTAAGTTTGTTGATAATGTATGTTGGTAATATGCTTATGTTTATAAAATAAGGAAACTCCAGGTCTAAGATGTAAGCGATAGTTTAAGAATTAATTTCTGTAAACGACTGTTTGTTTCTTCATTAAATAAAAATAAATAAAAGAATTGATAATAAGTCAAAATTGCCAGATGGGCCGGGCCTAACATTGCGTTTCTAAGCCCTATATTCGACTGATCCAGCGAGTTCAAAACGCTTGTGCGCGTTTCTGTTTCCATATCCCACCGCGCACGCACGTTACGCCATTCCTGAATAAAAATCGTATTTTGAGAATGTCCATACGTCTAAAACTACACTTAGCCACATTGATGTTTGGCATAGTTAATAAACAGGTTCCCTCATATCTTTACAATAAGTTGACGTGGTTTTGTAACTCTAGGTACTCGGGAGTCAGGTCAACGAGATTCCTTCAGCTTGTTTGTCCAAGGCCGCCCACGGCAGCATTTCGAGGCAGCTTCCGCTACGCAGCAACCAAATGCTGGAACATCATTCCTCCTCCTCTTCGTGCCTTAAAGTCCATTCATAGCTTTTAATTAAAACTCCGGATACATCTTTTTAATGTACAAATTGGTCGTTAATTACTTGTTACTTATAAAATAAGAAATGAATCTGTGGGTATATAGGTACTTACTTCTACTGTTTACACAAGTACAATCCGACTGTTGCAGTATGCTGCTTACTTATCTTATTGCTGCATAACGCATAGCTATTTTTTTTTTTAATTATATAAGATTATGTTCATTGTAATACACTCGCGGGCAAAGAATACGGGTCACCCTAAATTAAATAACTGCAATAGGTTTTTTAAAATATTTAATACTTGTTTTATTTACATAATATTATGCTATTCTTTACAATACCCAACTGTATTAACAATTTCCTGGATCCTATCATAAAAATATCGATATCCAAGTCACGATTTTTGCGATATCTCGCTCCGTTAACGTTGTTTTTTTTCATGGGTTTTTACGAGTCCGATTTAAACTTGGTAATGTTATATTTTTTACTGTTATTAGCAGTTTATATGTAAAATTAAATAAAGATCATGACAGGATTAACTGTACAACCTCTTACGCACCATTTTAGGAAATATGACGGTATTTTACCGACCCGTATTCTTTGCCCGCGAGTGTAGTAGGTAGTTTTACGCTTGGTTATTACCACTTTACTTGTACGTACAGTCAATTACATATTTCAGTGTTGCATGCAAATAAATTCTAATGTTACCCGCTAGTTTTAAGTTCACTTTTGTAATTTTTAGGCATACAGTGCCCAAAAATTATAAAGTTGATTGTTTAGTTTAGTCCTAGTTTTATTAATTTTTGGGGCTCTCACTGAAAACCAGCGTCACGGCCCCGTGACAACATGCTGAGTGAGGCTCCCGTTTAGCACCTTTTTGATTGCATTTCTTTTTTCCGTGTTTTGTGTGCTAAATAAATAAATTCTTATTCTTTTAATTCTTATAAGGAGCGCTTGAATTGATTGACAGCTAGTCCCTAATGTAATTTGACCCCTAGAATTGTAGCACATATGTGGGTATTCGGTGGTACAATTTATACTGGTCCATCTATAAATGAAGCTAGTAGTCTGAGAGCTTTGTGGCTTCCTCCCCAGCATCAGCAGTACGAATTACAAAATGGTTCGACTCGCCTCTTCACTCGTCTTTGATATAACTTGAACCCGAAATTAGTAAAATTAAACTTACTTGTTTCGCGCTTTTTTGGGGGTCTACTTTAAAGTTCGATGGTCGAACTATGGATCGACCTAAGTCTGTCATTTTCTTTTTTCGTAATGAAATGAAAGGGGAAAGCTAATAAAGTTCAAATATTCTGATTTATTTCTTAGTGCTCGGAATCAAAATTAAAGACCTACTTTATCTATGCATATTGATATATAGTGCTCTAAAATGCGTTCAGAAAGCGTAGGACACACCAATTTTACTATGAGAACTTTCTTATCTGTGATACCTAGGTAGTAGGTAAATCTGTACTTTAATATTATTACAGTATCGATTTTTGTAAGGCTATGAGTTTAAATTTGGAACAGCTGTCAAAACTCAAGTGGGTTTCTATTCTAGTATCCATTAAAACAGTAATCGATACGAAACGTCAATTCAGTATGTTTTTTTAAATACTAAATGCACGACATTTGATCTCGAGGGACATGAGAATAGGAACTTCATTCGTTTGTCAATGATTTAAAAAAAACCGGCCTAGTGCGAGTCGGACTCGCGTTGCAAGGGTTCCGTACATCACAAGATTTGAAACATTTTTTTTACTAACGGAGCGTTTTTGACGTTTCATAAAAATAAGCTGATTTGATTTTTGTCAAATACCGTATTAAGTCCGACTCACACTTGAGTGCACATTTATAATAGGTTTTCCTGTCATCTGTAGGTAAAGAACTATACTGTGTATTCTTTTCAAAATTTTAGACTCAGTAGTTTCGGAGATGAAGGTTTTTTGGCTATTTTCTTAAATAATTTCTAAATTTATTATTTTAAAATTACAAAAAATATATATTTTAGATGCACACAATGAGCTCTTTCATTTGATATGTAACACGATATTATATGCAAAACTTAATTTTTAAATTTCTCATTTCCCCCCAAAAGTGCCCCCATGTTTAAAATTCATTTGTTTGCGTTACATGTTCCTCTTTGGGTCGCAAACTTACATATGTGTACCAAATTTCAACGTAATTGGTTCAGTAGTTTAGGAGAAAATAGGCTGTGAAGGAGTGATCCTATAAGGGGTCAGTTTTTTTCTTTTGAGGTAAAAACAAAACTCTAAAAAACATTCGTCTTGAGGGGGCTCGGGGGGAACGCATTGCCGCCATTACTGTTATTTATTTGTTGGTTTTATGCCGTTCTATCTATCTATTCAGCCCGTATCCACCCACTGTTGAGTATAGCCCTTTTCTTTATTACGCCCCTCTCCTCGGTCCTGTGCTAATCTCATCCACTGTTTGCCTCCTGTTCGGCAGATATCATCAGTCCATCGAGCTGGTGGTCTGCCCACTGACCGTTTCGATGCCACCTTTCAGTAACCCGTTTTGTCCATCTCCCATCGTTTCTCCTCGCCAAATGTCCCGCACACATCCACTTTAACTGTGTTATTCATTTGCCGACGATCGCTACGTTCCTTTGTCTTAAGGCACTGTGGGATTTTGGACTTTAGGTTGCTAAACGCAGCCCATCCTAACTGGATTTGTCTAGCGACTTCTTTCCCCTGGGTCTCTTGGCCAAATGATAAACATTGTCCAAGATATATGTAATCAATCATCAACAAGTTCCACGTGAGAACCAACAACAGTAACATTTGGTATGTTGAGTGGATGATTTGCCATGATCTTGGTCTTGGACAGTGCTACATGGAGCTTGTCAAGCATATCTCTTAGGTCTACGACGTTCTCAGCTAGGAGGATAAGAATTTGCTGTTACGAATAAGTAGAATTGTGAAAAATTGTTTGTAATTCACATTTTAGTTGCAAATACGAGTAGTAGTGACTCCGAGAACGATATGAACACTCCGCCGGATATTGTAAATGCAACCATGATTTCATCAAATATATTTTACAGGTATATACTCGTAACACTAGTAGCAATGCAGGTCATTAGGTCATTTCCTTACGGCTTCTGAACCCATCTTAAGAGTAATTATGATATTGTGTAGGTAACGTAGTTTAGTGTACATATTTAGACCTTAAAACACTCGTGTGATCCTATTATATATAAAACCACACACGTGTTTTATGACCTCTCATTATGCATCAGTTACATAAACTACTATTGTCTCACGGAGTGAGCAAAATCGCATTTTGCACACTGTTTTCATGCAGCAAAATATGCTTGTTCGAGCTGCTGATGAAGACGTTGTTTATTTTCGAAACGACTCGTGCTAATCGGTCCAGCTTTTAGGGGCGAATGAAGTGACAGTGCGCGGGCGGCGGCAGGAATGACATTATTCCCATTACTAGCATAAACAAAATATGCAAAATAACCATTGCTGAACAGAATGACGATTTACGCGTGACAATTTTTTTGCTTCATATTTTGAATTTATTAGTGATTCGCTACAATTGTTTTATTAGGTCTTTGAAACTTATGTGTTATAATATTATGCTGTTTATGATTTTTTTTATATTTGATTAATACACAAAATGAAACTTTTAAGTGAAGGCACTCACAAGAACTCTTAATGTAGAATCGATCCACATTGGTGACTCGAGGTTTTCTGTTATTACTGGAGCACAAAGAATGCGTACACTCCAGTTCTTCGTTTCAAATATTCACCCTAAAACGTGCGAGCATTGTTCGTTTATTCGGAATATATTTATGCACAGTTATAGTTACATTTGGAAAAGTAGTGCCTACACGAAATGTTGGGGTTAGATGATTAGATGCCAAAGGGGCTCCGGCTCCTTTAGGGCACAACCGGGAAAAGCGCTAGGACGATGCGATGATATAGTAACATTTGTATAGGTCGAATACTGGTTAGTCGGTTGTTACCCTTCGGGACACTTCAGCGTCCATGCGGAGCGAATGCCCCAAAACTCTGAAAACCTACAAAAATATTATGTTTCAGGTGGGGCACGCGCTGCACCTGCTGCACCCCATCTTCCGCTGCTACACGTACAGCGAGCGCGTGCGGGCGGCGTGCCGCGCGCTGCGGCTGGCCGCGCCCGCCGTGGTGCAGAGCATGTACATCTTCAAGAACCCAGGTGTCGGCAGCGAAGGTACAGCATAGGGGCGACTGCCTAACCTAAACAACGAGCGTTAGGACAACTCAACTGACATTCTTACGCTATCGACCAGCAGGTCCGAAACTACCAGTATAATGAGTAACTTCTATATAATTAACAAACTCAAGCAAAAAACGGTCATATGCTTACCTTCGGTAGTTTTATCGCTGAGTAACTTTTGATAATTATTTCGCTCTTGTAAAGTTACGTTCCTTATGCTCCTAATATAACGATGTGCGCTACATCCTGCAGGCTATTTTATAAAGCTAAGTAGGTACCCTACTTCTTGCCAATTTTCATAAGTATCTTTGTAAAATGGGTCGAGTTCGATGGTATACGATACCACAGAAGTGTGCAATGTATAAATATCGACGACTATAGTGGGTAGCTTTGTTATAGGTACCTACATTAACTAGCATGATAGGATGTAGGCATAACTTAACAACAATTCATGTCAAGATAACGGTCCGATAACGACCTTTTTTTTGTTCATCGTGAGTGTTGTAAAAAGTCGTTTGTGTGTGTATCGTTTTATTCTCATTTCTTAAGTAAACAACCGGGATGTCGCGGCACATCATTGCACACTTTGGCCAAAGACGGACGGACCAATCTAGACAGATTTTAATGTAGAGCGGATAATAACAATATTTTCACAAATGTATTGGGACGCTACTGTTAAAATGCTAATTTCTTTAAAGAATTCTCTCACGGATTCTCTTGCGCTCAGGTGAGAATGAATGGCTCTTTTTTGTAATACAAAGATTGTCTGTATGTCAGCTGCTTTACCCCAAACCAGAATACCGTACGACATAATACTATGAAAATAACTATGATAACTAGGCGAGCTGTTTCTACATTGGTCACTTGTCTAATTTTTCTAATAGCATATGAGGCTGAACTTAGTTTACGCGCCAACATGGCTACCGATATGGGCACTTCATTGTAGATTTTTGTCTAATGTTATATCCAAGAATATTGTTTTATCGACTATTTTATGAGTGTTTAACTCATCATTTACAAATATACTAGTTTCCACCGGTCTAACATTAGGCAAAGAAAATCTAACGCATTTCGTTTTCTTGGCATTTAATAGCATAGCAGATTGTTAACGGTAAACCAATCGAGTACTTTGACTAGTGTGCCATTAACTTTGCTATAGTATGTTGATTTTCGGTCAACCTTAAAGATTAATGAATGATATATCATCGGCAAATAATACTATATCACAGAGATTGCTTACTTTAGACGGCAAGTCATTTATATAAACCAAAAATAAAAATGGTCCTAAGATAGAACCCTGAGGCACCCCTAACGTTACTGCAGCTCCACTAGACTGGATTCTATTTACAACAACTGTTCGTGTCCTATTACTGAGAGATGAAGACATAAGACTTAATGCATTTCCAAACAGACCATAATGCTGTAGTTTCAAAATGAGCGTTATGTACTACTGCCACGAATTTTTTCACATCCCCATTAGTAGCCATTTAGCCAGCGGGAGGTTTAAATTAAAGGCCAATATCTCGCAAACGAATCACTGAGTTGAACATGATTTTTAGTAACTCATAATATATTTGAACAAGCTTTCCAACTATACCCCACTTTAGGTGTAGGGGAGGTACCATAAAAAAAATGTTTAGATTTTATTCCACTTATTTGTCGGCGTGTAACAATCTTTTCTGATAAGAGGCTAATTAATGATTTCCCCCATCCTTCAGAATCAAACCTCTTTCATCCTGGTGTTTAAGTCTAATTAATAGCTAGAAATAGTTATTTGTGCAACAAGAGAGCAAAGTTTTTTTTTGCTGCGAGTGCTCAAAAGCACGAGATGCAATGAGCAGCATATTAAGAGGAAACACAAGGTCAAGATAATTGAGAAAACGGTATTAGTAAAATGTATTGCTGTCGCGCCAACCACAAGCCTCCCGCCGCAGAGCGCGATAGAGACAACTGCAGCTTGGACCGAAAATACCTATTAAAATTACATAAAATCAACGTTTCGTAGTCCCCTGATTTCTTCTCCAAAACTTGACCTATTTAACAATTTTTTTATTAAAAATCAAAGAAAACTTTGGCCGTTTTCCTATGTTTTCCTTTTTTTAAACAATCTAGTCAAAATTGTCTTCTGGATGTTTGAACACAGTGGAAAATCTGGCATTTTTTTTAGGTTTTTGAAGGATAATATCTCTTTTAAGAATAAATTTATGAAAAAAGGAAAACATAGGAACATGTCAATAGTAGCCATAGATTTATGGAATAAAAATGATTTCTCTACTGCCATTATCCAGGGAGAAAACGGGGGACTACGTTTCTATGGAAAAACGGCCGTTGTATCCTCTTAAGTCCAGTCAAGTGTAAAAATATGGGTGCATACAACTTATTCATAAATATGTCCCTTAACTTTTATGTCAGCGGATTAAGGTTTTGGTACTTATTTATGAGAGGATGTTATCGATACATATTTTTGCACTTGACTGTACGTGTCCCGCGTTGTTAAAATACTGCCTTCGTCACTGACTTCACTATATTTCCTAGTAAGATAGAGAATTGATGTTTCCTAGTAGTTCTTATATTTAAAACATATCTATAACGCAAGAATTAAGACAAACTGAAACAATTTAACAGCGTGCAATTTTTTAACAGGGACTGGGCGCCGCGTTTGCGTTTGGAAACTGCATGTGTGGCCTACGTTCATATTAAGAATGATTAAAACTAGAATATTAAAAAGTTAACGTAATAAAACTGATGTTTACCTATTTATTATGAAAAACGGGGATTATTCTGATATGTTTTTATTCAAATGTTCTTTTTAGATTTTTAATTTGATAGTTTTCGAACGTGTTACTCGTTTTGCGCTTTTTTGGGGCTCTCGTTTGAAATTCGATGGTCAAACTATGTCAGCCATTTTCATTTTCGTAATAAAATGAAAGGGATAGCGCTATTAAAGTTCAAATATTCTGAACTTGTATAATAATAAAAATCAGGGCAGCAGCTTGTGGCGAGCTGTTGGGGAGTAACGACCCCCCGGACCCGAGTGCTCCCGAGAGTCGTCAGGGCCCCGTGTCTTCGTTGGTCGGAGTGGAACCCCAAGGGGACCCGAAGGACTCTCGGCTCTGGCTTGCCTCCATTGGCCGTCCAGAGAGGAGTCGTCAGAGCTATATGCTCCAGGGGTGGAAGTGTTAAAGGGCATAACGCCGCGAGTAACTAACTAACACCACCACTCGACACCCCTGAACCACTCACCCCGCGGTGTTGCTCGGGGCGTTCTCACGACGGCAATTTCAGGGGCCCATCTGATGAGCGGCTATTCACCGCCGGCCTCGATAACGTTGTGCGCGACAATGTTATGGCAGGTGTCTGGACCTCTTTGCAATAGCCGAGTTTTCTAATCCACCCATATCTCATCAGTCATCACAGTAGACCCAGTTCTCTATCCATTTTACCCACAATAGCCCCAACGCCTGTTGGAACCAGTTCACGGGTAGGTTCTAGCAGGTGTATTAAATCACATTAAACTTCGTCTCCAAAGGGCCTCTACGTGTTGGATCTACCCTAGTAGCATTTTCGTTGGCATTTCGTTGGGCCAACTCGGTGATAAATGGTCCAACGCGGTGCCAACTTAAAATGCTACTAGGGTATATCCCCACGCACGCCTTCCAAATGACCGGGGTTCGCCCTGTGAATTTCAATCGGAGATAATAATATTTATTTGCAACCATGTAACTTAAAACTAAGATACAAGGACCCGGAAGGTTACAACAGTTAAAAGGTACTTAATTTATAACTAGGTACACATAGTTCGTTCAAATTAAAACTAGATATATAAATATCTGGATAGTCATTTATAGCAAATAATTTACGAGTAAACCTTCTATAAACTATTACCTTCCATATACTCTGCTATGGAATAGTAGCACTTTTCTATAAATTTCGATTTTAAAGTTTGTATGAAGGAAGTGTCATTCGGTACAGTTGGGGATTTTGTTGTATATTTGTATATGGTTCTGTAGTAGGGTCCATTTTTATATATTTCCAGTTACTGTTTAGTATATTTTTCACGTAACGGTCACCATTCTCGTCGCCCCTATTTTCTTTTGAATAGTATATAACTATATATAGCTTTCATTTACTTGAATGCCAAGTTTCTAAACACTGATCAAAAATGGGCCAATATACGGATT
The DNA here is from genome assembly GCA_947049275.1 of Epinotia bilunana. Taxonomy (NCBI): domain Eukaryota; kingdom Metazoa; phylum Arthropoda; class Insecta; order Lepidoptera; family Tortricidae; genus Epinotia; species Epinotia bilunana. Next base: position 30,367,286 of record OX346252.1, on the reverse strand, counting down.
AAGTAACTATAACACTATACCTATATAGGTACCATGTACCTGAACATCTAGTACCTACTTATCCAAACTATCTGAATTTCAGTGGTGCCGCATCAGGACATCACATTTTTACACACGGAGCCAATTCCACCGATAGGGTTTTGGATTGCCCTCGAAGACGCAACTATTCAGAACGGCTGTCTATGGATGGCTCGCGGGTCTCACAAGTCGGGTGTCCATAGACGACTGCTGCGCAGTCCTGAAGATAGACAAACACTAATCTACGATAAGCCCGCGCCGGTGTACCCGGAGTCCAGCTTTACTCCTGTCCCAGTCAGTAAAGGTAATTCCAAACAGATTGCATTGCTGCTTTCAAGGCACCTCATACCATTCTAAATACGTAAAACTGAAGTAGTTTCTTAAATAGCTCTAGTCTTAGAACCAACATTTTTATTGATTGCTAAGTACCTACTCCTAAAACCTTTTGAGTTACCTAAGTTATGGTTTGTGGCAAAATTTGGAAGCCCTACCACTATTATTTGAAATACCATTTTTTTTCTCAGGGGATATCCCTTATGGATCCCACCCGGCCGGGAAAAGCCGAGTGGGTATGTCCGACTCTCACGGACCCCTGGGGTGATCCAACGCTCGCTTTTAAACAGAGCCCCGGGAACGCTATTGCACACATCCGGCATAGGGTATAGATACTTCTTAATGCACCACTTATGCATACGTACCCGTAACCTACCCATAATGTATTAATCAACTGTGAATGAGAAATAATTTTGATTTTATTGGATTCTGTCAATATTCGTTAAAGTAGAAAGGTATTCGATTTTTATAAAATGATTGTGGATGTACATTGTACCTACAGGGACATGCATATTAATCCACGGCAACGTGGTGCACCGTAGCGCGACGAACCGCAGCGCGGCGGCGCGGCCCGCCTACACCTTCCACGTGGTCGACACCAAGGACAACACCTACTCACAGGACAACTGGCTACAAGAAGGAGAAAATGCCCCCTTTTTAAACGTTTATACTACGTCTCAGATGCCATGATGTTTTAGGTTTAAGTATATTAGCTATATATATTATTAATGTCCTATGGCTATGACAATATGTAAAGCAGTAAACTGACTGTGTTCGTTTTACCTGAGTTGCTTTGTAATGTAGATTTATGGGTTGGTTTCCCAAAATAGGAATTTGAGGTTATATTGTAGATGAAGGTGAATGTCTTTCTGTTTTCGACGATCTTACTTCAGTCTGCTAATTTTTGATGAAGGGAAATAATTGAGCGATACCCAGATATATAGCACCTGGCCAATCAACAGAAGCCACGAATGAGTAAGCATCAATGAACACATCACATTTGATACATGAGTTCGCCCTGGTAATGTGCATCCCTAATTAGATACATAACGGTTGAATGTCGCTCGTGCTGCATCCCTGCCTAGAATTATCTTAAAGGTTTGTTGTGCCTACGCGTCTAACCCGTGTCAAAATATTATCCCAGACATCAACAACTTGGGTAAAAAAAAAAACGAAATTACTCACGCATCTCTTTAGGTTCTTAGTTACTATACCAAAAACTTTATAATTATTATGTCGTGTAAAAATACATAGTAAAGTCATTGTGATAATAATTATAATAAACATCTAACTACACTTTTGTTGTCTAAATTATCCCTGTAAGAAGCCTTTCTGATGCACACATGACGGTTACGACCGGACTTTTCAGTAAAGGGGAATTCGGCCGTGTGCAAAACTGAAGCCTCTTAATTAGATTACATGTGATCATAGACGTTTTTCGTCTGTAGGTACCAAACCAGCTATGCTATTCTGTAACTTGTTTTAACCTCATCTCACCCGTCGCCCCTAATATATCTTGAGGTCACGATTCGTAGTAACTAAGCGGAATCACTAATCAGAGGTCTAGTTTACACTTGTTCGTTAGGGATGACAGAAGGGGTGAGGCGAACGATCGCATTTAAAATAACAGCCCTGTCGATATTAAAGGCCGGTTTATATGTACAGACATAGACGCGTGGCAGACACGTTCCGGGGTCGAGAGGGGAATTGGTGTCTGCGCGGCCAGATACCTAAATACGTTAGTAGACACTGTATAAAAGAATATTATTTTGGCTGCCACGGCACGTGTCTGGCACATTCAATGTCTGTAGATATAAACTGGCCTTTAGTGCCGTAACGCTCTCGCACGCTTTAGACCACCCATGCCAATACCAAGTAAATCTGCTGATACTAACAGATAATATTGCTGTGCATCTTGATAGAGGTATTCAGGTCGATGTGCTCTATTTCGATTTCACGAAGGCTTTCGATCGCGTGGATAACGATGTGTTGCTTAGCAAACTGGACAAAATTGGTTTCTCTCCCAAATTGCTAACCTTTTTCGCCAGCTATCTGCGTGATCGACAGCAGTTCGTCCGACATGGTTGTTTTGTCTCGGCTCCATACCACACCCGGTCTGGTGTCAGCCAAGGCTCCATTCTAGGGCCCTTGTTATTCGGGATCATGATTAACGATCTTCAATCGGTTCTTAGGGCGGCTCAATGTCTCTTGTATGCCGATGATCTAAAGTTGGTATACGGGGTTGAGCAGGTAGCTGATTGTAAGACGCTACAAGGGGACATCGACTTGGTGTTTCGGTGGAGTATGGCGAACAAACTGCATTTTAACCCTTCCAAGTGTTATGTGTGTACATTTAGCCGCTCTCGTGCCGCCATATATGCTCAATATATGTTAGGGTCAGAGCCGATAAATCGTGTCTTCTCCGTCAAGGATTTGGGTGTAATATTTGATTCGCGGCTCACCTTTCACGAGCATATTTCTTCTCTTGCCACCAGCTGCTTTCGGAGGCTAGGTTTTGTGGTCCGAAACCTCCGCCACTTTCACGACCCGGTGGCCATAAAAATGGTATATAATGCCTTAGTAAGGAGTAAGCTAGAGACTTCGTCGATCGTGTGGAACCCCTATGAATCAACGTATGCGTTACTTCTTGAGAAGGTTCAGAAAGCGTTTTTAAGGTTCCTTTATAAAAAAACTCGGATATTACCCGTATCTTTACCCAACGAAGTACCTTCTCGGTTCCCTTGGGTACAACTCCTTGGAGGTCAGGCGAAATTGTCAGCTGATGATCTCGGCATGTCAGGCCTTGCGTGGCGAGTCGGACTGTCCCGAACTTGTAGAGCGTCTGGTGCGATTGTTTGTCCCGGATGTCCCGAGGATAGCCCTGAGACCTCGACAGCGCGACTTATTGGCTGTGCCGCCGTCGAGCACCGTGTCGCTCAGGAACTCGCCGTTGCCTCGCGCCCTCTCACTTCTCAATGCGCTCCTGACATCAACACCCGAGTGCGACTTGTTTGCGTGGCGATGGGCTGCAGTGTATAGTGAATGCTTGAGATTCTGCGAGGCGATGGATGCTAGATGCTCAACGGTTCCAAATTAAGCTGTTTGATATTTATTATTGTGAACCTTTTATTATTATCTAAATTTTGTGACGCATAGGTTTATAACTGTAATGTCATAAAACTGTTTTATAAATAAATAAATAAATAAATAAGTAGGTAGGGATTGTGAAAACCATCATTATTCCGAAATTTCGAAATCCCGAACAGCATTTTCAGCTGAACGAAAATTTGCACGCAGGTGATCTATTGGAATATTAAATAGGTTAGGTTACTATTATTCCCTGATTTATTTTAAATTCCTTCACCTGAACATGCTTATTGGAATTATGAGAGCTTTCGTTAACAAATTACGACGTCGGGATGAAAGTTGCAACAGTGAACGCTGCGAGTAGGTATTGCTATTTTGTAGTAAATCTGGGGCCACGGTAGTGCCCCCGCCAAGTCGAGCAAAACAGCGGCACGGCCGTACCACCCTTTTCTCGAAGCAGTTTAGGCCATTTTCGACGCCTAGTTTCAGAGCCTATTCAATACAAACAAGCAAACAAAAAATCAAATCTTTCCTCTATATAATATTAGTGTAGATTAGTGTAGATTACAAAGTTACATTTGCAGTGAATGGGACAAAAAATTAAAAAGCAAGAATGGAACTGCATTCATAATTTGTATGTATTGATGACACAATGACCTACAAGAAGAAGTGAGGTCCCATAAAAAAACATTACATGCAAAAAGAGACCAAGTCAAAACACTTCCACCGTAAAAAGTAGTGAGATATTTCGTAGAGCATTGCTTGCTAAATAAAGTTTTGTGACTTGGTTTCCTTGGTAATCACACAATACTACATAACTTTAGGAATGCAAATATCCATAAATGCAGTAAAGTTGTGTGATTGCCAAGTTGCAGAATTGTATTTAGCAAGCAAATGAATATTAATAATAACAGGAATGCCTGAGAGTTGGCTCTACGAAATATCTCAACTTTTTACGGTGGTAGAGTTTTGACTTGACCTCTTTTTTACATGGAATGTTTTTTATGGGATATATGTTACTTGTAAGTATAATCGGAACTGTCAGAGATAAATCTAATACTAAAACACTCAATCTCCTAAATATATACGCCGCTGGTATACTGTACCGGCAGCTTACATCTATTTCACTTTAACGGTCATTATAGACTTTCTTCTCCCATTTATTTTAGTTAACCTATTCGCCGCCACACTACGAACTTAGCGCTACGCCGTAGTCCGTAACAGCTTAATATGTAGCGAAAGGTGCCCGTAGCGCTCATACCTGTGTGGTGGAATTCGCGCTGAATGGGTTAACTGTAAGATTAAACATATCACTTAGTTATACCGTCTGTAGGTATAACTGAGAGTGATATTTGTCTTTTCTCTTACCGTGAAACATGCCTAATTTGCCACCAGGCAAAACTTTGCTTAAAAAGCTAATTTTAAACAAATCTGGTAATGAACGAAAACAACATATTTATGGCAACCTTACTATTTTTAGTAAGAAACTAGATTATATATGTATGACTTTACTATGAGTTATAAATGTCAATTGTGGAATGTGAGGTATATGGATTTGTATGGCAAAGTTCAACATACCTAGGTAACGTTGCTGATCAGTAGGTACCGTGTAAAACTTTTCGTAGTTAAGACCAAGATGTTAAAATGGAACGCCATGTTTGCCCAACATTTTGAACTGAGTCTTACTCGTGACTACGAAGGATTCGTTAAGCAAAAAAATATCATCCTACCATATTAAAAAAAACCAGCCAAGTGCGTGTCGGGCTACGCGCAGTGTAGGGTCCCGTAGTTGCCTGTCTGTCTTAGTTACATCGACGTGCGGTACGGTTGCGTCGGCCGAATTTGTACGAAAATTGGCACATGAACTAAAATTAGGGCTTTAAAGCCCAATTTCTCGCAAACGAATTACTGATTTGGAAATTGGTTTTCGAAAACCCATCATATTTTTGAACAAGCTATCCAACGATACTCCACACCATGGGTTTGACGAGAAAAAAAATTACATCCCCGCTTTAGGTGAAGGGGAGGTACCCTAAAAAAAATATTTTTCCATATTGACTGTACTGTTTTGTCGGCGTGATTGATTCATATATCCATGCCGAATCACAGTTTTCTAGTAGGTAGTAATGGTTACTGAGCTAAGCCGAAGACGGACAGACAGACGGACGGACATGACGAAACTATAAGGATTCCTTGTTGACTACGGAACTCTAAAAATGAGATATTCGTGTTTTTCCGAAAAAAGCGGCCAAAGTAGGCATGTATCACGGTACCGGTTTCTATATACTCGTCTTCCCTGCAGAGCTCTCAAACGGACGTTACAAATACTGTTAAACCGTTAAAATCTACGGCAACTTTCGCACTACATTCTCATTAACTTTTGAGCCCCTTTCAGTCCAAGTACACACATCTTATGGTACGTGAAGACATCGCACGTGGCATGGAAAGTCAAGTACTTAGTTGCAACAGGTCCACATTTTGATTGGATTCGCTAAAATAGGTAAGTCGCTACCAGAACCAGGGACACAACAACAAGCATACCTACAGAGCAAGTAGTGGTAGGATGACAGAAACCTAGTAAGCTGTAGTAAATCAAAATGCAAAGAAAAAAGGTAATAGAAAGGAAAGGTCCCTTTATGATCCCTTATGGTTTTTGTTTTTCTTGTACTTATATATATTTCAAGTTATAAGTTTAATTTCACTAAGTAGACAATGATATCGGGTGTATTCGTAAATTCGTACATTAAAAGTAAACCTTTACACAAAAAGGGAGTCGCACTAATGGAGAGGTCGTAGTTTAATCGGGCCTCAGATACGGCGTGATACCGGGCCGTTCACACTGGAAGGAAGTGCCGGTCCCGTATCGGCCGGCAGCGGCGGCGGCACAGTCGCGCCCCGTACATCAGCGAACATGCGCCTGACCAGCACACTTCTTTATGGGACCCTCTTGGCCTGCCTTTGCTGTAAGTACCATATACACTTACTTTTCTAAAAGAAATGAGGCCACGCCAAATTGTATATATTACGCAACCAAATTGACTTTGATATCGAACAACGCTCGGGTATGCTACTTTACGGAGCATTTGCCATTTATTCCGTGATTTGCCAAAGAAGTATTGCTGTACCTACATTTATGATACAAATATTTATCTCTAATAACGTAATTTAATTATGGTATTTTTTACATAATAGTAAGAACCTAAATCTTGGGTGCTAATACCTATGCCACTTTATTTACTAAGCAAAAAGTCGCTGCCGCAGGCGCAGGTATATTTGGCGCTACCTAGATCTAATCATAAATTCATTATTAGTATATTTCGGTAACTTAACCCATAGCTACAATTCTGTGACGCCACGTTTCAAAAATGTATAACGTTTGCTGGCGAAGTACTTACAACAAATAACAATAAATGTATCACTCATCAAATTATGAACAAATATTATGCCAAATACTTGAGCTACTTTTCGATCTGGTCTAACTGTGCTATTATTAATACATACAGTGTATGTTACCCCGAGCCGTACACTATACATTGCACGTTTATGTATATATACGTATATTATGTAGTCGCAAAAATCCCATTTTGCCAGTGGAGAAAATATGTACTTAGTGGTACTCAAAGAGCGACAAAAAAACCTCTGTCTGTGTTTTGACGCAATATTTTTTACTGCTAAAGTGGCTAATGTGTAGTGTTAATATAATTATTACAGCAACGCGATTTACTGCTATATTAGGTACATTATGTTTTGAGGACGGTAAAGGAGATGGCGATTAGGCTTTATTGGAAGCTCGGCGACGACGACGACGACGCCCAAAGCTGAGGCGGTTGAGCTTTGATACTGTGTGTAATGTGTACCCATAACATCGGTGTTAAACAATGTTTTTCATCACATTCCGTTCCTCAAACCAGATGTAATTAATCTATTCATTGTTATTTCCTATAAACATAGATAAAAAAACGGTTTTGCATAGTATTTCACAATATATTTTTGTGCTTGTTGAACTATTAAACCCTACGTTACCCCTACGTTATGTACACACAGAAAGGTTTACAAGATTCCGCAAACGTACCTATGCAAAAAGGTATCTTAGAAAATAATATTAAATGATCCAGTTAAATATATATAAAGAACAGAGTAACATACTCTTCGTTTTAGATATTGTGATCCAGATGACTAGACATGCCTTTTGGTTTTAGCAGAGGTTCCTATAAGGGGGCTGCATTGCTCCAGACTCCTCGGGTAACCGCCTAACTTTTCGAACTGAGCGTTCGGACAACTCAGCAGTAATTTTCCCATGCAAATATTACATTTAGAGCTACCTAACGTAGTTCTGGACGCTTGTAGGAAAACCTACATACGTAGGTACGTATGTACATATGTACCTACGTATGTAGTTCGTCATAAAAGGTCCCTCCACTTAACAACAAACACAAAGCATCAGTGTTTACATTGTTGTTCTCCGGTTTGGGAGTAAGATATATCCTACGTATATCATATTCTCGGAATCTCGTGCTCAGTCCTCCCTCAGTTCTAAGATTGTACTTGTGCCTACATGTGTATGGAGGCTTGTTCGTGGCATGTAGGCTCGGTTGCCTATTAGTTAGCACAAGAAATACTTTTCAAGAATGACGAAGGTAATGATGATGATGATGATGATCTGTCCGACCGTTTTCGGCCATGGCGACCACTCCGACTCCTATCCTGAATTTTGGCGCTCGTGCGCTCGAAGATGGCTTACGTAGCCTATCCTTGCGGCGAAATTATTCCGTGCACATTGCGGGCACGTAAGTACGCCGTTCTGATAGTTGTATACTATGGCAGCAGGTGGGCGCGCCTTCAACTGGTCACGTTTAGTATCAAGGTCAACTTTGCGCTGATCCTCGAACTCGCGAACTTGGACGTGCACCATCCTGCGCCATTCTGACCGCTGTGCTGCCAAACACTCCCATTGAGAGGGCTCGATGTTGCATCTCTTCATGTGTCGCTTTTGGGCATCCTTGTGACGAAGGTAATATCACTGGTAACGAGCTATCGAAACAAGTGAATAGCCGTGTCCACACCGGCCGAACGGTTCGCCCGAACGGCTCGCCCGAGCCATCAAAAACGCTCCGTCAGAAGGCTCGGGCGAGCCGTCAAAAGGGTCGGCCGCAAGCGCTCGGTCGGTGTGGACGGGCGTTCGGGCAAACGCGCGCGGCTCGCCCGAGCCACAACGGCTCGGGCGAATTTACCTACCGATAGTTGAGCTCACGATCACGATGATGTTTTGCTTGTTCGAATTCGAAATCGGAAGAAATGTATTTAAAAAAAAGCCGCAAAATGTGGATGCGCAAAATTTTTGAGAACCGAAAAGAGGCCAGGATAAAATTATTTGATCAATTGTGTTATGATCAGAGCGAAGACGCCTACCTATTGAAATTCCTACTAGGTAGGTACTACTCAATCTACCAATCCTTCCAGCTGACAAACAAACCCATGCGTGTCGAACTCAGTTACGCAATTCCCAAATCCGCCTCAACTCGTCTCACTACCAAGTTACCAACCGCCAGTAGGTATAACTTGATCCCTAATTTCCTAATATGTAATGTAGGTATTCAGGGGTCAAGCTAGTTTTGACCTTTTCCAACGCAGCGACTTCGAATGAACTTTAATAAGTTACCTTGATAAAAAAAAGACCGGGTTGCACTTGATTGGTAACTTGATTAATTTTAATTTTGCAAAAAAAAATGCCTTCCTCCCCCGTCTGTCCCCCTGCGTGCCAATATATCTAATAACAACCTTATTAGTAGTACGCTATAGTTCAACCTAACTCAGCAAAATTGATGAAGGAGACGAAGAAATAAAATACCAATTTGTTTTTGCCATTGCCAAATATTTTTCAAAGCTTTATCTCTTTAGGAATAACGTCCAAATTCGAACTATTCGAATTTGCTCAATAGCAAAACGGTAAAGGACGCGTGGACAAAATTACTTTATTGCATATTCTATGCAATTGCAAAAAGTGTTTAACGGCTTTATACTCTTACGAATAGCGTTCAGTTTTGAATGAAGTCGAATCGGCTAACAGCAAAATATAAAAGTGTGATGTGAAAACAAAATGGAATTTGCATTTACGAAAAATGTCTTACGACCTTATACTGTTAACAATAAAGTACAAATTAGAATAATAATACGTAAGGCAAAAATCGCCCTCGCCTTCTGTCGTTCGGCCGAACAAAACCACCGCACTGTGTTTCGCTCGGAACATGCTAGCTGGACAAAATTATTTTCTCTAATATTAAGCTTCTAATAGGTCTGTCTAGATGAAATATAATGTTATTCATAGTAAAATCTCCAAAAATTGGATACACCAAAAAATAAAAAATATTTGTATGGAAAAAAAAATATTTACACCACACTACAATACTTAAGCCTAATGACGTACAAAAATAATCTTAATGACCCAATTCATTACTGAAAATACATATAATTATACCTATTTAACAAATAACTATACAATTCTTAATAGTACCTAGGTAGTAATGATTCAGTCATCATTACAGTGTTCATCCTCGTCCTCGGAAGAATCCGAAACACAATAATCTTCGGATATATTACTAACAGTAATTTTATTTCTGACAAGATGTTCGGGTGAAATTAATAAATCTAATACTTCTAACGGGAGAGATCCTGTTTTTTGCGGGGCGTTTCCCTGAGGCTGTTAATTAAAGGATCAGATGTGATTATTAACATTTTAAGCAAATCTGTATTCGTGGCAACACGGGACCTTTTGCGAGTATTATCCCGTCGGAATCTTCTGCAATCCTTGTTGCGAGCTTCCTGAGCCTCCTCAGAAAGCTGCCCGATTGGCAAAAGAGCCGATTGGATAATATCTGCACTATGTATAAGTATTTTATGCACAGTTACAGGCATGCAATACCACGAATACAGATCCAAATACAGCCTTCTTGTTTGGTCTGCTAGCTTTTTAAATTTATCGACATTAATATCAAAACCGGAAGACAAAGCCCTAAGTAAAGTGTCAAAATGTTTTATCAATGTTACATCTAATCCTGTAATTTCAGCGCTCAACTCTTGATTTCCTTCATTGAATCTTCCATTATTCCGCTTATGTCCTGTATTTTCGAAATGTACGCGAAGAGAGCGCCATTTCGTTAATTCTTGGAGTTTTTGAGCCATTCTTCAAAACAACGGCACGTTGAAAGTGTGACCTAGAAAAAAATTAATAAATAAAAATCAGGCAAAATCGGGCCAGAAAAATAAAGACCCTCGTTATCAATGAGGTTATAGCTACTTCCTAAAAAATATTCGGGTCGGGGAGAAGAGGGGATTTTTACTTATACTCCAATGAATTCGAAATTGAAGTTTTTTTTTCTTAAATTTGTAACATAACGATATATTTTTCTAGGTTACAGGTTAAAAGGATCAAAATATAATAGTATTTAAAATAGTACTTACTCTTAGTAACAGAATCCATCACAGCACTTAACCAAAATTAATGAAATATACTTGTGAGACGTTATCGCAATCGGAGCTAAAATGCAACTAAATTCATGCAAATAATGCAATTGTTTTATATACTTACCCCCATTACAAAAAAATAAATGATTTACGACAAATCATTACCTACCCGTGTAATCACCAACTAATATACTAATTACCCTCATTAATGGTTTCTGAATTAGGTGGTGTTGTTTTTGTCCAGCTAGCTTGTTCTACTCGACATACAGTGCACCGTCCACATAGGCTGAGCCGCTCGTGGCTCGGGCAAACCGTTCGGGCAAGCATTCGGGGGCTCGCCCGAACGGCTCGGGCGAGCCACCGTTTGCCCGAATCACGTCCACACCGGGCGAGCACGTTTGGGCGAACGGTGTTCGGGCGAGCCGCTCGTTCGGTGTAGACACGGCTATTGACCCACATACATATGTGTGTGGGTATGGATACCTATGTAAATCATTAATGAAAACCCAGATTATTTATTTTATTATTTTCCTCAAAACGAGGCTCGAATTCAGAAAACATAAATAAATTTTAAGCTTTTTTCCGGGAAGGAGAAAGAAATACCAGATCAATACAATTTCTGGAATTTAAGGACAAATGGTTAGGTGATAAAATCACGCAAACAATTGAATTCTGTATAAAACTTTTCATTTCTATTACTCTGAAGGCCTGCGCAAACCGGCGGAGCGCAGCGCAGATCACCTAGGAGGATTTACTCCGCGCAGCGCACACCGACTAGGGAAAATCCCCCGTGATACCGCGAGCGCCCGCCAGCGCAGCGCGGCGCACCTGGGAGCACTTCTGCGCATACCGGCGGATGCCGCGGCATGCCGCCGCCTATCGTGGCGGTATCATCTCCCCGCGGCGTTAAAGAGCGCCGACGATACTGCCGTGGGATGCCGCGGCATCCCCCGGTATGCGCCGAAGTGCGCGCGCTTTGCATTCCATTCAGATCAGTCTTGCCGCCACATTTGGTGTTTGGTGAATATATTTGCGCGTGTAATTTTTTCAATATGACGGAAGTCAACGAAGAAAAATGTATATTAACACTAAGTCACAGTCCGCCATCACGAAACATTCAATACGAACGACTCGTACAAAAACAAGTTTTCGACGGTTGGTCGCTAGTGGAACGGAATGTATAATCACCGATCATGGCATGCCGTGGGATGCCGTGGGATGCCGCGGCATTGCGGAGGTGCTTGCGGTATCAAAATTCGTGTTCTCCCCCGTCATCCGCCGAGTTGCGCCAAGCCTTTCCCTCCCGCTGCCCCGCTACCCCGGCGCACTCGGGACGCCTCCGCGTATAGCGGGGGATGCCGCGGCATGCCGCCACCTACCGCCGCGGTATCCTCTAACATGCTCCTCGATGCCGCAGAGTAGAAATTCCCCGTGATGCTCTCAGAGCATTCAAATTTATAACAATGTAATTAAAATAGAAAAGAATATAGATTGATAAATTTTAAGTGATCTGCGCTGCGCTCCGCCGGTTTGCGCAGGCCTGGAAAGTAGGTCATTGTTTATCTAAACAGCGGGTTAAAAGAGACGTGTCACCCCTAGGGCTGAAATGGTAATATTTTAAATATTGATAATAAATTAATGCTTGATTGACTACTATTGCTATTCGAAAACGATTGAATATTTTATTAGTGTTCGTAGGCGTAGTTCAATGTAACCAATTCAGACGCGTATCCAATTATTGTAGTGTAGTATATAATTAAGGTTCCGCACCTTAATTATCGCCGACCCCAACAAAGTCGGCTAAACGTTTGTAGGCGAAAATTTGTTATGCGACACGAAAATAGAACAATGAAAAATTATGCCATCCGATAACTATGCCCTTCAAAAATCAACACAATTTTTGCCATTGTTATTTTTTTAATGACTAGGATGCGGGTCTGAATTGGTTACATTGAACTACGCCTACGAACACTAATAAAATATTCAATCGTTTTCGAATAGCAATAGTAGTCAATCAAGCATTAATTTATTATCAATATTTAAAAAATAACCATTTCAGCCCTAGGGGTGACACGTCTCACTTTTAACCCGCTGTTTAGATAAACAATGACCTACTTTCCAGGCCTGCGCAAACCGGCGGTGCGCAGAGCAGATCACTTAAAATTTATCAATCTATATTCTTTTCTATTTTAATTACATTGAGTTATAAATTTGAATGCTCTGAGAGCATCACGGGGAATTTCTACTCTGCGGCATCGAGGAGCATGTTATATGATACCGCGGCGGTAGGCGGCGGCATGCCGCGGCATCCCCCGCTATACGCGGAGGCGTCCCGAGTGCGCCGGGGTAGCGGGGCAGCGGGAGGGAAAGGCTTGGCGCAACTCGGCGGACGACGGGGGAGAACACGAATTTTGATACCGCAAGCACCTCCGCAATGCCGCGGCATGCCATGATCGGTGATTATACATTCCGTTCCACTGGCGACCAACCGTCGAAAACTTGTTTTTGTACGAGTCGTTCGTGTTGAATGTTTCGTGATGGCGGACTGTGACTTAGTGTTAATATACATTTTTCTTCGTTGACTTCCGTCATATTGAAAAAATTACACGCGCAAATATATTCACCAAACACCAAATGTGGCGGCAAGACTGATCTGAATGGAATGCAAAGCGTGCGCACTTCGGCGCATACCGGGGGATGCTGCGGCATGCCACGGCAGTATCGTCGGCGCTCTTTAACGCCGCGGGGAGATGATACCGCCACGATAGGCGGCGGCATGCCGCGGCATCCGCCGGTATGCGCAGAAGTGCTCCCAGGTGCGCCGCGCTGCGCTGGCGGGCGCTCGCGGTATCGCGGGGGATTTTCCCTCGTCGGTGTGCGCTGCGCGGAGTAAATCCTCCTAGCTGATCTGCGCTGCGCTCCACCGGTTTGCGCAGGCCTTCAGAGTAATAGAAATGAAAAGTTTTATACAGAATTCCATTGTTTGCGTGATTTTATCACCTAACCATTTGTCCTTAAATTCCAGAATTTGTATTGATCTGGTATTTCTTTCTCCTTCCCGGAAAAAAGCTTAAAATTTATTTATGTTTTCTGAATTCGAGCCTCGTTTTGAGGAAAATAATAAAATAAATAATCTGGGTTTTCATTAATGATTTACATAGGTATCCATACCCACACACATATGTATGTGGGTCAATCACTTGTTTCGATAGCTCGTTACCATAGTGATATTACCTTCGTCACAAGGATGCCCAAAAGCGACACATGAAGAGATGCAACATCGAGCCCTCTCAATGGGAGTGTTTGGCAGCACAGCGGTCAGAATGGCGCAGGATGGTGCACGTCCAAGTTCGCGAGTTCGAGGATCAGCGCAAAGTTGACCTTGATACTAAACGTGACCAGTTGAAGGCGCGCCCACCTGCTGCCATAGTATACAACTATCAGAACGGCGTACTTACGTGCCCGCAATGTGCACGGAATAATTTCGCCGCAAGGATAGGCTACGTAAGCCATCTTCGAGCGCACGAGCGCCAAAATGCAGGATAGGAGTCGGAGTGGTCGCCATGGCCGAAAACGGTCGGACAGATCATTAAAAATAACAAGATCAATAAAAAAGACAATTAAAAATAATAGTACATTGTGATACAAGTGAGGTATGTTGATAATTACATCAGAGGCGGAATTATCACGCGAACCGCAGGTGAGCGTGATAAGAGAGCCGAGGATTGTAATTATCAAAGCTCACGCGTTTCATACGTTTTTCAACACATTTTTCGAGGAAAAAATCCTTTTAATAAGATGAAAATTTGATAGGCCTGTCAAGTTATTTTCTTTACTTATTGATGTCAACAGGTTTTTACTCTCATGTTGTATACATCGTCAAGAATTTCTAGTGGCGTCCATTCTTTTTATCACTTTTCTAGTCACCACGAATCAACATTTTTGTTAATAACCCAACACGCATTAACAATGTTTACAAATATCTGTGAAATAACCTATAATGGCGCGCATCAATTTTTTTTGTGAAGATTGCGCAGTGCGCATTAAACAGCCAATACAAAATAAAATAAATAATTTCGTTTTAAAATGTTATCTTTATTAATTCATGTAAAATATTATCAAAAGTGATTAGTTTTACTAAATTAACCGTTTCTATATCATATCCAAAAAGAAATAGTCAATTAATTAACAAAAAGGATTTAATTTTTTTAGTCGGGTAAGAATCCATTTGCCGAAAATTAAAAAAAAGCTGTACATTCTGTACACCCCGGTTAGTTTAAGAATGCACCGTGTGCAAGGTGCCAACGTGACTTAATCGGGATATAACCGTAACACACAAGTATCGTAATGTTATTATTATTAAACACGCGTGTTTAATATCCAGGTTTATGAGCCTAAAAGCGACACAATAAGAGGTAAGTTACGAGCAATTGTGTTGAAAAAACAATTATACTATACGATATTTTTTCATGTATGGACAATAAATAAGAACTATATTATTTTATTTGTTTACCGACATGGTGCCACCAAATGTAAATAAGACCTAGTAATAAGACTGCTATGCAACGAGAACACTTCAATAATTATCATTCCGCAATTACTGAGGTCCATATTAAAAATCCTTAATTTGTATTCGAATTGAATGGTCCATTTTATGTTAGTTACCTTTTTTGAGGTTCAATTTAGAAACACCTACACACAACTTATTTTTTAATCACGTTTATAATGACCAGATAGTTTCCTGACCGTTTGTGTTAATTGCACTTCTTTTTCTTTAAAATCCTGTCTATTATTCAGTAAAATTTGTAAGTTGGTCCATATTTGGGGATTTTCCTTTAATAATATAATCATATCAGCGAAGATGAGAGAGGTGTGAAGACGAGTTTTTTTTATAGGAGTTTTTTTATGAAATTATTATAATACGCTAATATAATAACCGACGACAAACGAGTAACAAATCAAATTTCTAAAAAAAAGTAGATATACCTCATATATATGATATATATGTCGCAGATATACCTACATACACTGACCGGCAATAAATTTGGCCCAAATTAGAAAAATGCATTTAATTATTTAAAACATTATTTAATCTATTCAATTTATAGTTTGAATTCACGAAAAGTTATTAGGCCAAATTTTCTGCCGGTCAGTGTATGTAGGTATATCTGCGACATATAAAATAATCTACTACCTAGTAAAATATATAAAAAAAAATAATTGCGAACATTATAAAACGCTTTATGAAAAATAGCTACATGAAGAAAGACGAAGATTATATATAATTTGCGATCGTGAAAAACGCGATGTGAAAATTCGCTACTGTGACAGAATGCTTGTGAAAAAATGCTTTTGTAAAAATAATCTAAGAAATCGGATAGTGCGAGAAAAATCGAGAGCTCGCGCGCCGTCTTGTGTGATAGCCGTGCAGCCCCCCTATTCTCTAACTTGTTTTAAGCTCACCTCAACGCTCACCCATAAATATATCTTGATACCGCGATGCGTAGTAACCAAGCGTAGGTAAAGGTCTAGTTTCGTGACGGGTGAACGGCGAGGTGAGCCGCATTAACGCTTAGCGAATAACAGCCCAGGTCATTTCCTACGGTTTCTGAACGCATTTTAGAGCACTAATAGTATGTGCTTAAGAAACGCTTTTAAAGTGGGTTCTATAGGATTATAGGATCTGACTGATTTAGAAAATATTTAAGTATTTCTTTAATTTAAAAAAATGATAATGTCTGTCTGTTGAATTTGTTTCAGCGTTTCTTCTTAACAGGGGGTCTTCTTTTTTAGAAATGCTGTTAGAATTTTGAATTGTAAAAGTGCCATTACGGCCTACTTGCAGATTAAATTCATTTAATTCATTTCATTTTCTTCTTATTCGAAATGAAAAGTAGAGTGTTTAACTCGGGGAAAGCCACCCATTTCTGCATCGAACGATTGGCGATCTCACTTCGTTCGAGGCTTCGAGCGCAAAATAGTACATTACGTACCTTGGGCGGTGAATTCGTGAATGGCCCAGATCGCAGTTGTTTGTGGCCCGAACCGAAGGTTAGTTAGTTAAGCCATGTGCACGTACTGTACACGACTGGCAACCCAGAACATTTTTCTTGACGTCTTCCAATCAGGCCGCCATCTTGGAAAATCAAAGAGTATGTAAACGTGCAGTAGATGCGACAATTTTCTGAGTTCGGATTCAGTTATGGCCGTAGCGTGATTTAATACACTCGTATAAAAAAACGACAGTGATTTAATCACCGACATTTGGTATTTGTATTTTTTTTATTCTGGACATCTATAGTTCCCGAGGAATCACTGTGTTGATGCAATTTGTCTCAGCAATTTGTGTCAGATTTGATGACAGTCCTATTTAACGGCCATGCGAATCCTCAGATATCGATTTTGATACCAATCGCAGCAAGACCATTTTCAGTTCCAGTCAGATCCATACACATTTAAGGTCCCACGGGATCCTCAGATTAGATTTTGAAAGCAATTGTGATGCATTTTTTACTTTATTTGAAATGTATTTGATTTGTTGTGTTATTGATATGGGTGTTTTATGCCTGAAAATAATACTTTATTTATTTATTTTATTAATTTTAAGGTTCCACGGTATCCGCAGATATAGATTTTGAGTAATATAGTACCAATTATAATTCTCCTAAATTGCTAATGGGTTCATATTAGGAGACTATACTCGCGTCGCGAACATTATTTATATAAGAGAATTGACCTAGGATTTAAATAAGTAGAACTTAAGATCTAAATAGTTTAGTTCCTATTGCCAATAAAATTATTCATAAAAACGATTAAATTTTAAAAAAGCAAATGGTTGCTGCTATTTTGGCGTAAAAATTAAGATATATATAAAGCTTCACATCAGTAAGTCTAGTAAGTTGAATGTTCTACTAATAAAGCAAAATGATTTTTAGGAAATTGTCTTCTACTTTTACATTTTTAACATACATACATACATACATTCATGCCTTTATTCCCAAAAGGGGTAGGCAGAGCACATGAAACTTATGTGATATTGCAGTATGATAGGTTGCTAGCCCATCGCCCACAACACATTCCAACCCTGCTCCCTTAGTCGAGTTTTACCACACCCACGGGAAGAAAGGGGGTGGTGATATTCTAACCCGACACCACACGGGACCCCGACACCACACGGGACCACACACATACACACGGGTACATTCTTAATCATTGAAACAGAAGGCCGCCATCGGCGCGTATCTTTTAAATTACAGAAAAAACATTTTATTTAAAATATCTGTGAATTTGCCGATTAAAAGTGATTCCCGTACTTTTACTATTGTTGGGTTTGTTGTTGGTGCAATAAATAGCGCAATGAAATAGGCGTTTTTTAAAGTTTTGAGTTAAAATTGCACTCGATACGACCGCCATCACTGCCCGCCACATACTAAACCAACAGAGAGTATGTTGACGTGCGCAATCTTATGCTAGGTGATGTCTACTCTAGTAATATAATATAACGATATAACTCAATGCTCCCTGCACACGTGTCATAGACCACAACATAAGAGTAGAAAGATTTAAAAACATAAGTAAAAAAAAAACAGTAGCGTGTTTAAGGTTTTCATTGATCGTTTTTAAATCCGCGGTTTTTTCTTTATGCAGCGTTTAGGGTCTCATAATATATTTGTCATCCTTGAACGTTTTAGAATATTAACATGCTCAATAAATAAAAGCAATTTTCCCTGCCCTACCTACACCTAGGATTTTCTACAAAGAGTTAATATTTTGCTGTTTAAATATTTTGAGAGGTAAAAATACTAGGTATTTACCAGAGGTTAGTATCTTTATCAAAGTAAACGGGTCTCATAACAAGGGGTCATTATTTCTAACCTCGCTTCACAAACAAGCGTTCTTGTCCGCCCTGCTCCAAATATTAGAGTAATAACTCGATAAGGAAAGATAATGTTTAATAAAGAGGATTACATTTTGTATCGATAATTTTCTACGACGCACATGTCGGAAACTATTCAGGGCACTTATAACAATTCCTTAGATATTGATAGACTTGGAATGTTTGCCCTGCTTATTCCCGAATTACCACGAGCGTCTTATTTATGACTTTTTTTACTCCTAATTAAAAGCGTCTATTAAAAGCGCTATCTGCAGTTAGTGGGCACACAAAGCCTGCACTTGCTCAAATGTGATCAAAACATTGTGTGTGCTACGGGCGATAATAATTATACGAAATTAAGTCATCAAAGCTCTCCGCCTTCGGCTATGGGCTTCTGACACACTCGTTCGTAAATAATCTTTTACCGACCTTGTTGCACAATTATATAAGGTGGTGTCTTGTAATTGCAACTTGGTATATCTGTCTGGTAATTGCAACTAAATTTAATAATGCCCTCTAGGATAGTGATTATACAGGGCATTATTAAATTTAGTTGCAATTACCACAGTACAGCAGATAGCATAAAATGCATGGTCAATCCAGAAACAGTTTCGCTTGTCCGCCGAATTCTACGCCACGACGTGTAATATAATTAATTACAGATGTTGATGTTTGAATTTTTTGTCTAAATAAAAAATATGTTTTCCTTGTGTTTTGAAAACTATATGGGTGATTCTATTTATCAAGTCAACTCCAGCGCGTTGCCAATTTTTTTGTCACACCTTTTTGTGGATTCATTCATCTTTTTCTTATGTTTGAGTTCTGCGCTACGAACGAGGGAATATCCAAAAATCTAATAAATTACAAAAACACTGATTTATAGATAGGTATTAAATGTGCCTGGTAATGTGCATATTTTCCGCAGCATGTCCAAATAGTCTCGCCAACAACGCCATCTAGTTTAATTATTGCGCACGACGTGCGACTGACGTGATGAATGTGAGCAGCAGACGTCAGACGATTCAAGCGAAACTGGGCCGTACGGTGTCCATGCATTATTGCAGCCGATAGTACCTACTCGAATTCTTAGCAACTACTACTCACACCAGAGTATTAGGGTCGTTCTCTCATTTCGTGCAAATCGGTATTATTGGTTTTTTTTTTAAAGTACTGGAATTTTCAAAAATCTATTAATGCAGGATTATTGCGTTTTGTGATAGAGGCATCAAAAAAACTACCGTAGAAAACATGTTGTTTTCCTTATATTACACACAACATTATTACAATTAAGACCCGTTTTTTTCATTCATCTCGACACAAAATGCATGTTGGTATGACTTTGACCTTCAGTTGAACCTTAAATACTCAACCCAGAGTTTTTGTTTTATGTTCAATCGATAGGGAATTTAGTTATGTTTTGAAGTGTTAAATCATGATTTTTTATTTATCACAGAAAAGAAATTACAGCTTCTAAAGTGTATGTCACTGTTGATCCCTTCATTACCGTCGTGGGAAATGGATAAGGTATATATCGCTAGATAGCGTATCCGGGCAGTGCCTACCGTCGATTCGAAACATTGTTAGTAGTTCTGTCAACCGCTAGCTGCCTTGAGACGCCCCTACGGCGCTCCCGATGGAGATACTTGCGTTCTCGCGTGTAAAAGAGGTTTGGTATCGTTTGGTTTTCATCGCCATCCAGTAACGCATTCAGTAAGTACTACATGTAAAATTCTATATTATTGTCTGTTTGTGCTGTTTTGAATGACGGTTCGGTCAAATAATTTTATAGACTCAAGGTCAATTACGAAACGAGTTAGACGAAATAAACATTGAAAAATTCATTCATATCGTGTTCATTACCTCCTTTTCCTTCCAATTTTAAGAAGGATGGTAATAAACGGTTTAAGAAGGTAATGAATGTTTATAATAAAGCCATTGTTTTATGGAAAGAGTGGGACATCATTCATAATGTTAAGTTTGTTATATGCTATTTTAATTAGATTATGCGTAGTAAAACAGTAAATTATGGGTTTACGAGTAAAATCCTCTTGAACTTTTCTCTATTTTCCCGATGCCGACTTAAAAGTTGTTAATATTACAACTAGTAAATGCCACAAGCCGCCGATGCTTAATCACAACTAGCTCAGCTTTTAACTGAATTATATGTCATGTTATCTCCTGGCTCCTGGCTGTGGGCAAATATCAACTTTATTATGTGTAAAGGCTTTGTTTTTAACCGCCTTCTCTGTCATGTTACTGAAAAAATGGCTGGTTAATAACGCCTTTTATGACATTTCCGAACTCTGTGACTACTAACATTACTCGTATTCTTCCTAATTCTAAATATGACTTTATTACCAATTTTATTTCATTCGACGTGTGTATACATTTTTGAAATAATTTAACTCATACAACATAAATAAATTAGAATTAATTAAATTTAATCCAATATTAACCTTTTGACGTTTAATGTATTTGTGCATTATAAATAAATGAGTATGAGTATGAGTATATCATGGACATCAACTACTTAATATAAGATTGACCCATCTGTGTTTAACGACCGGTTTTCTTTGTATGGTATCCCTCGTTTGGGGGTTCTTTCTTGAAGAATCCCATACTGTAGTCGCTCAGGAAAACCTCGGCTCCCTGCTGAAGTTTTCTTGAGAGAATACAGTATTGGAACAGTTCTTCGGAGTACAACCCATTAATTATACAAGCGATAGAACTCAGACTTAACGGTTCCATACCGCTTGTGAGTTTGGGATCGTCTACGATTCGCACAGCACGTCTCTGAAGCAAGTCGAAAAGCCCAAGCTGGTAAGTCTAGTGCTCCCGTCCAAAGATGATAAGTATACTCTATGTGGGGAAGGATTTGAAACTCATATAACAATAGTCTCTGTCCCGGGGAGAAGTGCCACTTCGCTCTGTTAAGCACACCGACCTTTTAGGTCTGCCTTCTAAGTCGCTTTGAAACTGGAGGTCGCTAGAAATGTCAACACCAAGGATCCTAATAATCTGAAAGACTGTCTTCGAACTCTCGGGCTACATTAAAAGAGATTTTCTTAGCGGTGAATGCAGATAATTTTGTCTTAGGGGGTTAAATCGGACCAAATTGTTCTTCCCCTAGGCAAATACTGGATAGAGTGTTCTCAATTCTGGACACAAGTTGTTCGCGACTCTTCTCTACAAGAGAGCAAATGTTAGTGCGGCCCGTGTAATATGTACCCCCAGTACTGTAATCCACATAACAATGAATACCATCAATCCATCAATGAGCAGCATGCCAGTGTGTCCTCATCATTTTCTTAGGGTTTGGGACGTCTTACGACGAGGTCTGCATTTTTCTTCTTCTGCTTCCACTTTCTTCCAATCTGGACGTCACCTTCATCCAGCCACCAGGCGTTCAAGTTCTTAGTGACGACATTGAGCCAACATGACTTAAAATTGCCTCTTCGTCGAGAACCAAGCGAGGCAATAGGCCTAAGTGCTCTATTATATGCTAGTATTCTTTGATATGTCCGAACCATCAAAACCAATTACCTTAAAGCTATTGGCCAATGTCTCTTCTCTTGATCTGTCTATCCTTGAAACGCTAGACAGCCACCACAGTGTTTTTATCTCTACGACATGGATGGCTTGGGTGGCAATGTTTTACTGCCATAAGTGAGTTAATTACTTATTGTCTTATACACGACGCGATATCTTTAATGTTAGTATATATTATACATTCGCAGGTCACACCAGTTACCTCCATCCATTTGAACCAAGCTGCCGCAATGGCTGTGTTGAATGTTTGTCTCCAGTCTTGCAAATAAAAGTAAATTGCTTGCTCCCAAGTAATTTATATTTACTGCACTATTTCTAGCCTGTCTACCAAAATTGGCTCGAGGTGTGAATCGGGAACATTGCACTTCACCCTCGGTGACTGGTATTAAGTTGGTTCGTTACTTCCACGCTTGATCACTAATCTGACTTCCCAGTACATATCGGCTAATAATGTGACGTATGCTCGGGATATTCCTATCTAGTCCAAAGACATCACCATACCATACCGTCTTACGAGGTACGTGGTCAAAAGTCCTATCCATTTCGAGAAAGGACACATACATTGGTTTCTTCTTAGCTCGGTATTCTTCAACGATGGTATTGAGAGCAAACATGGATGGCACAAGGCCGGTATTGGTTGCTAGAGTGTGCTTTCCATTGGTAATCGGCTATCAAACACTGGCTTGTACAACTTCATGGCAATGCCCCTGTAGTTGTTATATTCATAACAACTGCCTTTATCTTTGTACTGAGGAAGAAATATTGCTTAGCCCTAATTGCATTGTTTCGGCATATGAAGGGTCTCCTGCATAATGTGTTTGAAAAGACTCGCCAGTAATACAACACCGTTGTCTCCTAGACACTCACGCTTCAACTGGGATATCACTGCACTGTTTTCCTCTTTAGATATTCTCATTTCTCCTTTAGGTTTATATTTGTCGCTTTAGAAAGTTATTTTACAGGTGATCCATATCTACGTCTCTAACTTTTTTCTGAACTTATCTGCATTTTCCCCTTTCAGGAAGAAGCCACTAGTGAGATTCTTTTGTGTTCGTAAATTTAATAAGTTTAAAAAATATAGATTGATAGAATTTTAAAAAGTGTAAATAGATAGATAAAACGAAAGGTTTTCTATAATTTTAGCCCGAGTACAACATAATAAACAAAGTTACACAATTGTTTTCTGTTCATTGCAAGGCTTCATTCTAACATCATAATTCGAAGTAGTTTTCATACGTATATATGTTACCAATATTATTGCTAAATAACTATTTTTGTATGTGATTTCATATATAAAGTTTCATTACCGTCTCCCGGAAAAATTACCATTCAATGCTCATTTCATTCCTTTCCTTAAGTAACCATTACCATCTGAGCTCATTTCATTACCAGTGCACACTTCATTACCGATAGTCTTATTATATAAAAAAATCACAATGGTATCAAGTGCCTTTAGCACAAAATTGTTGATAAGTGAGATCACAACCACAAAATAACCTAAAAGTATTACATTTTGAGAAATTAAAAAACTCGAGAGAATGCCTCGATTTGCACGAAATGAGAGAACGACCCATTTAACTAAACACATAATAGGCTAGTCAAAACAAAAAGGAACGTTCATGAAATTTTTTATCAAAATATTCGTACTTGTTTCAGGGAACGCATTGGCATGTGATCAGACCGAAATGCGGAGTGGGTGGAAAATAAGCTCGGGGATTTGCTTTCGCGGATACGGCTGCCAGATGGAGTACATATACAAGACGAGTCAGGCTTGTACTAATGCTCTCCGAGGTAAATTACCATCTAGACACGCGGCAGCGTGTAAAGCCAAGTTTTTAACTTACTGGCATTTTTTACTTTTACCGGGATAACTCCCGAACCGGTAACATAGGATCTGGACGACGTGTATGAGTGTACGTAGTCAAACCTCCATATACCTGGCACCTAGTGCAACCTTTTAGATCATCATATATATCGTCACTATACTTTGAAGAAATCTCGTAGGTATCTGAAAACCGTCAAATTTCTAGGAGGAACAAAAAACATCCTTAAGATATTGTGATTGATCAAATAAGTTCATGTTAGTCTCATGAATCATGAAATACCTACTTTGATTACAAGTAATTAATTTCACAAATATTTTAATAACAAACACTTTTTATTACATTTACTGTTATTCGTAAGATACAAGATTTTTGTAGTAGTAGATATATATTGAATTGACTAAAAGTTGTCGAGGTAAAAACAATAAGTACAAATAAGTTGTTTTAAGTATGATCAAAATAAGGAATGTATGGCTGAGATTATTGAATGTGGCCGTTTTTTTATAACACTGTCATCGAATTGACATCTTCTGCCTTGGAAAGTAGTTGCTATTTGAATGGACACTACTTTGATGAAAGTTTTATAAAAAGTCAGCCACATTAAATAATCTAAACTATACATTAAACTATCGTAAAAGGCATGGAAAATCTTTTTACAAAATCGGCGACTTATAGAGATTGCAATTCGTCGAACTGACATTTTTTAATAGGGCGGAGTCCAGAATGTAACAGACATCGCTTGACATATACTTAATTACTCGTAGGCACATTACTGAACTTTAAGGTGAAAAGTCCAGATAAGAAATAATGCATCTATGAAAAACATTCAGATACGATATTATTGAACTAACGATTATTGATTAAGGTAACGGCACCTATTAACGAGCCCATCATTTTCGGTAGGTACCTATTACCGCGGTATTTACAAATATGCGTTTTATAAGCATACGGATTTGTACGAGTACATAGCGCGTGCGTCATAGCACTCATTTGCACCATCAGCATTTGCTTTGTATAATATTTCGTAATTAGCCAATAAATCATTTTACCTCACTTCACGTTCGATATACATTAAGTGTGCACACCTATCAAGTTAAATAAATCAAGATTAAATCAAGAATTCGTCATTCGTGTTCCATTCTACCATCAAGAAACCTATCAAGTAAATGTGAGAGTTGACAAGTACTCGAACATTAATGGTCCTTCGAACCTAAGCAGGTATTTGGTGTTTTGTACTTATATTGCGATAGTGAATCGGTTTGCTGGCTTCCCACAAGCGGGTTCCACCAGTGAATTGAGAAGGCACATATATCGCATATAGAGTGCAGGAGCACTGTTTACCTGTAATCAAGCAAGCGATTATCAAGCATAAAGTAAGACAACAAGGTCTAAAAGAGCACCAGGGCTCCAAATCAAGATTAGAGCATCAAGGCTAACAGGTACCTATCCACGAACGTTCAAGTCACGAAAATTAAGCATATACCTAAAGTGAACACGACACAGCAAGAAAGGTGATCATCAAGCAAATCTACCGCCGTTTAGCAGGAATTTATTAGCAAGCCATAGACTCGTTGCACTGGGGAATTGACAGTGAAACCGGTGGAACCGACGAGCATTACGAAAGCATGTTCACTAAGTACGAAAACGAGTACGCTTCTATGAAGAAAGAGATCAACAGCAAGTTATGGTCAACGTCGCACCGGGAGCAGTCGACCCCTCGTCTAGACATCCCTGTATTTCATGGACACTACCAACAATGGGTTTCATTTAAAGACCTATTTACAGAAGCTATCCATAGTAATCCTTGTCTATCAAATGCCCAAAAAATGCAGTTCCTGAAGAGCAAGATTAAGGGAGAACCAGAAAGACTCATACAGCACCTACCTATTAGCTCAGATAATTACGTCACATGCTGGGAAATATTGAACCATCGATACAATAATAAGAAGTTAATATTTACAACCCACATCAACAATGTCATGACCCTGCCTGTGTTACAACAAGCTACATCAAGTCATATCAAGCGACTACATGATGTAACCATAGAATGTCTAAATGGTATCAAGAATTTAAGTGTCAACATAGATACTTGGGACCCTATATTAGTCTATTTATTGACGCAAAAGTTGGATTCGGAAACCCACAATGAATATATGGCGTCACTGAAACAGCCACGAGAATTGCCATCCTTAAAGGAATTCCTATCATTTTTGGAAAGTAAATTTACTGCTCTGGAGTCATCACGGCGTAAACAAGAAGCTATCTATGTAGCAATTGTCTGCATAATCATAACGGCAAAGCTTGCCATTCAGCAAAAAGGTGTCAAGAATGCAATGGGTATCATAATACACTATTGCACGACGTATTTTGCAATCAAATTGCAACGTCCGGATATCAAACTCGTCAACAAGGAAATGGGTCACACGTGGCACAAGAACATGATCCTAAAGAACAACCAAATATACTTCTCGCCACCGCCTTGATCAAGATCATAGCAAAGGATGGAGTACCTCTCCGGATGAGAGCTCTTGTAGATCAGGGTTCAGAAATATGTTTAATTTCGGAAAATGCCGCCCAACAATTAGGGTTGCCACGAAACAAATGCAAGGGTGTAATCACAGGAGTCGGCACTAATGACAACATCTGCAAAGGGATGCTCAAGTTAAACTGTTTGTCATCTGACGAGCAATATTCATTTATCACCAACGCTTTCATAATGAAGAGTTTAACAAGAAACTTGCCCAACACCACATTTTCCAAATCAAGATGGGAACTTTGGGATAACATACCGCTGGCGGACCCGAAATATTACGTCAGTAACTCTGTAGATTTATTATTGGGCGCGGAGGTCTATGCAAGTATTATAATGGAGGGAATACACAAACATGAGAACTTACCCCTTATCGCACAACAATCGCGTCTAGGGTGGATTTTGAGCGGGAAAGTGCAGCAAAGTTTTCAATGTAATTTGGTATTGAATAATATTGAAGACATTCAGAAATTTTGGGAAGTCGAAGATATTCCAGAGCAAACATTCAATACTAGCGAAGAAGATGAATGCATCCAGTTTTATCAAGAAACAACAACAAGGTTGGCAGATGGAAGATATCAAGTACGAATCCCGCTCAAGAAACAATGTCTGAGAAGACTGGGCCACTCAAAAGGCAGAGCTATCATGCAATTTCGACAATTGGAAAATAAATTCAAGAAAAATAACTCTATTGCACAACAGTACAAGCTGTTCATACAAGAATGCCTAGCGCTCGGTCATATGACGCTAGCGCCGATTGCACAATGGAATAAGAGCATTTGGAAAGCACCGGCCCTTCAATCGGATGACAAGATCCCCAATGACGTCAACGCTAAATGGAAAAAGTTCAAACAAGATTTAAAAAATAATATAAATGCATTTAAAATTCCACGATGGATCGGCACGAGCGCTGTAAGCGATATCGGGTTACACGCATTCAGCGACGCGACACTTCGAACATATGCTTGTGTTATTTATGCTAAAATAATAGTAGATGGACAAGCTAACATTATATTGCTAACCGGGAAATCAAGATTAGTACCGAATTCCAAGACTATTTCACTGCCAAAATTTGAATTGTCCGGGGCTCATTTGGTCGCAAAATTGATGATCAAGGTGAAGCAATGTTTAACCAACCATAATATCAAGGTCTATGGTCGGGTGGACTCCACAGCGGTCTTGGGGTGGATAAAAGGCAATCCTAGCCGCTGGAAGACTTTTGTCGCCAACAGGGTGCGACAGATTACCGAAGCAATTCCTCCGGAGAGCTGGCGTTACGTCAAATCAGCTGATAACCCTGCAGATTCGCATTTTCTGAACACTGGACCGACCCTAACATTAATCGAGACTGAAAAAGACTTACGTACAAGATGGCAGCTCACCCAAAAAATACTTCAAGATTTGTAGAAAAGATGGCGCACAGAATACCTAGCACAGTTAAATACCAGAAGCAAATGGAAAAGGCCACTACTTAACATCAACATTAACGATGTTGTGCTCATTCATGACGATAACTTGCCGCCCGGCAAATGGGCCATGGGCAGAGTTATAGAGCTGCACCCGGGACAAGACGGGTACGTGCGCGTCGTAACGCTGAAAACGAAGAACGGGACCTTGAAACGTCCAGTCCTAAAGTTATCTATCCTATCAGAACATACAGAAGATGAACCAACAAAAAATGATCAAGGCAACACTTCACAAAAGCAAGATATAAACAAAGAAAACCATGTATCAAGAAAACCACATAGATCAAGTGCAAACAAGGCTCAGTTCACTCTAACATCAATGTTTGCCGCACTCTTATTATTTCTGTCATGCATTTCAAGCGGTCAATGCAACGTCAATGTAATACCATTTCGTGAGACACAAGGTCTATATTTTGATAAATTAGCAGACATGATGCTAATTCGAGACGAATGGAAACTTATTATTTATTACAACATGGAGCCATATTGGGAAGCCACAGATGCACTTCAAAAGTATACACGATTCCTAAAAGACACATGCGAAGCTATAAAGACTCAAGTTCATTGCGACGTAATATCGCTACAGCAACGTCATGGATTCTCCGAACTCGAGTACTACAACCAGCTATTGCTCAGTCAGCATTTGAGCACGCGACTCACGGCACAACGAACCCGACGCGGCCTTATCAACGGTGTCGGTTACGTCGCTAATAGTCTCTTCGGCGTATTAGATGAAAGATTCGCCGAACAGTATCAGAAAGATATTGCGCTTCTGCGAGACAACGCCAAGTACATGGCATCGCTTTGGAAAAATCAAACATCCATTGTTGAAGGGGAGTATAATTTGTTAAAACGTACGGAAGAAACTATGACTCAACAGCATAAAATTATACATCAACATATGAATAGTTTGGAAAAAGCGTTCAAGAATCTACAAGACCAAATTCAAACTAACAACATTATTAACGATTTCAACACAGGAGCAATAATAGCAAGTAATATGCTCCACAATTTAAGAGGACTTCAAAACGTGTTATTGGACACCATCACTGACATTTATCATGGGCGTTTCAACTTACATTTACTGACTCCAGAACAACTTATTAATGAGTTAAGCACTATAGCTAGCTCCCTGCCAAGAGATGTTTCCCTGCCAATTGATAACTTACACTCGGATCTACGCAAGATATACGAGCTGCTCAAAGTGAAGACAAGAGTGATGGAAGATGTCCTAATTTTTGAAATACGGATACCACTCATCAGTAGAGATATTTATGAACTGTTCAAAGTCATACCGATACCCAAAAGGACCGGAAGCAAGATTACCACTGTAGTTCCTGTATCAAGCTACGTATCGATTAACATGAAAAAAGATACGTATATTCCAATATCGGAGTACGATGTTCGAACATGTTCTGCACTAGCCGAAGCCTATTTTTGCTACATCAAGTTACCAATTTACCAAATGAAAGGCGACACCAGTTTTTGCGAAACAGACAAGTTGAAATGCAAAACTGTTACAACATCATGCAAAAATGACTGGCTCGAAAGTAATGCATTAAATACTTACATATACTTTTGTTGCGAACAGTGTCACGTTCGAACATTGTGTGCGGATCAAGTAACCGCTCATCAGCTGACGAACGCCGGACTTATAACAGTAGGTCAAGGCTGCATTATAAAGACCGACAAATTCTCCGTCTTTCCGCATAAACCACACTGGTCAGAACTTAAGATGAAACCGGATGTATATAATCCGGTTATGCCACCAATAAACCACGTCCTCAACATCACCATCCCACACACTCAGGAGAAAAACGAATCGGAAGACTTACTTAGAGAAACAACAAAGCTCGGGGACAAAATCACCAAATTGAAGGAAATTCAACTTACGTCTGAGAAAATATCATATCACGATATTCATCATTACGCAATGATATATGTGATACTCGGAGGGATTGGAGTCGTCGCATTATGCATCATCGTACGAAGAGTTCAGTGGAGAGTGCCGCCGACGCCGTCCCCGGCCGTCGCCCAGGAGCCCCCGGCCGGCCCCGCGCCGCCCGCACCCCGCGCCCCGCCTCGCGCGCGCTGTGCCGAAGCCCCCGAAACTAGCCAATTTCAACATTTAGACTGCAGCGAAACAGCAAGTGTTTCGCGAGTAGATAAATCTACGTCTCCTAAATTTAAAGTAGTTACATTTCATTGATTTAATGTTTATGTATTTGTCTTTATCATGTTTGTACTCAGCATCCACCTTTCAGCTCATCTGCGCCCCGGAAGATGTACGAGTACATAGCGCGTGCGTCATAGCACTCATTTGCACCATCAGCATTTGCTTTGTATAATATTTCGTAATTAGCCAATAAATCATTTTACCTCACTTCACGTTCGATATACATTAAGTGTGCACACCTATCAAGTTAAATAAATCAAGATTAAATCAAGAATTCGTCTTTCGTGTTCCATTCTACCATCAAGAAACCTATCAAGTAAATGTGAGAGTTGACAAGTACTCGAACAGGATTGATTTACTTGGAATCTAAGCTCATACAATTAAAGGCGAGTTTCTTGACTATCGAATGTGTGTAGCACTAGTAAGAACATCTGAAACAAACGTGTCCAAAAGTGTCAGTGTCCGTTCCGGCAACGAAGGAGCCGGTCGTGGTCTGGTGTCTTTTATACAAGTTTGTTTATTCGGAAAATATTAGAAATTGACGTGAAAACGATTCCAGATTTATAAGAAGCTGCAAGCTCAGTTATTGATAATTTGTTCCCTGTAAAGCCACTAAAAGCACTATTTTGTCTCAGCCGGAAGGGAAATTGCTGGCTTCGCATTAAATTAAACAGACTCCCAAGGTCGCCATTTTAAAAGTAGGTACTACTCGGCCAGCAGTTGACTACTACCCTTGTATTGCTTCGACAATAAGGTACAATATTTCGTTAATTATAGGTACCATTACCTTATACCGTCGATTTATCGAAGTTGGAGTTTGTGCAGCATGTGAGATGTATTTTTATTACTTTTATGCGTAAATAAACTAAAAAATTAAAAAAAAACACGATTTTTTTCAAAGTTGTGCATAAGTCAAAGGATGACTTCTGACCATTACAGGTGTCTTAACCTTATGAATATGGACTACTTATATGCGCACTCTTGAATGTTCATTCTGGATTTCACGCGGGCAACCGGCATGACCATACCAATTCCGGGAGGTCCATCTGACTGTCGAGTCCCTGATGATGATTGATAATGTTACCTATATTATATGTAAAGTTACGGTCGATTCCACTTTCCACCTAACATGGCAGACCCATCGCATTACCACACAATATTGTAGCAATTGAGTTTCTTCCTAGATAGACTCCAAACCTCAATGCAGACCTAGCAATTTGTCACAACAACTGGCTATAGTTGCAATGAGACAGCGATACCTACATACCTCTAGCGTTCTAAGATGTCTAAGCATAGCAAGTTGATGTGTCAATTGCATCGTTTGTAGCGTGCTCTCTATGCTAACAGTGACGCTTCAATATCCCGTAACGTAATGTCTTGTTTGCGGGAACAGAAAGGAGTTGGAATGCATGCAAGCGCGCGCGTACGCCGTGCGGCCGCGGCATCTGCACGCAGACCGCGGTGGCGCCGGGCTTCTCCTGCAAGTGCGAGGGCACTGGCTTCTACGGACGTTTCTGCGAGAAAGGTTGACTATACTACCTAACCTATCTACAATTTCCTATCACATAATTGTCCGTCGCTGCCAAGTTCGATGCCGAGGATACTTCCCATTTGTTCTATAAAACTGTGCAATTCTACGAGGTGACCTCGTGCAAAGAGTAAGAAACTAAGAACTACTAAAACTGTACCGAGGCAGGGATTCAAAGGACGCCACACGCATGGGTGAATTATGCTTTGCTTCAAATAAATATCTAAGGAAGCTTGCAAATACTGTTAGATACTTGATGCCTAATGCCGATTTAGTAAGCACCTGTCCATCTGATTTCATAAACTAAATTAAGCTTAGGCTGGTGAATTTACTCGCCACCGGAAACACGACACCTCATACTTGTGCAGAGCCTGTAGAAGTGTTAAGTATTAGGTAGGGACATGGCTGTTAGTTGCCTAGCTGGGTAGCATGAAGGCTTGTACGTCCGACTTATACCAATCATCCTTCACTAGCAGCAGGTACGTAAGGGCGAAACAGTCGAATGTTTATTTCGGATAAACGCGATGATGCTAGCTAGGCTGTAGGTAGTAAATACAAATTATTTTATCGCCGATTTTACTTGTTCGGTCTCACCACTCACCACACATTACGTACAGTCAGTAGCAGAAGTAGCTTCGCAGGTGAAGTAGTCAAAATGATCTAGACAAGCTAAGTATAATGATGTGAATAGATCGATCATTTTAATCTCTTGGTATGCACAGCTATACCTACATTTACTGTTAACTTCACGGACAGTGCTACACCTAACTAATAGGTAGGTAATTGCTATGTACTTCACCTGGTTACATTTTGTTACAGCATGCCCCACAGGGCGCGTGTATAATTATGGACAAGTCACCCCCCACGAGTGTATCGTCATATGAAGTGAAGCGAAAGCGATCCAATTTTATTTAGCATCTTAGGTAGTACTCTACTTATAATTAATAAAAGTTCTGTAATTCTCGACTGTGTTTTTTATTTCGAAATGTATTTATTATTTATTCGTATGGCATTCATTAATTACAGAGTCGCATTACTTACCAATTAGAACATTGTTTAACGAGGGGCGTAAGTGGAATATTGCGAACAAGAGTCTATCAGAAGCCCGACGCCGAAGGCGGAGGGCTTTTGATGACTCGAGTTTGCAATATTCTTACGCCCGTGTTATACACAATGTTTTTCATCACATTTGCGAGGAAACAAATACATTTAAGATGAAATTAATACAAATCGTAATAAAAACTGCGACATGTCAGTTGTCCATTTTGTTGAATTTGACGTGAGGCGCGTATGGCAAAGACCCTTCGGTATACAGCCACGATTTGAAAATACTTACTTAAAAACATTTTACATAGACACTAAATAACTACATATTAAATCTGTAAATAATTCTGTTAAAGATGTTTTAGTAGTGTTTTAAAGTTTAAATTTATTTATAAATACGTTTTCAGACATCGTATTTGATATAAAACCTCTTTGCTTTGTAACTGCCGCATGAGTGACAGATACAATTTAAGAAAAAACCATTACGCCCGCGGGCGTAACATAGGCTATTACAGCTCTGTATGTCTGCGCATTATGAAGCCCGTTTCGAGCAAGTGTGATGAAAAATAATTAATAATCATCATTCTCCTAGCGTTATCCTTTGATCTTAAATGTAGTACTATGTATGGATCAGCTTTTCCATTTAAATCCATGGGATGAAGATCTGTGGCTTTTACGATGTAAACTCTTACTAGGACGTGTATGGGATCGTTGCTTGGCACGCCTTGAAAGAATCCGTAATTTGGATCAAATCCCATTACTGTGTGATCGTCTATTCCTTTTGGCAGCGGCCACTTGTATTCTTTAATAGCACCCTGAAAATATATGTTACGCTTGTTTTATGAGGCTTCTAAACGGGTCACATTTTCCCGGCAACTATTGCTGTCTTACGCAGACATATTGTACGCTAGAGCAAGATGCACATACTAGCCGGCCACACATTGCCGTAAATTTTGTTGCCCGTTTAGAAGCCCTATAATACAATGACATAATAATGTTACAGCAGTATTCTTTTTCGATGTACCTTAAAAACTCGCAACTACTCTATTTTCATCTTCTGTGTCGTCACCCGTCTTCTTTCCTCTGTATAGTTCAAACGAATGAAGCCATTCTTTAAATTCATCGTATTCTGGAACCGCCTCAAGTTCATGTGGATATATCTAAAATATGCAACAGGTTCATAGTCAAGAAAAATTAACACGAGTAGCACAATACAGTTAATAAATAGGTATCTAAGAAAAATAAAGGAAATGTATCTGTTAAAAGCAAGTTCATCAATCATCATCATATGTTCTTGTCCTACACTTGGAGTGCCCTCGGATTCGTTGTAGGTAATATACATGAGCATCATCACCCCCCTAGCGTTGTTCCCGGTTGTGCCCTAAAGGAGCCCGGGGTCCGCTTTGACACCTAATTCCAAGATTTGGCATAGGCACTAGTTTTACGAAAGCGACTGCCATCGGAAGGTCAGAGGGAGAATTAAACCTTATTGGGATAAGACCTGTGTCCTCAAGATGTTTTCATACACCGAAAAGTTATCGGTAAATATTCCGTACATAAGTCCGAAACCTAATTGCTACGAGCGGGGATTCTAACCCACGACCTCCGATAGGCAGCCGCATGCCTGAACCACTAGGCCACCGTAGTTTCGTACGCATTATATAATATAATAATAAATATCCAAATTCTATTCACTCCATCTATTCGAAAAAAAGTATTTTCTAGCCAGTTTATAAAGAGCAAAACCTTTTATGATCTCTCCCTCTATACTTTTTTTTTCAATTTTATCTTTTCGCCCGAGCGAGCAAATAGTACATTATTGCCGTGGCCTGGAAGGAGGCAATTGCAAGCTGAGTATTTGTTTAAACTGATGAGCTTGCGAGTGAACTGGCACCATAGCCTCCTGGATGCTGAGGCCCGAGGTTTGCATGTGGAGTCGTAGGTACACGGACTGCTAGCTGGTGAGTTGGACTGCCAATCTGCTTTCCAAGCTTCCTTTATGCTGAAGGCATGATGTTTCAGGTAATGGGCGGTCTGGTAGCGTGGATGCCGGGACCTCAATCGATGCTGTGGTGGATGTAAGAATTCCTGATAGGCTTTGTTGTAAATTTTTGAGCAAATTTCTCTATAGCCAGAGCTGTGTGATAGGGCCCTCGATGCCGAATAGTTTATAGTAGTTTGCCTGGCCGGAGGGACTCTTTAGCTTTAAAACTGGCCTAACCAACAAAATCTGTATACAGTGTTTTTTTTAAATGGGACAGTATGGGGAAATCCGAATCCGCATAATACGCTAGATACCGTAGCCCAGCAGTACAAACGGCGGTCGAAGGGCCGATGTGCCCGGGTTCGAGTCCAGCAACCGAGGTGCACTCTTTGTATGTTTTAAATTAATAGTGAGTACATTTTCAAAACGCCGAGTAGCATGGAATGTTCTAGAAAGGGTAAGACAATAGAACATTGGATGCTTACGGAAATTTATAGACAAGTGTAAGGGCTTGGAATAATACTCAGAAAAAATGACTAATGAAATGAACAATGAAATAAGATCGATATTAAGGACTAGAATCTTCGGTTTCGCGGTACCAAGTCAGTCTTGAAGTCTTGAGTGAAGTCTTAAGAGAGTTTGGAAAATGGAGTCTTCGGAGTGGAGTTCTTCAGAGTGGGATACTAAGGGAGAGTAGTATCGGGTGAGAGGCGGAAGAAGAAAGTACAGTGGAAAGTGGTGAATAGTGAAGAAGTGTAAAGTGTAAGTAACAGTAAAGTGTAGCTGTGTCAGTACTAGTAGTAGTAGTAGGCGCGGACTCAGTCTCCGTCACTTGTGTGAGTTAATTGAGTTGTCAGCGTTAGTACGTGTGGACTAGTGGACTTTGCCCTGTTGTAAATCGCAGAATAAATATACTGTCGTGTTAAAAAGGTGTTATAATTATAACTAATATATATTGTAAGTTTTTTATTTCTCCTGTAGGGTTACACTGCATGCTCACCTGGGGGTGGAGTTGTTGTCGGAGTATTGGTATTCGTCTCTGTAGAAATAAGTTAGTATCACCTCTGATTTTATGTTACGCTTTTTGGGTTTCCTGTTAAGTACATTAACCACAATAATAGCATAGTCTTGGATTATTTTAAAAAGGGTACACAACATAACCATACATGCGTACGTGTGGACTCAGTGGACTTTGCCCTGTGTAAATCGCAGAATAAATCTACTGTCGTGTTAATCCCGGTAAGGGCATTTATTTGTGTGATGAGCACAAATACTTGTTCCTGAGTCATGGATGTTTTCTATGTATTTAAGTATCTATTTATCTATATTTTCAAGACACTCTTTTTTTTCAAACAATATACAAACCGACCAAGTGCGTCCATAGTTGTCTGTCTGTATTTGTTACGTCGACACACGCCAAGTTAATGTTTCGGTTGCGTCGGCCGAATTTGTACGATAGTTAGCCTTTTTAAGTACATTTTAAGTTGGTCGACTAATACTCGGTAACCTAGTAATGTATACTTAGCCGTGATAGTTTTTCTTTTAAATTCATTATATACAGGGCGTCCCAAACTTATGGGACATGAAGGGGAAGTACCTTAAATATCGTAGATAGTGAATTTTGCTCAAAGAAGACTTTGTTATTTTTAAAAGTTAGTAATTCTACATTCATAGATTTTCTAAATATTTTTTTTTTTTTAACAATTATTTATTTTTGTTTTAAATTTGCCTTCTGTCTAGCTTACAGAGGACGTATTGAAATACTAAGTTTTATCAAATTATCATTTTATCCACACGTGCACTTATAATAAGGAAAACTTATGCCAGTACCTATTTTATGAAGTGGGTACTTATTTACGAATAATCAATGCTATCTTTGGAATGATAATATTGCTACTTTTCGAACGTCGTCTTCGGCAATAAATAACTTTCTTGAAATTTGACTCAATCATTTTATGGTGTTCCTTTATTTTAAAATACTATGTTACTTAAGCTGAGTTATTATTTTTTAGCTGTTCTTTCGATTGGCATCATAAAAAAGGGTGATTTTTTTTTCACATTTTAGTCGGTTCGATTCCCAGACGAAGCAAGTAATTTTTAGAAAATCTATGAATGCAGAATTACTAACTTTTAAAAATAACATAAAGTCTTCTTTGAGCAAAATTCACTATCTACGATATTTAAGGTACTTCCCCTTCATGTCCCATAAGTTTGGGACGCCCTGTATACTACTGCCACGAATATTTTCACATTCCCAGTAGCAGCCATTTAGCCGGCAGGGGGTGGGAACACATGACTCTAACAAAAACTTGGGCTTTAAAGCCGAATATCACACAAATGGACCACTAAGTTTAAAAATATTTTTAAAAATCTCATAATATTTTTGAACAAACTATCCAACTATGGCTTTAACGAGAAAAAAAATTACATCCAAAAAACTATCCTATATCCTTCCAAGGGTCTCAAATTATCTGTAAAATTTCATCTAAATCCGTTCAGGTGTGAAAGGTGCGATGAGATCGTTAGTTTAAATTGCTAAATCTAAATTGAAAACTCCGTTTTTTAAATATAAACATCTTATAATCATCAACAGACGTTTCTGCTTAAATTGTATATTTTTTTATAATGAATAGCTTCTGTCCGCGACTTCGTTCGCGTTGACTGTTTTTTTTTCATTATTACTTAATACATTAGAATCTATGCACACCGCGTTTTTTAAGCGTTTGTGTCGATTTCTTTACACGTGATTCGATACAAACGCGCGTCTGTAGTGCATAGACCCTAAGTACTACACAGACTTAAACCTCCACCTAAGTGGAGCATGAAAAAAAATATACAATTCATATTAATAAATATTAAATATTAATTACATTAATGTAAACTATTAACACGTTATTTACACCTATGTTATGTACCCAATCACCGAATTTTTTGTCCGCGTACAGCCCACCTTTCCCAGATGGCGTGATCCGTCTCCTTTTCGGGAATATTGCCTTATAGTGACGAATAGCGCGAGTGTTATCCCTCTGCGGCAGTGTTGGGCGTAATTAATTACTTTTTGTAATTTAATTACAAATTACACAATTATTAATTCAATTACGTTAATTAAATTGAATGTAATTAAAATTTCATGTAATTGAAATTACTTTGTAATTTGTAATTGTAATTACATTTATTTGTAAATTAAATTACTAAGTTACTTTAAGTCAACTTTTTTTATAAACATTGAGAAGCATACGTGTTTACTTGGTCTGATTGCAATGATGTAATAATCAAAACAATAAATGTGTCTACCTATATTTATATTTATCCGTGTAAACCGTATTCTTAGCACCGCCGGGCTTAAGAACACGTGCATACGTTTCGGCGTTTAACACGGATACCGGGAGCTCTAATTTGTATTGGTGCCACAAAACTAATACTGTTGTTAGGTTAGACCGGACAGATATAAAAATGTAAAATTAGTTGCATATAACACGTATATTTTTTTTTTCATTTCAAGCTAAACCTTGCAAAGCTCTTCGAAAACAAAGTTATTACACTCATACACTCTTTACAACTTTGGGGCTCCGCTTACATATCAGCTATCATATTTCGGAAATGAATATAATTAGCTAAGCGTCATGCCTCATGAAGGAAACATATACCTAAAATTAACTGGGAAATCTAGGAATGCTGACTGTCCAAAGAAATTGTGAATGTTACAAAATAGACTAAAACACCACACTTACACACACACACACACCACCTTGCCTATGACCGTCACATCTAAGTCCTAATTTTAATAAAATAAAACTTCTTTTTGCCTTTTACATAAAAAACACTTCACTCAAGCATGCCATGCCCCATACCTATCCGGCTTTCGTTTCTCCGATCGTTTATTTTATTCAAAAATAAGTGATCAAAAATATTATATAAAACAAAAGTAATTTGTAATTTAATAAGTAATTAATTGCAAAATGTAATTAATAATTAAATTAATAATTACATTTTGTAATTGTAATTGAAACTAATAATTACAATTTCATTTTCCCTGTAATTGTAATTGCAATTACTTTTTGTAATTGTAATTATTCATTAGTAATTCAATTACGTTTTGCCCAACACTGCTCTGCGGCTGATCTTCGCCCAGTCGCCGTGCTTCATATCGGCCTTGTATCTCTCGAAGGACATGAAGGTCATCAATGTCATCATAATGCCGATAAAGAAATATTACAATTATGTTGGCATCAATATACATAGTTATTAACTACATTGATATCAATATAATTACAATACTTCATTATATACAACATTTTTAGTTTCCCCAGTGGGCATCAGCACAAACAGTTGTTCGCAGCTGGTGACTCGCGAACACGCGACGTCCAGCTGCCCGTGAGAGAAGCAGTCCGTGCGCAGGTCGACGCCGGCTGCGCGGAGAGTCTGCCCCTGCGACTTGTTTATGGTCATAGCGAAGCACACGCTCACTGGAAACTGCAATCGCTTGAACTGGAACGGGAAGTTGTTCGGTATCAGTGGAATGCGCGGTATAAATACAGCTTCCCCAGCACCGCAGCCCGTAAGGATCTGAGCCTCGATGAGATTCCGCTGCAGTCTCACTACCTTAGGCGGGTGCCATTACACAGCTTCGGCGGAGATAGGTTCTGAAGCAGCATAATAGGGACTCGGATCCTCAGGGTCAAAGTAGTAGTCTCTCTTGTGAACTATGAGTCATCGCGTCTAAACGTGCTTCGTTGTATCTTTCCAGAACTGTCTGTACCCGAAGTACCCGTTCTGAGTCGGTTTCAGATTCGCGAGAAAGACTGTGGCGTTCACGGGCTGTAGCTAACAGCAACTTGCGTTCTTCATCAAGTTCCTGGAATTAAATAAAGTAATTTACCTATTTGTTTACTGACAGATAAACATTGCACATGACAATGCATAAACCATAAGTGGCTCTAACTTAGATTCGTAATGATTCTTCTATGGTATACTTTGTTTACATTTTCATA
Organism: Epinotia bilunana; assembly: GCA_947049275.1. Classification (NCBI taxonomy): domain Eukaryota; kingdom Metazoa; phylum Arthropoda; class Insecta; order Lepidoptera; family Tortricidae; genus Epinotia; species Epinotia bilunana. The sequence goes on along the minus strand of OX346252.1, from coordinate 30,327,420 downwards.
TGGAATGTGAAAACAGAATAACCTTATATGAGCAGTCATAAACGTGCCAGCGTCTTTTTGAAGAATACCATATTTTCGAAGAAAAAATATGTATTAAGTAGTACCTAACCACCTGAGACCGCGCCGCAGACGTGTGTGTTCGCTGGAACGCCAAGCGTTCATTGCGTTGCCTGAAAGTCTCAGAACTAAGAGATATAGCGTGGCGCTCTCGGTCGGCGCGGAGATCACGCTCCTCCTCATTTTCCTTACATACCTGCAATCTTGTCGCTGAGGTGCGACTTCTCTGAGAGGTCAAGCGGAGTTCACGTTGGGTGAATGTTTCGGAAGCGCTGGATTCTATATGACGCCAATGACGCTCACGGTCCGCGGCTACATGCGCCTCACGATCGACGTCGCTTTCCTGAAATGAAATATCTCAGCGCTTTAGTTTATCGCCCTTAGTAAGCGAGAAATGTACAGTATAACTAAATCCATCATTTGCTAGAAAATATTCTTCCTACATACCTGCGATCTTGTCACTGAGGTGCGACTTCTCTGAGAGGTCAAGCGGTTTGCTTGTTGTGTAAATGTTTCAGAAGCCCAAGAATCCGCTGTTAATCTTGTTTCACGTTCCGTAATAGTATCGGAAGCTCGCGACAACGAATGGCGTTCACGATCGTGGCCGGGACGTACTTCCCTATCTTCACTGTTTTCAAGGAATCTAGAAGCCCGGGAAGCTTCTTCGGACTCCTGAGATCTTGCCACTCGTTTTCTGGCGGCCTCTCTAGAAATTCGTGTCAGGTTCGATCTCTTTCTTGAAGGCATTTTGAGTAATAACGTTATAGGGTCGAACACACAGCACCGTCGCGGCCGCGCGGCGCGATATTTCCCTACAAACCGCTAGCGTGGTCAAACAGGCTGCGCCCCGTCGGCAACGCGCCCCGCTTCTGTCGCGCCCCGCCAGCCTCCCGCCGCGCGCCCGCGACGGGTGGTGCGCGGCGCGTCAGTGTGACGCCAGACAGCGGAGCGCGCGGTGCGTACATGATGCTGGCGGGTAGATGGCGCGAGGCCAGCGCGAGGCGCGCGGGACGCGCGCGCGTTGCTGGCTGGTTGATGGCGCGATGCGCGCGTGCTCTGTGTGACCGGCCGTCCCGCGCGCATCACGCGCTCGTCAAGCCCCGCTACCGTCCCGCTGGCAGTCAGTTCGACCCTTTATGGGGACTTTTGACACATAATTTTCTGATTTGACAGAATAAAATAAACGTGTGAGTATCTACTATACATTAAAAAAAAACAATTTATATACTTTTGTACATACTTACTAAATTCAACCCCATTTTTTAACCCCTTTGCACCCTTATCTTTATAATTTTTATAGCCTATTGCGTGGTCGAAGATCCATTGAACGTTTTAGTGAAAGTTGTATATTAATCCATTCGATAGTTTTCCCATGATACCCGGACACAAACAGAAAACATAACACTCCTTTTCGTTGGGCTGTCGTATTAATAAACAGATAGATGGCGCTGTTTCGTAAAGTAAAGACGACTTTATCCAAATATATCTCAAATTTGGCCTGTGGGTCACCGTAACTCCATCAAACTTTTTTATACGTTTAATATGGTTTGTTGGAATTCAGACGCCGACAAAAATCTGGAGGAGAGGAAACCTTCTTAATGCTTGGAAATTGGTGAAGTTCTGCATCGCGCTATTGAAGTTTTTAATGTATGTTGTATAAATACAATTTCCTTCAAGCTCTACTTATTATGTCTCACTGACAACCTCAACGAACTTTCACATTTATTATATGAAGAGATTAGTATAGATAATCATCATATGTATTAGTATGTACTTACTTGTTGTATTGTTCGGGATATATTTTATGTACACGTAATTTGTGTATTGGGCAATAAGACCGCTCTGCATTTTAAGATGTGTTAATGCCGGCCATAGGTTCACTTTATAATAGTCCATTAGAATTATTTTTTTAATTTTGTCTTCCCATCCGACTGAAAACAAAAACATTTTATTAATATAATTGCTCAAAAAGTGCTACATTACGTACCTAGCTGTGAAGCGTGCGGAAAGTTGGTTTTCGCGAACTATTGCTTTTCACTTTTCACACTCAATAATTGTACAAATTGTACCATTAATTTTTATGTCAATAAAAAATTAAATAAGATAGAACTGTATTTAAAAAAAAATGGGTTTTGAACATTGTTTTTCAACTGTTTTACAATGATGTTACAGTATTAACACCGTTGTTTGCCAAAATAAACATTACACATGAATAATAGGTATAAAAGTTTCGAATTCCTTACTTGTTGTTTATTTTTTATTTTTTCGCTACTGTATTAAAAAACGTCATTCGATACACGTGAGGAAATATCATTCTTACGTAATGACATACTTTCCGCACTAGCATCGAAATATACTACTTATTTAGCTATATAACTTTACCTCAGACCAAGAAAAAAAGACAGACGGAGCGTTACGAACAGTCAAGTGAAGCCAAAGCACATAAAAACAAAACCAAGCTACATCATGTTTAGCACACGCTCACGCACACATATACAAACAAAATTGCACAAAACTCTTCAGCACGTGTCGCAATGCTGTCAAGATCATTTATTTCGAATTTTGTGCGATTTAACTTGTTTAGCACCTAGGTACAATGATGTAACGACTGGCAAAGGATCTCTAAAATGTCTATATGCGAATCCTCGAAGTATAGTAAAACCTGGAAAATTCGACGAACTGAAATGTGTAATAGAAGCTATAAATAGTATAGTCCATATCATCGTGTTAACTGAGACTTGGCTGAAATAGCCACGCCAGCCGACGAAGAAGCCATGACCTACCAGCTACCCGGCTATACGCACTATTTCAATACAAGGACCAACGGAAGAGGTGGTGGAGTATCCATATTTGCTCATAACCTGCTAAAACACAACTTAATAAAAGAACTGTGCTTAAATGGAAACCACTATCTGTGGATACATCTCCAAAAGTTTTCTGTTGACATTGGCGCTATATACAGATCAAATCATGATGGTATTCAAAACTTCTTGGATGTGTACTCATCACAATTGCAAAATCAGAAAAGGGCCGTAGTTTTCGGTGATTTCAACTTAAATATACTATCTACAGAGAAATGCGTAAGAAACTATAAAAATACCCTTAAAGAAAATAACTATAAGATTATTAACAAGATTCACATGGATTATTGCACTCGAGAGACCAGTACTACGAAAACTGTACTAGATCATGTCTGTACTAACTTAACGAAAACAACTTTCACCTGGCCATTATTGAATCGGCCATGTCCGATCATAAACAAATATATTTTGAAATTAAAAAATACCATGTGGAGCCTGAACAAAAAATAAAATATGAGAAAATTAACTATGAGAATCTGTACAAGAACCTATGCAAACCTATATAAAGTTTGATTCGCAATAATATGTATACCAAAAAATAATAAGTACAATTTCGTATTCATGAACACTATATGATATTTTTTATATTATCTTATCTTAATAAATCCGTATTAATTAATACTGTTCCATTTACTCCCCAAATCACCCTATTGTGACGTCACTGCCACAACAATCCGGGGTCTATAAATGACTATACACAGTATGCGCAGACACAGGTATTCAGGGGAGGTTGCCTACAACACAAAGCCCATGTATGGGAACAACTAGCAGCAAACCAATTCATTCTCAACACAGTAACAAGGGGTCGAATACCATTCACTCAAAGGCCCCCCCTGTTAAACCTTACCAAGAGCTTAATACAAAAATACACAACGAGACACTCCCAAGAAATGTCAACAATCCAAGAATTGAAAGCAAAAGGTATCCTCGAAGAACCACGAACCCGAAACCCAGGATTCCTAGCGAAAATGTTTTTGAGGAAGAAGTCCGATGGAAGTATGCGGCCTATTTTCGATCTCCGGGGCCTCAATCAATACATAAAAACCAAACACTTCCAACTAGTCTCACAACCCGATGTAGCAAGATTCCTACAAGAGAACGACTGGATGATAAAGATAGATCTACAGCAGGCTTACTTTCATCTCCCAATTGCACAAAGTCACCGTCGTTTTTTGAGAGTCTGCTACGACCAGCAGGTGCTACAGCTAACAGCACTCCCGTTTGGCCTTTGTTCTGCCCCCCGGACCTTCGCAGCAGTCTCCAATTGGCTAGCGGAGACTGCGAGAAAAAGGCATAAGACTACTGGTCTACCTGGACGACTTTCTCATAGTCAACCAAAACAGAATTCTCTTAGAATATCAAATCAAATACCGGAAGTTCTGCAATTACTAAAAAGTCTAGGGTGGCACCTAAACTGGAAGAAGTCAGTGCTGACACCCACACAAGAGATAGAATATCTCGGCTTAACCTGGAACACTCAAAAAGGAACCATGCCAATACCGCAAGAAAAGGCAGAGAAAACAAGAACAATACACATGAGGAAAGTTCTAGGAAGAGCACAAGCTACTCTCAAGGAGACACAAAGCATACTGGGACTCCAAAACTTCGCAAACATGACGACTCCGTTAGGTCGACTGCACTGCCGTCTAACCCAAAGGTTCCTGCGCGGATTCGCACACCGCAGACCGAAAACAAAAATACCACTCCCCCCACCAGTACAGGGGGAATTAAACTGGTGGCTAAAGACGGTAGGAAAGGGTTCGTTAAGGATGGTCAAAACAGAGGTGAGCCACTTCTTGACCACAGACGCAGCAGATGTAGGATGGGGAGCCCAACTCAACGAGACCTACATGACAGGGCGGTGGACAACTCGCCAAAAGGCGTGGCACTCCAACGCCAAGGAGCTGTTCGCGGTCTATGGGGCCATAAAACGACATCGGAATACCATGTACTTGTCCAGTCGGACAATCGGACCCTGGTGGCGTACATCAGGAACGAGGGCGGGACGAGTTCCCTGGCCCTGCTCGAATTGACAACGAACCTCTTAGTCCTGGCCGAGCAACTCAATATGACACTATCTGCGGCGTACCTCCCGGGGAGGTACAACGGCATAGCCGATCGCCTGTCCAGAAACAAACCAGTTCCGGAATGGCACCTGTTGCCCCCGGCTGCGGAAGCCGTATTCGAGTTTTGGGGCGTTCCCGACATAGACTTGTTCGCATCCAGGGATGCCAAAGTCGTAGACCACTACGTAACGTGGGACTCAAAAGATGGGTCGGCAATATTTTCCGACGCATTCAGTCGGAAATGGAACTTCGGATTGGCCTGGGTGTCCCCCCCCCATCTGATTCCACGTGTCCTACACCTAAACTCGGCCAGGGGCACATACATAATAATAGCACCACGGTGGACCCAATGCTTCTGGCTAACGGACCAACGTGCGCGAGCTCTAGCCGAACCTCGCCCTATAGGGAACCTATCCAGAGACTTAATCCATCTGACAACCGGCAGAGCTCCAACCCAAGTGGACAAACTAACACTCTAGGCGTGTAAAGTTCGGCCCTGTAAAGTTGGGCGTGGGCTGAACAAGTCGCTCACTGGTCCTCACAGGACCATCTGTTGAGTAGAAGCTGGAGAGACTCAACATTGTCCTCATACAAAGCTCCAATCAGGCGATGGACTGCATGGTGCAGCTCAGCAGGCATTGACCCCCGACAACCCAATGGGAATGACTTGGCTAGATTCTTAGCGAAACTTTATCTGGAAGACAAACTCGCCTACAGGACCATCTTGCTTCACAAGTCAGCAATTGTGACCTATTCGGCAGCTGAAGACTTAACAAGCAATTTCTTTGTGCAACAAGTCCTAAAAGCGATCTCTATAATAAAGCCACAGGAAAAGAAGTCAAAAATCTGGGACACACAGTTAATTTTTGACTGGCTAAAAAACACCCTCAGCACAGGAACATTATTTGATATTTCAAGGAAAGCTGCTATCATCCTACTCCTGGCTTCAGGGCGCAGGGTACACGACTAGACCCTGCTAGACTTAGCCAATAACAATTTCATCGAAGATAACAATAATAAAAGCCTAATTCTGCGGCCTAAATTTGGATCCAAAACTGATAATGCCAAGATAAGGCAATCTGGTTGGCTTCTAAAAGAACACCCTGACGAGTGCTTATGTCCAGTAAGACATATAAAGAAACTTATTGAAGCCGCCCGGAATAGAAGATTACCCGAAGAAGGAGACTGTCTCACAAATCTATTTGTATCTATTAACAGGAACAATAAAACCTGCTACTAGGACTATAATTGCAGGATGGATAAGAACAATATTTAAAGAAATCGGAATTGACGCACCCCCAGGCAGTGTAAGGGCAGCTGTGGCATCCCGAAGCTTCCTAGAGAGACAACCTGTAGAAGCAATACTAAAAAGGGCAAATTGGAGGCGTGGCCAAACATTTAGTCGGCACTATTGCCGATCAATAGAAAGACAGGGGAGAGACCAGAATCTAATGGACCATACAGATTTACTTGTACATAATTTTTTAGACATCTAAGTCCAAAAAATAATTTATGGACCCAATTAGCGTCAAATAACCCTTATGACTATACAGCCATAATATGTATACTATATTAACATGACAGACAAGTTATTATGGTTAGTAATAGCCCTCAGTACCTAGGGATATAATTAATTCTATTGTATTGTCAAGGCTAAGCCTTTAGTGTATTCCAGAAGAATATTTAATTTATTTTTAATTTTGGCTTAGTAGTTGAGGCCTAAATCAATCCAGAGGCTACATAATGTGTTTTGTATTTGAACATGTCTTTTATAGATTTCCTATGTGTGTTTGTGTGTTTCCACCCCGAAACACCACAATGGTATATTAAGTAATAAATAATAATGTTACTTTGGGCTAGGTATAATCAATAATCATTGATCTCAGATTATAAGTGATATTAAACAATAAAGCGTTCTGCCAAATGATTCATAAATGAATAAAACTCAATTAAAAATAGTTTTATTAACATATTGATGAACACATTTCCTCAACACATTAATATAATTCAACATACCATGTTTTCTGTCACCAGCAGATATCAAACAGGTCTTCAACATCAATGCCGTGTTTCGGAACACAAATAATGAGGCTGTTTTGTACTCCAACAAAACAGCTATTATTGGTGTGAAGAAACACGGCATTGCAGCAAGGATCTTGCTGGTGATTGCTGTTATGCTGTAGACTATGAATAGTATGAATAGACAACGAAATGTTGACAATTGGCGCCATTCAGAGACGTTTTTCGGAAGGCGCTCTCTGCTGGATACAGTGACAGGTAACATAAAGGAGAGATAAACCGAGGTAAGACGTTTTTGAACGACTTTATGGTAGAAACTTAAATAGCATTCTTCAACATCAATGCCGTGTTTCTTCACACCAATAATAGCTGTTTTGTTGGAGTGCAAAACAGCCTCATTATTAGTAGTCTCTGTGCTATGCTGTGCAGTGTGCGTATCCCACAAACTAATACAGACGCGCAGTATAAAGCAAGATGATGTTTCATATAGTTGTCTCTGTCACTTCTTATGGTCAGCTGACGTGAGTTAAAATGAGACGAATAGTATGGTAATTGGAGTCTATTGACGACTCGTCTCCATATACTGTTCACCAGTGTTAAAATAGTAAACAATTTTGCCGAGACGTCAACGTCAAGTTGACACTTATAGTGTTGAATAATTTTAAACTTGATATTCATCGACATTTTATCGGCATGAATTTTATGTCAGGCGAGGCGTTTGGTAAGTTTGAGGTACCGAGACTGGAAATACAGATGTGAGCTGGAGGTTAACTTTGCTACTTCCGTATACCTACCACATTAATTTTGTATTGTTTATTTCAGTAGATAACTGAAACAATATAGATTATTATTATAGTTGTTAAATACTTCTAAATTACAAATAATTTTAATATTTATTTAAAGTCCAAATCAAGTAGCTGTCTACACCTCACGTAGGTAGTTGTGTCTCAGAAACAGGACTTAAGAAGGTAGTTAAGTTACATATGGTTTTTGTTTTTATTGTGGTAAATGCCGTAAATTACATTTTGTATACATGTATTGTATACATGTGTTAAATTGTATCTCAATACAAATGTATGGAGATACAATTTATTTACGACTGGTGCAGATGACGAATATATTAAAAATTAAATATCGATGTCGATATCTTGTAACAAAATATCTTTCGCTACACTAAATCTCGAGCGAGCGAGAGAGCAAATTATATCGTGCGTGCGAGAAAGCGGAGACAATGACGTATGAAGACCTGTCAGATAACATGGTTCTATCCCTTTCTTACTCGACATTCAGTTCAAGAGATTGGATGTATAGAAAACGTTCAATTTATTAGGTGCTATCTGCCTTTCTCTGTAATCTGTGGCGTAACCGTAACGTCACTGAACGTGAACTCTGCGAAATCCAAACCAAATAGCGAGAAAGAGCAGAGCAGCAACAGAGCAACTGCACTGAGTATGTTTTAATGCTAGAAAGGAACGAAGCGCGTTCGCCTTACCGCATATGAATATTTTGCTTTCAAAGGGAATGCTGAGTAACGTAATCGTCGTAATCTAATTTTGTTATTCTTTACTCATATTATTGCCAACGAGTATTTAAATTCACATGTAAGTATACCAGCGGTTGTAACTTAGACGTAGACACGTAGCGGTCGATTATAAATCATAATATAAATTTGAGAAGTAAGTCATAGAAACAAAACAATGCTTGTTTGATATTCCTTTGTTTTATTGTATACCCGAATGTAAAAAAAGAACTTATTTTTGACTTTAGTTATGTTTTTATAGCTTATATTATTAAACCTCTTTATTTAATTACACGCTTTTATTTGTATGGGGTTCCTTATATATGATGTGAAATGTTATATTAAAATTTATTTAGTTATGGATGTAATATTAAAGTGTAATTTTGCAGCATGGCCTGGACCGGGTACCAGAAGTTCTTGGCCTTGATGATGGTAGTCACCGGTTCAATCAACACCCTGAGTACGAAGTGGGCGGACCGTGTCGAGTCCAAAGGCTCCGATGGTGTAGTGCGAGTTTTTGAGCATCCTTTCCTACAGGTACCTACAACATCACTCTCAATGTCAAATGGATATTTTATCAAATGGAAACTAAACAACATAATGTTAAGAATAATTTTACATCCAATTAAGTGTTCCACAATTGCAGGCTGCAGCCATGTTCCTAGGAGAGATGCTGTGCTTGCTTGCATTTAAACTTGTTTACTGGAAGACTCGGAACTCTGGAGGACACCAGCTGACGCAGGGCAACCAGGACTTTAACCCCTTCATCTTGATGCCTGCTGCAATGTTTGATTTAGTGAGTTCCACTTCTTTCTGGTTTCATTGTATTCCTCTTTACTGAACCATGACATGAAGTCATAGGGTTTGTTACGTGGCTTGCTCAGCAACCTAAATTGCAGTGTAACATATATGTCTGGTAAAAGTTGTGGCAGTCTGCTGGATGCGGGTGACGCAGGACTGGTCATTGTGGCACTCTTTGGTGGAGGCATAGGGTCATTACGCTGGTTACGCGACCACCTTCGGTTTGCGACCACCTGAGGAAGTTGGTTTTTCTATTGAAGATAACATCAATTCTACAGACCCTACTGAGACAATTAGTTGTACAGTCAGCATCAGAAGTAACTACGCAAACGAAGACGTCAAAAGTCTTTATTAAAAGGGAATAAGAGCTTTTGACGTCTTCGATTGCGCAGCTACTTTTGATGCTGACTGTACATGCATTTTTTTGTTGTTTTAGAATAGGAATCTACTAAAAAACCGAGAAAATATCCTTTCAGTTCACCAACTCAGCTAAGTGGTCGCCAACCGGCACATGAAATTAGGTGGTTGCTAACTGGCGAAGTGACCCTATGTCCAGCAGCATGACGTCTTTCGGCTGAAATGATGCTGATGATATATGAGAGCAGCCCAATTGTTTACTACCAAGAAAAGTGGCTGCATTTTTGTATTTGGTGTAGTAAAAACCAGGAATTAAGAGGATATTTTTCTTCAAGTCTGAGATTTCAGTGATGTGTTTACACGTAGGATCTGTCTTGCCACTATCTGGCCCCTATTTAACCAACTTGACAATTGTCACCTGACACTGACAATTCGCCATGCATTGCTAGAAGTCAAGGTGGTTGCTAGGTCACTTGTGGATCCAGCAATATACGGAGAATTGTTGTTTTGAGGTGACAATTGTCGGGTTGGTGAAATAGGGGCCTGGTATTCGTGACTGTTGATGGAAGTGACTGAAGCGAGTTGGGTCATAAATAATACTAATAGCCCCCCCTACGTACTTTAAAGGAATATACACATGAGACCTTTATGTTTGATTTTAATTAATACATACTGGCATTATAATAAATAGAGTGCAACAAATGAGTTTATATTTATGCCAATTCTTGCACAAATGGAAGACAGTTGGTCAGATTATGCCACCTAAAATGTGTTTTGTCCCTTTCTCACACGCACATGTCAAGTGTCAAGTTACAGATGAACAAATTTTTATGGCATTTTTATTAAAATCTTAGGTTTTTTGGATGTTTATGAATAAGGCCAGACTATACTCAAACTAATATAAACAAGTTGCTAGTAATCATTATCATTACCAACATAACCTTTGGAGTCAGCTTCAATTTCACTGAAGGTCATACAGTAGGATTGACACATTTAATATATAAATGTAAACAGAACATACATATCCAACATGTATTTGTGGTTGGTATACTGAAAAACCCGATTTATTATTAATAAACTAAGGCCTATCTCATCTGTGGGTGGATTATAAGGGAAAAAATGCTGATAATTATCATTATTATTAATTTACTTACATATTTAATTACCCACACATACAAATCACATAATTTTAAGTGAAATGGTTTCTTTTCCCCACAAAATGTTGCGATGTAACATTGCGATGCCCTTTCAGGGTACATGTTTGATACATAAACTTACTGTAACACCATTTAATCTTAACAACATGTATGCAATAAACGAATTGAATTGAATTGAATTGAAATGCTACCATTGAACTAAAAAGGTTTTGTAAACTAAACTCCGATTATAAAAATAAAAAAGTCGATACCATGATGGTAATATTATTAACATTATCTTTCTTAAACACTTGTAAAGGCTTTACAAGCATCAACATAATGTCGACTGTTGTGGATACCAGCTAAATTTAGAGTCAATATTTTAAATTATGAGCAGGCACGAAGTATTGTGTAGCCCTGTTGGTGGTAGGTGAGGCATTGTGTGCATGTATTGTTGAATGGTAACATTAACAAATTCAATTTTAATTTCAGGTTGGGACCTCTATCATGTATGTGGGGCTTACACTCACATACGCAAGCAGTTTTCAAATGTTTCGAGGGTCCATTATAATATTCGTGGCAGCATTCTCCACGATCTTCCTCGACAAACAAATTATCACGCGAGAGTGGACCGGAATAGGTATGTATACATTTATATAGAAAACATATCAAGTACAACTTGTCAAAGAAAAAGATCCATAATCATCATTAATGTTATAGTGCTACATGCTTTGCGTTATTTAAAATTATTCCTTTTTTTGTACATACATAAAAAAACTTCAAACCATCCATTTTAGATGTGGTCTTCGCTGACATGTACGAGTAGGTTACGATTATGTATTAATGTGTGCCAGCTCATTGTTAAACTTCTCATTATTATATTTTTTCTCTTTGGATTATTCATGAATCATTTCTAGAAACCCGAGTTGGTATTGTAACATAATCACAAAGGCATGCAGATGTTATCATGTATAGCGATGCAACACTTTTGCTAGTCATTGGGGCAAATGATATGTACCTACTTTAGGTAGATATTTGGCCACCTATACAAAGTAGACCATGAAATAAAATAAAGTTCAAAAAAACGACCTCATTTACCAAAAGCGGTTCGGGATCTTTAACGCTGCGGTGGACCACACGCCAACACGACTACAACCATAACACTGCTAAAACATATCCCTTCCTTTCTTTCAGCTCTGCCGTAGTCGGCCAATAAATTAATCTTACGTGTATGTATTTTACATTTAAGGAAATAACGAATTATTCTGCATTTTCCGATAAAAAACAGAATACCACGGCCACGTCTATTACTTCCAGCCTCCACTATTATCAGCCGCAATGAGTTTGGGATAGAATACTTGTCAGTTCATATCAATGTTGACGTATTTATACCTATGCAGTACTGTCACCTACAATCCCGTTCTAAGCGCACACGGAATAAAATTACTTCCGTTTTTTTAATCGGATTCAACCGGGTTCGATCTTCGCTTGTGTTTTTCAAATCTTTCATTGCATTCTAAGTACCTAATAGTCATTTCAGTTCTAAAATCGTCATCCGAGTTATGTGCATATTTCTCTATCCCTTATAGTTTTTGTCATTTCCCTTGCTGATTGCCATTTACATTACTCAGCTTGTAAAGAAGGCAACAACAATTGGTAAATGAAGAGTCAAATCTTGCTTATCAATAAGGGCGTGTAGTGTAAATCGACAAAAACGAGCGTCGCCGGCGCGTTTGATAAACTCGGTGTGGTCCCTAAGTGCCCTGTCAATATCTTCCTATATTTACGTGAGCACGTGAGCGACTGCGACTGTTGTACTTGTTGCACAGTCACCAGCATAAATATATGACTATTGGCAACGCTGCAAAATATCTTATCATTCATTGACGGTTTAATTATATGACGATACATACCCGGTAAAAATATGTGGTGATTTACAGCTGGCATAATAATAATTTGCCTGTAACAGCATAAGTATCGGATCAGATGAAGTAAAAATATCTGATAGTCCACAAAATCAAAACTATGTGACAAATGACCAGCATAATTATCTATCGACTGTAAAAGCATAACCATCGGATCACACATAGATATAGATTGCAAAAATTTCTGACACCATTGACAGTCAAAAATCTCAACATTCTACAAGAATGAATTTTATTTGCGTTCATACAGTCGTAATTTGAACAAAGCTATTTGACGCTTCTTGAAAAGTCAAGTTTGGTGATCGTTACGTGAAGATGATATTAAACGGTAATACATATTTTTCAAGCTATTAGCTAAGCTTAAACACCAGCAAGAGAGAGGTTGGATTCTGAAGGATGAGGGAAATCATTAATTAGCCACTTATCAATTAGTTTATGTCGAATAATTTACTATAAAATAGAAAAACGTAAGTGGCCCTTATTTTGTTGTGAGCAGTATATTTTGACAGATTTCCATTGACAAACTAAAGTTGCTATTAGCTTTTAAATCATAAACATTTATACATTAGGTTTCAAGAGTTTTAAGCGAGGAAATTAAAGGATACCGCACACCTAAAATCAAATAAAAGTTTGGTGACTTTTTTTTTAAATGACTAGGTATTTCGCGCATTTCGTTGAATGTTTTAAAAATAGTGAGGGGAATTAAAGCTTCTATGGATAGTTTTCAATAAATACAATATTTTATTAAAATCCAGTAATGAGCACCATTAGTAAAATGCAAAAACTTAAAAAATTAACTATGTTTGTGCTGTTTCTATTTTAACATCGATAAAAAGAGATGAAACCATTCGTTTTTGTAATTTTTTAACTTAACATAAACCCAAAAACATGTGTAAAGCGGTATGTTTTCTAACCGTGAAAGGTTATGTATTTTTTATAAGTTACAACGGCTAATTTTTAAGTTCTAAGAATTGGCATAATAACTTCCCATGATAATAAGTCTGATTATTTTTATACTGTTTTATTATAAGTAATAGGTAAGTAAGTAAAAATAGGATATTATTGATTTGTTTTTATTTGAATTATTATGGTTTAGCATAGAATATATACTAAAGTCAGTAAAATAGGAAGATATTCATGAGAATATCTTCCTAAGATGATGAAGACATTACATGCTGTTCATGGAATTGGTATTGACAATTTCAATTTTCACATTATCTTGAATTACTATTCAAATAGTATATACTGATTCAACGTATGAAAACCGCTATATTTGTACGAGAACGATGCAAAATTCCCAATGGCTGATGAAACATTTCAGTGTGAAATACATAATCAGTGTAATACACCGGCTGTGTTTAAACAAGCATACGCGGGACTACCGGCAACATTCAAAACAAGGGGCGGCACTTGTGAAGCCACGACAACGAGGCCTTCTCAAAACAAGCGTCCTAGGACTGCCACTTGCACAGTTAACTGATCTTCGGCTTTACATAATACTGTTCACGACAAATGTATCAGAGGCTCTAGTATAAGTTTTACCGAAACAAAACGTTACGACCGCGTTTGCCAAATCCCATACAAATTGAGGGTAAAACGCAAACGCGAGCGTGACGTTTTGTTTCGGTAAAACATACTAGAGCCTCAGAGCACTATTAACACATTACACTTACAATCCAATTAAGGTGTAAGCGATATTAGTAAGAAATGCTTCACTATTTTAAGTAACCTACTTAGATTTCTTATTTAATGCAAAAAATATTCCGTGGTGCCCCATTTTTAACAACTTAGCGTAAACAGAACTTATAGTTCTCATGATTATGCACGAGCCTTGATTTAAACAATATTTGTTTAATTAATACAGGTTTTTGCATACCTATCTTCTCGTATACGTACTTGAAGTAAGGAGTAAGAAAATATGATTTCTGGTTATGCGTAAGGTTGTTTACAAGATATTACGCGATATGATCGGTTGTTGTAACCTATATTAATTATTTGCTTGTCAGTCGGTTATTTTAATTTTCTAGAGCAAGGATATTTAATTTATGTACAAATTGATATAGGTACTATACAGTAGTCATAGTGAGTAATGTAATGATAAAACATAATTCTCATAACGTGTCGTTGTAATGTAGGTTGTACAAATGATGACACGCTGGGTATCCAGTAATAGACCTTATCTTGTTGGAATACGGTTGTGAATGGACTTCTGCCATGTCAGTGTTGTCGGCGGCACACATGCACAACACTGCTTTTTGTATGATTCATGATATCTCAAATGTTTACTGCCCCAATAAATAAATAATGAATCACCTAAAATAAAATCATCGTTTCAATACTTAGTTAAGTTTAATAACTGTTTTCATATCACAGCACAGCTAGCACAAGAACGCAAGTTGTCTCGCGTGCGTAATAAATAATTAGAGTCTATATCGCGCGCAAGAAAGATCTTTTAAGTTTTTGCATAAACACAAAACGGAAATATATGACATTGCTCAACCCTCGCTGACGCGGAATTACAGCACGATAAAAATGTAAACTTGCAGTGAAGCAGATTATATCTGAAGCAAGCACATATGGTAAAAGCACTAACCCCGATAGCCGCTCGATTTACGAGTTTCAAATACCTATTGTGTGGACAATACTCAGGTCGTTCCACAAGTAAGCACAAAGATACATACCTAATCCTATATATTTGTTTATTTATGAATGGCAAAATGTAGATTCAAAAGTTTATATTTTAAGGATTTGTTTTAAAGTTAGCCCTTATATTACTTAGTACCGCAAAAAAATGTACTGAGCTACAGCTATTGTGAAAATACCTTTTCCACAGACCAAGTGACTTTCCATCTCATGTCAATTTCGTAATAACCTTGACAGTAATAATAATAACTTGTTCCATTTTTGGGCACGGGTTAAAACTAGACTTAATTCTTTAAAAAAAACGAAAACTATGTTGAGTGTAAGATGTTACTTGTCAGGTGGTGTGATCCTCGGGCTGGTGATCGTGGGGTCGACGGACGCCATCTACCGCTCGCCGGGCGAGACCAAGGGGCCTAACAGCCTCATCACCGGCGACCTGCTCATCATTGTCGCGCAGGTCATCTCCGCCTGCCAGATGGTCTACGAAGAGAAATACGTTAGAGGTGCGCCTACCCTCCACTACATACTGGCTATGTTGCTCATGCTGCTTTTAGTCAAATGTACCCTTCTGTTAATACATTCCCATACTGAAAAGTTCTTATATCTGTCAAGTAATCTGCGACCGCAATAATGACCTGTACCTAATTATAAGCCTCAGTGAACGTGCAGAGCCGTAGTGGCCAGACTCCGAACGCACGACAACTTTGGGACTGACACCATTCCCATGCACACGAAATAATTTATGTGTAAAGCAAAATCGTTTTTGCTAGAGAAGCTTTCTAGTGTCCATTTTATAGTTACGGAAACTTAGTTTAGTTCTAAAATGCGACGTCTGTTTATATATTTGTATTAATCATCGACCATCTTATTAATGTATGTACCGATTTATTACCTGTTTACGTACATGACTATCTTAAATTTGCGACACAGTCAAGTACCTACCGAAGTAAATGCGGCTGCGCTGAAAAATATTCCTATTCTGACTGTTAAGATTATCTCAGTTTCACATATGACTCTCCATGCTCTTGCGCAATACGATTGTTGTGAGTAACCGGTGAACATTCGGAATACTCGAAGCGAAACTGTCAGTACTCTCGATCCGATGCATTTCGACGCAGCGAACCTCTACATAGTAATCGACGGGTCAACGATTTTTTGCTGTATAGTGGACTACTAGTCTTGTCTATGCTCGTGGTAGTTCCCCTAATGAGTCAGCATCCCGCTGGCTAAGGAGGCCGCGGTTGTCTGTGTGCTGTGACTGATGTGCTCGTCTGCTGTGGCAGGGCTGAACATCCCGCCGCTGCAGGCGGTGGGGTGGGAGGGTGTGTTCGGGTTCTCGACGCTGTCTGCGCTGCTCGTGGTGTTCTACTGGACGCCGGCGCCGCCGCACTTCGGCCACAACGCGCGCGGCACCGTCGAGGACGCCATCGACGGACTCGTGCAGATCGGTAGGCTATACCTTAACCGAGTTTGGTGATACATTATACGTTGGCACTACCGTGTTTGAAATACACTCGCAAAACACAATTCGAACTGGCTCCGCCCATTAAATATCGGAACGGGATACTTTTGTTGGGCTCTCTGTTGCATAACAGAGCGCAACAGAGGTGTCCCGTTCCCACATTTAGTGGCCCATTCTCTTTAGTGGCACATTTTTATTCAGTCTCGTACTAGAGTAATTAGGTATCTATGTATGTGGGTCACAACAAACATGTGATATAGGCACTGCAAATGTGTTACATAAGGGATTCTCCAACACCGATTTCCGTTACACCCGCCACATCTAAACTAAAACGCGTGCCCGCGTAAACAAACGAGGCCTAAATAATGTACGAGAGTAAAGTACGTAGAGTTGTTCTCTACTATAATATTACCCTTTGGATGCCAACACCTAAAAGCGTTGCGTGTTGTCGTAGCTTGCGACCCCAAGACAAACTATAATTAGATTTTTTCCCCTCACTGCCTCGGAAAGCCGTCTTTTATCCTTTAAAACCAGTGGGCAAAAACGCATTTGATCCACTAGTGGGGAAAGTAATTTGACCTTGGAGCGTGTTTAAGTAGCTTTTGACAGATAACAAAACGTTAAAAGGCTCATAATACATAAATTTCACAAATGATGTATTTATGTTGCCGCTATAACAACAAATACTAAAAAATAGAATATAATAAAATTTAAGAACTAATAAAATTACTTGTTGCCTTCATCAGGCGCTGGGTCTCAAAATGTACGGGAAAACTAAAATCCGACTCGCACTTGACCAAAAGTACTTTATATTACTTAACGTTATTATTACTGTTAAAAAAAATAAAAAACATTGTTATTTAAATGAAATAATGTTGTTTTGCATGTTGCACTTTCCTCGCTACAGTGAGGTGAAAAGTTTTGTGTTACACACGGGTGCAAATGTATTTTACTTCTCGTGTGTTGAAACACTCGCGTGTAAAATACAACTTTGCACCCTTGTATAACAAATAACTATTTCACAACCTATATTTGACAGCCGTCATCCCGGTACAATAAACGTCAATGATGACATAAATGTACTGGGGATAACAGCTGTCAAATATTGGATGTGAGGGTATTTTAAATTTTTTTGTTACGGTGCGCGAAGTCAAAGTCACCCTCATGTTATCAACGAAGGCCCATATTAACAGTATAATTGGCGTATCTATAGGTAACAGTTTCGTACGTAAAGAATGGCATCCAAAGGGTTAATACCAATGAAAAATACAAATTTTAATTTTAATTCGAATGTTATGAAAGTATCAGTAATTGCATGTTTCAGGCAATAATCCGATACTACTGGTGGCGATCCTGGGAACAATTGTTTCGATTGCTTTCTTCAACTTCGCCGGCATCAGCGTGACGAAGGAAATGTCAGCCACCACCAGAATGGTGCTGGACTCCGTCAGGTAAGAACGGTACTCAAACTCTAACTCTAACTCCAGCATTTCTAAGATAATTTTAAATATTGTTTTATAAGCCTATTGACGATCCACTGTCACGTTGGCAAGAATCACAATCATGACATCCTTCAGTCTTGAACTCGGCCATTCACAATTACTTTTATACGATTCTTTTTAAAGGTTCCGTTCCCCAAAAGTAAAAAGGAACCCTTAAAGAATCACTTCGTCCTCTGTCCGTCTGTCAAGACCCCGTTTCTTAGGAACGCGTGAAGGTATGAAGTTGAAATTAAAATCAAATTTCTAAGTTGACGCAACTATACGTTGATATAGAATAATGAAATTTGGAAAGAACCAAGGTCTTATACCACAAGTCAAGCCTGAATACTTACCTTAATATTTTTATTGAATCATAAAATATATGTCTGGTGGGGTATTGCTTGAGAGCTTTATTAGCCCAAGCTAATAAAACAGATTTGTAATAATTACGATTACTCAGGCTGTATTGTTCAAACGGAGCAGCGAGGGAAAATCCGAAACTATATTTCGATTACGAAAAATGTACTTTTCCCGTGTTTATCTCAAGTTTAGATAGCGAAAAATACGGCTGTTTACATACCTACAAGTTTTGTTGCGCGACTCCGACTCGCACGAGACCGATTTTTAGCGCTTATACTTACACAGCTTCGGTTTTTCGTTAAGTTCCGCTCCGAACATTAAACAATTTATCGGTAATAATAATAAGTATCAGGTAGAAGAACTACTTAAAGTTTATTAGTGATTGGTAAGAAGTATTAGCTTAGCTATCGATCTAGTGATATATGCGAGGCATCCTCCGCGGCTATGAGGGGCTCACGTCAGCAGGCACTGAGCCGGCGCTTGTTGCAGGACGCTGGTGATCTGGGCGGTGTCGCTGGCGGTGAGCTGGCAGGTGTTCCACTGGCAGCACCTGGTCGGGTTCGCGGTGCTCATCGTGGGCATGGCCGAGTACAACGCGCTCGTGCCGCGCTGCCGACGCGCGCCGCGGGCGCCGCAGCCCGTCGTCGCGCACGCCGACCACGACGACGAACACGAGGAGGCTTAGGCTCACTTAGCTTTACTAAGGCAATATATTATATACACATATTTCTCATAAAATACCCTGGAAAGCCCTGATTCCAGTTGAACTTTAACACTTGACGTGTATATTTCTTGATTCAGCGGGATCCTAAAATACGCGACCCAACGACCCATTAAAGACTGGGCTAAAAAATAGTGCTATAAGAGAAGTCAGTATACTCAACTATAAACTCACACCACAGAAATATATCAAGATAGAAGGAATAAGTATGTACTTCGCGTGGCGAAATGATGACACGGTGGCACCATTGCTCGCCGCGAACTTCAGTCTGCTCCCGACCGCGGTCTGCGTGCGACGTCACATTTTAAAAACAAAATGGTTGTTTGCGCAATAATTAGTTGCTCAAACACTTCCAATAAAGGTGGAGCTGTTAATCGAGGTGTTTCCTTTCATTGATAAGTACAATATGTCCCTAAATATCTGTTATTAATTAAAAAACCATTTATTTCATTATTTTTATCAAAACAGTAGCGGGCGATTGTGTGCCAACGACAGTTTTCCATTACGGCTTTAATTTGACGAGCCAGACTTGGTGTGCATTCAAAACCAGCTATGTAAAAATAAGCTATTCAAACTGTCGAGTCATGTTCAAGGTAGATTTCTCATTTTCTGTCGAAAGTAAGAATAGTGCTGTACACTGCGATTTTCTTACTCTATTATTATAATCGTTTTTGAAAACAGAGGAAATGATAGTTACGTTCTTATATTATTATGCAGCTATATAATGTACGTACTGCAAAGCAAATATTATTAACAAACAGGTTATGGCTACTTCTATATTGCAATTTTATTTCAGTTTTCCGAATGATCCTGAAATGAAAAATAAATGGATTGAAGCAACTGGTCGTAAAAAATGGTTTCCTACATTTTTGGTTTCCTTCTGGCCATTACCTAGGGTATCTGGTCGCATATTTAGAGAACTTATGATATAGCTCGGCCAGTGATTGAAGTGTAGCGTCCGTAAGCAGGAACGTAAGCAATCCATTCAGAAATTTGTTCAGGATGCTTAGGGAGTGAACATACTAAACGTCTCGACAAGTTCTTTCTTTCTATAATGTAAAAAAACTAAGCCCTTTTTATTTTTACTATTTTTCATTTCCTCTGTTGAATTTAATTATCATTTCCTCTGTCGGTTGTTATCGATATTTTGAATCTATACAAAATAAACCTACTAGTTATTGCAACTGCCGCGTGCTAATCGATGTTGACGAATCGATGTCACGCGGCTTGTTTCCCGTCACTAAATTACGCTCGTGACGTCAAAGTACCTACGCAAAATGTTACACGCTCGGTTCCCACACTAATCGACGAGCTCTTTCCTTCTATCTTGATATAGTTCTGTGACTCACACCAAATAAAAGTCATTACAACATTACGCGAGAGAGACACGAGGAAAATATTGTCTTGGATAGTTTAAATTACTCAACCAAATAACCACTTTAGATAAAATATTAAGTACTAACATTTTAATTTTGGGGCCTAAAAGGCTCCTCTATCTTAACAATTCCGCACATGCCACCCTCATAACATAACTGATCCAGTCATGCATTAACTAGTAAATTTGCTAGTGTGCTTCCAGTTACACAATGTTTCCTGATACATGGTCTTATGGTGTGCGTGTTTATCGCCACTGATATTTTAAGTCACAGAAACTGTTGGATAGATATTTTAACATGCGGTGCTTATGTCCGCGTGCGCGACATGGAAATATCTTTATCCGTAAAGAGAGAAAAGTTTTTCCATGACAAAGTCATATGAATTCCACCTGGCCTGTAAGGTTTGTCAGTACCACGTGATTACCGCGAATAATGTTCACCGATCATACCTTCTGAAGCTGGTATACAGAGATAATGTGTGAAATACTCTTGTGAAAAATGATTGACCGCCAACCTAACTTTTCATGTGAGCATGATCGTTCAGCCTCGGTGTTTATGTACAAGGTGTCTGGTGCCGAGATCACGTTGGCTTCCACTACTTTACAATTGAAGGGTTAGCCATACTGTTATACAGCGGACATGACGCATAATATCTATACAATTATTATAATATTATTTTAATATAAATATAATATTATTTATGTTTAAAAAATTAAGTAATGCACCATTCATAGATTTTTATGATGTTGATTGCCTAATATTATATGAACTTATTTTTAAATATACAATAATGTTATTCATGCAGCAAAAAAATCTATCTACTGTTTTCCCTCCATGTCAGCTATGAGCCTATTGAGTCTCCCGATATATGTAGTTCCCGCTCCCGTCAAACTTAGCTGCGGTAATAACAATAATAATTCTCTCTTCCATTTAGATGTTTAAACATTCAGTGTATGTATGGTATTCGCCGATATGTGGTGATACTGTTAGTAAATCGATGGCTGGCAGGCTTGGCGGCCGCAATCTTTATAAGTACCTGGCTAATATTTTATTGAATTTTTAAGTTTTACGCATTATTTCTTTATTGGCATATGTTACTAGGCTATACTTTCTAAACAGACCAAATCCCTTTTTTTATGAAAAGCGTATAATATGATATAATTTTTTTTGAAATGCAATAGTGGGTTCATTATACAATAATATGATATTAGTGTTTATATAGTAGAAGAGTAGGTAGCCTATAATATGAAATAATTCCTTTAAATTAACGCCTGTGTTTGAATGAGGAATTCTCCTTCAAAAGTAAAGACTATTCATATGTATACGAAGACTGAGACTGTTAATAATTTATAATATGCTAGTAACATTTAATGTGTCATTGTCATTGAAAAAATTGTACAAATTATCATCAAATGTTTTAGTGTCAATTTGACCAAACCGGAATGGAGTATTCGATTTAGTAATTTAATTTTGCCCAATACTCCAATATTTGTCTATAAACGGCTGACTGAATGATAAAATATTTTGTCTTGTAATACAATACAAGTCTCAAAAGAATCCTAAATTTAGAGAACAAATTGGTATTTTGGGATCAATTCATTTTGGCACTTGGTGGTTTTGAGATCTTGAAGTGTTGGGGTATTGGACAAAATCAAATTACGTGATAATGCCACCAAAACGTTTATTCTGAGAATAGGCCTTAGCTTAACTCCTCTCCCTGTTTGGTCGAATCCGGCCTCAGGGTAAGTATCCACCAGAGACGTGTTTTCATTTATTTGACGCCTCGCATACTCTGCGGCCGAGTGTATGACAACACAGCTTCGCATATGATTAGTGTATGTTCACTCCTAAGTCCTAAAAAAATATGTTTGTGATATTTATCATACAGTGATATGAATGGTCGTCATTTTCGTTAATAAAATGTTATTGGATCAAGATTGTACATTTTGTCTTTATTATTCCCCTTCGGCCGCTTTCGAAACCAACGCCACGTAACCAGAGGGGCTACCGCGAAGTGAAAACGAACTTCGTTCGAGTATCTCCCTCTCTGTCGCTCGAACTAGCAAGTGCCACAGAGAGGGAGATTCACGAACGAAATTCGTTTTCGTTTCGCGGTAGGGCCTCGGTTACATGTGAAGATTTTTTTTTTCTACGAAACTAGTTAGGTCCACGAATTCTTCTTCCTCGTTCGAAACCTGTTACGATCGCACAACACACTAGGCAGGTTGGGTTAAAGGTTGGGCCAAGAAGACCAGGAATAGGAGCCCCGCGGATCGGGGATCCGTTGAAATGGCCAAATACGAAAAAACGTGTCGTAACTGGTTTCGTAGGAAGAAACATGTGTGGCCTCTTAAGGCTGGTTTCCACTTTGATTAGTGCGATTGCAGGTGTGTAGTGTGAGTGCAGGTGTGTAGTGCGAGTAGTGTCCAATTCACTGCGAGTGCAGGTGATTAGTGCGAGTGCAGGTGTGTAGTGCGAGTAGTGTCCACACGTGTTTAGTGGCAGGCACGCTGCGAGTGAGGGGGAAGAGAGGGCGCGCGGGACGTGGCTACTCGCAGTCCACTCGCAAAAAATAGAACGCGCTTCTATTCACTTTACTACAAAGCCAACTAATCACTTGCACTAATCAGTCGCTGTCCACACCTAGTCACTAATCACCTGCTCTACGCACCTGCACTCGCACTAATCAAAGTGGAAACCAGCCTTTACTGAAATACGTTTATCACATCCTCTTGTGAGTTATAGATGTAAGTAGAGGTGTTCACTGACTGGGGTGTTGCGTAGATACGACCACTGTCATGCGTACCAGGATCTAAGTGCCAGATCAAAGTTTCTCTATCGCTCGAATAATGCAATAGCGATAGAGATAGAGATAGAGTTGTCGTTACTGTCGATATTCGACCTTTGCCTTGTGATTGTCGACAACTGGAATTTCGGGTATCAATAAGTAAGGGTAAGTAAAATACTTCGGAGACTGATTTATTAACAGCGAAAATAGTACCTATTTAGTTTTAATGTGAATCAAAAGTACTAGCATAACTGGACAGAGCTTCACTTGTCGTGCGAACTGAGACGAGTATTTACCTACATGAGTACCTACGCATAAGAGTATAGTATAGTATATCCGAGTGCAAAAAATGTACTTAGTCGGCAATTAAAGCTTATTATTATTATTAATGATATTAAATGTATTCTCCGGAGAATACATCATGATTATAGACACTTAAAACGTAAAATAATATTGAATGACAATATTTTTTTACGAAAAAGCGCGCGTTCAGTCAGTCCCCCAAAAAAGTGGCCTTTGCCATTGCTCCGTATAACAGGAAAGCGAGAATAGTTATTTGTGCAACAAGAGAGCAAAGTTTGTTTTTGCTGCGAGTGCTGATTTTGAGTCCTGAGGAAGCGAAAGTTTGAATCATGAGCGCAGCGAGGGACTCAAAAGCACTAGATTCAAATACTTTGCTCTCGAGTAACACATACAACTTTTCACCTTAGCAGTGAGAACATATCCACATTAAAAAATATATCATAGTATCACGTACCTATTTGTCTCGTGATTATTCAGGAAGAAAACTTAATTAAGCGTTCGTTACTGCTTGTTTTAACATCTCAGCGCCGGCCGTGCCGTTAGTAAATACTAGAAAGGCGAGACAAGGCGCGAGAAACCAAAGGAAATTTTAGTACCTGTCTAGTCTCGTGTGACATTAACACATTACTAAAAAACTAACCGTATTACTGTTACAATTCACAGATCTTACTCATGTTTCGCGCTTTTTTGGGGTCTTCTTTGAAATTCGATGGTCGAACCATTGGATCAACCTATGTCTGCCATTTTATTTTTTCGTATTGAAATGCTAGGGACAGAGCTAATAAAGTTCAAATATTCTGAACATGTAATATACCCCAAACGATGAAATGTCAGTGCCCGGTATCAAAATTAAAAAGCTACTTTGTCTCACCGAGTGAACAAAATCGCATTTTGCACAATGTTTTCACGCAGCAAAATATGCTTGTTCGAGCTGCCGAGGTGAAAAAACATTACACTTACTTATAATACGAAATTACCTTTTACATTTAGTTTGCACAATCGTCAGCTTTAAGGGTACTTATCGAGACATCAACTCGATGGGGTTGAAATAATGTTTTAAGGAATCTACAGAGTGTAACAAAAATGGGGTATGAACCGATCAAGGGCTTAACAGGTATCGTGTTCTGATAAGAAAAAACAGAAAAAAAATATTTTTTGACGCGATTTTTTTTTACTTTAGTATGGAGCGTTGGCTGACTGGGGCGACAAGCTCCATAGAAATGTAAAAAAAAATCGCGTCAAAAAATGTTTTTATTCTGTTTTTCTTATCAGAACACGATAGGAACCTGTTAAGGCCGCTCACTGAGCCAGATATGCAAAAATACCCCAAGAATTATCCAATTTATCTACGAAACGTTGATATTTTTAGACGTGGGAAAAATATATATCATTCTTGATTATATTATCTTTAATAACACAGCTTTCGATACACGATTCATAACACTTCGCTCGATACAATTAATTCGCAAAGTAACCTCAAATTCGAATGTTTACTCCAACTTTACTTGCTTTTTTACTACGTGACACTATGAAAGAAATAAAGGAACAAAATCAATCATAGCTAAACTAGTAATTTGACAGCTTCCGAATTTCAATCATTTGAGGCAATATTTTTATAATTTAAAAATTCAATCGTATAAAGATATCGACTTACGGCCGGCAATGTCTTTGCAAGCTTTGAAAATTATGTTGGATTATTAACATAATCTTCATATAATAAAATAAAATTAAATATCCGGAATCTGGGATAAAGAACTCATTTTTATCACATATCAGAATTATTTACATACCAAAACTCAATATTTACCTGATATTAGGTACACTTCGTTGGAAGGGACATAGTAAATAAGTAAAATATTAACTGTGTAATTTGAACCAACAAATAGACGGACAACAAAGTGATCTTACGATCCTACGGAACCCTAAAACACTAGATTTTATTGATGCCCCAACTTTTTATAAATATCGATGATATACCTGCAGAGG
The DNA here is from genome assembly GCA_947049275.1 of Epinotia bilunana. Classification (NCBI taxonomy): domain Eukaryota; kingdom Metazoa; phylum Arthropoda; class Insecta; order Lepidoptera; family Tortricidae; genus Epinotia; species Epinotia bilunana. The sequence goes on along the minus strand of OX346252.1, from coordinate 30,301,559 downwards.
TACACCTAATAATGATATTATATAAAACTTGCCGTTATTTTGTTTAAATATAAACTGTATGTACCTACTTACAGAAGTATTCTTTTTTGTTATTATTTATCGACGATAATGTTTTTGAAATAAGAGTTGACTTTATTAAAATGAATATTTAATTTACACTTTGCTTTATTTTATTGTTCCAATTTAACTTAACGCCATCTATAAGTTCCACTATGCTTTTTTTCGGTCTTTAGTACTACGTTTTACAAATCAGTATCCTGTTAGTTCATTTAAGTCGCCACTTCTTACGTGGCGCTGTTGTATCGTCATTGTATCGAGGGGCGGGACGGGTGGCGTGAGGAGAGGCTCGATTTTAGATTTCATTTGGGTACGGCAGCGGCCTTAAGCCCTTGATCGGTTCATACCCCATTTATGTTACACCTTGTATAGACATCCGTGCACTATTGTCATACCAGCTCCGTGCAGAATATTGTAATGGGCTAAGAAATACATAGAGATTAGAGGTACAAAGTTTAGAAAAGATACTACAGGGTTAGAGGCCTTATACTGTCACGTCATATCGTGCTAAACTTAACTTATTTAAATAATTATATAAAATATATTAAATAAATTAACTTTGTACTTAGTGATTTAATTCACAGCCTAATTTAAAACGAGTACCTACTTATCACTCACGTCAACCCTCCCTTGGACTTAAGGTCGCACGGTTAGTTGCACCCATTAGTTCTTCTGATTGGTCTTAAGTTTTTGGTTTGGATAAATCCGCAGTCTTCGGTTTTTGTCCATCAGCTAAAACAAAAGGTCCTGATTAAAAATCTTTTAACCCTCTTAATAATAAAGACTGCCAATCTCCCTAGCCTTCCGTCTTTTGTATGGCGCTAAGACCTCTCTTATTCAATGTCATCTCATGAAAGGAAAGGAGTTAGTATGGTGTTTGAAAGATCGTACGTAGAGTTCCAAGCTAACAACCCAAAAAAAATATTATTATTTAGGACATTTTATGGAAAAGGCGATATCGAACTTACTTAATATCTGTCCGTCCTCCCAAAAGAAGATTTTGATTATCGAGTCATCTCGCTTTGCTGCTTCGTCCTTCAGGTTGGACTTAAGGGACTTCCTCAAGGTTTTCGCAGCTATGTTAGAGTAGTTCACGTAGCTGTAATGTTACAAGACTTTACTAAGACATTTAATTTAATTATATTGAGTTGGGCCCATTTTTTTTGGTTCCACCATTACTACCATCTCGATCGCTGGGAGTAGACACTAGACATATCTCGACTGTGAGATTTTGAGAATACGAATACAAATAAATACAAATACAAATTGTTTATTTGCTGAATACAGTTATAAAGGTGTACGGAAATCGGTTTTCGTTCGACATCCGCCATTTTTCAAGATATCTCTATTAGACATAACTACGCGTTAATGCGGCTCACCCCGCCGGCCATCCGTCACGAAACTGCCAACCTACGCCTACGCTTATAGTTACTACACATTGCGGTATCAAGATATATTTGCGGGTGAGCGTTGAGGTGAGCTTAAAACAAGTTACAGAATAGGGGCAGGTCTCAAGCGCTCAGGGAGACGAAAATGATGAATATATTTTTTTAAATACCTAAAAAATGTACATACATACATACATAGATTCACGCCTTTATTCCCAAAAGGGGTAGGCAGAACACATGGAACTTATGTTCCAGGTGCCAGTTTAAGCATAAAAGTGGGTATAGAAAATCGACAAAATGTGATATCGCAGTGATATGTTGCTAGCCCATCGCCCACTAACACACTTCAACCCTGCTCCCTTAGTCGACTTTTACGACACCCACGGGAAAAAAGGGGGTAGTGAAGCAGAAGAAGAACAAGTTAGAAGATACGCTCTAAGGGTCACGAGATATTCCCGCTTCCAAGGGTAAAGCTGATTTTCCACCGGAGGGACGAGACGAGACGAGGCGAGGCGAGAATAAAAATTCGTATGGCAAATTTTCAATTATCTCCTCGCCTCGCGCATCTTCGGTGGAAATAGTAAGTGCCATGCAAATTTCCATTCTCGCCCCGCCTCGTCTCGTCTCGCCCCTACGGTGGAAAATCAGCTTAATCTTAATCTTGGACCAACAGTTCTTTAGCAATTATTTGTGGTCAATTTCCTTCTCTTGGCTGCTGTTCGATCTGCCGTAAGACCATTATTGGACATGCCTTTAACTTCGGCGGGCGTAGACACGACGACACAATGAAGCCTCCATTTCATTCGGATGTGCAACATGCATCTAGTGTCATGTCTTCGAATGTTATTTCCTGGACCTGTTAAAACACTCGACAAACAACATTTCGGCTCGGTTTCAGTTGCCTAGCGACGTTACACAGTCACTATTTGCAGTAAGCCCAATAACCTGGGCTATATCGAATAGTTAAAAGGTTTTGATTTGAATAGGTCCAATAGAACTCACCAATTTTGCCGATACGCTGGATGAAGTAAGGACCTACCTAATAATGTGTCGAAAGCTATTAATATTGCAAATAAAGATTACATTCTAATGGGAGATTTCAACGCTAAAGTAGGCCAACCTCAAGAGGGCGAGCAACTAGTTATAAAACGATACGGATACGGAGAAAGGAACGCTAGAGGACAAAAACTCATAAACTTCGCCATAGAAAACAAATTAGCTATTATAAATATTTTTTTCAAGAAAAAACCGGAAAAAGACGGACTTGGCGCTCTCCTAATGGCCAACATAAAAATGAAATCGATTTTATTCTATGTAATCAACCACAAACATTTACCAACATAGAAGCACTAAATATAAATTACCCATCGGACCATAGACCGCTTCGAGCACTTATCCTTTAAAAAAAACAATAAAAAGCAGAGCCAGGTACCAGAAAAGGCAATACAGCACCTTAAAAAGCGAAAAAGAAATATTACTGTACAAAGAAAACTTAAAAAAGTGCTTTAATACATTAAACAAAGATAATCAAGGAGAGACAGTGCAAAGTTTCTACGAAAAAAATATACTCTATTCAGACAAGCTTAAAAATGGCATGCGAGACAGAAAAACCGCCCAGTAATCAGAATATTCTTACAGACCGTACCAGAAACCTAATAAAAAGAAGACAAGAACTCCAAACAACCAGAAATAAAACTAGGGCGATGAAAAACGAGCTTAAAGCTCTATACAACTTATAAGTAAATATATAAGAAAAGATTACCAGTTATATAGATCTTCAATTTTAGAAAAATATTTCGAACAAAAAGGAAGCCTGAAAAAGGGATACAAAGAACTGCGAACCATGAAAACGTGGATTGAATTAAAAAGATTGGAAGAAACTAAATACAACAGGAAAGATATTATAGATGTAGCGACAAACTTCTATAGAGAATTATATCACAATGTAACAGTGGACGAAAACAACCAATACTGTTCCACATTTTGTCCCACTCAAAACTTGACAACACCTTTATTAGAAAATCAATTCCATGTTCCACCAATAGACCGCAATGAAATAATAATAATACGAGTAGATACTTACTTTAAGCCTGCCATTCTCCATGTGCTCATTTCTGGTGTTGTTGTTTATCCTCTCTACTTATAAAAATATCTATTCATTTAAACATGTAAATTCAGCGTCGGTATCTATGCATGAATGTTTGTCTACAACTGTCATCGTGCTCCTTTCACTTGTTTCGTCTGTAGGCAGGGACTTTTTGTTTATTCAAGCATGGAGTTCTGTTGTAGGCGTAATTAGGCAGAATTTTTGTGTGTTTTCCATTACTAATACCTAATCAAATATTTTTCCCATACATTTGCTAAAACCTTTAAATAAAATAAATAGTATTTACCTATATTACAAGAAATATTCATACATACATACATACATACATACACTCACGCCCGTATCCCATTGGGGTAGGCAGAGACTAAGGAACGCCAAATACTACGTAGTCGGTCCCAAAGTTCTGTCACTGGCATATTATTTTTAAATTTAGAAGATGATTTTAAGAAAATTTTATTGCATTCCATTTTTTAATGTTTGACAATTATTTTAAAACAAAAAACAGTCATTCGTTGCAATTTCTCACGATGGAGTGGACATTGAAAGAAAACCGAATAGCTGTTTTAGCATTGCACCGCTGTGGGCACTCGCCAAGTACGATTTTCAAGTTGCTCAAAAATTGAAAAATAACGCTTAGGTTTGTGTACCGTACTATTGATAGGTACAATGAAGTCTCCAGTGTTGAGGACAAGAAAATAATTGGCCGGCCTCGCTCCGTACGAACACCAGCAGTGATCAAAGCGATCAAGGCGCGCATAGCAAGAAATCCTGTCCGAAAACAGAAATTGATGGCTTTGCAGATGGGTGTCAGTAGAAAAACCGTCAAAAAGGTTTTAAACGAAGATCTTAGTCTACGACCATACAAAAAAAAGCGTGGGCACTTACTTAATGCCCGTCTAAAAACAATAAGGCTTAAAAGATCCCGGAAGTTGTTAAAGCGGTACGCGAAAAATCGACACCGTGATATCCTCTTTACAGACGAAAAGATTTTCGATATTGAAGAGAAGTACAATAAACAGAATGATAGAGTGTACGCTAGGAGCTCTGAAGAAGCAGGAAAAAGAGTTCCGCGGGTGCAACATGGGCATCATCCATCATCAGTGATGGTCTGGTTGGGTGTATCTTATTACGGGCCAACTGAGGTTCATTTTTGCGAAAAAGGTGTCAAAATCAGTGCGAAAGTATACCAAGAGACAGTTTTGGATAAGGTTGTCAAAGATCTGCCCAACACGCTATTTTCGGGACATAATTTTGTGTTCCAGCAGGATTCTGCGCCAGCACACAATGCCAAGACCACTCAAGCCTGGTTTGACTGTCAAAAAATCGACTTTATAAGACACGAAGATTGGCCTTCCTCTAGTCCGGACCTTAATCCTTTGGACTATAAAATTTGGCAGGTCTTAGAGGGGAAGGTCTGTGCTAAACCACATAAAAATTTGGAGAGCCTAAAGTCATCTTTAAGAAAAGCAGTCACTGAGATAGATATGAAAATGGTGCGTGCTGCGATAGACGACTGGCCGCACCGATTAAGGGCCTGTATTAAAAACAAAGGAGGTAATTTTGAATAATTTTGAGTAATTTTAATTCTTTATTAAATGTACTTTAAATCGGTATATAATTTATTAAAAATTGATTGCTACTTTTGTTTTTATCATTATTTTCATTTGTGACAGAACTTTGGGACCGACTAGGTACGGTCCTTACATACTTCTTTCGCTTCGATCACATCCATACATCTTCTCATACAGGCTCGTCGCTTGCTGGAACTCCTGACCCGGCCTTTTAACAGTATCGCTGAAATTTGGTCATGCATGATACCCTCGCCTAGGCCGCCCCCTACCGACCCTTCCATCCATCTCCTGGATGTAAATCCTCTTAGTCAGTCTACTTACACATACTCTCAACATGCCCAAACCACCGAAGCATACCTTGGTCAATCCTAGTCACTACATCGTCTTCTATTCCACATTTTTCTCTTCAAAATTGTTTAAACTACTCTCGGTCAGGTCTTTGCCTAACTGTAGCTAAACGATAATAGGTAGATATAAATTTACTGATAAGCTTTATGGATGAGTACTCGTATATACCACACATACCACAGCTTCAGCGAACATCTGGTTCAGCAAACAGCCCCATTTGCTTTAGGGACCCAGCCAAGCCAGGGCTGTTATTCTAAACGTCCTCATGCCTCACCTCACCCGTCACGCCTAACGAAACTAGACCTCTGTCCCCCTATTCTGTAACTTGTTTTAAGCTCACCCACAAATATATCTTCACACCGCAATACGTAGTAACTAAGCGTAGGTAGGGATCAAGTTTCGTGACGGGTGACGGGCGGGGTGAACCGCATAAGCGCGTAGCGAATAACAGCCCAGCCCTATTCTATAACTTGTTTTAAGCTCACCTCAACGCTCAACCACATTTATAACTTGACACCGCGATGGATAGTAACTAAGCGTCGGCAGAGGTCTAGTTTCGTGACGGGTGATCGGTGGGGTGAGCCGTATTAGCGCTTAGCGAATAACAGCCCTGATTACGCTTAGTTACTTTGAATCGCGGCGTCAAGATATATATATTAGTGGGTGACGGATGCAGGCACAGAATAAATAATAAATAGTACCTTTACCTACCTACCTACTACGTAACGAAGGTTCACCGTAACAAATCCCCTGTTAAGGTCAATGATCGTGACCGTAAAGGATCAATAACCTCTTTTGTCTGTCCGTCTCAATTTTCTGAGAAATTACATTAATTTTGCATGCACCAAAAGAGTTAAGTAACTAGTAACAGTCAGGGATAATAACTATACGTACTTTATTATTATTATTGTTAATTTGTGGGCCTTAATATGCCGCTTCGACCAGCAAGTGATCTATTGTCAGACCTTTTTTTAGATTTTACCGTTGCCTAGCTCTAGGAAATTCCAGATTCTTTAGGCGGTGATGTCAAATCAAAACATTTATTCGTGACAAATACAACACAGATGATAAAATAAAAAGCACATTTTTATTTGCCACGAAATGGACCCAGCTCAGCATGTTGGTAGCTTTGCAGCCAGCGCTGGTCTTCCGCAGGGTCCATTTGGTGAGAGCACGGAAAGTAACAAACAAAAAATTTAAAGGAAATATTATACTTAACTAAAATACTTGCAAACATAAATGATGTGTTAATATTGTACCTACCTCTTCTGGGTGCACGATGTACCGCCCTAGGTAGGCACTTTACTTGCCTCTGATTTTTCTGCGTTGTTTAGCAGAGAATGAGTAGGTATGCTTTCCGTTTTGTGATACCACAGAACGGTTCTGGGCCGACCAGGCTTGTTTCTGCGCCCTTCCTTGCAAGTTCATCTGTTTTTTCATTTCCCACTATGTCGGAATGTCCTGGTACCCATCTAAGTATGACTTTGTTGGAATTCCAAGTAAGAACGTACTTACATAAATTCGAACATAAAATCTGTACAATGTCATAAAGGCGTGTACAGATATTTATGTCCTTATTTGTGTACGTATATTAATACCCTGACTGTACCTACCAACTAAGTTGGTAGCCGGCATGAAGTAGGTACTTGTAGAATTCTGTGAGCGCGACGAAACCACGGAGTGAGCCCCCCTGGGTGAGGTTCAAACAACTTATAGAATAGCGGGGCTCGGCTGGCCTGGGATAGGCCTTCTTTCAAACGCTCGTGGCTGTTCATATACATTCTTACAACGGACATGATCGCGTGGAAGAGGGGTGCTCTGTGCTTTGATTCAGTTTTGGCTATTTATCTTTTTTCTACATTTAAGGTTTAACTTAGAATATTAGAGGAAAGGATGAGAAACAACCTTCTAAACTTTCTACCATACTTACCAGTACGTCACAGCCAGCCAGTTATTGAAACACCTATATTGACTAGTGGCTCTGTGAGCTGTAGACCTCGTGGATTTGTTTAAAAACGGTTGAATTTAGTAATTTTATACCTTCTTAACCCAACCTAACCTTTTTTTTTGTTTTTCCAGGCGAAATCCCTTATGGATCCCACTCGACTCGGGAGAAGCCGAGTGGGTATGTCCGACTTGCACGGACTAAAACCCCTGGGGTGTTGCATCGCTCGCTTTTAGACAGAGCCCCGGGAACGCTTTTGCACATATCCGGAACTCTGTCAGCGTTGCCCTTGCCCGGGCCCACGCAGGTTATGTTGCCCTATCCACTCCACTGTTGGCACCCCAGAACACCATGGGGGGCCTTCCAGCTCGGGGCCTTTTCTAGGCGGGTGGTGGAACTCCCGACCCATCACCCGCAGGTCCCCGTTATGGTGGCAGCATACGGCCTGCAAAGGCCCTTCGCCGCCTGCCTGGCCGCCTGCGGCGCTGCGGGGCCGAGTTGACTTGCTCCTCGGGCGTCCGCTCTGCTGCCTCCTTCTGCGTCAAGACTGCACCGCTGAAGGTGGCCACTGCCGCCCACGCCTCCTCACTGCCAAACCATTCGGTTGATGAACCTAACCTAACCTAACCCACTGGGGGTTGAATTGAAATCGTGGCCATTATCAAAAAAACGTCTAAATGTCGAGGTAATTGAATAAACACCTTTTTGAACACGATTAAAAGTCCGCAGTAAGCTCGATTCTCCATACAAACGCAGTTACGCTCTCAATTTAAAACTACGTGTTGGATTGTAACGAAACTTTGCATGTACAATGACATGAGGCATATCTATGTCTGTAATTAGTTTATGTAGCTTCAGATACCATAGTAAAAAATTATGTTGTGCTTCATACATATGGAAGCACATTCAGAGCTAGTGCTAAGGCAGTACTTTCACCCTTGAGTAGGCAGCCATTAGCTAGAACTGGAAATGCACCCGCCAACCTGACGTCAGGATGGCGGGCGTCATTAATTTCTTAAATATGTCTGGAGATTAAAGAGCACAATGCTCGAATTTTGGAGCACATTTGGCACATTGCTATAGCACTAACTCCTGACGTATACCGCAGCTCCATTTGTTGATGTACACTCGCCATCCTGACGCTCGCTGTCTATAAACCCGTGAAAGTGCAACATATGAGCAACCCACAGCAAGTTCTCTAGACCCAAGGTCAACCACTACCCTTGGTAATGTCAAGCAAGCCCTGCGACTTATGAATGGTGACTGTGACTGCCCATGCTAATATAAGCGGAAACTGAGTTCTAGAACATGTGAGCTCCTTGGAACGCCAAGTTCTCGTGACCGCGGCGATAGGCGCTGATCCCATTATGGTTGGGCCATTGTAGTTGTCAAATCTGAACATAACTACCAAAGGGCGATCAGCGGGTGGTGCACGATTAGGTGGATACACCAAATCGGTTACAGTGCCACCGGAACTATTTACTGAACCTTTCTTAACCCACAAATTTGTTTTAATAAGCATGACCCGGCTGCTAACACAGAGGTAGAGTTTTCTCTAACCCTTGTGCTTGTTGATCTGCACATGCCCTTGCAGCTTCTTTGTTATTGAAGCCGTCACCTTAGCCGTGGGTCTGTGAAGGTCCTTTAGTTTGGCAATATTATACGAACTTACATTCCTATGCTGCGGCTACAAGCCGTTTTTCCATGTTCTACTATTTTCTCGTGACATAAGGTTTCCCAATCACGTTTATGTACAGTCAGCAGCAAAAGTAGCTAAGCGGGTCTAGTGCTCAAAATGACCCACACACGATGTCAAGAGGATAAGGACTGTCTAGATCATTTTGAGCGTGTTATTCTGCGTAGCTACTTCTGATGCTGACTGTACACTAGATAAATCCAAATAATATAAACATTCCAGTTTTGAATAAACCATATTTAAAAATGGAACGCAAATTTATTTGTTTGATTTAGTGATTATATATTTGAAATTCGAACATAGGAAACCATCATTATACGATGCCTTAGTTCACAATGGTACTAATCAAATTTCTTTTGCCGTTGAAATTTCAACCTTAGACTTTGTGCACTTAGTAATAATTGCAACGATTTTTTCCGAAAAGTTGGTACGAGTGTGCTCGAAGGCATGGAAATCGGAGTTCAAGATACAGTGGACGGAACATAAAATTTGTACTAAGTCGGTAGTCAACGCTGACCCCTTTCTTGTAATTTTTTACGTTTTCAACCCATATCTCCGCCATTTTTCAAAATTTCAAAAAACTGACGACAAAAAATCTATATACTTACCGAACCTACTCACAAAACTTCATGAGAATCTGTTGAGAAATGTGAGCTCCAGGCGAGAACAGGGAGAAATCCAAACATCCGGACATGAGGAAAAACGATTTTTCGTCCAACCTGAAGCATAGACGCTACGCTCGCTTCGCTCGCTCGGTCGAAAAATAGTTTTTCAGTCGTATGTAGTACCTAGGCCCCAGGGGGGCTAGTACGCTAAGTTTTATGTCGGACATAAAGTATTCGTTCCATTCTGGCAAATATGCGAGTGCAAGAGTGACAAATGCTTTACGTCGGACATAAAACCTAGTGTGCTAGGGGGACAGGTTGATAAGTAGGTACACAGGTAAGAGCCTAAGGTTCCCCACAGCGGCTGCTGATAGCGGAGCATGCGCCATAGCGCATATTGGTGTGCCGTTGTCCTTCAGAGGTCACCTTGAGCCAATACATCTAAGCAAGCTCTTCTCTCACATATCATATAATTTGACTATTCGACCTCTGCGACAAACTTATTGCACCTATACTATACCACTTTACTATTAATTGCTGTTCTTATTCAAAAATATTAACATCATGGAAATAACTATACACGGTGATTTTTAATCCGTGATCAGGAGTCGAAAGATATTGATAAACATCCAAATCGGATTTCAATGGATGAGGTATCATGCAATTAAATCACTGTATAATTAATTATATTTAATGATAATGCTAACACTATGTCCACTGAATGTGACTCTGAAGTTAAGAAGATACGTCAAACACACATATTGGGTAAGGACCAAATTCTTGGCCAGTAGTTAGCGTGGTTAATTGGTAGTAGTTAAAAAGTTCACAACGTCCCTCAACTTCGTCGCTCGTCGTCGTGTCGTAGGTACCTAACGGAGGCCTTTGACCATCCCGCTAATGAGGGCCCCCCGGATCCCGTAAAAGAGGTGAGCTTAAAACCAGTTACAGAATAAGGGGGCTGTTTTGTAAAACAGCTACCTAGTTGTAATGTAAAACGGTGGATTGCCCCTGTATTGTAAAACGTATCGTAATGACCATCCCTCTAATCGCCAACGCGCTGTTTTTTAAATCGGCTAGCTGTAATATGTAATTTACAAAACAGCGCTGTTTTGTAATACAGCTTTGTTATGTAAAACGGCGGATTATACTATTCCACTGCGTATGTGACACTGACACCACTTGTTGAACTAGCGAGGGCCACAATTCTTTCGTATATCCAGATGACCGGGTGGCCGGCAGTCCGGATTAGAGATGGGTAGGGGTGGGTAAATACCGGGTAAATACCCAGTATTTGCCCAATGCACCCGGTAAATACCCGTATCTACCCAAATTGGTGGGTATAAACTATTTCGAATGAATTTTGTCAGTGACATTTTAGGGCTAAGTTTTTTTTAATGAAATGTTTAAAGCCTTTTGAACAACTTTTGTCATTATGAAATATGCATAGTTTATGAGAATACATTTTAACTTTTCCAAAATATGTATTTTTTCCGAAATTAAATAAGGTTAAAACGGGAGCCACTATCAAAATAGTAACTATAAGCCTAAACAAAATGTAAGAATAAAATTGAAGTAGTGTTGTCATCAAATTTTTGTGCAAAAAATATTTAATGAAAGCTCTAAAAAAGGATTTTTTGTAGTTTGTGAAGTCTAATTATTGTGTATAAGTTAGATGACCATAATTACTAAACTATGTCATTTTGAGTAAATGCGTGCAGCTTGGCAAACGAGTCTACAAACGGAACAATTTTTTTTCGACCCTGGTAATTTCGTTAAACTTGTCTTGTGCTCTTATGTTAGTAGCCGTATTGTAATCTGTATGTTGTTATTTTATCGTATTTATTAAACTTCGCGGATTTATTAGCATTGAAATGGAACAAAAATTCCGAACAATGAGCAACAGTTGAACAGTTCCGCTCGGAAAGTAACTTATAATGTTTACAAGCGATATCATGCGCAATATTAAGTCGGAATCATTTTGTCGAAATTGGACGATGTTTATAGAAGAACTGCTGAAACTACAAGGTTTTATATATTGTAGACTACTTAGTGTTATATTATGAATGATTATAATAATATTATTTATTCATTACGCTACAATTACAGTAAATTGATCATTTTCGTCTACTTTACATAGTAAGTTTTAGAGGTTATGTTGTTGCAAAAAATTGAATGAGTTTTAATTAAATGTAATTATAACAATATGGAATATTTGGAGAAGGAAGAAACTGGATATTGTACTATTAATAAAATTGGAAAAGAAAACTTGTACATGTAAATTACTAGCACTTGTCGCCTAAAACATTCGTTTGTGTCTTTGTATGTCTATACCAGTATGTATTTGATTGTAATTCTTCTAAATTAGGATCCAAATAAAAATAAATGTCCTAGTAAACAGTGAAGTATCAAAATCTCTAGGTCGTACTATTCGTACCATATTAGCGATAGTATAGTATATTAGACTTTTTTGACAGACTATAGTATGCTTAGTTTTACAGAAAGCAAATAAATAAAATACTTGAGTAAAATTCACATGGTGGCACTTAGTTAATAATAATATTGACCAATTTGTGAAGTCACTAATGTAATGGTCGCCGTTAATTATTAGTGCTAGTAAGTTCAACAACCAATAAGATCAGCCCTAACCGGTAGGTAGCGACGTCGCGATCGTGCTACCTGCGACGCGCGAATATTTCACCGCATCCGACCCTGTCAATTAATGTTTATCAGTTGCCTGGACGGCTATTGTGCGTTAGATAGGTGCCACGTGTGGATGTTTGACCCGTGCTTTAAATATGGATTTTGTTATGTTTTGTTTGTGGTAAAAACTCACGTTATTAAATTTTATTTGGATTGGCGGTACAAAAAATAATATAAGATACCTACTTACATACAACTTTTATTATTCCATCCCTAAGTTATTTAAAACTCACTAAGTAATTGATACACTTCGTTCTGAGCTCGGATGAATGTTTAAATACAAACATTTAATTTTCTTTTTATTTATTTTATTAACAACATGCATAATTTCAATGAGAACAACGTTTATACATTCCTATATAACTTAAAAAGATTTTCATTATTATATTTTGTAAAAAATACGCATCAAAAGAGTTTATACCCAGCTTTTTGGGAAGAAACGGGTAAATACGGGTAGATTGGGTAAATACCCACTATTTAACCGTGGGTTTTTACCCACTACCCATCCCTAGTCCGGATGGCCGCAGTCCGGCTGTTCTCCTCAACAGGTTGCATTTCTCAACCGATTTTCGTGCAATTTTTTGAGCAACTTCAATAATTGTATTTAGTCGATTGAGTTAAGAATAAATAATAAAAAAATATTTAAATAAAGGCAGGCTCGCGAGTTCTACAGCTTTATACTGAGCCACTAGTATTAACCAGTTACGTCTTAAATGCGACTATAGTTAGGTATGATAGGATAATTATTATTATTAATACCTATCCTATACGTACACATATACACAGGTACAGAACCGTCGCGTATCTCAATTGCGCCACTGTTGCATGATTTTGTGATGGGGGGAAGGGGCACGAGTGCATGACGCAAGGTGGGGTGACTATGGGATGGGTGACTCACCTACAGTACAAACCGGTTTGGCGGGCAGACGTGCGGGTACCTACGTGATGTCTGGGACGTCTGCTCTGGGTCTACATAATCCTATATATAATAGGCAACTACCATCACCTGCAAACTGCAACTTATTTCTTGAGCTACGATGGAATTCTTGATAAAGCAAGAAAAGCCGATGGTTAACTAAGTATAAAAGAACGAAGACAAGCTTCCATGGTAGCTCAACTTCCTTATTCTGGCACTTGTTTTAACCTCACCTTACCGTTCACTTGATGCCGCGATTCGCAGTAACTAAGCGTAGGTAGAGGTCTATAGATATAGTTTCGTTAGGCGAGACGGGTAAGGTGCTGACAACCTAGGTTTTGCTTTAAGACCTAACAGCTAGAATTCCGAAAAAATAGGGTTTTCAAATGAATTGAATGAAAAAAACTGCATTTTAACCTAGCATCGACAATGGCCGTGCCCGTGGAGGTTCAATAAACACACTGTAATTTTCTGAGTTTCATTGCATGCACCAAAAGAGTTAAGTAATAAGTACAGTCAGGGGTATTAAAATACGTAGGTACATCAATTCGAACAAAATATACCTATGTACCTACAGCACGGCTAGCACGCGACGGCGCGCGAGCTCTCTCGATTTTTCTCGCACTATCCGTTTCTCTCTTATTAGAACACTTAGAAGAAGAAGTATAGTGCGATAAAAATCGAGAGTATGTCGCGGCCGTCGTGTGCTAGGCGTGCTGAACTCTATAAAGACGTGTACAGACATTTATGTACAGTCGAGTTCTCCAATATCTATATATACAACCTTTCAAAAATATCTACACATGTGTCTTAATGTCAGTAGGTAACAATAAAGTCTGTATAGATATTTTTGAAAGGTTGTCCGTTTAGATATAGGAGAACTCGACTGTACGTATATATACATACACCAGATTGTACCCAGGTATTTAAAAAAATCCCGGTGACTAATAAACACCCAAATTAGGTTCCAATCCACTGACAATGTCAAAAAGCAGGAAGAACAGGCGGTTACTTATTTGATGTTCTTCAGTCCGTTTATGTTATGACCTATACATTCCACTGCTCTACTAGGTATACTAGCTAGGCGTAGAACTACTGAAGTAGGGTTGCGAACTGTACTAATATTATATAGTATTGTACTATATTTTGACTCTTTGTACTATATACTGTTGAAGAAATATATAGTAAGCGAAAATATTATATTTTGAGCGATCTTACGAAGTGCTTCAAATTGCCGAGATTTTTTACTAAATAGCAACAATGCCCAGCCTACACAGCCACAGTACCTACTATTTTTTTTACAGTGGAAGTACTACATTTTTGTCTTTTTTTATGGAAAATACTATATCTCCCCCAAAAATAGTTGGCAACCCTATACTGAAGGCTCCTCCTTAGAAAGATAGCTTTGTGGATCCTTTAATCAGTTTCATTCAGACATACTTACCTATCTTTATCGGGGATCACCTATTTTATCATATCAGTAGATAGCGGTATAAGTACTTTAAAATGCTATATGCTTGCATGATGCTGCGTGCATGACATGACCATGCTATCTGTGTTATTACTTACAATACATATTTGAACGCTACTCCATGAGCAACAGTTAGGTATATTTCAATTTAAACCTATTGTACCTACCCTACTCGACAGTTCAATGAGCCTAAGCAATAAGCATGCAACGCCGTATCCCAACCGAACACGTTTAGTTAGACCTAAGTAGGTAATAGTAGCAAAATATTAAGTCAATAATGCTCCTTAAAGGCACCTGACTGACATAGGTAGTATACGATACGATGAGCTCGCGTTGTGGAGCCGGCAGTAAATTGAATGAGTCCTGTAATAAATACGACCTACATTCTAATATAGACTGCATGTACCGGAGATACGGCTTATTTCCGAAAATTTACAAATTTTAATTCGGGCATGCGCATCGGCGTGGCTTTCAAAACGAATGTTGAAGGTCACCTCGAGTTTCGAGGCGCGAGCCGGCCAGCACGGACGGGCTCCATACGCGCCGCCAACACAACACGCTACGTGACTTGTTCCACGAACAACAACGAATCTGCCTACCGGTAAGTTTACCTGCTAACCATATTTCATACATCTCTTTTTTCCTTATAAGTGTTTCAACTTCTATCAAACAAATTAGAGTAAGTACCAACATATTACAAGATCCAAACTTTTCAAAAGTACCTACAGGACTGTTCCTCTGAATTGGTAAAAGTTAGTTTACCTATTTTTGTTGTTGTGTGTAGAAAAGAAAACAAAGTGTATTCTTTAATTTCATAATTTTCATTTATTACAGATAGGTAGGCGGTACCTACAGATGTAGTGCATAATTATTTTCCATCGTATTTTCACGGAAACGTACGAACGTGTCTTGCAATTTCAGTCAGTTTCGGTAGGTCGACTGAAGTAGTATGACAAATACGAACGTTTCCGAGAAAATACTATGGCAAACAAGTATGCGCTACATCTGTACCTAGTAGCCGGTAGGTACCTACCTAATAATAAAGGGAAGGGATCTACTTAATTAGGTACAATGGTTAGTTCTATGGGCGAGTGCGATACGGAGTAAAAATAGCTCAAACTGTACCTAATTTTACGATGCACAAAGTTAAGCAGGGTAATTCACAAGTTTCAGTGAACATTGCGCGGTTGGCGTTATATTTCTGAGCCTGGATTAATCTACATCGACACTTATCTACTTACATCTCGCACTTATAATAAATCTCTAAATTAAAAAAGAATCAGCCAGTATCAAACTAAGCATTGTTGTGTCCCGAATGATCTCAGCTACCCATGAACGGAAAAACGTGTAACTTTTTTCATAAGTACATTATTACTCTAGCTTCCGTATAGGATAGTTTTTATCCGACTGCGACGATTAATTAATTTTCGGAAACATTTGACCTCATTCAATTAGTAATTTCTTCTGTTTGAAATCGTAGCCGCCATATCTGTCAACTGTCGTTGACGTCGAAATGGCGGGCTAGCCATAACTATCCAACAGTAATAATTTCTATCCGGTGTTGTGATATGCCTTCACATAATCGATTCCGATATGGAAACTGATATGCGCTAAATTCGTATTGAGGCGTAATTTCAATAAATGTATCAACAAAATAACGTCAAACGTCAAAAGTCTGACTGATCCTTTTTTTAATTGCATGGCAATAGCGCTGTTTTCGCGTTCAGCCATAAAGTATATTTGAGTTTCTGCAAGATTACACGCAGAGTATTTGTCACGATACTGCATGGCTATCACAAGTCGGCGAGCGAACTCTCGATTTTTCTCGCACTATACCACTAATTTTTCTAATAAGAGAGAGACGGATAGTGCGAAAAAGCTTTAAAAAATAAAGTTTCCCGTTTATAAACTGCACCCCTATTTCTCCACAGGGGTGCAATTTTTTTAAAACGCTGAATCTACTCGTTTTGACTGGAAATTTGTTGAAACATTTATTGAAATTAACCTTAATACGAAAGCGCATATTAACTAATATGCGCTAAATTCGTTTTCGTTTCGCGCTTAACCCATATTTGAATCGATTATTTTTAAATGCTTTATCGTTTAGTACGCGTTTTGTAAAGTCCTATGACACACACCGGATGTAAATTATTGATATTGGATAGTTAAGGCAAGCCCGCCGTTTTGCCGTCACTGAAAGTTGACAGGAATGGCAGCTAGGATTTCAAGAAGAAATGAAAAAAATTGTACATACATATGTTTCGGAAAAAATAATAAATCGTCGCAGTCGAATAAAAACTATCCTAAGCGGAAGCTAGAATTTAGGTACTAATACAAAAGTCATGTTTTTCCGTTTATGGGAAGCTGAAATCATTCGTGACAGACCAAGTGGTAGAACTTTGTTTGGGGTCGGTGATAATTAAGGTTCCGCCTACAATAATTGATAAGCAATCATTTTTCTAAGGCGGTAACAAGTTCTACGCGGACGAAGTCCCGGGCAACAGCTAGTTTAATATAAAGCAGTGTAAAACTATGTAGAGAAAAAGCTCAATATAAACTTTAATGCTGCAGCCTATGCCCTTCCTGTTGGATCTATTTTCACAAATATCTAACTAAACTTTTATCCTCTTATTCATTAAAAGAGTCCGCAGTAAGCTCGATTCTCCATACAAACGTAGTTACGCTCTCATTTTAAAACTACTTGTTGGATTTTAACGAAACTGCATATACAATGACATGAGGTATATCTATGTCTGTAATTAGTTTATGTAGCTTCAGATACCATAGTAAAAAAAATACAGCGAATTTAAGCTTTTCATACTAAACTTGTTTTTGCTGTATTTCGTTTGTTTTATAAACTGGAACCATATAAACTGATTACAGACATAGATATACCTCATGTCAATGTACATGCAAAGTTTCGCTACAATCCAGCGCGTAGTTTTAAAATGAGAGCGTAACTACGTTTGTATAGGAAGGTGAAATTCAGCCGAGCTTACTGCGGATTGTTAAAATTCCTTTGATAAATAAAAGGTGTTTTGTTCCTTTCTTACGGATTTAAATACCAGAGTGACAGTAAAAACGAATTTAACGGCATTTAACCTATATTAGGTTTGTTCAACGTTTTACTTGATAGGTTAAATTAGAACTGCATGTCTCCCATGTCCCAAGAGAAGAAATGCGTTGATTCCCACCACATTACATTACATTACAAGTAGTAAATATTCGGAATCGGAGGTATTTTAAGTGAACTACTTTGAATAAAAGTAGTCTTCGAAATAGTTATTACTGGAAGTTTTATTTCGAATGGACCCGATTAAATTAACTAAGTGTCGAGATCAACAGCTTAGAACGGTTTTCTTTAGGTATAAGTGTAATGATACCTAGCCGAGAAAGCAAACGTTTCCGCACATAAAATAGTATAGTTACGTCGCTCGACACTGACCCATTACTTACATCTTTATTCATTAATAGCAGACAATTATTAGAATGTATCTGTCGAACATTGACTTGACTATTTACCTTACAATCTCTACGGAGAAGTCTACATTCTCGACAGCGTGGGAAAGTAAACTTGAACGCACAATAAGCTATACAAGAGAGTAGAGGTGGCTAGATACGAGTAGATACATGATAATTATTCTTTATTTGTAATTAAAAGATAACAATTTGATATTTAATGATTCACAAACTTTCTGAGATAAAGACGGTCTGGAATATGTTATTTTATATTAATGTCCGTTTTTATTTGCATCACCTAAGAAGTTATTTCAAGACTTAGCGTGAATATGATTAATCATGGATCTGGTACTTCCATGACGGTTCTGTACTTTCCTATTTGACTAAGTAATACATAAGGTATGTACAGTCGAGTTCTCCAATATCTATACAGACACCCTTTCAAAAATATCTATACACAGTCTTTATTGTTACTGACATAAGACGCATGTTTAGATATTTTTGAAAGGTTGTCTGTATAGATATTTGAGAACTCGTACTCTACAAGGAAACTATTCTCAATTAAGTTATTTCATTTCATATATCACTTGTGTGTTTGGTTTTTGTAAGTCGGCACTTTCTAAAAGCCTGTGTGCACGATCGCGATACTATACTTGTCCTGCGAGAAAAACTAGCCGACATGTTTAAAGTTGTAAACATAATGAAATACAATCGAAATTACAGACATTTCAGTGTTGCATTATTTCATACACCAGGTAATGTATAATTACATACGCACTGTTCTTAAAAGTATATGCTACGTAAAAGTATACGGATGAAGATACAGAATTTCGTGTATTCACCGACCCTACCATGCATTGACATAACACAACCAATGTAGGTACTATCGACAACACAGCTAACTGACCATCGGTGCACCTTAAGTGCATTGTAATAAGGTTCTATATAAACACAGGATGGTCAGTTAACAGTGTTGTCGTTTGTACTCCGGGCTCCGGGCGTCAGTCACTTGCTACACTAACAAATGTAATTCTTATAACATAACCAATGTAGTTACTCCGGGCTCCGGGCGTCAGTCACTTGCTACACTGACAAATGTAATTCTTATAACATAACCAATGTAGGTACTCCGGGCTCCGCGCGTCAGTCACTTGCTACACTGACAAATGTAATTCTTATATATAACATAACCAATGTAGGTACTTAGGGCTCCGGGCGTGAGTCACTTGCTACACTAACAAATGTAATTCTTATAACATAACCAATGTAGTTACTCCGGGCTCCGGGCGTCAGTCACTTGCTACACTGACAAATGTAATTCTTATAACATAACCAATGTAGGTACTCCGGGCTCCGCGCGTCAGTCACTTGCTACACTGATAAATGTAATTCTTATATATAACATAACCAATGTAGGTACTCCGGGCTCCGGGCGTGAGTCACTTGCTACACTAACAAATGTAATTCTTATAACATAACCAATGTAGTTACTCCGGGCTCCGGGCGTCAGTCACTTGCTACACTGACAAATGTAATTCTTATAACATAACCAATGTAGGTACTCCGGGCTCCGCGCGTCAGTCACTTGCTACACTGACAAATGTAATTCTTATATATAACATAACCAATGTAGGTACTCCGGGCTCCGGGCGTCAGTCACTTGCTACACTGACAAATGTCATTCTTATAATATAAACAATTTAGGTACTCCGGGCGTCAGTCACTTGCTACACTGACAAATGTAATTCTTATAACATAACCAATGTAGGTACTCCGGGCGTCAGTCACTTGCTACACTGACAAATGTAATTCTTTCCCCTTACTATTATACTGTGCTAGGATGCAGTGCAGCTTTCTATTAGGTAACTCTTCTACTACAGGATTCCACTAATCCACCGGTCGCACTTAGCCGTAGTCCGTATCATTCCGTAGGTATCCGTCCGACTTACCTTTACGTAAAATATTCTCTACATCCGAGTTTAAACTTGCTACGGCGTAGCACGCGTAGGATAACTTCGCAGCCAAAGAGAAAAAAAATTACCATAATTGATAGTACGTAGGGATTTCAGTAGGTATAAGTACTAGCAAAAATTGCTAGTTGACTTATTACTTCATGATCTTAAAAGAAACAACCTTTCAGTAGCAGAGAATATGTCTGAAAATTGTGAAATACAAAGTTACACCATAATGAGTAATTCCGCATCATCCCTCTCGGTTCCCCGAAGTCGCCACCTCCCCCG
Organism: Epinotia bilunana; assembly: GCA_947049275.1. Taxonomy (NCBI): domain Eukaryota; kingdom Metazoa; phylum Arthropoda; class Insecta; order Lepidoptera; family Tortricidae; genus Epinotia; species Epinotia bilunana. Next base: position 30,281,056 of record OX346252.1, on the reverse strand, counting down.
GCTGCTAGGCAGTTCCAGTTCGGTGCGGTAGCCGCGCGTGTTCGCCATCGACGCCGTCATTCTCAGTCAGCCGGTCGGTCGGTGTACACGTTAGCGATACTACTAACCAAACAGTTCGTGTGTCTTGGGTCATCGAGTGTCGCACTGTGGTGCAAATAACTACAGTACTTACTTAAATTATTTTACTTCTGGTGAATAAACAATGTCGCACAACAACCATTGCACCAATGGTACAGGCCGGTGTAAGTACAGTTCCGTTTATTTCTTTTTCAACTTTATTAATGCTATTTAAATTCTAATACTATTGTTTATAACTTTTAAAACTATCAAATAAATCCTAGTGTGTCAGTACCAAACCTAGTCTCATATTTTTATTTAATTGTAATATCGATTTGTTGTGTTCAATTCAAATCGCTTATATTAAGAATTATGTTTTTGGGAACGTGTTCTGTTCATTACATGCTATGCGATTCACAAACTGTCTTGCTCGCCTCACCTCACCTTTCGGTCCTAGTATAACCTGACCCGTGCCCGAGATTCGTACTATTACGTAGTAACTAAGTACTATTATTTATTTTTATTCTGTGGTTATATAAGTCATCGGAGTTCAGACCTGTTGGTTTAGACGGTGAAGCAAATTGATCTAAGGCATAGATACATTTTCAAACCCGAAGTTAAAACGTTTCACGCCAATATCATGCTCTGCGAAATCTATTATTTCATGAAAAGCCGATAGGTAGAATTCCAGTCAGGTCCGGAGAGATAATACTTAATCAATGCAGTTATACGTTTATCAATGACAGACGTTAATTCTTCTGATATTGTATAGGATTACCTTAACACCAATTATAAGTTTTTATTACAAACACATATGCGAAAGTGTCTGTCTGTCTGTATGTCTGTCTGTTACCTCTTCACGTTTAAACCGCTGAACCGATTGAGATGAAAATTGGTATGGAGATAGTTTGAATCCCGGGGAAGGACATAGGATAGTTTTTATCCCGGAATTCACCCCCTGAGGGGGTGAAATGGGGGATGAAAGTTTGTATCGAGCTACGATATAAACGAGTTCCACGCGGACGGAGTCGCGGGCAGAAGCTAGTTAATTATAAAGACTTTATTATACGAGACACAAAGACTGTGGCAAACTCCAAGAAACCGACGTGTATTGTATAATATTTTGATCATACCTGAAATACAGAAGAGTCATTTTTGCTCTCAAATAAGGGATCAAAGTTGTACTTTTCTTCCCTATTTTTACTTTTCAGAAAATGTATCTTCATAAAAGGTGTGAAAAGCAGTATGTGCCACTTGGTTGTAAAACCAGCAAGTATTTTCCATCTTGGGCGTAAACACTAGAATCCCTAACGCTCAAGATTCTACTTTAGAATCCCTCGCTACGCTCAGGTTTCTATTGTAGAATCTTTCGCTTCATTCAGGATTCAATATACCGCCCTCGCCGTAAATATATAATTTTTAACTCCCCTGACACACAATCTACTATTTTCTGCCTGCTTGAGATTTCCGACCCCGCGCGTGCGAGAACAATAGATCTACGCTCCGACAACCGGGGTTCCATATGAATTCACCTTGCCACTTTTAACATTGAGCGGCATAGTGAATTCATATGGAGACTGCTATATCGCTCTTCGGTACAGACCGCGCCGTTCCGGTACCTAAAATGTGACTTGTATTTATATAATGGCACCTATTACGCACAGGTAAAATGGCCACGATCGACAAGTTGTTCTGCCAAGTGCAGCCGAAGAGCGAAGACACCGGCAACAAGGTGACGGTGGTGGGCGTCGGCCAGGTCGGCATGGCCGCGGTCTTCTCCATGCTCACACAGGTACGTGGCAACTCACTCCCGACACCTGCAGCCTTACTCCCTTACATTAACTATGTACCTACCTACTTAACTTACCTATTTATCTGCTAACAATCAATAGCTACCGTAAATAAAGCCTTATTTATATACTACGTGTTTTTGACAATTTCCGTTAATAGCAAGGGGGGGCATAGGTTAGATCAAATAAAGTTAATTTCTCCAAGACAGTAGTATCTTAACTTATACTGTTATCAAGATATTCAATATTTTAATTTGATCAGATTTGCAGCTTTAACCACTGTTAATGCAACATCCAATTTTTTTTCAAGTAAATTATGCTTATTTGTTTCTGTGAATCTACTCTGCAATATGCCGAAGTTAACGGAAATTCCCGGGAACACCGTGTATTTTTTTAAATATATATTAATAAAAATTAAACACGTGATATCGATTTGAGTTACGTAAAATAAACAATAGGTAGGTAGATACTTAACGTATTTTTTTTGTATTTGAACTCACATGGCATTTTGATTTAGGTGTCCCAATTATTTGGTCTATCAAAAGGGACTTAAATGTATCACGTAGTAATTACGGTTACTTATTGTCTTGTCTACTACATCTTTGAGCAATAAAAAACACATTAACGTGTTGAGCAGTTTTGTTAGGTAACACAGTGTGGGATTTTCTTACCGGTAAGTAAAAGGATCTACCAAGAAAAAGATGTTTTTAAAACAAGCCCTCTTACCCATCACAGAGGTCAAGGCGTGACTTGCAAAGTAAAATAGTGATTTGAGTGAGTATTACTGGCAGGTATTGTGTTTTATGGTAATTAGTTAGGTAACAAATTCCTCTTTTTAGCAAACAAATGCCGCCGGATTTGGCCCCATCCGACTAGGTATCATCTTTTCCCCAATCTAAAAAAAAAGCACTTGCGAGGTCAACTATTTTCCACGAATATGGAGATGCAAGGAGCTGTAACTGCATATTTTGATTACCTGGAAGATTCTTTTTTTACTCGGAATAATGAAATAAGAGGCAAGATGGCAAAATTGTATAATGTTTTTGCTCCTATGTAGAAAAATAAAATTATTATAAAATGTATAGTTTTCATTTAAAAGATGAGGCTCAAAACTTTTCAATTCACCCTCGTATATTTGGTATTCTAAGATTTTGCCATTCAGAAGATGTCTAATGTGTCTAATGTAGTCCATAAAATAATATTAACTAAGAAAAACTTTGTAGTGGGTTTTTGTTGTTGGTAGACTTTTGATGAAAACAATTTAAAATGTCCAAAAAACGTATAAATTTGGTACTTCGATGAACATGAAATTCATGGAGTTATATACCTACACGATGATTTTTAATTCGTGATCAGGAGTAAATTTTCTAATTCTGTAATTGGTATCAAACACGGTTATCTCGAAGTCACCTAAAACAAACGTTCTTTATTTTCTGAACAAAACTGAATAAGGAATCACTTTATAATTCAAAATCATTGTCACCCTAACGGTAGTTTGCGAAAATTTGAAGTATGCGTGTTTGACGTATCTACTTACCTTCAAGAAATGTAGGGTGACCAGATGTTCAGTGGAATATTAGTGTTAATATTATCATTAAATTGAATTAAAGCCCGACCAGGAAAATAAAAAACCTGGTCTGGGGGCGCTAAATTAGCAATAATTATGGCAACACTAATTGATTTCCACTCTGTCATGTTGACAACAAGGTCGGTGATGTTATTTAGAGGAATAGAGTCTAATCCTTCAGACTTTCTCTCCGACAAATACTTCGTCATATTGTAATTCACTTTTCTTCAATCACTTAATAGTTTTCGGCATTTTAACGCAATACAACACGTACCAACGACAACTCACTTTGACAGCAATTGACAGATGGCATTAATGACGTCATCAAAGTTACTGTCGCCAGTTGAAGAAATTAGTTCCAATAGTTTACCGCAATATGGCGAAGTTTTTAATTTTCCTGGTCGGGCTTTAACTAAACAGTGATTTAATTGCATGAGACCTCATCCATCGAAATCCGTTTTGACTGTTTATCGATATTATTGGACTCCTGATCATGGATTAAAAATCGTGTAGAAGCTACGAATGCTTGTGGAACACGGAAGACATAAATTACGAAAACACCTGGATGCAAGAGATGCTGCACTACATTCATTTTCGAATGAATTGGCAATTGAAGAGTTTGGCCCAAAATGAATAATATCCAAGATTAAAAATATACGCAGCACTCATGATGGCGACTGAATAGCACATTAACTCGAAATACGATTCTTGCATTGAAATTTTGTTTACACGGAGACCTCCAACGATCAAGGCGAGGCGATTATCGCCCCTTCTATTGCGATATCGTATGCAGGTATAGTTAACACGATAATCGTATGGTCGAGGCGAGGAACTCGCACCATCTAAATGAGCCTTTGTTTTATTTGTTAAATAATAATGGGGATAACAATTCCGTTGCCATATGATAGAGCTAACATGTCATCAGGTCATTTGAAAACTCATCTTCTTTGTACAAATATAAACGGCAGTGGGGTCTCGCATACGGACTGAAGAGTCAATGTACTATACAACTAACTGTACAACACAGCTAACTGACCATCGGTGCACCTTAAGTGCATTGTAATAAGGTTCTATATAAACACAGGATGGTCAGTTAACAGTGTTGTCGTTTGTACTTGGGTTCCTTCCCAGCGCCGGGCAGTACTTTTTGGTAACATATTTTAATATTCCTAGTGATAAATTTTCAAATCGCGAAAAGCATGGAGGTTCCTAGAATAGTGGGAGCGGATTTTCGTTGATTTTAATGTTGAAAAATGTTGTTTATGATTATTATATTAGCATATAGCACTACTAGAAAACTGTTATTCGGTATATAAATTAATAACGCCAAGAAACAGAATGTTTTGTGTCATAGATAATTTTATCCCGTGTTCTTAGCCATATTTCATGAAAATCTGTTCAGCCGTTTTGAGATATTGGACTTTGAAATGAAAATGTCGGGGGTTTTTCAACTTTTCTAAGTTGTAGTTATTATTCGAGTCATGTGTGGCATAATTTATAGCCAACAGTGATCTGTCAACATCGCGGATGAAATGTAAATGGAATTGTTTGTGTGCGTGGGTGCACACAAGCTCGCGCACGGCCCGCCTCCGTCAGCGCGACAGAAATATTTATTGGGAATTCTCGAATCTGAAAAATGGCTCAGCTAATACTACTGTACGCTCTTAATATTTTTTTTCATTTGCTAAAAAGTGGAATTTGTTACCTAATTAATTCACAATAGGTATTTAATACAAAATAAGAGGACGCCTGCGCCCACAGTTATAAAAACGAACTTCGAAAGTCGAAGTTCGGGTATTTCCATCTGTATCGCACTTACTAATACTCGAGTGACAGGGATACATGTAAACGAAGTTTCGAAACGGAGTTTCGATTTTCGTGGTAGCGCCGCAGGGACCGTAGGGACGTATAGGTGGTATAGCCTGATGATGGTGACTTGTACAAAAACAACTATAAAATGCCATTCACCAAATGAACTTTATACTTGGTTTATTTTTAAAAACCGTGAATAGTGCTACAAAAATGTATTGATAGGTACATGTGTTTCCAGGGCGTAACCAACAACGTGGCGCTGGTGGACGTGATGGAGGACAAGCTCAAAGGCGAGATGATGGACCTGCAGCACGGGTCCGCCTTCATGAGGAACGCCAAGATACAGGCCAGCAAGGGTGAGCCCACGCGCCCCGTAGGAAATGTACCCACACACGGCCACTACTAATGCGATGCAGTATGATACAAGTCGCCGGGTGTAATCGCTCTACGAGCGGCCGCAAGTTGGGCCACTGAAGTGGCCGCATTGCCCGCACTCAGCCACCAGCGCTTAGTGGTAATGTGCGGCCGCTCTAAACTTCATATTCCGATTTTATCCGATTTGGGTCGGTTACTATTAGGTACATAAATTTAACGAGTTTTGAGTACCTACACACTTGATGATGATGATACGATGGTACTTGTGTACTTAGTCGGCGAGCTAATTTATTTAACTGATGTGGGTGATATGATATATATTCTTTTTATTTTTTATTTTATTTATTGTGACTAAACAATGGGATACAAAACTTAATCTAATACATTTTCCTGCAAAACTGTATTAACAGTTTGTCTGCAGGTACGAGTCTCTATAAAAACTGCATGTCTATCACAATATTTAACTTTTACACTATGATTTTAACTGTGTCTAATAAATAATGCATAATGTACGCACATAGAGCGTCGCGCTAAAACATTTGTTACGTGGAATTTGCTGTCTGTTCTGGGACACTGATTTACAATATCTAATGTTTAGAAATTACGTTTGAACCATATTGATATAGGACCACCCTCGAGGTACCTATTTACATAACGATTAACGACGCAGTTGACGAAAATATCGATGAATATTCATAAAATACCTGCAAGATGCGAATAATAGGTTTCTGAGCCAGATTACGCGATATCAGCTGGCTCGAAGATCTGCATCGTGACGGCGGGCGTGCGGCAGCGCGAGGGCGAGAGTCGGCTCGACCTCGTGCAGCGCAACACCGACGTGCTCAAGCACATCATACCTCCGGTACCACACTTATCCAAACGCTTAACATTTTTATTTCGCTGAAATCCGTATCAAACAGCTTCACAAACAGTTCTGTTGACTAATCAGTTAAATTGTACTTACAGCTAGTGGAGTACAGCCCGGACGCTATCTTCCTGATCGCCAGCAACCCCGTGGACATCCTGACGTACGTGACGTGGAAGCTGAGTGGGCTGCCGAAGCACCGCGTCATCGGCTCCGGCACCAACCTCGACTCCGCGCGGTTCCGCTACCTGCTCTCCGAGAAACTCGGCGTCGCCACCACGTCCTGCCACGGATACATTATCGGGGAGCACGGGGATTCCAGCGGTCAGTAGATCTACATTGCATTCTGATTGATCAAGTGGGATGAACGACGAGTTCTGTATCGATTAAATTATTTACAGTGCCGGTATGGTCCGGAGTGAATATCGCCGGAGTTCGCCTTAGCGACCTGAACCCGAAAATCGGCACGGAGTCGGACCCCGAGCACTGGCGGGACACGCACGGCGCGGTGGTGAAGAGCGCGTACGAGGTCATCAAGCTCAAGGGCTACACGTCGTGGGCCATCGGGCTCTCGCTGGCGCAGCTGGCGCACGCCATCCTCAACAACGCCATGAGCGTGCACGCCGTCTCTACTTATATCAAGGTTTACTATATTTCATTACCATGAATAGCTATTTTATACATGCATATCTGTAAACACTCCTGATAACATAACATTTTATATCTAAGGTAGGTAAGTAACTGATCCGACCGCAGACTACTACACGTACGTTTGAAAGTGCAAGTGGGTACATTGACCTTTATTTCTATTTCTATATATAATTGTCGCCACGTATTTTAGTGGAAAGAGTAATAAAATCATGACATTGAAGCGATCTCATTCCGGTGACTTCATTTTATAGCACGCGTCGCGCAAACGCCAAAACAACCGCCAAAAATGTCAACCAGTGTTTAGATCGCGAAGACAAACAAAACAAGTAGAAAATACCTAACGATATTTTAGCAGTAAGAAAACTCAGGTTAGATATATTTTGATTATAGTTACTGTAACTACAATACACGTAATATACCTATGTAAGTTACATAGGTATATTACGTGTATTTCATGTACATTAAATAAAATAACGACATATCTAATTGCATCAAGTAACAACTTTACAACCTACGAGTAGGTTAGGTACCTACATCGTATCTAGATGACCTAGCTTGCACCTAGTTGAGGTCTAGGTTAGATATATTTTGATTATAGTTACTGTAACTACAATACACGTAATATACCTATGTAAGTTACATAGGTATATTACGTGTATTTCATGTACATTAAATAAAATAACGACATATCTAATGCATCAAGTAACAACTTTACAACCTACGAGTAGGTTAGGTACCTACATCGTATCTAGATGACCTAGCTTGCACCTAGTTGACAAAAATTCTTCGTGATATACACACAAATACCGTTGGATCGTAACGATGTGGATGACTACATTGGACGGGTAACAGGAAAGTTATTTATATTAATAAAATGGGTATAAATTGCATAAAGCGCATTATGCTTTAGCGCGTTATGATTTATAATGAACTAAGTTGTTAACGAATTGTTGCGCTTGTTAATAAGTAAGTAGATATTATCCTGTTGTGTGTTGTGTTGTGCACAAATATTGCTACAATTGCAGGGCGAGCACGGCGTGGAGGATGAGGTGTTCCTGTCGCTGCCGTGCGTGCTGGGCAGCGCCGGCGTGTGTGACGTCATCCGCCAGCCGCTCACCGACGCCGAGGCGGGCGCGCTGCGCAACTCCGCCGGCGTCATGGGCAAGGTGCAGGCCGGGATCAAGTTCTAAATAAAACATTTACCAAGCCCGTCTATCGTCAGCACTCTATCTAAACTAGCAGCGCACTATTGCCTCGCTAAATTTACTTTTTACGCTTCAGTATAAGATTACATGACTTACAACTTTTAGGCGTGGTAAAGCGTGTTTAGATTCCATATAGATTCCTAAGAGCTATAAATATACCCGAGTACTGCCATAGATTAAACTTAGCTTGAATCAGTGACGGAAGTGAGGAGTTAGTACGTAGGTAACTCTCTAGCTCTCTACAGTGATTTCGATTTTGGCATTAGACATTCGCGCGCGTCTGCTAAAAAAAATGTAGGTACTAAGACTAACAGTAGTAAGACTACATAAAATATTTTTGTCGCGTTACGATATACCAATTCATTTTGAAGATAAATTTCGTGAGTTGTATTAAATATCTTATTTTTTGATCAGTATTATTAAGAAAGGATATCATCGGTTATGCTGCTTAAGGGGCTTATCACACTTGCGATTTGTGAGCGAGTTGAAAGCGAAGCGAGCGCGCAGCGAGTTCGCTGCGTGTGCGCAGCGATTTCGCCGCGAGTGCGCAGCGAGTTCGCCGCGTCTAGAGTAGGGAATTTCCCAGCGAGTACGCAGCGAATTCGTTGCGCACTCGCGGCGAAATCGCTGCGCACTCGCGGCGAAATAGCTGCGCACTCGCAGCAAACTCGCTTCGCTTTCAACTCGCTCACAAATCGCAAGTGTGATAAGGCCCTAACCAGTGTTGTTGTTGCATGGGGAAAATTAAGCTTTTAAATAAGTTGTGTTAATTATTTGTGATCATGTCTCCGGAAGTTAAATTATTGTCCAGGTTAAATTGTTGTGACAGGGTTTGTAACTTTTTTTTATGTTTGTATAGGTTAAGATCTAAAACTAAAGAAGTGGCCCACTATTGGCATTACTGGTGCCTGCTCGAATAAAAGTTTACATTTGTAATTTCTTGTAATATTTTAGTTCCTATCAACAATTCAATAAATTCACAGTAATGTAGGTAATACTTGTTTTTTAAATTGTCTGAATCATTTTAAATATTGAAAATAAAGATAAAATTAGTTTGGCCTAGTACGAGATTAAAAATGAGGACGCTGAAACTTAAAGAGCTTTTTTAGAAGTTCCTAATATTAAGTTAAAGTGTACATACAATTTTTCTCAAACGTTACCATAAAAAATATGACCTTTTTAATATTTTTGATAACTAAGTCTATTATACTTACCTATACTTTCTTAATTCTCAAGAAACTCAAAACAATGTATCACTTACTAAAATAAAACATTACAGAGGATGACAATTTAAAAGGTTTGAAGGCCTTACGCCTACAGAAGCAGAAGCGGAAGCGTGTTTTGTAAAATGCTTCCTTTTTCATTCAAGATTACGACGTAAATATTATTATTTATTCAATAACTGATAACGTACTTAAATAATCATTTCTTAAATACAATTTTCAGCGAAAAAGCAAGCATTTTGCAAAATACGCTCGTCTGTAGGCGTAAGGACCCTTAATTGACGTAGTGACCAGTGCCGATATTGTGACAGCCGTTCGGTAGCCGGCGAACACTAATTAGTTATGATATTGCAGTTACATTTTATTACTACCTCAATATGATCTACTTACAAATTGTACTAGAAGCATTTTTGAGCATTTTGTACAGTTACCTGTACCGTTTACAATTTAATTGTACCAATACCTAGTCAATGGCGAACACAGGAAACACGCTAGGGCTGAGAACTTACGTGACACACTCTAATCTATCACGTAGCTGTGCCTTTTTGATCCCCTGTCTAAATGTGTTTTGTATTTGACAGTATGTACCTATCAGTATAAAGTGTAGGTATAGACACACTCATGGACTAAAAGTTCTGGGTTTTTTTTAAGGCATTTTAATAAATTGGTGTGTAAATGTTTTTTGATAGTCACTTGTTTTATTGAAGCGCTATCCTGGACCTGGAACACTCATCGTAGCTTGTACAATTCGATTCCAAGAATCTATGTATTATCAAATGTATAATATAAATCATACTTGGTTTTTGTGTTTAAACCTTTGCAACAAGGAATATAATATGTTTTCTACACCTGGCGAATAGTAACAAATTAAGGGACAAATAAAACACTTCATTGTCGTAATATTGTATTATGAGCTTTATGTAATTTACAATACGTACAAATACAACTCCATATCTAAAGGTGAATTGATTCAACATGAAGATTCAAACATAGTACGAGTTCAATACATCCAATGTCCATGACGTGACATATGTATAAGTAACGGTCCCGGGTCTACGGACCAGTATCGCTACAAGGCGGAGAAGTGCTGCATCGGAGTACAGCGTAGCACACGTAGTGTTGCCTGGGCTCGCAAGTGTTGCTTCCTTGTAAGTTCCTAGAGGTAATCTCAATAGGAATAGAAAAAGAGTTGTCCTCTAGGTAACTTACACTACAATAATTACATTACTACTTCATGCAAATAACAACTGTCATACGCACCAAGTTTCTACGAACAGCGTAGTCAGTAATTTTAGTACCAATCGATTAAATACATAATATATAAGTAACATGAATACAGGGATAGTCGAGTTAGCTCAGGGTCCAGAGGCTCTAGTATAAGTTTTACCGAAACAAAACTTTACGATCGCGTTTGCGTTTTGCCCTCAATTTGTACGGGATTTGACAGCTAAACGCGAACGCGGTCGTAACGTTTTGTTTCGGTAAAACTTATACTAGAGCCTCAGAACGGAACGATAAGGAATACTTTTGGTTCGACACAACTAGTCCGTACTATTATAAATGTGCTAAGGCTAAGGTTTCAGTCGTACGAGGGGAAATATGATTCATATAATTACTTGTTGAGCTCGACTATGTATACAATTACTGAATCAAACAGTATTCTAAAACAATTTAAATTATTTAGATATACTTATAGTTATGTGTGATAATACTTCTTAACCCCAACAGGAAGGTGAAACTATAAAACGGAATTCACTAGCGCTGATGATGCTCTAACGACGGTCATGTATTTGGCCAGTCAAGCCGCAAGTATAACATATTCCGATCCTGTTCTACATTTAAATGGTCCTCCTCGTACCCATACACAAGTCATTATATGTATACGACATGGAAAACCCAGTTTGACATCGTTATGTATAGGGTACGGTTGTTTTTATAGTGGGCAACATTTAGTTCCAGGTTAAGATCAAATATGTTGTTTTATGTATTGTTGCGGCTTCCCACCGGTGAGGTTAGCGGAGCACGAAATGTTATAATGTCAGCAATCAAATGGTCATTAGTTTTATAGTAGATTGTCTGTTATTTCAATAAAACTCCGCCCTGACCTTGCCAGTGGAAATGCTGCTTCCACTTCTTAGTTGCAATTTTTTTATAAGCGACAGTTTAATAATACATTTCATATATCCGTAATGAAATTGCATTTTGGTCACGTAAAATGACAAATTTAATATCATAGACTAAATCTTAATTTTTATATACAATTGGAAAATTTTAATAGTAGGTACATGTTAGAAATAAGCATCATTCATATTAAGCATAAATCACAGTCACTTCCTTACAATCGGCCACTTACAGAAACCACACAAACTAAACAGTTTTATTAGTTAACACTATAAATAACACATTACAATATGTTGTCGTGAATATGCAATATAAATTACAACACGAGGAATCTCGAAATCATCATTAATGTCTAAATCTCAATTTAAGTTCATTAACTTGATTAATGAAAATAAAACATGTCGTTGCAAGTGATAAAGGTAAGTAAAATAGCAATGAAGACAGGTGGGCACATTGACTACAGAACGATTCCAGCCCTCTGGGGCACGCGGCTCCCGGGGTATTTGGTTACAGCCCGCACAACTACTCGCAAGCCAAACAAACGCCTTCGCCGCCTTTTAAAACACAATTCTTTTCCTATAAAACAATTCGCAGCTATGTTTGCGAAAAATCGACAACAACGGCTTCTATAATGAAGATTTGTATCTCTAAGAATGCAATCTTAAGATAGATTGTCGTCCACTGAACACAAAACACTGGCGCGCTCGAGCCATAATTTTATGCGAATTCATGAATCGCAGGGACTCTCACGATCGCACGTATAGAGCGTCGAAATCTAGTCGAGGAGCTTGGTACTGTTGTGAGTCGGTCGAGTTGGTTCGGCGTGTCAGGTGTCGTCGGGGTCGCGCAGCGCGGGCGGCGCAGGCAGGCCGGCGGGCCGCCGCCGCTCCAGGAACGTCTGTAGCTGGCTGGCCGACAGCGCGCTCGCCGGCGCCTGCAAGAAAATACCGATTTTGTAACGACTTTGTTACTACTAGCGATGTCATTCCTTATAATTAACGTTCAGAAGGTGGACTGCATTTAGATTTAAAAAATCATTCATCTTTGTGACATGATAATACCAAAGCGCCGTTTACTATTTTGAATGATTAATTGCCGATTGGTAGTAAACGCAACTGTTCTCCCAAGTTTCTAGTCTGGTCTGGTGTTCGCTAAAGAGCGAGGAGCAATAAACATATAGGCTAACATCCCAATTAGTAACGACCTTGATCTATCTGTTTCATGGATGAAATAGTACTTTATTCCCGCCGAGTCAGATATAGAGTCCTTTTCTCCATAAATGGGAGGAAATCAAATAATATTTTCTATAATATCTAGCCATAATCTTAAAACAGCTAGCATGTCAAAAACCTAACAAGCTACCGCCCAAATTATTTTGTTTTAAAGTACGCGGCTTATCCCGTGGTGCCACAATATTAAATGGTTTATGTAAATAAAATTAATTAAAGATTGACTGGAATTAAATACTCCACTTTTTATTTTTATTTACCTATTTATTTGGGGCATCAACAGCATTACAGGAAAATAATACAAAGCTTCATAGCTAATAATAAAGCCTGTTAATCCAGTTATAGATATCCACCGAAATACGGTAGGAAGCCACCGAAATAAGGTAAGAATCGAATTAAAATACAACTATAACATGCTGTCATATGTTTGTAAAAAGTGAGAGTCGGTGTATGAACTTTAGTTATAATTATAAGCTTATTTTTTCTGCAGTGATCCTTATCCTTTAATAACAAATTAACATGCGTCTGAAGAAGAAGTCTGAAGGTGCAATTGAATAAGTCGATAGTATTAAACTTTTTATTATAATTTCCTAACATACGAATTCCACGTTATTTGTGTGCACAATTGATATACTGAACAGGCTGCGTTCAGTGTGCCGAGTTCAAATTGCGTTCGTCGTTTGAATTTTTAAATTGTGATACACAAAAACGCTGACTTTTGTAAGTGACCAAGTGATATTTTTACATATTTTTTTTTAATATCATTTCCTCGTATTTACGGAGAAAAGCACTACTATATCTGCCTTTGCGGGAACGGCAATTTGTGGATTCGTATCTATTGTCGGATTCAAGCTTCGCTTCACAAATTCATGTCATGCTATTTCCCGGCCCCTGCAACAATGTACTGTTTCATCACACTTGCTCATACGAGCTCACAATTGCTCATAATACTCATAGCCTTGCTCATAGCCTTATGCGCGTAATATCTGTCACTTATGCATCACACTGATTTGAAAATTCGTTGATGTTGTCAGAGAGACATAATAAGGAGAATCTGAAGGAAATTGTAATTATACAACATATTTTAAAAACTTTAATAGCACGATGCAGAACATCACCCATTTCCATGCATATTCTAGCCTTAGTAGATCATTCTCCAGTTTTTTGTCATCGTCTAAACCCCGTGAAACCACATAATCTTCTTTGTTGATGGTTGCAAGTTGGAACCCCAGTGATGAGAAAAAATTTCGTGTTCTATTTATCAGTTTAGTTTGTTATTTTTTTGGTAAAAGATGAGTTTGGTTATTTGGTTCATTTTGTATAGAAATCGATTTCGTAGTATTAAAGCCGAGAAAAACTCGGTCCCAGGTAAAAACAAAGCTTCAGAATTAAGCCCAACATCGACGGTTGTGGGTTTGAATGCATTCATGCAGTCTTATCGTTTTTAATATATGCCGCTTTTAGTCCAACACTTTCGTGGTCTATATCTGCTCTCTCTATATGCAAATTCTTTCAAATGAAAGCAATAATTTCATTTTTGCATCTTCCCTATTACATAAACAATAATTCATCTTTTTTTAAGTTCATCTTTCGTTATTCAAATGTTTGCGAGTGGCCAGAAGTGCAGAACTTTCAGTGTGGCCTAGGTAGACCTCAGTATATGGTTTTAATTTCAACTATAAACTGCAATCTTGTTTCTCGAATAGTAGGGTAGGGTATATATAAATACCTCATCAAACCAAGAGTCCGTGAGCGCAGCACGCGGCGCCAGGCGGCGCGCGGGCGCGGCGTCCAGCAGGCCGCGGATGATTCTCTGCGCGCCCTCCGCCACGCCCGCCCAGTGCTCGGGCGGGAAGCAGTAGTCGCATTTGATTATGTTCGCGGTCGTCTCTTCTATCGACTCGTCCAGGAAAGGTGACAGCTGCAATAAATACGGTCATTACAGGATAATCATGTCAATAACGAGCACATTCGTAATGCAAGGTTTATTTTTCACGCAACTCAAATGACAAAATAGTAGATTGTACAACAAGTGCATAAAACGCACCATTTTACGCGAGACGTTTATCGGATGGATATAAAATCGAGTGTAAAATGGGTTTTATGGACGAATTGTAAACTCTACTTTTCACTTCGATTGCGAGGAAATGAAATGAAAATCTTTTTTCATTAAGTTTTATTGTGTACTTTGGCTGTTAGTATCCTTGCCTTGGTCTTAGAATACTAACGAAACATAAAAAAAAGGGTTTATTCTATGAAGTTAAAGTTGCTCGTGTGGCTGTTGGACCGATTGCCTTGGTCTTTGACGAAGATTTTACTTTAGGCACTAGAGCATAAAAAGCGACTTTATGTCGCCTACGCACAGCATAAAGACGCACTTTTTGAGCATGAGAAGGGAAAAGAATATATAGATAGACAGGACAATTTACGCCCACTTGTTTT
The DNA here is from genome assembly GCA_947049275.1 of Epinotia bilunana. Classification (NCBI taxonomy): domain Eukaryota; kingdom Metazoa; phylum Arthropoda; class Insecta; order Lepidoptera; family Tortricidae; genus Epinotia; species Epinotia bilunana. Next base: position 30,265,719 of record OX346252.1, on the reverse strand, counting down.
TTAATGATTTAAAAAAAGTAAAAGCTTTTTATTTTTTTTAATGTTTTTTTTTTTAATGTAATATTTTCCTCGCTTTAGTGAGGTGAAAAGATTTGTGTTACACACGGGTGCAGTTATTTTGACATCTCGTGTCTTACAACACTCGATACGCCTAGGATTAGAACCATAAAATCCATTCGCTTCGTGGCTCAATTCCACATTCGCGGTTAAAATACAACTGCACCCATGTATAACAAATAAGTATAGTACGGGCAGTATATGAACAGTATTCGACATACCCCGGTCAGGAACACGTATAAAAAGACCCCAGCGGCCCAGGCGTCCCAGGCGGGCGCGGGCGGGCGGCCTAGCACGCACTCGGGCGGCGCGAACTCCAGCTGCGCGGGCGCCGGCGGCAGCACCTCGCGTGCGCCCGCCGCCGCCGCCGCACCCTCGCCGTCCAGCTCTACCGCCGAGCCCAGGTCCACTAACTTCAGCTGCGGGAGCGACCCCGATAGCTCCACGAGGATGTTCTCCGGCTGTTAAACCAATAAATACGTCTTATAGATGCACTGCCAACCGGCTTACTCCTGAGTTCAGTTGTGTCATGCCTTCGAGGTAATGATTTTATCATTCAATAAGGATCGATTGTGGTGTGAAGCGTCAGAGGTTTGTCAACAAGATTTACGAGTAAAAGCAGATGGTGTCAAATCGACAAAGAATTTAGTCTACTATAGTCCGTTCGCGTTTAGAGAACAGTGACTCATCAGTGCAACTGAAGTGCAAGGCGTACCCATACGTAGGTAAAACATTACCAACTCGTATTAAATAAATCTTTTTAGTACACAATATTCTTAAAGGCAATTTTAATTTAAAATATTACATTATTCGTCTTTCTCTGCTATAAATTATTGATCCACTTTAATTTTAACGAACAAATGAGGTATTCATTTTTAAAATTGACAATATACGTGACCGTACCGTTTGAAGGTATTACTTACATCAACTGGTCATTGTGAACTCGGCTTTCTAATTTACAGTAATCTAATTGGCCAAGGCGCGTGACGTCAGGCCACTTAGACACGACGTCCAATTAGATTACTGTAAATTAGAAAGCCGAGTTCACAATGACCAGTTGATGTAGGTAATACCTTCAAACGGTACGGTCACGTCTATTGTCAATTCGTCAACCAGCGATGAATCAATTCGTTCTGAACGGAACGGACTGCAGTGAGTGAGCAGGAACCGTTTATAAACTGCACGAGTACAAATCCGAAACAAGTACAACCTTCTGTGATATCTGTCAAGACACAGTACAAACGACAACACTGTTAACTGACCATCCTGTGGTTATATAGAACCTTATTACAATGCACTTAAGGTGCACCGATGGTCAGTTAGCAGTGTTGTCGATAGTACGGGCCCTATTTCTATCTGTTACCACTGGGGACAACTCGGAATTAATCATTCCCATTTGTTACCACTGGGGACCACGGTGAATATAATTATTCCCATTTGTCCCCAGTGGTCACAAATGGGAATCAACATTCCTAGTTGTTACCGCCCATTTTGAGCAAGAAAATGCAACGAATGGGAATAGCTCCAAATTACTCAACCATATCATATCATCCGTTAACACCCGTTAAAGGAGAGTCGTCACGTCGTCAGATATTTTGCGCGGCTTGTGTTGCATCCATACAGGTGAAGTCGTAAGGTGTAGGTGAGCATGATACTAACCCTGATGTCAAGATGCGCGACATTGTTGGTATGCAGCCAGTCGAGCGCCGAGAGCAGCTGGCGCGTGTGGTCGGCGACGAGGCGCTGCGTGTAGAGGTGCGGCGCGCCGGCGGCCCAGTCCAGCAGCGCGCCTCCTCCCACCAGCTCCAGCACGAGAGTGTGCGCGCCCGGCGCCGGCACCTCAGCGAACAGCGCCAGCGCGCGCACCACCGCGCCGTGCGCGCCGCGCGACAGCAGCCGGTACTCGCGCCGCGCGTCGCACCCGCGCCCTACCACCACCTACACACATATCATTATGTTTTACGTCGACGTTTATTCCCAAAGTTGTTCTATAGTACATTATTGCAGAGGCCGGGAAATCGCAATTCGTGGACAAGTTGATTTTGTCGGACGAAGCGAAGCTGAGTCCGACACTAGATACGAATCCACGAATTGTCATTCCCGCCGAGGCAGATATAGTGCTTTTCTCCAAAAATGCGAGGAAATCAAATAATATTTTCAATCAACAATAATGTTTTCAAACAGCCTACGTATGTCAATAACCTATCAAGGTCCCGCCCAACTTATTTTTTAAAGTAGGTACACGGCACGACTCATGGTGCCAGTTTCAATTGACATAAATAAAAATAATTAAAACATCAAAATCGATCACAACTTTAAATGTTTTGTGTTTTTTAAATTATTAATGAGTAAACAGGATTGAAATTTAATTCGTTATGAATTTTATTTCGTTAATATTTTTGTTTCGTAATTTAAAACGATTTGAGACATTTTTAAAAACGTCACTTCGATCAATTACAAAATTGTATATGACAATTAAAAAAAGAAAACACGGGAAAACTTTAGACCCACTACAAACGGGCGCAATTTGTCACACCAACTTGCAATAGTTCGAAAGAGACAGCCATACAATACTGACCAGTCTAACTAAAGCAAGTTGTTGTGACAAATTGTTAGTTCTTTAAACGTACGAGCATTTGGCTGTTTGAAGTAATTTGTCTTAGTCAAAACATATGGTTAAAAGGTAAAAAAGTATACAGTAATGGAATTTCATACATTTTCCTGGCCGCTAAACCTGTACAGTAATGACTTTTAATTTTTTTAAATTTGCGCTTGTCAGTAATGAGGAACTTCACGTACTATTTTTGCTACAGTAAGGCGCACATTTCCGAGCATATTGGAGAAAAACTTATTTACTCCAGTATATACTATAGACCATTTCGCAAAGCTACTTCTCGACCGCGCAATGAACAGATAAAACGCTTGCCGCGCCGCAATTCGCGCAATGTCGTGGCTGGGCCGTTAGACTTGCAAAATTGTAACTTGTCGCCTCGTGAAACGGGCCACTGGATACTAAACGGTATTTGACTAATCTCAAATCAGCTTCTTTTATGAAACGTCAAAAACGCTTCGTTAGTATGGAATTAGCAAGGATTATTTGCTTGTGACGTCACAATGAAATAACGTCCTTATTCTTAGTTTCTATGAATTAAAATAGCCAGAAGTTGCGCATTGAAAGAAACAGATTCGTCAACTTCTTGTTGTGTCCACGTTTCTATTACACTAAATGGTGTTTAATAAGAAAATTAAGCATAAAAAACGCGATCTGTGCGGTTGCTGATTCTTGTTTCATTTATTACCAAATCAGTTATACTTTGAAACTGAATGGGCACGGTATAGAATAATATTATTTTTAATTTCAGCGGCTGTCCCACAGACAGCATGTAATGTAAAATAGTGGCTTGGTCTGCTTGTTGTATGAACGACTGAACGTAGTGGATAGTAATATTTTTCGCTAGATTTTTCTATTTTTGAGATGCTATAATTAGTAATGATATAGCATCTCATGATTCATTACATATATGCTCAAGCACACTGTTTACCCGGATATCAAAATATAACAGTTTCTATCAGTCAAAACAATAGAAAAGTGGTTACCTGTTTGAGGGCGACCCGCTGTCCCGTGCCGGTGTCTCTGGCCGCCAGCACGCGCGCTGTGCGCCCGCGCCCTATCTCCTCTTCGACCGCGAACCGGCGCGCGAACTGCTCGCGCTGCCACGTGCTGCCGCCGCCGCACGCCGCCGGCGCCGACACTCCGCCCGCCGAGCCGCTCCGCGCGCACACCAGCCGAAAACTGTATTGTCCCGCTGGCAGCTCTTCTAGCGCCAGCGTATGCACTGCCGCGGGTGTTTCAGTCGCGCGTCGCCATTCTCCTTCCCCCACGCGACAGTATTCGAGGTGAGCAGGCACTGATTCGTCCCACTGAACCACCAGGCCGCCGCCGGGATGCGCGCGCACGGCGGGCACGCCCGGCGCACTGCCTGACCCCACGGTCAACCTCGCCGAACTTTGAACGCCGCCTAACTCGTTACTGACCAAACAGCAGTAAACGCCCGCGTCGGACGCTCGACACGCGTGAATAGTCAAAGTGGCCAATCCGTCAGGAGCGAACGTAATGACAAATCGTCCGCCGTGCCGAAGCGCGCGAGTCTCCGGCGCGGTTTTGCGCCATGAGGCTTGGGCGCGCGTGGCCGAGGCCCGGCACGCGAAGGTGGCGGAGGCGCCGGGTGGCACGGTCACGTCGGCGGCCGGCTCCGTGAGCTCGGGCGCGCGCAGCTCGGTGACGACTCCCTCGGCGCCGGGCTCGGCGCTCGCGCTCGCGCCGCCGCGTCGCAGCTTCAATCCCCACGCCCGTTTCGACAGGCCCTGTTATGACGCACACGGTCATTTAATTTCTCCGATCGGCATGTTAATCTACGTCGCAAGCGACCCATGCATGTCCACCCTGTTCTCCGACACCGGTTTAATCGTCGATGCTTAATCACTTTACATTCATGATATTTTTTACTTTAATTAAATAGAACCTTTACATTTAACTTAATTTAGTCTTTGGCGGGTACAAATTTAAATCACTTGTGCAGTCTTTCGTGTTCATCAATTGGCCCGCTATCACAGTCTATATATAAAATGCATTCCCTGGTATATCATACCTATAACAGAAAAAAAATACATAAAAGCGTTAAAAAGAAGTCATGCATGAAGAAGAAAAATGCAAAAGAAAATATATATTGAAATGAAAGTAATAGCTTAGCTAAAGTTTGCCTGCTTGTACACTAGTCCGCACTACCGATGGGCAGCTTGTCAAGTTCCAACGTGAAAGTTTCATTTAAATTTCACTTAAGTCACGGACGATGGGTAACAATCCGTTAGTTACGATAGCCATTTTTACTAATATTTTTCTTTAATTTGCTTATGGGCTTGAAAGTTCTGAACCTAGAAGGCACAAGGCTTATTATATGACCAAAGATTTCTTTCAGAAACATTACAATTGATCATACTGCTAAAATAAAGCACAGTTAAGAAAAGATATGATATGTTTCAGAAATTGCCGATTAGTAGTCCGCACTATTGAGAATATATTGTCCCATCTATTCGCTGAGCGAACAACCAACAAACAGAAATGCCTGATGTGATATGTGCAGTGCGTATAAAGAAGTGCAACGCATCAGGCGAAAGCAAACAACTTTGCAAAATCATTTTCCTAGAGCAGTGAAAATGACTCGATCATAAGGACACAATAAAACAAAAATACGAAAAAATATGTTTTGCCGTGAACTTTTCAAAAGTTTATTGGTTTGTTCTTATTGTTGTACACTCAGGTACATATATTTAAATTATTACACAAAGGTACAACCGTGGATGTCACTTCCGAGAACTTAATTACTCTTCCAAATATCAAATAACACTGATATGACGCTGATTAGTTGCTATACGGGTGAGCCAGCAATTGCCCTTCCGGCTGAGACAAATATAGTGATTTTCTAATAAATTGTGCAAGAAAACCAAAATATAGTTTCTGAAAATAATTAGGCATGTTTTTCTTCTCGCCACTTCATGACATTGTCGTACGCCTTTAGATATTTGTCTTTTGAATTTACCGGGAACAAATGATCAATAACTGAGCCTGCAGCTTCTTTTAAATCCATATCCTTGTCACTCAAACGTCAATTTTCAATATTTTCCGAAACAAACCACTAGCCGCTATGTAAAAACTGAATATTTTTTGCATTGCCGCCTTGTTTTTAAATAATAAACTAAGTGTATTTTTCTTCTGAAAATGCCATAAGTTATTTGACACAACTAAAAAGTCGCGATAAGTCGCAGCTACTGATCTTCCGTTTTGGCTGTTAAGGACCTATGCATTTTTTTATATGGCCGTTTAACTTTTTAAGAAGTTTGTAACCCGACAAATAATGCAATTTGTTGTTGTCGAGCAAAATCAAGCCGGCAAGGTTTTTCACTTTTAAATTTGTGACTAACCATAAACTATGCACTTCACGCCCTGATGCCGGTAATTTTTGAGCAGATATTTTCTACAATCTTTACAAAGTTAAAACGGCCATATAAAAAAGGCATAGGTCATAACAGCCAAAACGGAAGATCAGTAGCTGTGCCTTATCGCGACTTTTTAGTTGTCTCAAATAACTTATGGCGTTTTCGGAAGAAAAATACACTCAACTTATTACTGAAAACGCCTGGAGGAACTATTGGTCCATGAAACATCTGATGAAAGGTGACCTTCCATTATCACTTAAGTGGAGACTCATGGACATGTGCATTCTTCCAATTCTCACCTACGGTGCACAAACTTGGTCTCTAACGTCATCTCAAAAGTCCAAACTCGGGGTTTGCCAACGAGCGATGGAGCGCAGTATATTAGGTATCAAATTAGTGGATCTCATCCGGAACACCACGCTGCGCTCCAAAACTCAAATAGTCGATGTAGCTCGAAAGTCGGCCAGGTTGAAGTGGGACTGGGCTGGTCATGTCTGCCGCATGCCGAGTGAACTGTGGGCCAAGATCGCCACTGAATGGCAGCCCGACAGCTCGAAACGGACACGTGGCAGACCTCGTCGGCGATGGAGAGGACTCCTTTTTAAAAGAATGGCCAGAGACTGCTCAGAATCGGGAGCACTGGAAAAAGTGGGGGGAGGCCTTTGCCCAGCAGTGGGACACTACAGGCTCACAATAATAATAAAAAAACTTATTATTTCCAAAAAAGGCAGCCATGCAAAAAAAATTTTTTTTTTACATATAAGTATAGTGTTTTTTCGGAAAATATTGAATATTGATGTGAAAATTATTCCAGATTTAAAAGAAGCGGCAAGCTCAGTTATTGATAACTTGTTCCCTGCAAAACCAAAAGACAAATACCTAAAGGCGTACAATTTCATGAGGTAGCCAGAAGAAAATCATGCAGCATTTTCAGAAAGTATATTTTTGTTTTCTTGCACAATATTTGAGAAAAGCATTTGACAACATTTCAAAATAATTTATGATACTTAAATCGAAAACCATTTGAGTAAATATGTTATCTGAATTAGTTTTCCGATTTTTTTCCTACTGGTTTTGAAGAAAATCGCTAAAATGTATAAACCGGAAGTGTGACCACATTCTTATGGCTGTAAACGGACAGTATTCTAGTCCACTAAAATCAGTATCCTTAAGAAAATTCAAATCACTTCCGGCTGTCACAAATTTCAAATTAAGGTGTCAACTGTCAGTGTGATTGTGCCATTTCTGTGTCAACTGTAAAACATTTTTTTTTTAAAGAAATTGGCAAAAGTAATACAGTCTAACAGCCATAATGATGACGTCATAATTTACATACGAGCTTTAGGAATTATCTACCTTTAGATTTAATATTTTTGAATGAAAATTAGGATTAGAGAGAATTGAAAAAACACATACATTAATGCACTATTATTGACCTTACACCTTTTGTGCAATTATGATTATTTAAATAATAATAAATGTTGTCCACAGAAAGTAATCAAGAGTATTTTGAGTATTGACTAACGACGGAAAAATGTCTTTGACCCCACACGTCTGTGTTGATTTTCATTTTCGTATGACAGTGTAGAATTTGCCGAATCGTACAAACGACAACACTGTTAACTGACCATCCTGTGTTTATATAGAACCTTATTACAATGCACTTAAGGTGCACCGATGGTCAGTTAGCTGTGTTGTCGATAGTACCAGTCTTAAATTAAGTTTCAAACTTTGCATCACGTTGTCAAAACAGATATTTCGTTTGAAGATAGCCAATCTTCAAACGAAATATGTGATCCTTCGTACCATGACACTCGCAAACTTACTATACATATGTCTTATTAGTAGGTACTTTATTATTAACTAGCTTCTGCCCGCGACGACGTCCGCCTGGAACTCGTTTATATTGTAGCTCCATATAAACTTTCAACCCCTGAACCATTTCACACGCAAAAAGATCGTTTTTTTTTTGTATTCTAATAAGGAATCTTTACATCCCCCATACAAATTTTGTACCCCTATGTAACTCGCTTAATGGTGGGTTTTTCCAAAACCTAAAATTACTTTTCTTGTATTGTAATAAGGAGTCCATACACAAAGTCTCAGTCTCTCACTAAAATTTTACTCCATCCCAATACAAACTTTCAACCCCTTTCAGGGTGGAGTTTTCAAAAATCCCTTCTTAGCGGGTACTTACGTTTTATAAACTACCTATTGTGAAAAAGTCAGCTTTCTAGGTTCAACGGTTTGGGCTGGGCGTTGATTTAAGTGAGTGTGTCAGTCAGTCAGGACTTTTATGTTTATATACTAGATAATATACTAGTTTTGAAAACCATACAGTTACGCCACGACGACTTAGTAACCCGTATAGTGCATGAGTCCGGTCTTGTAGGAATCCGCTAGGTATAATTATTAGGGAATAATTTATACCAAAAAAATCGGCTAAGTGCGTGTCGGGCCATGCGCAGTGTACGGTTCCGTAGTTGCCTGTCTATCTTAGTTACATCGACACGCGCGCGCCAACTAAATGGTTGCGTCGGCCGAATTTGTACGAAAGTTGGCATTTCTAAGTACATTTTAAGTTGGTCGACTATTGCTCGGTAAAGAGTTATGCCTACTTAGCCGTGATATTTTTCCTTTTACATTCATTATATGTATTATGTACTACTGCCACGATGTTTTTTCACATTCCCAGTAGTAGCCATTTAACCGGCAGGGCGGGGAGGGCCCCAAGGTTTTGAAAAACTCATAATATTTTTTACGTCACACCTGAGTTGCGCGTACGGTAAAACTCGCATTGTGACCAGATGAAGACGTAAAATTGTGTACTCACCACGGGCAGTAAAAAGAAAGCCCTCTATCGCATATTTACAACCCTAACCTGCGGCTCGGGTCGCAAATACCTGCGAATTCGGGCTTTCTTTCTTTTACAGCCCTTGGTATGTAATGTACTATGAACAAGTTATCTAACAATACCCCACATTATGGGTTAAGCGAGAAAAAAATGACACCCCCACACTAAAAATATTTTTAAGATTTTATTCTACTTTTTTGTCGGCGTGATTGATTTATATACCCATTCAGAATTACAGTTTTCTAGTAGTAAGGGTTACTGAGCTAAGCCGAAGACGGACGGACAGACGAACGGGCGGACAGACAGACGGACATGGCGAAACTATATGGGTTGCTTGTTAACTACAGAACCCTAAAAAATGACTGAAATTGTGTACTCATCTGTGTGGCATGCACGCATCCCTCCCACTTCACCACGTGATCTGCTTTTCGATAGAAAACGAGAGCCATGTTACTTAAAATGGGCCGATGATACAGACTAGAGAGCAAAAGTTTCGGGTCACTACCATAAATCGTAATATTTCGAAAACAAATTCACCTATACTCTGTCTATTTAGTAGAGCTAGTACAAACGACACCACTGTTAACTGACCATCCTGTGTTTATATAGAACCTTATTACAATGCACTTAAGGTGCACGATGGTCAGTTAGCTGTGTTGTCGATAGTACCAGAAAACTTGGGATGCACGTAATTGGCCGTAATTGGCGTATGACGGGTTTACATGTCGGCCAAAATTCAGTCAACATCTGTCTTTCGTACGGTGCGGACGCGTTATAGTTAGTGCTCTTCTTTGTTTTTTTTTCTTTTTACCTGGCTCGTTTTTCGGACTGTTTGAGTTTAACCGAGTCAAAACTTAGTAGTCGTAGAGGTAGTTGAGCCAAAAATGAATGCAATGGTTTCCACCGTTGAGGTTTCACGTAGGTTTATAATTCATTTAGAAAATGGTTAAGTAAATCAGACAATATATAGATATTGTTCCGAACGAACTCATGGTTTTTTTTAATAAGATATCCTATCATGTTCACCCTTATTTTATATTAATAAAATACAGAAATATTCATGAAATTTTATATACAAAGTGTAACAAAAATGGAGTATGAACCGATCAAGGGCTTAACAGGTATCGTGTTCTGATAAGAAATTTTTTGACGCGGTTTTTTTTTACATTTCTATGGAGCTTGTCGCCCCAATCGGCCAACGTTCGATACTAAGGTAAAAAAAAACACGTCAACATTTTTTTTTAACCGTTTTTCCTTATCTGAACACGATCGGTTCACACCCCATTTTTGGTACACTGATTCATGACGAAGAAACGAATAATTATGAATATGTAATGGTTCTGATAAGGTAATAATTGAATATGCTACATCAACTTATGAACCAAAATTATGAGGAATAAAATATATACAAAAAATTATTCCTAGCGACGCGGCGGCATGTAAGCCCAGTCCGCCAGTGAGGTGCGATTGTTCACGCCCACTGACCATTTTTAGTCCTTGTCATTTTGCATAGAAAAGTGCAATAGAGAGGCCGCTTTGCTAACTCTATTACGTAGACAGAGTATAGACAAAAATAAATAAATTGAACCTTATTGACGATATAATAATCCTTTATTACACGTATAAAAAGCTTATTGGTTGACGTGAAGTAATGGCATAAACATAATGATCGCTTTTTTCTCAAATTATAACTTGCAATTTTCGCAACTGTCTTTGCTTTTGTTTTTGTTCTGTCATAAGAAGGCTCCCAGGTATCCAATAGTCATTATTAAAGTAGTAATTATGTACGAGAATCCTCACGATGCTGGAAAATAGGAAGTCAGCGAGAAACAGCAAGAATAGTCGGTGTATCATTGTCTACAGTTCAGCGTATTCGCCAGCGGCGTTGTTGTACGACGGCACGGGAAGATCGATATCTAGTCAACACTAATGCTGCGAAATCGGTTTCTTACGGGAACAACACTGACTCATCATTTTTAGGGCTTGGTGGAAGCAACCCTAGTGCTTGGTCTGTAAGACGGAGACTTGCTGAAGGTAATTGGAAACCATTTAGACCCGCAAATGGTCCGAAACTCGAGAGGCACCATCGTACTCGTATAGCAAGACGAATTCATGCACGCGAACACTCGGATTGGACGATTGAAAATTGGTCAAATGTCGTGTTCTCGGACGAATCAAAATTTATGCTGTATAAACACGACCGGAGGGCAAAGGTGTACAGAAGACCAGGAGAAAGATTTATGCAAGCCTGTATTGAAGAAAAGGTGGCATACGGTGGTTGGTTGGGTACTCGTGTGGGCTGGAATTCCTGCGGAAAGCCGAACAGAGCTAGTTCTGATCGAAAACGGTACTCTTAATGGGGGAAGCTATGCAGGATGAAATCCTTAACGAGCACGTCGGTCCATTTATGGCAAGACTCGCTGAGAATGCCATCTTTATGCACGATAACGCCCGTCCCCACACTGCTCGTGTAGTGCAAGACTACCTTGATGAGGTAAATATTCGTCCCATGGTGTGGCCAGCACGTATCTTAGTACTTATATCGTGGGTGTTTATGTCATTTATGTTTTAGCCATTTTGGTACGAATAAACATAAAAATATAAAATTGTAAAATAAAATATCCAAAAGCACGACTGACGTGACAGCGGTCAATTTTATTTACTTTCACCTGTCCCGTTGTCTGTCTGTCTGTCTGTCTGTAATCAAATCTTGCAAGTTAAATTTGACCCACTTCCCGGTTTCCGATTAAGTTGAAATTTTGCACGAATATGCAAATCGCGTGACAATGCAATATTATGATGATGTGGAGCTGATCTGATGATGGAGCTGGAAGGTGGCCATAGGAACTCCGTAATAAAACCACATAATCTATCGAGTTTGGGCTCGTTAGAATCGTCTCAAGTAGTAGTTGTCAAGGAGTAGTTGATGATGGTATACAGAAAAGTACAGTCGGCAATAAAAGCTTGTACCAAAAATGAAATTTTTGACAGAGACATTTCAATAAACGTTTGTTAAAATCTCATCCAAATCAAAGCACTTAATTATTATTATTCTTTGCATCTTTAAATAAAAAAGTAAAAGTATTGTTTGGTACTGACGGGTAAATAAGGCTCAAATACGCGTATTTTACTTTTTCCGCTAACTTAACGGGTATTATATTCCATATTTGTAGGTCTTTCGCAGTGAAATCTATAAATTAAATAGCATTTAGTATTTTAATTTTATTGCGGCTTTCTAACTAAACAATACAAGACTCAATGTACAGGAGATTTTCTTAATTAACTTTTCAAACCGGGCGCGTTCCACATTTCGATGAAGTAATCCAATTTTAAAAAACATACAGTTGTTACTTTTTGTCATTAAGGACGAATAAAGATTTTTAATTTGATTAACATACGATAATGACATTAATTTGTAGTTAAAAGTTAAATCTGATATAGTGATACTGAGTGTCACGTTCAAAATTCAAAATCACTTTCCACGCTAGCCGATAAAATACAGTTTTGCTCGCAGATTTTGAGTGCTGAGGTTCACCTCAAATATATCTTAAAAAAATGAATTGGTTTTCAAACCAATTCATTTATTTAAGATATATTTCGAAAACGGCAGGATTTTACATAACGGGTAGTGCTCAAAATGACCTACACAATCCCGGCATGTAAATACATCCTAACACCTTGTATCACGAAATATGTTTTGACATTTGATTCATGATCTAGCATGTCAGGCTGTTTATACATTTGGGTCGTTATGTGAGCCTCGGTGAGCGATGCGACGCAGCTTCCTTGTACTCACGTTAGGCTGCGTGGGCGAGGTCGGGCTGGCGGGCGAGGAGCGCGCCGCGCTGGGCGGCAGGTTGATTGTGTTCGCTTTTGCGTGGGCGCGTTGCGTGCGCGCGCGCACTTCAAACCGCGACCCCATCGAAGGCGGCACGCTCTCCGTTTTACGCAGGCCGCACCGACCCTCACCCGCACTATCGGGATGGGAATAGGAACAATTAAACCAAAAGTAAAAAAATAAATCAATCAGGCACACCAGCTCATGTACTACCTCCATCATCAAAAAACATAAACAATAAGGGCTGAAACCGCCCGGAACTTTTTTGGACTTTTGCGACTTTATGAATTCATAATTTAATGGCACATCTTTTTACTTTAAGGGACTATTTTATACATTTTTGTCGGAAGTAAGTAGAAGTAGCGAATCACATACTAATTTTACGAGTCGCATGATAAAAATATTAATTACACGAGTTTTATTATACAAGCAAATAAAGAATTACTAAATTTGATTAGGTAACTGCCTAAGTAATAACGTACGTTACAGATGAATACATTGAAGCGATTAGCAAGTAAGCTGGCCCCCAAATAAAAATAAAACCAACATTAAAGAAGCATGCGGGACTAAAAGCAGTAAACCACAAGCACTTTTTATTCACATTTATTGGTTACTCCAGTAACATTTAAATTTCAGTAGGTAATACAATTACTGTTGTTAGTGGTATATACATACATTAGGATGTAATAGGCAAATATATACATACGACTGTTACAAAACTATATTATGAGACGAGTGTCACATGACGTTTTTATAAAACCCATATATTTTGGTCGTAATGTTTGTCTTTAAACAACTAAACTATACACGTCCATCGATCGATATTTAATCAAAATATACGTAAAATGCTAGGACAAATACACAGGAGATTATTGTGTAAGAATCCTATTGATTTTTTTCTTAAATATTAGATAGAAGATACAGCAATTGTTGCGCTTTATCATTGTTTATTGCTTGGCGCGCAAAGCACAGCGCTTTTTTTTATTACAACTAATCCAAATTGGAACTACGTTTAAGCTATTGCAGAGCACAACAGTATGATGTATTCCACTTGACAAATATATCATACTGTTGTTTCAATTGCTACTGAATTTTGTAAAGTATACATATGTTCGGTGGTTACAATTATTCTTATTGAATAACTATTAACATCAAAAGCAGAGGTCCATTAGCGTTTCATGATTCGATTAATTAGGTGTACGATAACAATATCCATTTATACCTTATCTTAGGACTAGTCCGTTCAGCGTAGTAATTTAGTGTAATAGTATGAAACCTATCTATTGTAGGAGATAATGCAAACTAATTTGGCCCCTAAACCGGACAAAAGTGTAATTTATCCAGCCAATTGATTAAGCTTCAACTTCTTTAATTACCTAAGAATCGCATATATACATTGAAACAGCATAATATCGATGAGCCTTTATAAATATGGGGCCTAAACAAAAACATTTAAGGTGAGAACATAAAATAATTGATAAAAAACTTTATTTTAATTTCTCTATTAGTGTGCAAATGTTTCCGTTTAACAGCAATAAAAGCAGCTCTGTCCATTTTTTTTAATATGCCACAAATGGATGATATAAAATGTTCTACATTACAAGGATATGTATTCAATTATGTAGGGTATGGGTATATGTTAGATAAACACTAGACGCGCGTTTGTTATTGCTTATGTTCAGCTCATTTGACCATTTTTGATAATAAGTACATTTTGAAGCGGCAGTGAAAGCATTTAGCGCAAATCGCAAACACCTGCTTATCCTGCACCTGCTCCAGAATAATTCGCTGTAAATTGCGGAAATTACTACCTTAATCAATGAACTTAATCAATAATTTTTAGTATATATGTACTAGATACTATTATTATACCTGTATTTTTATACATGTATCATAAATAAATAGAGTATGATCAGTTTCAAGATTGAAAATGGTTTAAGGCCGAGCAACACCGGATTCGTACGCCGCGCAAACTTGTGACATGTCTAATGTGCATTCATACTTTACAAGCCGGCGGAACTCGCTGGTCTACGTGCAAGTCAATGCTTGCGCAGCCGGTGTGGCTGAGCCTTAAGCAAGATATAGCGACTTCTAGATCTACGACGCTCTATAGGAGTAAAGTAAGAGATTAATGAAGTAAAATGTTATCCTAGAATGCACTACCCTTAGTCCCATTCCTTCATACATACATATTATATATATGTATCCACACGTCCATGCCCTTATTCCCAGTCTTCTTCAAGTGCTACTTATCCTAAAATCATGTGAGTATAATGTAAGCTGCAATTTCGATACGTGTACATCATTTATTATTGCATTAAATACAGGCGATACCGTAAGTATCTTCACAACTCTATTTACTTTAAAACTGACTTAAATCCTCCATATTCATTATAATTAAATACTTTAATATCTACAGCTTAGTTCTGTACGTAAAGTAAATCAATCACCAATAATAGCTTATTAAGTCTTAGATATTTGTACTTAAAAAATACGGATTCTGATATCGCATTCTGCATAGAGAAGGAATCGTCTACGAAACCTGCAAATCTGACAAAAGACACGGCAAGGCGAGTTTTATAACTTTTGAAAATCCTAGTTGACTATTACTTTTGAGCGCAACTGCCAACAACATTAACTATGTGTTAGCATTATGTCTTTCCTTCAATTTCTGAGGGCCACAAGTTTTAACCTCTTAATTCTCATTTTGTTGCTAGGCCCTTCCGGGTATACGGAGCCTTTGTTACTTAACACTTGTACGTATGATCTGCATCGTTACATATCCTTAAACTAACAGCAGTAGTATTGATTGCAGGAAATACACTTATTCTTGTTTATTGACTTTCACCCGTAATTCAAAATAAGTTAAATAAATATAAATAGATATAGCAACATTATAAAAATCCCATGATAATTCATGTAGGTATTTATTGGAGCGAAATAATTAAAGTCGGGTTTCCTATACGATTCCAGAACTCGTCATGCAACTCTAAACTCCCCTTATAATTAGCTATCAGATATACCAACAAAATGTGAAAATCCGTCAGGTTAGATCTTTCACCCCCTGTACACTCAACGCAGTGTGCGATACCTAGTCGGTCCCAAAGTTCTGTCACAAATGAAAATAATGATAAAAATAAAAGTAGCAATCAATTTTTAATAAATTATATACCGATTTAAAGTACATTTAATAAAGAATTAAAATTACTCAAAATTATTCAAAATTACCTCCTTTGTTTTTAATACAGGCCCTTAATCGGTGCGGCCAGTCGTCTATCGCAGCACGCACCATTTTCATATCTATCTCAGTGACTGCTTTTCTTAAAGATGACTTTAGGCTCTCCAAATTTTTATGTGGTTTAGCACAGACCTTCCCCTCTAAGACCTGCCAAATTTTATAGTCCAAAGGATTAAGGTCCGGACTAGAGGAAGGCCAATCTTCGTGTCTTATAAAGTCGATTTTTTGACGGTCAAACCAGGCTTGAGTGGTCTTGGCTTTGTGTGCTAGCGCAGAATCCTGCTGGAACACAAAATTATGTCCCGAAAATAGCGTGTTGGGCAGATCTTTGACAACCTTATCCAAAACTGTCTCTTGGTATACTTTCGCACTGATTTTGACACCTTTTTCGCAAAAATGAACCTCAGTTGGCCCGTAATAAGATACACCCAACCAGACCATCACTGATGATGGATGATGCCCATGTTGCACCCGCGGAACTCTTTTTCCTGCTTCTTCAGAGCTCCTAGCGTACACTCTATCATTCTGTTTATTGTACTTCTCTTCAATATCGAAAATCTTTTCGTCTGTAAAGAGGATATCACGGTGTCGATTTTTCGCGTACCGCTTTAACAACTTCCGGGATCTTTTAAGCCTTATTGTTTTTAGACGGGCATTAAGTAAGTGCCCACGCTTTTTTTTGTATGCTCGTAGACTAAGATCTTCGTTTAAAACCTTTTTGTCGGTTTTTCTACTGACACCCATCTGCAAAGCCATCAATTTCTGTTTTCGGACAGGATTTCTTGCTATGCGCGCCTTGATCGCTTTGATCACTGCTGGTGTTCGTACGGAGCGAGGCCGGCCAATTATTTTCTTGTCCTCAACACTGGAGACTTCATTGTACCTATCAATAGTACGGTACACAAACCTAAGCGTTATTTTTAAATTTTTGAGCAACTTGAAAATCGTACTTGGCGAGTGCCCACAGCGGTGCAATGCTAAAACAGCTATTCGGTTTTCTTTCAATGTCCACTCCATCGTGAGAAATTGCAACGAATGACTGTTTTTTGTTTTAAAATAATTGTCAAACATTCAAAAATGGAATGCAATAAAATTTTCTTAAAATCATCTTCTAAATTTAAAAATAATATGCCAGTGACAGAACTTTGGGACCGACTACGTACACACCTGCTAATAAATACGGAATTTTGTGTTCGCCCTTTTCGTTATCGGCCCGCCCCTAAATACCCCTAAATACAGAATGCACAAATTCCGCTTTTGGTGGACATGCTGGGCAGGATTTTACTTCTGGGTTATTATTCTTTGGTTTTTTTTTCATAACTTTTGACTTCAGTTAATGCTTTCGTGTTTAAATTCGAATATGTGTATAAAATGCATCTCACGTTCGGCTTTTTCAATACTACGTCCATGTCGTCCATGCACGGAAATCCAATGTTAGTCAGAGAGCCCCCGTTTCTAACCTAACTTTATATTGTATAGATCAACGTATTATAAAATTCGACTAAACCTTGAATACCCGACGTATTAGAGGTATACATAACTTAAGCTCTAATTACCATGGAGCGAAACTATGGTGCCCGTGACGTTATTATGACGTAAAGTCGCATATAGGATGTTTTTAGGGTTCCGTACCAAAAAAGGTAAAAAAGGAACCCCTATGGTGCGCGGCTCTGTCCGTCTGTCTGTCTGTTTGTCTCAAAGTGAAATATATATAGCTATCAATTTGAAATTTGGAATGGTTTTAAATTAGAGTTATCCACGTGCATGGAAAATGATAAATTTAAATATACATTTTAATATTCTATGAAAAATTACGAATATGAGGGGGCAAAAAAAAACTATTAGGTCAAATGGGCTATCATTTGAAAGGGCTTGAGTTGCACTTTTTGAAACAGTTTTTCTGTTTTTTCTACATTGGTAAAATTTTGATCTATGAAGGAAAATGTAAAAAAAAATACCATTCCCCCCTTATCTCCGAAGTTATACAAGCGAAAAATTTGAAATTATTACTTGTGATTAAGATAAACGTAAATATTACTGGAAAAGTATAACTTTTTCTGTATCTAGCGTATTTTTTGTTTTGTTTTGTTTTTGAGGAGGGGGCAAAAAAATATTCAACTATTAGGTCAAGTGGGGTATCATATGAAAAGGCTTGTTACACTTTTTGAAAAAAAAATTTTTTTCACCAATCATTTCCTAGGTAAGTTTGCAATTTAATCAACTTTATAAGTATTTTTTGTTTTGAAATTCCTATAAGACTATAATAGGAGTACTCTCTTTCAAATAAAAAAATCGAGATCGGTTCACGTGATCAATAATCGCTAAAACACCAACATACATACTAAGCTGATTGCCCTTGCACGTTATTACCAAATGGGGCCGATAGATGGCGCTGACCCCATTCCTACTTCGCGCTGTTAAGATTTTTCTAAAATGAATGGGGTTGTGACGGGTATCTTTCAATAGCAGGTCAAAAAAAGATTCAATTGCCTTGGTAGTTCGATGGTCTTGGTGTAAAAGTCATTCGTTGTTGGAAATTGAATTCTGTTGTGTTGGGTTAAAATAAGTAATTTAAGAAATATTGGGACATTTACTTTACCTTGAGTTAATTGATAGTTTGTACGGAACCCTCAGTGCGCGATTCAGACTCGCACTTGACCGGTTTTTTTTAAACAGAAACAGTACATTTTTTACAGTCAGTAAAGGAAACTTCTGCAAATACGGCTGCATAAACTCCATAGCGACTTCGCTCAAGCGAATCAATAATACTTCGGTTATATTTACAAATACAAAAATAATTAAATAGAAATTGGTTGTTGTTTCCAACAATCTTGTTAGTAACATGACAAAGACAGTTAGTTGTTTTTATACGTGGATGAGTTGTTATTTGATTAGCTATATATAATCTAGATAAAAACACTCTGTATGTAACTTGACGTCATACGTCTGTCATCGGCACCATAGTTTCGCTCCCTGATCATTACTTATCTTCAAATTCAATTCCAAGTCGCGTCAGTTGACGCTGAGGTTACTAGAGCTCCTAAGTTTACGACAATACGGTATTTTACTGATACAAATCAGCAACTTTTTATGAAACTTCAAAAATGCATTGTTAGTTGGTAGAAAAAAATGTTGACTAGCGTTACAATTTTTATAGTCAAACAGATACCATTTTGTCCACATGTATTTAAGTCTTTAATATAGCAAAAATAAGTTTATTTATTAATGTATTAATACATTATTTATTACTGTTCTCAAATACCGTATTGCATTATTAAGTTGGCAGTAGAGCTAGGTGTTTTTTGTTTGTCAATGGCAGTACTTTCTAAATACAAATTCTTATATATGTTTGAGTTGGACACGAAAACATAGCCTAAATAAGTTTGTTAATAATTGTTCCTGGTCTCAGGAACGGTATTGAACTAATAAATTCAGTTTAAGGTCTGCCATTCCGTGTAAGGTCACGCACGTCAATAACTACTTTTTTTTTAAACTGTTTATCTAATACCGTTCTCGAAACTGCCCTTTTTACATACATATACCTAAGTAGAAGTTTAAAGAAATAAGTAACGAAATTTAGAACCTAAATAATAAATAACTTGGAATGTGTTTACAGTAGAAACCTTGATTCGGTACTGCATGTACATTTATCTCTGGTTCTATAGTACACTTCTGCTCATGAGTATTTTGCATACTTAACAATATATTTGTGGAGCGTGAAACGGTTCACAGTATGTTTGCCATGCCTAAGCTTGACATAATTGCATTAAGGAACCGTGATTAATGTTGCGATAAAAATAACGGCAATTAAAATAATATTGAAATATATACCTAAATATGATTCCACCTTGTGTTATTAATATTATACCTTGTTTGTGATATCTTCCCAAATTAAAATAAAAAAAATCGAATAAGTATCTAAATACACATGAGCAGTAATGTAACATTTTAAACTTTATCCAATCAAATACCATTCAATCCAATGGTGCAAAGATTGTACCCTTTGTATTTATTATAGAAAGTTAGAAATAGAACATGCAATTAAGAGACATCAGAGATTTTATGCAAATCTTAAAAATAATACACATCTAAATATCAATTCCAACGTGGTAATTAACCTAATGTGGACATTTTTTTAATACTAATTAATATTATACTAGTAAAATGTAACTATTGAACCCAAACGTTCATGTTTTGGATCACAAACATTAGTTAATAATGTATTTGGAAGATGTCGTAGTAAACCTAAGTCTATGTGACGCTTTTTTTGATAAATGCTAAAAGCACGAACATTTTATGTTACATGTACCTAATTACAATGGCTTTATAACTATGACCAATGTATTTTGTTTTCATTTGGAGCTAAAAATGTTAGCCGATATAAATTAAATGAATACAGACGTGTAACCACAGCCGAGTAGCAATATTGTTGATAATGTATTAATGTACATGTATTTATTGCATGCATGTTATTTCATTTTTATTACAGTCGCCAAGAAATAGAAAACCGTCAAAAAACCAAGTATGTTTGTTTATTGTTTACAGTTTGATTAGTGATTAATGCAGGTGCTTGATGTTCAAGTGCAGGGTGGCCAACTAGAAGGTATCATTTTCTATGTAACGTAGCTTTTTTTGCAGACTAATATCACGATTCTATTAATGGAAATATCAAGCGATTGGACGGTAAAGGTTTTACGGGACGTTAAAAGCTTGAAAAACATTACACGACACGGGGCACTGTGGCAATATTTCTATACAACTGTCTGTGTATCTACTTGCATTTTAATAAACCTGACACAATAAAAAAGGAAAAACCGGATCGCTGTAAAAAAAAACAACTTTGGAATTGCGAAAATTCATTAAAAACGTGAAATGTGCTCTACTCGTAACTAGACAGTCTAACGTTACTAGTAAGGTCTACACTACGTGTTTTTGACAATTTCCGTTAATTGCAAGGGGGCATAGGTTTGCTCAAATAAAGTTAATTTCTCCAAGACAGTAGTATTTTAACTCTTACTGTTATCAAGATATTCAACATTTTAATTTAATCAGATTTGCAGCTTTAACTACTGTTAATGCTACATTCTTTTTTTTTTTCAAGTAATAATTATGCTTATTTGTTTCTGTGAATGTACTCTGCAATATGCCGAAGTTAACGGAAATTCCCAGAAACACCGTGTATTTCCGAGCATGTTTGACATAATGCAAAATGTATGGCGTCGTGCAAGCGCCATGTAGTTTAGCAGTCAAAATGACTCCACGAAATATTATTTCGACATCAAGTATAAATTCATTTGTCTATGGTGTGACTAAGCGCAGTGTTGAAAACAATTAGCATATCGCGTATGCACTAATAACTCAATGGTGACCAATCGCCAACGACTAATAACTGCACTAGCATTAGCATTAATCAAAATATAAACTGATCATAACACTCTTTAATTGTTCTACTAAACTCTTTAATAGCGAACTGCGATATAAATCACATAAACAACCGGCACCGGCCAAAGCTGCCATGGCCTATTTGGCACAATGCTGTCGTCCACGTCTCGCTCCCACGCAATGAAGTCGCTGTGGTAGATTGTTTATTTACGTTGAAGCTTGAACGTAGTGTGCATGTGGAGGAGGCGGTGGTGGTCGGTACTTACGCGGCGGAATCGCGCGCGTCGTCGCGGTGCAGGTCGCGCGTGCGCAGGTAGGCGCCGGGGTTCTCGAGCGCCTCGCCGAACTCGCGCTGCGAGTGCAAGATGCGCGACAGCGTCGCCATCCATTGCTGCCGCCGCACTTCCGGCGCGCGGCAAACGAACGATTGTCTGGGCTTGTTCGGGTCCACGGAGAGGATCACGAAAGCGTTGTTCCCTTCCGCTTCCTCCAGTTCCATTTTGTTCACCTAACAACAAAATGTACAGCTCAAACACTGAGTAACTACTACCACCATACATACCATACGCGTAAATGTTGCTAAAAACTGTGTCAGTTGTGCCAAAATTATACTTTCAAATGATTCTGTTGTAGAACACATTCCCATTACTAAGTAAAATTTTAAGGTGGGTTTATCTTTGTATTTGGAACATTTTAGGCATATAGTTGTTTCACTACATTTTAATTTATCATTAAAATATAATATAATAATAATATGAAGTGCGTGAAAGGCGAGAAGGACAAAGCCAGAAGTACCTATACGATGGAATGGGGTTACTTTGATTCGGGGGGCGACTTTGATCAAACAGGTTTTTCTCCGAAATCAATATTTTTCCTTGTGGGTGAACTGTGGTAGTAAATATATTAATATTCTATCTTGCTGTTTACTCGATTAAATTTTCTTAATTTTGAATATTTCTGCTTTTATTCTACATTCTAAATGAGCAAAGTAGCCCCATTTTTTTCCTAAAGTAACCCCATTCAACGGCACCTGGCTCATGAGCCAGCATGTAACCGCCATGTAGGATGTTGATTCAACGATCAATGTTCCGGTAGTCGTTTCGGCGAACGATCTAATAGAGACTAGTCTCGACCGACCCCTTAACACTCTCACTTGTCGTAATAATGAGTTTTAGGAACTTGTGTAGAGATTATCAATTGATATTTGCCACTAGCTTTTCACTGAAGCGCTCACGGCCAAACGGCCTACCTATGCGTTTGCATCGATTGTGCGTTTAACCAAAGCTGCAATGGTGGTTCCACTTCTTGAAGCCTAATAACTTTGGTTGGATGACCTTCATTTGGTGTGACTGGTAGTGCAGTTAGAGATTTCCATGCCTACATAAAACTTGACGTGCTTGCGCCTCGTGGGGTGATTTTACATAACTAGGGCGTCTGCTCAAAAAGACTTCAAATGTTTTGACTTGACTTTCAAACATTATTGATTTAAGATCCTCGATCGTACTAACAATCGTGACTGCACGAGTATATACAAAAATTATCCATATTATTAAAGTAATTAAAGGAGAAAGGTAATCCTTGAAAGGTTGCCTTCAATCTTCTAGAAAGACATAGATTTTTATTCCGGAAATCCTTCCATCGAAAGAAATTTAGTTGAGGACGTAGAGTAGATACGCGTGCAGATGTGTTAAGGGTAAGTGATCAGCGGTACCTGCACGTGCGCCTTGTAGTTGTACGTTGGGCTGGTGAAGTGTGTCTTCTTGCCAACGGGCTCGCTGAAGATGACGCACTGCTCGAACAGAAACACGTGCAGCTCCTTGCCCTTGTCGCCGCCCTCCGCCACCAGCAGCTCCTCCTGCAGCAGCAGCTTGCCCTGCGCCGTGATGTTGCCCTGCGCACAACACGCACCGCTCACCATCAATTTCACACACAACCTCGCATATCTGTCTATATCTATAACATTATTTGATAGCAAAGAATATCTCCTCCTAACATTCCTTATGTATATGCATTCGTATGGTCAAACCCTTAAAAAGCCTCTGATTAATAGAATGAAGTTTGTCCCTGCCTTAGGAACACAATTATCAAAGTGGTAGACAAACGAATTTTAACGGCGTTTTAGCTAAATAGGTTTAAATACGGTCATAATTGTATGTCTGTGCTGACTAAACATTTGCCCATTGCTGCATATATTCGCTTCAAAAGGAAATTAATACAAAATAACATGTCACACTTTAGTACTGTCAACTATTGTTTATTATGTAAAACATTTTTGGATGGGGTCATCAAATTTAGCCGAGCATTGCGGTTTATTTACAGAAATATATATTTCGCATTGCATTTATCACATACTCTTTCCTGAATGAAGGAATATTGTCGCCACACGTCTAGTATAAACTAACCAAAACGGGTTGGGTGGTTTAGAGGATTCACGAGGTTTAGCGAAAGAAATATCAGTAAGTAGTCACATACTACAATATGTAGTGTGTAAAGCAGTAACAGTACATTACGTACCTAGGGCGGTGAATTCGTGAATGAAAGGGCCCGAACTTCGGTGAGGGCCATAAATATGCGATCTGGGGCTTTACGAATTACCGCCCGTGGTGCGTACACAATTTTACGTCTTCTCCTGGTATGAAGTGAGATTTGCTGCTGCGTCCGTGGGCGGTAAATCTCACTGGTAAGTGAGATTTACCGCCCACGGACGGTCTAGGCGGTAGCCCAGAGTGACGTAAAGTAACATTCGTGTGATTACCGTGAAGCCCTGCAGACGGCCGACATCCATCATGTCGTTGGCGTTCTTAGGAATGATGGAGGTGCAGAGAACAGCGTCCCGCAGTGACTTGAGCGTCGTGGGCGGGGCGCCCACCGCCTCCGAGTACGCCAGCACCTTCTTCACCAGCAGATGGTACTTCTGTATGCGCTGGATGGGCTTGATCAACAGGTCCCCGAGCTGCAACATTTGCCGCAACCAACTTTACTCTGATACTTGTTAGCCATGCTCTTTTTAATGGGATATCTGCACGAGTCCCCGAGATGAAAACGCGGGATAATGGAAATTTTTATCGAGCAATTTATAGATAATTTACTTTAAAAACAAAGTTTCAACCGACTTCAATTTAGTAATCCGCCAAGCCACGAGAACATTTCCACATTTATTTTCCAATTTACTACATGAACTGATTTCCAAGAGCAAATGCGTGGATTATTAGAGAAAAAACCCAATCGCTGTATGTGGCCCGATAATATTTGAGGACCTCCGTCGATTCCACGAGGATCACCTTTGGCACTTCATTAGTTGCTATTTCAACGGAATTTTATCAGAATCTGTGACGTACTTTTGTATTATTAAGTACCTGATTGAGGAATTCCATAAGACATCTGTGGATTTCATCATCAATTCCACTCCACCAAATTATGATTTCCGGGTGTAAATACACGAGTTATAATAGAAAATACCAAAATCACTACACGCGTGCCTAATATAATTGAGGCGTTCCCTCAAGTCCTCATGGATCCCATGAAACAACTGTTTTTTTTTTTAAATGGGACCCACCTGGAAGCATATAAATACAAACAAAAAAAATACGGAGTTCTGAGGTAACAAACATTGAAAAAAAAATTATAAAAAATATATACAACCGAATTGAGAACCTCCTTTTTTTTTAAGTCGGTTAAAAATTCTGAATCTTTAAAACGCAGTTACTTTGGTTGATGTTTAATATAATTGCATGGAAAAGATCCAATTGGTCCTTCTATTGAAAGCCCGTCTATTTCTAACCTTATAGACCATAATTTTCTAGATGTTTATTTGTAGCTGTGACTATACGTAAGCTCGAGTTGAAGAGTGCACATGTCTTTGCCCAAGTTACTCATAGGGTTTATAATGGTTTGAAGTCTAGATTTCTAATGAAGGTTTTCGTGTACAGTGATTAACAAATCATCGGGTAGGTACTATTCAATTAAAACTCTGTTACAAATAGGGTCCAACGAAAAAAGGCGTGCACAATAGTTTTGACAAAGGATGTATGTAGATATCTAGCCACGATTAGAATGAGGCTGGAGGCGACAGTTTTGCCACAAGCTTACGCCAAAGTGTATATGAATTGACAGGAGAGACGGAATGGAATGGTCCATTCCCGAACTACCTAGTCGGTCCCAAAGTTCTGTCACAAATGAAAATAATGATAAAAACAAAAGTAGCTATCAATTTTTAATAAATTATATACCGATTTAAAGTACATTTAATAAAGAATTAAAATTACTCAAAATTATTCAAAATGACCTCCTTTGTTTTTAATACAGGCCCTTAATCGGTGCGGCCAGTCGTCTATCGCAGCACGCACCATTTTCATATCTATCTCAGTGACTGCTTTTCTTAAAGATGACTTTAGGCTCTCCAAATTTTTATGTGGTTTAGCACAGACCTTCCCCTCTAAGACCTGCCAAATTTTATGGTCCAAAGGATTAAGGTCCGGACTAGAGGAAGGCCAATCTTCGTGTCTTATAAAGTCGATTTTTTGACGGTCAAACCAGGCTTGAGTGGTCTTGGCTTTGTGTGCTGGCGCAGAATCCTGCTGGAACACAAAATTATGTCCCGAAAATAGCGTGTTGGGCAGATCTTTGACAACTTTATCCAAAACTGTCTCTTGGTATACTTTCGCACTGATTTTGACACCTTTTTCGCAAAAATGAACCTCAGTTGGCCCGTAATAAGATACACCCAACCAGACCATCACTGATGATGGATGATGCCCATGTTGCACCCGCGGAACTCTTTTTCCTGCTTCTTCAGAGCTCCTAGCGTACACTCTATCATTCTGTTTATTGTACTTCTCTTCAATATCGAAAATCTTTTCGTCTGTAAAGAGGATATCACGGTGTCGATGTTTCGCGTACCGCTTTAACAACTTCCGGGATCTTTTAAGCCTTATTGTTTTTAGACGGGCATTAAGTAAGTGCCCACGCTTTTTTTGTATGCTCGTAGACTAAGATCTTCGTTTAAAACCTTTTTGACGGTTTTTCTACTGACACCCATCTGCAAAGCCATCAATTTCTGTTTTCGGACAGGATTTCTTGCTATGCGCGCCTTGATCGCTTTGATCACTGCTGGTGTTCGTACGGAGCGAGGCCGGCCAATTCTTTTCTTGTCCTCAACACTGGAGACTTCATTGTACCTATCAATAGTACGGTACACAAACCTAAGCGTTATTTTTAAATTTTTGAGCAACTTGAAAATTGTACTTGGCGAGTGCCCACAGCGGTGCATTGCTAAAACAGCTATTCGGTTTTCTTTCAATGTCCACTCCATCGTGAGAAATTGCAACGAATGA
Organism: Epinotia bilunana; assembly: GCA_947049275.1. Taxonomy (NCBI): domain Eukaryota; kingdom Metazoa; phylum Arthropoda; class Insecta; order Lepidoptera; family Tortricidae; genus Epinotia; species Epinotia bilunana. The sequence continues at coordinate 30,239,023 of OX346252.1, read as the reverse complement.
CTGTTTTTTGTTTTAAAATAATTGTCAAACATTCAAAAATGGAATGCAATAAGATTTTCTTAAAATCATCTTCTAAATTTAAAAATAATATGCCAGTGACAGAACTTTGGGACCGACTACGTAATTGCGGTTGGATGCATCTTCATAAAAATGATTGCATAAGATACACTGTGTCAACTAGGTACAGACATTACATTTATTTAGGACGATGTCCAAGTAATAATGTAGGCAAGTTATGTTTAAAACAAGACTGAGAAACAGTGTATGACAGCAAGCCAAATATTGCATGCAGTAAGTCGTATTACTTAAATATTATTAATCTGTACGTACTTGTGCTAAAATTTTTAAATAAAAAATTGGTTTCCAAATAAAAAATAAAAATTATTGTATAAAAATTCTGAATAGATTTCTATTTGTACTATATACATGGATATATACCTCACATATGTATTTAAATTAAATATACTGTAAACAAAATCATTAATAAAAAACTGGAAGCAATTTCAGTCTTATTTAAATTGCATATGCACTAGCATCGATTTTAATAAATAATTTACGCTGTCTCTAATTATAATACTATTCGCCAGGAAGCGTAATGAAAATGTATTCACCTGCAGTTTATGTCCAAGTTTTTGCCTTAACAGCTGAAAGTATTGGTCGTGTTCGGAGACGATGTACTCGGAGACGGGCTTGTTGCGGCAGTAAGTCTCGTAGAGGAACATGCGCTTCTCGAGGAAGCGGCGGAACAGCGGGCCCAGCTGCTCGGGCTCCTCCAGGCACTCGCGCAGCTCCCGCACGAACTTGCTGCACACAAATCGACAGACAAGCTTATTCCTGCCGCTCGCACTCCCCGCCCCACCCGCGGCCGCGCTCAACCCACGCAACAAACACAGACTAACTTATTCCTAAACAACTCATACAAAACATAAATAACACAACATTCAATAACATACCAAACAGAAACCAAATAAAACAATGATGCATTCAATATATCAGTACAAATCATTATATTATGGGCTTACAATCGCTGGGCTTGCAAAATATATGGGTATGCAAAATTCGCATAGTCATATAAAACAACGTTACAAAGCACTTTTTACAAAAATATACATTAGGAATTTTTGCATGCTAAAAACATTTTATTCTTAAAAAAAGTACCAAAAAACACAATAAAAGTAAGAAACAAAAACAGCTTAACTTATAAGACAATAAAGTACATCTAATTATCGAAGAACGGTCGTAAATTACAATGTCAATTTCGCAGAAAACAGATCTGTGCAACAGGTTTTTTTTATCACCGTCACATCGTATCGACTTTGAACTGTATTGTATTTGAATGAAAAAAAGAGCGCAGGCCGTCTAATGGTAAATGACTGCGGAAGCCCCTTGGACAAATCCAGTCCATAATATTGCTGTGTTGCTTGTGTTGCCCAAGCCAAGGACGAAGATTGCTTGCAATCACTGGATGTCCTACTAACACTATTTAATATTACACGAAAGCTTTAAATTCTGATTGAATTAATGAATGAGATTTGTTCACTAGTAGTGAATTATACGCAACAACTTGCCCTACGTTACGCTAGTTGGCTGAAAGTCAAATTTAGCTAGTGATAAAGCGATGGCACTTACTCTCTATGCCAGTCGTAAATAGCCTCTATGTTGCCAAATATCATCCGGAGTCTTCGGTCTCTCAGGCCCTCGGGCAACGGCGGGTCAGCGTTGGGGTCCTGTACATAGCATACACGTACCTAAGGTTACACATTGTCCGCTCAAATCCTCATTACAAATAATACCAATAAATAAATGTAATATTTAAGCCATCATTTTATTGAATTTAATCAATAATCTGTAACTGCGTAAAGTACTCAGATGGTAGCCAGAGAGTGGATACACTCAAACACACATCTGCTATTAAGTAGGTTAAACCACAAATGGGGGTGAGACTCGGTGTTCAATTACACGAGTGGCCTTATTCATAGAAATAATAAGCCCGTATTAATAAGCCAGTTTCAACCCGCTCAATAATTCAATAATGTTCCCTCTACATCTGTATTTGCACCCGCAGGAGTACGTAACATAAACGGTGAATGCTGCCTAAGCTGAATTTAGTTTGCTTTTCACGTGCATGGCCAGCCGTAGAATTAGTGAGTTTTTTGCAGAGATGGGCGTAATCAATTACTTTTAGAATTAATTACACGATTACATTCCAGTAATCGTGATTCCTCAGTTATCGATTGCTTGGGTAATAAAAAATACTGTAATACTAGTACAAACGACAACACAGTTAACTGACCATCCTGTGTTTATATAGAACCTTATTACAATGAACTTAAGGTGCACCGATGGTCAGTTAGCTGTGTTGTCGATAGTACTATGATTACATTTGTAATCCATTCCTTTGGAATCGGTATTGTAAACCACTACTGTAATCTTGATTCTTCAGTAATCAAGTATTTAAGTAATCTGAATTACTTTACTCCCGTTCCAGACTAGATTACCTACTTCATTGGCATTTGAAGGAATTATTGAGTTTTTTTTGTGCTCCAGTATGAAAACAATTGCAGGAGCTCCTTCGAAGGAACAAGCCAAAGGAACTACCGCGAATAATTCCAAATTTCATCTAAATTAGGTAATTTAATTTAAATCAAAGCTAACCTTTTGACCGCCAAAAGTCAAAAAAGTATGTTGCAATTTTTTACTCTGTCGACAAACTAAAAATATGTCATTTAAATTGTCACTTTGCAAAGGGTTAAGCGTAAAAGGTAACGCACAGAATGAGGGATTGACTGACCGACCGACCGACCCAACTCCCGCCCAAGATTCTATAAAATAGAAGTAATCTGGAAGTAATCAAGTCAATTACTGATTCCCAATAATTATAATACTTGTATAGACGATTACTGATTCCTTAATATGTAATCTGACACCCAGTAGCGAATTACAAAGTAAAATCAAGTAATCCTGTAATCAGGAATCGATTACGAAATGCCCACCTCTGGTTTTTGTTAGTCTATTTCATGTTTTAATCTAACACGAGATTGATATGTAACTAGGCATACACAGCCCTCATCGTATTTTCTTCAAGTCTTGAAAGGAAGGTTAAATTTGTCAAATAATCTAACCCTACCTATAGAAATAATAATAGCTTTATACGCCTTTGTACCGTGTCGCTTTAACGCGTCATGTTTAAACTTCCATACGAAGTTTTCGAACGCGTGAAAGTGACAAGGTGTATCAAGGTGTTCAGCTACTTGTGAGTTCGATTATACGTTACAAGCAGAAGGGCCATTTGATACTGTAACGAGAGTGTGAGGGGCGCACCTGCATGTGTCGGATGTACCCCTCGCACACGAGCCGAAGGTCGTGCACGTAGATCTCCTCGGTGTCGAAGAGCTCGCGGAGCACGTACTCGCGCTTCTTGAGCACGGCCACGCTGGTGTCGGGGCCCGGCGTGCGCGGCTCCTCCCCCTCCGCGTCCTCGTCGGCGCGCGCGCCGCCGCACGCCGCGCCGCCGTGCTGCTCCTGTACCATCACGCAACGCTTGATACCTCTTCTTCAACTGCCTTTCGTAGTTGACAATGCAATAATAACCTACTTGATATAGACGTTAGCTTAAATAATGGGGCTTATCTCACGATACCGTATGACCCGAACAGTAGCTGCAATCCAAATTATAAATTATAATTCATGGATTAGCTTCAACTGGCATAAAAGTTTTTTTACATTTACTTATTAACTAGCAAATAGAAGGACAAGACGCTGTCGTCTGCCTATAACAACATTTGTTGAATAAATTGGGAGTGCAAAATATTCATGGAACTTCTCAGCATGGAAACTTGTTATACCTTTTTATTGAATAAGGCCCAGGAGAAAACAGACCCCGTTGGGCTGCATTTTGTTGGAGGTCTTTTAACTCCATTATACTTTAAGCGAATATGTTCATCATATACATATTATCATTTATCATCATAACGAACGACTTCTTTGTACTTTTGTACATCTTTTAATATTGTCCGTTTGATGCGCTGTTCATGGGCATATACATATTTATGTAGCCAATGTCCAGCAGTGGACGTCTTTCTGCGTATATGATGATGACGATGGTGATGATATAGTTTTCATCAATATAAATATATTTATGAAAACTTTAATTTTACAACATTAGGATATTTGTGGAAAAGCAGAGTAATTTGTAACTTGTAATTTGTACAGTACGAGCACTTTCAGTGTCAAATAATTTTAAACTTTATCTACATACTAAAAAGTCCAGTACCGCTCGAAAAGATCGCGCGGCGCCGTGCGGTGGCGCGCGTCTTGGCGTACTGGACTTTTTAGTATGTAGATAAAGTTTAAAATTAATTGACACTGAAAGTGCTCGCCGCGCCGCTGCCGGCCGCTGCCATTCCGGTCTGAAGCGGCCCTAAACGTATCGATACTGAATCTTACATGAAATGTGACTCCAATGGCCTGTTTCTCGTAGCTACAAGTTACAATGTTACAAGTGTACACAGGCAGGCAGGTCAAACGGCCAGACGTTATTATTAAAGCGCCTGCCAATTATAAACTTTTAAAATGGTAACTTGCAGTTTGGTGAAACTGGCTACGGGTATTCGGTGCAAGTTTCCTATATCATCCGTTAAGTTGTATGACGGAAAATCCAAATAACGCATTCTATAAAAGAGAAACATACTTTCATACTTTCATCTAACCTATAATGTTATCACATTGTAAATACGATGACAAAGGTCCATTTATTATTGTTGAGTGAAGATTTAACTAATTCACACATAAGGAGTCACAAACACAACATACAAGTCATATAACCGGATGAGGATAAAAAAAACTGAAATGTACTGCGTAATATATTATCTTTGGGTATATTAGCAAAAGCAGAGAATGGCTTATGCAGTAGTAACTTTAAAGGAATGCCGATAACAATATTAATAAATAATGCCAGTCAAAATATGCCGTCAAAATTATGTAAAAAAAACAATTCGTTGCTATTTATGATTTTCATACCATTGGCAATCCATAAGCAATTATCTGCTGTCATTAAATATATTTCTATAACCCCATAAGCGTTTTAACACACGAATGTTATTTATTAGCGCACATGCAATACAATTTCAAATGATTCAAATAATTAAAAGTGGTGGTTTAAATAAAAAAATATACATATGTGTAGATAAAACATTTACACAGTCAAATACAAACCAAAATAAAAGTAATTAATACATGTATATTACACACTACTAAAAAAGCGTTTAAGGGGATTTGTGAATCAATCAATGCCACTCTGCGCATCAATAATACCATAGCTACTTAATATATAAGAAACAAACACATGCTATAATATCTCTAGAGTTAATTTTTTTGTGTATTCTTTCAGGTTGCTTGATTCTGAAACTGATTTTACATAAAGTTTATATAGCAATTGATAATTTTTAGATCACAATTTTAGGAAAAAACGAAATAATCCGTTCAAATTGCAAATCAATTAATTAGTTTATACAACGCGGAAATAAATCTCAAAAAGAATGTATTCTTAATGTATTATTAATAACGTATCATCCGATTCTGAAGATTTAGGATTGCAAAAGGCGGCTTTAAATGGTTACCGTAAAATAAGTAATAGGAGTAAAAGCCACCTGTCAGTTTAATTGTTTTTTTTTCGCCCTGAACGTTACCCTTTGACCCCTCGCTACACTCAGGATTTTACTTCGGATATTTTTAGCTATGATCTGTACCCCCCTCGATGTATTTAAATTTTGCTACCTTGTGTCATAATTAACTACTCAAGCACACAACAACGAAACCAAATAATAAATACCAACAAAACAACATGCGCTAGACTTAAGTCACCTAACCATTTTTTCCTTGACTATTTGTTCGATTTCCGCAATGTCGGCCGGACCACCGTTAGTTTCCAAAGCTTCCATGGTCAACGAATTCTGAAAATATTAGCAATATGACCGCTTAATACCTACACGGACCCTTAAGAGTTAGTTATGATGTTAGGAATGGAAATGAAGGTTATTCATGGATTTCAGAACATGTATTCGGCTATTACAGATATTATAGTAAGGGCACTTACGCGGGTAGGAGCGTCTGTGGAGACTGTGGGAGTGGGCGACTGCTGCAGTACTGCCTGTGGATCCTGTGTGCATGTTCGTGTTTCAACAAATGTAGCTTTTGTTTATATATATATATAGGACATATTTGTTTTGTTGTTGGTAACCTGTATGGGCTTCATGGGCGGCGGCATGTCCAAGTCGGCGGGGTCGTCCTCGGCCTCGTCCAGCGCACTCGACGCGTTGTGCACGCCCTCGCCGTCCTCCAGCCGACCGTTGTCGCCCGTGTAAGGTAGCTGATACAACATTACCAACGTTTTAATCACAGGCTTCGTACACCACTATGAATTTCGCGAGTGTCTTGTGGTCACTCTAATATTCTGACTGTATTGAGGCAAAGCAAACGACACATCCAAAAAGGATTTTGCTCCGAGTTATCCAAAATTATAAGCCGAATCAAGCCTACTCGACATATAATTATAAGCTTTATACCTATACGTTTCAAAATACGTTGCTCATCCCACAGATGTGTACTGTTATTTCTTAGTGGGACTAGGTTAAAAAAGGCGACAACATGAAAAAAAAAACAAACCTTTAGTTTCTTTTCGGAAGGAACCTTTTTTAATGGGGCAGGCTTGTCAGCCGGCGACTGTGCTCCGCTCGAGGCCTTGTCTGTCTTGCCTTGAGACGGTTTTCGCAGCCCTCCCAGCCATCGCCTTCTTCAACACATTAAAGAAATGGCTACAGTTTATGGTCGAAGCACAATAATACCTACAACTAATAAATAAAATAATTGAAAACCAGAAAATAGTGTAAACCATGCCCAGAATAACGTTAAAAAGCAACAGACGCTACGAGGTACATCAGGTGACGAGGACGTGACAGGCGCGAAGATCGAATTTTGTACTCGTATGAATCGAACAGAATGCTTAAGGTATGCGTAATGAAATTTGCACAAAGTTTTTATACAACATTTTAAGAGTAAGCGATTCGATATTTAAAACTTAATATTATCTTTTGTTTTCTGTATTATCTGTCAAAGTGTTGTATAAATCATTCGCTTGTAGGATTTGTGTAAAAAAATATGGCAAATATCGAAGAAATGCGTCGAAAAAACGTGCGATTTTCGCGACACACATCCAGATTGGCCGACGTCGAGGATTGTTAAACATTTTACAGAAATGGGGGAGAGACGAAGGACGGTTTATAATATATTATCATCCTATTCCCTTCGACATACGACTACTTACTAGAAAACCGGGTTCGGGCAAAGTATGTTCTTTAAGCCGATCTTTGAAAAGAAGCCAACTGAAAAAAATACGGCAGGTCGGGTAGCTAAACCCTACAGAGAACTCGGTTTTTTTTACTGTGATGGAAAAAGTCAAAACAGGGAAATAGTACCTATACGATATGGGCATTGCGAAACGAGCAAGAAAAAATGAACCCACCGAGTCCCAAAACCAAAAACTTACCCAGAAGAAGAGACTTAGAACTTTGGTCAAAACCATATTCTGTGCAAAAAACGGCGTCGAGTGCATTATGGACGATGAATCCTATTTCACCTTAGACGGCAATGAATGGCAGGGTAACTTTCTATCGTCAATGACCCAACTGAAGAATCAGTAAAATATGTGGAGCACACTAACGGCCGTATTCATAAACGTTCTACAAGCCCATTTTAACTAAAATGCCGTTAAAATTCGTTTGTCCTTATCTGTCACGTTGACATTTGTGTTCGTAAGAAAGGGACAAAGCACATTTTATTTAGCAGAGGCATTTTAAGTTTTATGAATAAGGGGGTAAGTTTCTAAAAAAGGTTTTGTTATGGTTTATCAGTCAATGTTGAACGATCCATGTTTGCCGATTGTAAGTGATTTTATGAAAACACATCACAGAACAACAAATCCATACAGCCATTATTCAAAAAAGAACCTGGCTAAAATGGAGGAGCTAGGAATCCCATATATACCAAAGGATTCAAATCCGCCTAACGTACCACAACTTCGCCCGATCTAAGATTTTTGGGGCAATCTAAAATGCGAATAATTTCCGGCCGAAAACTATACAGGCTCTAATTCGAAAAATTATATTAGAATTAAACAAAATGGCAACATCGACTTCACAACAGCCATGGATAAAGTGCCAGCAAATTGTCGAAAAGCAGCACGCATGGAGCCAAATTACGTTTTACATAAAAAATTGTTAGTAGTTTGTTAAGAAACATAACATTATCGTTATAATAAATATATTTTTATTTTATAAGGTTACAAACATTGTGCAAATTTCATTCCGCATACGTTTTCTCTATTCGTATTTCGTCTATTTTCCCATAGCGCTATCGTTTATAAAGTTATTATTTAAAGAAAGCATTATTCTCGAAGCGATATTTTACGCGCTGTATAGCGGTATCCATTATAACGTTATACCTAAATCTAAGCTAATAGTAAATATAACGATACTTGCTTAAGCGATATAATAGCTTAATAACGTTATAGGGCTGTTTAGGACCTAGGTTCCTTTTAGGTATTTCGGGAATAGCCTAGGTGTATCTTCAATGAAGAGTGTTATTATCAAATTAAAAAAAACGGATTTATTCCGAATAAATTAAATATAAAAATGAATGAGTAGTGCTGCCGCTGTCCGTTAAAGATTGTCGTTGGTCTTGTCGGCGACCGTTATTCCTGCTCGTTGCCGATCTTCAAACTTCGGATGCAAACGGCCGTCGAAGACGTCAGTTTGGATGCGTTCTGAACAGGGCTTATAGTGTGTCTTTTTCGCACTTGTGGTTTCGACCTTACGACACCGCGGCTCGTATTTTAAAACGACATTATAACGTTATTCGACCGTATTTTAAAAAGTTAATATTCATTCTGTTATGATATTTATATCGTTATGGGGCATACTGATTTAGTTATAACGAAAAATTTCAACATTAACGAAATATTAGCGCGGCCCCAGCGCTGAAACATGGCACGGCCTTCGTTCAGCGAATACACACCTACAAAATATACAACTGCAGTGGGACGAAACGTTATGATTCCGCTTTTTTTCATAACGTTTAAAAGGTCTGAACCACGCGCATACCTTTTGCTAAGTATGAGGTGTAAGTTGTGACCTCTTGAGGTTTTCACTACTATAATTATGTTACATCTAATAGTTTATTTAAAGTGTACCATGCCCCTCGTCACGTTAGTAGTGAAGGTATCGAGGCATCTATAGCTTACTAGCTATAGTACGTAATTAAAGCACACGCACAACATATGATTAAGTCGGACGTGAGCTAGACGGCAGCCTCGTCGCCCCGCCCCCGCCCCCGCCTCCGAGCCGACCGCGAGCCATACCGGACTACAGTTACACTCCTATGTAATCGGATACTCCTAACCGCGCAACTCGTATTCATACACATGTTGCACTGAGCTACACCTCACCAAGTTCAAACAAAGCCATTATATTACTATTTGTAGCAAATCAGTAACTGTATATTCTGATACGTCTATTAAACAAGTGAAAACTAAAGATTTTTCGAAAAAACCAACTACTTTTTTTACAAATATATTACAAATATATCAGCATATGTCACTCCTACTATTAAGAGGACTCCAACGACACCTCATATGTCGAAATCCGTCAAACGGTTTAGGCTGCAGGGCGTGCCGCCAAAGATTATGGGCATACAACCATACAAACATACATACGCTCGAAAAACATAACCGTCCTCTCATTCGGAAGTCGGGTAAAATAGTAAACTTATTTTTTTAATTTTATCACATGCGAATTCACTTTATGCTTCATATGGAATATTTGTTCATCATCATGCAACCAATGTCTAAGAAAGGTCGTAAAAAGCCAGTGGCGTGGGTTGCGATGCGAACCTTGGCGAGTATGTTAAATAAAGTCACCAGGAGCGTTTTTAGATTAGTTTATACCGTTGCATACTACCTTTTCTATGACTAATTTTAAATAAATAGTACATTTAATAATACGCCTCTCCAATGTACTATTATTAAATTGAATATTTAATAGTACATTGGAGAGGCCGGAAAACGTCCCGCCCAGGCAGATATACCCCCTTGTTCATAAAACTTAAAATGCCTCTGCTAAATAAAATGTGCTTTGTCCCTTTCTTACGAACACAAATATCAAAGGGATAGATAAGGACAAACTAATTTTAACACCATTTTAGTTAAAACAGGCTTGTAGGACGTTTATGACTACGGCCGATAGTGTTTTTCTCCAAAAATGCGACGATATCAAAAATATTTGACGACCGCTTTAGCTTAGTTGGTAGTGACCCTGCCGCTACGAAGCAAGAGGTCCTGGGTTCGAATCCTGGTAAGGGCATTTATTTGTGTGCTAAGCACGAATATTTGTAACCTGCTATAGTCTTGGAAAAATTAAGGCTATTCAATTATTTTAGGCTCAAGCTTAATTAACGCTGCCCCAAACAAACTTCTAACATCTTAAGGGATGATTTCCGAGAAAAAACTATCCTATATCCTTCCAAGGGTCTCAAATTAATTCTGCGCGAAATCTCATCTAAATGCGTTCTGGCATCTAAAGAGCTTAAGAGGTAACAATGCGATTAATTCGTTAGTTTAAATTAAATATATATAAATTGAAATGCAAGTTTTTACCTTCATAAATATTTTAATAGTATCAACAGAAGTTTCTACTTAAATTGTTTTCTTTTTCATACTGTACGAGTATTAAAGCTAAATATATTTTTTGATGTCTACTAAGCTACATAACTGGAAATTTGCCGAGGCATGGGATCCCCTTAATCCGTTGAGTAGCTCTACTCACTTTAGTCCGAGCGACCTGTATAGTTTTGAAAGAAAAACATCACACCCAGTCCCCGTTTAACGGTGTTAGAGAATAATTATTTTGACAAACCAAAACATGCCTCTTAAATTAAATAAATATCCTCAGTTTTAATCTAACACTATCTTCTTTTCGGTTCTGTGAGCATCGCAGTTCTAACCATACGAAATGTACATTTCTAGTAGCTGTTCGGTTCTGTAAGGGTCGCAGTTCTAACTTAACCTAACCTAATTTCCTGCTAGCAGTTACATTATTATATATTTTGACTAATTAATGGCTTACCAATCCAAATAGTACATAACCGAATAATTCCCTTACTTGTTCCCCATATCTACTTTCAACCCCTTTTAATTTAACCTGCCCATGATGAATTAAAAAAAAACGATGTAATTTGTTTCTAGTCTTTGACCGAAGTTACAGTTCCCTTACTTTAAAATTGTCTTGTTCTCCGTACAATCCTCCAACTCCGTTTAACCCCTTTAACCCAAAAATCTTTTAACCCCCTTATGGAATCAATGTTATAATCGCGGTATTAGGTTTTCTAATCTTCAAACAAACAGTTTAAAACCGAGGTAACAAATCTCTTATTTACAAATTTTCTTGCTCGCCATACAAACTATGAACCCCCTAGGGATGAATAGCAAAAAACGGTGAATTTTTTTATAGTTTTTAAATAAACAGTGGAAACCGAAGTTCCTAATAACTTACTTTAAAAATTTCTTGCCCTCTATACAAACATCGAACCCCCTTTTAACTCTCTTAAGGGATGAATGAAAAAAAAAACGCTGATATGAGATTTCTAGACTTTTTTTGCTCCCCTTTTTAATCCGTCAGGGGGTGAAATTTCTTTAAACCCTTAAAGCATTTTAATTGTATACTAATAATTAATTTTGCTTAGTTTGAGACTAGGACGATTGGTGCATCACACTGGCGCGGCGGCCTGCGGTGGCGGTCCATGGTAAACTTGACATTAGGAGACGGCGCGTGAAAAATACGCAGTCTGCATAGGCCCTTAATTCCAACTATAAAAAGTTGTTGTAACAAATTGCTAGGTCTTTTAACGTACGAACATTTGGCTGTTTGAATCGTGAAGAGACGATCACGATCACTTATTTTCACGAGCACGAATAAAATCCTCAGTATCGTTTTTATATGGAATTTGTGGTGGGAAATAACAATTGTATGACATTTCTAATTCATGGGTTGTTTTGTTTGTAATTTTCGTACACTAGTCAATAGTACATAATGTTTTTAATAATAAATTAATGAAAATAGTGACCGAATTACTTATTTAGATGTTTAAGTGGCATCGAATTTTCATGTATTTACGTACCCAAAACTAGTCAATCTGACGGATAGAATCAGGTGAAAATCAATATGATGGCATATTTGCAAGTTACAACCAGCGAACAACGAAACCTAGAATGAGAGCAAACACGTGCCTAAAACCCGGTATCTGAAAACGCTTCTGTTGTCAAATGTAAATGGGCGTTTAACCCTTTCACCGCCACAGTCGGTATGGCCGACAAACATTTTTTCATGAATACCTATTGAAAAACAGCCCATTTTTATGGTGGCGTTATTTCTTTACCTATTTTAATTTTACCCGCGTGGCGTCAGTGGCACAGCGTATTGCTTCGCCGTCGGGCGGTGAAAAGGTTAAAGAGAAGTTGAACCCGGACAACAGCATTCGTTACAGGGCTAGATTAGTTGCAAAGGGTTTTATGTTAGAACTAAACGGCTGTCTGGCATCGTTTTGACACCTCGCCCCCATCCACATATAATGGCAATGTCACACTATGTGGGGCTATTTCAAGGCGCTACTTGGACTCCTATGGTTTTTTCGTTCGCTGGTTACAATTAATGAAGTGCCTAACTGTAATACTTGTAAATTTAAAAAAAAAACGCATATTACTAGGTGTGTGTAGAAATACAAATTAAAACATTATTCATGAGTATTGTAGATTCAATTGAGTATTTCAATCTGCAAGTTTTGTTTTATCTGAAGACAAGGCACATTACGTTGAGACTTACTTAGCATAAACTACGTGATTCCACATGATGATACCGAATTCATAACTTCATAAACACAGCACAACACCATACAAAGTCAGAAACACTTCGAGTAACGAATAGCAAAAATATTGTTTATCAGAGTTTATCGATGTCCGAAGGAGTTATCAAGTGGGGGAACGGTCGGCAAGAAGCAACCATATCAAAGGCAGATTGCGTGATAAGTTTGTTGAATATCGGGCGGTCGAGACAGGAAGCGAGAATCTAAATACTGGCGGAGCAGGACTGAACGCTAACTGGCAACAAACAGGCTACCCACTGTCAAACGGCCTCTCTCACTAAAACGATTTCTGAACTTATTGAGATATTCAACCGTCTAATGATTACAATATCACTTGTAGGCATCTACGTCATCATTCATTATGGTAACGCCGTGTAATAAGGACAACACAATTGTATAATTATTGCATTTAGTTAATGGGCTCTTTATATTAAGCTATGATACTAATTACAATAATCTGATGTCGGATTCATTAATATTCATAATATTTATTGGTAAAAGCATAACATTTTACAATACAGAACAATACTGAAGACGATAAGATAATGATGTGGTGACGATGACGTGCTGGTAAATATACGTGTACAAACTGCTAGAGGTACCATTCTACAAAGATACACTTTAATAACGAATCTAGTATAAAGTGATCTCTACTTAACTACAATGATTTATTTTCATTTCTCCTTAACAATTTACACATATCTTTGAATAATAGCCTTTGAATAGTGCCATTTTTTCTTAATATTCAGTATGTTAACACGCACGTTTTACTTCGAATTTGGCGCGGTCGGCCATCCTACACGCGTCCGGAATGCCCTGCGCTAAACTAATCCAAGCTGTGCTACACAGAAGGAAACATTAAACAATTAACCTTCAACATTGTGGATAGGAAAACTACTTTTCCTTCATTTAAAAAGCGAAGTACAGTATAATGGGAAATTATATTATATTCAATTTCTAGTAGTAAAAATGAAGACAATAACGAGGTATGTCTTTATTAAATTGTTAGAGTACGGATGTAATTAAAATGAATAGAGACGCGGAAGTTCCGAAATTCGGCGCACAGAGCGGGGGCAACACAAGATGGGTAATGATTTGACTGACATTGCTGACAATTTGGCCACGTAGCCATTATTGCGCTCTTTCACACTTAATTCAATAAGACAATTAATCAAAATAAAGTAAGATCGCGTACTTAAGTCCATACAATTTTATTTTGCATCTCCTTAGTGAACAAACTAGAAAAAACTAAAAACTATCGTATTGGATATGTTAGGTACGTGTCCTGAAAATGTTTTCGTCTTTAAAATTTATTTTTAGTATATTCCGGTCACGTCATACTAAGCTACAGTTGAGCGAAGCAGTAAATAACTTTTTATATATTTAAAATAGGTACCCGGGAAATGCGTCATACAATCAAAATATTTTATGAAACGATACGAAAACATTCATTGATGCCAATTCATTCAACAATTCAACTTACATTTTATGCATGCGATGTTGACAAGACAGACTTCAACGTTGTAGAGTGGCATTATTTGAATGACAATGTATCTCAAGAAAGCAAAACCAATAACGTGAACACCTTATTACATATATAGTACACGTAACTATATTAAGCACCTGAAAATGTCACGGCAGCAACTTGGGCAACCAGATCGTTTATTATCCATTCCTCGTGTGCAAACACCTCAACGCCACCAAGCCACTGATCGCACTATCGTCTCCAAGGAATTAGATAACGAATGCCATAGATAAAAGATGACTAACGAAAAATAAGAAACGACTGCTAGCACAATACACACAAGGTAATTAGGTACTTTGTGAGATAATACTGTCAAACGTAACGTTCCCGTTCTAAACTTATAATGAAATATACATCACATTCGTAACGATCACACTATTAAACACTAGAAACCGCTAATACATTATATTTAATATATGTAATTTAGTTGACGCTACGGTAGCCTAGCGGTTCAGGCATGGGGCTGTCAAAGGCTGTCCGGCGGTCGTGGGTTCGAATCGGGATTCGTAAAAACTTATGTACGAAATATCATTTGATATTTACCGTTAGCTTTTCGTTGAAGGAAAAACATCGTGAGGAAACCTGCGAAAATCCACGAAGAAATTCAAAGGTATGTGAAGTCCCCAACCCGCACTGGGCCAGCGTGGGGACTACTGCCCGTTCCCTCTCCCATCCATGAGAGGAGGCCTGTGCCCAGCAGTGGGACGTATATATACTGATTTATCATTATTATTATTAGTTGAAGCGAGTTCATGCTATTAATAAATTTACCATTTTCGTCTATCACGTTTGGTTATAAATTCTCATGCAGTATTTCGAAAGAAGAGTCGATTATCTCACCCGCTAAAACCTCTTCTCTGTTTTCCAGGGCTAGCAGCCGTTACACTGCCACCTGGGTCCGAGTTGGATGCCTCTGTGAACAAAAAAAAGCTTTTAATATACTTACTAATGTTTTTTTCAGACACTTTTTTCTATACCATTTTGATCTTCACATCGTATTTTTTGTAGACTCAGGAGATACATGTTTTCTAATTCTGTAGTCGATGACAACTTCTTATACGTTGAAGTTTAATTTACCTAAAACATACGCTCTTATTCCTGATAACATTTTAATGGAAATTAGTCTTTAATTCATATTATTGTGAACGGACCCGTCGGCGTCGTTAGAATAGTAATAGAACTTTACAAAATCTGTATCTTAATCAAACTTTAAAATCAACAACCACTTACAACTCAACACACACAAACTTATGACTAGGATATATGTACATACAAGCAAGTTGAAAATATACATTAAGGCGAAACCAGTCGAATGCGACACTAAAAATCCACTAGGCGGCGCAACATTATTGTAATTCTCCCCAGTAACACACACCATCACATTTCACACACTAGGTATATGGGTGAGGACCAAATTCTTGGCCAGTAGTTACCCTAGTTAATTAGTAGTAGTTAAAAAGTTCCTAGCTACACCTATTAACTAGTCTAACTACTGGCCAAGGATTTTGTCCTCACCCATATCTTACTTTATTGCGGCAGGGCACTGACCTTAGCTTTTTTTTCATTGGTGACATGAATTTAAATTAAATCAGTCCCAACCTCAATAGTGCAAGCGAAATTGTCAAACATGTTATTGAAAAGTTATAGAAACTTGTTGACATTTTCGTATTCTGAGTATGTTTCCTAGGTAGGTACGTTTTGGTATATGAAATATGTTCTATTGATAAGTCAATATTACGTTAGATTGACAAATTTAAAACAACTCTATTCAGTTTTCGCCAAGGTGCAAAGTTGCGTGAAAATAAGCACCTCGCTGAGGTACCTCATCATCATCCTCCTAGCGTTATTCCTGGTTGTGGCCTAAAGGAGCCCGAGGTCCGCTTTGACACCTAATCCCAAGATTTGGCATAGGCACTAGTTTTACGAAAGCGACAGCCAACTAAACTTCCAACCCAGAGGGAAAACTAGACCTTATTGGGATTAGACCGGTTTCCTCACGATGTTTTCCTTCACCGAAAAGCTAACGGTAAATATTCCTTACATAAGTGCCGAAAACCACATTGGTACGAGCCGGGATTCGAACCCACAACCGCCGCATGCCTGAACCACTAGGTTACCGTATAGCGCTACTACTACTAGGGTAATAGAGGGGCCATTACTAAGCGATTACGTCAGTCAGAAAGGTCGAGCCTTGCTATTTGTACTAGTGTAACTGGCACGGTATATTCATCATCATATCAGCCGAAAACGTCCACTGCTGGACATACGTCTCCCCCAAAGAGTGCCAATGTGACCGGACCTGCGCCACCCGCATCCAGCGGACTCCCGCGACCTTTACCAGGTCATCAGCCCACCTTGTGGCGGGCCTACCCACGCCGCGCCATCCGGTACGTGGTCGCCACTCGAAAACCTTTCCACCCCAACGGCCATCGGTTCTAAATGTACCTTAATGTGCCTCGCCCACTATCACTTAATTTTAGCGATGCGGAGGGCTATAGTCGACAATATATACTATTTGTTATCTTTTATTTTATTTTTAGGTTGATAAATTATGACAGGCAACAAATTGTATACTGTTTTAGGTGCATTTATTTGCTACTTAACGTAGCCTAAGATTGAAATTGAATAAAGATATAATAATAATAAATACTCTATATTGTACCACGACAGGAGAGAAACATCTTACAAAAAAATGGCCTAATAAAATAATGGTAACAACAGGCGGTCTTATCGTTTTAAAGCGATCTCTTCCAGACAACCTTTGTATAGCAGGAAACATTTAAACTAGAATTTTAAACAGGTAGTGCAGGAATTCATCACGAAGAGCATACTTACACATCAATCTTTCAAATATTACTAAACAGGACACTTTAAAATACATACCGAATAAATTAATAAATACGCAGACATACATACATACATACAATATACATACATACAATACATAAAAGGCAACTTAAGGGCCAGGTAATATTGGTTCAACAGATTTTTGTAAATAGGAATGGATTTTGCATACCTCTTATTATAAATATTGTGACAGTGTCTTTCCACATGCAATTCGTGGCACTGCAGGGGGTTGAGGAAGAAAACATGACGATTTCACTGGATGGCGGCATTATTACGGAGGAATCTCAATATATTATCATAACATAAGCCTCATAGTTCGTACACGATATGATGTTTATTGTAGTTAATATATTAATATTTTAATTATTAATAATTAAATCAATAGTTAGTTAATAGTGAAGTGGCATGCACCCTCAGGGGCCTTTGCCAAAGACAGTTTTGACGTTAGATATGACGTTTAACATAATAAAGCAAAAAAATTGGGAGAACTGACCAGTAGCAAGTTAGTTTTATATAGAAAAATACTGAACAAAAATGCAAATAAATTTACTGTTAAGTAAGTAAGAACTAACTACAATCTAATGTTATTAAGCCTAATGAAACACATAAAATGGCGACGAATGCAGTGAAAACTAAACAAAGTAAAGATTTTGTTACGCTCATCCAATCCACATTCACACAGAGAATTACCTTGAACTCGTTTTGTGCAAAAAACGGCTTGAATACCAACCTGAAGTATCCAAGCCAACGAGACCTTTACGTTCTTGGGTCATTGTCAGATTTAGGTTCGCGTCTTTTCGATGGACATTTCCAAAGTTAAGGGCTTTAAGGGCAAATTTTTCGTTGAACTCTGAATCCGCATAAACGGCGTCGCCTATTCTATAATTCTATGCGATAAAAACATATTATATATAAACATAAGCCCTTAACTATTGCCCACTGAAAAGACGACTTTTGTTTTACTGACTGACAATGACCCACTTACAGGAAAGGCAATGTAGGAGGCATTTAATTTGTAGAATAACTGTAAATTAGATTTTTGGTCGCAGTTGATTTGCTAGTATAGCTCGCAGGGAACTTTTAGAGTCAGTAAAAACACAGGAGTCAATATATTTAAGCGCTTCCAGAATACCAACCGCCTCACCAGTTAAGACCGAAGAGTAGGAAGGTAATTTATACTTCAAAATAACTTTAAATCTAGCGATCCACACTGCAGACCCCACATTACCTTGTACTGACAATTGAGAGGCATCTGTATAAATTGTGATCCAATTAGGCCAATGCTTATCAATAGCTTTATTTAAAAGTGAGTTCGCTGAAGCCGAATCCTTATCAATTTCCAAGTCAAGGAGGATACTGGGTCGAAACATAATTGCTTCATAAGGAGTTTCAAAGATAGGGTTAAGCATAGACTGATAAATCGGGCAGGGGAGACGAGTTATTTTAAGATAGCTTTTAATTAAGCATGGGCTATCTTTGCGAGACCAGTAATTTGAGGAGATAATTCATTGAGAAAGGGAGTGAAGTTTAGAAATAAGTGGATGAGTAAAAGATTGCATGAGTTTGAAAAGAAATCTGTCAGATAAGTGCTGCCTTCTTAAGGTGGAACGATTCGTACGATTTCCATACAATTTTCGTTAAATAATAAATTAGTTTCCCGCTAATTAACTATATTTTTCTTTTCTTTTTACAAGCTTTATATTAAATTGACTTGTTCGTATGTAAGTATGTAAGTAAGTTGTCCGTCAAAATTTGCAATCCATTTTTCAGTCACTTGCCGTTATCCGATTGAGTTGAAATTTTGGGTATTAGTATAGTTTGGATGACAATTCAATATTATGGTACCATGGAGCTGATCTGATGATGGAGACAGAAGGTGGCCATGGGAATTCAGTATTTAACCGAAGTAACCCCGTTGAGTTTGGGCTCGTTTGAATCGTGTCAATGAGTAGTTGATGATGGTATACAGAAAAGTACAGTCAGCAATAAAAGCTTGTACCAAAAATGAAATTTTTGTCAGAAACTTATTTAGGTCGCGACATAAAAACTTTTTGTTTTTTATATCTATGATAACTTATTGTTATGGTTTAAATACATTGATTTACTAATATAAAAAGCAAATTAAAAATTAATTAGTAGGACGAAATAAAAACTACGATAAGTTTATTTCATTAAGTTTTATTTTGTACTTTGGCTGTTGGTATTCTTGGCTTGGTCTTGGAATACTAACGTAACGTAATAAAATAAAGAGTTTATTCTATGAAGTTGTGCGTGTGGCTGTTAGACCGATTGCCTCGGTCTTCGACGAAGATTTAACTTTCGGCACTAGAGCATAAATGTATAAGACTTTATGTCGCTTACGCACAGCATAAAGAGGAACTTTCAGAGCACGAAAACGACATAAAAACCATTACACCTAACCGGAAGCCTGAATAATATTCTCCCTAAAAAAACGTTTAATGTTAAAAAAATAAACGCTTTCGATGACCGTCATCCTTCAAAAACCAAAATTGATTAGTGTTGGTGGTTGCCCTGCCTACGAAACTGAAGGCCTTGGGCCTTGCTTAAGCTGGAATCGGATAAAGACATTTATTTGCACGATATCTCAATGTTTGATCCAGGAACTTGTTTTTATTTTATTTAGGCCAATATATACATCTTGTACCTTTATGTCAACGTAGCAACTATTTCAAACCGTGTTTTTATGAGTTCATTCTATTGTCAGATAGCCGAAGCATGTTTGTATATGTATGTATGTATATTATTAAAAAAAGATGTAACTGTTACTAGTGTCTCTTAGCTTACGGGACAGAATAATAAGAAGAAAAATGTTATCTTGTCATTAAAGTAAGTATTTACTTATTTACATTAGTATGTATAAAATAAAAGAATGCCCAATTTAACTAAAAAATATCAGCAAGCTATAGTCTCTAAAATTAGTCGGCATGCAACATACTTTTATTAAATAAATTTAACAGAATCATTCAATGTAATAACTGCATAGTAGAAAAGGAACACCTTTATTCTACGAAAAATACACAAAAATTCCAAATTTTGGTGTTTGAATTGGTGTGTGAAGAGCTTGTTTTTAATTGCAGGATAATAAGTAAATGTTATTAAGCATGTTGTGCCTATCCCCGAGATAATAAATTTTAACTCGAACGTCGACAGCCCTCTACACTCGCGAGCAAAAAAATCGACACGCACCACATTTTTTGGTTTAGGGCAAATTTGTCGCAACTGAGAAATGTTACAGGAAAAATATACCACGTTATTATAAATTTATTCAGCTTTAAAAAACGCAACAATCATGAAAACCGCGTTTGAACGGGAATTGAAATTTAACCGCCTTGAACTACCCAGCCTGCGAGTTGAGCGCCTTCAGGATGCATAAAAACAGGTGTAAACCTGTTTTTCTTATCAGTCGCTTATCACAAGTTGACCTGTGCACATCTCTAGCAATTGGACCACTGAAACCACCTAACAAAAAATGGACACCACCGAAAATGAAGCCACCCAATTCGTCGCCTTGCTGAATCAAGGACTTTCTCAGCGTTCAGTTGCCGAACAGCTGAATTTAAGTCAGTCTGATGTCTCCAGGGTTTATCGTCAATTTGCTGAGACCGGAACCCTTACTCGGAGACCGGGATCCGGCCGTCGAAGATGCACATCCGAGAGAGAGGACCGTTTCATCGTGACGACCAGTCTTCGGAATCGCCACCTGACCGGCGTTGACGTCCAGCAGCAGCTGATGCGGACCCGTGAGGAACCCGTGAGCTCTTGGACCGTTCGCCGAAGACTTAAGCAAGCAAACCTCACCCCAAGAAGGCCAGCTACGGGGCCCAAATTGACGCAGATACATCGGGACCTACGCAAGGATTTCGTAGCACGCTACGAAAATTGGAGCTACGAGGAATGGAGCCGGGTACTCTTCACTGATGAGTGCAGAGTTTGTCTACATGGCAGCGACAGAAGAGGACGGGTGTACCGAAGACCTGAAGAGCGGTTTGCACAATTTTGTGGTTATGAAATTGACTAGTTTTCCCACACTTTGTGAAAAATCACGTTTTTTTTTCAGAACTTGTGATGTGCTCTGAAAGCTTACATTTCCAGCTTTCAGAAAATGCTACTATGCTAGGAGTACCTATATTAGTTTTAGAGATATTGCACATTGAAATCCAAAAAATTGTTGAGTCGATTTTTTTGCTCGCGAGTGTATAAAATATGTTTGGCAGTGCAGTGCGAAAATTAGATACGAGATTGAGTGGTGATGTGAAGTGGCTGTTAGCAATAGAAGCGCTCGCAAGCACCATGAGCATAGAAACTGGAGCTGGAGGTACGTGAACTATAGCAGTGTGCCGCGCGCGGAGAGGACGCTGAACCTGCCGCCATCACTAGTGTTGCCCACTAATTCATTCCTAGCCAATAAATTCCCTATTTTCAGTTTAAAACTATTTATGTAGTTCTCTACTAACTATCTCTCTATCTTATAACTATCTAATTTAATATAGGTAGTCTTTAAATGTTGATATATTTGAGGCGATTCATTTACACCCCCTTATTTGTTATAAGAAATTTCCTACACAGATTGGACCTCTATATAAATAAATGCGTTAATGCTTGGTTTAATGTGAAGTCTTAACGTAATAAAGAATGATAGTCATAATGGAATAAATAACCTGGGTCTATGTGAGACTCATTTGCCTGTCACAGGTGTTACCTAATAAAATACACTGACCGGCAGAAAATTAGGCCCAAAAACTTTTCGTGATTTCAAACTATAAATAGAATAGATTAAATTATGTTTTCAATTATTAAATGCATTTTTCTAATTTGGGCCAAATTTATTGCCGGTGAGTATATGTCAAATCATGGATCAATAGCGATGTAAACCTTGTGTGTTGTTCTAATTTTTTACATTATACATCAGACTTTAATAGTTGTTTGTGTTTAGTATGTGAAATTGTTTATCTTTACTTCGTTCTTTACTCTTTACCTTCTTCTAAAATACTTTTAAACTTCAATGGACGTGTTAAGGACCATAAACATATTCCAAGTTCTAATGGGTTGGTTATGTTATTACTTATTAAGGTGGCAGCTCTGAAGTGAATGTCAACCAAAATCAGTGTTCCGTAAGATCGGCTCGGTTATCGGGCGGCGGCGGCCTCAGACGCGACCTGTGTATTGATTGATGCCCGCCCGGTTCAACTTCGTTAACAACTTAACTTAATATTTTTATCCCAAAACCTAAAAATATGTCAAAAATAAACTTCCTACATTGTTATAATAATAAACCAAATATTTCAGGCATCTAAGGCCCATAGCAACAAATACCTTAAAGCCTAACATATACAACAATATAATTACATACATATAATTAAAAAAAGTAAATATTACGTAATTAATAACACGTTGGCTAGCATTAAGAAGCATTTTTCGAGACCACCTATCCATCGTGACATGTCATTTTTGAAACAGTATAATCTCTTAAAAATCATTTCCATCATTTAAAAATCTCACACTTAAGGAATAACCAAAGATACATATTAATTAAAGTTTTTTATCGCAGGTTGATTGACTAAAATAGAACAATAATAATATGAAAATGTTTCTTAGGTACGCAAATTTACCGGAAAATCTTTTGTGTGATATGTAAACCTGAAACGTTTAGCTTCGACACGGAATATGCCAAGCGTTTTTTTAGCGTGAGACAATACAACAACAAACTTCCGACCGGTTGCAGCTTTAAAGCTGCAACAGATTCAGCTCTGAGTTCACCAGTAACCATCGATATATTTTGATTCCAGCAATTTTATCAAACGTAAATATGGTTTATTTAATTATGGTTATGGTAAACATTTTACCGCAATACGTCTCGAATCAGTTCGAATTTTATTATCATGTGCAACAATTACTCGACTGGCATATACGAGAGCACATATGCATATTATGATCGACATAGGATTGAATTGAACGAGCAAGACCGGTTGGCGGCCGGCCCAATCACATGTCCACTGCCAATTAAATCTAACTCAAAATAATGTGTATAATAACGTTAAAAGCACGAGGAATCCATATAGTGGAGGAATTAATGGCAATGAGTATGCACTTTTATCTCAGGCCACGCCGCTTAGCACGATTGTTCCTTGGGTCAAACTAAGCTGATTTAGCGTCCTAGCCACGAGATCAACCCCTGGCTAGTACCCAAAAGGGGGGGGGGGGGGGGGGGGGTTAACCGCTTTAGTTAGGCAGTATACATGATATATCACACCCCCCCATTAAAAAACCCCATTTTTTGGTGCTGGTTTTTGGTAAATAGTAATTGTTAATCTTGTAGGGAAAAGTCGCTTTGCGTTGTTTGTTTTTGAGCATAATTTTCCCAATTTTGCTCTTCTCTTAAAAATAATAAACTGGAATGTATACACTAGATATCATTTGTGTTTTACATTACTTTCGTGTATCATTTCTAGTATTGCCGTAAAGTCTGAAAGTCCTAAGATTTTTTATAGTACAGGCAAGTACAAAAATATGTATTAATAATCCTCTCATAAATAAGTACCAAAACCTTAATTTGCTGACATAAGAGTTATAGGAAATATTTATGAGTAAGTTGTCTGCACCCATATTTTTACACTTGACTGTACTTAAACTAACGTATGTATTGAAATATAATGTATGAATGAATGATAGACAATTTATTCAGCTTTCATTTAATACCCCATATTAACGAACATACGTACGTTGCATAAATTGGGTGTAATTTGCACTTTTCCAAACCATGGCCGCGGTGATTTTGATGACGTCATTACGGGCGAGACCGACTCCTTAGAGGCTGTCTCCCGGCAGTTTTGGGATCCAGGGGGCATACCTAACCATACTAAAAGATGACGCTGGTATCCGAAAGTGAAGTATTTTCCCGTAACAACATGCACTAGGGTTAAGGTAGCCAAAAATGAACCACCAAAAATTCGTACCTTAAGGAGTCAGTCTTAATGTGAAAGTATTACAATATATATATTATATATACCGGATTATTTGTTATTTATCTGGCTTTCATTTTGCATCTATTTTTTTGTATAAACCCCAATAGAAGACGAGAAATCTTAGTTTTTATACAAAATGGGAAATGGCTAACTGTGTACAAACTATGGTACAGGCTGAACCGGTGCTATTCAATGAAACGGCCAAGTATGCCGACCAAATAAGGAAAACATGAGGCCATATAATAAAATATAACATTTATTATGTAAAAAAAAATATTCAAGTTAATCAGCGGCAGTAAACTAATATTTCATTACAATATTCCAAAGACTTCAAAAATGCACAAAAATATGCTAGCTTTAGTATTATAATTATCGTACTATCAAACCAAATAACAATATCAATGAGTAATAAAACTAATAAAATAATTAAGTGGTATAAACTCTTAAACTTGTTAAATAGACTTGCTACTATAACTTATACCAGTAGTAGTAGATCATTGTGTGCTCCATCTTTGTGGGCCAGTGTGTGCCGCCACATACACCTTTCGATGTTTTAGGCCAGGTGAAAAAGAATTTTAACAAGAAAGCCCCGTTAGTGAATGTCTAATGTATGGCCAAACAGTTACTTAATACAATTGAGTAATTCAACGTATTGGAAATTAAATAACGGAACATTTTTTTTTTGTTGGTTTGATGTCGAAAATCAGAAAATACTTCACCAAGTGGGCCGGCCGCCGACTGGGGAGTGAGGGACGACATTGAAGCGTTTCTATGTTCGTAGTACGGTTTGGCAACGTCGCATTTTCGAATAAAAGCGTTGGTTCTTTGTGTACCACTGGATCATTGTTGGCTACCTTACCCTACACAGCCGCAACGCCGCCGTTCAAATCTGTAACTTCACGCGATAGAAAATATTTTTGTATCCCATCATCACTTAAGACTTACTTATTCAAGTGATACTTTTTTATAATGATGGATAAATACGCTATATCTCAGTATTTTTTAATTACAAATAAACACTAAGTAAACTCTCGGTCGTAATAGACAAAACAAGAAAATATTTACACTAGTACTATTATATTTACTACTATCTTTGTTAGTAAATACACAGATCAAAATAATTTTGTTAGTAGACAATAAATGATAAAATATTTTTCTAGTAGCTATTTATGTTACACCTATCAAACTAATATTATAAAGACGAAAAGTCTGTGGGATTGTAAGTATTTATACTTTTTATGAACTCTCCGCCAGAACCACTTAATCCGATTTCAAAAGTTCTCTCACCTATGTATAGAATGAACTTTCTGAGTACATAGGCTACACAACATATGCTATCCCGGGGCTTTGTCTACGTTCTTTGCAATACGCGGATGGAGCCGCGCCGGTCGCTAGTATGTCATCATTTGGATAGCAGTGAGGTGAGACCCTTACCGAGCATAATACAATTCGCTGATGGCGATGCCGGTCGGCAGATCGAACTCTGCACGTGCCATCGTCACCGGCCGATCTACTCAGAAGCAAAAGTTATATTTAAATCAGAGCGTCCACTACGTTTATCTGCAGCAATGTTAAGGTTGAATTCCAAATCGTTTACGTCACGCTTCAAGCGAATAGAATAGATCCGTGACCCTACTTACTCTTTCAAGTACTCACTTAAAACGACAGTTTTAGGACTCCCAAACAATCTCTATAAGCTCACTCTGGTGTCCGTCCGCCACATCTATATGTCGCTTTGGGTAAACAAATACTTAATATTTTATATTCATACTAGCTTCCGCCCGCGACTTCGTCCGCGTGGACCCGGGTTAAAAACTATCCTATATTTTAATCCAGGCTATAAACTATCTTCGTGCAAAATTTCATTCAAATCGGTTCAGCCGTTTAAGCGTGATTGAGTAACAAACATCCAAACATCTAAACTCTCGCATTTATAATATTAGTAGGATAAGCAGAGATTCATTACATGCCGTGTCGGTTTAGGCGCATAAGGTCTCATTCGCAGACAGTCCCTTTCCCAAAATGGCCCTTCTGCTAAATATCCCGTTCCCAAAAAGTCCTTTCACATAAATTATGTCCCTCCCGCAATACGTTCCTTTCACAAAATGTCCCGTTAGCAAATCGTAACTCGCAAAATATGCTGTTTCTCGCTTAATCCTATTATTTCTATTAAACAATATTTGTAACCGCCTTCTCTACCTATGGTGCAGGATGTGCGTTGCACACGGGCACAGGCGTCCTAGGGGGCGCCGGGCGCCCCTCTCCGGGCGCGCTAACACTGCGCTAGCGCGCACTAGGGTGGCTAGAGGGCGCTATAGGGTAATGATTGCACACGGGCGCTACATGGTCTAGACACGCCTCTGGGTGAATGTGACCTTTTGTGCCTAAACTGCCATAGGGTTGATATTGAAATAAATAGTATCCAACCGAGTCACCGGCGAGGGTGATGGGTTAAGTCGAGAGGTAAAATGGCTCATTTATGCCCGAGTTATACGCACTGGTTTTCACTTCAATTGCGAGAAAATAACATATATTGCAAAATTGAATAGTGTACAACTATTCTGTTGTTTAATCGACTAGAGAATATGGAAGAGATCCTTAATGCGATTGTACTTTGTACAAGCTAGTTCCCAAAATTATATTTTGCATAAAAGCAAAACGTTGCCCTGTTTTAAGAATTGGGATCTGATGATGGGGTTCATAAGGAATTGATGTAACGTAATAACTCGAATCTGACACGTAAAATACACATGTGGGAGTACTGAAACATGATACCAAATGGTAATATAATATGTGAATCATTAATATATTACGCTCTTACCGTAAAATAAAAGTTTACTCGTATCGGAGGCAACTACCATGTACGAGTAGAACAGTGCTTGGATACATGCTCTGGCAGCTGTCGTAGTAGCCGCTACATTTAGTAGTTGCACGAGTCAATTAAACGTACCTACATTTGATGTTCATTCATATTGAAACAAAATATGGCTAGTGGGTCAATTGTATCTTTTTAATTAAGAGTCCGCAGTAAGCTCGATTCTCCATACAAATGTAGTTACGCTCTCATTTTAAAACTACGTTTTGGATTGTAACGAAACTTTGCATATAGAATGACATGCGATATATCTATGTCTGTAATTAGTTCATGTAGCTTCAGATACTCGTACCATAGTAAAAAAAATACAGCGAATTTAAGTTTTTCATACAAAACTTGTTTTTGCTGTATTTAGTTTGTTTTATGCACTGGAACTATATAAACTAATTACAGACATAGATATGCCTCATGTCAATGTATATGCAAAGTTTCGCCACAATCCAACACGTAGTTTTAAAATGAGAGCGCAACTACGTTTGTATGGGAAGATGAAATTCGGCCGAGCTTACTGCGAACTCTTAATCTAAATTGTCGACGTGCCACGACGATACACCTGACCACTCGAAGAAAACAACTCAAACTGGCAGAGTAATGTAAGGAGGATGACAATATAAAATATGATGGCGTCATTCAGAGAGCCAGGCTAAAGATGAAGCCATTAGGTAGCCAACTTTGGCCTCGTTAGAACTGTCTTGACGAGGAGTTGATCACTGAGCAAAGATAACTAAAATGAATAAGTCAATTAGGTAAACATAAACGCTACGAACCTTTTATTCTTATTTTTGATTAACGAGAAAGTATTGATAGTAGAGATATATGGTATTCCCTATTTCTTAGTGACTTGGCAGAGAAAACTAAATTCGTGCACTTTCTTTGACAAAAAAAACTTTCAATTCGGTATTGAAATATGAAAAAGTAACATATTGCACTGCCTTTTTAAGTGGCTTTCTTGATGAATAAAGAAGTAAGTACGTAGTAAAATTGTATAACACAATTTATAAAAGCTATACATAAAAAAATACAGTCCATTCCGTTAGGCCGTCGTGTAAAAAGCAGTCCCTTCAGTGCCTCAACGGCGATTTAAAATATTGTCAATTTTTAGGGTTCCATAGTCCACAAGGAACCCTTATAGTTTCGCCATGTCCGTCTGGCCGTCCGTCCGTCTTCGCCTTAGCTCAGTAACCATTACTGCTAGAAAACTGTAATGCGGCATGGGTATACAAATCAATCACGCCGACAAAACAGTAGAATAAATGTTTGAAAGCCCTAATTTTTGTTCGAGTCATGTGCTTGGCCGATTTTTTATTTCAATAATTGCTGTGATGGTTACATAAGGGTTTCAGTTCCTACTGGAGCATCAGTTAAAAATGAAAGCCAGGTTGCCTTATTTGGTATTATATACCCGCTGCTGTGAGAAGCTGACAGGTAGAAGACAGGATTGCATTAGATACTAGCATATATACTACGTGTTTTTGTCAATTTCCGTTAATTTCAAGGGGGCATAGGTTAGATCAAATAAAGTTAATTTCTCCAAGACAGTAGTATCTTAACTCTTACTGTTATCAAGATATTCAATATTTTAATTTAATCAGATTTGCAGCTTTCACCACTGTTAATGCTACAGTAGATTATTTTGTAAAAAAAAAACTTGTTTCTTTTTTTTTTCAAGTAATAATTATGCTTATCTGTTTCTGTGAATGTACTCTGCAATATGCCGAAGTTAACGGAAATTCCCGGGAACACCGTGTATAAGTGCTTTAAAATGTGCAGGCAAAACGACGAATATTGTTTTGTTTATATGAAAAGTTTGGTTAGAAGCTGGAACCAAAAGCCAATAACTAGGCTATACAAGTGTACAGTGTACACATACATGTGTACATGTACAGTCTGTGTATCGAATGATCTATTAGTGGGTAATTTAACGCGAACGAATTTACGTACACAATCTAGTTGAAACGTTATTATTGCCACTACCGTGAAAAGCAAATCATGTAGGTACTTCATACACGGATCCATTATGTTCGAGGAATATTCCTAGCACGTCAAGTTCGTGTGCCACTGAACGTCACATCTTACCCTTGTTCTTAGTCATTTACGTTGCCAAATATTAATATTAATCACTATACACCAAAAAGAGCCGAAAAAATTAAGATGACAGCAGCAACAGCAGGCTGCTTCCGCGCGGTCAGCGAGTCCACTGGTCGATATTATTGTGCAAGACCCGTGCGAGTTCCCATTCAATTTCATATATGGAAGCAGTCGCGCACGCACGCCACATTGGACAGTTACAACAAGAGAATAAACTACACGACAATCAAATTGACAATATGGAATGATAAATGAATTTACCGTAGCGTTAAAAAACGAACTTTTCACAAAATTCAGAAAAAAACCCAAGCATACTAGCATACTTACTAAAAATAACCTAAAACTTTTTGAGATAAAAAGAATGCATCCGTATTCTCGATTGAAACGCCAATTCGTATTTGTCGTGACAATAGCTAATTCACAAAGGCATACAGCCCGTGAGCATTTAGAATGGCATTCGGGTCTACATTTCTCTCTCGTTTGCTCTTACAAGTTCTTGTGCCAAAATAAACTATTTCACATGAACCCGAATACTTTTCTAAGAGCTCTTGGACTGTACTTAATTGCAACAATAAACAATTTCAGCTTAATTAACAAAGTGGTTTGAGGAATTACAATAGTTATTTATGCTACAAGTTCGGAAAGTAGGTGATTACCTACGAGTGTCATTGTTATACATGAGCGAGTGAAGCAAACGCAATTAATTTTGTGTAACTCATTAACTTCCAAAACAAAAAGATACCAAGTTTCGCCGTAGTTCTAAGAAACAAAATGACACTATTAGAACCAAATAATATTTTTTCATTATATAAGCAAGATATGCGTTTACCCAAACACATTGAGTTAACATTTAAAATTCATTTATTTATTGATCAAATTGAAAAAGGATAATATTTAAAATCACTAGCTGTTGCACGCGACTTCGTCTGGGTAGAAGTTGTTACCGTCTTAGAAAAATGATTGCTATTAAATTATTGTAGGCGAAACCTTACTTATCGCCGACCTAAACAAAGTTCTACCATCTTAAGGGATGATTTCCGAGATAAAAACTATCCTATACCCTTCCAAGCCCTTAGCGGTGGATTTTTTCCAAAAAGCTGAAAGAACTTTTTTTATTCTGATAACAAATCTTTAAACCACTTTTCAAATCTCTAGCTCAAAAAAAAAGTGTTTCCCATACATACCTTGCACCTTAAAAGGGGGTTAGGGGTGGAATATTGTAAAACGCTGAAAGTACTTATTAGTATTCTTATAAGTAATCTATCTACAAAGTTTTAAGTCTCTAGCTCAAAAAATATTTCCCACTATATAAACTTTGCACCCCTACTCCACCCTCGTAGGGGTAGAGTTTTTAAAACGCTGAAATTAGTTTTTTATTTTAATAAGTAATCTTTCTACAAAGTTTCAAGTCTAGCTAAAAAAAATAGTTTCCCCAATACAAACCTTGCCCCCCTTTTGACCATCTTAGGGATAAACTTTGCAAAACGCTGAAAGTACTTTATTTGTATATTAATAAGTAATGTTTACACAAAGTGTTGTCTCTAGTTAAAAAAATAGTTTCTCTGATACAAACTTTGCAACCCGTATTTAACCCTTATGCCCTTAGGGATGGAATTTCCAAAAATTCCGTCTTATCCCTTGCCTAATTCATAACAGGAAGTTCTGGTGTAAATTTCAAGTTTTTAGTCCCAGTAGTTTCGGCTGTGCATTGCATTCGTATGCATTGTAAAAATATAAAACGTGTTTTAGTTGACTTTAACTTCGATAACTTAAAGAACACATTGGCCATGGTGATTAAAACTCTTTCAGCACCAGGAACTTGCTGGGTAGGCTCTGCTCGGAGGTTTTTTGTAGGTCTATTATCAGGCTTTGTTTTCCACGTAAAGAGTAGTTGTCAAAGTAAATGTAATTTAATGGGCGGGTACAATGTTACTGTAATCTTTAAAACTTTGCTACAATAGCTTTTAGCTCTCACTCAATTAATATTAATGAAATGTGTCACATTGAGCCACTGGTGTGGCCGCGACAAGCTGAGGACGATTTCTGCCATACATTTTCTAAAACATCAGTGCACGCCAGGCGTTTAGTGGCCACCTCCGCGCCACAAGCTGCAGGAGTGGCTCGCTACTAGTGGCTGCGTTATGTGGCGGCCACCAGTGACCAGTGGCTTAATGTGCGGCAGAGTGGTTGCGTCGGCCACTCTAACCGATGCTGAACGGCGGCCTGCAATGGCCGGTTAGAGCGCGTAGGTAATCGCGTTTTTATGCCACGGTAACCCTCAAAATAATGCTGCTCAAACCGCGGTGTTTGCTGTGCTCTTTGCCCGCGTGCTGACCACTTGTGAAGATTGAATAAAAAAACCCATTTTTTCTTCACGAATTATTATTTATGCTACGTTATGAATTATGATTTTATATAAATGGATAATCATTTTATCACTTGTAGTTTTGAAGCATTAGTAAATCAGCATATTTTGAAGAATGGTAAATTTTGTCATTTTATATTTTTAGTGTCTAATTAGAAATTCACATGTTACGATTAATAATGAAATATTGAAGAATGTTGAATGTTGTTATTTCAGTTTTTTTTCTCTTCAAAAACCAACGTTCTCACCTAAGAAACACCTAGTGTTGAATGTATATGAGGATAGGATATGAGGAATGTTTAGGTGAATTCCCGAAACATACTGATGCGCGGACCAGTAGTAGTGAAACTCAATCCCCCAGAGACGCTATGCGGTGGAGCGGAAAAACATGAACTTGGAGGTTGGTCCAATTATTAGGTTGAATCCAACTTGGTAACGTTACCAAAATACCTAAAGATGTACTAATCTGAAAGCCAGAAATTAGGCGTCCTTAACTTTCGGAAACATAAAGAGACTTTAAATTTGTCACACGTATGACTCGTAAAGCCAGACCACCACTAACGAACAACTCTAACAAGCATTGTTAACAGTTCAACGGCGCTTGCGTGTAAGAGAAGAAACAACAGGCGTGTAGACACTAAATGAAATAATCAATAATGATGTGTTAACTTGAAAAAGGATTAAAAAGGTAGTGACATGTAGAAAAAAGCAACGCAAGAGGTTAAATAATCGCAAAGTTATGTGTCCAAAGTTTTAAGCAGGGATGCCGCGGATGCGATTTTTTTGGCACCCGCGGATGCGGAGGCGGATGCGGATATTTGGGGGCACACCTCCGCGGATGCGGATGTTGAGGTCAAACGCTAAAAAACGTAAATAAACAACGTTAATTTTATGATATCACATAATTATCAAACAAGTTGAGAATAAATTACAATCGTTGCGAACAGGCCGCGTATCATGGTCGGCCTTATCACACGATAAGTGACATGATAGAGCGTCCGTCACTGGCTGACACCGTTCGACAGAACGGGACGGACGCTCTATCGTGTGATAACATGATACGGGGTCTGATCAAAAACGCGTCAGCTCTTGGTCACAGAAACGAAAAGTTATTTTTTTACTAATGGCGAAAATATATAAAGTGCGCGGTAAGCGCCGGGTGAGTTCTTGTCGTAAATTTCACTAGATCCGCATCCGCAAAAACTCCGCATCGATTTATGCGGATGCGGATGCTGATGTTGTAATTTGTGCGGAACTTCCGCGGATGCGGATGCGAATATCTGCAACATCCCTGATTTTAAGAAGGGGTATGTTCTGTCCCTTTTCTGCAAAACGCACCACATATGAAACGATTGTCATTTAATATGAAGCTCGAGGATCGTGACGTCACGATCTGCTAGCGTTTTCTCTCTCTCTCACAAGCAACATTGAAACGGTTGTCAATTAGTAATTTTTTCAAGATATTTGAATGGGATTTTTTTGAAGTAATAATACATTTTGAATCTACACCCCTATAATAATGTCAGCTTTTCGTCTGACTTTGTATTGACGTTTAAAATCCACCATGCGACGATTAGGGTGTAAAGTTTATAATCTTACAACCAATGTTCACAATTTTAAGTTTATGAAAACAAATGAAAATGGTAATGTATTGCTACACAAGATTGTGCGTGGGAGGATTTACTTAATACTTAAGTATTATTCGTTGGAACAGAGCGAGAGTAACTCAAACTACGTTGACTACGTATATCTGTTTTGTGTTACTCGGGATTTTTAAATAGAACTACCACATGATCCAGTTTTCTTAATACTCATAACGAATTGATTGTTGATGTTTTTAGGTCAGGTTGATTTTGTTGATATTGAATTAAATATATGATAAAGAAATATCCGATTTTTAAACGAGATATCGACGACACACTTTTTCACTCAAAATGGTGTAGGCAGATATATTGTTTCTAATGGACCCATTTCAAACGATGTCGTTTAATGCATATAAACAAAATTAAAAGAGCAAATGATTGGATTTCGATAAGATATTCTTCTCGGAAGTCTTTTAACTATTCAGCGACATATTTCCAGAAGAAGTCGCCGGAAAATCGAAATTTCGATTTAAACGAAAGTGTGTGTAATAGTATTAATGAATTAGTTATCAAAAACAATATCTAACACGTTTTTCGAAATTTGCAGGATACACTCCTCAGAAGTCGGGACTGCGACTAATTTTTGTTTGTGTATTATTAGAGTGTAAACTATATCATCAATAACCATATCATAACAATAGCCATATCATGTATACAAAAAAGTCGGTTTAAAGATCTTAGCGACAAAGTAAGTTTCATAAAACCAGAATCCCTTCCCTCTTTAAGCTTTTAATCAAGAGAGCACAGGCTTTATTATGCTAATTCTACTTACCAGTATTTCCATTCCCACTGGCATGAGACAAATATTTTGACATCTTGTAGTAAGCATTTCGAAATGACATAGTCTTTGAATGATTGCCATTACCAGACGGAAGAGTAGAGGAATCACCACCATCGGTATCACTGCCATGACCGGAATCCGAGCATGTGGCCATATTTTTGTAATTCACTTATAAGTTTTAATTTGATATTTTATTAAAGTTGTGTTTCAGAAATTCGTAAATTAATTTCAGTATATGTATAAAATAATTTAAGATATATATTAATGTCCAGAAACGTAGTTCCCTGGAAGAAGCAGACCCAGCGAGCGTGCAATCCGATTGCAAGCGTCCGCACCGGAAGTTAGGTCGCAATGAGCGCATCCGCGAGGTCTCAGCAGCTTCCGGGCGGTCCGGGAGGCGTGCCTGCGATGCGACTGTTGCACGACGGTGCGTGCAGCGCGCAGCGAGCGGCGTCAGCTCGAGCGAGAGGCGGGCAGCGCGAAGCGGGAGCGGGAGCGAGCCGCGGGCGGGCGCGCACGTCTCGACCGCCCGCCCGACTAACCGCACGCGGCGAGCGCGCGGCCCGGTCACACCAAGAGCACGCCCATTATTGCCGTAACAGAGCCCTAGCGCATAACTTCACCTCAACAAAAGCTACGTACACATAGACTACTTGACTATCTATACCCATGAACACACGTCTTTTCGGCTTATTTTTGATCTAACTAGAATTAAAATGTATATTTTAATTCTAGTTAGACTGACCGTCTTACTAGAATGAAATTTATTCCTTTATTATACTTTCTAGGAACTATTCAGTACTTCTATAAATAAAATAACACTTTTATTATATTACTACTATTTATATTAAGAATAGACGTATAAGATAAATATCCTGTTAAATATTTGTAGGGTTTATGTAAATCGTAGGCGGAGAGGCGGGGACATCTCACAAGCAACGATGCAAACAATATAATGTTCATTTTGTTGTAAAAGAGCTTGGTCTCGATAGGGTTGAGTTGTTATTTTATAAACTGACTAGCTTCTGCCCGCGACTCCGTCCGCGTGGAACTGGTTTTTTTCAACGGTTTCGGCTGGGCGTTGATTATAAGTCAGTCAGTCAGGAATTTTACTTTTATACTATATATAGATGACTACCTTATGGTTCCACTATCAGTATTGCTGTTCTATTACATTCGTATGCATAAAATCAGCTCAATTTAACTCTGGGTTTTTTTCTCAAATTAAACAACTATTTCTACTTTTTAAAAGTAAGAAACAAACACGTGCACGTGCAGTGCTCATGAGTCTAGACCCTGCCCTTTTTAGTGCTACAAATATGTAGTGATATTGGATTGTAACAATTGAAAAATAGTAGCAGCATAATTAATTTTATATAAAATAAATTTAAAAAAAAAACAATATCAACTCGTTTTAATAAGAGATATGCTAGCAACACAAGTCGTATCAATATAAACTAGTGTTTAGAGACGTTTATAATCGGAACAGAGCGAGACACGTTTTACACGAGACGCCGGCCGACCTAGCCATGCCGCGTCGCGCGTCGCGACACACGTCATACCATACATGCTCGTAATGTAATGCATGCTACGTCAAAAGCTCTCCCACCAATGTAAATCAATGTTACATCGTAACAGCACATTTCGTTAGTCTCAGTCTCTATTCTAAAATGAAAAATAAATGCCATTAAAAAAAAACTTTTAAAGTCCTTTGAAATCATTACACAGTAAAACACAGTGCATACATTTTCATTGCTTTTGCTCTTTCGAATCTTATAATATATTTAATATCACGTATTTTTTTATAAAATCGTTCGTACGAGAATTTATGAATAAGAGCATATATTTATAATGTTCATGTACCTATTTTTAGAATTGTTAGGTGGCGTCGAGCCACGTGCCTATAAGACAGTTTAAACTCCGAATTTAAAACAAATATATGTATCACTAGCTGCCCGCACCGCACCGCTCCACCCGCGTATAATCGGTGAATCCACGCGGATCCGCGGGATAATATAAACTTTTTTTGGTTATGTATTTATTACAAACCTAACTTTATTATGGCACACTCTGTGTAAATAAGGGTTTTAAAGCCCGATATCTCGCAAACGAATCACTGAGTTGAATGTTGTTGAATTAATGGTTTTTATAAACCATTTTTCATTTCTGTGTAAGTTCAACACAGTAATTAAAATATTTTTGAACAAGCCATCCAACGATAACCCTCACTATGGGTTTAACGACAAACATTTCTTTTTAATTTTATTGTACTGTTTTGTCGACGTAATGATTTATATACCCATGTCGAATTACAGTTTCACTGGTGGTTCTAAAGCGCAAAATTTTCATACGCGCTACCGTTGTTCAAAATTTTACTATTCCATCCTATAAAATAAGTGCCTCATTGAATACCGTTGCGGAACGATTCTCGAGTGTGTCAAATAATATGGGGTTCACCCGGCGCGTGTTTAATTTGCACTGAGAGAAAAGCTTTCCGTGATACATTATGACGAAAACTTAAAACGTGCATGAACCATTCACGTCTACAAAACGATAAACAAATTCAGTCAACTGCGAGACACACTCGCGCAGCGACACGACTGTTCCTTATGTACTTTTCTGCCGCTCTCCAGAACTTTCTCCGTTTTGTATACGAAATATTATCGATCGAGGACAAAAATCGCTAAAACGATACGCAATATATTTATAGACCAATCGAATTAGCAAAACCTGGACATAATTCGATAACCCGTTTAGTGAGATTATAGTGATTAAGTATTAAATAGTCATTAGATATATTAAGTGGAAAATCCGTGATCGTAACCGTATTTTATAAAAATCATGAGATATCGTACACTTGCTTATGTATATATAGCGTCTTTTTAGAAATTGAAGACAAAAATCAAACATTTATTCTTAAAGTTGTAATAATTATATATTTCCCAGTAGTTAACAATCGTAACTGATTTTTTGTTGATTAATAGCTTTGTACTATAATATGTTTTCATCAAAAGTAAAGATGTTAATGTCACACATGTGTGTTTTTCGTGTCCAAGAATTCTCAATCAGTATATCTGTCTCGCTGACGTAGGCGGGACCTCAGATAAGCCAGTGCAAGTAAGCACGCACACAAGCATGAAACACTTCCATTTAAATTTCGAACACAGTATTATGACAAGCATGCAAAAAAAGTGTGAACTTGTCCATTGCATATATTTGTCTTTGTTCCGCGATGGTGACAGACCGCAGTTGAGTATTAAATGATGACAAAAAAAATCAGGACACAATGTCAAACTTGGCTGCCACAAATAAGTAGTAGAATTTCGACGACAAATATATGGCGTCCCGTGGCATAGTCAGTAATCGTTTGCTTTCTATTATTGAGGAGTCGGGTTCGAATCCCAGCATTTTTAAAATATTTTATTACAAGTTTACTAAATGATACGACTTTAATTAAGTACTCTATTTATTTTAAAAAATATCCACTAAGTTTCCATCGCAGTACAGTGTTGAACTGTACTAGTCTTTGCACCTGGCGGGCACCATCACCGGGTGTATCAGTTGTGCGCTCGGAGATGGTGTCCGCCAGGTGTATCCCTCGCTTTATTTTATATTTGTTTTAAAGGGCCTCTCCGCTTTAGTATTTTGCTATTTTACAATGCTGCGGAGCCATAAAATGTTTCATTCGTTTTATTTTAACTATAACTGACAATACTTTATAACATAGAAAAAGAAAATTATAGGATTGGTAGTTTTGCTAATTTGATTGATCTATTATGTATACACTAGCTGTTGCCCGCGACTTCGTCCGCGTAGAACTTGATTGCTATTAAATTATTGTGGGCGGAAGCTCAATTATCGCCGACCCAAACAAAGTTGTACCATCCTAAGAGATGATTTCTGAAATAAAAACTATCATATATCCTTCCAAGGGTCTCAACTCATCTGTACGAAAAAAATCATCTAAATCCGTTCACGGATTAAGCGTAAAAGGTAACAGTGCGATGAGTTCATTAGTTTAAATTGCAAAATTTCAATTGAAAACTCCGTTTTTACAAATATAATACCTTAAGAATCATCAACAGACGTTTCTGCTTAAATTATTTATTTTTAATAATGTAGGTACCTATTAAAGAAAGTTACATGACTAGAAATTTTTGCTTAAATCCGTCCAGTAGTATTACTCACGTTAGTTCGGGCTATCTGTATAGTTTTGAAAGCAAATTTATCTAATGCTAAAACGGAGAGCTTTCCATCTCCATCCACCGTCCCCATTTAACGGTGTTAGAGAATAAATTATTTTGATTAAGCCCCTTTACCCCCTTATTTTACCCCTTTAGAAGCAAATAGATCTACATATTATAAAAAAAACCTGTTGTCCTGCTTTCATGTTTCTAGCCACAGTTTCATATTAAAAATCACACATTACTTAGGTATGTGAACTTTCAACCCCTATCTTAATCCCTTCAAGGGATGAATTAGGAAAATATCCCTTATCAATGTTTTTGACTGTGCATTAGGAGCTTGTGGGCAAAGTTTTAAACGTTTAACTCTAAAAACGACGTGATTCCCATACAAAATTTCAACTCTTTTTAAACGATGAATGTTTGTAACATCGCTTAATCATTTGCTTTGCTCTTTAGTAAGATACCTTCATACAAAGATTCAAGTCTATAACTTTCCAAATGAACGATTTCCATACAACGGTTCGACCCCTATTTGACCCCCTTAAGGGTTGAATTTCGAAATATCCTTTCTTAGTACACAAGTACTGTGGAACTATAGTACTAATACTGCAGAGGTCGAGAAAATAGATATTGCCGGCCAAGTAGATATAGACGGACGAGCATAGCGAGGCCGGCCGAGATATGTATAGTGTTTTTCTCAAACATGAAAGGAAATAAAATAAAAAAACTTAACATGTTTTAAATGGCTGAGCGCCATGATTTAGTGTCATCAATTGAAAATGAAATAAGACGATAATTTTGCAGGCCTCAAGTATTATATGAAATTTCATTACGGGCCTCTCGTCTCGCCGCACGTGAAACGTTCGCAGCCTAGTATAAGAAACGTAAAATTTAATTGCATGTTGTATAGAAAATATATCATAGCACAAAATAATTTACATTAAAAACAAAGTGTTAACCGACTTCAATCTAGTACTCCGCCAAGCCACGAAACATTTCCACATATATTTTCCAACTAACCCCATGAACTGATTTCCAAGAGCAAATGCGTTGATTATTTGAGAAAAAAACCGAATCGCTGTATGTGGGCCGATAATATGTGAGGACGTCCTTCGTTAAGGATCATCTTTGGCACTACATTAGTTGCTATTTCAACGAAATCATATCAGAATCTGTGACGTACTTTTATAGTTTTACATAATTGACATCATATAACAGGAAACATACTAGTTATTAGAGATAAATATAGTATAGGTCACTTTAGTAAGTGGCCAATAGTTCAGAAATATACTGTTACACATTTCAAAGACCATTATTTTTTTATATAAAAAAAGAAAATTGGTTTCGCCACTTATGCTGTTTTTGTAAAATTTTGTTAGTTATGTTCTTTTTGTACGAAAATAATGTTCAACTTTCTTTAGAAATTATCTTCTTATTCTATGAAATACAGCCTTATTATACTTCACTAAGTGCATTTATTTTAATCCTCTGCTATTGTCATCACTATCTACCTCTTAGAGACGATTCTTGACACGTTGGAGACAACATGGATTGGTAGAATTGATGGCTCGCTGGTTTGACCAAAACCTGCATCAATTTCCTCCTCAAGTTGCGTGATTTGTGAGGATTTAGGTAAAGTGAACACTCATAAGCACGTTTTAAATTCAAGTTCTCGGGCATTTTCTTCCTATTCCTAATGTCAACGTTGTGGGCTAACACAAGGTCCCGTCAATGAATATCGAACCAACACAGATTTTGTATCTGTTCCATTTTTATCATTCTAACCTCTTTCAATTTCATAGCACGCTTACTATTGCGTAATTAAACATGTAAAATCAAGTTTTTTAACCCCTATACAGTTATATAATAATATATATTTATTGGTAAAATCATTTTACAGGTAACAGGTCAAGAACGTTTGTAATAAATGAAGTATAAATTAATCTCAAAATAAATATAATGTTGTAAGTATTATTTAGATATAAATAATGAAAACACTTCTATCATTTTAGGGTCGACAACAATAATGTAAGTCTTTTTTAATGGCTGTTTGAGATACTTTGACAGTTGTGTGGCATAATAGTACATTGTGAACATCATCAGAGGCGGAGAAATGATATGAGAGCCGAGGATGTAATTATCAAAGCTCACGCGTTTCATACGACGTTTTTCAACACATTTTGCGAGGAAAAATCCGTTTCATAAGATGAAAATTTTATATGCCTGTCAAGTTATTTTCTTTACTTATTTATGGCAACAGGTTTTTACTCACATGTTGTATAGATCGCCAAGAATTTCCAGTGGCGTCCATTCTTTTTATCACTTTTCTAGTCACCACACGAGTCAACATTTTTGTTAATAACCAAACACGCATTAACAATGTTTACAAATATCTGTGAAATAACCTATATTATAGGTTATTCACAGATATTTAATGGCGCGCAACAGTTTCTTTTCGTAAAGTTTGCGCAGTGCGCGCGCATTAGATGAAATCTCTAAACAGCCAATACAAAATTAAATAAATATTTTCGTTTTAATATGTTATCTTTATTAATTGATGTTAAGTTGTTATAAAAAGTAAATAGTTTTACTAAATTAAACGTTTCTACATCATATCCAAAAAGAAATAGCCAATTAATTAACAAAAAGGATTTAATTTGTTTAGTCGAGTAAGAATCCATTTGCCGAGAATTTTAAAAAATGCTGTACTATCTGTACACCCAGGTTAATTTAAGAATGCACCGTGTGCATGCATACATCTTGCTGCAAGGTGCCAACCTGACTTAATCGGGATATAATCATAACACACAAGTGTCGTAATGTTATAAAACACGCGTGTTTAATATCCAGGATTATGAGCCTAAAAGCGACACATTAAGAGGTACGTTACGAGCAATTGTGTTGAAAAGTGTCTTATATAAAAGAACTCGTGCTTCGTGCTTTATCCTTCTTTCTAATGCTAAAAAAAACGCACTATAAAAAAAACATCCGAATTGATAACCTCAATTTTTTTAAAGTCGGTTATTAATACCAGTTTCGTTTGTATCTCAATGTTTTAAGGGTATAGGTACCCTAGAGTAGACAGAATGGAGCCCTTATATAGATTTCTCTGTCTGTCTGACCGAGTGACTGCCTCACTGTGTGTGTGCCTTATGTATGTCACAGACTATATATGTACTATGATTGTAATTTGAACTATAGATGCCTTTTGTGTGCGGCTAGGCGGCTACGCTACACACGACTACATTTATCAAATCTTTTTTTATGTATATAGTCGCAGCATGATAAGGTAGACGCATCTTTTATTTAGCGACTGTACAAAAGCGGACATACAGCACCTCACTCGATATGCCTTTGAAAATAATGTCATGGCTTATTAAAAATATTTTTGAGTGAGTATTTTGGGATATAATCAGTAGCCGCCGGACAAGCGGTGGCAAATTTCACACAGAGCGTAATAGAGCTGCATTCATATTTTTATGACTAAACGAATAACGATTAAATGCTTTATTTCTCTAAAACTCCCTATAGTGTTCTTGCGAGTAAGTACAAGATTTTCATGCGGTTCTATCGATCGTAAAATTGTTGATTTTCGTGGATCATTTATATTGTTTTCTTTTTTTTCTTGAGCTTGATGTTGAAGCGTGCCGCACTCGGTTTGAAATTATTTACCTAACGCATATAAATACAACTAAAGATACTTAA
The DNA here is from genome assembly GCA_947049275.1 of Epinotia bilunana. Taxonomy (NCBI): domain Eukaryota; kingdom Metazoa; phylum Arthropoda; class Insecta; order Lepidoptera; family Tortricidae; genus Epinotia; species Epinotia bilunana. The sequence continues at coordinate 30,197,058 of OX346252.1, read as the reverse complement.
CCGTTGTCTAAATTGACACCATAAAATTCATCATCATATCCGCCGAATGACGTCCACTTCTGGACATAGGGCCGATACAGCGCTACCCGCCTCCAGCGGACTCCCGCGGGCATTACCAGGTCATCAGTCACTTCGTGTGCGAGTCCCGTGACACGTCTAATCTTGAGGATACTATTTCTTATTAAAAACATCATGTAGTGTGACACTCCAAGTTGGCTCAGTTCGAACCCGAACAGGTCGTTTCCACAACACTTCGAGAGCTATCCGGTTGCCTCTTGGACACTGCAACTACGCGTCATTGCTGTGAATATTACTTTTTATTTTCAAATTTATTGAATTGGTAATTACTGCCGTTGCTTTGAAGTAATACGAGTTAAAAATATATATTAATCTTTATTATGCCAAAGGGAGGTATAGTGCGACACTCACACTGCCACACACTAACCCCGTATAAGTAAACATTCTATGTAAGTTATATCGTAATCCCAACGCGAACCATTGTTTCAATACGCCCATAGTTGCAATCAATTTGGTATTAAACTGTCGAATAATGTTGCTGTTGTTTATATTATTTCTGTTGGTATTAAGTGGTGTGTGACGATGAAAGCATTATGTATGAAGTAAATAAATGTGCAGACATAGTATGTGGAAACTTACCTAATACTTCTTCACAGGGCTGGCTCAGAGGGCGCCTGGAGGGTGATGTTTTCTGTTGTGGGAGATGTTGGGGCTGAGGTTTGAGCACGTGTCCCGGGACCGCGCCATCCTGCGGAGGCTCGCCCGGCACACGCACCACCCACCAGTCGGCACGGGCTTGCCAGCTTTCCACCACTTCTACTTGCTGGCCTTTCGTCACCGATAGCTCGCCAGCGCCGCCAGCTACGTGCTCTGCGACGACCCATGTCATCTCTGGACCAGCCTGTGGGCAATACACACGAGTCACAAAGGATAATATAATCCAAAGATATCAGCACCAGAGTTGAGGTCACGCACACTATAACTGCGGGGTTTTGAAATTAGTGTTCTCTTTTCGTACCGATAGCCATTTCAATCACCAAACAGCAAGATTGACTAAAAGTTTCTTCAAAGTATTTAGTTTTAATTATTTTTAGAATACATATCAGATTCAAATAAGTTCTTAATGTTATCATAATATTATATCATTATACAAACGCCATAATATACGCATCATTGCCCGTTTAAAATACTTTTATTTAAATAAGGTATTTGAAGTACAGTCACTCATTCGTTCATTCGCTACCTTTCTTGTGTGTAATCATTCACCTCAACTCTCGTGCCGATACCTATAGCACTAAAGGTTAATATGCAAGCGCATCGTATATGGACAGGCGACGTGTGCAGTGCAGTGACGCGAGGCCCGGTGCCTGGGCCTAGTTTGAAATCGGTTCAGTGTGTACTTGTTAGCTCGCTTCTAAGCTCGCTAACTTCGCCATATGACTGTGTTAGCCTGCTCGTCGCCTCGCAAAGCCTCGCCCGTTTCCGCTTTATTTTAGTGTGATAAAAAATTATTAAAACGCACACATATTGTTCGATGGCTTTATTACCTTATTCCATTGAGTTAAACTGGTGTCAGGTTTTGGATTTCAACGTTGTATACAAACTCTTTTCCCATAGAAAAATAAATGGCAGACCAGAACATAGAGAGCAGTGGAGTCGCTGCCTAATTTTTATGATTGAATGAATAAAGATTGAAAGGTTAATTTATGGCATTATTTTTGCGTAGAATAAATAATAACGAGGTACTAATAACATAAATTACATATATTTTTTGATAGTTTTGTTTATTCGAATTAATAAACTCACCGTGTTTACTTTTAATAAATAATTTATTATATATATACAAATAATTTATTCATTATATCATTTTAAAAAATCCGTAACGTTCGTCTTTCCTTGTTCTTCTTCTGCCACAAAACTTCCGGACCCTAGAAATAAGCTTTATTGCTAACTAGCTGCCCGCGCGGCTTCATCCGCGTATTGCAAAGAGCACAGGCACAGATGAAATACTAGTTTCTAACAGGGCAGGGGCGTGTCTACGCAGTGACTATGTGCGTCTCGCTTTATCTTTAAGAAGGGCAGCATGACGTCATTTGACAGCGCGCTAGGGCTGTCAGCTCAGCAAAGTGTTAACAATAACTAGTATTTGCCGCGGCTTTGCCCGCGAGTAGTATTTTAGTTATTGGGTGCTACTCTGAAAAACTAAATAACAGTGTGCGAGTTATGTACATATGTATGTAAAGTAGGGTTAATTTTATTATGTTATGTATGATGGAGAAGAATAAAAGTACTGCATTCATTTGCACACTTTTATTTACCACAAAAATTAAAGTAATGTAAATCTAAAACAATCGACATTATTATACGTCGCACAATAATCAATTTAGCCTTCAACTCTTACAATCTTAGCATACAACGTATTTTTGTTTCTTGACGTATTTATTTGTAGCGTTGCTAAGCAATACATAAAGTACATATTAATAAAAAAAAGCCGGAGTGCCGGCAGAAGTGAAAACTTGAATAATTTTAATTTTGCAAAAAAAAGTGGACAGACTTATGTCAATGCGGGATGACGTCCGCGGGCTCCGTGCAGGTAGCCTGGCACAGGTTCCGGATGATGAAAGATGGTGGGAGATTACTCCCTACATAGTCTACATACAAACTTACAAACTTACAAAGCTCACACCCAAGACGTGGTACAAGTTACAATATAGATTATATAGCTATTGATTACTAAAAAAATTGCGGTACCTTCCCCTTACACCTAAAGTGGGGATGTAATTTTTTTTCTCGTTGAATCCAAAGTGTGTATCAGTAAGGGTATGGTTGGGACGCTTGTTCAAAAATAAATTATGGGTTTCTTAAAGCGATTTTCAAATTAGTGATTCATTTGCGAGATATTGGGCTTTAAAGCCGAAATTTTTGTTCGAGCCATGTGTGGCCCCCTGCCGGCTAAATGGCTGCTACTGGGAATGTGAAAAAAATCGTGGCAGTAGTGCATATAATGAATTTTAAAGGAAAACTGTCACGGCTAAGTAGGCATAACTAGTTACCGAGTAATAGTCGACCAACTTAAAATGTACTTAGAAAGGCCAACTTTCGTACAAATTCGGCCGACGCAACCATTTAATCGGCGCGCGCGTGTCGATGGAACTAAGAAAGACAGGCAACTACGGAACCCTACACTGCGCGTGGCCCGACAAGCACTTGGCCGATTTTTTTCTTTATAATAATAATTAAATTTTTGTCAAGTTCAAACCAGTTTCATTGTAATTTTTTAGCAAAGCTGTTAACAAAGGAATGACTGACTTAAATTTATTATACCTATAACTATGGTAATATTCAGATCTTCACGAAATTCTCCAAGCTTATATCATTGAAACTATTATATGCACTGATAGTATCTGTTATCTATCGATGTGTATACTTATTGGCAGCATATCTTATCTAATATTGACACATCTGTTTATCTATAAATGTATTGCTTCCACACATATACTTCTATCGAACTACCATACATTGCCATATAGTTATTTAATACGGGACTTTAACGTATGCGGAGTGAAATTTGGACAAAGTTCAATATTGTTTTAAATAAAAACACAATTTTTTAAATAATTATGTTTTTTTAATAATGTATATATCAATGCTTAATGTAAAAAATAGTTTACTCCCATGCGAGTCGCTTTACGGCAGTTCTGTGGTACTTTGTGCATCGCTGTCGAAAACCCAGATGTCGGAATTTTATTCAACTCCAATTTTATTTTTCGAATCAAACTCTGTCAGTCGAGGGTATAAATATGTATACATTTTTGGACCTTATTTCAATGGAATAAGGTGAAAAAATGTATACATATGAATGCCCTTGACTGTACATTTTTGGGACGAAAATTATTGCAATATACTCGCTTCTTTAGATTTGCCCAAAAATCTTCAATAGGGCGAAGTTGCGGAAGATTAGGTGGATTTGATGTCTTCAGAACGTATGGGATGTTTAACTCCGCCATTTTGCTAATGGTTTCTTTGGAATAATGGCTTGAGGCTAAGTCTGGCCAAAACACTACATTTTCTCCTCTATGACTCGTATTTATGAAATCCCGCACTAATGGCAAACAACGCTCTGTGTAACGATCGGCGTTCACAGCTAAACCTGACTCAAAGAACACCGGCTTAGACATTCCGCGTCGACTGATGGCCAGCCATAGCAAAACTCTTTTAGGAAATTTTGTATGCTCAACATATTTCACGTTCACATCGGTTGGACCATTGGTGTTCTCAAAATAGTAATTGCCTTGTCACTCGTTTCCATCTAACGTGAAATATGACTCGTCATCCATAACGCAAGTGACATTGCTTTTAGCGTAAAATATTTCTTTGACCAATTTACGCAGCCGTACTTTCCGAGTGATTTCTTGGTATTCAGAGACGGTGGGGTTAACTTTTCTACACCGCTTATCGATGCCCATGTCTTTAAGATATTTTTGAACAGTTTTGCCGTCACACTTAAATTTTCTTCCGAGCTCTCTATAAGATTTTGCGATACGGCCGGCCGTAATTTTCTTTAATCGAGCTCTCAGAAAACTTACTCAAGCTGGAATGGTTTCTAGCTGTGGTTTTCTTCAAGGCAAAGGACGCCAAAATATTGTAAATGGTGCTCCGACTCTCACCCATTTGCACAAAATGTTCCACCACCTTTGATTTCGGCCATAGGGGATGTGTACTGTAGAAATTACACACTGTTTGACGACGGCGTTCTTGTTGATTAACCATAACTACAAAATCAAACACCCAATCTTTATGAAACTTACCAAACTGATTGACAGATATATTGACTTCACATTGACAGACACATTTTTTTATTTAGATTTGTTTTTTATATTTTATATATACAAACTTTGTCCAAATTTCACTCCGCATACGTTATCCAACGTTCATTTCACATGTTATTGACGTGTATTTGCAGACACACAAAGCAAAGTTCGTACTACAACTATTTCATTGTTTCATGTAACTGGTTGTGTGAGTAGTCAGTAAGAAATAAAACTTAGTTTTTGTGCTGCCTTTTGTTTTATATTCATTGCAATTAGTTAAAACGCCGCTTTGAACTCATCGTAAACACGTGTTTACTCACGTTTTGCCGGTCAATATATTATTTAGCTGTACCGCTGTAGCGGTAGGCCAAATTGGAATAGAAGTTCAAAATGAGTTCCTAAGCGAGCAAAATGAGCGATAGCGAGCGATAGAAGAGTTCTAGGAGCAATAGGTCGTGGAGAAAACCTGGTATCCATGAAGCTAATGGATCCTTTTTGTAATATAAATAAGTTAGTCAGCTACTTTATCCCAATAAAGTAGCTCTATACCCCATCATGCCAATGATTTCCGAATAGACAAACAACACAAGGGTGAACTATAAAAGTTCACCCGTGTGTTCACCCTAACAATAAAGCAATATTTTAATAAAATGTGATCGATCGCCTTCCGTTTGCGTATAAGTTATAAGTATACCATGTACAAACACACGCATACCGACGGGGCTAGTTATGGACGCATACATATTAACTTATACCAACTGATTGTAATATTGCAACTTCCTAGATTACCTATGTGTTTCTCAACCTGCACTGGAATGTGCAAGACAGGACTTTATTTTAAGATTAGTCTATACAAATTTAACGTTTATTCTTAGAATTTTCAGCCATCAGTTTATTGGGCACGTTGCTTATTAAATTTCAGAGGCAGTTTTATATTACATAATGCAGGTTTTACGAAGCATAGCGACTGAAACGATTTTGTATTTTTTTTTTTAGCTGAGTGAGATTATAATAGAATACGTACCTAAAGTTCTTACAAAGAAATAATCCTGGAATATTGTGGTGAAACTTAAGTATCTTTTTGGGTTTCTGGATGACCACTTTTGATTATTTTTAACTGCAATGATCGCAATACTTCTAAGCAAGTTTTACGAACTCCTATTCTACAAATCGCCATATGATTAAATAATACCACTCGTCGTAAAGTGATCGTTATAAATACAGTGATAATAATGTGAAAATGCGGTATAATAAACAATGTGCAGCGTATATACAAAATATTCAGCTGCATTAAAAATAATTTAATAATAATAACAAATGTTGAAATGTCATGTGTACACAGAATTAAAGTCACATCGAATTAAAAAGAACAGAAAAATTAAAACCAAAATATATATATACACACGCTATGTATGAATTAGGCTTTTGAATACTAGGTCTTCTACACTTACCGATAATAATCGAAACAACAAAATAATTTGCAATTTCCAACGTTTGATGGCAATTCACAGGTTTATTGATCTTAATGAAACGTAATACAGACTTTGCCTTGAGAAGATATTTTCATCTCAAATGTTAATACAAGTTTTCATTGGAATTTATTTCCTGCTTGTGGTTAATTGTCAAATTAGATGATCGTAATGGTTACATTACAAGTTTCATTAGATCATAACTGGGTACACAAATATCAAAAATGTATTTTATTCACAATGGAACTGCGACCCCATTAATTACGTATTCATCGGGTATTTCATTTGTTTATGAAGTGCACCCCTCACATGATGACGGGTGAACAGGAGCGGAGGTGCTTCAATAAGCACATTAAGTGGGACAATCAACTATTTTTTGTTGTTATCTATATATCTATTCTTAGCCAAGAGGCAACATGACAGAGTTTTTTAGGGAATTGGTTAATATGAACTTCTAACATGCTTAAAAGCTGACCCATGAAAAAGGGCTTAAAATGTAAGTATACAAAACCTTCGTGGACTAACAATTAGTGAATGGAACCAAAAAAATACAGTTTTACGAAGTGACCCCAGGAGACATAACCACGGCAACTAGCGACAGAAAAAAGATGAATCACCCAAATACATATTGAATACGATCGTTGCCTTTTTCACGATATGGGATAAAATACACGAGAGATTATGTCCTGCGGCTGTAAAAACTACATAAAGGTCTAAAAGATACTTCCCTCCCCTCTCAATTCAATTTACATCACGTAATTATAGAAAAATATGCTTTTTATTGCGAGCTGGTAAAAGCCTTAATGAACTAACGAAGGAGCGGGGATTTTAACAGACGAGTTTTTAAAGTGAGCGAGTCGCATGCGCGACAGCATATTACTGTAAAACGGTTGACTTATATCACTTAATAAATAATAAGTTTTCTTTTTTCTTACATAGGTATTCATTGTATGCTTGTGGGTAACACGTTGTAAAATTTAGTGAAATTTAGTGACCAATTGTATGTTAACCTGTTGCTACTGGTGGGAACCTTTAATTGGCTTTCTGTTACTTAAGTTATATAACTAGCTTATATTATTATTTTGAATTGTTAGCTGTTGGTTCTCCGAATAATAAATAAATAAATAAATAAAGCTCATTTTGGAAGGAAAAACAATATCCCGCATACAAATATTTAATTTGAATTTTTACGATACATCATACAGTAAATAGCGGCCTGTATAACATGTCGGAGCAACGAATGCTATAAAAATACATTTAAAGACAGGACTAATCACTTAATCAGTCAAATCACGTCAACTGTCATGTCGTCGGAGTAGATGTCAAAAATATCCGGACGGTCAGCGAACGATTGAGTTAATTTAACACGTTTACAATAATACTGTCAAGTAATAATTTTGACGTTATTTAACTTATTTTAAACTTCTATTGCAATTTGGTCTACCTTTGGTACAGCTAAATAATATATTGACCGGCAAAACTTGAGTAAACACGTGGTTACGATGAGTTCAAAGAGGCGTTTTAACTAATTGCAGTGAATATAAAACATGACACTCATTGCTACAGCTGCGACGAGATTAGGAGAGAGACCTGTTTCAAACTTTACTCCTCAGTGATTTTATACATAAAATGTTAGTTAAACATAGGTCGAATGCAGCAAAAGGAATTAAGTGCAGTCACAAACGGAGGCGTGCGATTGCAGGTTGCATCTGTGCACGCATTCACCTGTCGATGGCGGTTGCCTTTGAGTAGACGCGCGTGAAAGGATCCCGGAGTGTCGATAGTATGCTGTCGGGATAGCGCTGCATGGGGAACGCTGACCGAGCTTTGCCGAAACCATGGCAGAGATATCTTTCGTCGACTTTTGTGTTGTTTAGGGTGAGCGAGCCCGACCGGTGGCGGGGTGGTTCCCATCGCGGGTCACGTGCGACGAGCGCGAAGCGCGGCGCGCGGCGCGCGGCGGCGCAGACGGCCGGCCGCGGGCGCGCGAGCTGAAAGCGGATGCGTCGCCGCCTCCGTCCGGTGCGGGACGCGGCACTTTCGCCACTGGCGTCGCGCGCCGCCAGCTCCCGCCTTACTCGCTTGACATCGCGAACCCGCTCACTACGCAGCCTCCGTATCGAGCCACGCTTCCCGAATTCGTTTCACGCTCGCGATGAAGGCTTTGTGGTGTGAAGGACGCGCGCAATCAACTTGCACGAATACGTTAACGCCGCATTTGCTTAAACAGCAGTGTCGCCTCCGTTGCTACTGACGGCCACGGACCGTTATTAAATAAATTACTTACAAGGACACGAGGTCGTGCAAAATCGGTGACGGTTAGTTACGCAAGTTAAGAATAGACAGCTAAAGTCGAATGCAGTATACCTAAAGGAGGAGGCATATTTATAAATCGTAAATAATAGTATAAATTCAGGGAAACATTATTCCGTAGGATGAAATAAGTAAATTTAATAATTACCTGCGATTCACTCAGGTATAAAATATTCGATATTTATTTTTATTCTGATATAGTTTTGGCAAAGTGTAAAACTTCCATATGTAGGTACTTTCGTAAGGAGTATTCATGTTTTTTGAAGTACTGCCTATATAACGAAATTTAAACTAATTCCTAACCGGACACGTCAATTATTTAACACAGAAACTCCTCCCTTGTTTTTATTAACTCACGTTATTGTTAAAAACGACGCCTTTGGCCCGGTTTTATAAAGATGCGTTAGACCAATTGTCAGATCAAACTTTAGAAATTAAAACCGGGGCACATAGGGGTGAATAACAAATTTAGGCGGCCGTAAATCGATTTTCCAAAGTTAATCCTACATGAATAACAATACCTTCCTGATAAGGTTGAATAGTCCTAGAACCATAAATAACCCCTTCCCTAGCCCTTATCTAAGTACTTCATCGCTACGTCAGTCGGAACTTGATTGTCATCCCAGGTGCATCATTTTATTCTGGGCATTCGTGAAAACGCGAAGTTTGTTTAGAGCTCAGTGGTTTTTTCTGTGTTTATATTTTGAAAAAGGTCTTGATGGATCTGAATACTACAGGTTATTTTGAATAATTCTTATTACATTTTAAGATAGAAAATATCAGTATAAATACCATGTGTTAGATATTCCAAAAGGTTTTTGTTATACTTCCAATCACGTCCAAGCAAGCAAATTAACTTTTTTATAAGAAGGGTCTTTATACAAGGTAAACATATTAGTTTTAGGTGCGATCTCCTGCGAATATACTTTTTAGAGGCTAATGAAAGCTATGATGTAAAAATCTCGTATTTTTACATTTTATTTTTTATGTACTTAAAAACGTTTTTTTTTTAATATTTCAGGATCAGAGGGAGTTGCAGAAGCTGGAGTAGTAACCCGAAGGTTTTTTGAGAAAATGCAGGGGCAAGAAATGGTCAATTTTGACAAGAAGTTGGCATTCCTGGAAACATATTTTGTCGCATGAAAATTATTCTGAAGATGAAGTTAAAGAGCTTAAATACAAAATCTCTCATTTCAAGTCGCAGTTTAAGAAGAAATGGATGGAAGCCAATAGAAAAAGTGTTCTATTCCCAAAAAATAATGACGAATGGCTATATGGAACTTTTGAAATAATAAGGGCCAAACGGCAGTCATCGGGTTGACCAACAAAGACATTCGAAGAATTAAGTGAAAAACGACAAACAAAGAAAAACAGAGGAAACTCAAACTTTGGATACAGAAATGTTGATGTGCGCTGTTCAATGATCTCAAAATTCTGGGCTGAGACTTGCCTCCAGTATACTTAAAGATATATCAAACTCTCCGCAGACCGCTCAAGCTTACCACAAAGCATACCAAGAGACTAACCAAAAGGAAAACCAAGATACTTGCCGAGCACAACTAGATCCAAGGGATGCCCTTCAAATGTTTGTAGAAGCCGATCTTACAAGAAAACAATATGAGTTAATAAGGAATACAAACAAAACGTGTTTCCCATAAACGTATTCGTATAACGATACGAAGTTACAAGATTATACCAATGTATGAAATATGTATTGTTTTTTTTACGAACATTGCTTTTTTAATATGTTTGTCAACTCTAAAAATATACAATATCGTATTTTTATTACATTGGAGAGACAAAATAATGTTGGCCGCCTAAATTTGTAATTCACCCCTATGTGCGGGGGTGAGTTTGCAACACGTCATCCATCATTCTCATACATTGATTTTATATTATACTAGATACACAATCTGCAGGAAAAAATGGCCAGTCAAAGCTACTGCAATCGACTTGGGCAGTGGTTTGGCTATTAGTCTTGTTCCGACCACAGACAGTAAATATTCAAGTTTTCACTCCTGCCGGCACTCCCGGAGTGCAACCAGATCTTTTTTTTATTTTAATAAATCGTGTTGGTTTATTTTGACTTGTGACAATAAATGTGTATATTAATATTATCATATTTTCATATTTTTAAATTAAAGCTTTCCACGAAATCCTCTGCGACGTGCAAAATGGGTCGCCATATTAGCACGAGATGCGTGATCAACTATTCTAGCCAATTAAGTCGTCTGTTGTGTGTTATGCAAGTAGATATTTTTAAGGCGACTACGGAAGAAGATCACGATAATATTCATAGAATTATGTTAGTTAAATCTATTACCGATCGATATTTAACAGACCGACATTACATTGCAAAAAAACCGGCCAAGTGCGGGTCGGACTCGCACGCCGAGGGTTCCTTAGAATAATGTAGGTATATGTCATAACTTTAAAAAAATTAAAAATATTTTTATAATATGATGTAACAAAAAATTTACGGTTTTCGCGATTTTTCCTTTATCTGTGCTATAAGACGTTTCTTCGTACCAAATTCAAGATTCTGAGTTCACGGGAAGTACCCTGTAGGTTTTGATTCCCTTGCGAGTTTCGAAAATTTGCGGAATTTTGCGGCATAAACGGCTGTATCTTTTGATCGCGTTGGCTTAGAAGTTTGATTTTTTCACAGCTCCAAGGGACAGTAAACCTGAGTATTTGGTATAAATTTTAGCTTGATACCTCCACGCATTCCTGAAAAAAATGGTATTGACAGACGGACGGACGGACAACAAAGTGATCCTATAACGGTTCCGTTTTTTTCCTTTTGAGGTACGGAGAGTACCCTAAAAAAGAAAGTATCTTAAGTAAATGTAGGTCTAAAAGACAATCACTAAATAGTATAAAACAGAGTCGCTTCCCGCTGTCTGTCCCTATGTATGCTTAGATCTTTAAAACTACGCAATGTATTTTGATGCGTTTTTTTTAATAGATAGAGTGATTCAAGAGGAAGGTTTATATGTAGTACCCGTATTATTATACGGGTACTACATATAAACCTTCCTCTTGAATCACTAGTACCCGTGCGAAACCGGGGCGGGTCGCTAGTTATATAATACATTCAACTTATTTCAAGGAAATTAGGTTTTACTTTACCTATACATACGTTCAGCTAGTTAGAATAAGATCTTGTTTTGTTTGGAGTGAAGGAGTGTAATGTAAATGTTTTCAGGGTTCATGTATGTATGTTCAATTCTTAGGGTTCCGTACCCAAAGGGTAAAAACGGGACCCTATTACTAAGACTTCGCTGTCCGTCGGTCTGTCTGTCACCAAGCTGTACCTCAAGAACCGCGATAGCTAGACAGTTGAAATTTTCACAGATGATGTATTTCTGTTGCCGCTATAACAACAAATACTAAAAATAAAATAAATATTTAAGGGGGGCGGGAAAAACATCTAATTCCCACGGGAAAATTCAATACGTTACATTTTCCTATAACCACGCGGGCGAAGCCGCGGGCATCAGCTAGTTATCTATAAAAACGGCAAAAAATATCACGTTGTTGTACGGGAGCCCCCTTAAATATTTATTTTATTCTGTTTTTTAGTATTTTTTGTTATAGCAGCAACTGATATACATCACCTGTGAAAATTTCAACTGTCTATCAAGGTTCATGAGATACAACCTGGTGACAGACGGTCAGACAGACAGCGGAGTGTTAGTCCCGTTTTACCCTTTGGGTACGGACGGAACCCTAAAAATGGTCAAACGACCACTTGTATTTATGTCATCTTTCTAACCGCGGCCTTGAATACTAACATTTTTTGACCTGAGACTTTTATCGATTTAACCAATGTCTTGTTTTCTTTTTTCCTATTCATTTTGCAATGCTATACCTACTCAACTAATTGACATATATATATAATTATACATATTTGGAGGTTCGAGACTTTAAAACGATTGTAACAGGGGTAATGTTTTATCTGCATTCGAACGTTGCCGCCATACTTACTACTTATTACGTCACTACGGTACCTACGTACTTTGAGTATAATATCCAGGCGATTTGTTTATTTATTTATCGTATGGCATTTATGGGTTGTGACTGTTATTAAATAAAAAAAAAGATTTAATTGAATGACTACATGATATGTCTGATTCTGACACTAAAAAATATATGGAATAAATATGGTCTTTGTTGAAATCACTCACAAGTTCCATATTAACCTATTGGAGAGCAAGTTGTACTAAGAACTGAAATGTAGCTAAACAATCTAATTGAGGAAAATGACCGTTATTTGACTGAGTTAATTGTAAAGACAGTTTTACAATATTAAGTGGCATCATAATATTCAATTATTTTGGATGAGAGTAAATAAATAACCCTTCCTTCGACATAATCCCAGTGAAATAGATACCTACATAGCTATATAGAAATGTTAGCAAATGTATGGATACACGGCTTACATATGTAGTAACTATGATAAAAGTTTACATCTGAACGAGTAGTGACGAGTGATAACAAAAAGTTTGTACATAAAGTTGCTGCTACCTCTTTTGAGGTTCTTGATTTTAATTTGTTTAATTTTTTCACGCTCTGGTATTTGTCAAAATGGTGTCGAAACAAGAAGCTCTGCGAAAACGTGTAGTACGTTTTTATAATTTAAACTTAAACGCGGGGAAAAGTTTACAGTGGATCATTTCAGTAAAGAAAATGTATGTAGTTTAAACTATTTATAGAATTCTTGCATCCTTGACGATATTTCGCAAAAGTGGTAGCGGCCGGCGAAGATATCATTATCTTATTTTGGGTATGGTCAGTCTTTCCTTGGTCATCCAAGGAAAGACTGACCATACCCCATAGCACATTTAATAAGAATGATTCTATGAGCCAACGACATGCCGTTGTACCGTACCGTACATTTGTCGATCATTAAAAAAGATATGTTTGGAATGCCGCAAGAAGGTAAGAGCACCGGAATACACCAGTCAAGCAAAAATCCACTATTATGTCAGAGCGTCGCTGGATGGTTCGAAATGACTAAGGAAAAACGTTAATTTTGGATGATGAGTTATTTTCCTCTAAGCAAAACCCATATACCTGGAAACGACCGATACTACACCAGCAATAGTTCTGCAACTCCGGACAATATAAAACACAAGTATAAGCAAAAGTTTGAGCAGAAAGTTATGCTTTATGTAGCTATTTCCGAAAGAGGTATTTCTAAACTGTGGTTCAAACCTAGTGGTTTAGCGGTCAACCAAAAAATCTATGAGAGCGAATGTTTGAAAAAAATACTAATACCATTTATTTGCAAACATCACTCCGACGGAGAATTTGTTTTGGCCGGATAAAGCATGACTCGTATTACGCCAAAAAAACATTAGCATTCCTGGACACCAATAATATACCATTTGTACCGAATATCCGAAATCCCACAAACCTTCCGCAATGTCGACCTATTGAAGATTTTTTCGGTTATTTGAGCAGTTTAGTGTATAAAAATAATTGGAGAGCTGAAAATTGTGCCCAACTAATAAAAAGGATCAAAACATGTTTTTTTTTTTTATGATATAGGAGGCAAACGAGCAGTCGAATCACCTGATGGTAAGCGATAATCGACGCCCATGGACACTTACAACACCAGAAGAGTTGTAGGTGCGTTGCCGGCCTTTAAGATGGGAGTACGCTCTTTTCTTGAAGGCTTGAAGGTTGTAACGGTCCGGAAATACCGCAGGCGACAATTCATTCCAGAGTTTGGCTGTGCGAGGCAGAAAGTTTCGGGAGAAACGCACAGTTGAGGACTGCCAACCATCTACGTGGTGAGAATGGAAAAGCTGTCGCGTAGGGCGATGGAGGAAGCGGCGGGGATTAATCCGAACAATTCTTCGGAACACTCCCCATTGTACATGCGGTAGAAAATGCAAAGCGAGGCTACATCTCTACGCAGTGCTAAGGGATCAAGCCGATCGGAAACACGCTGGCAGCCGACAATTCGAATCGCTCTCCGTTGAATGCGGTCTAGAGGGAGGAGTTGGTACTGAGGAGCCCCTGCCCACAGATGACAACAGTATTCCATATGTGGACGGACGTGCGCCTTATAGAGCTGTAGGCGGTGAGCCGGCGTGAAATACTGTCTCGATCTGTTGAGCACACCGAGGTTCATCGAGGCTAATTTGGCCTTACCCTCCAAGTGGCCGCGGAACTGGACTTCTTTCGAAATGTCGACGCCAAGGATACCGATGCTGGCTGTGGCTGCTAGGGGAGTACTCTCAAATCGTGGAGATGCCGAAAACGCTAACTTTTTTGCCGTAAATGCACAAACTTGTGTCTTCGTGGGGTTAAAACGGACTAGATTAAGTCGATGTGTGCGGAAAATGGTCAAAAATGCCGCCCAACGCTTTTGTTCGACCATTATGTCTAAACTGCGACGAACAGCTGACCTCGGGCCTTATTCTAACGTGCATTCATGGTTTTGTAAATATTTATCACGCGTGTATTCCCTTATAATAACTTAGTGCGATAAAAAGTTAAATGAGCATTTTTTTCACCTCTCGAGATAACTCCTCTCCTTTTTGTTTTTTTTTCGCGCTACTGTGATTCGTATGGCCTAAAGATCATTCGTTCCGATTTTCATGCTTTTAACTCCATTTGTAGCTTTTTACTGATTTTCGGAGTGTACCGCTAACACTATAGTTTGTCAAGCGAGTTGTGTCCCTGGCCTTTTTTCAAATCCTACTAATATTATGAATGCGAAAGTTTGGACTTCAATCACGCAAAAACGGCTAAAAGGATTAAAATTAATTTTGGTATACATGTAGTGTATAACCTGGATTAACATATATTATACTTTTTATTCCGGGAACCATCGTCTAAGGGGGCGAACGGTTGCAAGGAGCTACGATATAAACGTGTTTCACGCGGACGAAGTCGCGGGCAAAAGCTAGTATAATATAATGGCAAGTAATTTCGTCTTATACACAAGTACCTAGTCTAGCCATAAGTTCTGTTACAAATGAAATGAAACATATTTTTAAAAGGATGTAATTAATTTACCATAAGTAAATGTTTATTTATAGGTAAGTTAATAAGGTTTCTAAACAATATATTTTTTATTCAAAATGCCCGCCTTTAGCTTTAATACACGCCCTCAAACGATCCGGCCACACGTCTATAGATTCACGCACTGTATCCATTGGGAAATTTGCCACTGCTACCTTCAAAGATTTTTTTAGAGAATCGATATTGGCATGGCGTTTAGAGCAGACCATGTCCTCTAACACTGACCACAATTTATAGTCCAGGGGATTTAAGTCGGGACTGGAAGAGGGCCAATCATCTGCCTTGATGAAGTCCGGAACATTCCTTTGCAGCCAAATCTGGGTGGTGCGAGCTTTATGACCCGGGGCTGAGTCCTGCTGAAAGGTCCAGTGTACATTTTTGAACATTGTGTCGTTTAGTGGTTTAACTACTGTTTCTAAAATCGTGTCCTGATACACTTTAGCTGAAATTTTCACTCCTTTTTCGCAAAAATGGATCTCAGAGACGCCTTGATACGACACACCCCACCAAACCATGACGTAAGCGGGATGATGACCTCGCTGAATCCTTCCAACTATCTCTTTAGCTTCTCGAGAGTTGTGTGCGTACACTTTATCATTTTGTTTGTTGTAGTGCTGCTCGATAGTAAAAATTTTTTCATCCGTGAAAAGAATATTTTTATATTTCCCATGTGCGTATCGAGATAAAAGGCTTTTTGATCTTTCAACTCTCTTGTCCTTTAGTGACTGATTTAACATATGTCCTGTATATCGTCGGTAAGCTGCAAGACTCAAGTCATCTTTGATTATACGCGAAAGTGTCCTAGGTGGTATTTTCATTTCCTTAGAAAGGATCTTCTGTTTTCTTATGGGATTTCGGCGAATTCTGGCCCTTACAGCATTAACGGCTTGTTTTGTTCTAACAGTACGTGGTCGGCCAGATCTTTTACTGTCATCGACAGAGGACGTTTTGGTGTATCTTTAAATGGTACGATACACAAACATTCGACTGATCTCTAACTTTTTTAGTGTCTCAAAAATGTGGGACGGCTCCATTCCTACCTTATGCAGAGCAATCACAGCAATTCTATTTTCTTTGACACCCCACTCCATTATTAATTTACTTATTTTAATATTATATTGTATATAAATGGTGGCAAAAACATCCAAGTACTTACGTCAAAACACAACATTCGAAATTCGAATTATTATTTTTCTTAAAATCATTGTTAACTGCCAGTAACAGAACTTATGGCTAGACTAGGTATATCTCCAGTAGTAGCCAATTAACCGGCAGGGGGACACATGACTCCTACAAAAATTAGGGCTTTACAGCCCAATATCTCGCAAACGAATCACTTGAGTTGAAAAATGGTTTTAGGAAACCCATAATATATGAACAAGCTATCCAACGATACCCCACACTACGGGTTTTTTTTTTATATAGCGCGTCCGCGTCTTTTTTCGATATCAAGAACATAAAGTTACGTATAAAACTTGACCAATTATCTTTAAAAAAAAAAACATTTTCTCCGTGCTAAGATTTTTTTCGCCAACCATTAAACAGATGGGTGTTCTAGGTCGTGCCAGTATTCGTTTTATTTAGATTCCATTTCTATCGAGCGAACTTTGAAAAAAGACAGTAATCGTGTTGGTATAGTATAATTAGGTAGTTTGACTAGTCCGTAAGTTTAACTAGCGAAACACAAATTATGTGCATGTGCTCTCTGCTTTGTTCATCCGTTATTGCGGATTGGTAAAATATATAAATTGCTATTGACAACGGTCATACGCCCGGTCATTATAAACATATATTTCTAGAAAAGCTTCCCTGCCACCCGCATTGTACAAAAAATACAGCCCGTGAGCATTTAAAATAGCATTCGGCTATGTATTTCTCCCTCGCTTACTCTTAGACGCTTATGCCAAAATAAACTATTTCACCCGAATCCGAATATCATTCTAAGAGCTCACGGGCTGTACGTATAAATCGTCAAAGACCTCTAAATGTCACAAACAACTCGTATTTGTAGTCACGTAATTTTAATTGTCGTTACACTTGTAACGGCTATTACGATGGTATACTTGTCTTAAGAATAAATAATTTGTATATCTATCTTACCTTGTCAGAATCCGTGGTATTGCCACTGCCAAATGATGCCAGAGAATTACGATCTAATGCCTCATCCAGTAATGTGTCATCCAAGTCTCTGCAAAGACAATAGTAGATTACCTAAGTGATCAAAGTGACCCATATCACTTCATAATGGGTGTTTTTTAGAGACGGGTTGTTAATGGATTTTGCCGACTAGCCGATATTCGGCGGTCCCGACTAGTCAGTACATCTCTATTCAGCTACACAAAAAAATATTGTTAAAGTTAAATTATAGTTAAGTACTGTTTATATGTCACACCCGATCTAAGATAATGGAAGAGCGGGGTCTCCTGACACAAGCAATTTATGTGCTTAAAAGGAGGTTCCAACCTTTAATGTATTTTCAACATGTAAAGACACTAATAAATATTTTTCATTTTTTTTACACTACATTCAAGAGCATGAAAAACGGCTAAACGTTGTACGGCAGTTCAATACAAATTGTACCTCTTATTTGTGCTCTCGAGTCTATTTTTTTTTTGGTCTATAAGGAAAGTACCATATGCACCTTTTTGCACTGTAACAGGGAGTAATTTCAAGTGATCTTGATCGCAAGTCAACAATTAACAACTAACCTGCTGGACCGCGGCGAGTTGGTCGGGCGCACGCGCGCGGGACTCCGAGGCGGCTGCTGCAGGACTCCACTGAAGTAAGTTTCCTGTCAGAAAACAATAATATTGAGAAATAATTCTACATTATGTATGCAACGTGTTAAGGATAAGGTACAAAATGAGAACAGAGTTCTATCAGAATTAGCAGCGACTACGAAGGCGAAGGACATTCAGGACTCCAGTTCAAAATGTATGCCGTCCGCAGCTTATCTGTATATATTTGTTTATCGATTAGGGATAAAATGCATAACATTGGGACGTCACTTCAAACAAGTGCTTTAGATAACTTTTATGAAATTGTTAATAGACATGCTCATAAGCGTCTCGTTGATAACTTTGTATTTATTTGTTGAACCATTAGAAATATCTATCAGTAAAAGGAATGCGTAATTGTGTAACTGTCCGTCGTTTACAAGTATGATAATGATGAACGAATGATATACGTTCCTTTAGTCCCGCGCTTTCTTAAAAAAACTAGAGAATGTCGGTTGAAAATAGTTTATAATTAAAATAACGTTAATTTCTTTCGGGTTAAATATCATAAGTATTAAGGTGACCGTAGCATAGAACAAATGAAGTACGCATTACCTGTATAACCTCTCTAAGCCGGCGCACCCATGTCTGCTTCACTTCTAGCGACGATGCTTTCAGAACAATCCGGCAGTCGCTGGCCATGGGCTCCCGCCCCGTCCACACGGAGAACTTGCACTCGTCACCCTCTATGTGTTCCGTCACTCCCAGTTCAGAAGTCTAAAAAAGATAATGCGCTACATTAGTAAACATACCCTATATTAAATTACATGTTGCTTGTCAGTGCTAGGTACTTACCATAAACTTAGTTTTGTAAATATACTTGGCTTTTCCGTGAGAGTCCTTGACTTCTTTAGCTAACAGGAGGTGAAGGTCGAACAGGAATACCCTTCTCTCGCGACCCTTTTTGATAATTTGGCGCAGGTCCCACACATGAAACGAGTCTTGTAGAACGACTTCACCGAGGCTGTCTGCCGGCACGTCGCACCCTTCCAGTAGAGACAGGTGCATTGCATCATTGGCTTTTTTAGGCACAGACAGCATGACTTCCAAACCGTCCTGAGGAAAAACAAAACATAAAACAAACATTTATTATTGACATTGTGGTGTGTCGGTTTCAGCCTTGAATCTTAAACACGCTCACGATGTGTTGCTGCTGTTTATAAACATTTATTACAAACAGTTGTACCAAAACGCGACCAATAATGAAGAGTGTCATGTATACTAGTGCTAAACGGGCCTTCTTTTATTACCTTATCTTATCTTATCTAGATGAGGGCCCTTTCGGATGCACTTCGACCCAGCGGGATCTTTTGTGCAATTGCCATCTCCTTTATGCCTACTCCCAAGCTCGCTCCATCATTTCCATAAAGCGGATGATGCAGCTCAGCGGGAGCACCTTGAATTCCTTTGGTTGCTGATAGTCGCTACCAAAGTAATTCATTCTTTGTCTGGCAAGGGCATGACATTCACACAGTAAGTGTTCCATGGTCTCATCCTCCTCGCCACACATTCTACAGTCTAAACTGTCCGACAGTCCCATCTTGGCCAAGAGATCCTTTACCCCGAAGTGACCTGTGAACACCCCAGATATGATTCTGAGTTGCTTCCTACTGGATTTCCAGCTTGATAGTCCAGCCCGAGTCCACTCCTTCTATGAAGAGCTTAGAGTGCCTTAAGCCCGCCTCATTCCTCCACTCGTGTAGGTGTTTGGTTTTGGTGTAGGCTTTTAAGGCCGAAGTTATGGTTCTCTGCGAGAGTCCCACAAATGGTTCTGGACTTACAGAGTGATTTGTTAACCCCTCTCTTACAAGCTGATCCGCTCTTTCGTTGCCGATGTAGCCCTCGAGCCCCGGTATCCAAACTAGTTGCACCTTATTGTGCTTTCCAAGCTTGTTCAGTGCCTGGACGCCATTATAGACTAGTCTAGAATCCACTTTCGGCGCCGTAAGCGCTTTAAGGGCCGCTTGACTGTCGCTGAGGATATAGATGGTCTGCCCTCTGGTTTGCCTGTCTATATTCTCCTGTGCACAGGCAATTATGGCGTATGTCTCCGCCTGGAAGACGGTTGCCAAACTACCCATGCTTACACTACTACTGTAGTCAATCGCATAAATGCCTGCTCCCGTACCGGATCCCATTTTAGATCCGTCCTTGTACCATATACTGTCTTCGACACCAGACCTCGGTGGTTCTTGACCTTCGGCCCATTCGGCCCTGGATGGAACTTTTGTTGTGTAGTTCCTGTGGAATACATACTTGGGTAGCATTTTGTCACATCCCATGTTTGTTATTCTGTCTAAGAAACCGTCAGTCTCCATGTTTGTGTGCTTAGTCTTTGGCTTGCTGTCGCTCCACAGTCCAAGAGTTCTTAGTCTGTAGAGCGATTTGCGCGCCTCTGACTTAATCACCATGTGAAGTGGCGGTAGGTCAAGTAGGACTTCTAGCGCCGCTGTAGCCTTCTTTTATTACTAGCAATCATATTTTATACATGGCCTCATCATGGTCTCATAATAAAATGAGTTTGACATCTTTGAGTCTTTAAGAGTCTCCAGGAAGCTCGACTCTCCATACAAACGTAGTTGGTTTTCATTTTAAATCGGTGGGCTGAGATACATGAAACCTTTTATAGTTACACGATTGGATCCGAGATATCTAGGACGGAAACTCAAACTAGTTTATGGTGCTCAAAAATACAGTAGTTTTTTTTTTCAAGAAAAGAGTTTTTTATGAAAAACGTTATTGGAAAAATTTAATACCCGTTTTCTGATATAAAAATTTGCCGATCACCTGGTTTCCATATTCCGTGCCTTATAAGGAGATAGGTGTATTGATGTTAAAAACATTACTTTTATGTTTCATGCAGATTATTTAATTGAAGTTGCCATGTTCGTGCACGCTTAAGCGGCAATTACACTTCGTCGTTTGCCGCATGCTGCATGCGGCGACCGCAAAAGTGTAAAGAACACGTTAGTCGACCGCATTTGGCGATCGACATAAGCGGCAATTACACTTCGTCGTTCGCCGCATGCTGCATGCGGCAACCGTAAAAGTGTAAAGAACACGTTAGTCGGCCGCATTTGGCGATCGACAGCTGCCATCGCTTAGTAGTAGGCGGACAGACTAATGCGAAGACTACGTTTGTTGGCCTAAGTAGTTTAAAATGAATTCGGCGACCGCATTAGGTGAACGACGCAGTGTAATTGCCGCTTTACACACAATACTGAAAACGCATTCCATCAAGTGGTTCACCTATATCTACCTAGTTAGCAATAGACCTCGAAAGACTTACGGATGCACGAATGTCCATTCCTGAACCCGACTAAACCATACCAGTCAGCGTGTTCGCCGTCGCGCGTGACCCCGCCTTTCCACGGCCAAATCAAATAAATATCATGCCCTGGCGATTTAGTTCAGTTCAGAATATACATTCACATTTCATTACATAAAACATTAGTTTGATTGTGTCGAAAGTGTGTTCTGCCACTCCTAGAAATCTTGTAGGTATATTAATATTGAAATACGAGCTTTGTTAAGTATCAATTGCGTACCTACTCTATTAAACTCACGTAGTTTTGATTGTAGTCTGACGTAGACATACATAATAGGGAAGTGAGCAACGGACCACTAAGTAGGTTTCTACTCACTTAGAAGGACAATTAAATAACTCATCTTCACAAGTCATCGTTAATTTACTCGTAAATCCTTCGCTAACTCCCTTAAAGCGAACAGGAAAAATATATATTCGAACTGTTAAACATTTTAATGTATATTATTAAAATAATTGGACGCTTTGCTATTTACATTTTTGTTGTATATGAAATTAGCAGTGATGAATGATTGCAGAAGAATGCGTATATCTGAATGTCAGAATATAGATTGTTTATTTACGCGAAGTAAAGATAATCACACTAATATTGAGAAAAAAATATTTGGAATAATAATTCTGTCAAAATCCATATAAGGGCAAATTATGACACGTGAATTAGGTACCCAAATAAAACATATTCGGAAACAATCCTTGTTAATACTGTTAGTCAATTGAAATATACGTACATTGTCCTTATTGTGCAGCGGCAGCGGCCCGATACGTACGCCGCGGACTAGGTGTTTTAACATCATGTGATATATATCTTCTACACTTAAGAACACCATTACATTATAATTATAACAAATCAATATTATTGATGGATATCGTTGCGACGGAACAGAGCATTACTCATCCTGTGTCCTGACCAACTGTACAGCGAATGCGCGTAACACGTACATACTCTGCGTGAGTCAGCAGGAAAATGTTACAAATTTGTCTTCTTTGTTAATGACTTCGGACCCGCTATTTAATCTGCCTGGTATTCAACGTCTTGCTATATATATATATATGGCGTGTGTTTGAGTAGAACCGAAAAGTAAGCGCCTAGACTAATAGCGCATAATGAGTTAATGAGTTTATGATATTGTGATACATGAGAGCTCATTAGTGACAGCACAGCAATACATTTTATAGCAATGTTAGGTTACCGATTCAATGAAATGCAATTGCTTCATAGATTAAATTGTGAGATTTCCATGCAGTGCTCGGACAGCTTTTAATATGTTACACTGAGGGGTCAACGAATACTGTCATTTCAGATATTATTGAGCACGTTGGTCTGTAAGATAATACTACAGATTACTGCAATAAATTTTATGATGATTACAGTCGAGTTCTCCAATATCTATACAGACAACCTTTCAAAAATATCTACACATGTATCTTATGTCAGTAAAAATGGTCTGTGAATAGATATTTTTGAAAGGATGTATGGGAAGATATTGGTGAACTCGACTGTACACCCTAACCTTTCGTATGCGTAAAACCACTGATCAGTGATGTCAAAAATATACTCTGCGACAAAAACAAAAGAAAATTCTTCTTCAGCGCTGCGTCATATGACGCATGAATGGCATAATCATAACATAAGAAAGGTTAAGTCAAGATTAAATTAAATGTAACCACGTTTGTAATTTACCCTTTCATCCGAAAATAAATGGTATAAAGAGTCAAACACTTTTTATTGAGTGAAGAAGAACACTAAAGTTGCCATTACCCGTTTCTAGCGACTTCGAATTACAAAATCGAAAGCTTTTTTTATTCCACACAGAAACTGCGCTTTGTTTACAGGCCTACTGTAGACTTACGCCCTTTGCAGCATGCAAAGTTATGCACGGAAGGTTAAACTAAAAAAAAAAAGAAAACGTCGAGTATTTCCAGTTTTTATAAGAGTAAAAGCAAACCGTAAGGAAGCGAAAAAGTTGTCAATTGCGACTGATAAGGGGCCTCTAAGGGCTTTTTGTCTACCTTGAATAATCACAACACAAGTATTGCCCGCTTTTTGTTCACCAAACACAACTCAAAACGACATGAACATTGTAGGGAACTGTCAAACGAGGTGCTAGCCGAGGGTTTCTTAATCTTATCGCGGAATGAAATCTATCTGCTGATAATGATAAGAAAATCCTTGTTGTAGCGATAAGTACATATACGCATAGATACAGTCGAGGTCAAAGATATGTATAAATGTTTCGCCTTATTACAATGGAATAAGGTGCAAAAGTGTATACATATCTTTGAACTCGACTGTACAAGCACACTTCGTGAATTGTAGAACGTATACGGGTACGAAGAGTAGTTGATTCAAGTTGCGATAGACAAAGCAGTCTCAAGATGAGCGCAAGTCGGCCATTAGGGGGCAAGCGTGCTATGTTTTATTGGATTGCTATTTTAACCAATGGATGAAAGCGACGCATTTCATATACTTACGATATATTTTGGCGTTAGAGGACATTTTCAATAAATCGTGTACCCAATTAGCGTGAGCTGTTTAACAAAAAATAACTCGGTGTCAGTTATGCGACGGCAAGTAAGTTTTTAGTTTGTATAAAACTTACTTTATTTTTCATTTCATAAATGATCCGCACATACACGTTATTTAAATGTGTAAGAAGTTCATTTTCACATAATTTGTAAGTTTAATTTTCAATACAAAACTGACACTGAATTAATTTTTGTTTAACAACTCACGCTAATTGGGTACACGAATGTTTGAAAATGCCCTAGAACGAAGTTGGCGTGAAATTATCATAGACTAGGAAAAAAGTAAGAAACTAAATGTGTATTTAATATAAAACACTCCGACCTATTATGGCTTTTAAGACAACCCTATTCGAAATATACCAATTTATCATTCAAAAATAAACAATTTTATACAATTTTTTATGGGTTGATGAGATAAATAACACAAAGTTTAGTACCTAGTCGCTCTTGTCACTTTTACATATCAAAGCACGATATGTTATACTTCGCTCGCTCATTATCATGCCACGAAAATACGTAGACGTATATTGTAACTAACAAGCTGAATGGACTGTTGTCTGAAATAAATGATAAATAATAATAATTATAAATTTAGATGAAATAAAGAGTATATCGGGACTATCGACTACTGCGGGGATTTACTACATGCTAAGATTTTAAAACACCAACATTTTAATAACTTAAGAAACTAGCCAATATGAAAGCAGTCATGACGGCCATTTTCAATTGTTATTTGACGTATAAAGTAATAGCTATTACGAGTTCAACAGTACCAGAAACACAATGTGGAGACCAGGTGAACGCTTCATAATGAGAAAAGGCGTGTTGCTTGGGATATTTGTGGAAACCGACTCAGGTTTGGTCAGTTTAACTTGAACTCACCGACAAGTACGACGAGAAACTTGTTTGAAATAAATCTAACTATAGGGTGTACCTTTATTTCTCCTTGGCCTTCTTGGCAACATGCTTGTAAATCCTTTAATAAAAGTTGATACTTCGTAATCCTTTGCACGGGCTTTATTAAATAAGCGGCTAAAGGATGTTCTAATTTCTTCTTGCGCTGCACCCTGGAAGCATCAAATAAAAATAAAAAATAATTTCCTAAAAATATGGCCATCATAATTAAAGTGGACACACTGAATACGTTCGAATATTTGTATTCGTAATATTTATATAAGTACTCAGAAATCTGAAGAAGTTTGGTAAAAAAAAACCTTTTTTAACACAACGTGCGTGCTCACGTAGACCAAGGACTGAAGAGTTCGTGCAAAAAATAGTGCAATGTGCGAGTCAAACACACGGTATACGTACCTCTCAAAGTAATCTCCGGCGTGCTGCACAACGGCGGCGTTGCTGTCGGGCTTGTTGCGACAGTACGCCACGTACATGTCGAACTCGCGCGCCCACGTGACGAAGCAGTGGCCCACGTCCTCGGGCATGGTCTCGTACTTGTCCAGCTCGCGTAGAAACACTCGCTCGTGGAAACGGTGGATCTCCTCAATGTTGCCAAAGATTATTTCCTCCTGCAAAGTAAAGCAAATACGAATGTGTTTCATGAATTTACATTTCTGGACTTGTATCGACAAAAGTAAGCTCGATTAAGTATTATGCGAGGTTTTTGATTGTAAAAAGAACTTTGCTAACCTTACTTACTTTCTTACAGACGGGCAATTAGGCCCAGTCCCTAAAATATCTGGACAACTTAAAAAGCGAAAAGAAAACTGACGTAAAGGAATAGAACCAGCGAAGAGAATATCTGCGTCGGTTATAATGTGTACATGAGTGACGGATGACTATCATTTTCCTGACGCCAGCGTTCGTGTTTTATCTAAACATACTACTACTTGTTAGTCATTACGACTCAGAAGGGGATTTCCCCACGAGGGGCTTTTGAAAACTAGTATCCCATATAAGACATTCCATGTAAAAAAGAGGCCAAGTTTCGAAACTCTTCCACCGTAAAAAAATGTGAGATATTTCGTAGCACCAAGTGTAGACTTGCAAGACTGTAGCAAACGAAAAACCATAGAAGTCTAAGTAGCGCCGCAAAATGGCCCCAGAGAATGGGTGCCATTGCACGGATGGGGGCGAGGTGTCAAAACGATGCCAGGCAGCCGTTTAGTTAGAACACTGAACTGCTTCGAGAAAAGGATGGTACGGCCGTGCCGCTATTTTGCTCGACTTGGCGGGGTCACTGTCGTGCCCCTAGATCATAACATGACATATATATATATTTCAAATGAATAGCCTATACAACATATTGTTATCTTAAACCGTATCGTTCGTATTGAATATACGTTTTCTGTGACACTCTCACTCTCTTCTGTATTCATTAATCATTAGATAATTCTATAAATCGCGTTATTTATAACTTTAGGTATTGTGATTCTAGAACAAAACTTATTATTTTCATTAAGAAATTCGGAATGGCCTAGCAAACTGAATTGGACATTGCCATACAAAAAAGTGTAGCCCAACAATGAGCAACCTTCATAATGATATTAATGACGTTTACAATACAACATGTCGATGTTTACCTTTCCTTGCAATGCCTGTGGCACAGAAGTTGGATCTGTCCTCATTTCTCGAAGGTAGCAAGTTATACAGGTTTCCAGATCTTTGACGTAGGCACGTTCGGTTTGGAGCAGTTCTGCCATGATAAATCTGCCAAAGAAATGTATTAACAGTTTGGTTTTTAGCTCCATTAAGCACCTCGTGTATATTATGGGAGCCAAAGAATATTAGAACTGAGCGGCAGATACATAAACTAGATAGAACTGAGACCTAGCTTATATAAACCCGTCTAGTAAAACAAAGCCATAGTGCAACGGCTGACGATGTGCAATGTATAGGTAGACGTACTCTTTCCGGCGGGCGCTGCGCCTCTTGTCATCGCCGGCGGCGGGCGGCGGCGCAGCGCGGGCCTCGCTGTCCGCTGACTGCGAAGACGCCAAAGACGCCGCCACGCCGGAGTCGCTTTCCGCTTCGCTTTCACCGCCCTCCATGCTTCCGCTAAACTCGGCATATCTATAACAAGATATTCATATTTATAATTATAAAATATACTTTATTCGTTAATGTAAAACAAAAATTTCAGTTTTATGATAAGTTTAATATGCTGCAAACGGAACCCTTCTTTGTCGATGAATATCTTATTTTACGTTTGTCGCTTAGCAAGAAAGTTGTAGTATATTTTAATGTCATGTGTTCATATATTCGTTTAATAGCCAGGTTGCTAATTACCACAAATAGTAGTAATAGTCGCTTGCTGAGATAACTGCGTTTAACGACTGGATTTTTTGGCACCAAGATTTATTAACAACTTATTCCTTTACGCCGGTGCGGAGGTTCGTGGCATCTCTTCTTTTCCGCGCTGTTTTTGTATTATGAGCGATCCACTAGTCGCTGCCGCCGAAGCAGGTTGCACAAAGTCGTGGCCAGGCGGTTAGTGTAGGTTAACAGAGACATATTTCAACTTCAAAGTGGCAAAGGGTTATAATACAATTGAGATAATTAGCAGATTTAGCAATACCTGGCATCGACAGCGGCCACCCACTCCTTGATCTGCACGGCGTGCGGGTGGCCCTTCTCGACGAGCCCGTCGGCGAGCTGGGCTAGCAGGCGCACCCGCTCGCGCGACTCTCGCGCCACGCCGGCCGCCGCCGCCGCCGCCGCCGCGCCGCAGCGCTCCTGCGTCTCGCGGATCCATTCCACGGCCGCGCGCGCCGACCGCTCGAAAAGCGCGAACTGCTGGCACTGCTCGAGCCTCTTCTTGCGGACCGTCCAGTGCTCTAATACCTGCAGGGCACCCTCACATTTAATTATATTATATTCATATGTAAACAAAATTGATCGATCACTGTTTATTACCGGTTGAATAAGCACCATTAAGTAAGCCCTGAGCATCACATCACACAGAACTCCGGAATACACATGAGCCTTGTTCGGGCGGTATCGCGCTTCGGGGTACATGTGCAAGCACTGTAACGGCCATCCTGATACCATCACCGACGCTGAACAAAAGCCGTATTGTGTCTGCGCTGGCTCGTCGATGGCACTGACAATGACAATAGCTAACGTGGACTGCCAGCGGAAACCTTGGACAGCGGTTACATTGCGCTCTAAATATTTTCATACTCGGAATAATATTTACACTTGTAAACAAATATGTGCACCATTCACAACAACGTGGCTGATACAATCTCAGTAACGGTGTTTATATTTTTAGTTTGTCTTGATACACAATACGTAGGAATTAGCTGCTACGTAATTTGCGCGTAATAACTTCCTGTTCCGATAGATTTATGGTCCATAGTCCAGGAAGTGCAAATTTTTGGCACACTAATGGAGTGTTTGGGAGAAATGTTGTTCCTGTACCTCCTATTATTTGTAGGGTACAAAATGTATGACTAAGACCAACATCGTTATTTTTTGAATTCCGCAGACGTTCGTCTGTAGTGACATTGTATAATATCTCAAAGTCACTAGCATAGTTTTAAGCTAACCACTGCTATCTCCTCTATGAAAATCCAATGAATGACGCAATGTCTAAAAGAAAGCATGACTTCGATTCGATCAAGTCTTCTACCTGCCACAATAAAAAAATCATCAAAGTCATCAAACCATCCTCCAAACAACATTTCCAGTATCAGCCAAATTGCAGTTCGTGAGCACTTAGAATTTTAGGTATGGATTTCTCTCTTGTTTACTGTTGTATATCTTCTAATGCCTAAATAAGTATTTTCACCCGTACATGAAAACTGTTCTAAGAACTCACGGAATGTAAGTTTGGTTTAATCATTAGGTTGATATGAGAATCGGCTATATCCAGAATCATGTTATCATTTTAACTTATATTTTGTGTAGATTCAGCGCTGTCACTTTATAAGATTTGTGTCAATAATCGAGAAGATACTGTTCTATGAAGTAATTTATTTATCAGAGAGCAGGGAAAGGAAACGAGCACTATATATAATATATATATAAACATGGTTCTGTTAAAGGGATGCCTTGATTTGAGCCGAACACACTCCCTAGATAGAGACACGCTGATGCCTTCAGCGCACGAAGAAAAGAGATGTACCACTCTTCGGGAATGGCTTTTTTGGTCAAATTTCGATAAATACCTAACTTAGAGACGTTTTATTTAAATTTCATCAAGTGAGATTTTAGATGAGATAAAATACAATGGTATTAACTTGATTGTGTCGTAAAATAATGTATCGTTTGAGTAGGCTGAGTAAAAAAAGGAAAATACAGACCCAACTTTGGATTTTTTTTCTAAAGAGGAAATTTTAAGCAATCATGTATCGATAAAATCAGATATGATTGTTTATCTGTATAGTCAAGAATCATATAAATGAAAATCAGACCTTATTGTTTCTTAATTTAGTCAGAACGGCGTTTCAAAGCACGTAATAATTTCCAATGCACAGCCTTAAGCTTAAAACACGCAGACCCGGTAAACGGTATGTGGCAATCCTGTCACATAAGAAGCGTCACAGCATACAGGCGCCTATCTTCTATGTGGTCGGTCTATAAATCCATAAAAAAGTCATTTGAATGTGGAAACAGTGGTAGATGTAACTGACCTTATTCTCTTGTGATAGCAGAGTGTCGAGAATAGCCCTGGTCTGCTCGTGATGCGCCTTGCTGGCGGCAGCGGTCTGGCCGTGCACCTGCGCGGAGCGCGCCGCGTATTTCAGGAAGGTCTCGGCGGTTCGGCGAGCCAGGGTACACGCTTTCAGGAACGCCTCTTTCTGCTCGCCGTGCTTCACTATTAGAGCTGCCACCTACGATTCAATCAATGTGCACCATTTTAATTTCAGAGAAGTTTCGTTCATATCAGCGTATGTTACATGCCTCAGTTTAGTTGAATAGATTCAATTCAATTCTTTTCGATAGTAGCTTTTGAGGGATACCCTCAATGCATCTAATACTTATTTGAGTGTTTCATTTGCCTTTTAATTTTTTTACAGTTTACTTGTAATGTCTAATGTATCATACACTTAGAAATTCTTAGGTTAGGGTAGTTTCATAACATTCTTGAAAAGAGGACCATTTAAAAATATCTAAATTTGCAGTCTAATGATACATTAAAGTAAAAGTTGTTAGGTGTGGCTTTCAACGTTAAATACTGACCTGTGCCGCTTTATCAACAGTTTGCGACTGGGTGAGTTCATCGGTGGAAGGAGCAGCGGCGGAGCCACACCAGTCTTCGTCTCTACGATATTCTCGTTCCAGCGAGTCCAATACCGAGCAGACTTGTTCAGCGGTTTTATAAAAATTGAGCGATGCTGTGACAAGTTTGTGCCTTTCCTCCGCGCACGTGACCAGCCGCTGCCAGCGCTCCGTTACCTCTTCGGATATCTCTCTAAAAACAAACAAACATTTGTCAACTTCACTAACTTCAAAAACAAGTGCATAGGTACTTTAGCAGCAGTTACTTCTAATTGCACATACGTTCAAGGAAATAGAACCATGAACAATTAAAAAAATCGCCTTGTTGTCGTCGGCTATTCCCAGTTATTATTGTCAATGACTATGTTTCAATTTACTTGAGTGTATGTCCATAGTAAATCAATTGACAATTACCTGATGGTATGCGGATCATAATGGTTGGCAGCGCGCAAAGCATCAGCTCTGTATTTGACCTGCACGGCACTGGCGTGCGTCTTCTCCACGGCCACCTGGAACTGGTCGTGCTCCCGCTTAAGCTGCTCCGCCTCAACCAGCGTCCCGGGGATGGAAAACGAGGCGGCCAACATCGCCTCGCCGTTGCGGATCCAGCTCACCACCTGAGTGGCATCCTTTTGGAACTGGCCTGTGGGAGAAAATATTAGTATATAGACCGTTTACTGTTAAAGAGACACAATGTCTACCGTTATTGTGCAACCACGACTATAAAATTATACATTTAAAATGTATTATATCTAAGTAATTATTGTCCTCGTTTGTTTCTATTTCAAGAAATTGTACATTGCATTGTTACATTTATAGTATTGATGGACTATATGATTTCCCTAGGTAAATGGAGCTAAACAGATGTACACAACCTAAAGTTAATGGAGCGTAAAACAAATACTTAAGTAAGAATGCGTAACTTATTTTTGTTAGATCTTAAAAAGTACCTAAATAATGATCGAAAAAAGATTAGGGAGAATGGTGTATCATATTTCAAGCCAAATTAAATAAGATCTAATGTTAAGGCTGTGCATTGGAAATTATCGCTTGCTTTGAAACGCCGTTCTGACTAGAAGAAAAAATAAGGTCTGATTTTCAGATATATGATTCTTGACTATATGATTGTTTATCTGATTTTATCGATACATGATTGCTTAAAATTTCCTCGACAGAAAAAAAAACCAAAGTTGTGTCTGTATTTTCCTTTTTTTACTCAGCCTACTCAAACGATACATTATTTTACGACACAATCAAGTTAATACCATTGTATTTTATCTCATCTAAAATCTCACTCTATGAAATTTAAATAAAACGTCTCTAAGTTAGGTATTTATCGAAATTTGTCCAAAAAACCCATTCCCGAAGAGTGTTACATCTCTTTTCCTCGTGCGCGGAAGGCATCAGCGTGTCTCTGTCTAGGGGGCGTGTTCGACTCAAATCAAGGCATCGCCTTAACCGACTTAAATAAAACGCAATGTACTCAGCTTGTCTTCATGTTCATTTAGACATACCTGCTCTGCGATTATTCTTACCCCATTTCCTTCGGTTTTCGTAATTCTTTAGAATTTTTCTGCAAGAAAGTGTGGTGCAATAAAGAGAAAAAAGAGGGCAGAGCTCCAACTGATATGAATAAACCATTCACTGTCACTTACTGTCCGCGAATGTGTGACAGACAGGTTCGATAAAAAGTAGCAAGGCAAGGGGAGGATACCGACCCAGCTGCACGCACTGCTCGAAGCGCGCGCGGCGCTCTTCGGCGAGCTCCTCGAGGTCGAGCTGCCGGTCGTGCAGGAACTCGAGCAGCAGCTGCACGCGCGCCTGCGCGTCCATCGGCGCGCCCTCCACGCCCTCCGCGCCGCTCGCCGCCATTGCGTCTGCCGCCTCCGCGATGCCCCCCGCTAGCTCCTGCCCTTGCTGGACCACCTTCACAACAAACATACATACACATTATGACGATGACAGAAGATATGGGTCCGTAGCAAACTACTACGCACGAAATTCCTAAAACAACAATTCAATAATCCTATGTTTAACTCATGTACGAAACCCTTAAACTTGCCAACATACCCTATGTTGGCAAGTTTTGACACATGGACCATTTTTCCGAAATTCTAAATTCATGCCAGTAGAATATGACTTAGCATACCATAAAATTAGCAGTTTTGCAATATACATATTTATATTTTTAACTTTTCGTTTGAAAACAAGATATTTCTTTAGGAATTTTATACATTAAATGTGTCGTATTGGTAATTTTGTTATGAGAAGAGCAGAGCTTGGAACAAAAACCTTTACTTGACTGGAAGTTTTGGGATTAAGATTTTCGTGCGTAGGTTTCGGTTTTATCTTTATGCTGAATTTTAGGAGCACCAGTAGTTTACGCCTTGCACAAATTGTATAGTTTGCACTTCTTTCCGTTGCGGTATTGGATTGGTAAAAATATAGAAGAGAAAATATAGAGACACTAAGTGAAAATTAAAAACAAATAAATATGTATTTAAAAATACGTAACTAGTAATTGCTCAAGTGAAACTACAAACCGGTGGCGATAAATAGAGAGGCATTTTAGAATTATAGTAAGGTAGGCAATAGTAGGTGCAGTGAAAATTACAGGATTTGCTGTAATTAGTCGAACATAAATATCGCATGGGGAAAGGAAACACTTAATTAAGGAATAAAATGTCAGTAACATTCATTCACATAATCTTACTACATAGGTAAGGTAGTAAGATTATTTACTTTGATAGGCGTAAGACTTATAATTATTAGAATGATTAAAGAATTAATAATATTTAATAGAGTTTAGTCATATCATTGTTAGCATTACGACCACTCGTCGTCAAACAAATGGTTTTTCATTTTGAAATTTACTAACATATTTTTTTGTCTGACGGCTTAGTCGTGTTCTGGTGTACCTGGTACCTGTGTATTTAATGCCGTGCTAAATAAGTCCTGATGGAACTTAACTGGTAATACGTATATTTTTTTATACATTTTATGATGGTATTTATCAACATATTACTTAAATTATTTTTCCAAATCACGTGTCAATATATGCAGGTTGTAAGTAAGTAAAATCTTTATTTGCAAGATTTTAGGTAAAGACAGATCACAAACAGGTACAATAAAGGTATCACTAAAATCTACCTTAAAGGCATGCAAATTATAAAATCATCTTAAATCTAGCTACCTACTTATATTCTAGGAACTCTTGAATACTGTAGAAACATTTTCTATCAACCATTTTTTTAAAGCCTTCTTAAATTGTATAAAAGGCAGGTCTTTCATTAAATCTGGAATTTTATTATATTTTTTTTATATAACATAATAATATAATTTTGTATATAATACTTAAGGTCCCTGGGTGACTGCTGAGCTCTGCTCGGGTAAACATACGGAGAAAACGAATTTTCCCATATAAGAGACCTTTCCTATATTGTTTTTGTTTAGATGGATTCTTCTCCTTATAAACCCCTATATTGCAAGTTTCATCGAAATCCTTAGAGATGTTTCCGAGAAGGTGTATACGAATATATATATATTAACATAAAAATATAGCTAGTTGAATAGTATAGGATTACAATACCTGGTAAGTCGCGTGTTGCATCCTCGCCACGCTCTCGTTGTGCGCCGCCAGCGCCTGCTCGGCCTGCTGCGGGTCCCGCGGGGGCTCCGTGCGCTGCAACT
Organism: Epinotia bilunana; assembly: GCA_947049275.1. Taxonomy (NCBI): domain Eukaryota; kingdom Metazoa; phylum Arthropoda; class Insecta; order Lepidoptera; family Tortricidae; genus Epinotia; species Epinotia bilunana. Next base: position 30,162,908 of record OX346252.1, on the reverse strand, counting down.
CGTCGCCCCACAGTTCCAGTCGGGAAGACACCTACAAAACAGTTACCGTTACTGACATTAGGGTTTTAAAAGCTTTCGAGTTCGTCTTGGTTACAATACGGTATTTGGCAAAAAGTCAAATCAGTTTCATTTTATGTAATGTCAAAAACTCTCCGTTAGTATGGAATTTGTAGGGATTACTTGCTTATCGTCACAATCAAACGTCCTTATTGTTCGTTTGTATGAATTTAAAAATCTTAAAATAGCAAACATAAATGAAAGATTGATACTTTCCGAGTATTTTCGTAAATTTATTTTCACCATTGTCAAATACCCAATAGGGTACGTAATAACGTACTTTGCGGCTTTGGTGAACGTTAATTATGCTAGTCGAAAATACAGTTGCACCAACTTACGATTACAGACCTATAAAAGTTAAACATGGCGCCAGCAGCCGTCGTGCCATACAAATATGCTCCATACATTCTGATTATAAAGAACACCGCTCACGATACAGACGGTTTGGTGAAACCCATCCTAACCCACCCTAAATATATATTCTTTGAGTTTCGGTTACGATCAAGGCCTGCCAACCTCAGGATCCTGGGTTACTGACTCAAAGTTCCATGCTCGTCACTAACAACCCTACCGGGCCGGGCCCGGCCGTCCCTAAGACAAACCTAGGAACTTCGGCGCCTGGTATGGGCATATCCATGGTTAAGATACAAACCTCTAGCGCGTCCCGTTCGAAGTGCCGTAGCTGCAGCGTGAGCTCAAGCCGCCGTTCGCGGTCGGACCACAGCTCCTCGAGGGCGCCCCGCGTGCCCCGCAACCGCTCGAGCGTCGTCTCCACTGCGGTGGTGCTCGCAGCATCCGAATCGCCCGAAGACCTGGAGACATTGTTCCTTCATTTTATTTTAACTTGTCCAGATGACAAAACCAATAATGCAAAATCTATGTGCGCGTGTGTTTTGATTCAGCACATATTTGAGCAAACAGTAGATTGTAGTAGAAAAAGAATCTGTAAAATGTATTGGGGCCAGGGGTTCCAGTTTATGTATGCTTTCGCGGGAATCATTGTTAATGTATATTATCCAACTATGGGTATTTAATATTATAGACGTGTTAGTTCGAATGTGTGTCCCGAAAAAAGATGAGATCAGGGGTGGAAGTTGATAGCGCGCGAAAGCTAGTCAACTATACACTATAAAATACTACGAATATATTTTTTTTTTACTTTTTTATGGAAATGGTAAATTTTAGTCTACTTTCGAAAAAACATCGGAATTGGGACCAAAACACTTCTTGGCAAGAACTTGACCCTACGCATTGCGTAAGGTTAACACAAGGTTTGATTTTCTCGTGGAATCCTTCAGATTGGCTTATAAACGACGCCTTTGCTTGCTCGAGTTTATGCACAAAGGCGACGAAACAACTTTGCAGAGGAAACAACTATTGATTCTGACTACAAGTATATGGTATATGTAAATATAAGTAACAACTATAGAGTTGAGAGCGATAGCGCTTACGGCATTTTTCGGATTGGAGGTAAGAAATAAAAGTACAATTCCGCCGCCGTCCACCCACTGTGCTCAATCGTGCGGCACAATTGAACATAGTGCGTATATAATAATGTAAATAGTTGATTTATTATAATAAACGCACCTACTGTACCGACTTACCTCCATCGTAGACAACGTACCGGAGACTTGTGCCTATGTGACCGCCGGTGATATTTGAGCATTTTACACTAAAATGTCCATTTCACCGGCAATTGGAACTTAATTACTGTCAAATCTTGATTTAACACACACTTCGCCAAAACCTAATTCAACGCATAAAACAATCAAATATGTAATCAAGTGCAGTACCCAGATGCTGACTTTATACGACAGTGACCTACAATAGCTCCGGCGCCGGCGGGCACTGTTATGTTACGGTTGGATAGTAAATCTCCCATACGCCAATTTCCTCTCTTTATTGTGTTTAACTATACCGTTCTGTCAATACCTCGCACGACGTAAACCTCGTTGCTACGATTGGACTGCCGTAATACCGGAACCAAATTAATGTGTATTATTTTTTCAATAGTTAACTTGTTTTGCACATATGTAGTTTGAGTATATTACCATGCACAACATAGCTTAGTCATACAATTAATATATGAATATATCATGTAAGTACATACACAATAGAAGGTAAAATTATATTTTGGTAACAATATCCTATCTATAGTATGCACACTCCTAAGTAAATGCGAAAAAAGAAACTTTCTCGGGTGCCTGTCCGAATAGTTGTTAGTGAGTATGTACAACATGATAAAGAGCATCGTGATCAACTAATTAATGTAACGTGTTCATGAAGCGCCGATGGAAATGCGCGCATTCCATAATACGCGTCGGTTTCTACTGTCGCCGGAGCGAGGCGCATTCCTTGCGCGTCAGCGCCCACTCGGAACAGAACATTTTCAACCATCCACTCTCGCACAATAACATAACACCTTCCCGATCACTGCGTTGGAATCTCCGAAAATAAGAAAATTTATACATTTTTGTTATATTCCTTACTGGTCCTACGCCGGTCACTGTGGCACTCTTTGGGGGAGGCCTATGTTCAGCAGTGGACATCTTTCGGCTGAAATGATGATGATGATATTCCTTACACACCGGATAGGTGAGCGATGTATGGGCTAAGAATCGCGTTTTGAAGAAGGCAAGATTGGCAGAAACAAGGGTATCAAGGGTTTTAAATGTTGTTAAGAAGAAACACCACTGGTCATTTTTCCATACAAACGTTCTCGACTGCTTCCTCCGAGGTTTTTGATCGAAGATGAATGATTTTTTGAAGTAAAATCAATTCATCAATATCTGTGTCGGTGCGTTTTGATTTTATTGATATTCTCATTTTTATAAATGCTAGGATATTCAAAGAAAGCTTAAAATTACATAGTCCGCAAACATATGCCTATTACACAAATCTGTTAACGATAAGCGCAAAAATCAAAACAGCCCGACATTAAGCACTACCTTCTCTTCATTTCCCAAAAAATTGTTACGATTGATAAACTTTCGGTGGAGGAAACAGTCGAGAACGAAACCTCGATTCTTATCACACTGATTTTTGGGGCGGTAACGAACTGGTAAATATACACAGACGAAAAAGTGATAGGCAATGGTCGAAAACTCTTCTTATTTTTTTATCGTATTTGACCTGTTCGATTCCCAGCCAATGCAAGCAAATAAAAAAAATATATGAATGCAGTATTTATTGTTTCAAAAATAAAAGTAAGCTTCCTTTGCGTAGAATTGGCTATTTTCATTCCTTAAGGCAGTTGCCTTTCGTTAGGGTTATTTTTTTCTACATTATAATTAAAAATATATATAATTTTCTATAGAAATAAATTATTTCGACTTTGTTGATCCAAACCAATATTTTTGAAACAAATATATGTTGTAGAATATAAAATTGCGTATATTATATGGTAGGTGTCGCTGACTCGCAAGTAGTAGAAAAAAAATAGGCAAAATAGAAAGGCTAGGCTTTAAAAAAATGTTTGGACGCTTATTTATTTTTATTAAATGTATCTTAAATACATGTGTAAAATATCCGAAGAACAATTGAATCGGTTACGTAGTTTGGCTAAAAAAAATCAAATTGATTTCATGTTTTTTTTTTCCTCGCAAACCGTAATCATTTAAGGCTTAATATTCGGTACAGTTATATTATATCTAACAATAAGACAAATAAATGTGTATTAAAATATTTCATATTCCGCCAGGGGCGATTTTACTATGGCATTCCGGTCAGACCCTTTGATGTTTTCTTTGTTTCGCAATCAAATATAGTCGCTTTTTTCTTCCAAGGGGGCTAGCACAACTGAGGCCGCGCCGCGACGCGAGTCGAGAAAGATCTACCCTCCTCTTTCGAAATTGCACGGTGCAAGTGAGACAGGGGAGGCTCAATCGCGCGCGAAGCGACTTATCGGCAAGTTATGCTAGACGTACAGATCTACTTCTTTTACCCATTTTTATCTATCTGATAAATGTAACGAGATACTTTAGCGGATTTATTTTATTTATTAAATAATAATGGGTATAATAATCCCGTTGCTATAAAGCTAACATGTCATCAAGTCCTTTGAAAATTCATCGTCTTTGTACAAATCGTAAATGGCTGTGTGGTCTCGCATACGGACGGAGTCAACGCGACAGAAATATTTATTGGGAATTCTCTAATCCAAAAAAAGACTCAGCTAATGTACGGTGTTAAATATAAAAGCCCATCTAAAAACCTTACTGCACACTATGCTTAATGGTTGCGAGGAGATCCAATATATATGAATATAATATAAAAATAAACATATCGTGCAATTGGCCATATGTATAATATGTGTACGCTTTACGTAAGGCGTTTATGTCTCAGTAATTCTGATTTTGAAAGAAGAGACAAGACAGTACAGGTACCATTAAGATCCCTTTCTGTCAAATATTGCGGATAGAATACCAGCCAAGGGCTTGCGCTGAAGGCGCGGCTTGGACATTTAATGGTGGATTGCTTATGAAAACCTGTAATTATCAATTTGCTAATTGATAATTACCCAGACCACCACGCGTCACCGTCCGTTCACCAGCTCGATGAGTTAATGATATTAGGAAGATCGCGGGTCACTCTTGGATAAGACTATCACAGTATCAGGAAGGGAGGCGTTCTCGAAGACCGGCTCAGGAATGACCGATTACGGGGTGAAAATGGGTTAGCATTACACGGGCACGTCTTCGAAGCCAAAATAAACTCTGCTTCTTAATTTTGGTTAATTTATAAGTAGCCAAAGGATATCGCGATACCGTCCGTTCACCAGCTCGATGAGTTAATGATATTAGGAAGATCGCGGGTCAGTCTTGGATAAGACTATCACAGTATCAGGAAGGGAGGCGTTCTCGAAGACCGGCTCAGCAATGACCGATTACGGGGTGAAAATGGGTTAGCATTACACGGGCACGTCTTCGAAGCCAAAATAAACTCTGCTTCTTAATTTTGGTTAATTTATAAGTAGCCAAAGGATGTAAATTACATCTCTTCTCATCAACATCATCATATCAACCGAAAGACGTCCACTGCTGGACATGGGCCGAGCCTCCCCCACAGATTGACATAATGACCGGTTCTGCGCCACCCTGTACACAGAAGAATAGATTTTCACAACCATTAAGGCAAGGTATGCCTAGGCCAAAATGTGGTTCTTAGCTATTACATATTGTCTTGAATACATAGTCAGCCTTAGAACGGTCCGAAATATAAGTTGCACCAGATTAGGAATTATTACCATATTTTTATAACTTCATAGAAATTGGCACAATCGAACTCATTGGTACGTATAAGTTTGTAGTTATTAAAAAATGAAACAACGGCCACGAAAGCAAGCGAGCGCGTTCGAAATAAACAGTCAAGTTTGTTTATTACCATTAAACCCATAAAAAATCTGCTCATGAGGCTAACAGAGACCCTTAAAGACGACGGGCTAGCTGTTGAACAATAAGGGCTCAGACCAAACTACCAAGTTTTATTGGTAGTTAAAACGCATCCATCGACAGCAATTTTATATCCGATTTTATAGACATAGGCAGCCCAGGGGCTTTAATAATTAACCAGCCGGCGCCTCGATCAAATGTTATTGACTACTTCTCTATACAGATCAGTGACAATGGCATAACTATTGTGAATAGCATGTTTGTTTTGAGATAATAAAATCATCATTCATTAGCAGTTTCAAATGGACATAACATTCTCATTCCCATATAACTTGTAATCATAACATAAGTAAAAGGTTTGATCGCATAAAGCTACCTATCTTCAAAGGAGGATTGTTTAATGGTACAATTATAAATAATATACAGACACAAGCCATACGCGTCCAGTCCATTGTATTCGGACAGGAATACCACCTCTGTCCTTTTTGTAAATATATTATGTACTTGGTTCTGCATTTCAAATGCATTGTTCGTTACGTCAATGCTACGCAATGACATCGGTTATAAACTACAATTGGTAGGCAGCCAAATTCATTACAGATAAAGACGCTCGCTAGTTTTATTAAAATAGTTTGAGGAACGACCTAAAAATTCATTAAAAATCCTTTGATCAAAATTAGTATTTACCTTATTTTTCTCCAATATGCTCGGAAAAGTTCGCCTTACTGTAGCAAAAATAGTACGTGAAGTTCCTCGTTACTAACGACGCAAATTTTAAAAGTTAATGGTACATTATTGCAGAGGCCGGGAAATAGCAATTAGTAGATGAGTTGAATTTGTCAGATGAAGCGAAGCTGAATCCCACAATAGACGAATCCACGAATTGCCATCCCCGCCGAGGCAGATATAGTGCTTTTCTCCAAAAATGCGACGAAATCAAATAATATAATATTATCATTAATCTTGAAACGGCGAGTATGTAAATAAAGTTCCGGTCCAACTTATTTTTTTTAAAGTATGTACGGCATCAATCGGTGCTAATTTTAATTGACAACCATAAATAATTTAAAACATTAGAATCCATTCCAATTTTAATTTTTTTACGTAATTAAAATGATTCAATATTTAACGGGATTGAAATCTAAACGCATTTTAGTTCGTTATGAATATTATTTCGATAAATATTTTTATTTCTTCATTTAAAACTATAAGACATTTTTAAAAACTTTTTCGTGAATCCGTCTCTATTGTCGGATTCAGCTTCGCTTAACCAGACATAATCAACTTATCCACGAATTGCTATTTCCCGGCCTCTGCAATATTAACATTTTCTTTTTCAAATGTGGCCGAAAATTTTGTTTGTTATTCTTGACCGTGAAACTCCTAATTTCTAATTAAAAGGCGACGTGGAACTCCACCTTCAACGTGTTAGCTATAGTATCAAAAAGTAGAACATAATGGCAGAATAATTTGTCTCCACCCTGGACTAATATTTTAAACTAAGTGGGTTCACTAAGCGCAGGCATTAACTTGAAACTCTGGAAACTTTGAAAGTTTTGATATATATAAATCAATTAAATTCAATTAGAGGTTTTGATATGTCAGTGGCTATGAACTAGCTCCATCAACCAGGATACGTTTTCGTTTCGGTTATCCTGCTACGATCACGTTGACTTCCTTTAAGTAATATGAAGTACACGTAATAAGAAATTCTATACAGTCTGTTTAGCTCAGATGTCTGCACATATCTGTATGAGGTGTACCTACTTGATCATAATTTTAGCACAAGCAAACCGGGTTAGATTCTCAAAGTAAGTTAGCAGAACTTAATTCCCTCGGGACTTGATGGTTTAATTAATTAGCGTCGGAGACGAGGTGGATAGTAATCGTTTCACGTGAGTGTGCGAAGAGAACGGTATTCGGTGACATTAGGCACGACGCTCGCCGCTCACGTACGTTGCATGGACGCGTTGCGCTGGCTCAGATGCACTATCCACTTTCTACGAAACATCAACAGCATTATTTCCTCTTACTTATTTAATGAATGTCTATTAACCGACTTCAAAAAAGAAGAAGGTTCATTCGTCGGAATATTAATTTAATGTTCCCAAATACTCGAATACTTTATTGTTTAAAAGGGTATCCTTCGCAGGTGGTTCCAAGGTCATCAGGTCAGGATCCGATGGTGGGATCTTGGGGAAATCGAGGGAATTTCTTCAAATTTAATAGGCAAACTTGAATCAATTTGGGTACTGATTTGAAGTCGGTTAAAACTTTGTTTTTTAAGTAAATTATTAAAATGTCTAACCACCAAAATGAAATATTCGTAGGCACAGACTACACCAAAAGTAGCTACGCCGGTTGAGATGCTCGAAATGATCTGCACGAGGTTCTTACTCGGTTTACAATAAAATCTTAAACTGGTGATTTTTAGCACTTTAACCGCGTGGTTAGCAGTTACTAACAGGAGTTCCAGTTGAACCCAAAAAAGTACCTAATATTGTAAAGAGAACTGAACAATACTGTTTTTTAGACATTACGCGATTGCAAGCTTAAAACATAAATATTACAGAGATATTAATAAAAGCATTGCAAAATAAGATAATATGAAAATATAGAATTCCCGATTTCCCCAGCGATGACAATAGACATCACATCAAGCTGGCTTTCTCCTCGCTAAGAACCGGTAAATACGATAATTACGTACGAGACAATAGTTCCGCATTGGTAATCATCAATTAAATAAAGCATACCCTGCATTTGTTTACAGTCTCATGCAGTCGGCATCTATGTACTAAACTAACACTCTGTTTAGACGTGTTTTTACGAATCCGATAATTGCGTCATATTGTTGTGTACAATTGTACATTCATCAATACGCGACGGTAGTGTTATACCAGATTTATTAAATTTATTTGGCAGAAAAATAGATGCTATGAATTGTCGCGAAATTATCAAAATCACGATGTGTCTAATAATAAATACTGTTGTCTTCATCGTTGACTGCTTCAAGCAGTTATCCCCTACTCGGTATTCCGAGCCATAGTTTACTGTTATTATGGTATTGCTAAGAATTTACATTTTAAAAATGCCAAACAAATGCATATTCGAGAGTGTTTCCGGTATTTTTCTACATTATTTTTGTGGACGTGGCAGTCAAATTATTCTCAGAGAAACCTATCGTGTTCAATCTATTGTTCGCTATCTCTCAAGAAAAAAAGTTAGTTAGAAAGGAAGGATGTTATAAAATTGAACGATGCGAGGGAACCAACTGTCTCAAGTGCATATCAATCGAGAACATTGGTCAAGAGGATACTTGTGAATGCGAGGGCAATTTGTGACAACCCGAGTGGGGGCGAGAACGGAACCCGGGGTCTGGTCGCGTCCTCAGTCGTCGGGGCACGGCGGAAGTGCCGATTGTGAGACAATTTAAATCGTTCGGCGGACCCATCAGCCGTTGTTGGCGACTTCCTGACTTCAAATCACGATAAATATATAACTAGAAATTAATGACTGCTGAGGTTTACTTGCGGCTTCAATCGTGAAACAAAAGATAAAAAAATAAATTAACGACCGGTTTAGCCTAGTTGAAGTTGAGTGAGAAGCTACAGGCCCCGGGTTCGAGTCCCGATAAGGCATTTATTTGTGTGATAAGCACGAATGTTTGTTTCTGAGTCACGGATGTTTTCTATGTATTTAAGTACAAGTTTTGCTTAGTTTGGGACTAGGTCCATTTGTGTAAGGTTTTCCGCAAATATAAATAAATAAATATAAATAAATAATAAAAAAAATAGAACCTCCAAGATGTGTGCTAGAATACGAATAAAAAAGATTTTAGTTGACAAATGGCAAACTGTTTCAATTAATTTGATTCCCTAACGTATTGCGATATAATCAATCATAAAGTGCCAGTTAGAAATACGCATTACATTATAAGGTCGCGAACTTTTAATAAATACTATTTAATGTTAAGCGTTGTTAGATCTTAATTGATGTTAAGACTTAAATTTTATGGAATACTAGCTAATGCCCGCGGCTTCACCCGCGTGGTTATAGGAAAATGTAACATATTGAATTTTCCCGTGGGAATTAGACGTTTTCCCGCTGGAAAAAGTAGCCTATGTCACTCTCCAGCCTCTAAACTATCTCCATACAAAAAATCCCATTAATACGACGCTCCGTTGCGACGTGAAAGAAGGACAAACCAACAAATAAACACACTTTCGCATTAATAATATAAGTAAGGATTGTCCGAGGTACGTGTTATTGACGCCTGCCTCAGACTCTCATAATAGTAATAGATGTAAAAAAGAGTTATTTTACACCCTAGGGAATGACTACACCAATTAAACTTCTAACAAAGACTTAATAGAAGAACTACATACAGTTAGAGACATGAAACTTTCACCGCATGTTCACTAAATTTAATTTTGTTATTGAATGATAAAAGTTTCAAGATTCAATGTAAGTTGACCAGTGTTCGGACACCTCAGGGGTTTTAGGACACATGCAGATGATGAATATTGGTACCAATATAGGATAAATTACCTGAGCGCTAAAATGGATTCCAATTGATTTCTAAACAAATAAATCAGTTCAATGGAGAGGTAACTTAAATCTAATTTTGTTACCTGATGAAAAGTCATACTAAAGAAACTGAAACCAAAACCACACCTATTTTTTCATCTCAGTGCTTCTCTAGTCGCCCACCATTCGCCACAAAAAAATAGATATGGAATTTGAATCAACTATAATATAGTTTATTTTGAGGTAAAATCGAACGAATCAAAACAAATGCAACCCTGTTACAATTTTGAATGTAATATGTACATAGATTCCATCAAATAGGAGGATACCATTTAATAGACCTTTGGGCGGCTAAAGGATAAACAACAACCAAGTCTGAACGATAGTTTTAGATGAAGATACATTTTAATGATACGGACGTAACGGACGTAAAATAACCCATCATCAGGAATAATAAATCCAACATATTTCACGGCCAAATTCAAACAATTACATCACATTGTATTAGTGAATTATTATTAATTATCGTTAAAGTATCACTGTGAATACTAAAATCTTATCATGTGCTCCTAAAAATCCAAATGTATACACGAAATACCTATGATATTATAAATAAAACGTTAACTTAATCGAATAAGAATAAGGTTTGGCGCGAAATCACTCGTGGTTGTTGTTGGTCGAGAGCGACCGGTTCGCGGAGCGGAGCGGAGCGTGCGCGACTCCGCGGTGCTCGCCGGGCGCGGACTGGGAAGCACGCGGGTCGGGAGGCGAGCACGCGACTCGCCCGCCTAGTCGACCGACACACTATCTTACGCGTATAAGGAAAACTACTCATTAGAATGCGAGGAAATATAGTACACATTTTTTATAATATTGAACTATATTAACAATTAAGAAATAACAGTCTAAAACCTTCTTCTGTGGACATCGCCAAAGTTAACGTATATAAATCCAAATTTTTGGGTGGATCTTAATCCGCATATACGGCGTCTCCTCTTATATTATTTCATGCCATCAAAACATTTTCATATGCACGGAAGCCCTTAACTATTGACCACAGGAACGACCACTTTTATTTTACTCAATCTGTATGACCCCTAAATACTAAGAATAAGAACACCTGACGACCGGTTCTGCGGTTCCGTCTAGTGGATAGTGACCCTGCTTACGAAGCATGGGTTCGAATCCCGGTAAGAGCAAATATTTGTGTGATGAGCCATGTATCTGTATCTGAGCCGTGGATGTTCTCTATTTAATATATCTTTGTCTAGCACTCACAACACAAGCCATATTTAGCTTACTGTATGGCTAGCTCGATTTGTGTAAAGAATTGGCATTTAATATTAATATTACCCTAGTTTTATACGATAGCACTTCGCTAAGTAATCATTGTATGTTATTATTACAATTTAACCGTTAAGCGTCTGTCATTTTTTGTAAAACCCCCCATAAATGTTTTAATTGTATACTGCAAAGTGTGAGCAAGACGAACAAAAACTAGCCAGTCGTCCCGCAGGAGCGCACTTGCCCATACGTTACGGAGAACAAGTTATTAACGGGTTAATTGCAGTATGCTTATAGATTATCGATCGGGTTATAAGAACCAGACAGTGTCTGTTAAAGAATGGATGCATGAAAATTTAACTAATTAAATAAAACTATTCCCACCCTCTAGTATTGTACCTCCGTGTATTGTACACCTATAAAAAATCGTTCAAGTGGAGTCGGATTCGCGAAACAAGGTCTGTTTTGACACACACAACTCGGATAAATACGCACGTTCACTGTTAACGATTTCGTAGCGCTACGCTCATAGCCGATAACATTCTAACAAAAACCGTTTGTAGAGTCTGGGCTTACGAGCAGAACGCCCATCTAGTGGGTTCCTGGCATTGAGTGTCAGTTTGGGTTAGTTACCGTCCTTTAAAGTGTTGTCGTTTCAACCTACCCTAAATCTTACAAACTCAATTTGACAAATGAGGGAACGGGGTAGCGACAGCGCCTTAAAATGTGCCACCTATTTTCATTCGAGACGATAAAGGTGATTATCCACTAGAGCTGTGCGTGGTAGCGGAGCGGTGTGCGTGGAAATATCCACCAATAGGAAGAGATGCGTGGTCAAGGCCAGCAGCGCTAAAAGGTGGATTTTTGTCACTGTTTACCCTGCTTACATATCGAACTCACAGCGAAGCAGGGTTATTTCCAAGAATATATGATCTATTAGCCTATAATCCTGGTTGGCAAAATTCGTTTTGAAACTATTGATGAGCTCAAAACCACTTGATAATAATACTTAGGTAGTCATACAACCGCTTATGGTTCGGATCGCGACTCGGGCCGCGGAGTAGCTAGCGTGAGGGCAAGTTTTTCTCGCATTGAGCAAGATACTGCGAGAGCGCGTACGCAGCGGAAACCTGACGGGTTCTGCAACCTTTTAAGGAATCGTTTTAATACGAATCGAGGCTTAGATGAAACTGCAATATTTAAGGATACAATGCTGCCTATGAGTCACAAGAACCGGAACTGTTAAAAGAGGGACGGAAAAATTTGTAGTTTTTTAAAATCCCTCATTTTAAAAAACTACAAATTTTTCCGCACTTGTTATTTTCTTATCATTATTGTACGGTTCATATTTTAAAAAAACTTTAATAGAGCGGTAAAGGTTTTCTAGAATAAGTATTTTACAAGCTGAAACAAGTTGGATTCATCCCACGAGCGCAACGAAATGGGGGTAAATGCGGAAACTGCGTCGCCTGCGATGCGATCTCCGTGATAAACTATTGCTGCATGCTGTGGGGCGTAGTTATCGACTAGAACAGACACAAGGAACTCATTTTCATAGGAAAGAGGGTGTTGCTTTTTTTTAACGAATTGTGACGAAAATATTGCATGTCGAAGGTAAAATGAGGTATATCAATTTTTTTTATAAGTGTATATTTCAAAACGGTATCTGAAAGGCAATTTACTTTTTTATACTCGTCGACTATAATCTTTAAATTAGAACCTCGCAAACCATAACGCAATTGAATACTTTTATTCTGATGCAAAAGTTTATGCTCTATGGACAATAGAAACAATAATTATTCAATTGTACAGAGAACTAAAATGAATTTTGACCAATCCCGAGGCTCGATTTACAGAAAGACAATTTTTTTTTTAAAGCGGTTGGATGCACTTTGTTTCAGCAGGGCGATTTTCAATAGATACCAAGTTTGTTTAATAAATTATTATTTCCCTTGACGCGTAGAAAAAGTATTGTATAGTTATTTTTGTACTCGTCAATTAAAATCTGTGTATTAAGATTTCATAGAGAATACTGCAACGTCACTCTTTTCATCGTTGAATAGTCTATGTTACTTCCGAAACAACCGAAATAACTGTTTCGATACGCTCTAGACCACCGAAAAAAAAATGAAAATAGAACTTCGTATTTCAATAATATGTGTCCTTGTTTAAGGAGACTCCATCCGATACAAAATTGCCAATCTATGGCGTTTTGGAACGAAGCAGCGTCGCGTCATCTGTCAAAAATCTACTTAAACTTGCTGCTGTATCCAGGGCATAAAAAAAATAAAAAACTACGCTTTGTGATTGGCTAGTATTTAGACAATCAAAACACAGCAAAGTACTTCACCATTACGGACGCCGGTGGTATGATAACTTTCCTTTCAAAGCTAAACTTAAAAAGTTGAAATAAAAACTAAGAAAACGAGTAGTGACAGTGACGAAACATCTTTAACTCCTCAAGAAATAACTAATATGGCAGAGGAAGCAACACTTACCTTGCTACCTGTAAAGTCAAAGAGCCTTTACAATAGTACCTAGAACTAAATAGTTAGGATATTTCGTTTTCTTATATACTCGTATTAATGACTTAATTTTAATGAACTCGTACAAAAAGTATTGTTCACAATAGTGTCATAATCAAGCTTTTTAATCTCGTACAAACGACAACACTGTTAACTGACCATCCTGTGTTTATATAGAACCTTATTACAATACACCTAAGTTGCACCGATGGTCAGTTAGCTGTGTTGTCGATAGTACCTTACTTAGGCCACTCAGCAAGCTTCGTGGCCTAAACACGGTACTCGACTAAAAAGCTCTCTATTATAACACGATTGTGAAGAATACTATTAATTAGGCCACTCAGCAGGTACTCGACAGAAAAAAGCATACATTATAAAACGATTGCATAAAATACTATTTAGATACTCATCATGAGAGCAAATGTAAATGAACCAAAATAAAGACAAACATGTTTATTAATATTTTTTCTGACTTTTTAGAAGCTAGTTAGTTTATCATTTTTTTGATGTCTGAAATTTTGTCGGATTTTGTCGCTGGGTAACTATTTAATTGATAATATATCCGTTACACATCAAAAAGAAGCTATTATAAATTATTTCCAAAATTGACATTTTTTCCATACAAGTTGTCAGTTCATTGACTGGACTATTTACTGTACAAAAATAGCACGTGAAGTTCCTCGTTACTGACGAGCACAAATTTAAACAGTTAAAAGTCATTCATTACTGTACAGTTTTAGCGGCCAGGAAAATGATGAAATTCCATTACTGTATACTTTTTTATCTTTTAACCATATGATTTGACTAAAACAAATTACCACATACAGCCAAATGCTCGTACGTTTAAAGGCACAACAACTTGCTATAGTTAGACTGGTTAGTAATGTAAGGCTGTCTCTTTACAACTATTGCAAGTTAGTGTGACAAATGGCACCCGTTTGTAGTATGCAGTCTTCCCGAGTTTTCTTTTTTAAAATTTTCATAGACAAAACGCTTACTTTTGTAAGATATCGTAGTGACGTTTTAAAAATGTGTCAAATAGTTTTAAGTAAGAAATAAAAATATTTTCGAACTACAATTCAAAACGAACTAAAAAGCGTTTGGATTTCAATCCCGTTTAATCTATAATAATTTAACGGGCTCCCATACGCCAATGACCTTCGATCTGAATCCCCTAGTTTTCTAATGTTTTGTGTAGCTTATTAATCTTATTATATTAACAGCAACGGCTTTAAGCAATGTAGTATCCCATATTACCTCAAAGTTCATTGTTTTCAAGATATTTGGCAACAAAGTTGAACAATTTTAGGCCAAAAACTGGTTTTCTGGCCATAAGGTTTGTGTTAATTAGTAAGATTATAAATACGCATATTAAAATTATAGGTACGAGTAAGTTTAGTATGTATAAGTAGGTATGAGTGTCGAGTGTATAAAAGTTTTAATGAGGATGAGGGGTCGGGTTTTGTATTTTTACAGACCTTTCTTTAAAAATGGATAATTAATTCTGTATTAACATTTTCAAGTTATTCAATATCAAAAATGTTAAACAGGAATAAAACTTTCCCATATCTGCACCTGGAAAGCTAGCTTCAATAAACCGAGGACGAGCGTCGAAATGAAAACTAATAAATTTCGTTGATTTTTGACGGGAGCCCCTTAAATTACATAAAACATATAATATTGTGATCGATTTTACAAGCTTTTATTTAGTTTCACCTGTCCCGTTGTCTGTCTGTTTGTCTGTAATCAAATCTTGCAAGTTAAATTTGATCCACTTCCCGGTTTCCGATTGAGTTGAAATTTTGCACGAATATGCAAATCGCGTGACAATGCAATATTATGATGACGTGGAGCTGATCTGATGATGGAGCTGGAAGGTGGCCATAGGAACTCCGTACTAAAATCACATAACCCTATCGAGTTTGGGCTCATTAGAATCGTCTCAATGAGTAGTTGATGACGGTATACAGAAAAGTACAGTCGGCAATAAAAGCTTGTACCAAAAAAGAATTTTTTGACAGAAACTTATTAATTTTTTTATGTTTGCCAGTTAATACTAGGACCACAAGACATGCCGTGTACCCACTTTAAAAATTAAGTTGGGCGGGAACTTGATAGGTTATTGTCATACTCTCTGTTTTAGGTTGTTTAAAAATATTATTTGAATTCCTCGTATTTTTTAAGAAAAGCACCATATCTGCCTCGGCAGGAATGGCAATTCGTGGATTCGTATCTATTGTCGGATTCAGCTTCCCTTCATCCGACAAAATCAACTCATCCACGAATTGCTATTTCCCAGCCTCTGCAATAATGTACTTTTAATTGTATTGAAATAAATGCTAAAGGATTTCTTAATAAATACATTAAATATTTAGATTTTGCTAAAATTCGAAGCAGCTAAATCGATTTAAGCTGATAGTTTGGCGGGCTAGGGCTGTCCCGTACAAACGGATATTGTATGTATGTAAGCACTTTATTGTACACAATAAAACGTTGAAGAATATACATGTCACACAATAGATCAAAGTACAAAGGCAAACTTTCCTTTATAAGGGATCTCTTCCAGCTAACCTTTGAGCAATGTATTTGGTATCGTAATGTAATGGGATTTACTTTTGACTGTGTTGTGTTATAACTATACCTACTTATATAAATAAACAATAGTTTAATGTACAATTGTACGTACCTTTCCACTTAATTGATATGTAATGCCTGTGATGTGGGACACCACTCAGTTGGTTTGTATGTTTGATCGCCTCGGAATACATACTTAAACTAATATTAGAGATTATATCAACGGATCCTTAGCAACGCCGCTTCTTCGCTTAGCTCTCTTTGAAAAGCAGCCGACTACTTCGTCTTTTACCCTTCCACACAAAGCTCGCCGCTATTGTACGGGCGCGCCCGCGCCGTAAACGTTGCGCTATCGTACTTGCCCCGCTATAAACGCGCTTAAAGCCCCTAGTTTGAGTCCTTTATAGATCGTAAAATCCACAATGAAGCGCACTTGTCAATACCAGTTTGTTATTACACAAACACACACACACACACACGCACACACGCACACACACGCACGCACACGCACGCACGCGCACGCACGCGCACGCACACGCACACACACACACACACACACACACACACACACACACACACACACACACGTAGGTAAGTCGTTTCTTCTTGGAATTGACTATCTATTCTATATTCTTTTTTTAATAAGCGGACTGCAGCCTAGAGGACGCTTGCTACTAATTACACATGGTCGACCCTTTATGGATTTGAGGATTCATCGTGCTGAAAGCTGGAGACAAATGCAAGTCCTTTACTCTGAACAGAGCACATCTGCGAGAGCTCTCGCCACCTTATCCGCCACCAGGAACACGAAACCACATACCTACAGAGCAAGTAGTGGGTTTTACGTCATATTCTATGATTTGATTATAATCCCCGGGAGATTCTTAAGGCGGTGCATTGGAAATTATTGCGTGCTTTGAAACGCCGTTCTGACTACATTATATGATTCTTGACTATACGATTGCTTTCTGATTTTACCGATACATGATTGCTTAAAATTTCCTTGATAGAAAAAAATTCCAAAGTTGGGTCTGTATTTTCCTTTTTTTACTCAGCCTACTCAAACGATACATTATTTTACGACACAATCAAGTTAATACTATAGTATTTTATCTCATCTAAAATCTCACTATGAAATTTAAACGAAACTTCTCTAAGTTAGGTATTTATCGAAATTTGTCAAAAAAAGCCATTTCCGAAGAGTGTTCCATCTATTTTTCTCGTGCGCGGAAGGCATAAGCGTGTCTTTGTCTAGGGGGCGACTCGAATCAAGGCATCCCCTTAATCAATCGTAACACCTCCCCACCTCAGTATATTATCAAACTCGTGTTACTTTCAGGTTATGAAATGATCTGCGCGAACATTAGATATATCTCCATGTTCGTGTCTCCTTGAAATAGAACGGACATGGAACAGACTTTAAATTTATTTGCAATAACGGTACAATATGTATGCAGAATAAAAGCTTTCCAACGCGAGATTGTTAGTACAATACACGTAGCGTAGGAGAGAAGTGATCTATTGTGATAGTTTTGCTGCGGAAAATCGCACTGTCCATGTGCACTACCCCGTCGACAATACTTATAGCTACGAGAAAGTGGGCCACGCGGCAAGAGGCCGGCCGGCGCCACTAACTTTGTTACATCTCACTCGAAATATCTTTGCTTTCAATCAGTACTTTGCCGGGAGAATTCTGCAATATTTTATCTTTAACAGTGGCCAATCATGCATTAAACTCATTACAAACCACTTCATCTAACTTTCAAATTATGTCATGGAATTAATTATACACGTTCAGTACCTACGAATAGCTAAGCTTTTTACCATAGGTAATTCGCCTTAAGCCTGTATGGGCGTCTTAAATAGATTTCGAATGCTTGCGAAGTGGGGGACTGCCGCTTTCGTTGCGAGAATCGAACGAGTTCGGGAAACGTGGTAATTTTCCCACTGCCACAACGAAACAAAAGGTGCACGAGTGCGCATGGGTGGCGCGGCTGCAGACAATAACACTTCATTAAAAACAGACAATTTCAACTGACTGTTTTTAGGGTTCAGTCAACAAGGAACCCTTATAGTTTCGCCATGTCCGTCTGTGCGTACGTCTTCGACTTAGCTCAGTAACCATTGCTACTAGAAAACTGTGATTCGGCATGGGTATGTAAATCAATCACGCCGACAGAACAGTTTAATGTGCCGGCTAAATGGCTACTACTGGGGATGTGAAAAAATTCGTGGTAGTAGTACATATAATGAATTTAAAAGGAAAACTATCACGGACAAGTAGGCATAAGTAGTTACCGAGTAATAGTCGACCAACTTAATGTGTACTTGGAAAGGCAAATTTCGTACAAATTCGGCCGACGCAACCGCACCGCACGTCGATGTAACTAAGGCAACTACGGAACCCTACACTGCGCGTGGCCCGACCCGCACTTGACCGGTTTTTTTTTTAATTATTCTGCAATCTGCACTGATTCTATAAAATAGAATACTATCATTTGCAAACCGTTTTTAACCACTTGCCAGTATGAGAGCTGAAAATTGGCATTTATATTTGTTCGAAATGGACGAAACATATGTTAGTTAACAGCTGGTTGTTACATTTTAAGGACCAGTTGCTCTGTAAGAGGTCCACGTCGCACGTTTCTATTAAAAAACAGAAACTGAAATGCTAAGTTTAATTACCTCTTTGAACCTGGAACTCAATTCTCAGGCCGATCGAAATGATGTCTGTTAGTTATCTCTATTGACGTAATGTCTATTGAGAAATTTCACCAAATTTTCTTATGCTAGAAATTATGTTGAACAAAGATCTCAATGTCTAATGCAACATGCATTTCGTTTTTGTGGATTTTGTTTAAGTATTTCCTTCATATGCATTTCCCAAAATATTGTTAAGATTGATATTTTTCAGAGGAGGAAACAGTCGAGAACGAAACCTCGATTCGGACTTTTAGTCGGAGCTGCAGTTGTCCTTATCGCACTGTTATTTGGGGCGGCAACGATCTGGTAAATACGTACACAGACGAAAAAGTGATAGGCAATTGTCGACAGACACTGATGGTCGGGTGGTGTAAAAAGTTATCGATAAATCTAGTCATCGATATTTTCTTTTTATATACACTTTTGTGAGAAGTATAGAAAGGGAATTTAGTATTAGTCAAAATATATTTTTATTATTAATAGTAAGTGAAAATAAATATTTATTTAGAATATCATAATACCGTAATATACCCTGATAAATAATTCACCTGCTGAGCGAATACCCAACAAGGACTTAGCTAATACCACGGAATAAAGAATCCATTGGAAGTGGCATTCAACCGATTTTCATAGAGAACCACTGTCGCCGCACGCACACAACCACACTTCAATAATACACGAACACACAATTGCAATACGCTTTCGATTTGTTAAAACGTGCTGTGCCAATATGTTGTGAACGGTAGCTAATTTTATATGCAAAATCTACTTTAACTAGTACTATTTACGATCTCATTTAGAGTGTCAAGTAAATATTTCTTACGTCCGTTACCATATGCGTTGCAAGACTTGCAAGAGGCGTGGTCGTTCGGCTACTCGACGCAAGATGGCGGTGTTTTCAAAACATCCTTCCATTCATAAGATGCGACCGCTTGAAACCGAAAAGTCGCATGTACTGCAAAATGTGTATGATGATACGACTATTTGGCTGTAACGGAATAGGGATGTGGGTATGGTTTGAGTTTGACTATCGATATTTTTATGATATTCATACGGTAAATATTAAGCTAAGACTTATTTACAAATTGTTTCTAATAAAATCTTGTTTATGATATAATAAGTAGTAGGTAACATTTATACTAAATTACTTTTGTTATAAATTTAGTAGCAATTAAACACAGATTTGTAATAAACAAAGAAAATAATTTGTTTAATTTAATACAAGCACATCTCAAATATTATATAGAATTATTTTAACAGCAATCTACACTGCCGACGTTGTGCGAGTGCGGTCTAGTGAAAATTTACCGTCAAATTTGTTCGTTGTGCGGGATAACAGGAAACTAAATGTCAGTAGTTCGCCGTGCGTATTGCGAATTGAATTAATTGATCGTAATTACGCTACATACAATACTCTGCGATTTCCTTTTGCGAAACTCAAATATGAGTTGCATCAAAATGTTTCGAACAAATGGTGTTGAATCGTTGCGGAAACCAATCCTGGCATCAATGCATTTTTCCTTAGTATTTGTGTCTTTAGGAAAACTATAAGATTATAATAGTTATTTTATTGTGTATGACACAATATTCAGATACATATTACCAGAGCCCGCAATTCTTTTGAGCTGTCATAGGGACTTCTCGTTTATCGACTTCCTATTATACATTATGTATATCAATAAATACAGAATACAATATGTAAAATATGATTACGAGTAGACGTAACAACACGCAGTCTTATCGCGGATGAGCGATCTCTTCGAGATAACCTTTGGATACCAACTTTTAGGAAATTATAAATATAAATTAAAATAATAATATTTTATTCTTTCTTATAAATAATAAGAATGGTCTTTGTCCTGATTAAAAGGCATAGGTAAGCAATCCATAAATTATAAAATTAAAAAGCAATAAAAGGAATAAGCAATAAAATATTATTAATTTTAATTTATATTTATAACACTACAATACTTCCGATTATACAATAATACATATGTATAAACGGAAGTCGATAAACGAGAAGTCCCTATGACAGCTCAAAAGTGCTACGAGAATTCCGGGCTCTGCATGTTACTCATAAAAATATAATCTTTTTCATTTTGGTTTATCGATAACAAGTATCGACCTTAGCCACAGCATTTGAGTAGCGAACTGTACACGTAATCACGGGTAAATTAGTTAAAACCCCCCTATTCAGGCACAACGATAATCACTGCCAAACAAAAGGAATCAGCAACATACCTTTGCCTGGCTCCGTCCGTCTGAAGACCGCCGTCGCGTGGGCTTGGCCTGCAGCCCACGATTATCTCTTTTCACTTCTCTTTTCCACTAGTGTCCTTGATAGCACAATCTCAATACAATTCACATGAATCAACACTTTTCCTACATTTTATACGTGAGCGCGCTCATCCCCGTGCCCGGCCATCTTTCTAACCTCCTCGTTCCTCCTTTTGCCACCATCCTCTTGAGCGCTGCAGTCGCGCGCGGCTTTGGCGCTAGTAATATGCCAATTCGATTTGAATGGACAATGATTAAAGTGTTTGTGCCTGAACATACACTCCCCCCCGAACCAAGCTCGACTTGGTTGACCTAAACATCGAGTGGCAGCCGGGCTAATTTTGAAACGGGCCGCAGTAATGTGCCCTTTTGAGTACGCAGTTCAACGACGCGCACTACATTATCCTTACCGGGTAGCAACTTGATAATTCGACCGCGTCTCCATTCTAAAGGTGGACAATTATCTTCCTTTATAAGAACTAAGTCTCCGATTTTTACGGGTATTGTCGGATCCGTCCATTTATGTCTTAACTGAAGAGTATGTAAATATTCGTTACGCCAACGAGACCAGAAATGTTGTGAGAGACGTTGTAACAATTGGAATCGATTAAGGTGGCTGATATTAGTCTCTTCAAAATCATACTCGGGCAAGGATACCAGAGGCTCAAAAACCAAAAAATTTCCTGGTGAGAGGATTTCAAAATCATTTGGATCCGGGCTTAAAGGAGTCAATGGTCGAGAATTCATTACGGCTTCGATTTTAGCGAAGAAAGTGGCAAGTTGCTCGTAGGTCAACTTTTGCTCGCCAAGAACCCGTCGCATGTGCGTTTTTGCAGACTTAACGGCAGCCTCAAAAAGACCTCCCATGTTAGGGCTGCTCGGGGGATTAAATAACCATGTTATTTCAGATTTAGCCAATTCCCGACAAATATCCGAATTGTGATTACGAAGGTATACGTACACATCCTTTAAATATTTGTCCGTGCCAGTATAGTTTGTGCCACAATCCGACCTGATAAGAGATGGCATTCCGCGTCTCGATACAAAACGTGTGAACGCGTCCACAAAGGCTTCAACTGAGAGTCCAGACACGACCTCTAAATGTACAGCCTTTGTGACTAAACAGACGAAAATACAAAGGTAGCATTTCACTACACGAGCATTTCTCAGTGTACTAGTTTTAATATTAAAAGGGCCCGCGAAATCAGTCCCTACACCTCGGAACGCACGTAAGGATCGAACACGATCTGGCGGCAGATCGGCCATCGGAGGTTGCGTGAACCGTGGACGAACTCGGAAACATTGTACACATTTAAACGTCACGCTTCTAGTTATTCGTCTGATCGACAAAATCCAGTAATTTCTTGACAATATTGCCTCAAGCGTATGAGCTCCGACGTGACAATTGGTGATGTGATAGTCCTCAACTAAACGTTGCACAAACGTGCCCTTCCCCGGGAGCAAAATTGGGTGTTTCGCATTGTAAGGCAAAGTCGAATGTTGAAGGCGACCGCCGACCCTAACAATCTCGTAATCATCTAGAAACAAGTTTAACCTTTTTAAAGGTGATCTTATCTTAGCTTGTAATTTAAGCGAGTTAATTTCATTATCAAAAGCTTTCCTTTGTACTAACGTAACGAGTTTTCGAATAGCGTTTCTACGTTCGTTAACTGTCAGGTAAGAGGTTTCAATTCTCGAATCGGGATGGCGTATATTATTAACAAAACGCAGTATAAATCCGGTGACGTTAATTAATTTTTTAAAGGAACTGAAGCGTTCGATAATGTCAAATTCGTCATCAACAGTGGTAGTAACGTTAGCAACAAATTTTGATTTAATGCCAGGCAGTAACAATTCGGGAAAGTCAGGCCCCTTAGACGGCCAGATGCTGGGGTCATTCTCTAACCATGAGGGACTCCACCATAGCGGGTGGTTTACTAGATCAGCCGCGGATGTGCCACGGGAGGCCGCGTCAGCACAATTTTGTTCTGTTGTTACATGCCGCCACGTAATCGGAACTTTAGATGTTATAATCTTTGATACCCTATTACCTTCATAGACTTGCAATTTATGAGGTTGAGTTTTTATCCAAGCAAGAACAATAGTGCTATCACACCAACAGGTAACGTTTTCTATCTCAATAGTCAATTCGGTAGTCAAGGTTTTATAAACGTGATTAATTAGGGTTGTCAGAAGCACCGATGCACTTAATTCCGATTGAGGTATAGTAATTTTTTTCTTAAGTGGGGACACTCGTGACTTGGCTAATAATAATCTTATCGTGACTTGTCCAGTACCGCTTATTATACGTAGGTATACTACGGCACCGTAACCTACAGACGATCCGTCACTAAAGCCGTGTAATGAGTAGGTATTATCCTGACTATTGGGTAATTTTAAACACCGAGGAATTGAAAGTCTGGTAATATTGGGTAAGTCCGAGAGTAAGTCACTCCACTTTTTAACAAGCTCTTCAGGTGCGGGAGAATCCCACTCGATCGCTTTGTTGTCAGTTCCACTACTGAGCAACTCTTGAAGTAGCAGCTTAGCTCGAAATATAACAGGACTAATCCAACCGAGCGGATCGAATAATTTAGCCGTAGAAGATAATATAGAACGCCGAGTAACTTGTTGAGTTTCGTTAGGGATGTTAACTTTATACGTAAAGCAGTCCGTTTTTGGATCCCACTGTACCCCTAATACTTTAAGACAGCCATAGTGATCATCCTTGTCAAAACAGTTAGGCATCTCACAATGATCTTGGGGTAAGTCCTGCAACAGTCGGGAGTCGTTAGCCGCCCATTTGCGTAGTTCATAACTCGCCGTGCCCATTAAAGAAATAAGTTCGTCTCGAACACTTAAGGCTTCCTCAATAGTATCACCCCCGCCGTTCAAATCGTCTACAAAACTATTATAATGTATAATTTTAGCCGCCCGTGGAAAATTAATACATTCGTCATTCGCTAGTTGTTGCATACAGCGATTTGAAACCCACGGACTACTTTTAAGACCGTATGTATTTGTAGTAAGCTCATAAACTCTCACCGGCTCCGAGCTGTGTTCTCGCCAGAGAATTAGTTGATATTTGCGATCATCCGGGTGAATCCATGTTTGTCTGAACATCATTTTTACATCGGTACAAAAGACAAATTTGTGGTATCTAAAATTTAAGATTATGTTTATGATATCATTTTGTAACTTCTCACCGGCATACAAACAATCATTAATGGACACACCGTTTGACGTTTTACCACTTCCATCATAGACGACCCGAATTTTCCCCATTTTCGAAGTGTCTCCGGAACTCTTAAAAATTCCGTGATGTCCAAGAAAATAGTGCTCACCCGAATAATCACAAAATTTTGATGTTTTCATATGTCCGAGTTGTATGTACTCCCTCATAAACTCTACGTATTTGTCCCGATAACCAGGCTGACTTTTAAAACGACGCTCTAGTGCTTGAAGTCTCCTATAAGCCATTTGTCTGGAGTCGCCTAACCGTGGATGCGTAGTTATAAGTGGTAACCGTACCGTATACTTTCCGTCAGGACCGCGTGTTGTCGTTTTGACAAATAAATCCTCGCATTCAATATCCATAGGATTTTTTATTTTAATCATAGGTGGCTCTTCCGTAGCCCAAAACCGTTCCACCGCTTTAACAAGCGTATTCCCCGTAAATAGGACATTATCCGTAACCGTATACGCCGAAATATTATGCAATACCGTTTCCGAACCTTCCACCGTAACCGTAGCTGCCGTACTATCATTTGATGTCATATCCGAACTCTGAACCGTATCGAGTGAAACCGACTTATTATTAAGTGTACCGTCCGTTTTGTACGAGAATGAACTTTGAACCGTCATATCATTGCTTACCGGTCCGAAAACCGCATAGTCAAAAATAGTGTCTAACGCGTAAGGCCCGCCGGACCGCAACGTTAATTTACCGCCGTTTATAATCTCACCTAAAATATCACATCCGAAAATAATATCAATCTTTGACAGATGTGTCAATTCCGCATCCGAAATACGACCCGTAATCATATTTTGCGCCACCGTACAAACATAAGTTGTCGGAATATTCATAACAACTGCCGAACAAGATAAAACCTTAGTGTCATTACCTTTAGGTTTAAAATTCAATACTACCATTTGATCATTGAGTTTACTTTTCCCGCCAATACCGGAAATTGAAATTTTACAGTTATGTCGCTTCAGTGAAAGGGAGTTACAAAGCTCACTTTTCACTATACTTAGTTGAGACCCAAAGTCCAATAAACAACGAGTAGGTACAAAGTTGCCATACGCAGATTCAACGTAAACAATAACAGTGGGCAATAAAACATTATCTGACACCCTTGGACCGTCCGAAGCGACATGACTGGATATTAATTGCTATGCATTTTTATTTTTATTTTGCACATCGTTGTGCACCGCGGGATTTCGCACTTCGCTATCGTCGCGGTGATCCCGTACCGCTGACACCGACGAACGGTTGTCATTGCAATCGAGCCGGCACGCACATTTTCGGCTCGAGTCTTCGCGTACACAGACCGAAAGTGGGGGGTTATTACCAACTCGACCTGTCGGACGATTATCGCATTGATCATAGTCCTCATTAAACTCGGCGTCCTGATTGCCGCTTTCATTATATATACCTACAGATACATGACGCGTATTTTTAAATGATTTGTTACTCTTTTGGAATTTCTCGTTTTGGGTCAAACAAATTAACTTATGATGCCCTGTATTACCGCAGTAAGTGCACGAAATATTACGAGTACAAGATATTGCAGCGTGTCCCCCGAAACACCTAAAACAATATCCTTTCGATTTTACCCATGCGCGCCGTTCATCTGTGCTCTGGTTTAAGAATTTAAAACAATCTAACAGTTTATGACTCGCATTATTACAGAATAGGCACCCGACACCTTGTTTACGCTGGCCGTATGTACGAGTTTCATTGTTAGGTACTTTACGGTACCGTTCCTGATTACAGTTTTCGGATGATTCTACCGATGCAGAATTATAATCCATAGCCGTGTCAATAAAATGGCATTCATTTTGAAGAAACTGAACGAAGTTATCAAAGTCTGGTAAAGTGTTTTTCAACCCGCCGTGTGCTTGTTCGAACCTGGTTCGTAATTCTGTAGGTAACTTTCCTAGCATTATAAATAGAAGCATGTAATCTTCAACCGAGAGACCTAGATTTTTCAATGACCTAGTACATTCGAGTAATGGGTTCAGTAAACCTACGCGGAGGTTTCGTGGACATGTCAAAGTTGGTAAGTTGATCAACCGTCCTAGATAACGATCGATCATCATTCGTTTATTATCATACCTACTTTTTAAGATTTCAAGAGCGGTGTCCAGAGATTCGTCCGTCATTGTGAGGTGTTGAATAAGGGACCGCGGTTCCTTGTGAACATGGCTAAACAAGTAGTGATATTTTTCTGTCTTCGAAAGATCTTTTCTAGACAACACTAACGATTTATACATACTTATAAAGCTATACCACTCAAATGGGTCTCCGTCATAATTTTGTAAATCCAATGCAGGCAGACGAGAATGTACTGCGCTTTCCGTGGTTATATGGGTCCCTTCCAGATTTGGTAATTTCACCGAATATGCCTCAAGTTCATTGTAACTAATGATGGCCGTTTTGTATTTCCCGTCGTATTCCGATGCAATTGTTTGGTCGTCGATATTAACTAACAGATTCTCGTACGAATCCAATAAAACCTTGTAATGATCATCTAATTTACGTATACGAGCCGCCAGTACTCCCGATGAGTATTCTTTTGATTTGATCATATCAGCCGTGTGAATAAACCACTCATATTCAATTTTAAATTTGACTTCATAAGTTTTAAGCGCCATATTGGAAACTACTATTAGTCTCTCACAACAACCGCGTGGTTTAGAAATGGAATACCGTAAAATAACCCTAAATACACTTCAAATGGCGTAAAATATTGTTAATTGAACTTTGCCGATACCGAAATATTATGAAAATACCGCCGTTACATGTAATAATACCGAATGAGTTTATAGAATTCGCGACAACAGGTGTCTACACGAATAGTAGGTATTGACAAGAACTCGTAGGAACCGATAAATATCTCGAAACTCGAAGGACCATAAAATATGTACACGTAATCACGGGTAAATTAGTTAAAACCCCCCTATTCAGGCACAACGATAATCACTGCCAAACAAAAGGAATCAGCAACATACCTTTGCCTGGCTCCGTCCGTCTGAAGACCGCCGTCGCGTGGGCTTGGCCTGCAGCCCACGATTATCTCTTTTCACTTCTCTTTTCCACTAGTGTCCTTGATAGCACAATCTCAATACAATTCACATGAATCAACACTTTTCCTACATTTTATACGTGAGCGCGCTCATCCCCGTGCCCGGCCATCTTTCTAACCTCCTCGTTCCTCCTTTTGCCACCATCCTCTTGAGCGCTGCAGTCGCGCGCGGCTTTGGCGCTAGTAATATGCCAATTCGATTTGAATGGACAATGATTAAAGTGTTTGTGCCTGAACACGAACCTTCGGGAAATTTGCTGCGCATTCACGATCTGAGTAGCGAAATAATACACAGGATTATGAACTTTATTGTTAGAGAAATAGAATTGATATTTCCTTGACTACAGGCGCAAATTGTGTCTAAGAAATTGAAAATAAAATATTTTTTTTATACGTATTCTAAAATATTACTTAACGATGATAAGAAATACTTCCATGAGGCAAGTTTTTCATGTGCTATTATTGGAGCAGCTTTCAATAACGTAATACGGCATTTTCTTAAAATAAACAAATATTCACTCATGTCATACGCTGCGTGCGGTCGCTAGGTGACTGACAATAATCTGTGCAAGAAGTATGCTTATTATTGCTCATGTTCGGCGACACGGGAACGCCCACTCACCACTTCCAATGGATTCTTTATTCCGTGGCTAATACACGTGTAATAACTGTGAATTAACTCGTTAAAATTGTAAGATGATAGAAAAACGTAGTTACGCTCTCATTTTAATACTACCTGTTGGATTGTGACGAAACTTTGCATATACAATGACATGAGGTATATCTATGCCTGTAATTAGTTTATATGATTCCAGTTTATAAAACAAACGTAATACAGCAATAACAAGTTTTGTATGAAAAAAATTCTTTTTTTACTATGGTATCTGAAGCTACATAAACTAATTACAGACATAGGTAGATATACCTCATGTCATTGTGCATGCAAAGTTTCGTTACAATCCAACAGGTAGTATTAAAATGAGAGCGTATGGAGAATCGAGCTCACTGCGGACTCAAGTATTTACGTGAAAAGGAAGGCATACAAACATTTCTGACTTGACACTTTTAAGCCAAAAACTACTGACAATATTTTCCGCTATTACGCCACTGACAGATCGAATGTTAACGAAAATCAGTGATACTGCCGTCTCCGAAGCTACCCCTCGCTGAATCTCGATCGCTGGGACTAGACTTATCTCGAGTGTGAGATGTTGAGAATTCGGAAATTGGTTTTAGTTCGACATCCGCCTTGTTATCGAGATAAAAATGTCTATTAGACATCATCTCGATCGATCCGAGTATTGACCTCCTGTTCACAAAATTTCACGATAGATATGCGACCTGTAGAGGAGAACAACCGGAAAGCCGAACATCCGGACAAACGAAAGCATTGTTGGCCAAGGTGAACTTGGTTGGCTTCGCTCGCTCGTCCTATAAGAGGGTAAGTTACCTGAGATCTTGCAACAGGGCCTCGCCCTGCGCGATAGTGGCGGCGCACGCGTCGAGGCTGGCGGCGCGGTGCTGTGCGCACTGGTCGAGCGCGCGCCGCGCGGCCTCGGGGCTGTCGTCCGCCGCGCACATGCCGCCGCCGCCGCGAACCGTCTCCAACCATTGGACGAGCTAAACAAATAACATCTTCGTTTAACACTGTTTTTTATATACTCAAAATCCACCATGTCCCATCACTAAGCGATTCTCTGATGTTTAGTTACATGCATGTTACGTTTACTTTTGAATTGTATTAACTGATTATAAAAATCTGGTAGGTCAAATTTATTTCATATAACAGAGTTCTTTAGGTTCAAATATTAATAAAAAAAATATTAATATTATTTAATATTTATAAATATTATATTCAACTGAAATATTTATAAATATTATATTCAACTGAAATATTTATCTTCCATATATTTAGACCGCAGCTACTTTTTTTGAGTAAAACGAAACGGTGCGTCAGGTGTTACCCGCACCAAGCTATTTTGAAAGCAGTTAAAATATTTTTATTACTTCCTTCATCTTATCATTGTACATACATCATTGCACAGTGCAGGAAATACTGACAACATGGTAAGATTGACGCTGAAAATACAATCAACAAGATATCAACGAATTGAGCTCTAGCTTGATCGGAAGTGTGTTCAGGTACCTCTTTTTCATAAGCATACCTACATTTACAAGTAACCTAATATATACGAAATGAAATCCACCTTTATTATTTTTATTATTTACATCAGGCATCAGAAGACCATATTTACACATACCTTACAAACTAACGACTGAACTCATAAACGTTCAACATGCCGTTAATTCGTTTACGTCACACCTGGCCATAATGCGAGTTTTACTGCACGCTGCGAGTACGGTAAAACTCGCATTGTGGCCAGATGAAGACGTAAAATTGTGTACTTACCACGGGCGGTAATTCGTCAAGCCCCAGATCGCATATTTATGGCCCTCACCTTCGGTTCGGGCCACAAACACCTGCGATCTGGGCCATTCACGAATTCACCGCCCTAGGTACGTAATGTACTATTACAATGCATGTGCTCGAAAACAGCGATTTCCAAGCATGCTGGCAGGAGATGTTGCTTGCGCCACGTCCACTGGGCAAAACATTGCATTGTTTTGTGCCAGCATCTCCTGATGATGCCTCGTAGAGAGGAGAAACACGTGTCGAGGTTTTGTCATTATTGGTGGTAGTTTGCTGTAATTTTTTGCATGTTTATACGCAAATAGTTGCACCTTATCTTCACTGATAGAGCAGCACGTATTTTAGCGGAATAGCAAAGGAATATTGTTCGCGTAACATATCATAAACTTCCGCAAAGTAACGCCTGATTCAATAAATTGTTTTCCAAGCACCCAAATCGTGCGGGAAGTGCCACTTTTTCGCACTAGTGCTTTTACTTATCCATATATTTTTTTTAAGTCCGTCGTCAGACCGACGCAGAGTTTTTATTACTTGAGAAAAGTTTTACAAATATTTCAATTACACTTTTTCTTTCATATAAAAGGTCCATAAATACTAATAATGCATAAAAAAAAAATTATCTTTTTGAATTTGGTCCATAAATTAATTAATTTTAAATATTCGCTTAATGAGGCTGAAAGCATATCTTTCTTATGCCTTTTGCGATAAGACAGTATGGCGACTTGCACTTGCGCATATGTTGACCGCGCATGTAGGTATTTAAAACTAAAAAGCCCGCCATTGTTATGATTGTTGTTTACTTTGGAGTTGTTTTATGTAAATATGTTAAAAATGTCGAGTGAAAATGACTAATAACACTAACAGATATTTAAGGAGAAATTGTACTTACCGATGAAAGGAAATACCTTGACTAGCAGCTCCAACTTTATTGGAAGTGTTTGAACAATTAATTATTGCGCAACAATACTGACAATCTACCTAGGTTCTTCAATTTTAATCTATCCATTTTAAACTGATATCTCAACATTTTATCTATTTCCTCACACAAGGCACAGTAAAACGTTGTATGATACACGCGCGTAAAGACGATTTCCGACTCGTGTCGAATTTACATTCGCTCGCTTCACTCGTTCATGTATAAAAATTACACTCGTCGGAAATCACCTACTTTCCACAGTAGTATAAATAACTATTGTCTATATGAGTCACATTGACGTTCGTGTTCGTAAGACAGGGATAAAACCCGTTTGATTGAACACTGGCTTTGTAAGTTTTATGATTAGGGGGGTAAGTTATTTGGGAGTGTATAAACGTACCTCTTTCTCATGTGTGTAGAGCAAGACGGCGAGGTCGAGCCGGCGGCGGCGGCGGTCGACGCGCGCCGCGAACGCGGCCACGTGCGCCTCGAGCTCGCGCGCCACGCCCAGCACCTCCTCGGGGTCGCACTCGCCGGAGCGCGCCAACTCCTCGGCGGCGGCCAGCAGCTTGTCGGCGTTCGTGTATGTGTTCTGTACGGATTCATTCAAACTTTGCACTAAGCGACGCCGACGCCTCAACGATCACAGCTATAGTACGATTGAGATGCGCGATGGTATTACAAAATACGCAAGTAATTAGTATTATTAAAGAAAAGTGAAGAATTTACTATTGACGGTATGTGTTCATGTACTTTGCTCGCTTTAGTTGCCTTAACACTATAGGGTTGTTAACTGACAGTCAAATCATCAACATTGTATGACTCTCAAAAACGCTTGGTTAGTGTGAAGTTTGTAGGGAAATAGTCACGTAATGATTTTCTATGGCCAAACGGCAATTTTATATAAACAGCATAAATAAATGGAAACGTTGTGTTTTATTATCATTAAAGGGATTTATATTTATTGGTAATGGTAGAACGATAATTTTACTGTTGTCAACAACCGTATTAAATGGTATTAAAAATAAAATATAATCCAAGGGTTACTTACTTGTGCAACATTTTCAAAATGTTCATGAGATTTCTGGTACACTCTAGCTTTATGGAGATTCCTTCCTATACCCGTGTTTTTCTGTAAGAATACTTCGCCGTGATTCGCTAACCAGTCCAGCACTTGTCTGCAGTCTTCCTTGTACAGCAACAGGGCTAGTCTCTGGTGCAATTTAAGCCTTGCTTGATGGTATCTCGCTTCGAGAGCTCTATGGTGGCCTAGAATTTGGTGTATTACTGCTAAGACGTGGTTGGCGCCGCAACTGTAGTCGGCGGCCGGGTCCCCGCTGCTGCTGCCCGCAGTGCTCACAGTACCGTCGCTCTGTATTCGGGGCAAAAATTATCACAGGCTCTAGTATAAGTTTTACCGAAACAAAACGTTACGACCGCGTTTGCGTTTAGCTGTCAAATCTCATACAAATTGAGGGTAAAACGCAAACGCGATCGTAACGTTTTGTTTCGGTAAAACTTATACTAGAGCCTCAGGGGTGTAGAATACGGTTTCCGCGATCAATTCGGCTGAGCAATAACTCAATGAGTTCCGGACGAGGTTTTTCCAAAGGACTACGATATGAGTAAGCTTGGGACTTTTGGTCGCTATATGTTCCGAGTCTTCAAACATAATCGGTGTGACAGAGACTATGTCCAGCTAGAGCACCCGGACCCTGCAAATCCCACAGTCATGGCTTGGCACTTGGGTTGACAGAAATGCCGAGACTACTTGAATTTATGTCGTCTTGCCGCCCCGCGTTTAAACTGATCTATTTTTCAAAACACCTCCAACCTTTCCAAATAACTTTTAAATGGTAAAATCAATTATAAACTGCAATTAAGCACTGTATTTTAAAAAGTTATATCAGTGTTTTTAACATAATACGCTCTGGAAATTTTTATGTAAGGTCAGTCGGGGCAAGCGCGATTTTATCAAACATGTTGAAATCTATTGAGATTTTAGTACTATAGATATCTTAGATGATCATCATTATAATCATATCAGCCAGAAGATGTCCAGTGCCAGACATAGGCCTCCCCCAAAGAGTGCCACAATGACCGGTCCTGTATGATAGGTGCATTTACCCCGTTGGCGCGATTGCCCCGACTGACCTTAACTGTCCTTGAAATTTTTAGATGCATTTACTATATTTTTCATAAAATTCAAAAACTGATCTCAAAATTGTGTTTTCTTAGTTTCTAATAAGTAGGTAAATTACCAAATTAGACCGAATAAATGTAACTTTGACTATCTATTGAGACCTTTTTTTGTTCCTTTATTTTCCTTGGTTCCGCAAGTTGAACTCCTCCTTTCGTGGGTAGGGCCACCGTTCAATAACCGGCCACCTCATACTAAAAATGAACTCTATTCACCTATAATAGAATTCATTTTTAGTATAAGGTGTTAATTGCTGACCACTCTTCAATAACTGGCCACGTTATACTAAATTGATTTCTGTTTGTAGGGGGAGTTCATATTTAGTATGAGGGGGCTAGTTATTGAAGGGTGGCCAGTTATTGGCGATTTACCCTACATCCTAACAATCCTATAGTCAAAAATAGGCAAATTGATTTCTTAGTGGATTCTGCAACTTGTTTATCTGGAGTTTTTTTGTTATCTGTTGTTTAGTTATGGCCAAATCAATTTTTGTCGATACCTATTAGTTTTAGCAGTCATAAAAGGCATACCTAATAAAAACACCCCGGAATTAAAACTATGTAAACGAAATATATGCATAGTATTACGATATTTACATCAAAACATCAACAAAACCAAATAATATCCCAACTTGGAACAAAAAAAACAGTCGTGAGTGCGGTTAGCAATTTGCCGCCGAGCGCGGCACCCTGACTGACAACCCTTCCTTCCTATTCTCTTAATATCATTGGTGCACTGATTTTCTTCGTATTTCTTTAACACCCAGGTAAAGAGTAAAGAGGCAGCTGAAGAGCTTGCCCTTGACAAATGAACCATTTACAAAATAATACGAACTTCCCGCCACGGGCGACAAAATGTTGATAACGGGTTGGCGTTGCATGAGAATTTTTATTTCATCCAACTTTACTTTTTTTAATTGGCTTTGTATTCTACGCTTTAACTGCTTTGATGATTTTGCTTCCCATCCATCACTATAAACCAGTCTACTAGGGATTGGCCAGAAATCCTCAATTGGACGAGCTTTAGGGACGTTTGGGGGGTTAGACTCTTTCGGCACGAAATGTATATGTCCCGGTCTCTCACCCACTTCTGGGTGCTTGTTGCATAATAAGAACTTGCTAGATCGGGCCAGAATATGTCTTTTCCATCAGAACGGTGTTTATTAACAAATCGATGCACAATCGGCAAGCACTCTCACTGATATACTTGGGCATTGATAGCTGGTCCAGATGAATCTCTGATCACTGCCTTTGAAATCCCTCTAGTAGATATTACCACCCACACCCAGACTAGAACTTTCTTTTCGAATTTAAGCTTGCATTTAAATTTCAAGTTGCCCGAAACCTTACTTTTATTGACGGTGTAATACCCGTCGTTATCAGGCAGGTTATCGTTGGTAAAAGTTAAATATGTTTAGGTAACTATGTATTTCTAGGTATTTCTTCAAGTTACTTGTCGGAATATTTGGGTGCATTTTGTCGTTTGAAGTATTGAATGTTGTGTTTCTTTAAAATATTCCTGATGCACCCACGAGATACATGTTTGATGGCTAAGTCGTTCTGTGACACTCCAACCCTATTTTGTGCAAACTTAGCCACTTTCTTTTGAACTCGAGCACTAAGAGCTGGAGGTCTACCAGTTTTTGGTAAATTTTTAGTGCCTATGCCAAGTTCCCATCGGCGGATCAAGCGGTAAATTGTAGAATGAGGGACATTTTCAGTTTTGAAGTGTGCGATCACCTCGGATTTTGCATGTCGTGCAAGCAGATGAAAGACACGTTCACGCAATAATTCCCTCGCAGATATTATTTATTAAATTAGATTAATACTTTGCCAGAAATTGAAGAGAATGTAATTTTTGACATAACATATAAAAAAAGAATATACCCCGTTACATACAACCCGTTATTGCGGTCACTGAAGGGTAAAAAAAAAGGTTTCATGATATGGGTAGACAATGTAACGAATTAATAACTCACCATATCAGCAGGATCTGTTTGATGGCACACTTGAACTAAGTGGTCTAACTGGTAAAGCAGTTTCTTGCTTGTTGAATGGACCTGCAGAAAAAAAAACATATTTTAAGGCTGATTTTTTTTTTAACTTTCATATGAAATTAAAGATTTCTTAGATATGTGTATGGTTTACTGTTAAATCTGATTTCTTTTCTTTCGTTTGTAGGTATTTGAAAAATATTTAGCAATATTTATAATATAAACCTGAGGTTTTGGCCTCGCGGCCCCGCTGCTATAACACCTTTTGTCTTGTAAGGTGTAGAAAAGTTTATGAAAGTATGATTTACAGTGTTGCATATTACATCAGAAAGCTTACGATTTATGTGCACCGGACGATCCCTGCGAATTAGATTTCAACGACGTTGTCAAAATATTGAAAGAATATATAGACCCGAAAACAAGCGTTTGGGCTTGCCAACACAAATTCATCACACGGACTCAAGAGCCACATGAAACAGTCATAGCATATACCTCAGAATTGAAACGATTGTGTCAAGATTGCGAGTTTTCATGTAGTCACTGTAAGAAGTCAATCAGTGACAACTTTTTAACCCTACAATTTATAAGAGGGCTACGTGACTATGATATACGCACAAAACTCCTCCAAGAAACCCAAATAACAAGTTTATGAACAGTACCCTATCCCAATCATAGAAGACATCTTAGTGGAAATGAATGGAGGACAGTTGTTTTGTACTTTGGACCTGAGCCAAGCTTATCTACATGATGATGGACGATGAATGCGCTATGATGCAAACTCTCAGCACGCATAAAGGTACATATAAGGTTAATAGACTTATGTTTGGCGTCAAGGTGGCTCCAAACTTATGGCAAAAGTTTATGGATAACCTGCTACTAGGAATCGCCGGCGTGAAATGCTTCTTTGACGACATCATTATCCAAGGAACATCAGAAGAACAGCTCTTGACTGACAATGAGACTTTTCCATTACGCACATTTCATCTCCAGGTTTAACTACACGATCGAATACCGAACTTCAATAGATAACAGTAACGCAGATTATTTGTCCAGATTCCCTGTGGATACCATACCCCGTAACATAATTGACGTGCACACTGCATTCCAACTGAACCAAATTAACACAATCGCCGTCGATCGTTTGACAATTGCGTAAGAAACTCAAAATGATGGCGAGTACAATAATCTGCTACAAGCATTAATGACGGGGACGACGGTGCGTCGATACGGTTATAACGACAACGAACTTACCGTCCAGGACGGATGTTTGCTAAAGGGAACGCGAGTCATGGTTCCGGAAGTGCTAAGAAAACGGGTATTAGAAAAATTACATTCAGGACACCTCGGAATAGTTAAAATGAAATTACTAGCACGAGGCTAAGTATATTGGAAAAATATAGATAAAGACATAGAAGAGTTAGTAAAGAACTGTCGTGAATGCCGGCTACACCAGAATGAACCCCCACACGTCACTCTACACCACTGGGAGCCGCCGACAGGCCCGTGGCAGAGGCTTCACATCGACTTCGCAGGACCGCTAAAGGGACATTCACTGTTCATAATTGTGGATGCTTACACCAAATGGGTCGAAATTATCCCAACCACAACGACGACCAGCAACTGGTGTATCAGAAAATTACAAGAGCTATTTGTAACGTTTCGTTTTCCTTTAACACTGGTCTCTGACAATGGACGGCAGTTCGTTTCGGCAGAATTTGAGAATTACCTTAAGAAAAGTGGAGTGGTCCATAAAACGTCGGCGCCGTATCATCCGGCTACTAACGGACAGGCGAAGAGATATGTCGAGACGGTAAAGAAAGCCTTAAAGAGCATGGATTCTGATCCAGGTAACCTGCAGGAAAAACTCCTAGTAATTAAAGAGCACTTGCTGAGAACGCCGAGTGTCAGCACTGGCAAAACGCCGTATGTTTAACCGAACGATAAGGAATGCCTTACAAGTACAGTTCAAAGCAAGACCGGGGGTGGTGAGAGCAGGGACTCAGACCACCAGAGAGCGCCCCCCAGTCCGAACGTTTATCGTCGGTCAGCGAGTTCAGATACGGGATTATAGTAATGGACGGAACAAGTGGGAGTTTGGAACTGTTACAAGGATTTTGGGCAGGTTACACTATGAGCTCAAGACGGATTCAGGAGAGACTTGGAAGAGACATGTAGATCAGATGTTGAGTACCATGGTGCCAAGAGTGGACAGGGCAGTCAGCCTATCCTAAAGATTTATGGCGGAAGTGTTGTGTCATTGTCTATGCTGCAGCAAGACGTATTCTTTACGAGTGTCTTGTCACTTTTTGATTAATGTCATTCAATGAAATATATACAATGGATAAACATTGCGTTAATTATGTGATTTGATTTGATAAGAATACATAAAACATATCAAGGCAGGAGTGGAGATGGGGGAATGCCCGTGACCGGCATATGTCGTCCGCACTCCTGCCCTGTCGCGTACAGTATCCTGGTGGTGTGGTTACCTCGGTGTAGGCCTGGCACATATGTTCGTAGAGCTGTCGGTGGCGCTGCGCATGCTGCTCCAGCGCGCGCGGGTCGGCGCAGGGCGCGCCGCCCGCGGGCCCCGTGGCCAGTTGCAGCGCCACAGCGCACTGCGCGCCCCAGCCGCCCACTGCCGACGCGTACGCCTCCGCCTTGTGGTGGAACACCACAGATAGAGACAGCACCGCTGACCGCTCCTCCAGACCTGTTCAACAACCACACACATTCAATAGGTGTTAGGTAACTACATCAACCTTTTTGATCAACCAATTCAGAAGCACCCCAGGATGTCTAGTGCCCAGATTATATTAAGTGGATTTAACTTTATTTCAATATATATGTTCTTGAGCCTTGGATGTTTTTTATGTATTTAAGTATTTATTTATCTATATAAATATGTATATGGTCCTCTAGTACCCATAGTACAAGCTTTGTTGAAGATTCTCCCCAAATGTTTATTTATTTATTTATTTGTTGTACCGCGCGTGTTATTCAATAGCGTTAATTTCAAAAACGTTTCCTTCATCACAAAACTGCATGGAGTGTTCAATTCAAATTGGGTGAGCCAATAAGAGCAGAATTCTCTTCAAAACTATGAAGATTCCCGGAACAAGTCAGGTATATTTGAACACGATCGCGGGCACGCGAAGAAGGTGCGTTTGCGTGATCAAGAGCTGTTTTGTTTTCTTTCTGCCTTATATTGAGAATTGAATTGATAGGTTACCAGCTGAAAGTTGCTTGTAAGCACGCTCGAGACGATGGGCGAGCCCCGTGATTTGTGCCTCGGCGTAGTGGCGTTTGTCGGCGAGGCGCCGCGCCGCGGTGGTCACGCGCGCCACGCTTGGCCGCCCGCCGCCCGTGCAAGCCGCAGCAAATCTAAACAAATTACACACCATATCAATCGTACGCCGTTTCACTATTACCTAAAAGTAAAAAAGTTTACTTTTAAGGAGATGCCTTGATTGGATTGGACCACGCCCCCTTGACAGAAACACGCTTATGCCTTCCGCGCACGAAAAAAAGAGATGCAATACTCTTCGGGAATAGCTTTTCTAGACAAGTTTCGATTAATACCTAGCTTAGTGAAGATTTATTTATATTTGTGAGATTTTAGATGAGATAAAATACAATAGTATTAACTTGATTGTGTCGTAATGATGAATTTTTAGAGTAGGCTGAGTAAAAAAAGGAAAATAAAGACCCGACTTCGGTTTTTTTTTATCAAGGAAATTTTAGGCAATCCTGTATCGATTCAATCAGATAAACAATCATATAGTCAAGAATCATATATCTGAAAATCAGACCTTATTGTTTCTTAATCTAGTCAGAACGGCGTTTCAAAGCACGCGATAATTTCCAATGCACCTCCTTAATGCAGATTTAGGTAAAGCGCGTGCGATTAAAATGTAAATACCTGGCATGGTCCTCTTGAAGTCGTTTCGCAGCTGCACAACATCGACCGATTTCAACATATGTAGCTAGGAAAGCGGTTCTATGATTGACTATCCACTCCAGCATCTTTTCACAGTCTTGTTCAAATAATCTCAATTGAAAGCACTGGTCGAGCTGCATCTTCTTGTGCTGCCATAGTTTGTGCGCGTGCGCATGGGCGGAGCGCACGGCGGTGAGCTGCGCACGCACGGCGCTGGGGGAGCCGCAGTGGAAGGCGGCCGCCTCGCCGCCACTGCCGCTCGCCTCGGCTGCTTCCAGGCGCTGGAGGACTCGTTCGCCTGTGCAATACACGAAACCTTCATATCTTATAACTGAAATACATAACATTCCACGGGGATCCTGTTGTTTTACCAAATTTATTTTGGTCAAATTTCATTTCCCAAACAAAGTTTAGCAACTATTTTGTTTGCCAATGCAAACTTTGTCACAATTTTAATATGAATATTTTCATTACGTCAAATTTTTATTCATCAAAATATTACTACGAAAAATTACATTATGACATTTGATCTTTTAGCAAATGCTTTAATAAGGCAAAAAAACAGTAGATAATATACATTTAGTCTAGTTAATGATATGGCAAACTATAACAAGACCAAAATTTTTTTGGGAAATGATAATATGTCTTTTTTTTTTTGGTAAAACAAAGGTAACCCCATTCCACGGGATACCCGCTTGACCACGAGATCGCTGGAAAAGACTAGAAACTTCAGGATGTATTTATTACATAATATACCAGAGTAAGTCCGTTTAAAACGTTTTATTTAATGAGTATAAATCGCGGAAACCGAACACAGCATTGAGTTAACATTACCCACTCAATTAAAAAGAAAAATAAACACGGCCTTGCACTTGCGTATAAAAACGATTTCTCTCCTACCATCATCGTCGAATAACCACAAGCAGTCGAAACACATGTCGTCGGTGGCATGACGCGACACTGCACTGATACGATGTTTTACTGAAGTTATGAAATACAATGACCGACGTTGGCAAACGAACTGAAACACAAGTTATATAAACAACCACAGTGTTTTCGCCTAGTTAATGAACTCGTTTTAAGTCAGTCAACCATAACAGACCAATTGATTACATAGTTTGTTAGTGTGCTGTCGAGTTGTTTCCAGAAGTTAAAAACAACAACAGTGTCGCGGCGCACTAGCATTTTTAAATCACCCAAGTTTTGTTTTATAATGAATCCTACTAACGATTCTCATAAAACGGGCAAATCCGTAAGAATGTTCGTTAGTATTGCACGCAAAAACAACCGAGCGTATTTTGAGGTAGCTTTCCAATAACAAAGCGTATTCATTAGAATAACAACAAGGCTATGTATGTACGACTACAAAGTCTCGAGCAGGAACAAGTATATCATTTACTCAGTGACCCCGTCATGTGTATTTTGACATCGACAATCGTTCAAGCGAATTGGACTAACAGCTTTCAACAGTCTAACACAAAAAATAGGTCTATCGGGTTTTAAACTCTTGGGATCAGAGTACACTATTTAGGTTCCCATTTTGCTATTAAAAATGAATAGAGTTGTTTTGGCCAGTAATGTAATTAGTTACCTTGCGCTTCTAGTTCGTCGACTGGAACCTTGGCCAATCGTTTACTAATGTCTGCATGTGCATCAATAGCCCGGCGAGCGCCCGTGACGTCATCCGCAAAGTCTGCCCTAGCAACATCCTCTTGCAAATCATCAAGTCGATCCAAGAGTTCGCCAGCCTGCCACATGAGCTCTTCTAATGCCTAAATAAAAAGAACAAGGTTTAGCACAACAATATTGGTACTTATTAACACGAAAAACAGCTACTTTTCAAAAGCAACAATCTAACATTTAAAAAAATACCATTGTTATATTTCATTCCAGTGTGCTTGTTAGCCATTGAGTTTTAACCGGAATAGTTTAAGCAAAATTTGTTGGAAGTGTCATATATACAACATTTATATATGGACTTGGTGCACTGGAATAGGTGTGGCACGTATTCCACACAAAAAAATGGTTCAAAAACGCAACTTGCAGAACTGACATTGTTGAACGGAAACGCCAAGCTGTTAGTTACATAAAAATAAACAATAAACACTCAATGTGTTTCCAAGTAAAATAGTAGGATGTGGCATATCCGACGACGCGTTGTCCCATCAACAATGTAGGTAATCTTACAAAGTAAATATCATAAGTT
Source organism: Epinotia bilunana (assembly GCA_947049275.1). NCBI lineage: Eukaryota > Metazoa > Arthropoda > Insecta > Lepidoptera > Tortricidae > Epinotia > Epinotia bilunana. Next base: position 30,121,574 of record OX346252.1, on the reverse strand, counting down.
CTAGAAAAAAAATACTATATTGAAAACATCTGAGAATGTGGTTTTATAATTTTGGTATTTTTATGAACCAAAAAACGTAATTTTGGCGATACGAATCGTTTAAATGGGACTGTCACTCAGTCGATTCCTTCACGTCAGCTGCGCCGCGAATTCACCTACGCCGAACAACGGAGTATCGAAAGAAACGTTTCGTGTAAGATTATGGTTATGACTTACTAATCTCAGATCTATCCACTGCGCGTGGTCATATTGAAGTGTTCCATCTAAATCAGGAGTCAATTGTGAGCTATCTACAACCTTAGGAAGTGCTTCTAAACTAATAACAGCTGCCTGAAAACCAGAAAAAGACAGATTGAAATACCATTACAGTTAAATAGGTAAATTATCATCGTCACATGACACTCGTGAAACTTACCTCAAACTTATACTTGTGAGCTCCTATGGTGGTGCGTTGTTTTTGCCAAAAATTATCGGGTTTAACTACAAGTGCTTGATGGACGGATGATGAGAAGTGCTCTTGGAGAACTTTTAGAATAGGTTTGATTGCAGCCCACGCTGAACCTCTCATATCAATAAGGATCGTGAAGCCATGTGACCGCACTGCGTCACTAGAAATAAAATAGATATGTTATTAAATCCCCTCTTAATTTTTCAACATCTTATAGGTTTAGGTATAAAGATCATTTATTCTCATTAAGAATTTTACATACATATAGACATATATACATATAAAAGAGGGTAATTCTATACATAGTAATTTACTTTAAAAATAAAGTTTTAACCAACTTGAATTTAGTAGTCCGCCAAGCCACGAGAACATTTCCACATTTCTTTTCTAATTTACCACATGAACTGATTTCCAAGAGCAAATGCGTGGATTATTAGAGGAATAAACCCAATCGCTGTATGTGGCCCGATAATATTTGAGGACTTCCGTCGATTCCACAAGGATCACCTTTGGCACTTCATTAGTTGCTATTTTAACGGAATCTTATCAGATATGTGACGTATTTTTGTACTCTTAAGTACATAATTGAGGAATTCCGTAAGTCATCTGTAGTCTTCATCATCAATAGGGTATATTCATGCATTTTTTTAATTTTTTTAAACTATTCTATAAGTAATTATATAACCGGAAAAAATATAACACTTTCACAATAGTATTGAATGAGCTAAAAAATAATAATTAAAACTGCTATCATTTTCGGACGATTAAAACGCCGCCATTTTGGCGCGCTCATTTTGTGACGTCACCGTGCACTTAGAATAAATAAACAACGAAGTGTTTGATTCACAGTTTTAGTAAAAGTGAGTTATTAAAGCTTGTAAGATAAACTTATTGTAACGGAAGAGCACACAAAAGCTTATTAATCTTATTATAAATATTTTATTGCCCCTATTTGTGAAAATAACACTAAAACTACACCTGACATGATATATTTTCATATGCCCAAAGATGCAAAATATAAGGAAAAAGGGGTGTAAGGCGATGACGAGATATAATGTATCGTGTTTGAGTAGTTTATATTGTTATGAACATCATTTCGAAGTGATTATTAAATATGTTTGTACCTAAAATCTTTTTTATTAGGACTCCCGAACAATATAAACAATAACCTAACCTAAAAAATTATATACTTATTCATAAAACTATTCTGATTCCCATTTTTTTAGTTATTAACGTTACAAAATATTATGATTTTTGTTGATCAACAGCTGACTACGAGTGTTGATTTTGATCACGGAACGTTTTAGCTAAGTTTCTATGTTTGCACTGTTGATCGAAGTTGAAAGAAATTAATCCTTTCTACTGAGTGTCCTACACAAATTTGGTTTATTTATAAGCCTTGACGAAAACAACATAATTTGTTATGTTTATAAAGATGTTCTCACCATGTAACGTTCCTAATACCAACATATCTTCGCTTAGGTATACATTATCGTCGTCTAGTACCCACAGTACAAGCTTTGCTTAGTTTGGGACTAGGTCTATTTGTGTAAGATTGTCCCCTAATATTTATTTATTTATAATAGAAATAACTTAAGCGATGACTTTGCATCAACATATTTCTTATAATGAACATATGTACTAGTTTTTTATTCCATTTATTTAAGAAAGATACCTACGAGGTACGTACTTAGTCATCATGAACACATCAATTTCAGGCAGATTATCCGACTTTGCCTTGACAAAACCGCTTCCAGTCATTGTGGCGAGTCTTTTTTCACAAGGAGTCACTGCTTTCAGTTAATAATTCCCAAAAAACACTGATTGTTTATTATAAACAGCGTCAAAACAATGCGAATAACTTTCAATAATCATACAAACGACCTGTTAACAGTAGACACCGAGTGCACGGTGACGTCACGATTCGCTCGGCCAATAGCGTTGCGTTTTGAAAATTTTCGAGGGAATTTGAAAAATACTACTTTTAAATAATTAAGTTTGTTAATAGAAACATGATCATTTGTAAAAATAATCATGTGAGTATATTTATTAAGCAATAAAGATTACTCATGATTTTTTTTTGGCCATTTCTGAATCACATGCATATTCCCTATTCCACACTCCACCAAATTTATGATTTCCGGGTGTAAATACATAGATTATAATAGAAAATAACAAAATCACTACACGCGTGCCTAATATAATTGAGGAGTTCCCTCAATTCCTCATGGATCCCATTATCCAACTGAATTTTTGAAAAAATGGGACCCGCCTCGAAACATACACATAATACACATACATTTTACGAATCGGCTCATCAATGCCGGAGTTCTGAGGTAACAAACATTGAAAAAAAAAAAAACAATCGAATTGAGAACCTCCTCCTTTTTTAGAAGTCGGTTAAAAAGACAAGGATGTTATTATGTAATCACAAATAGACCCCTCTCATTTTTCGCTCGTGACATACCTTGGTATGGAACTGAACGCTTCCGTGCTTTGGGAGGCATGTTAATCCGTGGATCCTGGTTTTTCTAGTAACCGAGTTAAATGGGGCTTCGGACGGTTCAAGTACTTCTAATAGACAAATGTGTAGTCACTTAAGACAAACCTAATTCCAATGAAATCTCGTTTCCTTACGGTCAAAAGGTCAAACGGCAGCCAGAAAAACAAGTGCCTACTACTAGTGACGAGTGGTCCGGGGCTCCTACAATAGGCAAGTTGGATAACACTACAGATAAGGACGTAGAACATGTCATAAGAATCTAACATGTTTTCGTTGAGGTTACCGTGCCCCTTGGCGACACTTCAGCCAGATTTAGTCACAACATAATGTTTCGTCATCACCAACACTATCAGCCTGTAATCACCCAGTGCTGTGCATAAGCCTCTCTTCGAGTACGCCTCTTATCCCGGTCTCGTGTCGTGCTAGTCTCATCCAGGCCCCGTATCATGGTCGGCCTTATCACGCGATAAGTGACAAGATAGAGCGTCCGTCACTGGCTGACACCGTTCGATAGAACGAGACTGACGCTCTATCTTGTCACTTATCGCGTGATAAGGCCGACCATGTTACGGGGCCAGAAATGACGACGCGCAAAGCTTTGGCGGGAGCTAGTCTATGCCCGGAGGTTTTGAAGTAAACGCAAAATAATGTTTATTTGCTCCCAAATTAAAGAATAGGTATTTTATAGTCCTTGTGCAAAGAGAAGTCAGTTATTTCAGCTGCACTGCATGTTGCAACGAATGAACATTTTCTACAGGAAAGACTTTAACAATGAAGTATCAAATTACACTGCAAAGTAGTCTCATAATGCAACAAGCTATTGTTCGACGCCTGTAGCGAAGGATATGGCCAATTAGCCATCGGCTTGTTATTGAAAGTACCTACTCGGTTTATTTGGCTGAGGATTCATCTGTGAGCATTAAAATAATTAAGTCTACTGAATGTATGAAAAGTTGCACAAGTAACTGAAACTGACACAATTGAGCCACTAAGTCCACCTGATATTTCTTGCTGATGAAGTTTCAATTTGAAAATATTTCGACTTTGGACTGATAGAGAGACTGCGAAACACTAAGTAAAGAAAAGGTACACACTTATGATGCTTCTCAAAGAAGGGGTTTGCCGAACTATACTTATTCACGAGTGGTGCTGCACCGCACAACCAAAATATTAAATAATACGCTAGTACAGTAAGCATCATATAGTTAGTAACAGCCAAAGTAGCCAATTATATCGTAACACTTCCTTACACCTATAGTAAAGAAGACGTGTTCCGATATATTTGGCTACTTTGGCTGCTACTAACTATATGATGCTGACTGCACGTACAGTCACCCGCAACAATACACGATTGAACAAGGGCTCAAAAATATCTGACTAAACCCTATTTCTAGAGTTATAAGGGTGCGTCAGATATTTTGCGTCCTTTGTCTAGTCACATACTTAAGCAGACCGTACTTAGTTATATTATTTAACACAAATGCTCAAATACCTAGGTATGGTGATCAAGTAATGCAAAAGTCGGCGATAGTCATCGGGCGCCATGCGGTCGCGGCGCGGATTGGCCGGGAACCAAATGATGGGCCCCCCGCGGCGATCGCGCCCGCCCGAGAGCGCGGCCACGCGCTCGTGCAGCAGCGGCAGCACGTCCAGCGCGCGCGCACCAGCCTCCATTGCTGCCCTTCACTATATGCCTTGACAGAGCCTGCACGGAAAAATAACAATACCGTTTTAACAAATCATCTTAGCTAAAAATAATGGGGAACAAAAAAAAGGTTGCAATAGTATAGTATCACATGTATTTAGTTTCATTTTATTTTATTTATATTTAAATAATCATAAAAAAGTTCAACTCAAAGAAAAAAAACTTTGATTTTCGTTTTTCGTCCAGCACTACATGCCTAGCATATTCAATTTCGTTCATAATTTCCGACACAACTTATATATGTAGTTTGAAAAGAAGTCAATTTAACTTTTAATTGTTAAGGAGTCCTTTTTTATTAAGTGTTATGGTTACTGAATATATTCTTTAGCAGGCCTTTCCAGTTACATCTATCATTTTTAGGGTTCCATCGTCAACAAGTAACCCTTATAGTTTTGCCATGCCTGTCTGTCAGTCTTCGGCTTAGCTCAGTGACCCTTACTACTAGAAAGCTGTAATTCGGCATGAGTATATAAATCAATGACGCGGACAAAATGGTAGAATAGTCTTTTATTTTTGTGTAGGGTTCCTTCCCTACACGTGAAGTGGGGATGTAATTTTTATTTCTTGGTAATCATAGTGTGGGATAGTTGGTTAGCCTGTACAAAAATATTATGGGTTATTAAAAAAAAAATCATCTCAGTGATCCATTTGTGTGATATTGGGCTTTTAAGCCCATATTATTGTTTGAGTCAAGTGTCCCCAGCCCGTCGGCTAAATGGCTGCTACTGGGAATGTGAAAAAATTCGTGGCAGTAGTACATATAATGAATTTAACAGGAAAACTATGCCATAAGGCTAAGTAGACATTACTAGTTACCGAGGAATAGTCAATCAGCTTCGGCTACAATTTCGGCCAACGTAACCGCACAAAGACAGGCAACTACGGAACCCGACACTGAGCACATGCACTTGGCCGGTTTTTGATTCTATAAATGATAATATCACAAAGAACATGCTGGTTAAGACTGGATCTGAGGCCACAGACATGGGTAGGTAAAAACGTTATTTTACCTGACATGGGTTGATCACATTTCTGAGGTTACTGAATATATGAGGGAGAATTTACAGTCAGCATCAAAAGCAGCTACGCAAACGAAGACGTCAAAAGTCTTTATTAAAAGGGATTAAGAGCTTTTGACGGATTCGACTGCATAGTTACTTTTGGCTGACTGCACATCACACTGTGAGTGTGTTTCACCAGTCAGTTCCATACTTTTCTGAACTCACATAGTATGGTAGATTCTAGAAAAGTTTGTACTTTTTTTGTATTACATTTTGCTAGCAATTTTAAGAAAAAATTCTTATATAATGTTTTGAGATTCTTTAGAATTAAGACAATCTAACTATAACAGAATCTTAAGAGTCCGCAGTAAGCTCGGCCGAATTTCACCTACCCATACAATGGTTCCAGTTTATAAAACAAACGAAATAAAGCAAAAACAAGTTTTGTATGAAAAACTTAAATTCGCTGTATTTTTTTACTATGGTATCTGAAGCTACATAAACTAATTACAGACATAGATATACCTCATGACATTGTATGTGCGTTTCGTTACAATCCAACACGTAGTTTAAAAATGAGAGTGTAACTATGTTTGTATGGAGAATCAAGCTTACTGCGGACTCTTAATACTGCGAAATAATAATAAAGTTGTAATATAATTTATAAAAAATAAAGTTTGAATACGAAGTTAGCACATCAATTAAGTCCGACTGTTAGGTAGGACTTAATTGATGTGCTAACTTTGTACAAACTTATCTAGAATTATTAATGTGTAGTTTAACACAGTTATCGGTGACCCATAATAGTGAGATAAAACAACTGCACGATACCTGGGAACCATGGGATTTGAAAGGTTAAGACCAATATTTCTGAATTAAGTGTACAATATTGGTGGACAATAATATTTATGGTACATGTCTACCTAAGATTTGGCAAAACTAATATATTTATAGAAGCATTTGTTAAATTTTTTGTAGTGCTTTTTATTTGAATATTTCAAAGATAGTTTTGATATACCTCAAAAATGAAATATCATTATAATACTAGTAGAAATTGAATTATAATACTAGAGAGTATTATAATGATGCTGATCCAAGTACCAACTTCCATCAATATTTCTTAGAATATTTAGTTGTAAGTAGTAAGCAAATTATTTTTATTGTATAATTTATACTTTGTGCTAATGTATAATGTTAATAATGTTTCCTGCATAACATTATATCATTACTCTCTGTTAAAATGTGTAGCTTGACTGTAAAGTGTTAATTTATATAAATAAATAAATAAAATCTGAATGATATTATTTGTTTACTTCTTACTTTTGTTAAACAAGCTGCTGTATTTGCTGCAAAATTTGTGTAAAAGCAAGTTCTCAATTCTCATCTCGATCTCTATCCCTCAATATTGCTCCTCAAATAATTATATGACATGTTCCAGTATCAAGTATGTTGAAACCTTTAGTCTGTATAGTTATTACAAATCAAATGCAACCAGCCATACTCAAAACCCGTGCAATCATCTGAGAGAAATACCAATGAGAAATGAATGTCCTGAAATCTGCAGTATTAAACCAAATAAAAGAGGCCAACCAACACATTCTCTGAAACGATTAGTAGTCATAATTTTATCAAAAGTAGTAAACATGATATGGACAAATATAAATATACCACAATTAACAATGACCATTCTTAAATAGACCTATTTCACCGATCCTAACCCACACTTACCGAAGAATAATTATGAAATTCTATAAGTTGACTCAACTGTATGGTCCCAGGATTTAAGAGTAAGCAGTTATTCTTCTCTATCCTTTTTAAGGGAGGAAGGATACCATGAGTTATTCTACATGGCTCACATTTACTACTACAACAAGGGAATATAATTCAAAGAATAAAATAAAATCTGATGGAAGATACCATACAAAATATGTGTCAACATAATCAAATCACATATAAAGCAAGGAAGAGAAATATCTTTACTTAAGAAGCTAATGTAAATGACTGTAGTACATGCACATTTCAAAGATTATAATTAGATGTATATGATTAAGTACATTTAATGAAGGGTAGTTGAACATATACGTGTAGGTAAAGTCATAACAGAGGATTTATAATATCCAGGATTTCAAGTTTCTTTGTGATACACGAGCAACGCCAAAAACGACTGTATCTATGGCTATTTCGTATAATAAGCAACAAACGTTGTTTATGGCAGAATCATTTTCAAAAGGCAACAAATATTGAGGTATAATCAAAACACTAACAATGGTGCATATAATTTTTGAGATTCCAGTTAATTGAATTGACGCTGATGACAAATTATTACACATATAAGTTAAAACTACCTATATCACAACAAATAACCTCAGCCAATAATTTCAACTAACCGTGGTGACTCGAAGATGTATATTAGTCTGGTATAAAAGGATCGGCACGCATTATTGTCACTGTTATTATTTTCCACTAAAACATCTATAGTAAAAATATTCATGAATATCCTAATAATATACACAAGCAGGACATAATGACAAACTGAATGAACACCAACCACCACCACAATGGCGCGGCGATAGGGATGTAACCTATACCGGTGTATTTACCGTAAAAACCGATGGGCAGAAATGGTAAAATATATAGTAAGGCCAGTTACATACAATCAAAATTTAAAAATCTATGACCTAATCAAAACAGAAGAGCTACCGCGAAGTGTAATCGAACTTCGTTCGGGTAACTCCCTCTCTGTTGCACTTGCTGGTTCGAGCGACAAAGACGAAGGAGATACACGAACGAAGTTCGTTCTCTTTTCGCGGTAGGCCCTCTGCTGATTTCGCTCGTGTATGTCTCCTTAGATAGGTCCTAATAAATTGAACGTTTTCTATACATCCGATCTCTTCTCACTTATGTACCGAACGACGAGTAAGAAAGGAATAGAACCATGTTATCTGACAGGCTTTCATACGTCATTGTCTTCGCTTTCTCGCTCGCACGATGTTATTCGCTCTCTCGCTCGCTCGAGATTTAGTGTAGCGAAAAATATTTTGTTACAAGAAATCGACATCGATTTTTTCCTTTATATCTGCACCAGTCGTAAATAAATTGTTTCTCCATAGATATGTATTGAGATACAATTTAACACAAGTATACAATACATGTATACAAAATGTCATTTACGGCACCACACTAAAAACAAAAACAATAGACAGCTACTTGATTCGGACTTTAAATAAATATTAAAATGTAATTTAGTAGTATTTAACAACTATAATTATAATCTATAAAGTTTCAGTTATCTACTGAAATAAACAATACCAAAAGTTAATGTGGTAGGTGTACGGAAGTAGCAAAATAAACCTCCAGCTCACTCACATCATCTGTATTTCCAGTCTCGGTATCCCAAACTTGCCAAACGCCTCGCCTACATAAAATTCACGCCGATAAAATGTCGATGAATATAAACATTAAAATAATTACAAAACTATAAGTGTCAACTTGACGTTGACGTATTGGCAAAATTGTTTACTATTTGAACACTGTGGTGAACACTATATGGAGACGAGTCGTCAATAGACTCAAAATACCATATTATTCGTCTCACTTTAACTCACGTCAGCTGACCATGAAAAGTGACAGAGACAACTATATGAAACATCGTCTTGCTTTATACTGCGCGTCTGAATTAGTTTGTGTTCAAACCCTAGTTATTAAAATTGGGTTTTTTTTCTTTCCAAGTATGGCTTTTACTCCTTGCTGTTTTAACAAGGTATATTTGCCAATATCAGTTTTTTGAGATATTTACACACGAGGAGAATGTTCGGTTTAATTTGACGGTTTTTAGGGAAGGATCAGTCCGGAAACCTAAAAGAAATAAAATTTGGGGTTTGAATTGGATGGTCTACAATCTACAACTCGGGTTACTAATGTGTTGCATAAAATTGATTGTCATAATTTTATTTTGCATAACAGCCCTTGGCAGAATCATCATTTCGCAGAATTACTTTTCGCATAAATTTCATTGCATACAGTCATTTCGCATAACTTCCTTTGGCAGAATAGTACATTGGCATAATGACGATTGTATGATCGAATAATCGTGTCACCGAGATTTGTATCGCATAATATTTAGCTGGCATACTGTCATTTGGCACAACGTTCTTTGACAGAATCGTACAATGGCATAATGTTGTTAAGAATAATAGTCATAATGACCAAATAATTTTATAGCCAGAATTTGTGTGTTTGTGTGTAACTTGTTTTAATATGATTGTTGATATTAAAATAAGTTTTCTGCTCTTTTTTTGTTTACTTTTCTATGGAGCTTGTCGCCCCAGTCGGCCAACGCTCCATGATAAGGTAAAAAAAAAATCACGTCAATTTTTTTTTTCTGTTTTTTCTTATCAGATCACGATAGCTGTTGAGCCCTTGATCGGTTCACACCCCATTTTGGGTACACCCTGTATTCTCTTTGGCTTTCTGAGGATTCGTGTATCCTAATAATGCAATGATGAAAACGCATGTTTCATCGATATCGTAGCGTACTAATTTCCAGCCATAACCACGGAAATAGAATTTCACAGTTCGGATGTCTCCGTCTCTATCGTACTTATACGTACAGAGACAGAGGGCCTACCGCGAAACGTAAACGAACTTCGTTTGTCGATCTCCGTCTCTGTCGCACTTGCTAGGTCGAGCGACAGAGAGGGAGATACACGAACCAAGTTCGTTTTCGTTTCGCAGTAGCCCCTCAGAGATATACGAACTTCAAGATTTGATTTTCGTGGTAGCGCCGCAGCCACTCTTTAAGTGCTACAGTGCTCGTATTAAGCATTCCTATATTAGTACAAAAAATTCTTTTTCTTTTAAGATGGAATTTATATGTTAATCTTATCTACATTTTACGAAACATAATCTTGATAACTTGCAATCCCAAGACAAAAAAACGACGCTGTTGTCAGATTTACCGGTTTTGAATAAACTACGGCTTCACTAGCGCCGTGTATTTATTGATTTTTTGACATTATTACAAACTTTGACTTGCTCTCCGAGTTTGAAATACTAAGTTAGCTACAGTAAAACAAAAATAATGCGGCAAAAGCGTTACAAGGTACTAATTATTCTTTTATAGCAAAATATTCGCGTATTTTATTTGATTTCATATTTTTTGTGGCACTAGTAGGTTAAACTGCTGTAATTAAATACTAATACATTACTTTATGCGAAATACTTTTCCCCAGGCGAAATGGTTTAAGGATTATACGTTTTATTACCGTAGGATTGCAATTGCGACTGCTGTACTTTAAGTAATACTGCAAATTGTTATAGGTTTCATTCATATCATGACCTTGTTGCGGCGATTTATTCATATTTAGTCTTTGTTTTATAAGGTCTCCCATTTGATAAATGAATGTTATATTAAATACCTAATAATATGTATATGATACTTCTATATTTTGTCCCTTGTAATATATTATGTTACTTTTCACAGCATTGCCTTAGAATGCATGTTCCCCTTAATATTGATGTATTGAAAAAGATTGGATTTTATCCAAAGCTTCTATTAGACACGCGCTGCTAGTTATTGGAAATAAATGTGTATAGCTTTTTTATTGGGCTTGACAGACAGATCTCATAATAGTTTAAGATGACCACCTATAACTTAGGTTTATTTCGCTGCCTTTTTTTATAACATGATTTATTTACAGTTCCAGTCATCAAGTTTGTGGCAGTAACATGAAGTGGCCATAGTAGCAGATATAACTCAAGATGGCTGCTAGAATCCAAGTACCAGAATTGTCATGTATGATACCTGAAAATTATAAAAAGTATTTCCGGACATTATGCTGGAGTGGCACTAGGTTAGTTATTTATCTATACTCTATACTAATAATCTGTACTAATATTATAAAGGGAAAAATCGGTGAGATTGTAGCTTTGTAAGTTTGTATGTAATGGGTAATTTCCGGGACCCCTGATCCAATTCCAAAAACTATTTTACCTGGACACCTTTGACTTTGACAATGAAGTCCTTGTTTATATTGGCATTCTGTGTTTACCTGTTAGTAGTTATACATTAAGCATAAGGCACTTTGCTTTGTATAAACCAGTGTTTTTCAAACTGTGGGTCGCGACCTCCAGGGGGACCGCAAAGCCTTCTAAAGGGGGGTCGCTAAATTATTTTTTTCTGTACTAAGGGGGCCAGAGCATGAAAAAAATTGAAAAACACTGATATAAACTATTTGTAACTATCAATGTAAAAACTGTTGTTGAACCTTAAAATAAATAAATAAAAAGTCCACCTGGACATAGGCTATACTTTATGCCATGGCATAAAGTATAGCCTATGTCCAGGTGGACTTTTTATTTACAAAGATTACATTACAAAGATTGCAGGCTAACCCATGGGTTAGCCTGCAATCTTTGTAATACCCGGGCGAATTCGTGCGGTCAGCTAGTAATATTATAAAGAGGAAGTGTTTGTGAGATTGTAGCTTTGCAAGATGGTTTGTTAGTTTGCAAGATGGTTTGTTAGTTTGTAATGGGTGGTCTCTGCAACCACTTATCCCATTTCATAAATTCTTTCACCTGCGTATTGAATGTACTTTCTGAATGGTCACCGGCTATTTTTTATCCCTCGTTTTAGCCTGAATTCTCTGCAATATGCAGGTGAAGCCGCGCGGGCATCTAGTCTTATTTTAAAGTGGAACAGTCTGTCAGATTGTAGCTCTGTAAGTCTGTAATGGGTAAACTCTGGAACCGTTGAACCAATTTCAAACATTCTTTTACCTGTTTATACAACAGACTTTCTGGATGACCATAGGCTATGTTTTAGTCCGCGGGTCAGCCTGCGTTCTTTGCAATAGGCGGGCAGCTGGTGTTACGTTGTTACTATTTTAATGCTTAAGCACATTATTATAAAGACCTTAGAAAGTATGGTTGGATCCATTGACCCAGTAGCGGCCAGGAGGTCGCATGGATCACTCAAGCTAAAGATGACCCTAATTATGTCATTAGGGTTATTAGTAATAACTATGGAGAAATGTATACTTCACCAGTTCTCATGTCTTTTGTTATAGCCTATCAGACTTTGCTTTTAGGTTCTATTTTTGTATGGCACTACAGAAAGTGAACATGCTGACAGTCTTATATTACGTCCAGCCAGTCCAACAGTCCTTTAATTATACCTATACCTAATATTGTAGTACATTGTAATGACTTTATAACATACACTACCGCTCTCTGTACAAATTGTAGGAAATCTGAGAAGAAAGGCCAAAAGAAGATTGGAAAAAAAGAAAAGCTAAAAAGACTGAAAGCTTCTAATGCACTTGCTGTCTGCTTTGCACCAGCACTCTTGGGAAACCCTTCTCAGTTTGCGGTGTATGCAACTGTCCGTAGATCAGTGCTTACTCGCTGGAAGAGTCTTCATGGATTGGTATCAGATTTCTCTGATGACAGTGACAATGATGACCTATCATCCCAGCTTCCAATGGCCAAGTTGCCAAAGGTATGTTAATTGTTGATTATTTTGAATAACAACTAAATAAGTTTGTGAGTTTACATACAAATGAGGCCAGGGTCATGTGGCAGCCATGGTCTGCTCATACAACTAAAAGCTGGCTGTTCTCGTGATTATTTGCACGATTTGAACTGAGCTTACGTCTTCTCATTTAGAATAGATGTGTGTCTGTATTATATAATTTTTAACCAAAGAAAGTATTTAATTATAATCTATTCTTAAAGTGTAAAAATTGAGAAATTATTCTTGTTGACGCCTGATTAAAGTTGCCGGTTGCAAATTTTGTTACAGATCACGGGTATCGGATTGCGGACAGTGTTTTCGTTGATATCACAAGCCCGCTTCACTGATGCCCACTTTTGCGAACATGCCTTAAAAGCTTTGCTTGACGTTCTGCAAGGTCATGCGCCCGAAGAACTGGCGCACGAACCTACAGAGGTACCACATATAATCTAAGGTAGCCTACATGGGTATAGGCCCTATAGTTGATATCATGTTTTTTTTCTTACAGATAATATCCAATTTACATAGTATGTTGGTAGAAGTTTCGAGTGGCACCGGCCCGCTTGGCCGCGCGGACACCCCAACCGTTCTAACAGCCCTGAGCAGTTCCTGCCTCATAGCCTTGTCGGTAGCTCGAGGCGAGTCAGAGCTAATACTAAATGCGGTAGCCTCCCTAATAATGTCCTCTCCTTTACTTTCGGAGCAATATCTTCAGGTAAATTAATGCACTTTAAAAATTCCTACTGTCATAAAATTCATAGTATACAATAAAAGGACAGTGAATGCAAAATTGCAATTAAAAATATATTGTTTGTGCTTGTTATCAACTTTATATACTAACATTTATTCATAATTTCAGGTGCCAGCCAATTTAATAACTCTTCAGCGCAGTGTCCATTCAATAATCTTAGGTCCTCCGTCCCGTTACCAATGGCTAAACTATGGTGTTCCTCACCAATCTCTCGTGACCAGTTTCCCGGTGGACATCCCTCCACAGCTGACCGCGGGTGCTGGTGAATTGGTGGTTAGAGCTCTCGTTTCCGACGGATGCTTTCTTTACGTCTTTACTTCCAAAGGCCTTCTTAAGATTGGCTCAGGATACGGCAGTTCCATTAGACAACATGTATATTTGTACAAACCAGACTTCTTCGCTAGTGATAGGCACGGATGGTTAGGATATTGTAAAGTGAGTACTCTCAAATGATGCTTTTATTATCATTATAATGATTAATGACTATGCTTCACAAATAATTATACATGTGTATTTTTTTTCAGAATAAGCTCTATGTTAGAATTGGTAGGAAAAAGACTGAAGTTTTTGAAATTGATAAAGATACATTTGAAGTAAAAAATGTGATACGATTGGAGCCCGGCCAACCCGCTCCTGTCGAACCCAAGTCAGCGGTCTTTACTGACGGCAACCAATTAGGATTGATTATACTAACAAATTTCGTAAGTAGTTTTTTTGAATTTCATTCGACTTCTTTACCGTAAGTTCAACTGAATGATATGCTTGCCAATATTTGTTTGCAGGATAGTCTGACGATTAGGATGTACGACGTTAATACTCTGCCGGATCGTGAAGATGGCGCAGCGCCCGTTGTTTTGACATCGCGCAAGGAGCTGAATGTGCACCTACTTCGGAGACGCACTCTAGCGCTAGGGAGAGCGACTTTCGAAGATGGGCTGTCGAGGAGGCCGCTGGAGCTGGACGCACCGGTCGCGATGCAATTGGACGACGACGATGACGATCCCCTTGTAGGCATCTGCACTGGACAGGATTTTGGCTTGCTGATTACTAACTCTGGGAAGGTAAAAACCACGACTCCATTCTCTTACATTTCTTAATAACACATTTGCTTCCGGGCCGCACTCCCGAATGTGTTTGATCGTGAACGCATAGGGGCATATATAAATAATTCCTTGTTTCAGGTATACTATACCGGGAAAAGCACTAGCTTGGGCTACAAAGCCGCGTCCCCGCACGTCGGACGTTGGACACTAATGAAAGAAACTTTGATCTCAAGAAACGACGCTCTAAATGCGAAGAAATGTAAAGTAGTTCAGGTTTGTTGAATAATGTGTTATGAAAAAAGTATAGTTGAATATGTGCACAATCGTCGCAAAATTGGTTATTTCGTATAGTTAAAATAATAGTTGGAATGTTTAGGTGGCCGTAGGTCACGAAGGCGTGCACGCGATTTTGGTATTGGATAATGGTACGGCGTTGTTCACGGGCGTGGCGCGGCGCGGTGAGGACGGCGACGCGGGCAAACACCGGCGCACGCCCAAACCCACCAGACCCAAGAAAATTATCAAGGTAAACACCTGATCACATTCTGTTATATGACATAATAAACACCAACATTTAAACGCTTTATATGTTTGGTTTCTTCGCAGGCTGATGGTCACTTCATAGTGTATGCTGCATGTAACTACGGATCGACAGCTCTAGTCACTAGGCAAGGATTGTTGCTGATGTTTGGCAAAGATACGCAACAGTGTGATTCTGCGGGACTTGTCACTGGGTTAAAACATGAGCGAATTGTTCAGGTAAGTAAACCATGACAAACGCGAAATTGCATATTTTTAAATTAATGCATATATACATATACACATCCATACTAATATTATAATGTGGAAGTAATTATGTCTGTCTGTCTGGCTGTATTGCACGTCTGTCTGTCTCTTACCATTTCACGCTTATACCGCCTAACCGATTGAGATGAAATTTGGCATGGAGATAGTATTAGACCCTAGGAAGGACATAGGATAATGTTTATCCCGCTAATTATCAGTTAAGGTGCGGAAGTTTGTATGAACGTACAATACAAAGGACGAGTTCTAAGAATTTACATATTATGTGCGATCGGTTTGACCCTGTGGCCTGCGAAATAAAATAGTTCTTGTAGTCCGATTAGTCATACGGACCAACATAAAAAATGTTCATGTCGTCCGAACAGTAGGACCACGTGGCCAGAGGGTTCATTCATGGAAGCAACAGGCGTCTTTTTCATTCCATACTGATTGGACAAATTTGTACGGATGGTTTGTCGGATATATTGTAAATATCCGAGCCTATTTGCTAAAGAAAATAATGAAAGATAACAACAACTAATTTCCAATTGTAGGTCGCCCTAGGAAAAGCTCATGCTGTTGCATTGACAAATTTTGGCCAAGTTTACACGTTTGGTATCAACAACAAAGGCCAATGCGGTAGAGATTTTGGATTTACCAAGGAAAGTGAGTACTAATAATCAATCGGACATGTGTTCTTGTAAAACAACGCATTATGATGAATTTTTTTCTTTGTATTCATATTCAGTTTGACTTATTTTAAGTAGGTTAAGAACTATCATTGCAATAAACTTTTTTGGCAAAAAATGACTGTTGGGTTTGTTTCCGCGTTTCTTATTAACAGTGGTCTTCTTTTTCAGAAATGCTGGTAGAGTTTTGACTTTTAAAAGTGCCATTACGGCCTATTTGCAGAATGAAATGCATTTATTTCATTTAATAAAATAATTTATGGAATTGTCTTGTATACTAAACTTTATTTTTAATTAATTAGAAGCATTCTCAATGCGCCGTCAGAGCGGCAAGGAGCCTCCCCTGTGCGCGACGCACACCTGGGCGACCGACTACTGCCGGATATGTCCTCTGTGCCGGGAATGCACGGGCTTTTCCAGCGCTTGCCATTGCGCGCGGCTTCCGAACAGAGTTCCTGGCGAGTGAGTAAACTATACACTACTGGTAATAACACAGCTTTAGCCTAATTGGTGAAACGTCGTGTAACTTTATCATGCGTGTTGAATCATACGAATAAGGCCGTCACTTTTCTTGCCGAGGTACTTAGAGCTTGGTCCCCTACCGGTTTTCGACTCGATTACATTGTATATTAGGGTTCAGTAGTGATAGAGCACTTTCTTGACTGACTGTACCTACTTGATGTGCGTAATGGTTACCCACACTGCATGTGTAGGAAGTGCGGTTGCGGTGAGGGCGACAGTGGCTGTAGTTCATGCGGCGTGTGCCGGCGCTGCGCCGAAGCGTACAAGGGCGTGTGCGTCGAACGGCTGCCGGGCGACGACGACGAGGACGCTTCCGCGCGCTCCGACACCAGGAGCGGTCAGTCCCGGCTCGTATGCTACTTTAACACAAACACGCATTAGCTAAGCCGCACCAGTGCGCTTTCCGTTCAACAGGGGCATGCGTCGTATTGCTGTCACATACATACATTCATACATACATTCACGCCTTTGTTCCCAAAAGGGGTAGGCAGAGCACATGAAACGTATGTTCCAGCGCCACTTTTAGCCAACGTGTGGTTAAAAAAGATCGAAAAAATGTGATATTGCAGTGATAGGTTGCTAGCCCATCGCCCACAACACACGTCAACCCTGGTCCCTTAGTCGACTTTTACGACACCCACGGGAAGAAAGGGGGTGGTGAAATTCTAACCCGACACCACACGGTCACACTTATTCTTAATTAGCATACCTCGAAAAATTCATGCGGATGCCGTCAAACCAATCATAGGTGATTTCAAATAGTATTTTCATAAACAATCACCACTTATCATTTATCAAACTCTTTAATTAAACGATATCATCATTTGAAATGAGCCGAGTGCATGGACAACATAAATAAAAACAAAGAAATGACTTTTTTTAAATAATATATTTACATTTATTATAAATAATCGTCCTTACGACAGCAAATTTCTTAACATTTATTTTATTCACGACATCATCCTGTCCGTCATCCTGTATAAATTTCATGGATTTACTCACGATTATTTTGTTACTTCGTGCGATATGTCACACGAAAGTTTAAATACAAACATCATTCGGCGTGCAAAATTACGTAATTTTTATGTTAACCGCGTGAATTGTTCGAGCCCTTTTGAGCCCGATTGTTCCTCTAATGCCTTTTTTGAACGGAAGGCGCACTGGTGTGGACCTAGCTATATAGCGACTTGCGTATTTTCAATAGTAACTCATGTATAAGGTCTCGGAAACAACAAATTTGAAACTGATAATGACGACTACAGATTTTTTTTGAACTCCTCAATCATGTAGACACTTCACAGGTCACGTTGAGATTTCGTTGACGTAGCAAATAATGCTTATAAATATACACATTTTCAAGAGGAACTAATGATGGAATAAAGTACCGAAGGAATCCTTCAGAAATCGAAATCCTCAAATATTATCGGCTCACATCAGTTATTTTCTGATGTAACTAACGCATTTGCCTACGGAAAGCATATCATTTGGTGAAATGGAAAGGAAATGTGCAGCTGTGCGCGATACGTCGCGGGTTAAAAAGAACACATTCATTAAGTACTACGGTCCGACGCAAACAGAAGGGTGTTATAAGTTTAACGTGTCTGTCTGTGTATCTGTATCTGTCTGTGGTATCGTAGCTCCCAAACGGATGAACAGATTTTCGTTTTTTTTGGGTCATAGATAATTTTATCCCGAGTGTTCTTAGCCATGTTTTATGAAAATCTGTACAGCCGTTTTTGAGATATTGGAATTTGAAATGAAAATGTCGGGGGTTTTTTAACTTTTCCAAGTTGTAGTTATTAAATAAATGACAGACAAAGACAACGGCCGCTACGGGCAATACGAGGGCCATAGCACGGCGTCTGACGCGGAGCGGGACGGCAGTCTGAAGGTGAGCTGCCTGCCGCCGGCGCGCGTGACGGTGCCGGGCGGGCACCGCGTTGTCGCCGTCGCTTGTGGCCTGCACCACTCCGTGCTTCTCACTGAACATGGTAACCTTTAGATTTTTTTTTGTCAACCAATAACTTCAGTTTCTTTTATCAAACCGCGATTAGAATGGGGAGGTGACAGTTTTGCCGTATAAATACGTACAAGCTTACATGAACTGACAACTATTTCATTCCCAAACTCCTCCCGGTTGAATAAAGCTAGGAACAAATTATCGGACGCGGCAGACAGACGCGGCTGACGGCCGCGACTGATAAATGTGCGGCTGACAAAAACATCCACCGCGTCAGATTTCTGTCGGACGTCCGAACGCTCAAGGTCAGCACAAGGTTACGTCCACGGCTTACCTCCTGCATAATTCAGTGTATATTCATTATCTAGATACCTATAAGTCGCGGCTGTGAGCCGCGTCCGATATTTTTTCCCAGCTCAGTACTTATGTAACATAAATAATATTGGTACTAAGAGGGGCCAATTTTAATATTTACTGGACAGTATTTTTTCAAACTATGGTATATTGGTTCCATCTGCTATAATAAACTAGTGTATAATTCCCCTGTACAACATAAACTTTAAAGTATTTTGCCAAACACACGACGACACTGACTTTATGAAAGTAGTTATTGTCTAAACGGTTCACACGTCGGTAGATCACATGGATGTTTCATTCGTTTCGCTCATTCCATTGGCGCCGCTTTCGTGGTCCCGTTAGTAGTCATCCTCCAAGCATTTTCCCGGTTACACCATACCGGAAAGGGGTCCCGGAGTCCGCTTTGGCACTTAATCCAAAGATTTTGCGTAGGTACATTCAACATCACATAGTTAGTAGCAGCCAAAGTAGCCAAATATATCGCAACACGTCTTTATTATTATAGGAGTAAGGAAATGTTACGATATATTTGGCTACTTTGGCTGTTACTAACTATATGATGCTGACCGTACTAGTTGACGAAAGCATCTGCCCCTCTAGCCGCCCAAAGGCCTATTAAAAAGCCTCATCTATTTAATGAACCATTTTCAACAGGGGTGTGTGTAAAATACTCGTAATCAAGAATTAAAAATGTAGTCAAATGGAGCAAAAAATAACGCAATAGGTTAAATAATCACAAAGTTATGTGCCCAAAGTTTTCAGGGGGGTATGTTCTGTCCCTTTTCCGCAAAACGTACCTTCACATGTAACGATTGTCATTTACTTTACTTTGACGCTTGAGAATCGTGACGTCACGATCCCCTTGCATTTTATATCTCTACCAAGTATTATTACGAAACTACAACCGTTTTAATTGTAGTTTCGTAATTTTTTGAGATATCTGAATGGGATTTTCGTCATTAGCCATTTTTTTTGCATTCTCTTTCTTTTGAAGCAATCATACATTTTGAGTCTACACCCCTATTGTAACATAGTTGACATTCATTTTAAATTTTTTATATAACGACGGTGGCAAACAAGCGTACGGCTCGCCCGATGGTCAGCGGACACCGCAGCCTATAGACGCATGCAACTCCAAAGGAGTAACATGGGCGTTGCCGACCCTTGATGTGTTTGAGGATTCGCCGTGTTGACAGCTGAAGGAACAAATTCCCTCGCTCTCAATACAACGCATCATCGGGAGCTCTGGCGACCTTGCTCACCTCCAGGAACACAATACTACTACAGAGCAAGTAGTAGTGTTATTATGGCTGGGGTCTTCTGCAAGGCGGAGGTACTTCCCCAGTTGGGCTGCTCCACATTCGAGCGGGATGACATTTCGCTGTGCCCTACCTCACCAAATTCTATTCCAAAACAAAACAAACTCTACTCTATTTCCTATTATAGCTGATTCACATTGCCATTTTGTCTTGGATGCCGATTGCCGGGTGGCCAGAGGATAACACTTTTTGGGATTTGTTGAACAGGCGAGGTTTTAACATTCGGCTCGAACCAATACGGGCAGCTGGGCGCGGGCGACGCGGCCGTGCACCACCGGGTGGTGCGCGTGCGCGCGCCGCGCGCTGCCTCCGTCGCCACGGGCAGCAACCACACCGCCGTGCTCACCAGGGATGGCGAGCTGTACACGTTCGGCGCGTATCAGGTATGCCATCTTCACAACCGCTGCAACTCTACACGTTTGGCGCGTATCAGGTATGTTAGCATCATCACTAAAGCTGCAATTCTACATGTTCGGCGCGTATCAGGTATATATATTTTGTTTATACCACGTCGGTGGCAATCAAACGTACGGCCAGCCGAAGTAGCCTATGGATGCCGTTTAAAATGTATACACTCCTTTCTTGTCGAACCCCATATTGTAGTCGTTCTGGAAAACCATCCATCACATTACCATCATCATCATAACATCAGCTGCAAGACGTCCACTGCTGGAAGCTGACACAGACGTCCCCTATAGTGTGTGTGCCGCAACGATCAGCGCCGACCGCATCCATCGGATTCCCGCGACCATTGCCAGGTCATCAATCCTTCCGGTAGGTGGTCGCCACTCGAGAACCTTTCCGCCTCGCGATATAGCAGGTACAGGTACAGCATCAGTGCTTTTAGACAAACGCAGATATTTTTTTTTGACACAGCGAAAGCCTAATATTTTAACATGTTAAAAGTTAGGTGGCGAACACGTTATGTCATGCATCTTGTCCTTACACAAGTGTTTATTAGTGAAGTGACACAAAAATTTACTAATCGACACACTAAATTTTCAACCACAAGCTGGTGGTTATAGTGCATGGTATATACTAACAGGACATGTATTATGTATAATGAATACATACATCCGCATATTTTACTAATGTAAGCAGTACATTGGCACCTTCAGATCGTTTCTTAAATAGTGATTTGTACGCTTACTATAACAGAAAGGCGCACTAGGACGTCCACGCATCGACGAGCCGGCCCGCACGGACCGTTGTCCGGTCTGGTACGCCACGCCGGGCCGCGTGCCGCGTTTGGGGCCGCGCCACTCGTGCAAGGCCGTGTGGCTCAGCGCCTCGGGCGACCAGACCTTCGTGCAAGTCTCGCAGGCACTCATCAAGACTGACACGCTCTTCAGCTCCACTATAACAGCCAATAGTAATAGTATAGGTGAGATATCGTCCAAGCTTTTCTAAGTGAATTGGTAGAGCAACGTAAGCTAATTCTTTTGTTCTTTCCAGTTATTCTACCGAATAGACCCGAGCACACATTCAAATGTATAACCATAAACAAAAATGACGGCTCCTGCAACGCGTGGACGGGCTCGGAGCAAGTCGACTTTGTCAATACCCTGGCCTGTCTAGATCCCCTCTACGATGTTCTCTGGTGCTACCAACCGCAAATGAGGGTCATGAAGTGCTACAACATACTAGCGTTTGACTCCCATAAACTGCAAAGGTGCTGTAATAACGATTCCGAACTATACCCGAATGACGTGGAGATTGAATATCCCAATCACGGCAGCATGAAAAGATTGGAAGATTTCAAGAATTTGGAAAACTTTGAAGTTATCTGCAATAACGATGACAGACCGGTGGACAACTTAGCATTGTCGAACATGTCGGTACTGAACCAGGAACTGGCGATACCATCTGCGCTTGCCTGCTCCGTCACTAGAATACACGCGGCTTTGCATCTGTTGGGTTGTTTGGATTCTTTAACTTACGCACATGACTCGAAGTGAGTATTGTTTAATTAATGCTTGTTTGTCCATACGAAGAGTTATATTCCTTCATTTGCTTGCTTCATTTTCGTGGCTCCAACATATTAGTTATATTTCCAGTAAATTAAGAATTATTTTAGAAAAATTTTACCATCTAAGTTTTAAAGTTCCAGTAACATACTGAAATGTCTTTACTTTGCAATGGTAGATTCTATATTGAGCTATGCCCTTGACTGTTATGGACTTACATTTAAATCTTACATTGATAAACGGGAGGCAATGCGAACAAGATTTTTAAAAATATTAGTCAATAGGAAAACAAAAAAAAGTTGCAAGGGAGATTATTCAAAATTATTTAAAATTTGTAAAATCCTTGCAATTAGTTTAAAACATAAATATCTACTAGCAGTAAACAACCATGGCAGTCAGGTGCATAGTCCAATACTTATAGAGCATAAGCATGGCACTAGATCGGTGTCTGCGGGTAAGTATGAAGTACCTCGTGTAAATAACTATTTTGGAGATAGAATGTTAGCTAAACGACTTCCGTACCTACTAAACACCTTGCCCGAAGACATTCGACACGAGCCAAATAAGCTTAAATTCAAAAAATCTTTGAAAAAGTACTTACTCCGAACACTTGAGTGGCAAATGCTAACAAGTAAATTCCTCGTAACAAATGTTTTAGCGCGACGCTATATGTGCGTACATTATGCATTATATATATTAGAAACATAGTTAAAATCATAGTGTAAAAGTTAAATATTGTGATAGATAGTTTTTATAGAGACTCGTACCTGCAGACAAACTGTTAAAACAGTTTTGCACGAAAATGTATTAGATTAAGTTTTGTATCCCATTGTTTAGTAATAATAAATAATAATTAAAAAAAAAATTATAAGCCGATTCGTGTTGATTCTCATTGGTCCTGTAAACATCTTCTGTGGGAATGAGCTCAAGGTTCTTGCGTGTTTGTTAAAATACATAAATATGTATTACTAGCTTCCGCCCGCGACTTCGTCCGCGTGGACCCGGGATAAAAACTATCCTATATGTTAATCCAGGCTATAAACTATCTTTGTGCAAAATTTCATTCAAATCGGTTCAGCAGTTTAAGCGTGATTGAGTAACAAACATCCAAACATCTCAACTTTCGCATTTATAATATTAGTAGGATTATATGACAACGTGACAGTTTTTAATTAACAATTTATATATTTTTAGACCCTGTATAATGGAATGCAAGAAAGACAGTGAATCTTTGCCCGTGGCACCCGCGAAGGATGATTTCTTAACAGTAAACCGCTTCGAGAGCCACGGTGGAGGCTGGGGTTACTCAGGGCATTCTGTCGAAGCAATAAGGTTCATGTGCGATACTGATATAGTCCTAGGTAAGTATTTTAACAATAAGTAGATAGAACGCATCGGGACTGTAACGGGGTGTCCCAAAAGTTAACGTCAAATCTCAAACGAGTGTTAGGCCATGTCATAATAGTTATAAATAAAAAACCAAGTCATGTGTTTAACAAATTGAAACCGACTTTTCGGACGCGTTGCGTATTTTTAACCTGATATTAGTAATGGTGTGGATGTAAAGTGATCATAAAGTGGCCATTAGTGCCTGCTGAATGCCAGTTCCCGGCTAGGGGGACACGTAAACTTTTGTTTTCAATACGGATGGGAATTCGAAAAAGCCTCATCGCATATTAGAATACCTGCGATCTAAGAGATTCATTGTTTTGCCGCCCTAGGTGAATAATATAGTCACCAACATTAATTTCTAACTAAACTAAACTATTAATATCTGCCTCAACAATGCGCACAATAATGTCTATTTGTAGGGCTACACACTGTAGTATTGTTGACAGGCGGTCTCGGGCTGTTCGGCGGGCGGGGCGACTACACGGCGCGCATCAAGTTGTTCGACATCGGGCCCGAGGGCGGCGACCAGGAGGGCGACGGCGAGCTGGCGGCCGAAAGCGAGGAGGTCGTCTACGAGTGCGCGCCCCGGGACCGCTTCCCTGTACTCTTTGACGCGCCCGTGCCAATTGTGGTACTTAATCCTCATTCATTCAACTTGACATACCTTTCTTAAGTAATATCTGATTTTTCCTTTTCTCACAAACACAAGTGTCAAAGTGACATAAATAGACAAATGAATTGAACGGTGTTTAGCTTAAATATTTATGAAAGCCGTTTCGAATAAGGGTATAACACTACAGTTATACATGATACTTATTTCATTTTTTTTAATTGTTATTAAAGGGACTCTCTTCTATTTACCTTCATAATTGTAATCATAAAGTTGCCATTATAGAGTTAAAATAAATATTGACTTCCACAGACTAACAGGTGGTACGTCGCGTGGGCGTGCATTAACGGCCCTTCCTCCGACTGCGGCTCGTCGGGCCAGGCCATGGTCATCAACGACGAAATCGGATTCCATTTTAAAACGTCCAAAAAGTCCAACAACGGGACCGACGTGAACGCCGGCCAGATCCCCTGCCTGCTGTACAACACCGTGAGCCTCGACCACTCGCTGCCCGTCAGACACGTCGACTCCGGAGACCCAGTCATACTTCTCACCAAAAACATATCGAGAAAAGTTACTGTGTCATGCTTCCGGTCCCTCATAACTCTGTTACAATGGAGCTGGAATACCTTTAAGGAAATCGTGTTGGACACAAATGGGCAAATACCTATCAACTATCAAAAACTAACGGTTATGAAGCATCAAAAGAGACTAGTATACGTAATTCGAGCCTGTTTGAGACTAGTTAGGTCTTACGTAAACGAAATATATCCACAAAATAATAGAAAGAGGAATTCTCACGAGTACATGTCCTATTTCGATGCGATCGCTGATGTGAGAAATCTAATACAAGCAATAATGGCCGATGAAACTCCGACTTGTGCTATGCTACCTCGAAAACCAGGCAAGAACAAAACGCATAGAATATGCTTCGTGCAATTCGCCCTAGAGATGACCAACTCTATACTTCAAGAGAGCCACGAGACAATCACTGCATGCTTTCATGCGTTCTTCCCTACGCCGAGCTTGAAATGGAATCATCTTTGCTCGCTTTTATTTTATGTGAAGGTAATGCCTTTTGATTAATCATAGCGCAATCGTTGTTGGCGAGTATTTGGGCAGTTGTGACCGTTTTGTATCCTCGTAGGAAGGAGTGGTGCCGTCCGCGCAGATCCGCGAGCTGACGGCGACGTGCGCGGCGCTGTGCGGCTCGCGTAGTCTGCGCGACGTGTTGCAGTACATAGTGCCCGTCACGCAGAGCTGCGTCAGCATAAACGAACCCAGGCGGCCAGAAACCAAGGTACTTAGGTACCTGTGTTACTCATAGTACTGATTACAGTTCTTTCTTAAAGTGCTAATTTCTGTTCTTTTTGCCCGACTACGAGACGAAAGGATGGGATATGATTTTAGCAGTCTGTGTTTGTATTTACGTGTCTTCCAGCGTAGCGTTTAAGTTACTGAACCGATTTTGATGCATGAGGTGTTATTCGATTCGAAATTTTGCACCGGGTGACATGGCTACGTTTTGCATGATAAGACCGTTTTTATTTTCAATGAGTTCTCCGCAGTCGGGGTTTATTTCCTTTTTATGCTTGTTACGCTTTCCATTCGTGTGTGTCGTGTAAATATATGCAATCGATATGCTTTGATTCTACAGGTTGTAAAAGAAGTTCCATCCAAGTCAGCGACGGTCCCCCGATCGTCTCATGCGCAAAAACCGCCTCCCGTTCCACCTAGAGCCAATAATAGTAACGCAGTGAAAGTAAGTATTCATTTGGGTTTATCAAATCAAGCAGTACCAGGGCCTTGAATCATTTAAATTTTAGTAATACACGACAACATAAAAAAAAAACTTTTAATGTATAATTCGGAATACTTGGCCAATCATCGATTGGCACTCGACGGTAGGTATTATTCAACCGCGATGAGTTTAGGTTGAAACCGGAATAGCTGTCAGACTTTCACGTATTAATATATGGCAAAACTGTCATCTCTAATCCCATCCTGATCGCGGTTTGGTGATATTTGCGTGCGCCTACCCTACCGTAAGCGTGAATTCGACGTTACCTTACAGGTTGGATTTGGATTGTCCTCGCTACGTACACAACAACGTAAGTTTTGTCCCGCGATGAGTTTGGGAATGGAATAGCTGTCAGTCCATATACACTTTGAGATACTTATGTATCAAAACTGTCACCTCCAATCTCATTCTAATCGCGGTTTTTATTAGTGCATTCAATTTCAGCAAGCAGATGCCACGGACGCCAAGTGCAACCACACGGAGTGGCACCTGTTGGACGTTGTGCCGCGCCTGCTCGACGTGGTGACGATCCCCATCAAGAGGCAGATGATGACTCGCCAGTGCGGTCAGCCGCACGACCATGGCGAGATCAAACAGAACGACCAACTCGCTGACTTCTGCTGCAAACTTGCGGCCAGGATTATTGCGGAATTGTCGCACAGCGCGACCAATATCAGGGTAACTTATTGTATTGATTTTAACAATCTATTTTTTTGTTTCTAATCAAAACTCTCTACATAAGCCTTAATTGATGTTAAGCCCGACCAGAAATATACTGCGGTTTGTTTTTGTTTTTATATTCACGTTGCAACTGACAGTACAAAGTACTATTCGATCACAAAGATCCATTACCCATGTAAACTTGCGTTTTCGAAAATCCGTTGACAAATCTGTTTAGATGCAGAATTTGTAGTATAATATGTATACGATAGGATAACAGCATAACTCAAATCCGTCAAATAAGCGATAGAATAGTTGACTTTTCTCAAACATGTAATGAAATATTGACGTTGTGTTCTTCATAATGTGCTTCGACGTGTCACGTTTCAGGCACAACGACGACAGATCCGTAATGGCATTTCATACAAATTTGGAGGCCTAGGCCTGCAAGAGGGTCTTTTTTAATTTTCATTCCACAATATATGGCACAGCATCACGGCGTTCAGCCATGAAAATTAAAGTTTGATTTCTTGGAGTTTTATTTATTTATTTCATTGCATGTTTGAGAAAAACACTAAACATACCTCGGCGTGAAAACGGGTTGCCTGCCTCATAACTATCCTCTATATGTACTCTCCCTCTACTGTACCCTTACTTCCCGGCATCTGTAGTAATGTACTATTTTAACCCTTATTTAAGGCAGAGGCGATTTACCGACCACATACATTTTATTAGAAGTTAAACCTTAATTGCTTTTCAGTAGGGTTAAAATTAAATTACGTTTAATAAAATAATTGTATACCATGGCTGCAATTTATCCCTGCGACAGCTATGCTAATTGGTGGGGCTCGATTAAGGCTTAAGTTGATTTAGCTAATAAGGTACCACCTCTGTATTCTTTTTTTTTGTCTATTGTATTTCTGTGTGTTAATAAGCTACGGTAGCCTACTCGTTCAGGCATGCGGCTGCCAAACGGCGGTCGTGGGTTCGAATCCCGGCTCGTACCAATGTGTTTTTAGGAACTTATGTACGGAATATCATTTGATATTTACCGTTAGCTTTTCGGTGAAGGAAAAACATCATACATCTGCGAAGAAATTCAAAGGCGTAAGTGAAGTCCCCAACTCGCACCGGGCCAGCGTGGTAACTACGGCCCGTTCCCTCTCATCCATGACAGGAGGCCTCCGCCCAGCAGTGGGACGTATACCCTATACTCAAATAAATGATCATCTACTCTATTCTGTTTTAATGATATGACAGGAGGAGCTAGACACTAATGCCGTGAAACACCTCGCTACCCCGTCCCGCTTCATGCGCGTGAACCAGACGCGCTCCTGGAACACGGGCAACGGCAGCCCGGACGCCATCTGCTTCACCGTGGACCGGCCCGGCGTCGTGCTGGTCGGCGTCGGCGTGTTCGGCGGAGTGGGCGGCTACGACTACTCGATAGAGCTGTTGCATGATGTTCGGGTAACTGTACTTCTATACCGGCTCCACGCGCTTTTTGGCTGGTTTTGACGAGTTTTTGGTTGATATTCTTCCGTCAAAACTATAGATATATTTATGGCCCAAACACTTATCGGTTCTTCAATTCTTTGTCTAGATTTGCACGAGTTTTTATGAAAATAATTAATATTATTTTTGTATGTTCTATTCAAACATGGTCCAAACAAGCTCTGTTTTCGATATTAGCATGTTGTTTATTCACTTTTATATATGATATCTACACATAACTGTTCCTTATCGACGTCACCAACAACCCACAAGAGATTTTTTAGTTTTAACTCATTTCCACAAGAGTTACGTCCAAGAAACTGGTTTATTAGCCTGAAATGGCCAAAGTTTGGTGCCATATATCCCGAAAACTGAGTTTTGAAGTAAATATGGTATAGTATTTCGGTAAACCTCGTGGTTGTTATTACGATAAGCCATAAAAAACACGAAAAAGCTGACAGTTGCCCCTTAATAAGTTCAGTGCCAGGAAGCCGCTAGGTGCCCACTCTGCGCGTATAGGAAAGTCTACATACGATACGATTTTTTGCATGTTATCGGCTACGAGTGTATCGCTACGAAATCGTTGGCGTGTTGAATGTGTTAATTGCTTTGTTAACTTTCTGATAATTTGGGTATCGGAATTTTAATTGCACGGTTTTATTATATATATAAAAAATATGTATTGATCGATGTTCCTTCGATTATTGAAGAACATCCTATTAGAAATGATATTTTTCTGTGGTTACTTGGTGAGTTTCTATAAGTATACAACAACTATTTAAGTAAATACTATTGTGTAATCCTAGAGAAAAGTGTAATAATGTTTTCGAGAGTTGTTTGTTTATATGATAGGACACGTGTGGATGAATAGACTTTAGGTTACTTTATAGGCAGAATAATTGAGTACATTCGTAAATTCATTAGCAACATGTGTACAGCAGCTACGCGCAACGAGCGAGGAGTCGAACCCCGCGCACTGCTGGGTCAGCGCGGAGGTCGCGCACGGCTCCTTCTCCGCGACCGACTGCCAGCACGACATGGTGCAACTCAAGTTCGACCGACCCGTGCCTTTGAAGGTTTGTGCACGCCATTGCATGCTATATTTCCGCCATTCTCAATATTTTTTCTACGAGGGCCGCTAAGACATTTTAGCTAAGGAACTACCTTGTCGCCCCGGGCGACAAGGTACATTTATATAATTTTTATACTAGGGTCGCATGGTAGATGGCGGGCCACTCGTAAAAGCTCGGCGCGTCGCAGGTTGAGTATAGCGACCCTTGCCAGACAAAGAATGAATTACTTTGGTAACGGCTATTCGCAACCAAAGGAATAGGGATGTAGACTCGAAAATTATTATTACTTTAAAAGAAAAAAGGCAAAAAAAAAATGGCTAGTGACGAAAATCCCATTCAGATATCTCAAAGAATTACGAAGCTACAACCGTTTTAATATTGCTCGTTAGAGAGAAAACGCAAACAGTGTATGACGTCACGTTACGGGATGCTGCAGGGTGGCCGCGTCGACAGCGGCGCCGAACATGATGGGCACGGCACATTGCCGTCTTCTGGTGACGTCACAATCTTCCAGTCATCGTTTCATATGAAGTTGCGTTTTTCATCGTAGGGACAGAACACACCCCTTCTTAAAACTTTGAACACTTATAACTTCGTGATTATTCAACCTTTTGCATTGCCTTCTAGATTGGAGACCAAAAGCGGGTCGCACCAAAGTACGATTACATACTGATCAACATTAAATAGACTTAAGACTTGCGTGGCGTGCGGGTGCCACCTCGTTTTTTTTCCGTGGCGGCGAATGGGTTAAAAAACGGTGTTAGAATTATATGTCCCTCGTGAATCTTCTTTTTAAAGACAAATACTTACTACTCTGTCAGCATGAGCGAGTGTGATATATTAAGAAGACGAATAGCAGACAATAGGTATTAAGAAGCTGATAGTGGTGTATGTAACGACATGTCCGACTATTGCAGGAGGAGCTCCGCTACGCCGTGAGACTGTGTAACCACGGCGGGCGGACAGCGAACGGGGACTGCGGCTTGCCTTCGGTCAAGGGCCCCGACGGCACTACCTTCCGGTTCTCTTCTTGTTCGCTGAGCTTCAACGGAACAACACTGGCTAGAGGGCAGATACCTTGTCTGGTTTATTACAGGTATTGGAGTATGTACTGTGGAAAAATAGAAGCTTCCAAATAATTCTAACATGTGCCTGTGATATATGGGTAGGTAGTTATGGCGATTCCTCATGGATCTCATAATTAGATCTGATTATGGATGAATGAATTTGACTTTATAATACGCCATTTGACTGGCATAATTTGGTAGCTACTTCAACGAAATCTCATCAAAATCTGTGAGTACATTTCGGGGATTCTATAAGGCATTATCTGAACATATTTGTGCTTTCCGAAAACAACTACATGAGCCACTATAAAAAAATACTCAAATCACTGCATGCGGTGATCATCATCATATCAGCCGGAAGACGTCCACTGCTGGACATAGGGCACCCCTAAAGAGCGCGCAAGGTGTACTGATGACCTGGTAAAGTTCGCGCGGGTCCGCTGGGTGCGGGTGGCGCAGAACCGGTCATCATGTCGCTCTTTAACACTTTCGCAACCGGACTCAAAATGGAACAATTCACCAGAAACCGACAGAATTCGCTAGGCGTGTAAGTTCATACTACTGCCCGCCTAGCGGGGTCAGCCAGCATCTGAACAAACATTACGAGCGCCCGCTAGGCGGGTTCTTGGTTGCGAACGTGTTAACTGGGAATAGCCCAAATAAAATAAGAAGACGCATTGCGAATCTCCTCTTTCAATTCAACCGAAATCGATTCATAGTGTTCATGTGTAATGTTTTGGTTCCAGTACATCAAAGTCGGTGACAAATAGTTCAGAAAGCGCGGACTCACTGATATCGGGGCTCCGAGCTATTACCCTCCGTGTGGCCGCAGTGGTCATGGACCGGGGCGCGGAGCTGTTCAGCACGCTGCGCAACGAGCTGACCGCCGAGGATCTGCGCCGCAACGCCTCCGTGCTGCAGCACTCGCCCGCCATCAACACCCTGATACCGTACACCCTGGCTCACTTGGAGGCACTCGACGATTCCAAGGTATGATATTTTCTCCGCGCGGGTGCGTTGGTGATGGAGCTAGACGCGCAGTTGTATATCCTATTGACCACGAATGCCATTCTTACTCATACAAAATAAAATACATGTATAAAATGCCTTGGGTGGTCGATAATCACACTTACACACATACATTCACGCCTTTATTCCCAAAAGGGATAGGCAGAGCACATGAAACGTATGTTCCAGCGCCACTTTTAGCATACATGTGGGTATAAAAGATCGTCAAAATGTGATATTGCAGTGATAGGTTGCTAGCCCATCGCCCACAACACACTTCAACCCTAGTCCCTTAGTCGACTTTTACGACACCCACGGGAAGAAAGGGGGTGGTGAAATTCTAACCCGACACCACACGGGTGGTCGATAATACCTGTTTGGATAAGAGTCAATTAGTATCCTGCTGACTTAAACATGGTAATGTTAACAATAATTTTATCATTGTTTCCAGAGCGTCATTCAGTTGTTAGATATGATTCACAAATTGCTACCTCACGTGGCGGCCATGAATCTATTGGTGCCGAGCTCGGAAGAGAGCCCTGCGACCACAACCACACATTATTATACGTGGTTAGAAAGCGAACACCCTTATAAACAGGCTACCGTCACAAATATGAGGTAAAGTAAATGGAGATGCGATGATAATATACAGGATGGTCCAAAAAGCGGCGTCAATATTTTTTTTGGATTCCTCACCCTTGATCAGCGAGCTAGAGTTCAAATTGCAGTAATGCTAGGAAGTTAAATGCTGTCCATGTGAAAGACCAATGTATAGATTTTAAGATTATGTTTCAGTAAGAAAAAACACAAAACACATCAGTTTATAGTACCGAAATTTCCTATGAAATCATTAAAAAAATTATAACTTGAAAACTACAAGCAATCGCGGAACATAAATGGGGTATTTTCGGGCATGGGTGCAGTGGGAGGAATCCAAAAAATATATATTGACGTCGCTGTTTGGACCACCCAGTACAATTCGATTGAATATTGTGTTTAACTGCCTATTTTGTGTACATAGGGTGCTGTTTCCTCCAAACGTGTCGTGGGTAGTGCTCGAGATGGATCCGCGCAGTGGCACAGCGCAGCCCGAAGACACGTTGACGATATACGCGGTGGCGGGCGCGCCGAGGAACCGGTGCCACTGCTCACACGACGCGCGCACCGTTGATGCGCCGTTCCGTAAGGTATATAAGGTAGCGCGTCGTTCATTCATTCATTCATTCAATCCGTCCCATCAATAATATGATAGTAGAAAATTACATG
This sequence comes from Epinotia bilunana, assembly GCA_947049275.1. Lineage (NCBI taxonomy): Eukaryota > Metazoa > Arthropoda > Insecta > Lepidoptera > Tortricidae > Epinotia > Epinotia bilunana. The sequence continues at coordinate 30,088,639 of OX346252.1, read as the reverse complement.
CCGCTTAGAGTAGTAGAGTTACATGCCGCTTATATTGGACAGTTAGCTTTTTTTCTCGGCACAATTCTGTCTTCAATTCTGCACTCTAATTTGCTATCTGTATTGAACTAAGGCTTTTTTTCGTTTAAGTTACCTTTATAAACTAATTATTAAGTATTTCTGCGGCCGGTCCAGGTACTTATTATTATCTTAATAAAATTAAAATATATTTACGGCATTGCTTGCTCAAGTAAGTGTTAGCTGGAAATACAGCTTGTATCAAAAATTATATGTGAATAGTAATTCGAATTTGAGGAGCAAAATCATTTCATTTATAGCCCATAGTGGATAGTGAGTCTACGCTGTATTTAGTAGGCACATTAGTCGTGTCAGAAACAAGCGTGAACCTATTAAAAAAGTTATATTTGACAGCGTCTGGTGCAGCTCACGTCGGAGTCGGGCGACGCGGAGGAGCTGGGCGACGAGGGCGATGACGCGCCCTGCATGCACTACAACTGCACATACGTCAGCGTCACGCCCAAGCTCGCCAACGTGTGAGTACCAATTTTAATCTCCTGCCACCACCGTCTTGACAACGGGCCGGATCCTTTTTTTAAATGTTACGACGGTGGCACACGCTTACGGCCTGCCGGACGGTAAGCAGAAACCGTCGCATCATACGCTTGCGGCACCAGTAGAATCATAATCCCGATGCGGACATTTTATTGATTTAACACGTTCGCAACTAAGAACCCGCCTAGCGGGCACTCGTAATGTTTGCTCAGATGGCCGCTAGGCGGGCAGTAGTATGAACCTAGCGAATTCTGTTGGTTTCTGGTGAATTGTTCCATTTTTATTTCGGTTGCGAAAGTGTTAAGGGTCTGGTTTCGGCCGCACACAGATCGGTTTATTTATAAAGGCGCGCCTCGTCCACGTCAATGCAAACTATCTGTTAGTGAGCTAAATCTTTACGCTCCTGTCACAGTCCCGAGGTCCTTATGGAAATAAGAAGAAGGTTCAAAATAATGTAAATCATATACTAAGAGTCCGCAGTAAGCTCGGCCGAATTTCACCTTCCCATACAAACGTAGTTACGCTCTCATTTTAAAACTACGTGTTGGATTGTGACGAAACTTTGCATATACAATGACATGAGGGATATACCTGTAATGTCTGTAAGTAAGTGTATATGTCTGTAATTAGTTTATGTAACTTCAGATACCATAGTAAAACAACTTAAGGGTGAGGCCAGGACAGCGTAATTTCCGCGCTGTGAGGCGCGTAATTACGCTCGTCTGGCTTCACCCTAAGCCGGTTGGTCGGTCTTGAGTTAGCGATGCAACCCGACTATCGTTTCTATTTATGCACATGTTGAGTTTATAATAGGAAATTCGTTTTATTCAATATTTTAGCATTTATCAACTACCTCGTTGTATTTATTTAAGATCTTGAGTGTACTCATGCTCCTGACAATACTTCACGATATATTACTGAACAGGTTTCTTATGTTCATATGTTGCAGTGTCTCCGAATGGCCACAAAAAGCTTTATTGGTACCCGGAAATGAAGTAATATTCTCCTTGGAAACAGCGTCGGACTACTTGACCGAATATAACAAGACTAACAAGTACGTGTGTGACTGTTTTTTTAGTTCGTAATTATAGATTCAGCTTGCCCTTCTGTTTATTTTATTGGTGTGTACCTGAGGTTGAATGGCAATTTGTAGGAACCCTCAAAAACGCTCTGCACGGCTATCGCAGGACATATAGTGTGCGTCTCTTACTAAGCGTTCTAATTAGAAAAAGACGGATAATCTATCTCGCCGCGACACCGCTTGCGGGCCGTCCTGTAATGAAATAGGGTGACGTCACAATGTTTTATGGTCAAACAGCGTCCATATTAAACCATTTACACATTTAAAATAACAATAATTACTTAAAGCTTGATGTTTTCCAAGTATTTTAGAAAGTTTTGTTCAGTGGTTACTATTGTTCTATTTATTTACCATAAATGTGGTACAGCATAATTGAAAATTGCTGTTTCTGGCAGTGAGGACAACCGCTTCGGTTTCCGCTGCCTGTGCGTGGGCTACGAGGACGGGCCGTTCACGACGCAGAGACAGGGGCTGGGGGCGCTGGAGATGGAGCTCGTGTACGCGGGCGCCGCCTGTGCCTCGCGACTCCTGGCGCCCGATCTAGACATACCACCGCTCTCGTTCTGTAAGTTTCCCACAAGTAGTTGAAACATATTATCATCATTATATAAGCGCTAGTCTCTTGTTGGCGGAGTAACCGTCACTGATTTTTGTGCTCTGCGAGCCTCTTGGCGTATTCGTACGACTCGACAGCAACTTACAAAGACTGCTAAAATCATCTCCCTTCCTTTTAGCTTTGCCGACCCGTAGTGCCCGTAGTGCCCGTAGTCAAGCAAAAAGCTCGGGCTCTTTTTAGGGTTCCGTACCCAAAGGGTAAAAACGGAACCCTATTACTAAGACTTTGCTGTCTGTCTGTCACCAGGCTGTATCTCAAGAACCGCGAGAGCTAGATAGTTGAAATTTTCACAGATGATGTATTTCTGTTGCCGCTATAACTACAAATACTGAAAAACTGGCCAAGTGCGAGTCGAAGTGGGGCTCCCATACAACAGACATGTTTTTTTCGCCGTTTTTATAGATAATGGTACGGAACCCTTCGTGCGCGAGTCCGACTCGCACTTGGCCGGTTTTACTTATAATAAGTCTTTTCACTTCGAGAAATGGGTCATTACCAGATTTAAGTTCGCGTCTTTTCGGTGGACATTGCCAAAGTTATGGGCTTTAAAGCCAAATTTTTAGTTGAACTCTGAATCCGCATAAACGGCGTCGCCTCTTCTATAATTCTATGCGATAATAGTACATTGTGATACTAGTGAGGTATGTTGATAGTTACATCAGAGGCGGAATTATCACGCGAGCCGCAGGTGAGCGTGATAAGAGAGCCGAGGATTGTAATTATCAAAGGTCACGCGTTTCATACGACGTTTTTCAACACATTTTGCGAGGAAAAAATCCTTTTCATAAGATGAAAATTTGATAGGCCTGTCAAGTTATTTTCCTTACTTATTGATGTCAACAGGTTTTTACTCACATGTTGTATACATCGTCAAGAATTTCTAGTGGCGTCCATTCTTTTTATCCATTGTTAGTCACCGCGAATCAACATTTTTGTTAATAACCCAACACGCATTAACAATGTTTACAAATATCTGTGAAATAATCTATAATGGCGCGCATCAATTTTTTCTTGTGAAGTTTGCGCAGTGCGCGCGCTTTAGATGAAATGTCTAAACAGCCAATACAAAATAAAATAAATAATTTCGATTTAAAATGTTATCTTTATTAATTCATGTAAAATGTTATCAAAAGTGAATAGTTTTACTAAATTAACCGTTTCTATATCATATCCAAAAAGAAATAGTCAATTAATTAACAAAAAGGATTTAATTTGTGTAGTCGAGTAAGAATCCATTTGCCGAGAATTAAAAAAAAGCTGTACATTCTGTACAACCCGGTTAGTTTAAGAATGCACCGTGTGCATGCATACATCTTGCTGCAAGGTGCCAACGTGACTTAATCGGGATATAACCATAACACACAAGTATCGTAATGTTATTAAACACGCGTGTTTAATATCCAGGATTATGAGCCTAAAAGCGACACAATAAGAGGTACGTTACGAGCAATTGTGTTGAAAAAACATATTATATATAAACATAAGCCCTTAACTATTGCCCACTGAAAAGACGATTTTTGTTTTAGTGACTGACAATGACCCAAATATGATCTTTGAGGCTCCCAACCAATAACGTCTGCCCATTTGATCAGGGTTGCTGCTTTAGGCTTGTAAAATGTTAAGTTTTAGCTTCGTGAACCAAGCTGCTGGTGTAAAGATGCGTAGCAAGATGCTTGCCATGTCCGGCTTTTAAAAACATCCTTTAGATTGGCGAATTGACTGAGGCGAGTAACGTTGACACACCACACCAAGCACGTGGCTCGTTTGACGAAGCTACAAGTTACAATTTTACTACTGTAAACTGGCAACCAGAGGCGGGTTACATGTCGAGAGCGCCCTAGCCAAGCACCCCAGCGGCGCCCCTCTAGCGGCCATAGAGTCAAAAGATTATAACGAAAAAAAGACCGGGTTGCACCCCGGGAGCGCCGGCAGAAGGGAAAACTTGAATAATTTTAATTAAAAAAAACTGCCCCCTCCACATCGCCTTACATCAAAACCAGTCTCGTACGAAGGCATCGGTCCCCCCCGCCCCCAAGCCTCGTCCCGAATCTCTCACCTTAACGGTCACGTGACATCTGTTTAGCAATTTTTCCCCATCCCAAAAAGTGCAGAGCGCCGCTAAAGAAGTTTTCACTTCAACAATCCTTTTGGAACCTCGCGCCGCTTCGGAAGTCCGCGCCCCTAGGCACGTGTCTAGTTTGACTATATGAATAATCCGCCTCTGCTGGTAACACTGAGTCACTTGAACAATAACGACTGGCAGACTGTGTTGCCTGTGTAGGCATTTAAAATTGTGACTATTGTAGCTTCGTGAAACAGGCACTGGGCACGCACACCTTTGCCGAGTATAGTGCGGTCACGATACGGAATTTTTTGTAATATAATGCGGAAAACTATAACAGTATTTTTTCCATACTGTATCTTATAACTTATAACAATAAAGTAAAAGGAGATGCGTATGTTGTATGCCCAGACAAGGCCCACATCCAACATCCATATTATAGCCGGAAACGCGGACATGTCTTATTTTTGCGATCCATTTTATTAGTAACATATTCGCAGCGAGTGACTAGAATAAATGAACTCCAGTCTATTGTGTTACTACTTGCTACGAATTTGTAATCGCTAACAATAACAATCAAGTTTCCTCTTGGGATTGCTCCAGAATAAATGCGAAGATTCTGTTTTATGGTTCCGTGTGTAACAAATATACAGAGCTGTTTTTTAATATATTTTATACAACCTATGTAATGTTTAATATATTTTATAATCAGACCTGGTGATGTCTGTGTCGTGTTGTTGAGGCTGTTCAATCCACGTCAATGATATGTTTATATTTTTCGCTGTATTACAATAGAATAAGGTGCAAAAGTGTACACGACATTATCTTTGACGTCGAATGTACGGTCAGCAGCAGCAGTAGCTATGCGAAATAATGTGCTGAAAATAATCTAGACTGTTCTTATCCTCGTAGCATTAGAGTCGTGTGTAGGTCAATTTGAGAATTTGGCTTTTGCTGCTGACTGTAAGTTGTCCCAACAAGTCTGAATCGCATTGGATACGTCGAAATTAAGAAGAGTTCGCATTGGACATTTTTGACCACCTACTATCACCATGTATGGCATACAATATACCCAACAACATCACCATCACCATCGGCCCTGCCATCATGCCCACTGCTGGGCATAGGCCTCTCTCCGAGCACACCACTCGTACTATACCTAATCTTACTACGTTTCGCATTGCATGATTGTAATTGTTTGACAGCAACAATAGTGGAAGTCCAAGTGTTGGCAATGATGGGCGCGAGTCCCACGGGAGCCGAGTCGGAGCAGACACAGGACGGCAGCGAAGCGTTGCTCTTGTCCCGCGGGTTGGAGCTCTCCTCGCCACCCACCATACACCACGTACTCGACGGACAGCCGCTGTTAAGGTAAGCCATCGGCATGGGGCGACTCGCCGCTACTTACGATTACAGACCATTGACATATAATTAAGTAAATAGACTCACAATGCCCAACAAAAATTACAAGAAAAGTGCCCCAAAATTACAACTCTAGCTGCATTTCAGTAGTTGCTAATAACGTTTTTAACTGGCGTTAAAATATATGTTTCATACAAAATAAAAATCAAACAGTTTTACGAAAGCGATTAATAAATACATTAACATTAGTTATTATTCATAAACACAAACATTTTTCGGTAGGCATTACGTACCAGTGGAGCTGACAAAGTCCTTAAAAAGTTCTACGCACGTCTAGTGAAAATAAAAAGTCCTTATTTTTAAGAACTAAGTATGCAGATCATTTCAACGTGGCGTATTTGACGTATCTACTAGTTCTGTTGCGACACATAATTATGATTTAAGTACAATCAGAAAATCCATTTATTTTCACAAGATTTATATAAACTTGAAAAATCAGCACACGACAAAGTCGTCACGAGTCTTCGTCATCCACGTCTCCTATCTTGTGCTATAATTGCGGCCTACTCACTTTTGCGTACTCACTTGCACGTCGCTAAGGATTTCTTGAGAACCTTAAAGAGAAAACCATTATTTACGTAACTACGACTCCATATAAAAAATCTACTGACTCCTTAGGTTTTTGTTCCGTGATAATCTGTTATTTGTACCAACGAAATTAATTATTCAAAACCATGATCTGACAATGAATGATTTACATTATCAGTAGAACTTAGTTAAATAAATATGACATTTTTGAATGATATCGTTCGTCGGGCTATGGTGTAATGGCTAATGTATCTTGCGTTTTGGAGCCCCAGGGTTTGAGTCTGACGGATGGGAAGAGGCCAGACGGTCTTACACTGGTTCCTTGGGAGAAAGGGCGTAGTTTGTTGTGGGATGCGACTTGTGTTAGCACCTTCGCGGTGTCGCATCTTGCCAAAACAACGCGGGTGGCTGGCGGTGCTGCAGAAACTGCGGCAAGGCACAAGCATACCAAATATTCAAACTTGGAGCCGGTTTATGACTTCGTCCCTCTTGCTATCAAAACGGCAGGTCCTTGGTGTCTAGAAGCGAAACGTTTTATACAGGCTTTGGGGAAACGTTTGCCAGATAGGGGTTGTGACCCAAGATCTGGTGCGTACCTGGTGCAACGTATTTCTTTAGCCATCCAACGTGGCAATGCGGCGAGTATTTTTGGGACGTTTGTGCCGGGTACGTATCTCGCAGGATGATAAGGTTGGATCCAGGTTATGTATTATAGTTTTAGTTGACGATGCGCGTTGCGGATTGTGTGTTGTATCTATATTTTACTGACGAAACCTGTAGTGGATGCTTTATCTGTGGAATGACGAAACCTGCGCTGTGGATCTTGATGGTATGTAGTGGTTCAGTTTTATTCTTTTTAGTGTTTCTTTTTACTGAATAAAATTATTTTTCATGAAAAAAAAAGTATATCCTATTCTTGTTGTTTTTTTTTCATTTGCTATTAACAAATTTTTACATAGAACATTTTTGAGATTTTTGACAACCTTCAAGTCTCACGGTCGAAATCAAACTAAACGCTAAAGAGCCGCTCGAGTCGATCGGGCGGTTCTTTCGGACGGGCTTTTTTCGGTTGATTGTGTATCTAGTTACTTATACTAAATGAATGTTACAGACCGATCACCGTTAAATATGGCGCCGGCAGCTGTCATTACATAGAAACTCGACCAACTTTCCATACATTCAGGTTTTAACGAATACCGCTTACGATTACAGACGGTTTTGTGCAATCCATCCATAGTATCGGTTACAAACTACGGCGAATGAAACACGCATACTCTTATCAAATAATTAGCGCAACCAGAGAATTGTATATCTATTTTTTTGTTTACAGGAGTCCCAAGTTTAGAGATTTATCTTTTCTTATACCGTAAGCAAATAAATGTGGTTTGTAATAAATATAATCACAACTTTAAACAATTATTTTCAAAGTACAAATATATCGTAGCGAAGTAGCACAGTTATTATTTTGGTCATTTTTATACCCACTGCGCACGACATACGCAGTTCTCTGCTTTATTTAATTTACATGCACCTACTGAAATCCTTATAACTGCAGGTAACATTTTTAAACGTATCTTAAAGCTTGTTGTCATTCGCATGCAAAATAATAAGAAAAGTATAAGTTTAAGACTAATATAATAATTTCAGACAAAAATAATAACAAAAATGTCCAGAAATTATATATTACGTTTCACAAAACTATAATGTTACAAAATATAACGCAATTTTAATCACGCGTTAATTACAAATAATACTAGTTAGGTACTTATCCTACATTGGCACAATTATCGATAAGTTTATCTTACGCTTTGAGGTAGAGCAATAATAACATGCTATCTAAGTAAATAAATAAATGTCCTCGGAATATTTATGCAAATGATTAGTTGAAATGTCCAACCATAATCAGTAGAGGAGCCTGTGACAGATCAATTGACCTCAATACATGGTCCGGTTCACAAGTCTGTGGTGAGAAGTTCGGCTCGTTCCACTACTATATGGAACTCAGTTTCTCGATATGTTTTTCCATCTGGCATGACTATCTGTACTTTCTTCTTTTTCTCATTTTCCTTTTTTACTATACAGAATGTGATTATCGCTGCTACAATTACAATACAGATAATTCCTATAAGTATAAATATCCAGTAGTTCTGCGTAAATGCTCCACACCGACTGTCCACGAACGTCGGTATTGATACAAAATGGCTTTCCAAGGAATACCAGCAGGACATCGTGCCTCCTTGTTCCCTTACCACGGCGCCCCAGGCTTCTTCTAGCGCACAATCGCAAGTCAAGTTCAGGTTGAGGCCATCGATGCGCAAAGTCAGTGTTGTTCGATTATATAGAAGCGAAGATGGGTCCAATTCGGCAAACGTATTGTTATCAATTAGCAATTCCTGTAGACCCATAACAGAAATAACGTCAGTATCAGCGGTAAACCCAAAAAATGCGCCTTTGCGAACGTGCTTTACGCTATTATTTCTAAAAGTAATGGGTCCCCTTGTGTTCATATGAAAGCTATCTCCTTCTAAAGTATCGATAATATTATTTTCTATAACGACTTTCTTTGGTGAACTCACAATAAATGTCATACTAGAAATATATCCTATATTTACTCCGTCTATTCTAAAAAAATCGATGACTTCGACATCCGACATAAATCTGCTTGGTAAAGTTTTAATGGAGCCTCCTCGTAGTAGGAAATTTAATACAGTAAACTTTTTAAAAGCTTGTGTTTCTATATTGTCGTAAATATTATCTATTAATTGAATACTTTTCACCCCGGTAAGACTAGAAAACGCGTATGGCCTGATCATATTTATATTGCTCTTACTGATTATTATATCGTTCACTCGCCCTTGTATGGCATGGGAAGATATTTCGTTGATGGTACTGTTATGTACAAAAATCCGGATTCCGGGGTTCGTTTCACTTTCACTCGAAAACGGCGACCACGCTAATGCTCTGTCGTGAATGTAGACATGACGCACATTACGCAGTTCAATGTTGCGAAGCTGGATGAGGTCGCGAGCCATGTCCGTGAGGAAGTACACGCGAGTACAGCCGTCGATGATGATTCCCGTCGTTGCAGACGGGACTCTGTATGCTCCGTCCGGTCGCAACGTTACCTCCTGAAATACGAAGAAGAGTTGTTATTTATAGTGTTCCATACCTCAAATGGGAAAAATAACATCTATTTACGCACATATGCACTTCATAAACTCGTTGCTTGAATCAGCACCAAACTGTTATAATATTTGCTAGCCGATGGATAGATGTGTGTGATGAATGTTTGACGTTCTACGAGAAGATGGATGCACGACCGTCTTCTGTGTTTTAATAATAATAATTTGGTTATTTTGCGTATATATGTATATTTCTTTTGTTTCACAGTGCTTTGGTGTTACTTGCATGGAAAAATAAATAAATAATAAAAATAAATGAATATAGGTTCACTTCGTTGCTTCTGGCTATTTGTCAAATTTCATGATTCTGGGTCAACGGTCCCACATAGTAAAAGAATAATTCCGTAAACTATGAATTTGTAACTATATCGCACAAAAATACCATTTTAATATAACCGCGTGAAGGGATACCCAACCAGCACGTCTAGCACACGACGGCCGCGACATAATTTCGATTTTTATCGCACTATACCTCTTCTTCTAAGTGTTCTACCAGTAGTACCCGGCGTGTGCTAACAGTAGTTCGTGACAGGAGCTCACGTCACACTAGCCGCCAGTAATAAAATGTAATTATCTACAAATCATGTAAGTACCTTCAGAGCGGAACGGCGTCTAGTGTGCCCCACAATCGTCTGCTAAATTACATTTTTCTAACCTGCATATACAAAAAGCGTAACTCCGTAGTTCAAATCAGTGCGGTAGCAAAAATTAGCGTAATAATCGAAAACATGCTGAAGATGAAACTTACATCGTAATCTCTGGTGCAGTTGCATATAACTCTAGTGAAGGCATCACACCGGCAAGACTCATCCTCGCAAACACTGGGCGTGCGCTGCGCGAGGCTGGGCGCCGCCAGCGCCGCCAGGATTTGCCACAACGTCGCCCAACGCATGCTCCCTGATTCACGTCACCATCTCACTTGTCACTCATCCCCTGCAAACCACAAAATAACACTGTCATTACAGGTGTAGGTATAGATATGTTTACATTTCACATTCGAGGTTTTCATTACGGCCTATCTATAAAGGTCAATGTTATGCATGAATTGAATTCAGAGTTAGTAATAATAGTGCCAAAGCATACTGATACTTCTACCCAGCAAGTTCTAGATAGACCAACCAAGAACTCAATTATCACGTTTTGTCTCTGATTCATTTGCGTCTCAATTTAGTAACATCACACGGTAACCAACAAAATATTGAGTGTAAGTGGTAACTTGGGAGAGTTGAAGCCACAGTCGACTAAACAAAACACTCACGAAATTATTATACTTGCGAAAAGATATTATCAATATCATGAATGTAGAATTGGCGTTAGATATTCAGGTCTAAATAATAATTTAAAACAATGTTGGAAAAACTTACAATTTCCGTGTCATTAACAACTTCTGGCACTTAACAGTACTTAGCATCTAACTAACTTTAACCGAAATAATTAGAATTTTTATAAGAGTTGGCCGTGTGGAAATGATTTCATGAGCAATTGAAGCCAAACTGAGTCACAGCGTTATCGCAACTGCGTTATCAGATACCCACACTTACCTATACGCCCGACTAAATTACATAGGTATCGAGCCACATAGGTCAGTCGGTGTAAATTTAGCAATCTGCATTTTTTGAGATTAACTTTTAACATTATTTCATTTCATAATGAAATAGTGCATCGTCTTAATAGTACGTATTTCAAGGTGTGTAAGAATGATTTTATGAACGAGTCTATTAGATGCTGTACGCCCAAGGCGGAGGATTCTGATTACTCGTTTTTGAAAAAATCCTTACCTTCCGAGTCATGTCACACAATGTTTTTCTTCATATTTGTGAGAAAATAAATTTACATACATACTTTTGTACATTGTAATTGACACATGTTAAGCAAATTACATTGTAAGCATAATAAAATAAAGATCTGTCCTGCTCTATCTTGGAGTTTCTATAACTTTCTCTTTTACACTCAAGTCAATACTAATGCACTCTTAAGTGTTTCATGTTTTTCATTAGTGATTTTTATCCGAAACCTTTATTTCACAATAGTTGCGTTAGTTGCCTCGTATCAATAACAACGTATAGTTATAGTTAACGTGCACGACTCTCTTGATAAATAATATAAATACATAGACTTAATAATTAAACTGTTTTATTAATCAATCACCCTAACCAATACTCTGTTTTGTCGCATTTGACGTGAGGAGTGTTCATATTACTACCAACGGCCGGGAAGGAAGAGATTGTCTGCCAACTGTGATATACATAGACAGATAGTTATACGGAACAGGTAATCCCTAGTTCTGGGCGAAGTATGGATAGTGCTATTCTAAAATTAAGACACGGATTATAAAAAAATAACAAGTCTAATTCTAAAATTCAGTAACAAAACTGCTGGTGACATGTAAATTCGTGATACCCGTAACACTATCTTTCGCAGTATATTTTCGAGAAACATACCTAAGTTTTACATTTCCGTGTATGTCGGAGAAATAATACTTTTCTCTAAATACGGTGCGTTTTGTCCCTTTCTGACGAACACAAATGTCAAAGTGACATATAGAGACAAACGAAATATAACTGCATTTTAGCTAAAATAGGTTTGTGGAACGTTTATGAACAGAGCTCGGAAGGGTGAGCTATCATAAGTTCTTATGTCATTAATATCATGTGTAGATATGAATATGGATGTATCCATATTCCCTGAAAATAAATACAAAACAAAATAAACATTCAAATAATACTTTATTCATTATGATGAAACTAAGTTAGACCGGTGTTGATTAAAATGTTTCTGTGTAATTGTAATCCTATAACAAACATTCCATGTAAAAAAGAGGCCAAGTCTCGAAACGCTTCCACCGTAAAAAGTTATGAGATATTTCGTAGAGCCAAGTTTCAGGCATTCTTATTCATCTTTATTTGCTAGCTAAATAAAATTATGTTGGTTAATTATGTATGCAGTTGGTGTATCTTGAAAACTGGACCGAAATTGCAAAATATTTTAGTTTTTCCTTGATTTATAGAATTTAATATAGAACGTTTATTCATGACAACAACACATATATGCACATAAATCAGCAAACAAAAGAGAAAACAACATTGCCACGAAACGGTTCCATGTCAGCGTTGTGCTGGCCTGGTGGCCAGCGCTGATCTCCACCATCAGGTGATTCCATGGCGTAACACATTTTACTCTCGCACAAATAATAATAATAATAGAAATATAAAACAAAAAAAAATACAGCAACTAAAGACAAATCATAAAATACAGTAATCAGTAATTGTATTCTAAATTTCAAGCTTATATGTCTCCTAGAAGTGCCTTAGAGTTTTGATGATCGGTCAGTCAGTTAGTGTCAGTCTCAGTGACAAAATTAAGAAACTTTGACTAGTTATAATTCTTAAACCGCTGGTTCAAATTAAATGAAATTTGAAATATACCGTATTTATACAATGCCTGCTTTGTTACTGAACATTCAGGCTTCTAGTTTTATCTACAACGAAGTTATAGGGGGGTCGAAAATTGCCTGAACAGAGGCTCTAGTATAAGTTTTACCGAACAAAACGTTACTACCGCGTTCGCGTTTAGCTGTCAAATCCCATACAGAGGCTCTAGTATAAGTTTTACCGAAACAAAACGTTACGATCGCGTTTGCGTTTTACTCTCAATTTGTATGGGATTTGACAGCTAAACGCGAACGCGGTCGTAACGTTTTGTTTCGGTAAAACTTATACTAGAGCCTCTGCTTCGAGAAAAGGATGATGGTACCATACGGCCGCGCCGCTGTTTTGCTCGACGTGCCTATTTTAACTAAAATGGCGTTAAAAATCTTTTGTCCTTATCTGTCACTTTAACATTTGTGTTCGTTTGAAAGGGACAAAGCACATTTTATTTAGCAGAGGCATTTTAACTTTTATGAATAAGGGGGTAATTCACTTGTGTTTGTTTTAACCGCGACTTAACGTAACGTTAGTATCAGAGAGGCAGCATAAACAAAATCAGTTCATTAGTAATTAAATTACACATTGGACAAATACCATTAAATGACAGGTATCTTCATGTTATGCAAACTCTCATAATAGCTCACCTTTCCCGAGCTCTGTTTATGATTACCATTATTATAGTATATACTCGTATCTATATAATGATTATCGCTTGAGGAAGCGATAACATTTTTCTTCTTCTCGGGTTTCGAATGTAATCGTGAGGATGTGAGACGAAATAAAACAATGTTTCCTTGGTGATAGTTAAAAGAAAAGCTTTGAATGTATGGGTTAAATATTGTATTGTAAAGTAGGTCTATGCTCTGCTCATCGATAAAATAAATCCGACGGCGAATCGTTGCCTGATTTGCTCTGCTTCGGTTGCCCGGTGCACATGAATAATACAGCCTTACGTGTGATTTCCGATAAACTGACTTCGAACTTTTATGAATGTGGGAACTAGAGGTGTGCGCCGATTAAAAAATGATCGGCGGCGGCGTTTGCCAAATTATCGGCGGCAGCGGCGTGTTTTTGGTGTAAAATCGGCGTGAATGTTTCGTAAATAAAAATGTAAAAGAATTCGTATTATTTATTAAAATCGAGATCAATGCAATAACACCTAAAATTAAGCATAAATAATCAGTAAATGTAAAACCAAAGTTCAAGTTCATGCTTTAGATTAATAAAGCTCAAGCAGTGTATAATTAAATTAAAAACATTATTTTAACAATTTTAAATATTTTACTTTCAATTTATTTACATATATCAGTTTGTCCCTCGGTACTCCGTTCCTCACTCATTATATCATCGACACAAAAACACCACGTGTTTTGCATCCACATTCCACAGTCCACCGCGCAAGTACAATGATGAACCCATTACAATTAGCACTATTCAAGCGCTAAGGGGGGATGGTGCATTGACAAGAGGCGGTGAGGGTAGAATCTTCCAGTGGAAAAACAAATTGGTTAAAATCGTGGCTTTGACAATATTTATATTTTTTTAGTTAAGAGTAAATATACTTCAAATTAGATCAATAGTTAAATAAATGTTCCAATGCAACAAACATAAATTGCAAAGTAAACCACATGTTACCGACAAAGGCAAATGTTTAATATAAACATGGAATTTTTTAACCACAGCTACACACTCAATGATATCGTTCAAAACTTGATCCGTATAACTTTTTTACTTCTAGTTAATTGTTTTTCTAAAACAGATTTTCTGCCTTATGAAAATAATGTGTAAAAATCGTGAGAGGTTAAAATCAGTTTTCTCGTTTTGTAATATAAAATCAATTATTCTAATTCAGTACCTATGTCGTTTAAGAATTAAGAAAATCAAACGAAGCTTTACGCGTCGGGAAGATCAGTCGGTATTTTTAAAGTGATTTGGAGAAAATTAACTAATAAGAAAATAAAAACGAACCCCTTGCGTGTCGTACAAACGACAACACTGTTAACTGACCATCCTGTGTTTATATAGTACCTTATTACAATGCACTTAAGGGGCACCGATGGTCAGTTAGCTGTGTTGTCGATAGTACCACGTGTATGAAGTACCTTCATGCTATACAAAAAATCACGTCTTTTTATTAGTCGTGAGAAGGGAAGTTATATGAAGGAGAATTCAAAAACAGCCTAATCGATTCCTTTCAAAATAATTTTCGATAGAATACTACATAAAGCAATAACAAAGTTCTGTGTATAAACAGAGCAGAGCAGAGTTCTGAGCATAAACATAAATGTTCATTATTCTCTTCTATCTGATAAAAAGAATCTTAGGCATTCAGTCAAGGCTACGCCGCTTTCACGCCGATCATTTGTCGGCGGCGGCGGCGTGGCAAAAATGGCCGGCAGCGGCGGCGCGCCGGCGCGGCGCACACGTCTAGTGGGAACGAACAATAGCAAGCACAAAGTAACTTGACCGCAGTCAATCGCAATCAAGTTAGAAATATTAGAAAAAGAAAAAATAAAGAAGCTATTGTTCCAGGCTTTGTTTAAGTGGTTCAAAGTTTCAAACCTTTTGCCACGAGCTAGAATTAATGTAATCCGTTATAGTTTTAGGCCCAAAGAGTAAGCCTTGTTATGGAGGAGAGAAAGTTTGAATTTTAGCTTGTTTTTCAGTAACCCCTTTTGTTTTCAGTGTAACAGAACAGGAGGAAACTGGTATTAATAATTAATTATTACTCTGTATCCACTGAAATATTGATTGATGAGCCTTGGTATATGTAAATTCTTGGCTGATTAAATTCAAGAAACGTTCACAATCAGATGCCTATTTTAGGGTTCCGTGCGGATTACCTAAACAAAATTAGACGTGTGATCGCAAAAAATTGACTGTGGAGGCGGGAAGTCCTTCAGTCACTGCGGAGTATCTCAGCACTACTTGAAACACGGCGCCAGTGAGAAGAATCGCTGTCGTCAGCTCGTGAGTTTTGCTCATGGGCAGCACGTTGCGCTCTCTTTAGGTTTGATAGAAAAAACAATCTTTCCTAATAATCGTTTTTTTATTGTAGTCGGTCAGTCATGTCTCATTTTCACTCGTTCCGAATCTTAAACGCGGCAGTCGCGTCGCGGCTCGGGCCAAGTCACCTTGGTACTCGTGCAGAATTACATAATTTCCGCCCTTATATAAAAATGCACCACATATATTATAATCTTATTGATTCTATAAAAACTATATTCGTTTACTGAAATTTGCACCACTAATTGGAAATTGAAAATTATTTTGATCAGAGATAAGTTTTAGTACGTAAGGAGTTCTTGAGCGCGAATCCGACTCGAGCTTTTATAAGAAGATCGCGTTATGTTAATTGGTGACATAATATTTATTTTAGAGAGTGGCCAATATTGTAGGTGTGCCGCCTCCTTTAACTTACCTTAATATTGTGTCATTCCGAAATGTTGGCTAAACATATACTTTGTACCTTAGGTAACATGATCTTGTTTGAAAAAAAATACAGTAGAATTAGGCGAATTATTTTGAATGAAGGTAACTTTGAGTTACCCCCAGTTTCCACTTGTCGGCTGTCGGGCCCGGATTTTAATCGGATGTTGCAGTGGCAGAACATTTTATATTAAGCTATTCACACTTGTCCACCAATTTGTATGAGGCGATAAAAAATCGGGCTCGACAGCCGACAAGTGGGAACCGGGGCTTCGACTTACTTACGGCGTACGCTTCTCATCTCACGATACGTTCCTATTTCAACGTAAACAACGGGAGGCGTCAAACGCGACCGGTCGACCGGTTCTAGGCTCTATTTGTGAGAAAAACCTTTCCGAAATTGTGTTCTTGGTTATGAACGCAATAACTATTATATTACAGGACAAAATCTTTTAGGTGGATAAAATTCATGTCGAATTACCGGTTAATGTTTTGTTTTCAGTGCTTTAATTTATAGAGAATATCACTATAAGGTGACACATGCCTCTGTGAGAAGCGACCCTCCCAGTCAATGAGTATAATGTATGTACTCAGTATTAATAGATATACGTCTTGAAAGTACGTTTTTTATTCGGATATTACGTACCCAACGTGTATCATCGAGACATTGTGTCGCATCTAATACGGTTCCCGAGCACACCTACAATTTTAGGGTACCACATAAAAGTACGGCACATGGAACGTGATAGATGTCATGTCTGTAATTTAAAAGGTTAAATGTTGACCTCTGTTTCTGAATTAAAGTATCCAGTGGCAGGTCGGGCACTTTGACCCATTTAATCTATGGTCTTGGTTGCAAATTACCGGTTCCTATTGTTACAATCAGTGCTATACAATTCATCGTATGGTCATCTCCGGTCACTGGATCATTGCGTTAAGGAACACCTATTATTAAATTAAAAACTGTAATATAGCTTGGGGAAAAAAGATTAATGTCACCTGGCCCGTTGTTGCTATGATAAACATGTTTGTGGCTGTTTCGCGAATGTATAAAGTATCATCATAATACGTAATGTATGAAGTATCATCATAATACTGCCGAATCATCGATATAAATAAAGAATGTAGTTTAACTGTTTTGAATTAAGTATGTGGATTTTCATATTTTTGCTGAAATGCACAACTTACCTACTATTTAGGTAGGCACATATCTTATGACGCGTTTATGATAATCATGCAACTATGAATGAGGTCATATGCGAAAAGGTTTTCGCGTAGTATATCAAACTTTAGTGTCTATCTACCAACCTTATTATACGTCCAGAATGTTCAATGTAGGTTTCCTTACCGTGACCATGATTATTTACTATTTACGTTAAATTGTTTACTTTGCCATTCATCTAGATACGTACTTGCGTCAAAATAAATATCCTAAAATTATGATGAAATTTTATTTCGTATTTAATAAAATACATGATTAGAACCCTGAAAAGATAATCTCCGAAACAATTATTTATGTAAGCTGTAGGTATTACTAGATCTTCGTCAGTTATTAGGGGAGTCGATACCACCTGAAGTTCATCACGATATTTCAGGGAGTAATAAAAATATAGCTGTATGAAAACAATACGAACAAAGGACCGAGTAGGTCGTTCCAGAAATGTTAGTATGATAAATATGAATCTCCGTTATCTTTTACATTAGTTGCACGTTGCTGCTTGAACGTGTGACGTGCAAGCGGCCGGATTATTGAATTAACTCATAACTGCTGCTTCCCGATTCAGACTCCGCTCTATACAATATTCATTTATTTTGTCAGCTTTGTTCCTCAACGTGGACTCACTATTGACGCTCAAGGGAGATTCTATAATAAAATTATGATTAATGTTCTTAACTTCATAGCTCTACTATTTAAAATATTTTTTCCGTTTTAATCATTACATAATAATTAACAATATGACTAATGTTCAAATTCAACGTTATTCCCTGCATGTGAATTGTGACTACGTGTTGGTTTATGTTTAAAGTGCTGAAAGGCGATTTGAAGTGTTCTAAAAAGTAGACTCAACATTTTTTGTTTATATTCCCGAGCGCTTCTGAGTATAAGACGTAGACAGATTTGTCGTTTGTCGTTTGATTGTTACTACTCCTATATATTTTAATCCAGGCTATAAACTATCTTCGTGCAAAACTTCATGCCGAGCGGTTGAGCCGTTTTAGGGTGATTGAGTAAAAAACATCCAAACTTTCGCAATTATAATATTAGTAGGATTATATAAATTGTATAAATAATGTATCCCTACCAAATTATTTTATTGTCGAGCATGCTTTAGGTCCGTTCAAAATGCATTTCTATATATAAGCACAATTTGGTTGAACATTAGTAATTTTCAGTTCAGCGCGTTTCTTAATTTATTATTACTTACCTCATTTAGGAATTCCTGGTTTAACTCAATATTACACCAGGAACATTAACTCCAAATGTCAATAAAAGTTTTGCGCAAGTGACACTGCCGACACTGCCATCCAAGAAGATTTATATTAACAACGACGTCGACGCACTATTGGATTTGTACATTTTTTGTATTGTTTTGACGTTGAATAGCATAGTAAAAAGGCATTACATAAAGTGATGGCAGTAACAATTCATACGTCGAGTGGTGTCGGTTCCCGCGCATGCGACTGGCGCGGCCGCGGCCGGCGACTCGCGCCTCGCTCGGTTCGCGCGACCTTCAAACGCGCCGACTTGTAGGTGCACAACTCTATACTAAACTAACATTACGAACATGACTCTTACGTTTTCTCGGCGCAAAGGTTTCGTGACATTACCTTATCTTATAAGACAATTAAGGCGTATCATCACGTTGGGGTTGGGCGAAATGTTCGATTTGGAGAGATACGAGCCAGTGATTTTACACTATAAAATATATCCTGGAAGATCTTTTGCAAAAAGACAGGGATACAATCTTCTTCACTTTTTTGCATGTTTCCCAAGAGCAAAGCAAAAAAAATGCTTGGAACTCCTTGGTACCTATATTTTTTCAAAAGACGTGTCTATTGATGCGCCTCGTGTTGCTTTACGTTTTTTTTCAACGTAGAGCAACAGATGAATTATGATAAAAAAACCGCACCTACCAAGTATGAAAATAAAAGCTCGCTTTTTTTGTAAAAAAAACAGTTTCACATATTTCAAAAATATATTGTGTGAAAACTGATCCAGAATTGAGGGTGAAAATGCAGCTACTGGTTTTATTACAATTATATGGCAAAAAGAAAACGTGCATAACGGTTTTTTTTCGAAAACTGGTTCGTTTGTGAAGCGCTTATAGCCTAGCGGCGCCTGCGAGTCCGATTCGATAACGCAGGTTAAGCAAAGATAGCAGCGGTCAGTCTTTAGATGGGTGACCGCCTGATGTTTGAGTGGTTAATATAAATCATCGCTTTCGTGCTTTGGAAGGCACGCTAAGCAGTTGATCTCAGCTGCTGTCTATGACAGTAGTCGTTAAGCCGAGTGAGAGGCCTTCGGGCGGCTTAATAACTTCTAACAGTCGAGTTGCGCACTTACTTGACAAAGGGGGGACAACTGTTACTCGCGTCCGTAGGAGCTACCTACCACAACCCTGCACGTGTCCCCTGGGTGGTACTCAAGAGTGACAAACTTTAAAGGCCAAAATAATGTATGACATACGATAAAAAAAACTTAGGGATCTAAATAATAATTTCTTCAAATTCAAAAAATACTTTTTTGTTCTATATATCTACTTTATATATTCGTGCATTATTAACGTAAAACAAGTCACTGACAAACATTTTAGCCCACACAATTGTGAAATTCTCATTCAAGATCATTCTGATGAGCCATAAGTGCCGCAACACAACGATTTTAACCTCTGCAGGTAGGAGCTTCTATTACCGTCCTTCACCACGACTATCACAAGACGGCGTGTGAGCTGTGTCGCGGCGAGATCGACCATTCTTCTCTTACTAATTAGAACGCTTAGAAAGAAACGGATAGTCCATGTCGCCGCGACACAGCTCGCGGGCCTTCCTGTGATAGCCGTGGTGATGCCATAGAGTTGTCATCTCACTCGCATATGTGAACATTCCAACCCAATAGGATTTTGGAAAATTAAAGATATACTAGATAAAAGCACTTAATTGAAAAAAAAATTAAACAACCAAATTCTCTGTCTAATCACCACCGCAATGTTAGACACCTAGTTACAGATCTTAAAATAATGTATAAATATTTATGTTTACATCCTTAGGTGCTCGTAGTTTATTCTCAATCGATGCATAGTGCACGGTTACTCGTAGCGCTGCGTTTATGAGTACACCGGACGTCGTATTTTTGACTTCGCTCGCCCCACGGCGGTCGGCCACTCAATGACCGAACCGAAAATCCGTCTCTATATTTGATTCCACGAAAACTGGGTATTCGTGCTTAGCCTTCAACGCGTTACTATCGTGATTTGCTCTGTCATAATAACCACTTCAAGGTCTACACAGTTGTTTACCTAAACATATATAAACGCACATGATTGTCATTTAAGGCTCCACATTCGAAATTTTCGTGAAAATGAGTTGTTTTGTAACCGTTTTATACATTATAACGTAACATTTTTGCCGTCTGAAAAAATATATCATAATCTGCAAGATATGCGACGGGTCATAGTTTTCGTAGAAATCCATTTTTACAATAAAAATTAGAGAAAAAGAAATCTAAAGTCACCCCTATTTTTTCACTTGTAACCATTTTACTGCTCCATTTTTTATCAGAATAATATGAAATTTTATAACTTTCTTCATAAAATAATGAACAAGGGCATCATTTTCTTACTTTCTTTATTTTCTTAAAAATTTATCTCGTTTTCTGAAATATTCCGCCAGTTCCTACGCCTCCCCGTTTTCGTCCATACGGTCAGTGCGGGACGAGACACGTTGCATGACGGACCTGTGTCAATTTGCGCTCCGCCGAAATTTTTAAATATTTGTGGAAATTGTGGACTATATTTGTTGCATAGAGTGGACAATCCGTTTTTTGATTCGTATAGTAGGTAACTAATAAACATTTGCGTATAGTTTAGTTTTTAGTGACAGATAATTTTGTTGCATAGAGTGGACAATCTATTTCGTGGTTTGTAAAGTAGTAGGTACTATAGACAAGACAGCTGACTGACCATGCGTGCACTTTATGTGCATTGTAATAAGGTTCTTGTATAAATACAGGATGGTCAGTTAACTGTGTTGGCGTTTGTACCTAATTAACATTTATGTAGGTATAGTTTAGGTTTTGTTTTTAGTTCAAGATGGGAAATAATAATAATAAATTCTTTATTTCAGGCCAGTTTGCCCATAGATTGTTAGTAACATACAAACTTACGATACTAGAGTCAGTACGTCTTAGCTTAGGTCTCACATATTTTTCAATAATTATTTTGGGTCTTTGGGGTTAAATAAGCGCAGGAGGAAAATATGTAATATCAAGAAATTTTACAAGAGAAGAGGAAAAATAATACACAAGTAAATACCTATTCTATCAAAGTATCAAATATCTAAACAGTATCAAAATTGGGAAATCGCTAAAACCAGACAGCCAAAAACAGAAGCGTGTCATGGGACGCACACAGAAACAGCACCCGCTGGGGTGTAAGAGTCTATTGCAAGTTGATGGAATCTAAATAAAACGGATTATTGGGTGAAAAGGATGGACTAGTAGCTGGGCTATTCGATGAAACATCGGACACCTGCCCAATAAAACTGTTTCACATTTTATCTCTGGCAGACGGTGACTCGCTAACTGCTAGATGGGCCCCTATTAATAGCGACATTAAAAAATGGCCTAAGGGCAACAGTAAGTATGGATTATTATTATTACCTTTATATTTTTTCGCACTATCCGTCTCTCTCTTATTAGAATATTTAGTAACAGAGGTATAGTGCGAGAAAAATCGAAAGTATGTCGCGGCCGTCTAGTGCTAGGCGTGCTGAGGGCCTACCGCGAAACGAAACCGAACTTCGTTCGTGTATCTCCCTCTCTGTCGCGCTTGCTAGTTCGAGCGACAATGAGAGCTATTCGAACGAATTTCGTTTTCACTAGCACGGCTAGCACGAGACGGCCGCGACATACTCTCGATTTTTCTCACACTATACCTCTCTTTCCTAATGTTCTAATAAGAGAGAGACCGATAGTGCGAGAAAAATCGAGTGTATGTCGCGGCCGTCTCGTGCTAGCCGTGCTGACGGAACTACACTAATCGTAAGTAAACAGTATTATAATATTTATAATAGTAGGGACATAATTTTTGAACTTAATCAATTATGTAATTTATGTATGACAAATATCACGTTTCAATTAAGCATGACGAATGTCACCCACCCACGGCCACCCTTGCATTGGTAACGATGCGCGATGACGCGTCTGTAACTTAATCTATGTAACGCTTAATAAACGACGGCGGGTTGTGCGACTTGCGCGGGGAGAGGGTCGAGGCTCCGCCCATACGCTCAAGGACTTTAGCGGGTATACAAGCCTTAATGAATAATGACATAGTATCACCATATTTCTGACCAATTAATGATATAATAAGAGAGTTACTTGTATTTTTCAAAGTAGGCCGATGGTTCGACGTCATATACAATTAAGTACATATTTATTTTTATTTGGATTAGGAGCGTGATTATCACATTAAAGTTCTTTCCTCAAATATATTTCTATTGTTCTGTTTATCTCTAGAAAGAAGCACGTTGCACTAAGGCTCCTTTATCCTGGTACGCCACATTAAAATTTACCATGAATGAAACTTTAGAATGAAGTGGTTAGAAAAGACCGACAGAACTGAAGCCATTATCGCTGCAATCGACGCACGACATTTTACATTCCGACGTACAACCGATAGCGCACGTTTGTCCCCTTTACGTCTCTGAGTTATCAATAAACAATGGAGTGGACTGCCGGTTTTGTTACTAGATCTGCATGTTAGAAGCTAGAATAGGAGTAAGGACAGGCTAGGTAGTTATAGTAACAGCGATAATATACCGTTAAACTCCAAAGAATATCGTATTGTGTTCTCAGAGCCCATTACTGATTTGCGACAAAAATCATTATTTTCTGATTACCCCACGTACCTTTTAAACTCGTGGACATGCAATTGGTGTTATATCGCACGCGGTGTTCTAACTTAGAAGTTTGTTACGCTGGAGCACGCCAATTACCTGCCTGCAGTAGGATAGCGAAAAACCACCTTTAATCAAAGATCAATGTTTTAGACTAGTTGCCGACTAGTCGGGAAAGCCGACTATCCGGCCACATTTATAGTCGGCGAACAGTCGGCTACTAGTCTGCAAAAGATACCGAATATTAGACACTTTGTGATTTACTGGAAAACAACGGGCTCCTCTAGGGCACAACCGGGAATAACTTTAGGAGGAGGTATTTGGCTCGCGACAGTTGGTGTTATTCCATTTGTTTTTTTTTTCTTCTTATGTCCTTTTTTTTAACAGCTACACGTCTATATTTATGAGCAGCATGTTGGTTATAGAATTTTCGTTACATGGTGTTTAGATAGATCAAATTATTAATACCATGGACCTCCCTCCCCCACCAAACTTCTAATAAAGGTACAAGAGAAATATATATTTTTTGAATACTATCGCTATGGCTATCGAGGTACAGGTAAGACCGAAAGGGGGTGGCGGGATGACCTAGCACAGGACCGAGACGAGTGGCGGAAAAAAGGGGATCTTTGCCCAGCAGTTAGCAGCAATATTTAATAATTTTGAGGTGTTGCTCGCTTTATTCCGTGCAGTAGGACCGTCAACCCCAACCATCAGTGCTAATCTCGACGTTTCTACAGTGAAACTGTTGCTACTTTCAGGTGGAAGCAAATTGTGGTAATTAAATATTAGTACATTACTACAGAGACCGGCAACCCCTTTTCACGAAGAGGTATGTATAGTGCTTTTCTCAAACATGCAATGAAATAAATAAATAAAACTCCAAGGAATCAAACTTTAATTTTCATGGCTAAACGCCGTGATGCTGTGCCACAAATTGTGGAATGAAAATTTAAAAAGACCATCTTGCAGGCTAGGCCTCCAATTTTGTATGAAATGCCATTACGGATCTCTCGTCTCGCTGCGCCCGAAACGTGACACTTCGAAGCCCATTATGAAGAACACAACGTAAATATTTCATTGCACGTTTGAGAAAATACTATTAATAAATAAATGCGTTCTAGTCTATATGTCACTGACTTGTCTATTATTTAACTAATTAAAATCTTAGAGAAAATCAAGATTCAAAATGAGTTAATGAGGTTTTCATTAAATAATAACTACCCACGTGCACATTCAACATTTATTTCATAGTAACATCCATAATATTAAGCTCCATATTTTTCACAAAAAGTCACAGTCCATATACTAATGATTATTATACAGTGGAAGTAGGTGTGTTTAGCATTGGTCTAAACAGTTCCATGTCAATGTACCTAATCGTAATACTATATTTGTAACATCATTTAATTTGTATATATATTTTTCTTTAATAGTATGATTATATGTCGTATGTATACTTAATGGAACTTTTTCAATATGTTCAAACTATTCTAAAACTATTATAGAGTATCTGAATGAATGCCTTTATACAAGTTACAAATGTTTTCCTTTTTGAATTAAATATTATTGGCATTTTCATTATACAATTTCACACTATTTATTATTAGTTACATTTGTTTAAGCTACAATAACAGATGGCAATTTATCCTCAAAAATACCAAAGGCAAATGCCTAGTGCTTGAATTTCACTACCTACCTTTAGTAGGCACTATAAATCTCAATAGAGCAACCGGGTGTTCATTATTAGGGTGTTAAAATTGGAACTTTTACCTTTCGTAGTTGCTTGTAGTGCGTCATGCGAAACTTAGCTAATGAATCGCTGGAAATCATCTCGATGTTCGTTTCTCTGTCTGACCGCATTTTATATTTTTACGAGCCTCAGTCATTACTCATTAGTCTCATTACACTAAACTATGTTTAGTAGTACTGGATTGGATCGAATTGTCTTGAAATTTAGCATTGTCGACCCGATGACTATGCTTAAAAAAGAGTTTAGTTAGCGGGGAGGTTAGCGTTAATATAAAAATATTTAAATTATAATTACTCATTAAACGAATCAGTGAGTCACTAACCTTAACGGGACGAAACAAATAGGCTTTACTAAGAACAATGGAAACAATCTATTTACGTATGGCGTACAGCTGTCTTATTATTAATCGAATCATGATACAAAACGCACAAATTAAATCATTCTTCGTAACGTCATAGTGAACAAGAATATGTTCAAAAATTCATATAATATTATTGTTTATGGCAGCAGTGTACTTACGTGTATACATCTAAACATCTACGATTTAAAATAGTTAGCATATTTAGTTAACTGCTAGTGATAAATTGGCATAATATTAAAATAAAATTTACAAGCATTGTTATCACTTCATTTTAGACCAGAATAGGTGTCCGGAGTATCTTACTCGTAGTTTAAAAATACATATTACTATACAATCAAGTGTATTTTCACAGCTTTATATATACACACTTTACTTGAACATATAGGTACATATCCTCGAGGGTTAGTACAGCTGACCTCGTGACCCCTTATCTTACGATGAAACTATGCTTCTTTTTCTATTTACTACTGTGCGAGAGACAGTAGGGTAGTAGCCAGTAGTGCTAACCCCGCGGAGCGTATATTTTGGCCCCTTATAATTCCATTGGCTTAAGAATAGACTTTCGCGTGATCTAACGTCAAGGGGACATATTAAGTTTGCATACTTGTCTAGTTAGCTTTGTGATTGTAATAATAGTTATAACGTAAGCCCAGAGGCCCTGGATACGTGACACCCTTATAAAATAATTGTTTAGTCTTAGTATAATTTATATACAAATAAACATACGACCATGTCTGGCACAACTCATTTTCATGGCCTAGGAATAATTACAATTAAACAAAATTAATATCACAGGCAAAGAAACGCATAAGCTTTGGCGCGCGTATTTTTATGTAACGTCTGAATGTAACGCGTTCAACTCGTCACGCATGGATCGAGGCTCCAGTAGAAGTCCTTGTGACTGGGAGCAAAACGGGGCTACTGCTGAAGTTGATCAAGGTGGTGCTCTGCGGAGGCCGCGTCCCCAGTCACCAGCCCCACGTCTAACCCTCACCCATGTTTAAAAGATGTACCCTCGCCTGGATCCAAAGTTTTCGGCTTTTCTGGTAGTGGCCTATTAACCATCTTCCCAGACGAGTTTGATGCTGTCGATTTGTTAGATT
The DNA here is from genome assembly GCA_947049275.1 of Epinotia bilunana. Classification (NCBI taxonomy): domain Eukaryota; kingdom Metazoa; phylum Arthropoda; class Insecta; order Lepidoptera; family Tortricidae; genus Epinotia; species Epinotia bilunana. The sequence goes on along the minus strand of OX346252.1, from coordinate 30,062,006 downwards.
TTATAGTAGAAGTGTGTTGTGGGCTGCCTGTTGAGATGCTTAGGGATTTGCTCGGGGAAGCTGTGGGGGTTGACGAATTATTTTTTTGGCGAACAGCTCGTAGATACGGTCCTCGAGGTGCAGCCTGCTCACCGACAACATCCGGCATGACGCCCAATAACGATTTCTTATCCTTGTTGCAGTTGGCTATTTCGGCATATAGGTGAACTGCAAAATCTTTGGGTTCAAAATATTCATGAGCTAACGCCGTCTGCCTATTATATGGAGAAAGCGGTGTTAATTTATCCAGTGATGGTGTTCTTGTACCAACACTGATCATTTGTTTTTTATTTTTGCCTATCCTTGGCGTAGTATTTTGAAATGGCAATTCGTATATATTCTCGTCAACACACATCAAGGTCGGTGTGTTACTGTTGCAACTCTCTTCAACTTTAATTAATTCATACAAATGTTCAATCATTTCACGAGCTTCAACATAGTTTTCAGGATCTTCCAGTTTCTCTTTTAAAGTTTCTAAAAGCTCCTTCGTCAGTTCTTCAGGTAGGGTTTGCGTGGTCTTGTCTTCTACAGGCACCACTTGTTCTGTGTACATGTCGGGGAGAGTAGTCTCTTGAATTAGGTCTTGTGCTCGAGGTTCGTTGAGTCGATGACGTTCAGAATATTCGTTTACAGATAATTGAGAAATAGAACCTGCATTGTCAAGTCCAGAGTTTATACCGCAGGCACAAAGTCTGTCGCAAAAAGTACCGCATGATGAGTTTGAGGATATCAAAAAATTTTTCACTGTTACACAATAACCTTTTCGCCTCATCCACTTTATAAAACTTACGAACATTGCTATTATTACGCAGCCCAGCGCGGTAACTATAACTATACCTATTACTTTTTTATCTCTATCACTCAAACTACTTTGCTCTTTACTTTTATGTGGAAATCTAGGATTTTTTATTTCAACAGAATTTCCCTCTTTTTTACTCTTATATGCCTCACATTTTATGCTAGGGTCTTCGTTACAAACGCTATCTATAAATTTCTTGAATAACATATTTTGTTCAGGTTCGTTAAAACAGCGAGCAAAAAATTCATTAACTGTACAATAACTTTGTGTTGTAAAAGCCTCCTCGGAAGCCACACCCAAAACTTGCATAAGCCATGGAGTTACATTGCAATGGCATGGTTGACCAAAGTAATTGTTTTTATAAACTACATTTTGGGCAGATTTTTCGTAAGCATGTCCGATAAATTTCAAACTCTCAGAGTGGGCCGTCTCGATCTCATTTTCAGCAAACACCAGTTCTTTTACGGAAGCGCTTGTAGCCACTATTGCATGTGTGGCTAGTTCGTCGAAACTGTTACGTTCCATTTGAATCTTATTCCACGAAGATATGTCAAAGCCTCTTTCCATAAAAGTGTTAAATTTGCTGTCCTGGATCACAACTGCCACTATAGTTGCGTTTATGGCCCTTGTGTCGATTTTTTCAAAACTGGAAATATTAAAAAAAATCCGTTATTCATGTGAACGTTAAATTATTTATATTGCTTCATAAAAACAATCCGAAAGGCTCTATGTATCTAGATTAAGACTAATATACTAATGAAAGAAATTTAGAAATTGATGAATAGTTCCAGAGGTCCCTTTACTACAAAACATGCTATAAACTTTTCTTTTTTATAATATCAGTCATCATCATCCTCCTAGCGCTTACCCGCACCCCCGTTATAATATTAGTAAAGATGAAACATAAACGACAAAAGTAACTACCTATATGTGAAAAAAAAACATTACCTTGTATGAGAAATGTTCAGACTGGCGACAGCTGATAGAAGAGCTTTTGTTGCTATTTCATGTATTTTGCAGCCGAAGAAGTGAAGGTTGTTAATTAGAGACTTTTGGGCAAACGCATCGCTTTCTATTAGGTCAAATGAACAATTTACTGCCAACACTGTGTTATAAGTGTTCGCTGAAAATGATCTAGTCCTCAAAGCGCCAACTTCAATGTCTTCCATTGTGATCCCAGCTGCAGATGATCCAAAAGACTCTTCAGGGAACTCTTGTACCGTCAGGTTTTTTAACTCGATCTGGAAATGAAAAATAAAATTATTTTGCTTTTAGCTATGCCACTCCGGGAAGTCAGACGAGCAAACATTTTTCAGACAAGTATTAATAAAGCCTTGGTAGTATGCGTGCCAGACAATATCTGTCACCGTCGAAGATATGTAACATATATTTGCGATCAGCGCATAGCTCAAAAATTGGAGATAAATTAAAAAAAATGTGTAAATCCTACAATTTTTAAAGCCGAATAAATAACATTAGCTCCGTCTTCTCTATATTTCATGACCGAAAGTGTTTTTTCTTTAAAAAATGCGCCCTATCTAAACGAATTACCTGAAATAGGTAACGCATAATACTTACATATATTCAGTTTGCAATGAGGTATTTAGAATCTATGGTTTGGTTGGTCACCAATCGTGTCAGCCGCAGATAAATAAAACATTAACCACAGTTAAAAGGGAGGCCAGAGGTGTACCAAGAAATGCTGCTTATGTTTAAATAAAAATGTGTCCCCTTAAATGTTAAGAACGACTATAGTTGTCTACTGACAATCCGTGCCCGGAACGTTATCGATGAGGAGCTGCTACAGCGCACTAGTTTATTTCGCATAGTCTTTAACTTGAGGTAAACATGGGTTATCGACTCGATACTCGCATTGCACTATGTCATAACATTCGCTGTTGAGGCGATCACTGATTACGATTGTTAAGCATACTAACCGTCATTCCTGGCCCATGCTCGCCGACGTTGGCTGCGGAACGGTCGAGCTTGAAGGCTCCAGAATTGAGTTGAAGTTGTCGCACATTAGAAATACTCATGGTCAGCAGCCAGGAAAATGCGGCTCCTTCCAGTTTCACGTAGTCGCACTCTCTGATGGTTACCGATAGAGGCCCTGCAAGAAAAACGTCAGACACATTAATAGCAGCACTTTACCTGCCAGCCAACCGTGAGATAGTAACATAATAGCTGACAAGTTGACAACATCCTCTCGTATCTTTCTTATCCCAAAGGTAGGAGTGAAAATTTACTACTACACTACTGACACTCTTTACTAAGCTATAGAAAAACGTGACCCCTTTGCATAGAAGATTGTATTCAGGGGGGTCACGTTTCTCGGCAGTGGACTGTACAATACACAATACTGAACTGCACATATACTCGTAGATACGTTTATTTAATTTTAGAGCATTTTTAATAATTTGTGTACCCAATTAGCGTGACTTGTTAAACAAAAATTAACCCAGTGTCAGTTTTGTGACGACAACTAAGTATTCAGTTTTTCTTTTCCATTTATAAATGATTGCATAAACACGTTATTTAATCGTGAAAAAAGTTCATTTACACACGATTTGTACCTCTGCTTAATTTTATTCACAAAACTGACACCGAGTTAATTTTTATTTAACGACTAAGACTAATTGTGTATACACATTTTTATTAATGCCCCTTAAACGCAAATAAAACTCGAAATATTATGTTTGGGGTATAATATGGTAAACATTTAAGACCAGGAGCCCTATGATTTCTAATTATACTATTTATCAGGTTAACCGTAAAATGTAATTCTACTTCTATAACATTAAATGAGAAAAAAAAAGTATATAATATATATATCTAAGTATATATATTTGTTTGAAACTGAGTTCTTGAAAACGGCTTTAACGATGTCGATGTGGTTTCGTTCGGTAAACGGCCCAGTTCTCTACGTCGCACTAGTGTATCATATGGGCACTGTATGTCAAAGTGACATGGCTTAAATTCCATTGCAAATATCCTCTTAGTTCGAATCGTCATCGCAGTCATCTTAGTTCGCAACGTCGAGGTACTAGGTTGTTTACCTTATACGATGGTTTAATAAATCTAGGCTAGGTCATATTTCCCAGGTTTTAACTCGCAAAGCTCCGTAAATTGGGTGATAGAGTAGCCTAATGATATTGGCCATGGACTACCAATCCGAAGCTATAGATAGTGGGTACGAAATCTGCGATGAGATTAGGTCTATTTGTATTTTAGAATAGGTACAGAAAAGACGCCGATCAAAACTCGGTCTCCTAGGTACTATAAATAAATCAAGCTCTTGTTATTTTTTGCGTTGCAAAATAACTAGAGAGGAGGGCGCGATTGTTATTATTTTTGCTGCATATAACTTGAATGAACTATGAATTAACCAAAGAATATCGATGTATTGTCTCTGACACGTTCACTGTTGCATTTGTTTCCGTTCGCCCTATGAGTCATTATCCTGTAAAACACGAATACCGAGTCGGGGAAATGTTATTTTTAGACAGCAATCCGCGGACGGACGCGGCTGCTGGCTACCTAGCCGCTCAAACATGTCCCCGATTTGGAATTAAAGTCAATTCATATCATTGCGCCACAACTTATCTTGATATCTGCTAATTATTATTTTTCTTTGATGACGATATGACGAACGGCGTATAACCATGTTATTATTTACTTCATAACATTTATTTCATAAATAAATTTTAGTTAACAATGATCAATAAAACATACTATAAAACTAATAGGAATATGGCGAAAATAAGAGATGGGCATTATTTACACGGCTTACTGGCAGTAGTAATATAAGGCATTAAAATCACCTTTTTACAACTTGTAATGTGTCGAGTGGAAACTTTTGTCTAATGTCGCTTTTCTATCTTGAGAACGGATGGACGGCCATTGCATTCTCCGCTTCAGTTAGTTGTTCTCTTTCACGCCGGTGCAGACAGTTTGGTTCGGAATTGGCTGTGCCAAGGGATCGATTGATCAAGGGGTATTGCTATTGTTTGCATCCAAATTTTACTACAGTAATGATACCAGAGCTCAGGTAACGTAAATTCATGTTCCTGTTATTCTAGGAAATTCCTTGACAAAGTAGCTCACACTACTAATTCCCATAGTTTGAAATGCGATTGAAATATCGTTAACATGATAAACGGCGTCAGAGGATCCTATGGCCCTACCACGTAGGTTTCGTCTTTCTGGAATGTATTCGACAACATGGCGCTTCTCGGGTGCAAGTTCCACTCTCACGGTTGCCGGACCGGATCTATCGCTTTAGCCGTATCGCCGATCATTGGGGTAATTAAAAAGATTTACAGCTAATTACTGTTTAAACGTTTGACGTATACACACTTAAAGATACAGATAAAGTTTTAGAGTTTAAGCGCGTGTTGCACCAAATTACGATTAATACAGACCGATCAACGTTAATTATGGCGCCGGCAGCTATCATCCCAAACTTCCCATATAAACTTATTCAGATTTTAACGAACACTGCTCACGATTACAGACGGTTTGGTGAAGTTGCAACCCGTCATTAGTGGTTATCAAAAATATTAGGTATTTTTGAGTTTAATTGAAAGAAAAGGCGTGTTTTATTGGCTGGGTTTCATCTTGGTAGAATTTAACATGTCTGTAATAGTACATTACTATAGAGGCCGGGAAGTAAGGAGTTGCCGGCCGAGTACATATAGACGGCCCAGCGTAGCGAGGTCGGATAGCTATGAGGCCGGCAACCCCTTTTCACGCCGAGGTATGTATATTGCTTTTCTGAAAGAAATGAAATAAATTGAAAAAACTCCAAGAAATCAAACTTTAATTTTCATGGCTGAACGCCGTGGTCCTGTGCCACAAATAGTGGAATGAAATTAAAAAAGACCATCTTGCCGGCCTAGGCCTCCAATTTTGTATGAAATGCCATTACGGGTCTCTTGTCTCGCTGCGCCCGAAACGTGACACTTCGAAGCCCATTATGAAGAACACAACGTCAATACATATTTCATTGTATGTTTGAGAAAAATACTGTAGTGTACTTGCATGTCGGGATGTGGAATGCGTCACAACGAAGCATCTGCCATAACACACATGTCGACGACGAATCGGCGACAATATCGCTTTGTTTAACATGTGAAGTGGAGGAGATATTGTTATGTATACTAGTTCTGTCTAAGGGCCGGGGTATTTCAAACCGTCGATAATCGGACTTCCTTCGCTCTGTTCTGCCGTCTCTGCCCTATTTGGCACCTTTAATCTTAATTATGGAGTCAAATATTAGTGCGTTTACCTTCAAGTATGTTTTAATCATGGTTGGTAAGACTAACATTGATAATTTTTGTTTTTGATTCATTAAAAGCAATTTGCTTCAAAATTCACTCGCTTCTTGCAAATGTGATGAAAACCATTGTGTGTGACGCGTCGGTAAGATGGTAAGAATATTGCAGTATCGAATCATCCATGCCCTCCGCCTTCGGGGTCGGGTTTCTAATAGACTCGTATGCAATGTTGCTCTTACCAACCTTTTTGCAACAATGCAAAAAACACGTAGGAGACGTTTTATAAGGGCCCTACTAAACGATTCGTGCGGAGATGGGGTATAAAATAATATTTATAAATACGTTAATTAGGTTATTAAATCAATTTAATATAATTACCTTAATAAACGACTTAGTTGATAGAACAATACTTTACCTATTCAGCTAAACGATATTTTTAGTGTTATGTTGGTAAATGTTCACACATTTCCACTTTACCGAAACTATTTAAGGAGCTCCGTCGGATCCTCAAGGATCCCAGAACGACCTTTGATACTTCATCAGATGGTATATACTTAAAAAAATCGTATGTAAAGTAGCATGAAATATGTCTCCTTAATAATAACATTAATAACGTATATCGACTAAGCACGGACTATATTGGGTTCTAAACACTATTTTTGATTTTATTTAGGATTGGACATTATAAATATATATAAAATATTTTAATTAAAAACCAAACGGAAGCACCAAAACTAATAGTGCAATCCTGTCACGCATATGCTTTTGTTTCGTATACAGCTGCACCGCCAATAACCTGCTAGCTTTAGATACCATATCACACACCCAAATCACAGTGGTGTTGTTAGCATACTAAATAGCAAAGTTAACCCATCGGACCATCTGAGTTTATTTTTATATTTAACTTGGCTCTAGCGCAACTTTCGCTTAGCAATTATTCAGATTAGGCAATAAGGCAGACTCGCTTTAGCAAATGTATCGCTTATACCTTAAAATAATCAGTAATTTCGCTTTGCACAGCATTTAAATAACAACTGAGTAAGTTACCTTTAATATTACTGAAGGTGCTTTCCTCTATGCGCAGGACGTCGCTCTTTTCAATTTCTAGGTACACGCTGATGACGTTGAGATTGATGGCTGCAGACTTCCTCATGACCACGACTCTGTTACCAGATAGGTAAATGTGTCTGGCGTCTTTTAGTTTGGCTAAGGAATTAGCGCCAAACTGGACACTTTCTGCGCCCGTCACTATGAGATCAGTCGTCGATTCAGGCAAATCTCCTTCCAAAATGTCTATTGTCTGCAACAAAATAAAATTGTTTGTTTATTTACAAATAAATGTATATATTTTTTATATAATTTTAATTTCTAGTATAGTACAGTCAGCATCAAAAGTAACTGCGCAAACGAAGACGTCAAAAGTCCTTATTAAAAGGGAATAAGAGCTTTTGACGTCTTCGATTGCGCAGTTACTTTTGATGCTGACTGTACAAGCCTCCAAACGAAAGCTGTCAGAGTGCGTGACTTTGCTGTCAAACCGTATTGAGGAGTCATCTGGGTACCGATGATTGCATTGTTGTCTGCATATATAATACGTACTTAATAAGTATAAAATCGATGCGACCAATGGAAGTGAGTGAAAATCGGCTTACAAGGATTTATTACATCGGTCCTACAACAAACATACTTCGTTACAGCAATATTAATAAAGAGCTCGTACCAATATAAAAGTAGAATAAATGTACGAAAACTTCTTACGTAATTTAATCAATTTATCAACAACATGACACTATGATTATATCCTTCTCTCGATCACATCCCGACTAACGCTATTTTCAAGTCGGGAGTCAAAAGGATGTTGAACATTTCCTTCAAATACAGTGCATAGACTATACGTATTTGACTTATTCATGAATATAACGAGCTTCTGTTGTACGAAACTGTTTAATGTTTTAATAGTAGCCAGTCACCCTGATTATTAAACACGACGGCGTCACAGTACGGTATGAGTAATCTCATAATAAAATATTAAACACGTCTATTCGTCTATCGTACCGGGGCCGTGCTCAACTTTAGCATGAACCTGTGAATGTAAAGGGTGTTATTATTTATTAGCCAACTCTGCCTACTTTACAGAAGGCCTTTTGTTTTCTCATATTGATAGTGTAAATATAGCATTTCGTTTCATTACGTCTAATTAGCTGATAATATTGTTATTCTTTATACTTAACAACGTAGGCAGTACTTCTTAATACATTGTTAAGTTCTTGAAAAAAATACAATTACCTGTAAGACAGGTACCACAAAGCGACTTTTTGAAGTGATACAAACGCGATACGGTATCGATTTAGGACTGTGATCTCGTGATACAGTTGCGCGAAGCTGAAAAGTGCAAGTGTTAATTTAACTTCCCTACCACCTCAAATTTTTCTAATTTACAATTCTCAATACTTATATTTTTAACTTTCATTTGACGGTAAATTGAAGGTTAAGCGTACCGTAAAGTAAAAGGTGCTTCCGCTCTCTGCCTGTTAGCCACAGGGCTCTCTTTTGAGCCGCACCTAATGCGTAACTAGAAATACTCACAGGGGCGCTCAATTTTTTTTTTTTACTTTTTTGGCCTACTTGTCCGACTTGCACTAAATTCCTTTTTCCAACAGACCGTTTTATCTTAGAGTGAAGTAGGTGATGGGAGATGGCACCATTTGGTCATATGACTCTAAAACGTATACTGGTCTGATACACCATTAGTTAAGTTAAGACCGATTTTTAATTAAAATTTTGTGACAGTAAACTCCAGTATACCTAAAAATATACTATTCGTGATGGATCGAACCAAGAATTAGTAGGTAGAGAGTGTTGGCCCCAAAAATAAGGACCACAAACGGATACGGGCAAGTGATTGAATTAAAAGTGGAATGTATCGAGGGGAAAAAACTGAACCAAAGCTGATCTCACAGAATTACGCATAGGGAACGTGCGTTTATTTATTTATCTGGCTATGAAATCGGTTTCTTAAGAATAATGACGCTCAAACTTGTTTAATTGACTGAAGTAGTTAAACGTTACATCGACAAAAGCAAGGAATCAAACATAATGGTAAACAAAGAAAAGCTTTTGGTATAATACTATATGACATTTTGATTTTGGTATCCTGATTCTGTCATGCTTTATTCTGCATATTAGGGCTGCAGTAATAGAGCCACTATTTGCCTCTCTTGTCTCGGCTCACGTGACGCTTGTCCATGCACGCGAGATCTATTACCCGGTGGTCGCACTATCCACGCCTTCCATCTTCTATCTATTTATATGCCTAATCTCTTTTCACTAGAGATGTAGCTTGCTTTTTTTGGTGAGGTAGGGCACAGCGAAATGTCATCCCGCTCGAATTTGGAGCAGCCCAACTGGGGAAGTATACAGAAGACCACAGCCATAATAACACTACTACTTGCTCTGTAGTATTGTTGTGTTCCTGGAGGTGCGCAAGGTCGCCAGAGCTCCCGAGGATGCGTTGTGTTGAGAGCGAGGGATTCTGTTCCTTCAGCTGTCAACACGGCGAATCCTCAAACATATCAAGGGTCGGCAACTCCCATGTTACTCCTTTGCAGTTGCATGCGTCTATAGGCTGCGAAGTCCGCTTACCATCAGGCGGGCAGTACATGGACACCGTCGTTGTATAAAAAAAAAAACTACTCTCCGTAAGTACATGTTTAATGTCATAATGTGAGACTGGTATATTTATAAACTTGTTTAGAACTAATCACATATTCATATAGTATAAATAATACAGTAAATTGATATACGAGTAAAGTTCATTTAGTAAAATGAATTGTTAGAAGGGACCCTCTGTCGTTGATAAGTGGTAGCGCCTTGTATTTCGCTGTTATCGTGTCATCCGAGTTCATGTTAACAGATAACGATGCCCATATTCAATTCTGTTTAATTTCTCCAAAAGTCCGTTTCGTTATTACTAGTAGCTCTGTGAGCTGTAGAACTCCCGAACCTGTCTTATATAAAAAGAAAAACTAAATGTGACTACAAGAATAACTTTATGATTAACGAACCTGCTCCCAAAATTTCACGAGAGTCGGTTGAGAAATGCGACCTCTAGAGATGAACAGACGGACAGACAAACAATTTCGGGGCCCAGCAAAGCATATAACTTCGTTCTCTTCGCTCGCTCGTTCGAAAATTACTTCGAAGTTACTTTTAAGTTAACTGACGATACACAGCAACTTAGTGAGTATGATGCAACAGTTTCATTCACAGACTTACTTCGTAATAGCAACTTTTTGGTACTCGGTGAATACTGACTCAGAATCTGGTTTGAGCACTTACGTTTTGCAAATATAGGCCAGCCGAGTTGTGTTACCCTTTTACGGTATCGGAAAGGCACGATGAATGCAACGTACGGTCCGCGTTTATTGCTAATTTTGTTATATTACCGAATTTTTGTGTTGCGTTAAACCTAAATAGATCAGTTCAGATGCAGAAATATATTTACGTCAGTCTACATTACATACTCTCGTATATACCTTTAGCCTAGTTGGTAGTGACCCTGCCAATGAAGCTAGTTATGTGTGATGACCACGATTATTTGATCCTGTGTCATGGATGTTTTTATGTATTCAAGTATTTATTTACCTATCTATATAAGTACGAGTATATACATCGTTGCCTTGTACAGTCAGCGTCAAGTAGTTAGTAGCAGCCAAGGTATAGCCAAATATTTCGGTACACGTCTTTATTACTGTAAGAATAAGGGAGTGTGACGAATTATTTGGCTACTCTGGTTGCTACTATCTATATGACGCTGACTGTACCCATAGTACAAGCTTTGCTTAGTTTGGACCAGGTCGATATTCGTATCCCCAGATGTTTATTTATATAATATTTTATACCTACTTACGTCGCCACGTGTGGGGAAAGCAGTTTAATATTGTAAAAGAAATAAAGCAAACGAATGAGACTGTCCTGGGACTAAATTGGTATACATACAAGGTAAAACGCCAATAACTGGCCGCCGTTCAATAACTCCCCACATCATACTAAAAATGAACTCTATTTACGTTTAATAGAATTAATTTTTAGTATAAGTTGTTAGTTACTGGCCACCCTTCAATAACTGGCCACGTTATACTACATTGAATTCTGTTAGTAGGGAAACAGTGTTCATTTTTGGTATAAGGGGGCCAGTTATTGAAGGGTGACCAGTTCTTGGCGAGTTACCCTACTTAGTCCCCGGCAGATCAACAAAAATAGGTAAACATATATACTATTATTACAACCGTGTTACTCGTACATACATTAATTTCGTACTTACATGAAGATCAAGATTTATTATGTAACGAAAGGAAGGTTCTTAAAAAATATATAAATACTTTTTAACTGTTCTTGCTGAATCTATGTTAAGGGTCTCCACGCGCCTTTTGACTAGTTTTGAGTTGATACTACGGCAAAACTATAGATATATTTATGGCAAAAACGCTTATCGGTTCTTCAATCCTTTATCTACATTCGAACGAGTTTTTTTTTGAAAAAGATACTTTTTTAATGAGTTATTCAAACATGGTCCAAAAAAGCTCTGCTTTCGATATTAGTATGTTGTTTATGCACTTTTAAATATGAAATCTACATTATAACTGTTCCTTATTGACGCCCCTAACAACCCACGAGAAATTTTTATTTTGGCCTAAAATTGCCAATGTTTGGTGGTGAGTGACTGAGTCATGAGTTTTGAAGTAAATATGGGATACTTTTTCGGTAAACTTCGTAGTTGTTAATACGATAGCCATAAAAAAAACGAAAAAAGGGACGGTTACCGATTGAAGGTCATTGGGAGCTAGGAGCCCCTTTAGACTATATTAGTGAAATAAAATAAAACACGCTCGCTGGGCCTTATAATAAAAAAAACCGGCCAAGTGCGAGTCGGATTCGCGTACCGAGGGTTCCGTACAAACCTGTAGGTATATAAGTAATAACTTTAAAAATATTAAAAATATAATTCAATCAATCAATCAATCAATAAGCCTTTTAATCTGAACTTTGAGTGTTGTTTGGTTACAGAATTTGATTATAGAATATCTCTGAGTTTAGTTTGCTGTACGGCATAGGCCTGCTCCAGCATTTTCCACTGTTTTCTGTCTTTCGCGACTTCCTTTTGCTGTCAGTTTTAACTCGTCTTCCCATCTTGTTGTTGGAAGGTTCCTTCGACCCGGTGTCCTGTTGCCGTTTCTAGGGTACCAATCTGTTACTATTTGGCTCTATTTCTCTTGTGTACTTCTTAATAGGTATCCTGTCCATCTCCATTTCTATTTTTTGTAGTACATCTGTTACTCTAGTTTTCCTCCTTATAATAGTTATTTGTTGTACAAGGGTGCAAAGTTGTATTTTACCTGCGAGTGTGGAATTGAATTGAGGAGTCTATAGTTGAACCACGAGCAAAGCGAGTGGTTCTAAAATAGAATCCAGAGCGTAGCGAGTGTTTCAACACACGATAAGTAAAATACATTTGCACCCGTGTGTAACACAAAACTTTTCACCTCACTGTAGCGACAGCGAGGAAAGTGCAACATGCAAAATAACTTTATTTAATTTTTTTCACAGTAATAATAACTTCAAGAAATATCATGTAGAATTTTGGTCAAGTGCGAGTCGGATTTTAGTTTTTCCATACATTTTTGCCTGATGAAGGCAACAAGCAATTCTTTAAAAGTGGTTATATATTTATTTTATTCTGTTAAAAATTACCATATTAACAGATATATATACTAAAGCATTTAGCAAGATCGCACGTATTTTTAGGGTTCCGTAGCCAAATGGCAAAAAACGGAACCCTTATGGATTCGTCATGTCTGTCTGTCCGTCCGTATATCACAGCCACTTTTTTCCGAAACGATATGAATTATACTGTTAAAACTTGGTAAGTAGGTAGATGTATTCTGTGTACCGCATTAGGATTTTCACACAAAAATATAAAAAAAAACAATACATTTTGGGAGTTCCCCATACTTAGAAGTGAAACTCAAAAAAATACATCTTTCTTCAAACCCATAAGTTACGGGTTATCTATGGATAAGTCTTCAAAAATGATATTGAGGTTTCTAATATATTTTTTTCTAAACTGATTAGTTTGCCCGAGAGACACTTATGGAGACACACCCCCCCCCCCCCCCCCCTGTAACTTCTAAAATAAGAGAATTACAAAACGAAAAAATATATATGATGTACATTACCATGCAAACTTCCACCGAAAATAGGTTTGAACGAGATCTAGTAAGTAGTTTTTTTTAATCCTTACTAATGTTATAAATGCGAAAGTGTGTGTTTTTTTGTCCTTCTTTCACATCGCAACGGAGCGTCGTATTGATGTGATTTTTTTTTGCATGGAGGTAGTTTAGGAGCTGGAGAGTGACATAGGCTACTTTTTCCAGGGGGAAAACATCTAATTCCCACGGGAAAATTCAATATGTTACATTTTCCTATAACCGCGCGGGCGAAGCCGCGGGCATCAGCTAGTACGTCATAAATCGTAAACCGCAATTTACCTTTCATTCAACGGATGATGGTACGGAACCCTTTGTGCGCGAGTCCGACTCGCACTTGGCCGGTATTTATGATCCCCTCCGAAAAGTAACATTTGGGATAGTAGCGAATAGGCTATTTTCGTCTATCACAATTAAATTATGAAAGTATGTTATTTCTATAGTTTTGACTTCAGGAAATACGAATATAATACTGTTTTGTTTTAAAAACATAAGAAATATTTTTAATTTCAAATTTAAAATCGTATATTTATTATCTGTATGTCACGTGACCAAAAGTTAAAAAATATTTATATTGTGAACTCAAATTGTATTTATTTAGAATTTGATACGCTATTTTACGCCATCCACGATGGAGGTTGGATTTGTAAAAGCTGACAATACAAATCTACGGAAAATAGACGCACTAATGATTGCAAAGTTCTTTGCGTATAATACAGATTTCTTTTCTGCTGAATGCAGAAATATCAAAACAGCTTTGTAAGTATATTCTGTTTCATTTTCTGAAACTATATTAGAACAATAAAATATTGTATATTTCCGGTGATAAGTTAACATGTTTTGAGGAGTCTTCAACGTTGAACTATTACAAGTTGGCGCAACACCAACGATAACGAGTATGAAAGCTCATTTTTAGTTAGAAAATCCATGAAAAACCAGAACTATCAGAAGGCATAGATTATAAAAGTAATACAAGTAAATGCACATTTGACGTGTATCGTCTTAGTAGTCTGTGGTTTGTTATTGCAGTTATGACGTCACGATAATGGCGGCTGCCTTTTTGGCCCGAATATATAATGTTCAAATTTCAACCATTATTTATTTGCTCAAAGCGATATTATTTTGAGGAAATAAAAATACCAGCTGACTATCGAATCTATACGAACATTTTAAAATATATTAAAAGAAATCGTAGAATAGCCTATAATAGGAAAATATTTAGAGCTAACGTGATGTCGGTATCTTTAAGCGAAACTAATGACTGGCGGCCAACAAACAATAGGTCATGATCTATTTTGTATATAGTTGAACATTCTGCAAAATAAGTGTACCAGGCGGATGTATACCACAATACCCAGTCATTTTCGATTGGCTGTGATAGGGCATAAGTCAATTGAAACAATGGCTGGGTGCGTTCGAGACTACTAACTGCAAAATATTGTAAAGCAACACACACATCTTTGGTCATTTATAAAAAATACGTTGCGATCCATACCTGAACTCAAAAGTTTTAAATTAATGAATTAATAGATCAATTACAGAAAATGGCATGTTAGTGAAACATCGTCATCAGAAAAAAAATTACGATAAATATATCGAGTTTCCTTTCAAAATTATAAAATAGTAGCATTTTCCATTTCTGATAGTCTCATTGTTAACACTAAAAGGTAAATCGTAGGGACTATAGAGGCCACGATCTAATTTGATCTCGCATGGGCTGTTTGAGTAAATATTCGCTAAAATAAAACCAAGTTCTTGGTGTGAAACCGCCGCGACCCGTCAATGGAATTATTCGTGCATTGTATCTACTCGTACAAGCTATAATTCAGTCAATGAACTGACAACTTGTATGGAGAAAATTATAATTTTGGAAATAATTTATAATAGTTTATTTTTTATGGAATTATTCGTGCATTGTATCTACTCGTACAAGCTATAATTCAGTCAATGAACTGACAACTTGTATGGAGAAAATTATATTTTTGGAAATAATTTATAATAGTTTATTTTTTATGGAATTATTCGTGCATTGTATCTACTCGTACAAGCTATAATTCAGTCAATGAACTGACAACTTGTATGGAGAAAATTATATTTTTGGAAATAATTTATAATAGTTTATTTTTTATGTGTAACGGATATATTATCAATTAAATAGTTAACCAGCCACAGAATCCGACAAAATTACAGACATCAAAAAAATGATAAATTAAGTAGCTTCTGAAAAGTCAGAAAAAAATACTAATAAATATTTTTGTCTTTATTTTGGTTCTTTTACATTTGCTCTATAATATTCAAGATAAATCATACAAAAAAAGACAATGTATGCATCATTTAAATCTACATAATTACTGCCGGGTGGAAAGTTTGTCGGATTCTTGAATAAAGCATCTTAGAATAACATTTTAAAATGAAATCAACAAAAAAACGCTATTATAAATTAATATTTTTCAAAACCGTATTTTTCCTGGAGTATAGTAGAACAAGCAAGAACAAGATCTATTGTCGGCCCGTGTGTAAAGCACGTGACATCTAAGTACACAACATTTTATTGTTGGCTGTGTACGTGTACAACGTTCTCATAAAGACTGGCGATGGTGAACGTAACAAGATGATTCCAACAACATACCTATTTCTATCAAGGGCCGGTGTGTCCGTCTCGACTAGTCTGATGAGAACGAGATAATTGCTGCGATAAGTATTATAACTGAAAATAACAGTGGTAGCCTAACACATTATTACATATATCATAAGTCTCATAACATAATAGTGGAACGTTCGGTAGAGGTAAAATCTCATGTAATTTTTATTAACATATTGTTTAACAACTGGTTTTTAGGATTCAAACCACTACCTACGATCTAATTAATGAGAACCTATGTATATCCCAGGTAATCAGTATTCCTAAGTAGTGTTTTGGTTTGTCAAAAGGTTAGCCTAGAATTGTCATGCAGCTGTGTTCGTCATCGTCAGCAACATACACCTTATTTGTATTGTTGAACTACTATCTCACCGCCAACTAATGAGCGTTTTGGAATTCAATACTCACATATCACAATCGTGTGCAGATTCTTGGGCACTCAAAGCCGTAGAATGAACAACCTGGACTATCACATCTAATGTATGTATTTCCAAGTCGTCTGTTTTTTAATATACTAAGTATACTAGATGACTGTAATTTTAATTATAACTTGACGAGGTCTAATTCTATCTTCGAACTAAAATATCAACAGACATGTTCAAACGAACTCGTTAGCTGCTTAGCTGTAATTCTAGTAGCGAAAATATGAATAGACATATAATTGTATGCCTAGGTTGTTTACAGCATACTTAAAGCGGACTTTCAATATTGATACAGAGAACAATTGCGTCCTATGTTTGATCAGTTTCTAATAAGATTGTAGTTTAGGCGTATCATGGTAGAGGGTGCCCTCGCCGCAGGAAGCGATCTCTCATTACGTTTTTTTATGGAGTGTTCGTTGATCTCGCGCAGCTCGGCTCCTACATGTAGTTCTTTCTCGAAACGCGCCAAGCCTGATCGTTTCTTATGATTCGGATTTTATTCAAGCAATAAACTGTATTTTTTTCAACGCATTACGTCATTTGGGTTTAGCGGCTGATTTTGTAACGATGGTTGTTCTCAGAATTATAAACTGTGATTGGTGTTAGTAGTTATATATCTAATGAATCATAGCAGTTCGCATTTGTTTTTCTTAATATAATATCGGCATATACAAAGACTTAATTTTCTAATTATAACATAATGTGAGCTTTGTCTTTCTTCGAACATCGGTATAAACAAGTAACCTTACCCCGTCGTTATCCCGCCCACCCTGATATTTTGTCCGAGCGACAGGTGCGTCTTGACTCGCTGCGACATGTATGTTGGTATTCAATATTATACAGATCTGAACTAAACAGCACGGCTAGCACACGACGGCGCGCGAGCTCTCTCGATTTTTCTCGCACCATCCGTCTCTCCCTTATAAGAACACTTAGAAGAAGAGGTATAATGCGATAAAAATCGAGAGTATGTCGCGGCCGTCGTGTGCTAGACGTGCTGAATGAATTGGCTTCCAATAGCTCGCTCACGTCACGTAGGACGTGTCGTAGTCCGAGGCCTATCTAGCACAGAGTAACTCGAACAGGGCAATAATAACGATAGTAATTAACTTCCGGCTTTGTGCTCGGCTCGGGACCTTAGTAAATGGCCATCACCGTACTAAACGGTGACGGAATGTTAATTTAAGAAAAAACATTCAATATTTGTGTAATATTATGTAGGTACTTCAACATCAATTAAATGATTATTTTTATGAACAAAGGAACGGGGTATTGTAAGAGAAGCGGTAATTTTTGTTTGTGGTTCCAATTCAATAATGTAATAATACAATTATTTTATTGTCCTACCTACGATTTTTAGGTTAGTCAGATTACTTATTTAACATTGTTATTTAATTGAGTATTCCAGTATGTCTGGCTGGCTAAATAGGTCATGATATTTCTGGCTTGAACCAACACCAGTGATTAAATGTAGTCCATGCCGTAGTCCACCATTTCATTTACCATAAAAGTCAGGCTTTATTCAGTATAGGTAGATTAAATACCAAAAGTAAGAATAGGTACATTAGGTACCGCGCATTGTCGGTGATAGCTTAAACACGATGACTGATACCGCTATCGGTGCCCTATATCTACTCCTGTTAAATGTGCCAAGTGCAATGGTATTAGGAACGGAGTGCGTTAGTACATATCACTAGTTCTATACTAATCACAAGTTCTGATTGGTTTCACTAATCATACATCATTAGTTGGTATCTTTAGTCAATAATTGAGCCTTATAAGAAACAAATTAAGAGTATGCCTATTAGGTAATGTTTACTAATTGACAAAATAGACAGTTACATTCGCTAACCACAAATAGCACGCTGGCGATGCTAAATCGGACGCTGTGTATGTTGACTAGGTATATACGTATAGCGAGAACTCATTCTGCTTTCTCTTATCTACACTAGGATAGTCAATTTTGAATTTAAAAAAATGGTCGCTGCTTAGAAAGTGATAAAAAACACTAACATTCATATAGTGTGAAACATTAGGTACTTGATTGAATAATGATGTATTATCTTATTCTACGTACAGTCGAAATATATTGATAGAAACGGCTGCTCTCGTGTCGTCGGGGCAGGTAGTCTCCATTGTTTACATATGTTTTTTGTTTAGTTCGTGGCCTTCACTACAATGGATTGGTGTTTATGTTCTTATTATTTGTGCAACATAATGTAAGAACTATTCGTATATAACTCGTATGCTTCGAAATCGTAGAATAGTGAAATGTTTATTTATTTATACCGTTATACAGTTTAAACCTTGATTCCATTGCTTAATATACCAAGTCTACCTGTTTGCCATAAGTAAAGCAGTTTCCTTTACAGATATATCATCAACCGGTTTTCTGCTAAGATATTTTTAAACGTAGAGGACTTTATAAATCACACATAAAGTATGGTCATTACCAAATCCATTGATCTGTCATTTTTAACATTTTGATAGTTCAGAAGAGAGATAGAGATAGGTACCTGATCACGGGGCACAGTGCAGTTGACAATGGTCCATAACGGGTGAGCAGCGGGGACACACTCGCAGAATGTTTTGTGCCGGTCACACAGTCCGAGTGTAGTGTCCGCACACACGAGTGACTCAAACGTCACGAGCACCAGAAGTGTGTACAGTCGCGACATGGTGCCGCGGCGAGCGCGACCGACCGCGCTGGACGACCGACATGCACAGACTGGGATCCGCATCGCCGACCGGCTGGCTGTCTGTCCGCTCTAGTGATGCCGCTTGTTAACAACAACCCGCATATATCGACATCGATGATGTGTTTTACCTATTATTCGTTATTCACACTCTCATGTTAAACGGCATTGCTATGCCGGGTCAACATGATTGCAAACAAATGGTAATTGGCCCTCGTTTATTGACTTGATAAAAGTCTCTTATATGCTCTTGATTATTTCAAGGGCGGAAAGGTGCACCAGAAATTTATTTCTTATTTATATACTATCAAATGCTATTCTTGAATTACAATTTGAATTGGGAAAAGGTAAAGTCAATAAATTTGCGTTTTTTTTCTTACACCTAAAGCCAATTTTACCTTTTATGAGTACAGTCAAGGAAATTAAAACCTGGAATACTAATGGTATTCTGTTAAAAAACGATAAGACACAAATAGATCGTTCAGACACTTTGCAGTGTATATAACATTTAACACTATGTCATATCATTTGCTAGGCCGAACCAATTTAAATTATTTTCCCGTTGAATATGTAACCACTGTATGCGTTTTGTAAAAAATTGAAACTGCACAATATGTCTACTACGATATCCTAAAAAAGGATAAAAACCGGATAAACTTTAAAACAGAAACCGGCAAAGTGCGAGTCTGACTCACGCACCGAGGGTTCCGTACAAGCTTTCATACAACATGCCCGCCTTGCCCGGCTCGTTCATTTTGGAAAAATCTTAACAATGTCATGGATAAATACAGCGGCATTTATCGCTGTATTTTGTTACTAACTGACGTGACCAAGGAACAAGTCGCACAAATCGATTAAAATCGTTTTTAGATTCTTTTAGAATAATATGTTAGGTCTTTGAAAAGGAACATTACATTCAAAGGTGATTAAATCTCTCACTTTGTTCACAAGGATGATAGAAGATTTAAAGAAAAATAACCTAAATAGTGATACCGTTATATTTTCCCTGATAATTAAATATCATCCGTTCATCTTGGGATTAGGTGCCAACGTTGTCCGCGGGCCCCTTTAGGGCACAAACGCTAGGCACTTCCTGATAAACTCTAGGAGGATGATATAAACAGTAAATTTATGCACCTTCATCGAGCCGTGTCTCATCTCGGTACTAAAAAATAGCAAGCAATCCGCAACTGAACAACCCCGGTGTATCACAATAGTGATACCAACGTGCTAAATAGTACATTACTACAGAGGCCGGGAAGTTATGAGGCTGGCAACCCCTTTTCACGCCGAGGTATTTATAGTGCTTTTATCAAACATGCAATTAAATAAATTAAAATAACTCAAACTTTAATTTTCATGGCTGAAAGCCGTGATCCTGTGCCACAAATTGTGGAATGGAAATTAAAAAAGAGCATCTCGCGGCGCCCGAAACGTGAAATTTCGAAGCCCGTTATGAAGATTACAACGTCAATATCTCATGGCATGTTTGAGAAAAGTAAATTCTGCATATAAATACAGTACTTATTGTATTTTCAATTAGTATAGCGAAGTGCTTTTGTAAAAATAAAGATTTACGTCACCTAAATTTATTTTATTTACTTATTTTATTGCAATCGAAGATATTTTTCTTTTATCTGAGAAAAAGTATAATCTCCTCATGCAAAAGCTTCTTGTTAACGGCAACACCATTTTTAGGTAGGTACATTTTTCCGTGAGAATAAAAATGCCACTATATGTCGGGTACCTTTGTAGTTTCTGTTGCCATACTAATAGTATAGAAAAAAAGAAAATGAAGCGTTTTCTTATGAAAAACGTTCTACTCGCTCTATTTTAATTTCTAGCATTAAAAACTAGTTTCCGGCATATATATGGTGGATCCCATTGTGTATACAAAGCTTCATGTTGTTCTAGCATGTTGTTTTAAAATGAGAACCAAACTACGTTTGTATGGAGAGTCTAGCGTCCTTGCGACCCGTAATTGCTCAAAATGAGTATAACAAAGACGTGAAACAAGGGACATAAAGAGCACGCAACGAATACCGACCGAGGGCTTACACTAATTGTGACAGTTCGTACAGTTATGTCTAATCTATCTCCATTCGTAGATCTATTAGAACGTGTCAGATGTCTTTGAATCCATTGATGTGTCTTCTATTGCAGGTGAATATTACGAAAACTAACAGTAGGTATTGTTAGTTTTCGTAATATTCATATTGACTAGATAAATCAATCTGTGATCAAGTCCGTATAAATTGTTAATTATCGATAACAAAATAGCCGGTACGTCCCCAGCACATTACTTGAAACACAAAGTAGAGGTCGACGTGTGTTGCGTTCACACTGGCAGCTCTGATGCACTTTAAAACTTTGCTCCTGCTGCCTAGTGCGTAATTAGCACTTAACAGAAGATGGGGTCACTGTCTTTATACAGCTATCTGGTTCGTCAACTCGATTAGACTTAATTTCAAGGGAGAGTGTGTTGTGTAAGGTATAATTTAACATTATTAAGTTCGAAATAACTTAAACCTTTGTAAGCTTAGTATGACATACATATATTTCTCACCGAAACTGTATAGGTAAAGATAACTTTCTGCCGTATGGTCGGACTAAGTTACTTATACATATTTCCCTCATGAGTCAAGCCTTACACAAAAGCGGTTCTGATTTCGTTACTGTTGTTGTCGCCAGATGCATATCTACTGAACGTCAATTTCTTTCGGACTTCGTGGCTGGGGCCGAGAGCACGGCCGGAGGGCGCCTGGCTCGCTGGCTGGCGCCCACTCCGCGCGTGGAGCCCGCCAAATGTGAGCTGAGGGCGCCCGCGGCGCCAGTGCGCCCGGCCGCTCGGATCACTCTGCCGATACTTGTGCGAGACCAGTACGGAGAAAGTGTGGCGTCACCGGCGCTAAAAGTCGAGGTCTGTAGTAACTAATAGCCGCACATGTATCCTACTTTACCTACCTGTTACTCTGTTCGTGCTATCTAAATATGACTAAACGATACATACGAGGAAACTATTCCAGGGGGTAGAGTAGATAACTAGGTATTTTGTTAATGAGCCTAATTTGCTCCTAAATGATTTCACACGGACTAATAATAATCGGGCTCTAGTGCGAAAATTGGTAATTGTTGGCAATCTCGAGAACACACATTTATTACCTTGCTTCAGTGTAAATTAATTTAACGTGCTCGTTATGGAATCTTAATGAATCCATCACGAAACTCCCAAGTATCTGCTTTGTTTCCTACCTAATATTCTTGCCACGTAAAACGGGGTTTAGTTTTTATAAAAGTACTAGTAGACTTAGTGCAAGAAATACTCTCCCAGTGTAAACAGATTTAACCTATGTAATAACCCAACTTCTACATATGTTCCATCGTTCTAATACTTGTCTATCTTTATATATAGTCTTTTTTAATGTAGGTACATGATAGGTACCATGTTTGTGTTTTAACTTACGAACAAGGAACTTGAGTATAGAATCTCGCAGAATGATTGTCTTTGTATCTAGCCATCGATTTTAACTGCATCTTGAAAAAATATATATGTATTATACGTTAGATAGTAGAAAGTTCAGCGCTGGCCCTGCCAGCATTGAGTACGCGGAGTTGTGACCATTTCGTGGCAAATGTATGTGCGTATGTGTCTACAGTTTGTTTTTGTCACGAATCAATATTTTCTTTTTATCTTTCTAAATCAACTCTTTGCATTTTGCTATATTTATTTGCCAGCTGATCTTCACTCAGAGAAACTTTATGTCGTATTATTCAATTGACTGACAACAGTTCGATGTCATACCAGAATCGCTGCCGTTGTTTGTTAAATCGCTCAAGTCACATGCGATTGTTATCATTTTGCTGTTAACAGTTAACCCGAGTTCTGATGGAATTAGGAATGGAGATCCTGATATAGGATCGAAGATAGTGATTCGTGGTTCGCATCCACTAAAAATGCTCTATTTTGCAATAAATTAGGGTCATTTCGCCGGTTAGCGACCACCTAATTTTATGTGCCGGTTGGCGACCATTTAGCTGAGTATTCTAAAACAACAACTCTAACAAAGATGCATGTACAACTAATTGTCTCAATAGGGTCTGCAGAATTGATGTTATCTCCAATAGAAAAAACCTTCTCCTTCTGGTGGTCGCTAACCGAAGGTGGTCGCGTAACCAGCGTAATGACCCTATTTAATACTTTTATCATCTTCCTATATAGCATTTTCCCGGTTGTGAGTAGGTACTCTACATGAACCCGGGGTCCGCTTGTGCATCTAATCCCAGGATTTAATGGAGGCACTCGTTTGATGAGAGCGACTGCCGGCTGACGTTACAACCCAGAGGGAATACTAGACCTCAGTGGCGGAGCGTGAAAATATTCAATGGGCAACCCGGAACAAAGAAATATTGAGAGTTCAGTGTATATGACGTATATGATGATGTATATGACTATAGCTTTAGGCTTGCCTGTAAATAAATTTCAGGCAAGCCGGTGGGAATGGGCTTGTATGAGCGCTCCGCCACTGCTTAATCTAATACTGTATAATGGATTTATTAGGTGATCGTGCAACGTCTAGAGGACCTGGGGAGTCGTCAAAGTCGCGCTATTGCGTCGACCGGCGGCGGAGAGGGCCGGCGCGGCGTGCCCGACGTGCCCTACCAGCCCACCGTGCGGGACACCATGTGCTTCCACGCCATCACCATGATGAAGGTTACACCTACTCACCTTGTTTCCGCATTTCAAAAGCAGTTAGAATAACAAGATGTAATCGCTTTTTTGCGCTTGCGACACCAGCAGAATGCTGCCGGCCCTTTATTTATTTGAGGATCCGTTATGTTGACAGCGAGAGACAAGGCAGGTCCCACGCTCTCAACACAGCGTATCGTCGTAAGCTCTGGCGACCTTACTCACCACCAGGAACACAACACCAAATACTCACAAAGCAAGTAGCGATTTCATAATAATGGCCGCTGTCTTCTGTAAGATAGAGATACCCCGGTCGGGTTGCTCCTAATATGCGCGAGGTGACATTCCGCTTTGCCCAACCTCTCTTTAAATACATGACTATTCGAGATATACTTTGACATTGTGACGTCCCCAGGCATACCAAAACTACTCTTTTGAGGAGCTACGCGTAGCCAGCGGAGCGTGGGGCGAGGGCGGCGAGGGCAACGGGGGCTGGAGCGCTTGGGGCGAGGCGGGCGGCGTGCGCGTGCCGGCCGAGCGGCTGCCGGTGCGCGCGCAGCCGGACGGCTCATACGCCGCTGCGTGGACGCCGCGCGCCCCCGGCGCTTACCAGCTGCGGTGCACCCTCGACGAACTGCCTGCGCCACAGGTAGATCACTCTAGTCTTTTGAGGAACTATGCGTAGCCGTTCCGCTTCGCCAGAGGCGAAGGGGGCGACACTTGACAGCTGCGCTGCATCATCGACGAACAGGTAACTCCACTCTGAACTTTCCTCCGCTAGGTACCGGAGGTAAATGTAGGTATTGTATTGTCATCCGACGAACACGCTAACTAACACGGCATGTTAATATAACGTTTGTAATGTATAGAAATGGTTACTTCGCAGGAGTTGACGATAGAAGTAGTGGAAAGCACGTCCGAAGGCCCCAGCGAGCGCGGTTTGGGCGAGGTGGTGCAGTCACCGCCGGCGCGGCTGCGGCGCTTCGCGGCGCGGTACAGCGCGGGCCTGCGCGTGCGCGCTAGCCCCAGCCTGCAGGCCGAGGAGCTGGGCCGTGTGCCGCCCGGGACCACCGTCGCCTGTGTTGAGGAGGTCGGCTATACCAGCATATTTATAATACTTGGTTTGGTAACAAAAATACGGCTCCGCCCTCGTGTAACAAACAATGCTAGCGAAGTCGCGGGATAGAATATTATGTCCATTCCGAAGGTCCATTATACGTACTGGTGAAAGCATTTCTCAAGTCGGCTGTGGCATTTTGGAGGTAACCCCTTACACAAGTTTATCTTTTTTTATGCGAGTTGGATTGAGTTTGACCTTCACCTAAACTGATGTAAAGTCGAGACAAGGTCTAAGGTGGATTACGCTCACCAACAAGATGCCTCTTTATAATACCTAGCATATCATATTATATTTTATCAAATCGCATTTAGAATGCGATTGTGGGTGATAGTTTTACCATATAGACACGTCAAAGTTTATGTGAACTGACAGCTAATCCAATCCCAAACTCACCGCACGGTAGGAGGCCGACAGTGATGCAGCATGCATGTCTGCAGGTGGTGAACAAGGACGGGACGTGGGTCCGGCTGGGCACGGAGGCGGCGCGCGCGCACGCGGACGGCGGCGCCGGCGTGGCCTGGTGCCTCCAGCACCACCGGCACCTCGACCGTGCGCTGCTGCAGCCCGTCGACGCCAGCTCGCCGCAGGTACCGTTACTACAACTATACCCCCACATATTTAGCCACTAATGGTGACCACCAGTGGCCGCCGCGAGGTGCGCACAAGATCTTTAATATATTTTTCTCCAATATGCTCCGAAATGTTTGCCTTTCTGTAGCAAAAATAGTACGTGAAGTTCCTCGTTACTGTAGAACGCATATTTAAAAAGTTTAAAGTCATTACTGTACAGTTTCAGCGGCCAGGAAAGTGTATGAAATTCCATTACTGTATACTTTTTTACCTTTTAATCATATGTTTTGACTAAGACAAATTACTATGTACGTACAGATGTAGTGCATAATGGTTTCCCATCGTATTTTCACGGAAACGTACGAACGTGTCTTGCTATTTCAGTCAATCTCGGTACAAAAAGTACTGAGGTTGACTGAAGTAACATGACATGACGAATATGAACGTTTCCGAGAAAATACGATGGGAAACCATTATGCAATACATCTGTACCGCCTAAAGGCCTAACAATTTGTCACAACAACTGGCTCTAGTTAGATCGGTTAGTAATGTATGGCCATCTCTTTCCAACTATTGTAAGTTCGTGTGAAAAATTGCGCCCGTTTGTAGTGTGCCTAAAGTTTTCTTTTTTTAATTGTCATAGACAAAACGCTTACTGTTGTAAGTGATCTATGTGACGTTTTTAAATATGTCTAAATTTGTTTTAAGCGAAGAAATAAAATACTGTCGACATAATAGTACATTGTGATACAAGTGAGGTATGTTGAAAATCACATCCTAGGCTGAATTAACACGCGAGCCGCAAGTGAGCGTGATAAGAGAGCCGAGGATGTAATTATCAAAGCTCACGCGTTTCATACGACGTTTTTCAACACAAAAAAATCCTTTTCATAATATAAAATAAATTATAGGCCTGTCAAGTTATTTTCTTTACTTATTATCGCAACAGGTTTTTACTAGCGTGTTGTATATCGCCAAGAATTTCCAGGGGCGTCCATTCTTTCTATCACTTTTCTAGTCAACACGAGTCAACATTTTTGTTAATAACCAAATACGCATTAACAATGCTTACAAATATCTGTGAAATAACCTATAATGGCGTGCAACAGTTTTTTCGTGAAGTTTGCGCAGTGTGCGCGCATTAGATGAAATCTCTAAACAGCCAATACAAAATAAAATATACATATTCGTTTTAAAATGTTATCTTTATTAATTCATGTAAACTGTTATCAAAAGTGAATAGTTTTACTAAATAAAACGTTTCTATATCATATCCAAAAAGAAATCGTCGATTAATTAACGAGGAGGATTAAGAGTAAGAATCCATTTGCCAAGTATAAAAAAAGAAATTGTACATTCTGTACAACCCGGTTATTTTAAGAATGCACCTTGTGTTTGCATACATCTTGCTGCAAGGTGCCAACGTGACTTAATCGGGATATAACCATAACACACAAGTGTCGTAATGTTATAAAACACGCGTGTTTAATATCCAGGATTATGAGCCTACAAGCGACACAATAAGAGGAACGTTACGAGCAATTGTGTTGAAAAATTCATAAACTAAAATGCGTTTAAATTTTAATCCCTAGTGTATGTAATTTGCGGGCGCTCTTAACGCCTCCGCTATAATCTCGAGCGCCAGCGACAATAGATCGGATCTCTCGCTGTCACTTATGTAAAAAAATCTAATTATATGCTATATGGCGTTAGAGTCCGGCCAGGGAAAGCCTAGAAAGGAGCGGCAAATCAAAAAAAAACAGCGTGAAAAACATTGTTTATATTATAACGCGATAAAATAATAATGATACTTGAACAATAATTATTTTTCTTTAATTCACACAATGCAAGTTGATCAAGCAGAAGGAAGTAAAGTTATATGAAATAAAATGTTCCCCCTGTTTTGGCATATTTTTGAAGTGGATACTTCTTTGCTCGCGTTCTTGTATAGGGGTACAGTTCAAAATGTATCACGTGACTTCCGGAATAACTTTTGTAGAGAAGCCTAATCTGATTTCAAATAATTGTTTGTTACATGTTTTCATCCTTCTTTATTTGCCAATAGTTATTAATCACAAAATGTTATTTACTTTATGTGTCGGACATGACAATAATGCTGAAATTACCGCCATTTTCAATGTATCGCGAGTCAAATGAGCTACGTCAGTTAATGCTGCTATATATACCGATTTATCTGTACTTATACAGATTTTACTGAATAAATTCAGATATATATTTTACGGGTACACCATAATAGCAGGTTTGGCCGGTTTTTTTATTTGGGTTCCATAGCCAACAAAGAAGTATCCACTTAAACTTAATAAAGGGATACAAGCTAACCCTAACCTAACCTATACCATTGTGTCGTTTATTTGTTGTCTTTCTACTGCGACCGAGCTCACCTTTTTCTAGCTGCCCTAACCTAATCTACTATATTCCACCCCGCACCATATCGCATCCCATTTTAAGTATGCTTAGTAAGTATCGGGCAGAATAAGATTATGCTAAACAAAATCAAATTAGGACTAACACATTTTCGGAATTTTAGAAATTCTATTAAGTAGGCTTCTGCCACATTAATTAACATTCGGCGAAAACCGAATATGCCAAGTCTGATATGCGAAAAACGTTTCGGACAATCAAAGTTATGCGAAATAGAGGGAACCCGAAATAAAACTCTTTAACTTCATTCTTCTTTATACACTCGCGGACAAAGAATACGGGTTGGTAAAATACCGTCATATTTTCTAAAATAGTGCAAGGTTGTAGTTTTGTTTAATCCTGCCATGATCTTTATTTAATTTTAAATCTAAACTGCTAAAATAACAGTAAAAAATATAACGTTACCAGGTTTAAATCGGACTCGTAAAAACTCATGAAAAAAAACAACGTTAACGGAGCGAGATATCGCAATAATCGTGTTTTCTGGATATTGATATTTTTAGGATAGGATCCAGGAAATTGCTAATACGAGTACAGTTGGGTATTGTAAAGAATAGCATATTATGTAAATAAAACAAGTGTTAAATATTTTAAAAACCTATTGCAGTTATTTAATTTAGGGTGACCCGAAATATTTGACCGCGAGTGTATTAGACAAGAATAATCAAAACCACTCTCCAAAATTTCAATTTTGATGGGACAATTTTGAATTGAACTTTTCATGATATTGTTCAATGTGATTCATATTAACAGTAACTTTAATTCTGTTAAAAACAAAGCATTACAATTAATTATGGAATAATTAATTTCTTAGTTACGGTTCATAACAAGTATCAAGATTATAGTTGGTGAGATCTTACTTCGAACATTTGACAGCTGTCATCCCAGTACAATTTATGTCGTCATATGTCACCATTGACGTGTATTGTACCGGGATGACAGCTGTCAAATGTTTGAAGTAAGATCTCACAAACTATAGTACGTCAATTTAAGACGTTTGACACATTTGACAATGATATTACTGGTGCCATATAAAAAGGCTCAACTTTCCCTGGCCAGACAATCAATTGATATCTTGGCCTGTAAGCCCTCAAGGGCTCTTTTACAACTAGAATGTGGGCTGCTTGAATCTCCCAAGTCCAAGTACTTATACCAAGCAATATCGTTAGACAACCAAAGGCAGTCCTATATCCTGTTCATATGTGGGCGAACTTGTACAGTAATATTGTGTTATTACTTTTCATAAACCTTATAATTCAATTAAAGCAATGTGATATATTTTTTTAATGCAGTATTTTTTTTTTAAAGAAATATCCATGCCTCGCTAACGGTTTACGTGAAAACCTCGATCGTACTTATGATTAAACACGTATTGTTTGTTTTCAGTCCGAATACACGGGTATATGGAGCGGTTACGGCGATGCACAGGGCGATATGCAGTCATGGACTCATGAGGACGACATTGACGTTGGACTCAATGGTAATATCTGTCGATTGTTACCCAGCTACGTGTTACCTGAGGCTCTAGTATAAGTTTTAACGAAACAAAACGTTACGACCGCGTTCGCGTGTAGCTGTCAAATCCCATACAAATTGAGGGTAAAACGCAAACGCGATCGTAAAGTTTTGTTTCGGTAAAACTTATACTAGAACCTCTGGTATCATGTTCTGACCAGCCAACTTTCATAGTCATCGTAATACCTACATATTCAAATTGTGTTCATATTTACAGACATTAATAGCATTGACGAGAGGAGATTTCCGTTCTCAGTACAATGCGACATGGCAAACGATGTAAGTTAATTTAATATACCTACAATAGACCCACTCCCACACAAAATTAAATTATTGTTTAATACTCTTTGCAATTTCGGTAGAATTTGTCCATCGTAAAATCTTGCATTTTTCGTTATCGTAATATCAGTAAGATAGAGATTATTAATTGAATGTTACTGTCCGCAGAGTGATAGTAGTACGAGCCCTTTTGTATTCGGTTTAGAGCCGAGCAAGCGGGGAAGAATATTCCGCAATGACTCAATCGCTATCCCAACACCGAGGTATGTAACCAGCGCCATAACAGTTCAGTTCAGCCTGGCTAGTATGATCGCGTTTATATCGCACATAAAGCATTCGTCTCCCTCGCACTTACGTTTGATAGTAAGGCATGAATGCTTTCAGTCCGACACAGACGTGACCGCGAGCTAGGCTGTTGCCATACAATGTTAAAACTAAACTAAAACTTGTATATACAGATCGTAACTGAAAAAATAAAACCATTGACATGATTTTAGAAGAATACAACGACGCAGCAATGGCAACAGCGACGAGTGGGTGTCGCCCGTGAAGCAACGGTCCAGCGACAATATTCGCGACGTCAATCCCATTCAGGAGGTTAGTGGATATTGGACGGCCGGTGGTTGATCGGTGATCCGGCTATTACGTACGTGTACGTAGAAACACTTCAATTCGTAATTCGATTGTGCTAGTTCACCTGCGTCGATTTTATGTTCAGCATAGCTCAGTCTCGTTTACTCATTGTACCATATTTATATGATCCGTTTACGACCGGCAGTCATATCGTAAGTCTTGGTTAAAATCAAAAACGCTAAGCTGGGTTATACGAGGGTGAGCTGATCATGCTTTTCAACAACACCGAAATAGGCTTAAAAGAATTTAATAACGAAAATGAGCTTCAGGCCTTTGTTAATGATTTTATGTGGCCGTTGAAATATTATCCGACTGGACTTTTCGACATCATCTGATTATTTTTTGTGATTGTATTTTTACTGGGCTGTTCGTAAAACCGAATTATAATCGGCAAAACCTAAATCGATTGCCGGCGATACCTTTCGGCCACCACTAAACTGCGTTGGTGGCGTCACGTACATTACGTAGAAATTGGCACGCTTTGTTTCTACACAAATCGCGTCACAGGCGACGTCTATTTCAACTGTGGATTAATAAAAACAATGAATTTCTACTTCAGTCGTGTCTGCGGTTTTAGTGAGTTTTAAAGCTTGTGGGATTTGAGCGGTGTTAAGCATAAACTGAGGACTACAGCCTACTTTACTGTGGTTCATACCTAAACCAATAAGTTTCTCGGAACTTATGAAGGGAATATTTACTGTTAGCTTTTCGTTGAAGGAAGCTAGCTAAAAGCTCCCAATGACCTTTCAACCCACAGGGAAAGCTAGATTCCCTGTGGGTTGAAAGTGCATACGGCAGTCGCTTTAGTAAAACTAGTGCCTATGCCATAGTTTGTGATGAGGTGCCAAAGCGGGAATAACACTAGGTGG
The DNA here is from genome assembly GCA_947049275.1 of Epinotia bilunana. Lineage (NCBI taxonomy): Eukaryota > Metazoa > Arthropoda > Insecta > Lepidoptera > Tortricidae > Epinotia > Epinotia bilunana. Next base: position 30,030,753 of record OX346252.1, on the reverse strand, counting down.
ATGATGATGACACACCTATACCTCTTAAAATATATATTTTCACTCGTATCCTTCCTTTCTTTATACCTATTAAAGTAACTTCGACTTGTAATAAAGTAAGTAAGGATCACTGCTAGAGCTTATGGCATAGAGGCCGACTTTTGAACTACATAAATGCAATTTTTTGTGTAATAAAGGGGGTTAAATAAATGCACTTTTCTCAAAAATTTCCGGCAAAGCTGACTTTAATGGTTAAAAATTAGGACGTCAATTCGAAACGAACTAAAATGAGTTTGGATTTCAATTTCGTTTAATCTTTACTAATTCTAATTACATAAATCATTTAATATTGTGTTCGATTCATTTATGTATGTCAATTGGAACTGGCACCACGACTCATACCGTGTACCTACATACTTTTAAAAATGAGTTGGGCGGGAACTTGATAGGATAGATTATTTAAAATATTATTTGATTTCCTCGCATTTTTATAGAAAAGCACTGTATCTGCCTCGGTGAGAATGGCTATTCGTGGATTCGTCTCTATTATCGGATTCAGCTTCGCTTCATCCGACAAAATCAACTCGTCCACGAAATGCTATTTTCCGGCCTCGGCAATAATGTGCTATTGTTTCACTAGCTAATCTTTACTGCCCATAACTTGTAATCAGAAATCACAGTAATGTCTTACATTCCCTGTGGTCTATTAGGAGTTCAGTAAAGATCGCAACCATGTGGCGGCCTACGTGAGTCAGCGATAGCGCCGTAAATAGGTTCGCAATGATTCACGCTGACTTCGTTTAAATAGACATCTTCGTTTGTTGTTATTTTAAAATTTCGGTCTTACGTGCAATTAACGTTGCATTGTAATATGTAAGCTATATCTATCGTGGTAGTGGAGTGGTTCCGGGATGCGTTCGTCACAGTGACCGCAGGGCAAGAACAGAAACCCTGTAAAAATACACCTGCCGGCCTAAAATGGTTGCCACTTTCGCACTCGTATACTCATCAGAACGTGACTGATGTCTCCAGAGGCTCTAGTATAAGTTTTACCGAAACAAAACTTTACGATCGCTTTTACGTTTTACCCTCAATTTGTATGGGATTTGACAGCTAAACGCGAACGCGGTCGTAGCGTTTTGTTTGGTAAAACTTATACTAGAGCCTCAGAGCGACAAGTGACATGAGACTCCCATTTTACGCCCGCTGAATGTAGCGTTTGATTGGTGATATTTATACCGATAGCGTAATGTCTGTTGTAGACGGAGATAGGTTTGGAGCCGGAGACGCGTGGCGGGCGGCTGGCGCAGGCGCAGGCGGGCACGCAGACCTCGCCCGAGCGCGTCGGCGACGCCGGCACCACGCTGCACCTCTACATCGAGGCCAAGCCGGTACACCCATCTTACTATGGGCGCCGGCAGCGGGGTGCAAGGGGAGCACTTGCACCCCCCTGTTAGGAAAAAATGCATAGAAAACATATTTTTATAAGTTAATGTTTCAATACAAACTGAAGGCTGTAGTGATAGATTTTATCTGCATACATTTTGCCACTACCCAAAGACGCTTAAGAGTTCGCAGTAAGCTCGGCCGAATTTCACCTTCCCATACAAACGTAGTTGCGCTCTCATTTTAAAACTACGTGTTGGATTGTAACGAAACTTTGCATATACAATGACATGAGGTGTATCTATGTCTGTAATTAGTTTATGTAGCTTCAGATGCCACAGTAAAACAGACAGCGAGGAGCTTCAGATACCATAGTGAAAAATGTCGAGGTCTTTTCTAAGTTGTAGTTATTGCATGCTAGTTTCACAAAATTGTTCGTAATGACAAAAGAGTGGGGCGCTGCTGTGTACAGTCAGCAACATATAGGTAGTAAATAAATAAATAAAATAAATATTAGGGGACAATCTTACACAAATCGACCTAGTCCCAAACTAAGCAAAGCTTGTACTATGGGTACTAGACGACGATAAACATACTTATATAGATAAATAAATACTTAAATACATAGAAAACATCCATGACTCAGGAACAAATATTCATGCTCATCACACAAATAAATGCCCTTACCGGGATTCGAACCCAGGACCTCTTGCTTCGTAGGCAGGGTCACTACCAACTAGGCTAAAGCAGTCGTCAAAAGCAAAAGTAGCAGCCAAAGTAGCCAAATATATCGTAACACAGCCTTACTCATATAGTAAAGACGTGTTCCGATATACTTGGCGACTTTGGCTGCTACTAACTATATGATGTTGACTACTCTCTGCGCTTATTAATAATTTCTATTGCACATTTAAAATCCTAGATCTACAACACAGAACCTGAAATTACGGTGTAACTCGATATAATTAACACAATGAATGATAATCATTAACATCTTATCACGAAGCCTTAAACACGTACCTACTCTAATACCAGGAAGAGCACATCAGTCCCAAGACCGTTGCCCGAGAACGCCTAGCGTCCCGGCCGCGGGCCTACAAACGCAACTCGTCCCCGCCGCCGCTGCCGGCGCGCGCCGCGGCCGCGCCCCCGCCCGCGCCCGCGCCCGCGCCGCCGCGCAAGCACGCCCTCAGCCCCGCGCAGGCAGAGTGCCTGCGCGGGATATTCGCAGCACTGCTTTGGCATGAAGGTATGTATGAACATGTACCGAAAAGTTGCTAGCAGAATGTAAATAATGACAACTTAATACAAATCATCGTAGATGGAACGTAATATCATTAGAAAAAAAAAATGTATTTCACAAGCCCATACTTTTTTATATACATGCAACACTTTTTGACCCTTACTGTTGAAATCATAATCCATAACAGGAAAAATACCACGAATGTCTTAGAAATGGTCAGAATGCCTTTTAAGTCAAGAATGAATCACTTGCCCCTATTTACCTCCACTTGGTTTTTGCAGGTTAAATAATAGCTTGTAAAAACGACAACAAACACAACAGGCTTAAAGACTCTTGTTAGGGGTGTAAACAGTAAATAACATAATTAATAATCATGTATTTTCTTGAAAAAGTATTAAGTGTCCAAAGTTATAGGAGGGGGTATGTTCTGTCCCTTTTCCGCAAAACGCACCTTCATATGTAACGATTGTCATTTACTATGACGCTCGACGACCGTGGCGCCACGACCAGCTAGCGTTTCCTCTCTTTAAGAAACAACACTAAAACGGGTGTTGCTTTTTAATATATTTGGATGGGACTTTCGCCAATAGGCATATTTTTTGCCTTCTTTCTTTTGAAGTAATAATACATTTTGAGTCTACAACCCTATTATTGGATTTACGTTTTTCTCCAGTTATCTTGGTATACTCTTATAACTATGCGCCGCATTAGTTCATGTAAACGACCACCACGTTTGTCACTAATGTATATAATGTAATACCATAACTAGGTAACGTTATCGTTAGAATAATGTAATGTTTGTAACAGGCATAGTCCACGACGCGATCGCGTGCGCGGCATTCCTCAAGTTCCACCCGCAGCTGCCGAAGCAGGGCGCGCGCGTCGTCACCCGCGCGCCGCACGAGCTCGCCGTGTCGCGCCCGCAACGGCATTCCGTCGAAGTCTCGAACGCCGGTAACTTTTCACGTAGTTGGCTGCCAACACGTGAGTGCGCGTTTTGCGTCGCAACTGTCACCGCGAGGCCTATTGCACGGTTAGCACTAGGCCGCGCGCAGCAGTGAAATACGTTCCAAGTTTTCTAATTAGAAAGGGACGGGTAGTCGATCCCGAGCTGCCTCGCCCGTGGTCTTGTGCTAGGCGTGCTGGTTCACTTGCCATGTTGGAATCTGACTTTGGCGTGATCGGAAAACCAAAGAGACTTTAACCTTATTATTGATTCCATTACAGGTCAATATTTGAGAATTAATCCCGCAACGTTGGAGACACTGACGCGGTCCGGCATAGAGGCGAGCGCCAGTCGAGCTCGGCGGAGCGATGTTGATGTCACGATTCGCGAAGAAGATTCCCCAGCACAAACTGGGGATACAAGTTAGTACATATACCATTATATACAATGTAAAACGAGTCGCACACTGATGAGGACTTTAGCAGGATGTGTGACCACAGCTATGTCGCAATGACATATAGATTTGCAAGTACACTTTAGCACATTAAAAAAATATTGCATTTAAGTGTGTCTGAATATCAACATAGTGTATGCACAGCGTTCAGTTTATTAGTACTAAAAAAAACCTTTAGTTCGGTTTCACCCGGAGCTGAGCTGAGTTGCCATACTTGTATCACATAGCGTTGTAAGATAGCTGACTTCCAAATATAATACATTGTTGTAAAGGCTAGACAGAAGGCAATAGATGGACGAGTGGGTTCGAAGTCCGAGCCGTAGGTGGGGCTCATCTTCGGCTAGGACCTCGAACCCGTCCATCTATTATTATATAGTTTCAATCGAAAACTGACAAATATTATGAAATGCTCTTTTGAAATGACGATTGAAAATTTAAAAACGTGCGGTATTGACCACTCATATTCAATTCTATCGGTAGAAAGTAAGTGATTATGACACTAAAATAGCATTTACTTTTATTAAATTTTCGAGCGCTCGAAAGTCAAAAATCGGCCCCCAGGTTGCGGGAGCTACCATGTAATAGTAGCTGTGTTCAGTGGCTGTAACGAGCGGCAGAGTTGTCGCGTTTACTGGCGGCCACTAGAGCGCGTAATGTGCCCGCACATTCGCTTTTATAGTACAAATGTAGTATTTATTGCAGACACCAGCACCCCATCGGTCGTGAACGTGTTGCCGCCGGCGCTGCGCGCGCTCGTCGCGCTGTGGGATGCGCTCTACGACGCCGATCAACTCTCCGCCGCCACAGACAAGTAACAAACACACGGTTTCCTTATGTACACTGAAGTTATGTTGCAAGTGATGTTATGTGCAGTAGATATAAATAACAACGTTCTTAAAGCGGTCCACACTGCGACTTTTTGCATCTCTACAAACGCCATACATAAGCGATGCGGTGTAAATACAGGGGATTTTAACATGTGATCTGCAAGTATCGTTCGTGAAACGCGCGTTTGGACCGCTGCTAAAAACCTCCGCCTGTAACCGCTTTAATAGTAAGTTGATAGAGCAAGAGATATTTTTCTATATATTTGTTTGCAAACGAGTGGAAATATAATTAATTCAACAATATAATCTTAAAATCTTGCAGACTTCAGAAAGAAACGACGGAAAAAAATGAAAATGAGACGAATTCAAGATCATTCAGTGCTGTTCGTAAAAAAAGGGATTGGAAGTCGTCGCCTATTTATAAAACTCCGTACTCAGGTTCGTTACTGCTTAACCTATTGCTAAGAACACACATATTCAATTATAATTAAATTAGCTTTCGTTATGTACAGCGAAAATCTCAGGATTCTTCATTCTGCAATTTAGTTTAAGGCGAGAGCCACACAGTTTAAGGCGAGAGCCACATAGTCTCCGTCAGCGGCGATCACCGGTAAAAATAATAATACGAGAGGAACGGGACTAACGAGCGTAGGTCAACCTCCACAATCAAGATTCTGATGCAGCGCACGCCGCTTCGTTGTGATTTCGACCTCAGTACGATATTAATCCGTATGAATATCGCCGACGGATATTTGGTGGATTATCTCGATCGATATATGTCGGCCGTAGTGGTCGTTCTAGGTGTGTCATAAAGTGTTGCGTGTGCAGTAAAATGCGAGCTGTGCGGCGGGAGCAGCGTGCCGCCGCCGCTAGCCGCGCACATGCGGCACGCGCACCCTGGCTGTCGCGCGGCCAGCGCGCGCGGCTTCGACCGCGCCGGCGTCTACCGCCGCGCCGACCCGCCCGCGCCCAACGACGCGCCGCCCGCGCTCTGCGGACAGCTCGCTCAAGGTTCGTTATACCAAACCTAGTTTACTGCTTGTCACGATAACAAAAAGGTATAAGACTCCTCTATTTTGCACGAAAAAAATCAGACATGTTCATAAAATACTCCGCTGGAAACTGGGCAAGTGTGTGCCCAGATGTGTAGGCAGACAAACTAGCGGGGAGTGTCAATGGTTTCCATTAGAAAATAGTTTTTGCTGAATAAATATTTCTGAAAGCGCTTTTTCTTCCTTGATCTCATACTTGCGAACTGCTTAGAAATGACGAAAGACGAAAAACAACTACTAGAACAAATGTTCTATTTAAAAGCTAATCTCGGATTCATAATTATGCGAACTAATTTGACAGCTGAAAATGTTGCCAGACATAGGAAAATAATAATAGGGTCAATTTTATGTCGATACAAATATGTCGATATAACCTTGTACGTACTATAAATCTGATCCAATTAGTAACAAGAATGATAACAACACTATTAAATACAACTCAACGACGTAAAGAAAGATCCGCAATCGCTGTACTAGGTAGCTCCGAGCACACCGATGATGGAAAGTCGAATGGCTTGGCTAATGAACGGTTGAAACTGTCAATAAAACAAAAAGGCGGGCAACGTCCTTAGCGATGTCCTAAAATGATGTTCGATATATTTTGAATTCAAACCGATTTTTTAAATATTTTGTTTAATAAAATTATTGGTTTCATTTCAAACACAATAATGATGCTTAACTGAACCTCTGGTATGAAGTGGATTTCTTTACATATCGATATAAACAGCACTAGCGAAACTGTGGCAATATTCGTGTGCAATGAACTGTCAAGTTAGATCGCCTAATTATGAATTCGAGATTACTAAACACTAAAATATAAGTGCTAATAATTACACGATTTAACTCACGTATTAAATGTCACTACGGGCGACATGTTTCGAAATCTTCGGGGGTTCTTCTTCAGGGTGAGTGTTTTCGCGACGGTGTCGCTTGAATCACTGCCCGCGCCCGATCCGAACTCCGCGCGCGCCGCACACACGCCGAGCCGACAGGGCGTTGCGCTGGAGTTGTTGTGTAAGATTGCGGCAGGAGGTCGTCTCCTCCAAGAGACGATACGCACACTGAACTTACTGTGTCCACGGGATGGTCACAACACACTGTACACTTCAATTTAGGAATAATACTTTTCCATGCTGGCGGTAACTTCCCGCCACCATGACAATTAAAATTTGTGAGGCGCCCAATTTCAATACCGTGTAATGATTAGCATTATTTCAACATGTCTCACGAAAGTTTAAATTCGATTACAACATGAGTTTTGGTTTTGACAAACTATGCGTTTGTGCAACGCTACCCTGCCAGCCTAGTATTGTCCACTACTACAAGCTTGGTTGGACACGAAGACACGCTCGGTAAAACAGTATTAGTGTAATTTTCGACGAAATGCTGTTTATGCCAGCTTATTAATGACATTAATATGTTAACTATTTATTACAGCATACCAACTGTGGTACATATATTGTGAAAAGTGCCGGGATAAAGCCTTGAAAGCAGTTTCTTCGGTGAAGCAATCGAAGACGAAATCGGTATCAGACGTATGTTACGAGCGCTGCGAGGGCGCGCCTGAAGTCGACCATCAAGTGATGAAAGAAAACGCCGTCTTCCTGCTGGATTTAGCACCGTTGACCAATTCAGGTACAGAATGAAGACCACGTTGTTCGAAATCGTCCTATTTCACATTCAATAATAAACTATGAAATACTGAGTTTTCTGATGGGATATTGAGATATTTTCCAGTTTAGTAGTAGTACGATATTTTCTCCGGTAGTAGTTATGTTGCGATATTTTAAACTTCGCTCTATTATTTCATACAGCATCAATGACATGATTTTTGCGGCGCTTAGGAGCTTATGGATTGCCGCATCTTTATTGGTGGCTGTGCAGTCGTATAGCACCGCGCCGCGGCATCTCAGAGTGAATCTGTAGGAGGTGATAATAAAGCACGGCGAAGTCTTTTCTGCTTGAGATTCACGAGCCAATCTTCGTCGAGTTTTGTTGTCCCGACTTTTTTTTTATACAACAACGGTGGCAAACAAGCGGTTGGCCTGATGTTAAGCGGACACCGCAGCCTATAGACCCATGCAACTCCAAAGGAGTAACATGGGCGTTGCCGACCCTTGATATTTTTGAGGATTCGCAGTGTTGACAGCTGAAGGAACAAATTCCCTCGCTCTCAACACAATGCATCCTCGGGAGCTCTGGCGGCCTTGCTCACCTCTAGGAACACAACACTACTACTACAGAGAAAGTAGTAGTGTTATTATGGCTGTGGTCGTCTGCAAGGCGGAGGTACTTCCCCAGTTGGATGACATTTCGCTGTGCCCTACCTCGCCCTAAACCTTTAATATCGTGCCGCCATTCAAGTCTCATGTGTGATCTCATTTCGAGTCGTACATAAAGTAGGCGCAAAATTGACTGAAGTGAACAATGACAAGAAGTAGGCAATGATGTGAAGACGATCATTTACTTTTTATACTTAATACAATGTCTGTGACTGGTACAAATTCTTAACGTCGCCAAAAAAATTGTAATCCTAGGTCAGCGACGTGTCACAGTAAAGTGAGATAGTGTGCGTGAAATGTAGTGGTGTGCGTTACTGGGGAGAATTACGATTACGTTGCGTCGCCTAGCGGATATTTTATGTCGCGTATGTAGCTTCATTCGAGTTGGAAAGCCTTAAATGAATTTTCAACTGATTTCAAGCGTTCTATGTAGTTACCGTTGCACGGGATTTACGCCGAAAATATGTCATGTTAGTTTTATAAGGGCTGGATATTAACAGAAATCTCTAATAATGTGTCCCTGGCAATTAAAAAAATCATATTCAGTAAAATTAATTTAAATTAATTTTGGTTTAGAACAATGTCAAACAAATCCTCAAATCATTAATTAGTTAAGTCGATTTAGTTCAGTGTCACGTTTCTCTGTAGCTGTAGCAGTCATAGCTGCCATAACAAAGCGGACAAAAACATTTATGCTCACTTTGTAGTACCAGGGGTCTAAGCGCAAGAATTTTAATGATAGACATGCCCAAAAGGGACGTAGCATACAATTTTAAAACGTTTCTAATTAATTTGTTTAGAATCCCTGTCGGCGTCGCCTTGGCACGAAACGGCGGGTCGCAGTCCCCCGACGCCGCCCAGCAGCATGTGGCAGCCCGCACCGCCCTTCCAGTGCCTGGCTGCACTGGGCGCGGCGCCAAAGACCAATGCCACCATAGACACCGCTAAATATCATTCACTGGGACGCCCGCCGCCTCCCACGATAGCTCCGACGGTAACTTTAACATTATTCTAGTTTATACAGGTTTTTTCTAAAAGGGCGAATTTCGCGCAAATGGAAAGCCAATTTATGAAAGTGTGTTACATAAGTTTCTTAAAAAACCGGCTTCGTAACTCTATGAGATATCTGAATGGGATTTTCGTCACTAGGCATATTTTTTGGCCTCCTTTCTTTTGGAGTAATAATAAATGTGAAGTCTACACCCGTATTCCAGAATGTTCAGTACGGGCTCGAGGGCTGGGCGGGCGGTCAGTGGCCGCGGGTGCACCGCTCGGTGTCGATGGGGCAGGCCAGCGGGCACGACCTCGCACACGTCGCGCCGCTGGCCCGCCACGAGCGCGCCAGCCACCACGACACCCTCTCCGGTAACTAATCTGCCATCTAAATTTCTAACCGAACCTTGTATCTTTTGTTTTAACAACTTAAGGCTTTGCATTAAGATAGTGCTTTTTCACTCCTCAATCCTCATGCTTGCAAAGTGCGCCTTGGTGCGCACAAAATGCCACTTTTATGCTCTAGTCCACAAAGTATTTTTTTTAGAATAAGACGTGCATAGGTACACGCACAATAAAATTTCGAAGAATAAACTTGTTATTATTTAATTATTGCAAATATTTCTTGTTGCCTCGTTTATTGAACTAAACTACTAAACTTCTTACTGGAACTGAAAAAACGGAACTATTTAATTTAGAATAAGAAATTCCATACAATGTTGATTACTTAGCTTAGTCTTTAATATTTAAGATTATAACGCTAAGCCTCTTCTTCTTGATGATACCACGAGTGTTGGTTGCGGCAGACAATAGTAGACTCTGAAAGAATACGCGCAGTTTAAAAACCAACTACTATACCTAACTGTGATTCAAATATATCACTAGTAGCTTATTTCCAGGTGCGGGTTCATCCCTTCTCGCTCAACCAAGCGCAGCCCTTCAAAAGTTAGTCGGATGCGGCGACTGGGAAGGCGAAGGTTGCGGTGTGTCAGCCTTCGAGCCACCTAGAATAGACCCCGAAGCGCTCATGCGGAGTCCAGTGCTAGCGTTTGTGCTCGCGAACCGCAATCTGCACTCATTCCGACAGAAAATGGATGCTGCTGTTAGAATAAATACTGTTAGACAATATGCCTTCGAGGTAACGCAACACAATTAATTGGCGTGCATTATTTGTGTGGGGATGATTGATCACGACATAAAATGTAATATTCTATCACAGGCTTTGAACTGGTTGCTGAGGTCAGCGACGCAGCCGACATGCGTGCACGACGTTATGTGGTGGTTTTGTACGGCTCTAGATAAGTATGCTAGAATTGTTCCTCCACCACTGGCGTTAGAAGACAATAAAGAAGTGAGTACCAAATTTATCTTCTTTGTCAGAATATCTAGTCGCTAGTAAGATACATTACATACATATCATCTCGCCCGTTTCCCGGAGGGGAGGCAGATATCATGGATTTCCACTTGCTACGATCTTGACAAACCTTTCTTGTCGGTGCAATGATTTCCTATGAAATGCCAGCTGCTGGGGCCGTATTTAATGATAACGATCGATCGATGCCACCTGCCCTTACTTACTACATAAATTGCAATTTGAGATTACTACGACTGGGAAATAATCAGCGTTGGAGCGGGTTGCATCTGCGTACTGTACAAATTACAAAAATAAGGATAGGTTGCGGCGGGCATCGCGTCGCAGCTCTAGCCCTGCAGACTGCAGTTACATGGAGCGTTGTATCAGGTGGCGGGCGCGGAAGGACCGCGCGGGGCCGCTTCCGCAAGCGCGTCGGCGTGCGCGCTCTGCCCGGGCGCGCGCGCTGCACGAGGCGCGCGCGCGGCGCTGCACGCGTTCCTGGGCTCGGTGAGCGCACTCGCGCCCGCGCTGCCTTCGGCAAGCGCCGCCTCGCTGCAGGCCGTGCGCTGCTGGGCGCTGCACTACTCGCCGCAGGACAGTGCCTTCCTGCACAGGTGACCTTGCTATATCTTGCTACTCGATGCATTATTACTATCTTGCTTCTATAAGTTACAACTAATATGATAATGATCAATTTCACTACAGTTAAATGCCATTTCTTAATTCGACATAACTCGAAAAGAAGCTCTAATCAGCCAGCAAGTAGTACCCACACTTTCAAATATCCGAATAACGACTCTGTTTTTTTTTATGAAGATTAATCATTCAATAGTGTATGTATATTATGATTACATCTTATGCTTGTAATCTCTTAACGCTGCTCGGGACCAGATCGCAAGTTTTCAGTGTGATCAGCAAGATTTTGTCGCACTCTGAAGAAGGGGTTTATGAAGAAAGCATTCTCGGTGCTTTGCATGAGAGCTTTCATAGCTATCTCCAAAAGGTAAGCGACAGACTCGACATTGGCCAACGTATCTAGTGGCAGGATAATTGGACTGACAGGACTATATTTACGCTACCTACGCTAAATGTAGGGGCACTTTGAGAGATACAACAGTGAATATCGAGTATATATTAAATAATAATAAATACAGTTTAAGGGACTATCTTATAGAAGTCGAAGTCGAACTAGCCCCGTAGTGAGCTTACCAAAACTTGTGCTATGCGTACTAGACGAATATACATTTCATAGATACGAATTAAATACATTCAAAACATCCAAGACGCGGAAACAAATACGTCCCGTAAAATATACTGACGTCTAGTATTCGTCCAATCCGCCTAGTAGTAATTAATAAATTAACTAGATACGACAGTTACGGCATGTAACTTTATATCACTGTTAAATCTCGCGTAGTGCCCAAGAACCACGACTAAATCGACCCGAGCATAGCTCTTACAAAATTCATACAACAAGAGTTCGTAAATTTGTTATAACATATAAATACAATGAATAATTGCGGGTGCAGGAAAACTTTGTATGGAGTTGCGGTGACGTGACGGGCTGGTGCGACGTGAGCGTGTCCTCGCGCCAGGGCATGGCGGGCGCGCTCACGGACGGCAGCACCGAGACCTTCTGGGAGTCGGGCGACGAGGACCGCAACAAGGCCAAGTGGGTGCAGGTGACGCTGCCCGCGCCCGCGCCCGCGCCGCCCGACCGCCCCTACCTCGTCTGCGTGCACGTCGACAACACCAGGGACACCGTGGTATACTAAACAAATACACATACTTACAGTCAAGTGCTAAAATACGTAAATGCGAAAGTTTGGATGTTTGGATGTTTAGATGTTTGGATGTTTGTTACGCAATCACGCTTCAGCGGCTTAACCGATTTGGATGAAATTTTGCACGAAGATAGTTTATAGCCTGACTTAAAATATAGGATATTTTTTATCCCGGGTCTACGCAGACGAAATCGCGGGCGGAAGCTAGTCACGTATAAAACCTTAATCCGCTGACATAAGAGTTATGGGACATATTAATTGTATGCACCCATATTTTTACACTTGACTGTACAGCAGTAATACACACAGACTTTTTGCAGCGCTACAAACGCGATACAGTATCGATACAGGTGATCTATGTCTAGTGTCGCGCGACAGTGACTCGTTTCAATTGCTTCAAAATTTCGCCGCGTGTACGCGCTCAGGGTATTTTCACCGGCTACGTGATCACCGATCAGCTTCATTTAGCGATCACCTGAAGGACAGAGTTTCTTAAATTAAGCTAAGTAATAACATATCGATAGACCCTTAAAAACCGTTAGCCGTATGCAATTTTTAAGTAGTTATTTAACAGGTATATGTAAAAGAATAAAGAGAACCTTTCAGTGCGCCAACTCGTCAGAGTAGACGCAAAATGGCACGCTGCATTAGGTTGTCGGTAATCTGCGCAATGACCACCATAATTCATTTAAACGTGTGGTGAACAGTACTCATCTTTTATTTTTACTTAAAAAAAAGTTGGCTTTTGCTTCACTCTCTTTGAGGAGAGTCGAAGCGCATTTGCTTCCCCATTTCAACGTCTAATAAGTCAGCTAACGGGGGATGCGTTTTGGCGTCGCCAATACTGAAGTGGCCGTCAATAGAATTTGCTAACTATGTAAACAAACCGCCATATTAAATATGGCGGTATGTTTACATAGTTAGCAAATTACATTGACGGCGACTTGAGAGGAGGAAGGATAATCTTCTCTTGTGCCCAACCCCCTTTTTAACATAAAATCAAGAAAAGTAAATAGTAATGTAATTTCAGACACAATGTATATTGTTAAAAGAATAAATAAATGAAATGAGTAACACTAAAGAATTGGTTTTTGTTCACAGAATAAAACCTTGTTAGTATCGTTCCTGTATAGCGGCGGCTCTGGTGAACTTTTTCACATGCAAGATGTGGAGGTGGACCCCAAGACGGCTGCATGGCTTTGTTACACTCTGCCGCGTAAGTGGATTTTTGGATGCACCTTGCAACTCGTTATTTGAAATGCTTATAGTGTGTCAGCCAAGTTTGCAAAGCAAATAATCGACACATGGCGGTTGGCGGTTGATAGTATTACACGAACCATTTCGTACCACTTCTTAGTTCAATAGTACCGAAAGTTAATTGGAATCCTAACGTCGAATGGTATAGGGCTTTAACGACTAGAGTTTGTAAAATTCCCGCCCGTGTCACACACAATATTTTCTTTTCATCACATTTGCGAGGAATCAAATTGGTTTAAGTAAAAAGGATGAAGGACATTTTGCTTAAAATGTATTTGTCTCCTCTCTTCTGTTAAAAAATCTCTTACCGTCCTCGTTGCACAACGTACACACATTACCTCTGGGGCTTCCTATGGCTATACGTGTGACTGGGTATTTATCAATTTCGATCCTATCGTACGCTCAGAGTTAGAATTGTATTACTTCTCTATGGGGACGTTCCACAGGTAGTGTTCAATGAACGCTTGCTTACTAGTGGAATGTAATCTATGGTGCACTATGTGCTGTCAGGCGCATCCCACGGTGGCGTGCGCGTGCGCTGCGAGCTGCGCGGACCTGAGGCGGCGGTGCGCGTGCGGCAGCTGCGCGTGCTCGGCGCGCCCGCGCCGGCGTCCGCGCCGCCCGCCTCGCCCGCCGCCGTACTGCACGGGCTCACCGAGGCAGACACGCTGCGCGTCTTCCGGCTACTCACATCACAGGTTCACTGTTCGCCAACCATCGATTACAGAACGGTCAACGTTAAATATGGCGCTAGCTGTCATTCAATTGAAACTTGACAAACTTTTCATAGACTCTAGTGCAACCCACCCTAAGCCACATACATTCTGTCAGTGCTTGTCTATGTTAACTCTGTAACTAAGCGTGTGCGACGCTTGCAATATTAAACACGTGAACTTGCTCGTAAGTGTTCATGTTGGTGCTCGCGAATTAGTAAGAACATCTTACATGGTGGCTACTGCTGTCATCACATAGTAAACGGTCAAACTTCCCATATAAACAGATTTAACTTATGAATACCGGTGATTTGAAACGCGACCTGTCGCGTCTTCATGCATGTTCAGTAGGTTTGACTCGCGCATGCCAATTCACGCAACAGTGCCTTTCGTCCTCATCTTCCGCCGTGCCGTGCCGCCCAGTGTGCAACAAAATGTACACTCTATTTCAACGGAATTTCCTTTCGCAACATATTTAAAATCGTATTTCTATAGTTTAGTTTTTTTTTTTTTTTATATATTTTTTAATTCAATACAACTGTATTGTCTAAGTAGCATGTTTCTGATTTCAGTGTCCAAAGAGTATGGTGGGCGGCACGAGCCATAATACAAATTGAATTGATCCCAGGTACACTCGCAAACTATCCTATCTAACATAAAGTACCATGTCCGCAGGTATTCGGGAAACTGCTGGAGTGGGAGCAGAGCAACAGCGAGGCGGGCGGCGAGGCGCCCGCGGCCGAGGAGGCGATGGCCGACGACAGCGACCTACGCGAGCACGTCGTCGGAATACTCTTCGCTGGACACAAGCTTACTTCGCTGCAGCGACAGGTTAATGCCGTCATCATCCTCCTAGCGTTTTCCCGGTTGCACCCTAAAAGAACCAGGGGTCCGCTAGCATCTAGCCCCAACATTTGGCGTAAACACTAGTTAGAATAAAATAGAAACGTTGCCTGGTACTCCGTTGAGCACCAGGCAACGTCGTTGGTCGTTACCAATTGGTGATGAATACGATAGACTTAATTTACGAATTAGGCTAAGTTAAGTATATGGAAAATAGACGGGATGTAGTATTTCAGAGGCTAGCTGAAAGGTTTGCGGTTTGACGGAAGCTCCTAAACTACTATATGCAAAAAGAAACGAAAAAGACACGTAAAAAAATGTACTATTGATGTTTTGCACAGGTGATGTCGCACATCGTGTGTGCGATCGGGTGCGAAGCGTCGCGCGCGCGCGACGACTGGGAGACCGCGCTGCTGTGCGCCGAGGCGGAGGGACGCGCGGGGGACGCGCCCGCGCCGCACCACCAGGACAACTACTGCTTCGAGATGCTCTCTCTGGTATGTCTGCAACGCTAGTGGTCCTACCTTTTGACCCCGCCTACAGGTGATGTCGCACGTCGTGTGTCTGCAACGCTAATGGATTATAACTGGAAGGCCTCGCTCCTACTCGGCCCTCTATAACTCACTCGCCTTTCTTCCTGACCTTGTAGTTATGTAGTCAGCTCCAGAGAAACTTCGGCCTTTACGTTCCTCTGCAGCTGACTATACCTATTCTTGCTATGGTGTTCGCCAGCCCTAGCGTGAACACTATTACATTTAGTAGAATTTCATAGTTTTCGTAATTTCATTATATCCTTATTTATTGATATGACTAATTCAATCGTTGTTATAATCTAATATTCATCAGCTGGACCCCTATGGGCTCCAGCACGCGACGCTACCCTATGATAGCGTCGTCGTTTTCCAAAGTGAACAGGTCCCCCAGTGGCCCGCTGTGGTAAGCGGGTACGCGCTGATGATATCCAAAACCAGCAGATGGATAATATAACATAAAAAAACAGGCAAAGCACATAACGTCACATAAAACATGTCTATTGTTTTGATCTGCAGCTTCTAGCCTTGAGTGGCAGTGCCGTCGGGCGCGCCCACCTCGCTCAACGCACGGAGTTACTCTCGGATCTGTTGTCGCTCCTGCACACCGGCAGCGAACGAGTTCAGCGACAAGTAAGCACTAGCATCGAGAGCCGCTGCACTTTGAGCTACTAGTCGCGGCCCCTAGTGATCCTTTCACAAGTTCTGTACCTAGTCTAGCCATAAGTTCTGTTACAAATGAAATGAAACATATTTTTAAAAGGATGTAATTAATTTACCATAAGTAAATGTTTATTTATAGGTAAGTTAATAAGGTTTCTAAACAATATATTTTTTATTCAAAATGCCCGCCTTTAGCTTTAATACACGCCCTCAAACGATCCGGCCACACGTCTATAGATTCACGCACTGTATCCATTGGGAAATTTGCCACTGCTACCTTCAAAGATTTTTTTAGAGAATCGATATTGGCATGGCGTTTAGAGCAGACCATGTCCTCTAACACTGACCACAATTTATAGTCCAGGGGATTTAAGTCGGGACTGGAAGAGGGCCAATCATCTGCCTTGATGAAGTCCGGAACATTCCTTTGCAGCCAAATCTGGGTGGTGCGAGCTTTATGACCCGGGGCTGAGTCCTGCTGAAAGGTCCAGTGTACATTTTTGAACATTGTGTCGTTTAGTGGTTTAACTACTGTTTCTAAAATCGTGTCCTGATACACTTTAGCTGAAATTTTCACTCCTTTTTCGCAAAAATGGATCTCAGAGACGCCTTGATACGACACACCCCACCAAACCATGACGTAAGCGGGATGATGACCTCGCTGAATCCTTCCAACTATCTCTTTAGCTTCTCGAGAGTTGTGTGCGTACACTTTATCATTTTGTTTGTTGTAGTGCTGCTCGATAGTAAAAATTTTTTCATCCGTGAAAAGAATATTTTTATATTTCCCATGTGCGTATCGAGATAAAAGGCTTTTTGATCTTTCAACTCTCTTGTCCTTTAGTGACTGATTTAACATATGTCCTGTATATCGTCGGTAAGCTGCAAGACTCAAGTCATCTTTGATTATACGCGAAAGTGTCCTAGGTGGTATTTTCATTTCCTTAGAAAGGATCTTCTGTTTTCTTATGGGATTTCGGCGAATTCTGGCCCTTACAGCATTAACGGCTTGTTTTGTTCTAACAGTACGTGGTCGGCCAGATCTTTTACTGTCATCGACAGAGGACGTTTTGGTGTATCTTTGAATGGTACGATACACAAACATTCGACTGATCTCTAACTTTTTTAGTGTCTCAAAAATGTGGGACGGCTCCATTCCTACCTTATGCAGAGCAATCACAGCAATTCTATTTTCTTTGACACCCCACTCCATTATTAATTTACTTATTTTAATATTATATTGTATATAAATGGTGGCAAAAACATCCAAGTACTTACGTCAAAACACAACATTCGAAATTCGAATTATTATTTTTCTTAAAATCATTTTTAACTGCCAGTAACAGAACTTATGGCTAGACTAGGTATAGTATCAGCGCACACCTGGCCAGTAGCCGCGTCTGAAGCACAAGCGGAGAGGGCAGCGCGCACTCGCTATTCGTGGCCACGCCTAGTGGCCTGAGGTCGCGCGTGTGAGGGCTACTAGTGGCTGTTATGTACAAGCGTAATACTTAACTATTGATTAATAAGATTTTTTTTACAGATTCTTTGGTAATGGCTCAATCTGTTTTTTCAGGTAATATCTTTGCTACGCAGAATTATCATAGAAATTCCACCGCAGAAAATGTTGGCGGCTGTCAACTATGGCAACAATTTACCAAATAGGTATTTTTTGCAATATTCCATAGTGGAGTAGTATTCCGTTTTATCAAACCGCGATTAGAATACACTTCGAAAGTACCGTTAGCACAAAAGTACATATTATTAATAAACATAATTATAAATCGATATATGTATTAAATCTATATGGAATCTTCATAGTTTAAATGCACGTATAGATAGTAGATAAATATTTTTTTACAATGTCATTTCATATATTAATTCGAAAATGGCACATCACAAATGCACACATATGTGCTCCAGTGTATTCTAATAGCGGTTTGATAATAGTAGCCGTGTTGTCTGTGGCTGACAGCTACAGAAAACAGATACTCGTATAAAATAAATAAATAAAATACATATTTGGGGACAGTATTACACAGATCGAACTAGTCCCAAACTAAACAAAGCTTGTAATATGGGTACTAGACTACGATGAACATTCTTATATAGATAAATACATACTTAAATACCTAGAAAAAAGCCATGACTAGAACAAATATTCGTGCTCATCACACAAATAAATGCCCTTACCGGGATTCCAACCCCGGGACCTCTTGCTTCGTAGGCAGGGTCACTACCAACTAGGCTAAAGCGGTCGTCAAATGGTTTGTTATTATTATTATTATATCTTTCACCTCTCACTTCTAGAGATTCCATTTTTTTTATGTTGTAATTTGGCTACTCCGTTTCGCCGCAAGATAAGAAAATATGCTTAAATGTATAATAAAAATACTTTTAGAGCAACCTGAGCCAGGAAATCAAACTAGCAACTGAAAATATTCGGGAGCTTCGTAAGCGGGTCCTTTTCAACTATGCTAAACTGGTCGTCATAAAGCACGCGACATCTGTGTGTCATAAAGCAACATATCAAAGTGTAACCCGTTGATCGCCTCTGCACACATAAAGGTGTGACTGTGATTCTAAGGATGTTTCGACTATAGAAGTTAATAACACCTATAGTATGGTACCGCTGTTTAAGTAACCTGCGTGCTTTCAGAAAAGGTGATGTTTTTGCGTTAGTGTCATTTTTGTGCCAGTCGAATGCCCAAAAAGCTCTAGACAGTTCTGGAGAATTCGCAATGAGATTTTAAAATGAGTCTAATGTCTCCGACTGCAAATGAGCGACATGGAGCATTAATTAAAAATGACGCCGCGTATTTATTTCCAGGCTGACGCTGGTTGAGCACCTGGTGTGCTACCTGGGCAAGGCGATCACTCTGCAGGTGAAGGTGAAGGGTGCGGCGGGCGCGGCCGGGGCGGCCACCTTGGGCGCCAGCGTGGCGCCCGCGCCCGGCGTGCCCTGGTTCACGCGCGGCGACACGCCCAAGAAACACGCGCACCTCGTCGCCAAGCTGCTCACGGACATGGCCGAGGTACTCTTCGTACCATAGCTACCGTGTACCTGCGACATTCGCACTGCACGTGCACAGATCATACCGTGGCAAACATTAGACTTCTTCAAAAATATATTTATTCACAGTCTTTATTATTACTCACTTAAGAGGCACGAGTTGATATTTTTGTAAGGTTTTCTGTATATATAGGAGTACATGTATGGATTTATGAAGATCAAGCGAGATCCTATTAACAAATTAATTATAAATTGATGTATTTAATTTTTAATTTGTCACATCTTGTAATTTTATTTGACATGTTGACAATTAGTGATCTTTGCTTTTTGTTTGTATAGGGCAAGTTGTCGGCGGCGTGGGCCGTCGAGACGCGCACGGCGCTGGCGTCGCTGGCGGGCGCAGTGGCGCACGTCGCCGAGCCGGAGCGGCGTCCGGGGCGCTGCGTGCTCGCGCCCACGCTCTGGATGGCGTTGGCGGCGCTCTGCGTCTGCGACCAGTCTCATCTAGACCTGTAACTATTATTGTTATTATACTAAGTCTGGACGTTGTTGTCGAACAGTATTACGATTATTATTGGCGTTGCGGTGCACATTCTCGAGCCAGATTTTGTATATTATCATTTTTTTATGTTGTAAACCGTTGTCGAACAGGATGGATAGATAGGAGCTCTATATATCTGAGTTCAATATTACAGAATAAGCTCCTCTTATTTAAATGGTGATTGAAATCATCTCCGACATATATTTTTTTAACCTTTTGCTTAAAGGTTAGCTGCAACAGATCGTTTATAAGCTCGCCTTTGTACAATAAAGCAATAAATACATACACACATGAATTGTGCGTGTCTATTCCTCAGAAATGCCTATGTCCAGCAGTGGACGTCTTTCGGCTGATATGATGATTCCTCAGAAATACAAATACGAAAGCAACAGATGCATCTTTATAAAGGTACATAGAAACAATGAGTGTTGACAAGCACAATGCCCTTTCGAATACTGTGCATAGACTATAATTTTGTTACCTAAACTATATTGAAGCCTGTGTCTTATAAATCGGTTATAAAGTATCGGTTGTATTGTATCCACAGCGGCGAAACGCGAGACCCCCGCGGGCGCGATTCAGCCGCCGAGACTCGGTCGTACTGCGCGAACCACGACGACGGCGCCACGCCCGCCGTGGTGGAGTGTCGCGTCTGCGGCCCGCTCTGCGCCGAGTGCGACCGCTTCCTGCACCTCAACCGCGCCGCGCGCACTCACCACAGACAGGTGCACACTACACACATCATCTATCGCGGGTTGCACCAACTTACCATTACAGACCGATCAAACGTTAAATATGGCGCCGGTGGCGGTGGCCTGTCATTCCACAGAAACCTGTCAAACTTTCCATACATTCAGATTTTAACAAACGCCATCGCTTACGATTATAGACGGCTTGGTGTATACCACCCTAAGTCTATTACAGACTGTACTTGCACAGACTGTCAAAAAGGGAGACAACGTCTCTCATGGCTGTGTCAGTCAATGCGGGAGTGGCATACTCGGCCGCATACACATACTACACGTGAAATATAAGCATAGGCCGGAACCTCAGACCAAGAAAAAAATACAGGTGGAGCGTTACGAACAGTCAAGTGAAGCCAAATCACAGCCAAACAAAACCAAGCTACACCAAGTTTAGCACGCGCTCACGCACACATATTCAAACAAAATCGCACAAAACTCTTCAGCACGTGTCGCAATGCTGTCAAGATCATCTATTTCGAGTTTTGTGCGATTAAATTAATTTAGCGTGTGCTAAACTTGTGGAGCTTGGTTGAAAACCGGTTGGCTTCACTAGACTGTTAGTAACGCTCCATCTGTATTTTTTTCTTGGTCTGAGGCCGGAACACGTATTTATCGCATATGACGTTCTCGTACGCATTGTGTCTGCGGCCCGTTTGACGCCGAGTGCAACCGCTTCCTGCACATGTAAGGACGTGAAATAATCAACACATAAATCAAACTCATGCATTTATAGCATACTAGCTTCCGCCCGCGACTTCGTCTGCGTGGACTTGGGATAAAAACTATCCTATATTTTAACCCAGGCTATAAACTATCTTCGTGCAAAATGGCATCCAAAGGGTTAAGCCGTTTAAGCGTGATTGATTAACAAACATGCAAACATTTAAACATCCAAACTTTCACATTTATAATATAAGTAGGGTCCCGATTAGGTACATTATGTCTGTCTACTCTGAAAAAAAGTGAGATTTCCTTATTAACATACGCAGTATTAGTGGAGTACCTAGCTCCGCTAGGGTAAAATGTAAATTGATCGTCGCGTGCATCAATTCTTACGGCCATCGTATATGAAAGATACGACCGGTTACCCGGTAGTGACGCTGCCTACGAAGCTGAAGGAAATTGTGTGATGAGCATGAATATTTATTTCTGAGTCTTGGATGTTTTCTATGTATTTAAGTATTTATATCAATTATGTATATCGTAGTTTAGTACCCATAACACAAGCCTTACTGAGCTTACTATGGGACTAAGTCGATTTGTGTAAGATTGCCCCCTTATCATTATTTATTATATTTTAGTTAATAAAATGAAACTACTCTGTGTTTTCAATTTATCCATTCTTGTTATAATGGAAATGTTGTTGTAAAGATTTGCAAGGAAGAAGAGAGCGCGATCCGTATCGACATCCACGAGGGTTGCGGGCGCGCGAAGCTGTTCTGGCTGCTGCTGCTCGTAGACCGGCGCACGCTGAAGGCGCTGGCCGAGTTCCGCGGCGGGGACGCGGGCGCCGGCGCGGGCGAGGCGGAGCTGGCCGGCGCGCCGTCCACCGGCACCTGCCGCTTCTGCGGCGCGCGCGGCAACGCCGGCCTGCTGGCCATCGGGAACGTCTGCGCCGACCACCAGTGCCAGGTTAACTATACATGTATCGCATTTTGTATATGCCTTGATGATGCCTTTCGTTTTCTACATTTGTTGAATTGAGCATTGTTTGTGGTAAGCGCGTGCCATATTTTTGCAAAAAAGAAGATACCGCGACGTAAAACGTTCGTTGAATAATGAACCTCTTATCCAATAGATTCAAAATGAACTATGTATGAGACAAAATGTCACACACAGCGTGCCAAATATAATCCAGATAAACGTTTACTTAGTTCTTTGTTAGCTTATATTGAATCTTATTCAATGACCATTAAATGTGTCTCGTTGTTGTTAAATACGACACGCGCCGACCACATAATGATATTGTTTTTTATGAGCACATCACTGTTTTGACGATAAGAAGGGCTCAGTTCTTAAAATTAGGACATTACCTTCGCAACTAAACGGCGTTTATGAGCGATATTTGAGCTCCTATACGTGCGTAAAAAAAGGTGATTAGAACAGGCCTACCTTAATGTGGCATGTGGTCTAGTTGGACGATGTATATTAACCTGATTGTGTGTACCAGGAGCACGGGCGTGAGGCGTGCAGCCGCGTGCTGGGGTGCGGGCACGCGTGCGGCGGCGTGCGCGGCGAGCGCGCGTGCCTGCCGTGCCTGTTCGGGTGCGGCGCGGGCGCGGGCGCTGGCACGGGCGCCGAGCCGCCCGTGCCGCTGCGCCAGGACGCCGACGACATGTGCATGATCTGCTTCACCGACCCGCTGCAAGCGGCGCCCGCCATACAGGTATTCCTCTGCTACAATACAACCGTCTATAGCCCAGTATATATCGACGCCAAAGGCTAAAATCGCAAAGCATGCTTTAGTTCTGCATATTTGGAATATTGTATGGACCAGTTAGAGAAGCCTAAGTCCTAATTTGCAACTTCGTTAAACTTGCGATAAACTGAAATTTTGGGAATATTTTCACTGAATGCTCTAAAAGTCATAAAGTAAGCGCTTTTCGACAAAGGGACCTTTTAGGTGGCGTGAAATTTCAAAGTAGCGCTTTGATTTTCACTTTGACATTCCTAGTGTCGCAACTGCATTACGATACTTCAGATTAAGTGTATAAAGTTAAATTTGAAACGGACAGGTATTTGAATTTGTATGAAACCTTTAGTATTAATAAAATAAAGTCAAAGTTTGTACTTTTTTAATTAATATTAATATTTTAATTGTATTTTGTGTTCAACAGTTGAAATGCGGTCACGTGTTTCATCTTCACTGCTGCAAGAAAGTCTTGGCTAATAAGTGGATAGGGCCCCGAATTACCTTCTCGTTTTCCATGTGTCCTATATGTAAGGTGAGTCATTTTCGATGTATTATTCGCATTTCCTTCAAGGAGTATACATACGGCTCATAAAACTCGCGTAGTTAAATTATGTTACTTGAATTTTCAACGAAATAATTTTATATGGGAGAAAATGAATAATAATGTGAAATTAAATGTTTGTAACATTATTTAGAATAGGTAAGACGTGTGACTTGTAAATTTCTTCACATTTTACAATTCACACGTCATATCACTGCACCTGATTCCATTTCAATACGGCGTAAAATGTTTTCCAATCTTTGACGATGACCGTTTCAGTTATAGAGGTGAAATTAAAGAGTATCAAATTAACAAAAATATTCCTTAAAATAAAGAGGTAAAATACACTCGCTCTCTCATTACGACGATAAAACCGAAAGCGCTCATCCCAGAAACACCCGGGTCGCCCGAAAAGTTTCTGGTCTCACTGTCAAATAAGAACTTTTTAAATAAAAACTCTGGCATTACGATTATACTTTTTTCAGAAGTTAAATGCCAAAATTGCCGCCATTTTTGTCGGCAGCTTTTTTTTAAATTGGTTATTTAGTAAACTAACCTCTGTGTTCTTGAAAAAAATGGATAAAATTGAGTGCCGAGCAGTGATTACATTCTTATATTAAAAAAAAAATTTACGCCAACCCAAATTAAAACCGAGATGGATTCTGTTTACGGCAAGTCTGCTCCGTCATTTTCCACCGTGAAATTTCGGGTAGGTGCCGTGTCGTGGTCGTGCCTTGGACGGCCAAAGACTGCGACCAATCAAGATGTTATCGAAAAAGTACATCGAATAGTGCTCGAAGACCGACGAATCAAGGTCAGAGAGATAGCAGAAGGCATAGGCATATCAAAAGAACGAGTCTGTCATATATTGACTGAAGAATTGAATATGCGAATGCTAGCCGCCCGTTGGGTGCCGCGTCTGCTAAATTCGGACCAAAAACAAGTGAGAATGAACATTTCCGAAACTCTCTTGAAGCGATTTAAGCGAAATAAATCGGATTTTTTGCGTCGCTTGATAACTGTCGGTGAAACATGGATTCATCACTTTACGCCTGAGACGAAATCACAATCCAAACAGTGGACTGCGAAAAATGAGCCTGCCCCGAAGAAGGCGAAGACGGTTTCGTCGGCCACTTTTCCGGCCACCGTGTTCTGGGATAGTCGCGGGGTTATATTCGTTGACTATCTAGAAAAAGGAAAAACGATAACGGGAGCTTATTATGCATTGTTACTTGACAAGCTGAAGGTAGAAATTGCGTAAGAACGACCGCATCTGCAAAAAGAGAAAGTGTTGTTTCATCAAGATAACGCACCGTCTCACAAGTCGGCGATCGCCATGGCATACATTCAGGAGCTACGAATCGATTGACCCCCCACCACATTCTCCAGGTCTGGCTCCCAGCGACTATTTTCTCTTCCCTCGACTCAAAACTTGGTTTGGTGGACAGAGGGGACAGGATAGAGATTTTCGAATAACGAAGAGGTCATTGCCGTCGTGAAAACCTATTTTGCAGAGCAAGATGTCAACTACTATTTGGACGGGCTGAAAACATGGGAGCATCGATGGGAGAAGTGTATAGACTTACAAGGAGACTATGTTGAGAAATAGAAAAGAATGCGATCGAAAACTACTTCTTTCCTTGTCAGGCCAGAAACTTTTCAGACGACCGAGGTTGTTTTTGTTCAACAAAGGTAAATTCAGTGCTAAAGTGTCGGATCTCAGCATGAGTTCCAGCTATGGAGGTTTTTCACTTATCCAGGTCCCACTTAACCAAGTTTCACTGTATAACATGCCATTCATAACTGAATATCTACGTTGTATGTCGTATCTCGCCGTCACAAGCCTTAAGGTGGTTTTCCACCGGCGAGGCGAGGCGAGGCGGGGCGTGCATGGGCGAGCATTGAAATTAGTATGGGACTTACTACCTATGTGCACTGAGCGCGCGCGCGCGCGGTGTAAATAGGTAGTAAGTCCCATACTAATTTCAATGCTCGCCCATGCACGCCCCGCCTCGCCTCGCCGGTGGAAAACCACCTTTACTGGGCTTACTATGGGCCTAGTTTGACCTGTATAAGACGATCCCCTATTTGTTTGCATATTACAGGAGGGCATGTGCCACTGGACGTTAGAAGAGTTGCTAGCGGGCGTCCGCCGGCTGCGCGAGGAGGTGCGGCGCAAGGCGCTGATGCGGCTCGAGTACGAGGGGCTGGCCCCGGCGGGCGCCGCGGGGGCGCGCGCGCGCCCGCCGGACCCCGCCTCCTACGCCATGGAGAGATATGCCTACTACGTCTGTCATAAATGTGGCAAGGTGAGCTCGCTGGCCCATGGCAACCTCTTGCACAGATGACATTACACGTATCTTCTTCCTCCCAGCGGTTTTTTGTTTTACCCTGAGTAAGAATTGGGTTCGCTTTGGCGTCCCCAAAGGGAAAATCAGACCGTTTTCCGGATGTATTCCTACGCCAAAAAGCTACTGTTATCTATAACCTACTAATATTATAAATGCGAAAGTTTAGATGTTTGGATGTTTGTTACTCAATCACGCTTAAACGGCTGAACCGATTTGAATGAAATTTTGCACGAAGATAGTTTATACCCTGGATTAAAATATAGGATAGTTTTTATCCCGGGTCCACGCGGACGAAGTCGCGGGCGGAAGCTAGTATATAATATGGACTGGGCGTATTATACTGGGATATTATATAAACGTAAAAGTCCTGACTGACTGACTCATTCACTTAAATCAACGCCCAGTCCAAACCGTTGAACCTAGAAAGATGATTTTTAATGGGTAGGTTATACAAGGTGTAACAAAAATGTGGTATGAACCGATCAAGGGCTTAACAGGTATCGTGTTCTGATAACAGAAAAAAAATTTTTTGACCCGATTTTTTTTTACATTTCTATGGAGCTTGTCCCCTCCAGTCGGCCAACGCTCCATACTAAGGTAAAAAAAAAACGCGTCAAAAAAAATTTTTTTTCTGTTTTTTCTTATCAGAACACGATACCTGTTAAGCCCTTGATCGGTTCATACCACATTTTTGTTACACCCTATATAAAAGATAGTTAAATAGTTTAAGTTTACCAGCGCTTTGGCATATGCTGTAATGCTGTTAATTTGTATATCTAAATAAATAAATATAACGCAACTACCCACTAAGAAGGGATTTTGAACATTTCACCCTCAAGGGGGTAAAAAGGGGGTTGAAAGTTTGTATGGGAATGGAGTAAAATTTTAAGTGTGACTTGAAACTTTGTGTATGGACTCCTTATTGTAATAGGGTATAAGAAAAAAAAATAGGGTTTTGGAAAAACCCACCCCTAAGAGTCCGCAGTAACCTCGATTCTCCATACAAACGTAGTTACGCTCTCATTTTAAAACTACTTGTTGGATTGTAACGAAACTTTGCATGTACACTGACATGAGGTATAACCAGGTCTGTAATTAGCTTATGTAGATACCATAGTAAAAAAATACAGCGGATTTAAGTTTTTCATACAAAACTTGTTTTTCCGGTATTTCGTTTGTTTTATAAACTGGAACCATATAAACGAATTACAGACAGATACCTAATGTCATTGTTTATGCAAAGTTTCGTCACAATCCAACACGTAGTTTTAAAATGAGAACGAAACTCCGTTTGTGTGTGAAGGTGAAATTTGGCCGAGCTTACTGCGTACTCTTAAGCGGGTTATGTAGGGGTGCAAAGTTTGTACGGATGAAATTTGGTATAGAGATAGTTTGAGTCCTGGGGAGGCCATAGAATAGTTTTATCCCGGTAATCAGTCCGTAAGGGGGTTAAAAGTTTTTATGGAACTATAAAAACGAGTTTCACACGGACGGAGGCGCGGGCAGAAGCTAGTCAATTGATTAATATTTTGGACATTAGTTTTTTTATTCCAGTGGTAAGAGTTCGAACCCATAACCTTCGGATTGCATGCGGAGGGTTGCATGACAAATCGAACGTCCTGTCGAAATACATTGGTTGACTTGATTTGACTGGTCAAATTATAGAATATAGGAACCGTACTCCTGAATTAGTACTCGCTATACAATATTTATCTCTATGTAGCCGCGCTCGTAGTACCGTTCATTGAATTAAAGAATTTCATATTTTTTTCTGTTTTTTGTACAAATATTACAGCATGCATGGGAGAGCCCATTACTCGGAAAAATCCATCCACATCTCACGGGTACAATTCATCAAACATAACCCTAGTATGAAATTGTTCCCTAGTTTTCTGAACCAGTAAAAAGAAAACAAAATGTAGTGAACCAATTTAGATGTGTGAATATGATTGCAGGCTTACTTCGGCGGTCTGGCGCGGTGCGAGGCGGAGACGAGCGGCTGGTGGGAGCCGGAGGAGCTGGTGTGCGGCGCGTGCAGCGACGTGGCCGGCGCGCGCACCTGCCCCAAGCACGGCGCCGACTTCCTCGAGTACAAGTGCCGCTACTGCTGCTCGGTACAACTATACATATACACAATCTTATACCTATTACTAATTTCTATCCTTACGTATAATTAGGTTCGAAATGACTGTAATAATAGCTGAACTTATCAGTATCGGCATTTGGACACGGATTTTCTCCCTTGGATGAGAGTATAAGCTACAGTCCCACAAACTGGTTCAGCATGGATTATGCGTTTCATCGTAGATGTATGCAGGTTACCTCATCGAAAATCTAATGGTTAATATCAAATTTGTATTCGTACGTAAGTTCCGTTAAACTCATTGGCATAGCTAAATTCAATCCCACGGCCGTCTGCGTTGAAGTCGCACGCCTGAACTCGGTACCGCGGTTAGTGCAGTGCTCTGAGGCTCTAGTATAAGTTTTACCGAAACAAAACGTTACGACCGCGTTCGAGTTTCAAATCCCATACAAATTGAGGGTAAAACGCAAACGCGAGCGTGAAGTTTTGTTTCGGTAAAACTTATACTAGAGCCTCAGCAGGGCTCACAATGATAACCGTAAAGAAGCCATTGATTGATTGTGCGCGTTGTTCATTTGGTTACAGGTGGCAGTTTTCTTCTGTTTCGGCACGTCGCACTTCTGCAACGCGTGCCACGATGATTTCCAGCGGGTCACCAACATACCGAAGCATCAATTACCCCAGTGCCCGGCAGGTATTAATCACCTTTTGATTTAAGTTTCTTGCGCCACATTTAACCAGTAATCGGACTGACGCGAGCGAGAGCGTTTCAAGCTCTATTATAATGCCAATCCACAGGTATTTCATTAACATTCTGTCATTTAGATTATACAATTTATTTATGAAAGTGCATTTTGTAATGCGGTTATTCTTATACATCCATCAAACCTATTTAAAAATTAATTTGTCCTTATTTGTCAGTTTGACATTTATTTTTGTGAGATAGGGAAAACACAAATTTAAATTAACAAAGGTTTGTTAAGTTGTAAGTTTTTAAAGTACAATGGTCCACATAGGTTTCCTTAAAGTTCTATCGTTATTGAAATAAGAAAAGCCGGTGTTTAGCGTGTATTTGTTGTTTGTCATTAGGTCCAAAAGGTGAGCAGTTGCCGGGATCGGCGGAGGAATGCCCCCTGCACGTGCAGCACCCGCCCACCGGCGAGGAGTTCGCGCTCGGCTGCGGCGTGTGCCGGCACGCGCACGCCTTCTAGTCACCTTACCACACATAACTAGTGCAATAAGAGTAGTAAGCCTAATGTACTTATGAGACGTGACCGGACCTCCGATTGCCTAACGCATTTAGGAGCCAGAGGCACTTCAAGAACCTTTATCCGTGTCGGGCTTGTCTTTTTGCCGCCTCGGCTAAACTTGGCTGGCGCGGCTCCGAGTTAACTCCGCGTGCAGTGCATACCATCATCGGAATTATGACTATCAACATTGGTTTTGTTAGATAGAAGATCTTCTGTACGTAAATACTATTAGTTATTATTTATCCGTGTTAAGTAGGAAATATATGGACGAGTGGGTTCGAGGTCCGAGCCGAAGGTAAGGACCTCGAAGGAGACGAGTCCATCTATTGCACTATTGGCCGAGACATTACATAATGCTTTTCACGCCTACTACGAGGAAATTGCAAATAATTATAAGTCAAAATGAAGTACCTAATTAAAGATAGATATGAAACACTAGCGCGGACCCGCAGATTGAGCGAATCGCTGTTCAAACTGTCCAACAATAACACTGTTGGACAATTTGAACTCATAGTTGCTGTTCGTGCGACGTTTAACTAAGTCCAGCTTTGAAACCTGAATTCTGACCATCTTTTGCCACATTTCCGATCAGTGGCGTGAAAATTCCATTATTTGTCGAAGTACAAACGTTAAAAAAAGTTAAAACGACCATATAAAAAAAGTATAGGTCCTAAACAGCCAAAACGGAGGATCAGTATCTGCTGCGACTTATCGGCTTTTTAGTTGTCTTAAATAACTTATGGCGTTTTCGGATATACTTCCAACTATGGCTATGCAAAAATTATTCTGTTTTTACATATAGGGTCAAGTGGTTTTTTCGGAAAATATTGAAAATTGTCGTGAAAATGATTCCAGGTTTAATAGAAGCTGCAAGCACAGTTATTGATAATTTGCTCCCTGCAAAGCCAAAAGACAAATATATAAAGGCGTAGGGCAATTTCATGAAGTGGCGAGAAGAAAAGCATGCCTCATCATTTTCAGACAGTATATTTTAGTTTTCTTGTACAATTCTTGAGAAAAGCACTATATTTGTCTCAGCCGGAAGGGCGATTGCTGGCTTCGTATTAAATAAGTTTCTGTCAAAAATTTCATTTTTGGTACAAGCTTTTATTGCCGACTGTACTTTTCTGTATACCATCATCAACTACTCATTGACACGATTCAAACGAGCCCAAACTCAACGGGGTTACTTCGGTTAAATACTGAATTCCCATGGCCACCTTCTGTCTCCATCATCAGATCAGCTCCATGGTACCATCATATTGAATTGTCATCCAAACTATACTAATACCCAAAATTTAAACTCAATCGGATAACGGCAAGTGACTGAAAAATGGATTGCAAATTTTGACGGACAACACTTACATACGAACAAGTCAAGTTAATATAAAGCTTTTAATTAAAAATACTCCTAGCACTGGCCTACTTCATCTCTCTTACTATTTTCATCTCTCCGAGTATTACTAATATTGCTGCACAAAATGAATTAACGTTAAAGGTTAATTCCATGTTTAACCCTTAATATTTTCACGCTTAACCCTTTCACCGCCACAGTCGGCCATAGCCGACAACGCAAAATCGTGACTACGACGCCACAATCGGTGGCCGACAAACATTTGTTCATGAATACCTATTGAAAAACAGCCCATTTTTATGGTGGCGTTATTTCTTTACCCATTTTAATTTTACCCCCGTGGCGTCAGTGGCACAGCGTATTGCTTCGCCGTCGGGCGGTGAAAAGGTTAATGTTTTTCGGAACTTATGTACGCAATATAATTTGATATTTACCGTTAGCTTTTCGGTGAAGGAAAAACACCGCGAGGAAACCTGCATACATCTGCGAAGAAATACGAAGGTGTATGTGAAGTCCCCAACCCGCACTGGGCCAGCGTGGGGAGTACTGCCCGTTGCCTCTCATCCATAAGAGGAGGCCTGTACCCAGCAGTGGGACGTATATGTATATGCAGATTTCTTATATTTATTTTCACGATTTATTACTTCGCTTCGCTTTTTAACTACACATTTAGTGAAACATACTGTCTAGTGTATAGTAAAATACTGCATTGCCTGTCCCGGTACACCGCGCCAACATCAGCAGCATTCATGTATGCTTTAATTTACTAGCCATTTGGAATTGGATGCTAATTGGAAGCTAAAGGAAAATAAGTTACATTAGAAGTTCTGTTAAAATAAATATATTTTTGTCGACTTTTTGCAGGGCATGTAATATAATGAATCTCATGTGATAATATCCGCTTATGGAGGTGTCGAACAATCATCAGGCTTTTCACTGAGTATAACGTCCTCCAGGCTCCTATTTTAGATGAAATACCTACTCATTATAATGGAGACTTGGACATTTAAGTTTAAATGTGAGGCAAATGTACTCATTGAGGAATTTTCGAAATATAACCTTATAAATAAATAAAAGTTCTAATGTAATATAGACCTATTTATTTTACTTACCCAGGTGTCACATAAATTAACAGTAAAAGTACACATTCAATCTAAATTAGTCTGAACAATTTGTGTCTACAAATGTCATTAAAACTATGTAGTCAAAGTAAACAATGTAAAAATAATGTCATTAATGTATGAACACGATTTTATTACTTTAATGTATTGGTACATACACTTAAGAACTAGACTTTATAGGTGCAACCGTAGGCAAACAGTTCATTCAATTACCTTTTTTAGAACCATTGGCTTGATTCTCATTGTACTTAGGCTACATGTTGTTCATCTTTAACCGAAGTTCAGTAACATATGTAATTCAGTTGTATGTAGGTACCATTTAATAAGATAGTTATAGTAATCATTAAAAAATATTTGGTTTATTATACCGAAAATTCAGGCTACTATAGTCACAAATTTAAATGTCCTTTTTATATCGTGTTTTTCACTCATTGTTTTATTGAAGACAGTCTGTAAGAAACTAACAATAAGAGTAATTTTAGTAAAAAGTTTTCAAAAACATAGTATTTGCACCAGTACCCATATAATTTTGGACTATGGTTGCCTGTGTTTGCGACACCTGTATATATTATATATGTATATTGAAGATGTAAGAGATATGAGCATATTTATATCAACTGTTATTTTTTTATATCATTTAAATCAATGTTGTTTATTCTACGCTATAAGGTGCTTCTATATCAGGTACATATATTTTTGAAGCGAAATCTGTGGGTCGTGCTTTGGTTGAGAATGCAATTATACCTATTCGCTAAAACATGTTTGGTACAATTTACCTTTCACTAATCTACGCCGATCGGTGGTTGATGTACACTTGGGCAACCGTTCGATATTACCCTATCGTACATCGCTTGCAGGTAAGTTATTGAGTACGAAGTATTACATAGCATGCCAATTTGATGAGAGTTCACAATTTGACGATTTGACATTGATAGATTATAAACGAACGAAAAAGAATGCGTTAGATTGTAAACGGTTTTGGCAGTTCACAATTTTTCGACAGTTCATAATATCGCGAGTAAGATTATAATCCGACGGTGTTCTCAATTTTATGGTGACATATACATAAGCAGCAAGCATGCATTTATGTTGTTTTCAGCGACGTTGGCCCCCTCGCTCGGTAGGTAGTATAAATATCTGTATCTACACCTACTTGGTTTAGAAACACCCTCTATAACTCAATAGGTAAGTCCGCTGAGACGTAATGCGAGCCCACATGAAACCAATTGCAATGCGAAAATGACAACCTAATATTTTACTCCTTTTTGGTACCGGACGACCTGGACAACCTATTTACTCGTATTATTAATGATAAAACTAACTTACCTGTATGTGAAGTTCTATCATAATTATGCGAGCTGCTCAATTCGAAGCGATTAATGTTTACAATGTAGTACTGTTTTTGGCCTGGCTGTGTTCAGTTCACCATAGCACTCGGCATGCTTCCACACCGAGGGCTAATCGCCTCGGAGTCACCGTGGATGTTATAAGAAAAACTGCAGGATGGAGCGCATCTTCTTCCGTATTCGCAACATTTTACAATAGGGAGATCGTTCCTCATCGAGATGAATCTTTTGCCAGGTCAATTCTGAATACTGAATAATTTAACTATGTTTTACTCATAATGTTAAATCTATTATCTAATGGAGTCATTAGTTTAATGTTTTTTCTTTTTCATATACGTATTTATCTTTAAATAGAACTTCCAAATGTCTGTTTACATTTGTTTCTTTTATCAATTCGTCAACAGATAGTTCGCAAATTTGTATTCCCTTTTTTTCTTTGAACATCTACATGTAAACATTAATCGCGAGAATTAAGCAGCGAAGCATGTGTAGTAACCTACATTTAATATTGAGAAGATCTTGGGATCTTTTTTACGCATTTTTGGCATTTTTGGCTGTCTAAAAGTTATTGGCAAAAAAAACCTCTTTTGTAAAGTTTAAAGTACAAACGACAACACTGTTAACTGACCATTCTCGCCTAGTGTCTGCAATACGGCCATATCTCAAATGTGTTTTACTTTCGAGATGTGACCGCATTGCACTGTGCAATAGAGCCACATCTCAAATGTAATTTATTCTTGAGATGTGGCTGTATTGCAGTCACTAGGCGCTGTGTTTATATAGAACCTTATTACAATGCAGTTAAGGTGCACCGATGGTCAGTTAGCTGTGTTGTCGATAGTACGTCATCAAACTCACGGAGTTTTCGGCAATCACACAGGCGCCACCGAAGGCACTACTACATGCACCAGAGCTTGAATATGTGTGGGTTCGTATTTATTTGACGACCGCTTAAGCCTAGTTGGAAGTGACCCTGCCTACGAAGCAAGAGGTCCTGGGTTCAAATCCCCGTAAGGGCATTTATTTGTGTGATGAGCGCGAATATTTGTTTCTGAGTCATGGAAACATCCCAACTTTCGCATTTATAATATTAGTAGGATTACACAACATTTTTGAAACTGGTTATGTGCTTCCCTATATTACTTTTCCAAAGATTAATAATAACTTATCTCGTGTCCAGTATCTGGATACTGGACACGAGATAAACGTCAAATGCTGCATTTGACAGTCTGTGGCACAAACCATTACCCGTCCAAATTAAGTAGGTTGTTTATGGCAAGTCATCAGCCATTTTAAGACCAGTTTGAGAGGGGAAGGCATGAATTGTATAAGTGCACAAGGCTCAATCGGCCGGCGGGTGATACGCGTATTAAGTATGTATAAGTATTTCAATGGCGAGATTTTGACTGAATAGGGGTGTAGAAAATAACCAATATTAATGTATGTTCCCGAAAAAGGATTAAAAATATTGTCAAATGGAGAAAAAAGTTAAGCAGGGGATTAAGTAAATAATCACAAAGTTATAAGTGTCCAAAGTTTTAAGAGATTCGTCACTAGGCATATGTTTTTGCCTTCTTTCGTTTGGATTACATTTGAGTCTACAACCGTATTGCCGTAGTCGTTACTAATAAATATTATTACACTTTTAATCTATTTGGTATAGGTTAATCGCCTATTAAAATGTTAGCATAAAAACTACCTTTTTCTGATTTGGGGATGCGCAATGGTTTAGTGGAATACTTCTAATTATACCCATTGCACTATTACCATAATATTTATAAATAACCGGGACACCAAAAACTTATTTGATTTTGTGTAAAACGATATGGATAAAGATAATGATCGTCGTGTGTAAGCCTTTTACGCTGACAACATGTACCTAACACTGACCTATCTATTATATATGGAATGCACCCTAGAATCTATCATTGTAATTAAATTGTGGAATATAAATTAAGTGTAATGATATTATATCTACAGTAAATTAAATCTTACGATGAACATCCATTACGTTATTTTATTTTTGTAGATGCCTACCTATACCTACCAACATTATGTACCTACAGACGGCACTTCGGCGTGGGTGGCAACCATGAGCCGGTAACATGGAGACAAGTCAGGTCACCTACTTGGTTCATAAGCTTGAAATGTGTGATGTGTGCATTTTTTGAAACCTCACTACTACATTGTGTTACTGACTCATGATTTATTTAAATACAAACGATTGCCCGCGACTCAGGGCGGCCAACCGCCAGCCGCCAACCGCCAGCCGCCAACCGCCAGCCGCCAACCGCCAGCCGCCAACCGCCGGTAATCGTAAGCGACGGCGTTCGTTAAAATCTGCATGTATGGAAAGTCTGACAGGTTTCTATGGAATGACAGCTGCCGGCGCCATATTTAACATGATAGGTCTGTAATCGCAAGTGGGTGCAACCCCGCCCTTAATAGCGTAAATCATGTAACAAACATATACCATCCAACGTTTGGAGCTTTTTACAGCGCTCGTGGTTAAAATAGTTTCATTTTATGAGTAGGTATCTAATAATCGCGTACACCGAGACAATATATGATCTCTTGTGCCTTAAAATTTCAATCCTTGTTTTAAATGCGCGTATCTAGTGAGAGTCTCTACTTAATGTATTCACTAGCATCACAGTTGTTTTACCTATTGTTTAAGCAATATCTTGTGTTCAAGCAGTTGTGATAGGGATTATTTCCCAATAACATAACAACAAATTGTTTGACTACTTATCGCAAGGGCATTATCCGACAGAGAATTAGTACTTAATCATATGTATTGTTTTTTAGACCCGAAAATGCTATCAC
This sequence comes from Epinotia bilunana, assembly GCA_947049275.1. Taxonomy (NCBI): domain Eukaryota; kingdom Metazoa; phylum Arthropoda; class Insecta; order Lepidoptera; family Tortricidae; genus Epinotia; species Epinotia bilunana. The sequence goes on along the minus strand of OX346252.1, from coordinate 29,994,862 downwards.
ATATTTTTGAGCGCACTGTTATGTCAAACATTATTCGTCCACAATCCTCACGTTCCTGTGCAGACATACGTATCTTGGGCAAACATCGGGCCCCAACAACACGAACACTACTTGTGTAATGACACAGCAGCATTGCAGATAGTATCAGCTACGCTTCTAAAATGTATCGATCTTTAAAATGAAAGATCGATAGATTTTAGAAGCGTAGCTGATACTATCTGTTTATCTTGAGTTTATCTGCAACATGTTGCTCAATCGCTTCTCGAGCCATTTGGCGGTGCAGTTAATATTGCTCCTCCTTACAACATACGTTATTTACTACTAGTTTTTACAGTGTAAAGCAAAACGAAATCAATGGATTCATTGAGATTAAAGGTATGTAGAGTACGTATATTTGCTTCATTACATTACGGGTTGGTTACGCATACAAATTTGTATTTAAAAAAATTATATTTGTTCTAGAGACTGCACAAGATTTTGTATTGTAAATAAGTATTGTAATTGGCGAACTTTCCACTAATTGGTATCTCCGCTGTCCGGCTAATTTTTAGTGCACTCTTGTGATTAATTTAACCTATTATTTAGAAACTATTCGGCAAAGCAAAAAAAAATTCTTAGTGTGGACTGGTGACCACCATTCACCATTTGTTTTGGCGTTCATGTGTTCAATACACCCTGGAGGTATATAAGTAGGTAACTAATTATTTTGGCAGGGCTGGGTGAACTGGGCAAGCATCCGAGCGTACTTGTGCACGTTGGCAGTGGCAGTCAGCTTCAACAGCACTTGGAGGGTCCCCCGGGAGGCGTACCGGTACGGGGGCGTGTCTTATTTACTGGCAGTGAGCCTCGCCATGGTTGCTGTGGCTCTGCCCGCCACGCTCCTGCAGCTGACCATAGGGCAGCTTAGCCAACAAGACTCGGTTGGTGTTTGGACAGCTGTGCCCTTCTTTAAAGGTAAACTGCTCATCCACTTGTTTCTTAAATTTTAATCCATTGTTAACTATCTAGTATTTACTTTCCTATTGTAGTTTTAAGGGTTTCGTACCAAGAGGGAGCCAACGCCGTCTGTCCGTCCGTCTGTCACAGAAATGTATGTCTATGACCATAAATAAAATAGAAATATTTCGAAGAACTAGAATTTTCCACTGAATACCTATCTACTTATATATATATATATACAGTAAAACCTGGATAATTGACATATCCAGGGGCCAGCAATTTTGTGTCAATTAAACCTCTTTAATAAAAAAAAGAAGTCGGGTTAGAATAGCACCACCCCCTTTCTTCCTGTGGGTGTCGTAAGAGTCGACTAAGGGAACAGGGTTGAAGTGCGTTGTGGGCGATGGGCTAGCAACCTATCACTACGACATCACATTTGGTCGAGCTCTTATACCCACATTTATGCTAAAAGAGGCACTGGAACACAAGTTTCATGTGCTCTGCCTACCCCTTTTAGGGATAAAGGCGTGATTGTATGTATGTATGTATGTAATAAAAAAAACACCAAAAACTAATAACCTCTATTTCATCTAACCAGATCGTACCAATTAACCAGGTAAAAAAAAATGGTCTCATTTATACAGGTCCTTAACTTAATAACAGAGGTCGTAATACTGCAAATTTCTTTTGAGGCGCATGTTTATAACAAAAACACTAAATCCTAAAAATCTAATACCTAAATAATGTTTTTATGATATAGAAAAAACTGCTACGTAAATATTATTTTTGTAAATTATATCTTTTAATTTTAAAGATCGAACATATTGTTTTAAAAGATTTATATTATTTTAAACTGTTTTACTTAAACATTTGATTTGTTGGATAGTCGGGTTGATTTCATGACAATCGCTATAATTATTAAATATTATAATTTTTAAATACAGTTATCAATATCATATTTGTAGGTAAATACCTACAACACATTAAAACTACTTTCCAATAGGCAAAATATCAGTTTGATGCATGCGACAATTGACAGTTTATTACCTACTCTTAATTTAATAAGTTTGTGGGTTGGTTTATGAAACTGATTTTTCAAGTTTTAGTTTCTAGATTAAACTACCGTTACTACGTTCGGGCCCTTACAGACGAGCGACAGCACGCCAGCGACCGCCCGCGACAGCAATCGGCGATCATCGGCGACCGTCGCCAGCTGCGACTGGCGAACGCCCGCGACGGTCGTCGACCGTCGCCGATACGCCGCGGCGATCGCTGTCGTGTCGTAATAATAATATTAACGTGTTACGTGTCTGTAAGGGCCCTTCGGGTGGCAATGTTTTTTAATTAATAAGTAGGTACAAATTTTCAAATTCAGTTATATTCAGGAAAAAAAGGACGATTGTTTAATTTAACTACGAGTTAATCGTGGTTGGTATAATTGGCATCAAATGGAATAAGAAAAATTGTTTCTCGATAACGAATTAAAAATCACCGTGTATAATTAGGTAGGTACAAGAAGCATGTATTTAATTAGGTATTTAATGCTTATTTCATTGAACAAACGTAAATAGACCCTCCTTATACAAGTCCTCCTGTTACTAGATATGAAGTCCCACCGCCTACAACGTCGAACCGTTGTTTCAGGCGTTGGCTACATGAGATTACTTATTTCCTACATAGCAAGTATATACTCAATCATATATGTTGCTTTGTCGGCACTGATATGTCTTCTCTTCACCGTAAATAATTCTATACCATTTTGGGACTGCGCGGAGTCTCTCCTGTCCCCAGTAAGTACGCTACATTATGCAAAATAAAAAAATGATATACTTACCTACCTACAATATTGCAGTGAAATGTTGTAATGCTTTTTTTTCGTGAACAGGAAGGAGATAAAGATCAATCCACTGAAATCACATGCATGAAGTAAGACTAATTGTTATACATTTTAATTTTGTTTTAGATAAATTTCGATTACCGACGTTATTTCATTGTACCTGAATTAAGTAAATATTCCATTGCAGTTCCACATTTTTGGCCCCTATTGGAGAGCAGCCTGAATATTACTTGGCCTTATCTATGTTGACAATAGTATTATGGATTATTTTTCCTTTTATGTAAGTAAGTACTTATTATAATAAATTTCTGTCAAAAATCCCATTTTTGGTACAAGCTTTTATTGCCCACTGTACTTTTCTGTATACCGGCATCAACTACTCATTGAGACGATTCTAATGAGCCCAAACCCAACGGGGTTACTTCGGTTAAGCCCTGAATTCCCATGTCCACTTTCTGTCTCCATCATCACAGCAGGTCGATAGTACCATAATATTGAATTGTCATCCAAACTATACTTATTTATACACAAAATTTCAGCTGAATCGGATAACGGCAAGAGACTGAACTATCGATTGCAAATTAAGACGGACAAATTACTTAAGTATACGAACAGTTTAAGTTAAATAAAAGCTTGTAAAAAGAGACCGAGGGCTCTGATACATGCACGTTTTGTGGAGATTCGTTTTATGTTTCAAATCGTCTGAAGAACAGAACTAACTATAAAAAAATAGGTATTCAATTATCTTATTTTTGTGATCCTGTCGATCGTTTCTGATGAAATATACGAGTAGATAGGTAGATACCTACCTAACATCTAACTTTTGTCACAAAAATTGCCGATCTCCAGTCAGCTCCACTTCACTTCTCTTTTGTGATAGTAGTTAATAAATATTTATCTGACTTTAAATTAGCCAGATGCTTCATTCTAATCGTTTATTCTTTTTCAGATTTTACAATCCTGTAAAGTTGATGAAACGGATTTTCTACGCTTTGGGACCTCTAGTATTGTTACTTATGACTGTGGTGGCCGGTTGCGTTGGCAGTCAAAGCAATTTAACAACTTTACAAAGGCAACATGATTGGCATCATTATTCGGAGTCTAAAATATGGCATAGCGCGGTTATTCAAGCTCTTTTGTCCTCGCAAATAGCAGGCGGCTTCCTTATATCGTCCGGTGCCGCCATGTATTCCAGCACTAATGTCCAGCGGTAAGGCAAATATTGATAACTTACCTTAGTACCTACGTACATAACGAACTTACAAAAGGGTTGTACACATCGTAAGTTGTTGCGGTTGTGGTGTAGTTGTGCTTGTACACATATTGTAAAATGTCTACTTTTTCGTGGTCATGTTGGTGGCTAACTCGTAAAAACGCCAAACTGCGCTCCTGCAAAAGGGGTATTAAAGCGGCAATTGAACAGCTGCGATACTTTTATAAAAATTGTTTCTTTCTCAGAACATCGTTGTTGTTGGTCGGGGCAAATATAATATGTAGCTGGTTCGGCGCGGTGTTCTGGTTCAGCGTGACCGGCGGCGAGGCGCGGGACGAGTCCGCGCTGGCTGTGCTCGTGCAAATGTACAAGGTGGCCGAGCATCATAACCTCGATACTATTTGGCCGCTTCTTGTGTACGCATCGTTATTCTTCTCAGGAATCATTACGATGGTAATTCGGTATTCCACTTTGTAAGGACATACAAATTATTTTTTCAGCACATTTGCTCGTAACGTAAGTAAGTAAGTAAATAAGTTATTTATTTGTACAAAATAGTGTACAATAAGATGGTCACAGATACAATTTAGCTCAAACAATTTTGCCTTAAAGATCATGTCACATTATGAAACATATATTACAATATTTACATTATAAAACATTTTAGTACCATTGAGTACATTGTTGAATTTTCTATGGATAGGTCTTCAAAAATGATATTGAGGTTTATGATTTTTTTTTTCTAAACTGAATAGTTTGCGCGAGAGACACTTCCAAAGTGGTAAAATGTGTCCCCTCCCCCCCTGTAACTTCTAAAATAAGAGAATTATAAAACTAAAAAAATATGATGTAAGTAGGTAGGTACATTACCATGCAAATTTCCACCGAAAATTGGTTTGAACGAGATCTAGTTAGTAGTTTTTTTTTATACGTGGAACCCTTCATGGGCGAGTCCGACTCGCACTAGGCCGCTTTTTTTCTTAAATTCTCGGCTAATGGATTCTTACTCGACTAAACAAATTATATCCTTTTTGTTAATTAATTGACTATTTCTTTTTGAATATGATATAGAAACTTTTAATTTAGTAAACCTATTCACTTTTGATAACATTTTACATGAATTAATAATATACGTGGCATTTTAAAACGATATTTATTATATTTTGTATTGGCTGTTTACAGATTTCATCTAAGTCTGGCTTAACACATGCGCGCGCACTGCGCAAACTTCACGAAACTGTTGCGCGCCATTATAGGTTATTTCACAAATATTAATAAACATTGTTAAGGCGTGTTTGGTTATTATTATCAAAAGTAAAGAAAATCAGGCCTATAAAACTGACATCTTATGAAATAGTACATTACTGCAGAGGCCGTGAAGTAAGGGATTGCTGGACGAGATTGGGGTAGACGGCCGAGTCGTAGACGAGGCCGGATACAACGAGTCCAGCAATCCCTGTTCCGGCCGAGGAGTGTATAGTGCTTTTCTCAAACGATGTGAGGAAATATAAAAATAAAAATAATTACAATCGGAACGAAAGATCAGAAAACAATTGTCAGTTTAATATTAGTAAGCAAATTTAAAAAGTTAGAGTAGCCGACAATAATGGTTTTACTTAAGGTTTTCATACATTACTTCTTGGCGTAAGGCCAAGAAGAAATGTAGGGAGCCATAAACAAGAAACTTCAGGTCTTCATTTCGTGATATTAACGCATACATTTCCGAGCATGTTTGAGAAAAGGATTTTTTCCTCGCAAAATGTGTTGAAAAACGTATGAAACGCGTGAGCTTGATGATTACATCCTCGGCTCTCTTATCGAAAAAATCGCGTGAATTCCGCCTCTGATGTAATTATCAACATACCTCACTTGTATCACAATGAACTATTTATTACCTACTTTTCAAATTTTATTCTGATGTCTACGAGCGTGCATATGTTTTTAGTTAGTACTGCTGTTTCCACTATACGACCGCTTCCGTCGAGTGGGCGGTCAGGGGTGGCGTTTGATGTCGTTCACGTGCTCCTTTTTCGGCGCGGCGGCAGCGTTAGGGGTCCTGATAGGAGGGCTACCAGCGTTATCAGTGTTAGAGGACACTGCTGTTCCACTTCTCATCTGCATAGCAACGGTTTTGGAGATTGTTGCTTTTATATTTATATACGGTAGGTACATTTTTTATTTTGTTTTAACTGGTTTTTTTTTTACTCGGCTACAAAACTACACTATGATAACTTAAAATGGAAAGGGTTGACTATAACAGGCGGATTACGGATTATCAATCCTAAGCACAATTGAAATAGATTACCTACGTAGGTATCTTAATTATTTAATCGTATTTTTCTAACCGCAGGTTGGAAGCCTTTGGTTGGAGACGTGGAGTTCTTGACGGGGCAGCCATTGGTGCAGCCGTGGGTGTGGGGCTGGTTCGCCGCACCCGCCGTCGTATTACCGCTTACCACGTGGTGGCTGGTGGCGATATTTCTCGATACTGACAATTGGACCGAAACTCCGTGGCAAGCTATTACTGTTGTCGCTACTGCGTCCGTTGCTGTCATTATATTTTTTGCGTTAGCAGTGTCATCTGTTGCAACGCAGGTTCAATTCGATTTCATAGGGGTAAGTTGTTAAAGTTCAATATTGATAATTAAGCAACAAATATGATATGTGTCTTAGATTGAACGTTGTTATTTCAAAATTCTTATCACGAATACGCGTACTTTTCCTGAAGTAAGTTCCGTCTTACTGAGGATAAAACCTTGTCTATTACATGATAACTGCAGCCCAGAAGACCTCGAGACCTTCAATAGGTACCTACGCATATGACTCGCCACTAACTGATGAATACGTGTTTAACTTAAAAAATAACCTGTGTCAAACGGACAGATACCTACCGATTGATGGCAATTGTGTTCCGTTTTAGACCAATTTTAGTTCGCAACTGTCATCCATTTCGTATATATATTTGCGAATTCACTATCAATACCAAAATACATCTCACTATCTCACAAAATGTTACTTAATAATTTCAATGTAACCTACTAATAGGAATGTAAATGGACAGTAAATATATGGAAAAACGTCTCAAATGGAAGCAGCCTTTTATATGTAAACGTATTTTTTCAGAAAATTAAATCTTCCTTCGAACCGTCAAGACACTGGGGTCCTCGCGATCCAATAACATATTACTATTGGTTGGCTCAACGGCAACAGAACCAAACGGGCGAACGGAATACCATGCCTGCCAGATATACCCACTATACCCAGCGACAACTAGGGCAAATGACGGGGAGAGCGGGCTTGTTCCACATTTCTCGCGAAGAAAAAGACCTAGAGGAAAGTGCTTAGGGCGGGTTGACGTCCATTACCGACAGTTTGAAACAACGGCGCTATAACTAGCTAAAATAAACTTAGTAGAATAAGCAAGCATTTCCACTTCTGTCCAACCCTTACCTCATAAAATAGGATTTCAGTAGATCGTAGTATTATAAGATAGCAAAGACCGGAAATTTCGTGGCTTTTTGAGCTGTCAGTGACTTCTCATTCATCGACTTCGTAATATCGTAATTCGTAATAAAATCTTAAAAACATTTTTATTAACTTTTGTGTTAAACATGTGTTAGTGTTAATCGTTATAGGAAGATAATGAATGATTCCTTAATTATTTGTAATGGAAGGTAAATAAATAGAATTTGTGGCCTGCAATAATGAAATAGCAAATAAGTTGCTCAATATCTATTTTGTGTGTGTGTGTATCGCAATAGATACCTATTAGATTTAAGGCCGTTTAATGAGAGGTCGCTTGTTATTAGTATTTAGCTCGGGAGTTTTAAAAAAATGGCAGATTAAGGTTAGCTATAGCGATGTATAATTCACGTCTAACCTGTCGGTTATGTTACTAAACGTATGGGATTGAAATTGACTGTCGGTTTTGTTACTATCCGTAACTATCCGTTTAAGGGACATACATTAATGAATATGCCCAGCCGTCAGTACGCAGGTAAATTTAGGTGCTGCTTATGCCAATTGGGAAGCATCGTCTTGATCCTTAGTTGCAATTGCACGGTATGGAACAGAAAATTGTTAATGATATGTATAGGTAATATAGACCCGCATTCGTTTGGTATACCGTATATCATGATAACGCTGGCATATAAGTATGGTTGAAATTACTGACACAATAAGGCGACTATCAAGTTATTTATAAATACGTGATGAGGTTAATTCGTCGTCTATTGGACTTGATATATACATTTTCAGGAAGTGTATGTACAGTCGAGTTCTCCAATATCTACACAGACAACCTTTCAAAAATATCTATACAGAGACTGTATTGTTACTGACATAAGACACATGTGTAGATATTTTTTAAAGGTTGTCTGTATAGATGTTGGAGAACTCGACTGTACGTCGTACATTATGTATGGACCTAGTGAATACGTGTCTCCTGCGGCAGATGACTCGGCGCAGCCTTAGCTACGCGTGCTGTCCTTTCTTGGCGTATGATGCTCCATTACGGATTCCCATCACGCCGCCATTGCGAAGGTGTCACGGTTGCACGAGTTCATACACATAAACATGACTCTATAAATCAGTATTATTTACTAACATATGCTATGTTAGCATATTTTTTTTAATAGGTCTGAGTATCAATATATATCATTTACTTGTGTTTTACACGATACCTTTTATAATTGGGAATATTTTAAAGCTCGTTATATTAGGTACAGTCAAGTGTAAAAATATGGGTGCATAATAAACTTACTCATAAATATGTCCCATAACTCTTATGTCAGTGCATTAAGGTTTTGGGACTTATTTATTTATGAGAGAATGTTATCGAAACATATTTTTTCACTTGACTGTACAATTCTTGTTCACCCCTCACTAAAAACTATAATTAAAAAGTATCCAAAAATGTATGTACTTACAGAATTGTCTCGGCCCAATGTTAAGAATAAACTTTTTGGAATAATCGTATTTTTTTCTATTTAAGCTTTTCTCACACTTGTGATATTATAAATGTGAAAGTTAGTTGATGTTGTCAGAGAGACATAATAAGGAAATGGTATTTATAAACCTAACTTAAAAACTTCAATAGCGCAGAACATCACCAATTTCCATGCATATTCTAGCCTTAGTAGGTCATTCTCCAATTTTTTGTCGGCGTCTAAAGTCCGTCAAACCATATGAAACGTATAAAAAAGTTTGATGGAGTTAAGGTGACCCGCAGACCGAATTTGAGGATAACCGATTGGATAAAGCAAAGTACCTACATGCGTAACAGCGCCATCTTTTGTTGTCGTGTGGACTCCGCGTGGCGGCGATAACAACCAGTATATTGTTTGGTGGCATAGCGAAAACTACTGAACCTATTTTGATGGCACTTTCTAATATTGTAGTTTAGACCTCAGAATAGGACATAGCGTGGCCTTTTTTTAGATATAATTTCTTCAGAGGTCGATATAAGGTTTGATTTTTTTTTCAGAATGTTTTGCATCAACACGCGTTAGTTAGTTGTTACCTGTAGTTATGTAATGTCTTTACCATAGATAAGCTATGGCTTCGTAAAACTATGGTTGTAGTACCATATTTCTCTCGCTTTTTAAAAATTAAGTGGCAGCTACACGTTCATTGTATTTTAATTTATAGGTGTCTTTTTATGTTTTTATTATATAGGTTTTTGTTTTTAATGAGTTTGTGTTCTTCGTTATTTTGAATGTTTTTGTATTTCGCAAATTGTCCTTGTGTGTGATCGTGGCGTCATTGTTCCGTACCTCCCTAAACGGCCACAACGGAAGACCAGCGCTGGCGTTGCCAGCATTACGCATACGCATATACACATTTCGTGGCAAATGTGTATGTGCGTATGTGTCCACAGTTTGACTTTCTGCCACGAATTTTTTGCTATTTGGGGTCAAGGAATTCAACTAGATATTTTTTAGAGTCGAGTTCCCAAAAGATATCAAACGGAACCCCTAAGCTTCCGCTTTCCATCCGGCTGCATATCAGCAATAGCTAGACTGTTAAAATTTTCACAGAAGTTGTTTTTCTATTGCTGCTTTAACATACATTCATAAAAATAAAAATAAATTCAAAAATAAACTGCGTGTATGAGCAATGAAACGTAATTTTATGACGTTTTTTTGCCCGCCCATAACAATCGGTATATATAATATATCTCTAGAACCGTAATATGTAGACAAATGAAATTTCCGCAGATTATGTATTACTATATAGCCTCTACAATAACAAGTAATAAAAAATATAATAACATTAATAATTGGTTTTTTAACATAACTTAAACCAACTCTAAGAACAAACATATTTTACATGTATATGCAGTGTTATATAAGTATGCGGATCAGCATATACTTAGCTTAAACAATATGTATATTTAGACACCAAGTTTGTGATTCTAAGTGACTTAGAACTCAAGATATTAAGAATTAACTAATTAAAAATGACCGCATTAAAATTAAATATGGCCGACGGAGGAGTTGATTCCAATCAAAAACTTAAAGCTATGGATCTAACAAATGCCTGAAAAAAAATTGGTGCTTTTGTCCAGCGTGTACACATTTACGACAATTTGTTCGGGCACTCCGGCCGACTATTAGTATTATCTATGTAGGTTCGTACCTACATATATCATTCGAATCGAAAAGCATTCAGAATCCGCAGTAAGCTCGATTCTCCATACACACGTAGTTACGCTCTCATTTTAAAACTACGTGTTGGATTGTAACGAAACTTTGCATGTACAATGACAAGAGGTAAATATATCCAGGTCTGTAATTAGTTTATGTAGGTTCAGATACCATAGTAAAAAAATACAGCGAATTGAAGTTTTTCATACAAAACTTGTTTTTGCTGTATTTCGTTTGTTTTATAAACTGGAACCATATAAATTAATTACAGACATAGATATACCTCATGTCATTGTATATGCAGTTTCGTCACAATTCAACACGTAGTTTTAAAATGAGAGCGTAACTACGTTTGTATGGGAAGGTGAAATTCGGCCGAGCTTACTGCGGACTCTTAAGAGCGCAAGGGTAGGTAGCTACTGGCTTGAACTGATCGTGGTCATGAAAACAAATCAACGTCACGTCAACAGTGTCGTTATACGGCCCGCGCGGGTTATGCCTGCGCGCAGAGGTCACTTGAGTTCCAAACAGCGTGCGAAGCGGATCGCTCGGCGGTTACGGTCGCGCGTGTCAATCTCGGGATTACTGTATAAGCTAGTAGATATCAATCTAGAGTAATGTCAAAGGATCCGCCAAGATTGAGTAGGGTTGGGGTGCTGGCGCCGGCGGCGCTGGCGGCGTGCATGGATGCATCGGTGCTGGCCGTGCCGGCCGCCAGCGCTATCGTCTCCACAGTACTCAAGGAGCTTAGCAAAGCTTTCATGCTCAAAAGGTAACTTTGTAAACTTTTATATATACATTTTTGACATGTGGTATCTTCCTAATGGGAGCGGTTCATAAAAACTTTTTGTGTAGTTTGATGAGATTGATAGATAGCAACCTATATCTCATTAGATTGAATATAGAGAGCGCGGTTAAGTGTATATATATTATGCAAATATTGGCAGGATCAAAAGGATATCATTAGATAGATAACTTTAATAATTAGGTAGGTACCAGTAGTGAAAAACCTTTAACATCAGGCCAGGCGAAATTAAATCGTAACATGGCAATAATCATTTCAACGGCTGACAAAAACATAATACAGGGTACCATTGAACGTCATATTGTACCTTTTGCTTTTTTATGTATATCGTTAATAAAAAATAAATAAATTGGAATCTAATTCTCATGCTCTAAAATTTCTTCTTTATGCTGTGCGTATGCGACATAAAGCTTTTTATGTTCTAGTGCCCAAAGAGAATATAACCACTACTTCTTAGAGACGTCATTTGATTTAGCTGTTTCGCCATACCACAATACAATTAAAAATAAACTTCTAACGCGGCAGGAAGTCGTAGGTACCAGCATAACGAAGACGATAGGGTTGTAGTACTAAAATGTTATCGATATCGATAAATTACGGCCAGGGACATTGTGGGTCCACTGCGCAAAGAAAAAGATTTCACATGAACACTGCACCTAACTCGACTGGTTAAATATAACTCCCTTGACTAATTAAACCAGCCCGTTAACTTATAAGGGTACCCAGTGTACATCTGTTTGCTACACTGTGGCTAAAAAGTACCTATGGTAAACATGACTATCGCTGCCGCCGCTGCTATATTCAGGTTTTGGTAATAATAGGCAAAGGAATAAAACAATAAAATAATAGTATATATATACATTTATTCACAGTACTTAAATTGTTTAATATTAATTACCGTAAAAGATACAATACAATACAATACAAATTAAAAATTACACTCGACTTTGTATCCATCCTCACTCGCAAGCTCGTGTTTATAAGGTGCGTTTTATGCACTTGTTGTACCTCTACGTCGTTGTTGTGTCTACTACTACTACTATTTCTCTCCTCATGCTCAAAAAATGTATACAGGGCGTCCCAAACTTATGGGACATGAAGGGGAAGTACCTTAAATATCGTAGATAGTGAATTTTGCTCAAAGAAGACTTTATGTTATTTTTAAAAGTTAGTAATTCTACATTCATAGATTTTCTAAATATTTTTTTTTTTTTTTTAACAATTATTTATTTTTGTTTTAAATTTGCCTTCTGTCTAGCTTACAGAGGACGTATTGAAATACTAAGTTTTATCAAATTATCATTTTATCCACACGTGCACTTATAATAAGGAAAACTTATGCCAGTACCTATTTTATGAAGTGGGTACTTATTTACGAATAATCAATGCTATCTTTGGAATGATAATATTGCTACTTTTCGAACGTCGTCTTCGGCAATAAATAACTTTCTTGAAATTTGACTCAATCATTTTATGGTGTTCCTTTATTTTAAAATACTATGTTACTTAAGCTGAGTTATTATTTTTTAGCTGTTCTTTCGATTGGCATCATAAAAAAGGGTGATTTTTTTTTCACATTTTAGTCGGTTCGATTCCCAGACGAAGCAAGTAATTTTTAGAAAATCTATGAATGCAGAATTACTAACTTTTAAAAATAACATAAAGTCTTCTTTGAGCAAAATTCACTATCTACGATATTTAAGGTACTTCCCCTTCATGTCCCATAAGTTTGGGACGCCCTGTATATAAGTATAGTATATATAAAATATATTAAATAGTTCAAATCAGGAAACATTTTAATCATTAGGTGTTTTTTATTCCCTAATTCACAATCATTCAAAAAATAAACGCCTCTGATCCGCTATACCCGCGTCCTAATGTTCAAGCGTGGTTGACTGCTTACATGGCATAAGCTCTGAAGATGGATTTTTCGCAGTGGAAGTGAAAAATAGAGTGTGTAATTCTGGTCTAAAAGCCATATTACCCCTCGAACTATTTTCTCTCACTTCGTTCGGGAAAATATAACCATCTCGTGGTGATATGGTTTATTTTAGACCCTTGTCATACAATCTACATAATTATCCTTATCTCAATAACTTGACTATTATTGGTTGTTAATGGCCTATAAGTAAACCTATAAGTAAAGATAGACGCTATGAACTATCGTTGCTAAGTGTCAACCTGTATTTGTATAAAATCTGTGTCGCCTTTTTAGTTACCTAACTTTCTTCTTCTTCATCTTTAAATATAAGTAAGCTGCGCAATCATGTCGTCCTTATGTTACTAAACCGCCCTGCGAATATATATATTTGTCTCTGCTTATAATTTTAAGTAGTGTAGGTACCTAATTGTATACATTCCATGATTATCTTATATTAATCAAACTTTATGGCAATTATTCCCAACGATATTGGGATATTTTACAATATTCATAAACAATATAAATATAAAACACAAAATAACATTGTTTCCTGGTCTCAAAGAACTGACACGCAGCACGTTTTACCTTCTAGGTTCTCCTATATTTCCAGAAGCCATTCTTGATGCTATAGAGACCAGGACGCAGCTGCTTCTACTCGCACGCGAGCGTCTCGAAAATATCGGTGCCCACGTTGCCCTGGTTCTGCTTAGAATGTGTTTCGCGGTTCCCAAAATAACATCTGCTGAGAACCACCCCCACGTGGTTATGCCCTAATGAAGTGTCGTCTTTTGACAACGCTTTAAGAGATTCCGCAGAACTTATAATGAATGTCTCCCTTCCTGACGACCAATGGAGCCAAGCTTCTTTGCCCATATGTCACGGGGGCTTGGGTTTACGGCGCGCGGGTGACGTGGGTTTACCAGCATTTCTCGCGTCGGCGCATGGGGTTGGTGGCCTGGTCTCTAAAATTTTAAATCTTCAAGGATACAAGGCCACTATTCCATTTGTTGATGACGCGCTGGCAAAATGGACGAGTCTTTTCCCAAGTGCATCGATGCCCGAGGCTCCACATGTGCAGAGAGCGTGGGATGATGTTGGGGCCAGGGATGTACTTGCCCGTTTCATTGATAGTGCCACGGGCGCGGATTTGGCTTGACTCAAATCGGTGTCACGGACGGAAGCGGGAGCGTGGTTGCAGGCTTTGCCTGCTCCATACTTAGGAACACTCCTCGACAATGACTCAATGCGTGTGGCAGTGGCTCTCCGCCTGGGCTGCGATGTTTGTATACCTCATAAATGCATCTGCGGGTCTAGGGTGGGGGCCAATGCTTATCACGCGGTGAGTTGTTGTCGTTGTTCAGGAAGATTTCCACGACACCACGCTCTCAATGACATCGTTCGGAGAGCCTTAATTTCAGCTAACATCCCGTGTGTACTGGAACCACCTGGCCTCTGTCGCACAGATGGCATAAGGCCAGACGGGCTACAGTGGTGGCATGGCAGAGGGGGAAGTGCCTCTTGTGGGACGCCAAGTGCGTTACCTTTGCCGCCTCGCACCTCAGCCGAGCGGTGCAGACAGCTGGTGCTGCAGCGGAGTTTGCTGCGGCTAGAAAAAGGGACAAACACTCAGCCCTCCAAAATAATAATTATTTTGTACCTCTAGATTTTGAGACGACAGGGTGCTGGGGGTCTGAGGCTTTAGCCTTCATAGAGGAGGTGGGGCGTCGAATTAAAAACAGAGGTTCCAATGCTCGCGCGGGTTCGTACCTGGTGCAAAGATTGTCAATCGCCATCCAACGAGGTAACGCGGCCAGCGTGATGGGCACCTTTGCACCGGGTACAACTCGCGGGGGCTTGTTTGATTAGACTTAGGCTAGGAATGTTATGTGCATGTTTTTGTTTGTGTGTTTTTTTATTTTTTATGTTGTTTGTGTGATTCTTGTTATTTTGTGTTTTCCATGATTATTGATCACATAAGTTTAAAAAAATCATTCACATTGCCACAGGCAGGCTCCATTGGAACTGCCATCAGTTCATGTTGGGGGTTTCAAATCGAAATGATTAAGACCACTTTTATTGGTTTATGATTACTTAAAGTTAGCTTCAAATCTTCTTCTTCAACTCTTCAAGTCTTCAACTTCATGCACTTATTGGTCTACCAATTAGGAAAAGTAAATCACTAAAATAACAATAGCAAATTTATCTAAGTAAAAGGGTTTTTTTTGTATAAATGGAACCATATAAAATGGATTCACTACTTTGTATGATGTAATCCGATTTTAAAACACAACACAGTTTGACTACTATAGTTTTTTCCCATTAAACTAAGCATAAAATTACCTACGTTCGTTTTTTTTTTTTATTGGTATTTAGGATAACTACAGCCGTAAATATACAGTTTACATATGTTTCCTTACATATTAGGGCAATAACAGTTATCCGTTAATTAAATTACATCAAGAAAAATAAAAAACAGAGATGATTCAATAACACTAACAATCAATATAAGTACTTAACTAAGATAAGTAATGTGCATGTTACAGAGAATGAACAACATGGTATAGTTCAGATTATTCGAGCTGACCGACTTTTTTGAGAAACTGTTATTGGAATCTGAATCTTTTACCTTTAACAGTAAAGCTGCTCAGCGAATGGACTAATTTGATACAATTTCTTAATCTCAAACAAAACGAACTAAGTACACCAAATGATACTTTTCAATTTAAGTGGACAATAGAAACGTTAATATGCAGAAATAGCACATTTTGTAGAAATAGGTATTTTGTAGGATAGGTAGGTAGAAGTAATTAAAATAAAATAAAAGTGAATCCTAAAAATAACAGTTTTTAAGAAAAAAATACACAGAAAACTGAGGTGTTTGAGTTAATCAAACCTCAGGTATAGTTGAAATGATATAAGCTCTCCGTTTAGCACTTGAAAGCTTATCTTGTAAACAATGGGACTGTTTACTATTGTATAAGCCCACCGCAAATCCTCCGACCAGATAATATTAAGCAAGTAACAATAAAACTCATACGAATAGCTAGAATCTCCTCTAAGTCACAAGGTTGAAATTGCTATTTTTCAATGCGGTTTTTGTGGATTACATAGTTAATTGACCAAACAGGGGAAGCATATGTAAGAACACTTCGCACATATGTGAAATATACTATTTTCATACTTAATAAATTACGGAATGGTTTGCAGGTCCTAAATACAAAACCTGCGATATTTCTTAACTATTAATTAAGTTCACGTAATTTCTCATGGTCATTTTAGCATCTAACGTCACCCCCAGATCTCGTACCACGTCGACCCTCTGAATTACGAAGCCATCGAAATTATACAAAAAGTTCTGAAGAACTTGTGTCAAATCTGTTTTTAGGGTTCCACAGTTAACAAGGAACCCTTATAGTTTCGCTATGTCCGTCTGTCCGTCAGTCCGTCTGCGGCTTAGCTCAGTAACCCTTACTACTTGAAAACTGTAATTCGGCATGGGGCATAAATCAATTACGTTGACAAAACAGTAGAATAAAACCTTAAATTTTTTTACCTAACCTAACCTACACCTAAAGTGAAAGTGGGGATGTAATATTTTTTTCTCGTTAAACCCATTGTGTGGGATATCGTTGGATAGCTGGTTCAAAAATATGGGTGATTAAAAACCGTTTTTCAACTCAGTGATTCGTCACTCGTTTCGTCGTCGTTAACGTCCTAATTTTGTTTCGTCATTGTGTAGTCCCCCCTGCCGGTTAAATGGTTGCTACTGGGGATGTGAAAAAAATCGTGGCAGTATGTAGTACATTAAATTAATTTAAAAGGATAAATATCACGGCTAGGTCGGCATAACTAGTTATTTATTTATTTATTTAATCTTTATTGCACAAAAGAACAACTTATCGTACAAAAGGCGGACTTAATGCCGTAAGCATTCTCTACCAGTCAACCTTTGGGCAAAGCAGACAGATTGTGGGCTGTTACCGAGTTTCGTATAAATTCGGCCGACGCAACCGAACCTTTTAAATAGTTGGCGCGCGCAGGTCGATGTAACTAACGGCCTGGCCACGGACACGCGCGGCGGCGGCAGCGGCAGAAGTTTTTCTAATTCATTGCGTGGCGATCCCAACATTCCCAACTAAGCACAGGGCGTTGCGCGTCTCGACCGCGCAATGAACAGATAAAACGCCTGCCGCTGCCGCCGCCGCGCGTGTCCGTGGCCAGGCCGTAAGACAGACAGGCAACTACGGAACCCTACACTACGCGTGGCCCGACACGCACTTGGCCGATTTTAATAAGTATAACTCCTGTTATGTATAACTCTCGCAGTTATATTTTTTTAACACGTTAACAACAAAAAATTTGAGTAGGTATACAGATACCAACAAGTACAATTAAAAAAAATACAAACAAATAAAAACTTGTTGTCGAAAAAAGAAAAACATGTTGTGGTTGTATAGATCAAATAAAAACTACAACCAAGATATTGCCCTTAACAATAAATTCGCATTCAAAACGTACACGAACAGGCTAAGAAAGATCATTAAACTAACGAAACGAGCACAAAATGATCACTTTATTAGAACTGCTGAAAACAAATCAAAAGCAACGTGGCAAGTTATAAATAAATCAAACACTTGTTTACCTAAAGAGCCAATCCACAGAATAAAAGTAGAGAATAGATACATTACAGACCCGACGGCTATAGCTACTGCTTTCAATAAATACTTTACAACAATAAGGCAATTAAATGATAATGATCAAGCTAGGCGTCGTACCTTGAACATACAGCAAAATGCACATACGATGTTTCTGGTTCCCACTACACCTCATGATGTACTTAAAGTTATATCATCATTAAAAAATACTAGAAGTGTCGGGTTTAACGATATCAGCACAAAAGTTATAAAACACGTCGGATGCTACATTTCTACACTGCTAAGTCATATTATAAACTTGAGTTTTGAGACGGGCATCTACCCTAGCAATCTAAAACCAGCCATTGTTATACCTCTCCACAAAAAGAGCGATAGAGAAAGTCTACAAAACTATAGACCTATAGCACTGTTATCAGTATTTTCTAAAATATTTGAAAAGATTATTTATAATATAATGTATAATTTCCTGGATAAATATAACATTTTGATCAGAGAACAAAAGGGTTTCCGTAGAAATACGAATATTAATGCTGCTATATATGACTTAGTTAAACGAATCACTAACAATCTTGATAAAAGGAAGCCATCATGTGCCATATATATGGATATGTCCAAAGCATTTGATCACGTAGATCACGGACTTTTAATTGAAAAATTAAGTCGTTATGGTATCCGCGGTAACGCTTTAAATCTTTTAAAATCGTACCTTAGTAACAGGGCCCAGTGTACAGAATTAACTCAGATATGCATTGACACTAAAGAAGAGAGAAAGTATAGATCAGATGTTATGGAAATAGGATATGGTGTGCCGCAGGGAAGTGTTTTGGGACCCTTATTATTTTTAATATATATCAACGACATTACTACTTGTACACGACACCCAATGATACTTTTCGCAGACGACAGCACGGTATTTATTGAGCATGACAATAACGATGACTATGAAACCGACATTAATAGCACTATTAACAAAATATTTCAAAGGCTTAGTGACAATAATTTAAAAATTAATTTAGAAAAAACTAATCTTATCCAATTTAAGAAAAATAGTACCTGAAATAAATAGTACCTGAAGTTAAATATCAAGGACAAGCTATAGGCGAAACACTTACACATAAGTTTTTAGGTATTTATATAAATCATAATATGTCGTGGGAAACACAATGCATTGAAACTTGCAAAAAGATTTACAAGTTTTCCTATGCATTCATTACATAGATTAGCAAAAACTGCAGATCGTAGAACAGTACTAACAGCTTATCACGGTTTCGTTGCATCCACCTTGCGGTACGGCATAATCTTCTGGGGGAATGCAACATACAGAGAAATATTATTCAGAGCCCAAAAGAGATGCATTAGAGCCATCTGCGGATTGAAATCATCGGAAAGCTGCCAGCCTCACTTTAAATCATTACAACTATTAACTCTACCATCCCTCTACATTTATGAGTGCTGTATTTTTGTAAACCTCAACCCCGACCTGTTTCAAAGGAAAGAAGCAGTACAAGGACTCTGCCTTCGCCCAAGAAACCCTGGTGTGCATTTTGGAATGTGTCAAACTAGCCTAATGAAAAAAAGTATTCTAACAATGGGTCCAAAACTATTTAATAAATTACCAGGTGATATAAAAAATAAGAACCCAAGTAATTTTAAATCTTTATTGTTTAAATTTCTTGTGGAAAAATGTTATTATAATGTTCAAGATTACCTTAGTATTAATTAAATCTTATTAGACATAACAATAATTATACTGTTACACTTGACATTTCGCAAATTTATTCAATGTTTTAACTGCTTGCTTACTATTTAATATCATTAGTATTTTTAGGATTAAGTTTGTGACATTGTATTTGTAATTTATCGTACGCCGAAAGGTACATCATGGTTGTACCCTTTATAATACCTATCACCTGTACATAACCTACCTATGATGACGAAATAAATGATTATGATTATGATTACAAAAAGCGATCAAAAGACGCAGACAAACATAAGTGGTCCTATGACATGATAATGTCGTCGCGTCTCGGGTATTTATCGCTTAGAAATGTGACAAACGGTTTAGCCCATGACAGAGCATAACATCTTTACCATAACGCTCCTAATCAGAGACTAGTCCAAGAAACCAGCCTACCTCATAGTGTGTTGTTAAGCATAATCTATAAGTAGGTACCTTCTTGAAGTCTAGTTAACTATAACTCTTAGTTAAGAGCTATAGCAATGCAGATACTGCGTTGCCTAGATAAGCAAATTCCCAAGTCGGCTAAACTACGCCACGGAGCAAAGTAGCTTAGCTTAATTTTGTGACAAAAGCAGGCTGTTTTTGAGTATTCATTTCCTTTTCTATTGTATCTGTATCACCGTAGTTTTTATTGTTATATATAATACCAGAATACGATTGGTACAGAAGGTACCTCCTTGTTATCTTAAAAAAATAGTAAAAAAACAAAAGTACCTACAATGGTCACTTCCTAATAAAGGTAGAGGTGGGCAGCGCAGCGCCGAAAACATCTCGAGCATTGAAACCGAGGCCGCTGCAGTCACGGTCACGGCGCTTCCCGCTTCCACTGCCGAACATCGATATTGAAAACAAATCGTACTTATATAACAATAATATGTTTATGCAGACCCTACCTAAGTGACGCAGAAAAAAAAGATAGAATTATACAACGACGGTGGCAAACAAACGTACGGGCCGCCTGATGGTAAGCGGACACCGCAGCCTATAGACGCATTCAACTCCAAAGGAGTAATATGGGCGTTGCCGACCCTTGATATGTTTGAGGATTTGCCGTGTACAGCTGAACGAACAAATTCCCCCGCTTTTAATACAACGCATCTTCGGGAGCTCTGGCGACCTTGCTCACCTCCAGGAACACTACTACAGAGCAAGTAGTATTGTTATTATGGCTGTGGTCTTCTGCAAGGCGGAGGTACTTCCCCAGTTGGGCTGCTCCAAATTCGAGCGGAATGACATTTCGCTGTGCCCGACCTCACCGCATTATGTAATTATAAGTACCTCAACGTCTCAGCGAGCCATCCTTGCTCCAAAAGAGAATGTTAACCCTTTGAGAGCCAAAGACGGCTGTGGACGCGGACGAAAACTCGTGCCACTGAAAGCACGGACGGCCACAGTCGCGCTTAACTTTTGAGTTAATTTTATGTAATAAAAAGCTTAACAAATAACTTGACCCTTTTTATATTTAATTTTGACATGACAATATTTATAAATATATATCAGAAGTTTAATTGTATTCATATTCTGGCTATGATTGACTGAAGTAAACTGCGGTGCTCTGTGAGCCAAGAGCGGCCCTCGACACGTCATAGGGATGTGCCCGCCTGCGCGGCGCTAAACAAAACAAAATTAACTCACATTGTATTCTATCTATGATAGGTTAAAATAAGTGGTCCTGAATCACCATTATTACTTAAATATTTTATTACCACGGTACCCCATACATATAGCACGAAGAAATAGATGGTTAAAGTTCATTATTTAGTTAGTAATAATAATCGACACTAGTTTCGCACATCTCTGTCAATTTTACTTATGCATATATTTAACATTATTAAAGATTTGAATGGCGATTAACTGATATTTAAATAATAAAATTTCACCCACCTACGTAGCATTTTGAGCTGTAACGTATATACAGTGTAAACTCTATATTGCATTTTTAGGCGTTATAGACGGTGGTCATTAATTGGAGTAAAAACAACATTGATATAATTTTCCTATTTTAATATTTATTAACTATAATATAGTGCAAGTTTTATAAAAGTTAAAACAATTTAATAAGAACGCTTATTGTGTATCTTCATACAAGGTGTAACAAAAATGGGGTATGAACCGATCAAGGGCTTAACAGGTATCGTAAAGAATAAGAAAAACAGACAAAACATTTTTTTTGACGCGATTTTTTTTTACATTATTATGGAGCTTGTCGCCTTAGTCGACCAACGCTCCATACTAAAGTAAAAAAAAATCGCGTCTATTTTTATTTTTTATTTAGTTTTTTCTTATCAGGGGCCTAGACAGGGTTACAATCGACAAGCGCTAACGCCAATAGAAAACCAATAAAATGTATGGGAATGACAGATGTTAACGAAAAGTGTTTCGTCGGCATCTCTCATTCTCCTACATTTTATTATTTTCTATTGGCGTTAGCGCTTGTCGATTGTAACCTTGTCTACGGCCCCAGAACACGGTACCTTTTGTGCCCTTGATCGGTTCATACTCCATTTTTGTTACACCTTGTATAAGACCAGGCATGTTATTCTTACTCATTTCGGCAATTTCGAAAGTACTGCTTAATAATAAAACTTTACGATCTATGCCATAAAACCTACTTTGGCTTGGTCTTGTCTATTGAGTTGAGTGTGTATGTTGCGCAGCACGAACTTCACTGGTCTAAAGCAGGTAATAATCATTATCTGTTATCTGCGCCTACCTGTGGTTTTTTACCGCTGAACGGAAATATTAGGTTTCTACGCTACCATATATTATTAAAACTTCGAAAACGAATCTGAATTTATGAATCAAAATCAGCATAATCTCGTTTCGTGACAGACGTATATCAAATATAGGTATACTATAATTGATTTCGATTTGTATATAAGTACTTATACGAGAGAAAGCAAAATACCTACTTGTACAAAATTAACTTTCATTAAACATTATATGATTAAATACATTTTTATACAGACTAAAAAAATTATGGCGATCCCTACCTACAATATCGATATGAAAAGTTGATGCATACCTACTACAGTCAGCTTCCCAACTCGAGTATTACAACAATTTCCAATGACTCCGTGGCCAGTGACGGCTGGCGCCGCGAACACGTGACGTCATCACCTCAGAATAAAACAAGTAGTGTTGTGGCCCAATCACTAATCTAAAATGCATTCTATACGAATATTTTGATATTTTTATACTTTAAAGTTGTTTTATAATATTAATAATCACTGAAAACATAATCATCATATGTATGTTTCTAACAGGTTTTCTACATTATTGTTATTATTATTTAAAAATGACAATGTTTTCCCGAGATCGGACTTTTGTTTTTGTTCTGGCCGCCGTTGGGCAGCGTTTGTTTTGCACCCTGGCTGTCAAAAGGTTAATTCTCAAAGGTTGGTAAGAACATTGAGACGGTACAGCGCCCCAATAGTTGGATTCTGGAGGCTTTAATCATAACTCATGACCACGACCGTTCAGTAAAGTAAAGATGACATTTAACATATGAAACCGAATTAGACGCTAAACTTGTGAGAAACTTAAAATGATCGCTTCTGGAGGTGCTTACGAGTTTTTATTTTATTTTAAGTTTTGGTACCTACCTAATTGAATTAAAAGGTAGCGCAAATAAAATATTACAATTAGTTATTTTACGCCGCAGGAGCAGCTAGTTTCAAATATTAAGAAAGGATGAATCCAAAGTACACTTAAGTAGTTAATCAAATAGTATTACAATGCTGTGGTGTCCTTAAAAATAACACAATCCTACTTAGATGGAGCACCTACCTGCCTGGTTATTCAGGTTTTATTGCAGCATTGTTAGGACGCGGAAGCATATATCAATAACGATTTTGTGCGGTGCTTCTAATTTGCAGTTCAATGGCGCTTTGTTTTCGACGGAAGTCAGATTTATTTGGAGGTGGCTCATAAGTTATCAAAACACATGATGCTAGTTCCTAATTTGAACATTACGTATCTAAGTGAGCACTTAGGTAATGGGCACAGTCACCCGAGACAGTTACAAGCAGTCCAAGGAGCAGAATAATATCTGATACAACTGTTTGTAGAACCGTTAGTGTCTGTTATTTTTGAGCACCTTGTATCGTCAGTTACTATTGCAGGTGACTGGATCTAGAGGAAAATCCACAAATATGGAGCAGGTACATAATATGGACCATACTCATATCTCTCCAAATATGTTTACTATCGTTGTGAAGTTGGCCGCTTTCGATACCACTGAAGGCCTGCATTCCGCCAGTAAAACGCAGGGATGCATCATCATGTCAGATAACGTTATATTGATTGATGATTTTTTAGCACATTTGATGAACTTTGTTTGTATATTTTGTATGATTATTATGGCACCCTTGCTTACACCCACTTACTTATTCGCAGCCAAGCGTCTGTCTTACACCCACTAATTATTGAAGCCCCATATTGTAGGAACATTACTTTGTTACGAAGTAAGCTATCTGAAACGAAGTACCTAAGAACATGACTGCGTTGCACTACTATTTATTAAAAATGGAGTACGGTGGATAATTAAAAACTCAAATATTGTACCTATTACTTTAAGAACATGGCACCGTCAAACTTTTTAAAAAACCTAGTACTTATTCCTAATAAGACTGATATATATTATATAGAGAGAGATATATATACATGAGAACACTAAAGTTATCATCATTCCGAAATTACTATTACTACGAACTCTAATTTTTTATGAAAACTTACGAGGTTTAAAAAGTTAAAGTCATATTACAATATTACATGCACCTACTCCTATGAATGTCCATAAACTACCACCGGCTGGGAAAGAGAATCTTTGCCTCGAGATGACCCGGCGTAAAAAACTCAGCGAGGGATAGTTTTTTTAAACAGTACTATAGTACAATATATAATTTCAGTATCACAGTATTAAATATAACTTTAAAAAGAAAGTTTTAACCGACTTCAATTCAGTACTTCGCTAAGCCACATACATGAATATTTCCACATTTCCTTTCCAGTTTACCACATGAACTGCTTCCCGAGAGAAAATACGTTGCTATAGACGCGTTGAAAAAAACCCCGATGTGGGCCGATAATATTTGAGATCCGTGGATTCCTCATGGAGCTCAGAATCAACTTTGGCACTTCATTCGTTGCTACTTCAACGGAATCATACTAGAATCTTTGACGTACTTATACATCGTTGTGGAGTTCCTTAAGTTATATGTGGTCTTTATCATCAGTTCCACTTTACCAAAATTGGGATTTCCATGACACGAGTTATAATAGAAAATACCAAAATCACTACACGCGTGCATAAAATTTGAGGGTTGCCCTTAGTTTGAGGGTTGCCCTTAGTTTGAGGGTTGTCCTCAATTTCCTTGGGATCCCATCATCAGATCCTAAACTGATGACAATGGGACCACAACAGGAGTAAGTTCATAATTGTTCGTTCGCACAGATAAAGTATGATAAATACATACAGTGGAATATAAAACCTCCTCCTTTTTTTAAAAGTCAGTTAAAAAATTACCAATGCATATTGAATCGTATAAGTAAAGAATATGTACCTATGTATTGAACTACTACTACTGTGTATTAGTTACTACGCCGTCCATAAAATAGGTACTTGATTCTGGTTACAGATGGTTTCACGGAGTGATGTCGGCAAAGGAGGCGGAGCAGCTGATGATGGAGAAGGGCAAGAACGGCTCGTACCTGGTGCGCGAGTCGCGGGCGCACCCCGGCGAGTTCGTGCTGACGGTGCGCGCGCGCAGCCGCGTCTCGCACGTCATGATCCGACAGCAGGTGAGCTAGAGCTGCAACACGATGAGGGTTTTCAGAATGTCACCAGCTGCCAGCACTGTAACGATAATTATTTAAACTTTCATTTCATTTCGTAACGTAAAAACATATTTTTATATAACTAATATTTTGATTTGAAAGGAATAATTTACCATGATTGGCTAGAGTATTTATAATTAATATCATAAACTCATCATATTACCGTAACTATGCAACATTCACAGGCTTATAATTACAGCGAATGCTTTATTCATCCTTGTTGTCAGCATTCCTGTGGTCAGGCATTTCCTATCGCAAAAACCCGAAATTGCCATGACTCAGAATTGACAGCGCAACTTAATTGCATTCAGCCCCATACGCCATCATTAAATTCCTGCGGACTACCTGTACTTTAATGGTGTACCTAATCAGTGGTTCCGTGGGCATTCCCCTGAATTTTGAGATTAAATTCGATTTGTTTTGATATCTTTTTTACCTTCATTATGCTAGAGCATAGTCAAATGTGTGAGAGCAAAAGTAGTATGGTATATATACATGAATTATTTTATCTACTAGTACACTCAGTATTATGTATGACTTACTCATTCCTCAATGCCCCGGACGGGCGTGGGCTTTATGATATGACAGATTGTTCTCAGCAAAATTGGTATGGTACATATATTATATGATTATTTTATGTTCACTTAGTATTATGTATGACTTACTCATTCCTCAATGCCCCGGGCGGGCGTGGGCTTTATGATATAATAATAATAATAATAATAAAGATATTTATTGCCACAAACTAAACATAATACAAAATAATTTAAGTACACCACATATAAACTTAAGAACTACTGCATGAAAAACTAAAAAGTACACTAGATATATTTAAAATTAAACTTAAACTTTAATATTAATGTTTAGCCGGTACAATGGGTCCCAATCTCAGCATTTGCTGGGCTTGGATGCCCAGCGCTGGTTTTCAGAATGGTCCCTGTTGGAAGAAAGGCCGGTCGCAGCGCACACGTAGACACACGTAGATATGACAGATTGTTCTCAGCAAAATTAGTATGGTACATATATATGATTATTTTATGTTCACTTTATGTATGACTTACTCATTCCTCAATGCCCCGGGCGGGCGTGGGCTTTGTGATGACAGATTGTTCTCAGCAAAATTAGTATGGTTGATATTGATATTGATATTCTGAAGGGACGCCCGGCCGGTAACAGGCGGGCGGTCGATCGCTTGTCGCGTTCATTCCGCCCTATTCCCTAAGTTTGGAGCCTCAGGTTACTGTCCCGGCGACGATCCCACATCAAACGCATCCTCTTCCATTCTTCTTGTTTTCCTGCAGAACAGAAGGACATCTTTGAGACTGACATCCCTCAGTTCCCTCTCCTCTAACACATCTTTACCGAATGTATTAAACCGCAGTGCTGCGTACATAATACATTCCGCTAGTACATGCTTGCTTGTTTCTTCCTCCCCACAGTGTGGGCAGGAGCCATCGTTACTAATACCTATTACCTTCAAGTGTCTGTTTAGAGTATTGTGACCAGTTATAATACCAGTCAACAGTCTCAGATTGCTCTTACCCAGTTTCAGCAGATACCTGGTTTTCCTGTGATCCATACCTTCTATCATCATCTTTGCCTGTCTGCATCCAGACGCCTCACTCCATTCTCTCTCCCCTTCTTGTTCTTTTAGCCTTTCTATGACCCCCTTTGTGACTTGAGCTGAGAAGGGAAGGGCCGGCTCTGGGCCTATAAATTCCCTGCCCGCTCCCTCCCTTGCCAGCTCATCCGCACTCTCGTTGCCTGCTATCCCCTGATGTCCCGGCACCCATGCCACCATGACACCCGGGTGTACTCCTATCTTGTTTAGCTCCTCCTTATATTCTCTTACCAAGGCGGATGTTACCGATGCCTTTCCTAGTGCCTTCAGTGCTGCCTGACTGTCCGTGTAGATAACTACCCTTCCAGTCTGCTGCGTTGTCTCCTTTATTATCTGTGCGCAACTCATTATCGAGCACACCTCTGCTTGGAAAACGCTAGCATACCTCCCCAATGGGATAGATACTCTTCCACGTAGTTTGGGTATACATATACCCGCCCCTGCCAGCTTTGTTGATGTCCTTCTTGATCCATCCGTGAAGCAGACCGTCATTGGGTGTTCAACGTCTACTTTCCAGTTGTCTCTTTCTCCTATGTGTATTCTATACTTCTTGTCGAATATCTCCTGCCTTTTTATGAGGTCATTCCTGGCTATCATCATGTGTAACTTCGATAGCGCCTCCTCCTGTATAAGCGCGTGTCCTTTATCCACACAACTTCCTCTCCATTCTTTACATGCTTTCATTCTGTACCATTGTTCCATGACCCTTTTCTCCACTTCAATTCGCATTGTCTTCATGCCTAGCAGTATCTCCATGGCCTGTGTCGGGGTCGTTCTCATAGCCCCAGTGACCATCAGACACGCTAGTCTTTGCACCTTGCTCAGTTCTTTTTGGTATTCTTTTATACGGGTCCTATGCCACCATACCACAGCCCCGTATAGCACTCTGGGTAAGATGATTGCCTTATAGATCCAATTGATCATTTCGGGCTTCAATCCCCATTTTCTTCCCACTGCCCTTTTACATTGGTATAGTGTTCTGATAGCTTTTGCCGTTTGCTCCTTAATGTGGGCTTTATATCTGAGAGTACAGTCAAGTGTCACCCCCAGATACTTCACCTCCTTCACCATCTCTAGTTCTTTACTCTGTATCTCTATTGGTTTCATTTCGACCTTCTTCTTTTTATTGGTGAATAACACCAGTTTCGTCTTCGTTGGATTCAGATCCAGCCCTCTCTCCCTGCACCATCCTAGCACCTCTTTGAGACCTTTGTTCATTATGTCTCTTATGATGCTTAGGACCGTCCCTCTCACCAGTAATACTCCGTCATCAGAGTAAGCCTGCATATACACACCTCCCCTGTTGACTTTCTTCACTAGTGAGTCCAGCAGTAGGCACCACATCAGGGGGGACAGGCAGCCGCCCTGTGGGAATCCCCTTCTCGGACTTATTCTTTTAGAGACACCTCCCAGCTCCGCTGTTATGTCCCTGTCTTTCAGCATTCTGCCTATCCATCTCGCTACCGCTCGATCGATTCCTTCTCTGTCTAGACTCTTCTCCACCGCCGCAAAGGTTGCCTTGTCAAAGGCTCCCTCCACGTCGAAGAAGCAGCCTAGTGCATAATGTTTTGTGTCTAGTGCTCTCTCCACCCTAACCGCGAGGTTGTGTAGAGCAGTCTCCGTCGACTTTCCTGCCATGTATGCGTGCTGGTTCCCGTGTAATGGATTCCTTCCGCATTCCACTTTCTCTCTTATCGATTTATCTATGATTTTCTCTAAGGTTCTTAGAGTAAATGACGATAAACTTATGCTCCTAAAGGATTTTACCTCTTGGTATGACTTTTTCCCCGGTTTCGGTAGAAATACCACTCTGACTTGCCTCCATGCCTTTGGGATATAGCCTATGGCTATACTTGCTCTGTATAGTCGTACGAGATTCTCTTTTATGTGTTCATACCCTTTCTGCATTAGCACCGGGAGTACCCCGTCCGGTCCCGCTGCCTTGAAGGGTGCGAAGGATTTGATCGCCCACTCCACTGTCTCCTCCTTCACAACCTCCTCTGCAGCCTCCCAGTCCGGTTTGCCCAGCTCTGCCTCTTCTTCAATGCCCACTGATTCTTCACAGTCCGGAAAGAGAGAAATTAGTATGGTACATAATATATGATTATTTTATGTTCACTTAGTTTTATGTATGCCTTACTCATTCCTCAATGCCCCGGGCGGGCGTGGGCTTTATGATATGACAGATTGTTCTCAGCAAAATTAGTATGGTATACATATATATGATTATTTTATGTTCACTTAGTATTATGTCTGACTTATTCATTCCTCAATGCCCCGGGCGGGCGTGGGCTTCATGACAGATTATTTTCAGTAATAGATACCAATGGAGAGGATATTAAACCTTCTTTGGGATTGGCAAGGAAGGTACATAGGCATTGTGTACAACACAGTAGGTATGTACATAATATTGTTGGTAATTATCTAAATGCTTAGTAATTGTACATCGTTTAAAGCAGCAATTAGTCGTTGTGAGCCATATACTGCATACTAGTTTTTTAGGGTTCCGTAGTCGACTAGGAACCCTTATAGTTTCGCTTTGTCTGTCCGTCCGTCCGCGGATAAGCTCAGTAACCGTTAGCACTAGAAAGCTGAAATTTAGTAATAATATGTATATCAATCACGCCGACAAAGTGGTAAAGTAAAAAGTGTTCTTTTTTATTAGGGTACCTCCCCTATACGTAACGTGGGGAGCGTTTTTTTTTCATTTCAACCCTAACGTGTGATATATTGTTGGATAGGTATTTAAAAATGAATAGGGGTTTGCTAAAATCATTTTTTGATAATGTTAATATTTTCGGAGATAATCGCTCCAGAAGCAAAAAAAAATGTGTTCCCCCCTCTAACTTTTGAACAATAATTTTTAAAAATATGAAAAAATCTCAAAAGTAGAACTTTATAAAAACTTTCTTGGAAAATTATTTTGAACTTGATAGATTGAATAGGTTTTCAAAAAAATTACAAAATACTTTCTGAACTAAGTTTGTAATTTAACCGTATAGGCAGGTGTTTATTGTACCTGTAATTTTTACAAAATCACAATGTAATGACGTGCTTTCAAATAAAGTAAAAAAACGGTGAAAATCGGTTCACGCAATAAAGAATTAACCCAAAAAAATCATCTTCCATACTTTAAGCTCGCGCGCAATAGTTTACTTAATTTGCCGATAGATGTCGCTGTCACCAAGTATTGCTTGTATTGTGTCTGTCTATAATACCTGGTCGGGTCGATTTGATTTGGGAATTTGAACTCTCTTGCTCATACATTCGGTTCACGGAACGGGCTACGGAACCCTACACCGAGCGTGGCCCGACACGCTCTTGGCCGGTTTTTTTTTGCTTGTAACTAAAATAATCTTCTCACAATATGTGGTCGAGAAACCCTCCCACACCTTAGCGGAGTAATAGTACCCACTTGTAACTGCCTCCGCGGTGGGGGTAATTGAATCCTTTTGCTTGGATATCGTATAGGTACCTATGTAACTAGAAATTAACAATAGTAAATACGTAGTACCTATGCAAAATACAATCATATAATTTCTGGACGAGCCCTTATATCGAGCATATTAACTAACGATTTAAACACTTGATTTTTATGTTCTAATTAAATTTAAGTTGGAATAATAGTGTGGTTATTTCATAAAGTAAACTATGAGGTTATATTACAAAGTAAGTACAAAGTTTTTTTTGCCGTTTTTGTTGAAGTACTTTATAAAGAAAGTGTGAGGACAACGCCAATTTACATGATATTGCTGCGGGATTTGAATGGAGTTTCGATAAAATGTATTCTTGCGGAACGGAGTGGAGACTAATGTGTGTATGTACTCGCAACATTAGCCGTAGTGATGGAAACTAAGGAACTATTTGGAATGCTTAGCCTGCTACATTCAGCATCTCCACGATAATAAAATTACAAATATTTGCTATGTTTATCCATTAAATATGATTTTATTGAGTAACTATGACACGGTGCAGGCATTAGATAAGCAGTTTTGCACTTTAAGGTATGTTTCTTAGCGTTCATGATCGTTGATTACAACTTGCAATACATTATATGGATCGATAATAGGACAAGATTCTGCAACTGGTAGCCATTGCAGTTAATATTTATAATATGTGTAATTATAAGCGATGATAAGGTGTGATCATCTTGTATTGGAATCCCAAAACCCATGAAGCTAAATTGACAACGTATGTTACAATAGCTGACCGTAAAAAAACGTAGGTACTTAATTTGAGTATTTGATTGGTATCCAAAATGATAAAAAAAATTGGCAGCCGTCATGACTCCGTCACTCTTAAATTGAAATTTGTACTTACTCTCGTTCAGTAGTGGTATTATTATTTGCTTGCCAAGTTTGGTTAGTCCGACGTAGGTCTCTTGGGAACCTAACTTTTTTTACGTTACCTGTATTAATTTTTGCCTTTTGCCAGCAGACTCGGGAAATTCCCATACAATCTCCGTATATTTTGTCCAAAAATAGTAATATTTCCTCATTTTGAATTTGACTAAACTTAAACAAGGCATTGGACCCGATTCCAGTGGCTTCTGAACTTCCTAATTTTATTCAGGTGTCGCTAAAACACTTTGCTATTCTATGAGCAGCTGGCATAATCCAATGACAGCGCTAATTTGAAACTGACGTTTCTTATTTTAGGCGGTCTATTCAACTTACTTAGCTGCCTAAATGCTATTCTAAATATATTATGTCGTTTTTAATCTGCCTCCTAAATAATGTCTAAAAATTAGACAATTTAGTTTTAGACTAGTTAAGCCATGTGCACGTAGAATCGGGTCCATAGCATACCTACCTACTTTACCAAATTCACTGAGTCCGAAACACTCTCCTACCTACACAATACTTACATATAAACACAGACAATACCTACAAAAATACATATTATAATCACGTAGCGTGTGATCATTAGTGTTAAACTTGAACCACACATATGTAGGTCTACGTCACGAGCGGATTCGCGAGCATGTTGATGTTTACTACCTGCGTACTACTGCTTACACATGATAATATTTATAACTGCGCATAACCATTTGCGCGATCGCTTTCCGACATCGTCTCCATTTTAATTTCCTTAATAAATTATTTTTTATCGAGACTGGATTTGGCAACGAAGATTTACGTAGCTTTTAGCTTGATAAGATGAGTCCGCTTGTTTATAGTAGGTAAATACTGGCCGTTTTAAAAATGTTCCATGGGATCATAATGTCCACGTTTGTAAACAATCAAGCTTGTTTTTTAAATTGTTTTCTATACGTCAGTACTATAAATTACATTGTGCTATTATGCATAAACCGATTCGTTTGCGTAGTTCTCGTTTAAAACAGAATTTTAGGTCACTACAGATCCGGAAGAAATCAAAAAAGTCGAATATTACTTTTTTTGGTTAAATATTGATACCTACCTATTGTTAACAAACTTCATATTATTGTTACCAAACACCATAGCACGTTTTGTATTTTTGTAAATAATACGTGTACTAAGTTTTCAACATTCGTAAAGAGGTACCTAAGTTGCGTTAAAAAGTATTTCAACCCGTGTCTAGTGCCTATCTAGATAAATTGTAGGTAGCCTCAGTTCTATTCTGACGTGCATACCAATATTATTAGGGATTGGAAAATTTCATAAAAATCCGTACAGTAGTTTATACGATTAAGAGGGAGATCGGCACAAACTTACACGTTTACAGGACACCTGCTTAATGAGAAGAGACAAGATAACTTGACATTATAATCCGGAGTTGATTTATAGCTCGAACAAAATTATTGATAGTTACGAGTGTAACGACAGCTCGTGAAACCTGTTGTAGAATATTTAACATTCGACATCTTGTTTCACGCTGAAGGCCAGGCCAGGTACTGCCCCAGGAGAGGCCGTTTACCAAGCCTTGCACGCTGCTCCAAATCATACCGGCACACTAAACAAGACTACTGAATACAGTTTTAAAAATCACGTCATCATGTTTAACCGGTTGCGTAAATTCACAATTCCTGCACGGCTATCACAAGACGGCGCGCGAGCTCTCGATTTGTCTCGCACTATCCGTCTCTCTTAGCTTTAAGAGCATTAATGGGCGGCTCACTACTAATATCATTCAGAAGAATATCATAAAAAGTTCAATTATATAAGGTCTCGTCAAATGAAAATTTTGAAATTTTGGAGAGTGGTTTTGATTATGTAAATTCTTCTTAAATATAAATTAGAATGAAGTTATAACTTACAAGTATAGAGTTTTAGTTCATCTCACTTTACTTTCCTTCTGCTTGATCAGTTGCATTGTGTGAATTGAAGAAAAATAATAACTGTTCAAGTAAGTCTTTACCGCTTAGTCAGTTTAAAACACAGCTTCATTGCTGGCTCAAAAATCAAGTGTTCTATAGATTTATTTATTTGAATTTAGTGTTAAGGCTTGTATACCCGCTAAAGTCCTTGAGCGTATGGGCGGAGCCTCGACCCTCTCCCCGCGCAACCCGCCGTCTTTTATTAAGCGTTACATAGATTAAGTTACAGCCGCGTCATCGCGCATCGTTACCAATGCAAGGGTCGTGGGTGGGTGACATTCATCATGCTTAATTGAAACGTGATGTTTGTCATACATAAATAACATAATTGATTAAGTTAAAAAATTATGTCCCTACTATTATAATACTCGTACTATTTACTTACAATTAGTGTAGTTCCGTCAGCACGGCTAGCACGAGACGGCCGCGACATACACTCGATTTTTCTCGCACTATCGGTCTCTCTCTTATTAGAACATTAGGAAAGAGAGGTATAGAGGTATTAGGAGAGAGAGGTGTGAGAAAAATCGAGAGTATGTCGCGGCCGTCTCGTGCTAGCCGTGCTAGTGAAAACGAAATTCGTTCGAATAACTCTCATTGTCGCTCGAACTAGCAAGCGCGACAGAGAGGGAGATACACGAACGAAGTTCGGTTTCGTTTCGCGGTAGGCCCTCAGCACGCCTAGCACTAGACGGCCGCGACATACTTTGGATTTTTCTCGCACTATACCTCTGTTAATAAATATTCTAATAAGAGAGACGGATAGTGCGAAAAAAATATAAAGGTAATAATAATAGTCCATACCTACTGTTGCCCTTAGGCCATTTTTTAATGTCGCTATTAATAGGGGCCCATCTAGCAGTTAGACAGTCACCGTCTGCCAGAGATAAAATATGAAACAGTTTTATTGAGCAGGCGTCCGATGTTTCATCCAATCACTATCACCCAGCTACTAGTCCATCATTTTCACCCAATAACCCGTTTTATTTAAATTCCATCAACTAGCAATAGACTCTTACACCCCAGCGGGTGCTGTTTCTGTGTGCGTCCCATGACACGGGCAGAGACAGCATCCGCTTGGTGTACTCCTTGCATTTCATTAAATTGTCAAAAGGGCCTCTACGTCTTGGCTCTGAGCTCCACGCACGCCTCCCAAAGGTCCGGGACATCATTGTCCCGTGAGCGGGAAAGACATATACTCCATACTATCCATACTTCCATATCCATACTCCATACTAATATTATAAATGCGAAAGTGTGTCTGTCTGTCCGTTACCTTTTGTGTAAGTGTAAGGTTGTTAAGTTTTAAACTAATTTTCGGTATATTTATTACGTTCTACTTCCTTGATTTGATGATGATGGCGTGTACAGTCAGCATCAGATAGTTAGTAGCATCCAAAGTAGCCAAATATATCGTAACACATTCCTTACTCCTACTTATAGTAACAAAGACTATTTCGATGAATGTACGTTCCGATATATTTGGCTACTTTGGATGCTACTAACTATATTATGCTGACTGTATAGAAATCGGCCTCGGTAAATATATACTTATAGATTAGTGGTACGTTAACCATACTTCGTTTCATATCAAATAATAACTCTGTATCGAACTTGGAATTGGCATGCAACCCATAGGTAGGTACTTACAATATTTGCCAAGCCCACTATTTTTATTAAAACTTATTCTATTAACACTTGACAGTCATTAATACGAGCAGATAAAACAATATTGTTTCTATAATTGTTCATGCTCCTAAGCAATAGATATTGTAAATATATTTACTAATAAAATGTCTGGTTTTAGCGATTTCCCAATTTTGATACTGTTTAGATATTTGATGCTTTGATAGAATAAGTATTTACTTGTGTATTCTTTTTCCTCTTCTCTTGTAAAATTTCTTGATATTACGTATTTTCCTCCTGCGCTTGTTTAACCCCAAAGACACGAAATAATTATTGATAAATTTGTGAGATCTAAGCTAAGACGTACTAACTCTAGTATCGTAAGTTTGTATGTTACGAACAATCTATGGGCAAACTGGCCTGAAATAAAGAATTTATTATTATGTATGTCTTTCCCGCTCACGGGACAATGACGTCCCGGACCTTTGGGAGGCGTGCGTGGAGCTAGGTACCTACAAAGTACCAACAGAGCCAACACGTAGAGGCCCTTTTGACCATTTAATAAAATGCAAGGAGTACACCGAGCGGATGCTGTCCCTGCCCGTGTCATGGGACGCACACAGGGACAGCACCCGCTGAGGAGTATAGGGCCTATTGATGGTTAAAAAATGCACATAAAGTGCACGGATGGTCAGTCAGCTGTCTTGTCTATAGTACCTACTACTTTACAAACCACGAAATAGATTGTCCACTCTATGCAACAAAATTATCTGTCACTAAAAACTAAACTATACGCAAATGTTTATTAGTTACCTACTATACGAATCACAAAACGGATTGTCCACTCTATGCAACAAATATAGTCCACAATTTCCACAAATATTTAAAAAATTCGGCGCAGTGCAAATTGACACAGTTCCGTCATGCAACGTGTCTCGTCCCGCACTGACCGTATGGACGAAAACGGAGAGGCGTAGGAACTTTGGCGGAATATATCAGAAAACGAGATAATTTTTTAAGAAAATTAAGAAAGTAAGAAAATGATGCCCTTGTTCATTATTGTATGAAGAAAGTTATAAAATTTCATATTATTCTGATAAAAAATGGAGCAGTAAAATGGTTACAAGTGAAAAAATAGGGGTGACTAGATTTCTTTTTCTCTAATTTTTATTGTTAAAATGGATTTCTACGAAAACTATGACCCGTCGCATATCTTGCAGATTATGATATATTTTTTTCTACAGCAAAAATGTTACGTTATAATGTATAAAACGGTTACAAAACAACTCATTTTCACGAATATTTCGAATGATCAGCCTTAAGTAGGTAAAGGTGATACATAGTCATGTGCATATTTCATTTGCATGCTAGTATGTAGCTAAATATGTGATTGTACCGGAATATAATGTAAGCTGTACCTGCGACTTCGTTTGCATGGTAATGTGGGAGTTAACGCATTTCTTCTTTTGGACATAGGACACATGCAGTTCTAATTTAACCTATCATGTAAAGCTTTGAACACACCTATTTTAGTGAAAATGCCGTTAAAATCTGTCACTCTGATATTTAAATAAGTAAGAAAGGGACAAAACACGTTTTATTTATCAGAGGTATTTTAAGTTTTATGAATAAGGGGGTAAAAGTTTAGTAGATGTTTGTGGCAGTTGATCTTCTTCTCTACATATTTTTAACGCTGTTTTATATTCAATAAATAAAAACGTGATGACTGAAATCATCTTGAGTCGGCTCTCGGGTAAAGATGTATTTAGGAATTAAGGCGCCGTAGGTTCAGCGTAGTTAAGCGAACAGTTTTTGAAACAATATAATGCATCTGTTTATAATAATATGGTTAAAAAAAAACGAATAGTAATCTTGAGGCTTCTCTGCAGCGAGATCAGTGATTCGAAACATGATTAAGCAATTTTCGCTTGATATAAAAATCGGTAATATAATGTTTGAGAGAACTCAGTGATTACTTTTTTATTTATTTAAACGGCCAAAAAATTAAAAATTAAAAAACATAAAATATCCGCGCATCCGAGCACGCACTTCCATCTCGCTCACGCTTATTCTTAGTGAGAAGGAGAGAAGACCATGAACCTACGGCACCTTAATAATAGATAATCCTTTCGAGTACTTACCCATTGACCGGTAAGTGTTTACGTGCAATTAGACAACAGATGGCCAATTTATATTCTCCAAACTATACCGAACCATAATAGGTATAGATGAATTATCGAGAACATGGAATTGCATTTGTAGTGGTTGTACGAGAAAATAGAAAATTCAAATATAGAATGCCTGTAAACATACAATACTACTACATATGCAATTTCATGCTCTCGTTAATTTATCTATATTTATAAGTAACACTATAACGCGAGTCCAAGTCCCTTATTAATAAAGGAAATTATTAAAAATATGAATGTTATATGTTTATTTTTTTCATATTGCAATGTTTCAGATCGCACTACCACATTGCCAAAATAATGAATGTGTGTTGCAGGTGCATGCTGATAAAATTATTTTCCTGTATGTTGGCCAATTTCTGTGTCTCTATATTGGCTGAATGTCAACTTGAAGGCGCGAAGTAGGTACGAAGTACGAAGTTTTGTCTGTGTTACAAATGTTGTAGAGTCAGGGGTATTAATGTACGTACCTACATAAAAAAAGACATAAATATCTATACAGCTTATGGACATTGCGACGAGACTCTTTTGTCAATGTCATAAAGGTTCAAGATATTTACGTGGTTATTTATGTACCTCCTTACGTATATTAATACCCCTGGCTGTACATATATTTCCTATGTAAGTACTGTCTACTCAAACAAAACACAACTAGATAGGAAGTTTTTTACTTATACATGGGTAGAACCCAGGTGCGATGCATGGATCTAAAGTGCATGCGTCGGTTTCACTCGCACCATTGATTTGTCGTTTATTCCCGCACGCTGAAGATAGCATGCTCCACGCACCGCGGTCACCGATCTGTCAGGATCGGCAGGGCTCGGAAAAGGTAGGTGCGCAATATACCTATGTCGAAGTGATAATGCAATAAATAATCAAAATAAAAAATCTAAAAATCTGGACTTACTTATTAGGTCCATCTAAATAAATACGGTCGCGGAAATCAAAAGTGATAGTGATAAGATAATGGTCGCTGAGTAAATTGGAGTAAGACGTATGCAAATATTTTATTTGTTGTCGTCGTTTAGTGTATGCTGGGGAGGACTAAATAATTATTTAATGTGTGTTTTCGCCAACTTCTTGGTCATTACTAGCATTAAACAATTACGGCTGTATTCATAAACGTACTACAAGCCTGTTTTAACTAAAATGGCGTTAAAATTCGTTTGTCCTTATCTGTCACTTTGACATTTGTGTTCGTAAGAAAGGGACAAAGCACATTTTATTTAGCAGGGGCATTTTAAGTTTTATGAATAAGGCGGTTAAACATTATCCGAGGAGACGTTCCTAATAATAAAACGTTCTTGTAGGTATAACATTGTTTTTAATGTTTAATATTGGTTTGGTTGTAAAAGTTTGTTGTTACTAGTTCTACTAAAACTTCCTGCGGTTTGGCTGGAAATGTCACTTAAGTGACAGTGGAGTTCTAAAGGACAATCAAACAAAAATGCAGTGCTATAAAGCCTATAAAACACAGACCAGTAACCTATAAAACTTACGTGCACTCTGTTAAAATAGGCTAATTTCCTATTTCTTTTTCACTAATTTCATGCGAACTTTTTTTACAGAATTAAATTAGAGCACAACAAAGATACAAATACGAACAAATAGGAATATTTTTATAATTGTACTACAAATAGAGTAAACATCCATGAGGAATCATTAAGAATATCCTGGAGATTATTTAAGGGCCTCAATTACCTATGTAAGTAGGTTATATCGATTTTGTTATCTTTTGTTATCAGATACAGTTGAACAAAAAGCCGCGGAATTGTATTACGGCGAAAACCGCATAAAGTCGTGGGTTAAATAAACAGAGGTAGGTACATACACTTGGACATGAAGTGAATCTAAATTAGACTCACAAAAGAATACAACGTCTTCATTATAAGGAAATAATGTGTAAAAAGGACTTAGTATGTAATCTACGTGACTACCGTCACAATAGCCATAGTAGTGCCGGCCTTGGATACTTACTACATACAATTCGCTCAGCCTAAAGGCCTCCACCTACCGAACGCGTGTCGTGCACGGCGCGTGTGCTGCGCGGGCCCGCGCAAGTTGTAAAGCATTGAAACTACACTTCAAACACACATCGAACGCGGTCCGAACGCGGGCCCACGACACTAAAGTTACAACTCGGCAGCGCGGCCGCGTGTCGTGCGCGTCGCGTGTGAAGCGCGGGCCCGCGCTGCTGTGTGTAATAGAGATACATAGGTATTAAATTGGTTGGTAGTGAGAGAGATATGACGCTCTGGCCCGCGCTGCTAAGTGTGATAGAGACAGTGAGATACATTTTAAATGTGTTGCGTCGCCCGCTTGCGGTGTGAATATAACGCTTCAACCGCGCCCGACACGCGCCGCGCACGACACGCGTTCGGTGGGTGGAGGCCTTAAACAAGGATAATAATGACCTAGCGGAAATGCGACACTTTTAGTAACTATTCAAAATCATAGACCCCTTATTTAGTGCAGGTTATTTAGTAGTATTTTCAAATCTTTGGTAGGTAGGTATCATATTACCTATACATAAACTTCTTTCTTACATCCAAACAATTTACTACAAATATAAATGATTAAAAAATGTAAATAATATTGATTTGCTGTGATAAATCTGTCCAAATATAACCCACTTCCGCATTTAACTGACAAAGACACAACATCAAATGTCACTTTAATTTTCATTCAAGGAATGATTGTGATCAAACACTTTTTCTACATTCATCAATTTCATAAACCATCATGCCTCCTTGCATTTCTTCTCGGAGGTACCCTAAAGGAGGGTGGGTTCGCTTTGGCATCTAACCCCAAGATTTGTTGTAGGCATGCACTAGTCGTTACGAAAGCGACTGCCCCTCAGGTCAAGGTCAGGTCAAGGTCAGACCTTCCAACCCAGAGGGTAAACTATACATAGTTGTGATTAGACCGGAGTCCTCACGATGTTTTCCTACATTATTGTTTTTATTTTCGTGTTACTTGTGGTGGTGCATATACTTATTTAATAAGTATACCTACTACGTAGCCAGCCTTATACTTAATTAATGATTGAAAATGAGATAGTAGGTGCTCTTTATATACTACATTCCAAATGATCAAAGCAGGTACTTACTACCTTTTTTTCCCTGATGATCCCGGTTTCTCATAACTACTGTTTTCCAACTTTTCCATTAAACTGGCTTTAAATACCAGCTGAATCTAAAGGTGCTGAATCTAAAGGTGCTGTTTATACTATAAAAATGTGTGTGTGCAGCACAAAAAGTTCGACGTTGGCAGCGGCGAGCAGTTCACGGAGCTGGCGGGGCTGATCGAGCACCTGCGCGCGTTCCCCATGGTGACCGGCGCGGGCGACGAGCTGCGCCTGCTGCAGCCCGTGTCCGGCACACGCCTGCGCGCGCATCGTATTCAGAGGAAGGTCTCTCAAATGCAGGTACACAGATAAAGTCAGGTCCATACCTACTTGTACTGTAAGGTACCGTCGCCTTCATTTCAAAGGCAAATTAATTTCAAACAATTTCAGTATGATTAATTAAGAAAAGCCATTAATAGACCTTATGATTTATTTACTAAACAAAATATAAAAAAACCCTAATGTGTTTTGCGTTATAAATGAACAAAACAATTAAAGAAAATAGTTGCTAGTGGATCCTTATTACTTTTATTAGGCACCCGGTCGCCTAATAAGGCCATTTATAAATTAGGTAGTTAATATAATCTTTTAAACATTAGGTACTATCGTCTAGAACCACAGATTATATATATAACTTTCGATATCATTGTCTATAACTAGTCGTAAAAACACTAATACATTTAATAAAATATTGAACATTATCCCAAAATTATACCCGTGGACCTTCTTATCGGTCGGCATGATTATTATATAAAAATACAGTTAAAACTCATAATAATTTAAAGACAATCAAATATAAAACAGAAATCATGTGATAGTTTATGTATGAAACCATATTACACTGCTGCAAACCAAACACTTAGGAATTATACTGAGTGCATTCCTATTTGCGTTATGTGACAGCTCTGTCATAACGCAAATAGGAATGCACTCACTATAAGATGTATTGGGAATTCATTTTCTTCATTTAATTTTGCACGTGTCTAATTTGTTTTGTAATTTATTGATTTCGACCAAATGCTCATATTGTACCGATTTACATTCATTCCGTTATTAGAAATGAGTTCAGTACGGGTTAAAGCCGTAATTTCAAGTAAGTATAACTATTATAAATGTACAACTTAAACGAGTAGGATTAGTGTATAAGTAGTTTTTTTCTTATTTGTTTTCTTTTTTGTTTTAGGAAATTGAAGATTTACAAACACTTGATACAAAAAATGGATTTGAAGGAGAATTCCAGTCGATCAAGATGCTAGAAGAGAGACACGTGTTCACAACGGTTGAGGGAAACAGGCCAGAAAATATTCAGAAAAACAGATACAAAAACATAGTCCCATGTAGGTATTATGTATCCATTTATATTATGACTAGTTTCTGCCCGCGACTTCGTCTGCGCGGAACACGTTTATATCGTAGCTCCTTACGAGTACAAACGTTCGTCCCCTTAGACGATGGTACCCGGAACAAAAAGTAGTATATACCTATATGTTTATATAATATACACACACCGTTTTTGCGTGATTGAAGTCCAAACTTTCGCATTCATAATATTAGTAGGATTTGCAAAAAGGCCAGGGACACAACTCAAATAAGGTTTATTTTCGATTTTTGCTACGGTAATAGAATTGTGCTGAAGTTTACCAACAAAGTGAAAATTTAATTCATAAAATATAAAGTAAAGAATAATCCTACTAATATTATAAATTCGATAGATTGGATGGTTTGATGTTTGGACGTTTAGATGTTTGTTACTCAATGACGCTTAAACGGCTCAACCGATTTGGATGAAATTTGACACGAAGATAGTTTATAGCCTGGATTAAAATATAGGAGATCTTTATGTCGGGTCCAAGCAAACGAAGTCGCGGGCGGAAGCTAGTTATTAAATAAGAAATATAACTGGGCGAGATCGAGTCGGACTTACGCAGCGGTGAAACGCGCCGCATGGGCTTCGGGGTTACACTACGACCCCGTGGCCCCCGCTGAAAGAATTTCGTGTTTCTTTCCATTGGGGCCTCGGAGACACAATTGTAGCACAAACGTTTTAATTAGGAGTTTGAAGTTTTTTCTCGTTTAAATTAGGCTGCCGGGCCGTGTGCCTTTGAACGTGTTAATACTTACGCAATTACAGATCTGTTTTTACAACGGATGTTAACAATAATATAATATTCATGATTATGAGTCACAAATTCAATGAAGAAGACAATTATATAATGATAGCACCATCTAGCGGCCATAACTTTGGTACAATTTCAGTTTGATAGAGGTCGCTGATGTTAGTTGTCGATTTGCGCCATCTAGCGAGCTTAATTTTAGTCCACTTCAGCTCGATTGATGCTGCTTATAGTAAGTTTTTGATATTTTATGGGTTTTATTTGATTCTAAAATTATGGAAGAAAAACTAATCTAACTTTAAATGTGTGTATAATGTCATAAAATATTTCCGTAACTTCGCAAACAGAACATTTTATCAGTCCATATTGTAATTAAATTTGGCCCAGGTTGGGGTCGTGTTGGACTAAAATCGGCATTTTAAAACGATAAGACTGTATGAATGCATTCAAATTCACAACCGTCGATGTAGTTCTTAATGATTAAGCTTTGTTGTTACCTAGGACTGAGTTTTTCTCGGCTTTAATACTACGATAAATTGATTTATATACAAAATGAAACAAAAAACCAATAACTGATAATTTATCAAAAAAATTACGAAATTAACTGATGAAAAGAAAACTAAAAACCTTCTCATCGCTGGGGTTCGAACGCGCAGCCATCAACAAAGACTATTATTAACCATTGGTCGTCGTCGAAGCGTAAGCCAGGCTTTTGGAAGAAAATACGGAAAAAACTAATTGTCTCGAAAATAAGACCAAGATGGGTTTCTTGGCCCCTTAAACCTCTATACTGCAAATTTAATCTGAACATGATTACAAATTTATATAAATATAGGTATATTATCCATATACTATAACATTATAAATGGGAGTGTATGTGTGTGTTTGTTTATCCGTCTTTCACGGAAAGTTTTTTATGTGGAGATAGTTGAAGGGATGGAGGGTGACATAGGCTACTTTTTGTCTCTTTCTAACCCCCCACTTCCCTAAAATGGGGAGTGAAAGTTTGTATGGAGCTGCGATATAAACGAGTTCCACGCGGACGGAGTCGCGGGCAGAAATATTGCTCGTTTAATAGTATCGGATAGGACCGGTAGCGCCTAGATGGCGCTCTTACTTATGGAGTTCTTCACTAGATTTCTACAAATATATATGAAAAATTTATATGCCTATATTTATATTACATTTGGAGAATTTCCTCAAATTTTCCTGGATTCCATCACACATCATAACACATCATAATACATGGGACCACCCCGCGGATACCTGCTTTATGGAACAAATAATTATTCTCCAAATCGGACAACGTGG
This sequence comes from Epinotia bilunana, assembly GCA_947049275.1. Classification (NCBI taxonomy): domain Eukaryota; kingdom Metazoa; phylum Arthropoda; class Insecta; order Lepidoptera; family Tortricidae; genus Epinotia; species Epinotia bilunana. The sequence continues at coordinate 29,950,980 of OX346252.1, read as the reverse complement.
TATAAGAATTATAGTTTGGAGCGGGTTAGTAGAGTATACCATAACGATGTATACATATGTGTATGACGTATGACGTTGATGAAATGTGTATTTAGATGACCAGACGCGCGTAGTGCTGCGTCGGAGCGGCGAGCGCGCGCCAGACTACATCAACGCCAGCTACGTGCGCATGCGCGCCGGCGCCGCCGCGCTGGCGGGCTCCGCCCTCTCCTCCACCGAGAGCCTGGACAGTCTACAATGTAAACTATTCCTTTTTACTTTCTCATTCGACAAGGTACGGTCAAATGTAAAAAGATGTATTGAAGTAATAAATCCTCTCAATAATGCGCCGCCATCGGACATATATTATTTTTGAGTAAGTTGTACGCACCCATATTATTTCACTTGACTACTGTGGGCTAGATCGTGGGTTTTGCCATTCTATGATGTGATATAACCTTATCCTGACATGGCTGTCCAATCGATTGATTAATGAACCAAATCGCGTCGTCGTGTTGCAGGAGATACATCCTATAGGTGTATTTACGTGAGGTCTGCTACATTTGGAAAATGAATGATTTGCATTGTTTTTATTATTATTATTTATAACGTTTTTTTTTTTGTTTAGCTTTAATTACCCCTGATGAGTTGTACAAGACACCGCTGGTATCAAAATCCCTGTCCGATGATGTGCTCACGGAGTTCAAGAGCATTATAAAATTGGATAAGGTCAATGGCAACCCATATGGTGACACAGGTAGGTACCTAAAGCGAAATATATTAAGTATTAAATATAAGATTAACAATTGCTCAGTATTATTATTTTATTAAACTACACAGAATAAGCTTTTCAGTTACTTATGTTTTGTTTAATATGTACTTTTTTTCAGTTAAAGACAAGTTGTATATCGTCACGCAAGGCTGTCTTTCAAATACTAAAGATGATTTCTGGCGAATGGTCTGGCAAGAAGATATCAGGGTTATAGCTATGATCACCAACGAAGTGGAACGAGGCAAGGTAGGGAAAGAAATAAGCGGCGTAGGCATAATGGAATGTAAGAAAGCTCGCGTACAATTCTCATTCGTGGCTTTGTCTTGTGAGGTTGAGATAAAATGTAGGCGCTTATATGAGATATTTTTAACACCACCTTTTTATCATGTAAAACTTGTAAATAAATACAGAACGAAACGTAGGAAAACTTTAGGTAAATGCACGTGCATTTGGCTATTTGCAGCGACCTACAGTCAAAACATGTTTTTGAATTGTTCATTAATAGACTAACTACAGTAAAGTACCTATTTAATGAAATTTTATACACTTTCCCGTCCGCTGGGCTTAATGATCATCACCTTTTTAATTTTGCTCTAAGTTGTCAGTAATAAGGAACTTCTACTTTTTGCTTTAGTAACTCGATACGATATTAAAGAAAACTATATATATTACGCTCGTGATAAAAAATAAAATATAATTAAGTACCTACTTACTTATTCTGCTGCCAAAGGACACTGGACGTATTAAGAGTCCGCAGTAAGCTCGATTCTCCATACAAACGTAGTTACGCTCTCATTTTAAAACTACTTGTTGGATTGTAACGAAACTTTGCATATACAATGACATGAGGTATATCTATGTCTGTAATTAGTTTATGTAGCTTCAGATACCATAGTAAAAAAAATACAGCGAATTTAAGTTTTTCATACAAAACTTGTTATTGCTGTATTTCGTTTGTTTTGTAAACTGGAACCATGTAAACTAATTACAGACATAGATATAACTCATGTCACTGTATATGCAAAGTTTCGTTACAATCCAACACGTAGTTTTAAAATGAGAGCGTAACTACGTTTGTATGGGAAGGTGAAATTCGGCCGAGCTTACTGCGGACTCAATGTGTTATTACTTTACTTTAAGGTCGCTCTTAATTAAGAGGGGTGAAAGAAGTACGACTCGAACCCAAGAGAATTTCCTTAGTGTTTAATTGGTAGAAATAGATCCTTTCATTGCTAACCTTTTTCAGAAAAAATGTGAACGCTATTGGCCATTATCCGGACTTCAGGAAAACCACGGGGATCTGTTGGTGAAGTCCATCTCTGAGACATGCTATGAAAACTACATTCTAAGAGAATTTGACGTTTCTGATGAAAAACACCACTCTAAAATGATATATCAGTACCAGTTTACGGTATGAATACTTTTTATCAGGCCCTTTTTGCACCAATTTCCATCGATGGCAATTGTCCCATATGAAAATGACAATTCTATATAGGTACATTGCTGATATGATGAGTAACAGTGCCTATTATCTGCCTGTATCTATCGACCACCTTAATTTTATGGTGTTAGATGGTTGAGAAGTTGGTGAACAAGGACCACATAAATGAACTGTCACAAGTTTAACGTTAATATTACATTTTGCCTTAAGCCACTTCTTGTGTTGGAATTAATTCCCGTACGGGAGGAGTGTTTCGCGTTTGTCTGACCAGCCAATCAATGGGTGAATTGAATGAAGGGGACTTTTCCGTGCATCAAAGCCTCCAATAAATGGGTTTCTGTAAATTGACTTGTTGTCGGGTTAATTCCTGTAGCACAATAATGTTACTGTAGGGAAGGTGCTCAGAGGTAGAAGAAGACACGCTAGAACATTAACACATTTATTTGAGATCATTGTGAGAAGTATGAGTAGCGTGACCCGGACGCCAAAGCTTCGGGGGTGACTGCTTGACTTTTCTTCTATTAATAAACTTCTAGACAGCTTGATTTGAACTCCGATTAGTGCTGCCCAGCCAGCGCTGTAGAGGTTGCACGACCTCTACATTACCTACTTAGCAATATCGGAATCGGACATGAGAAAAAAAATACTTAGGCTCATAAGACAGACTAAAGAGAAACGTTCCACTGCAGTGCCGGGCTAAAACATTTCGAGAGACACACCTTGTATTATGTATTTGTTATGTTGCATTGAAGACATGGCCAGACCATGGGACTCCTGAGGAGCCGGACGGCGTGCTGGCGTTCATCGAAGACGTCAACCGGCGCCTGGCGCAGCTCTCGAACGACGCCCGTCCGCCAGAACAGGTACTTACTTACCTACGTCTCCTCTTTGTCTCCTCAATTATAAACTACGGACTATTAATGTGGGGAAACTCAGTAGAATCTGACAGTGTTCAAAATGTAAAAGAAGGTTTATTCAGGGCTTAGACAAAACATGGTTTTTGGAAAGCTGTAAACCATTGTTGGGTTTCCGTAGACAACAAGGAACCCTTATAGTTTCGCCATGTCGTCTGTCCGTCCCCGGCTTAGCTCAGTAACCATTACTACTAGAAAAGTGTAATTCGGCATGGGTATATAAATCAGTCACGCCGACAAAACAGTACAATAAAATCTTGAAAAAATTTTTTTTAGGTAAGGCACCCCTACATTTAAAGCCGGTATGTAATTTTTTTCTCGTTAAACCCATGGTGTGGGGTATCGTTGGATAGCTCGTTCAAAAATATTATGGGTTTCTAAAATTTCCATCCATTTTTCTAATCAGTGATTAGTTTGCGAGATATTGGGCTTTAAAGCCCTAATTTTTATTTGGGGTAGGTATGTGTCCCGGTAGTTCCTCTTACCCCATCTGACCTTAATTGTACTTATTCGTAATTTAATACCCTATAAAATCAAATTGATATTCATCTACTGTGACTTTTTAAAATTTGCACACCTGCATGCAGGTAGGTATGTAAGTACCTACTTGCAAATAAATATTTGATATTTGATATTTACGATACAATCAACCCGTTTATTTCATACTCGAGCGCCAACACGTCAACGACTTCATTTTGTACAGTCGACGTCAAAGCTTTGTAAACATTTTACGCTTTTTAACAATAGAATAAGGTGCAAAAATGTAAACATGTCTTTGACGTCGACCACATTATTATTAGTTTCGTCGTGGAAGTAAAATCTAAATTTGTGGGATACCTACAAGATAGATATTTGTGCTAATATAAGCAATGAATATTTATCACAAAGCACAGTAGATAATCTGCACAGCTATCACGGGACGGCGCGCGAGCTCTCTCGATTTTTCTCGCACTATCCGTCTCTCTCTTATTAGAACACTTAGAATAAGAGGTACAGTGCGAGAAAAATCGAGAGTATGTCGCGGTCTTCTCATGTTAGACGTGCTGAACAGCACCGCTTATTCTAAGTGTTCTAATAAGAGCTGCTGTACTGACTAGCTGACGGTTGACATTGACAGCTGACAGATAGCCTATCTATTGATATCGTGCGGACAAATCAGGAAATTGCCATACTAACCCTATTGGATGCATTCCAGAATGTCCTGTGCGTGCACTGCTCGGCAGGTGTGGGCCGGTCCGGCACCCTCGTGGTACTCGACATACTCATTGACAAGATCAAGTCATCTGGTGAGTCTCTTTGGATATAATGTAGCCATGTTCACTATGGCGAACAAATACTTTTTAATCCAATTCTTGGAAGCATATAAAGACAGAGAAGAGAAAACGAAGTATAGAAGTAGTACGTAGGAAGTATAGAAGAGTACGCTTTCTGAAAATGTGAGCATTAAAGAATGCTCCGTACCTTACCTACTTTTTTTGCTTAATACATACAACGCGAACAAAGCTTGAATCCCTGTATTTTTTGCCTAGTTAATAAGTTTATCGCCATACTGGCTCATCTGTTCAATTAGCACCGAGATACGAAAGATTTATTTGTTTTATATGATGCTGAAAACCCTGTTTGTACAGCGCCACACAACCCTGCACTGGCAGTCTTTATTAGGTACCTCGTCTCTGGTTTACTTGACATCGCTTAATATAATCCTCCTATCGTTGCCCCGTTGATATAAATGGATTAAATTGGATTGTTACAGGGCTGAGTGGCACGATAGACGTGTACAACACGGTGCGCCTGGCGCGCGCCCAGCGCGGCGGCATGGTGCAGAACAGCGCTCAGTACCGGTTCATATACCTCGCCCTGCAGACCTACATCGACACAAACAAAATCAGATTAAAACGGAGGGTAACTTAATAGTTTCAGATTTATATTAAGTTCAATACAAAATATTAGGTAGGTAGTCTCATAGGTACTAAGCTGACCTTGTTCTGTGGGCAAGGACTAGAAACGTCTAAGACACAGGATGAAATATTCGAGCTAATCGTGCTTGAATCCCACTAATACTTATTTGCCCTTATCGAAATTCGAACCTAAAACTTGGTCTGTGGAACAGTCAAGTGCATGAGTTGTATGCTCCCATATTTATACACTCAACTGTACTAACCACCTAAACCTGCGTTGTCGTCAGATAGGTACCTCCTAAAATACGGTTACCTCTTTTGATTTCAGGTATATACCGCAGAAGCTTGAACAAACTGGGCACACAACGAGCTACTCCTTAAACCAAAGTGTAAAGAATATGCAGTCACCATCACCATGAACATTCATAAAGTTAACACAATATTTTATCTATATGTAACTGTAGGTAATGAAATAAACATATTAAAAAAAAAGCCTTTTTTAAAATATTTTATGAGGTACTTACGGTTTAGCTTAGCTGACCGTGTCTATAGATAATTTTACAAAAATCTTGTAGTACCTACCAGGGACATTTAAAACAAAAAAAACGATTACACAAAAAAATGTCTTCGCTTTCCAACTTTTGGCTGCACTAAAAGGGAACTCGTCAAAATCACTTTTTTGTCCGCTTTTATTTGCGTTGACGTCACTAATATATTATAGCTATAATTGCCTATTTGAAACTTCTCTAAGCACTGCAAAACTATCGTTGAATTAAGGTGAATTATAAAAAAAAGTTGTTCACAGTATCAATCAATTGCAACACTCCATCATATTGATGTTTAAAACTGGTAGGAAAGTTGGGTTACTTGTAGGAAAATACTAAGGGCGTTCCCTTTTCCCTTCGTTAAAATTTTTAAGCGTAGCCGCGAATTTTCGTAAATGTACTTTTAGGTTATTTAAATATAAGGTACTCAAATAATACGGGCGCTAGTGGGATTAAAAACGAGAAAATTCTTAACTTCACATGTATATTTATTTTATACCACATTAAAAAAACGTACTATGATTCTATTTGTTATTATATATAAAAAGAACTGTAGATACACGATAAAGTTAATCAATTGTTACAAACAAAACGTAATACTTAAATAGCAAGCTTTAAGCTACAAAATTATTACAAGCATTCGTAGGTACGTTAGATAAAATTATCATTTTATAATAATTTCATCACAATGGACTTACAAAGTTTAAGTACAACATAAAGCTTACAAAATGAACACAGAAATATAATGCTAGCGATTTGGCACGTTTCCTTTTGCATCGTTACATTGTTTTAGTGAGTTCCAAGTTCTGCATTATTGAGCGAAAAATACGAGAATGTTTAAATTACGGACTCATGAATTGGCTCATTGTACATAGGGGTGTAGGTAACTAACTACAGAATAAGCGTGCAACTTTTTAATTGTGTTTAGTTATGTTTTCATCAAAACTCTTCGGGAGGGTTGACGATTTTGAGTTTCTAACTAGTTAGGGCGATCATATGAGTATGATAACATTATGGTTCCTTTTTTACAGATGCGATGCGATAAGTACTTACATTTTCTAACAAAAAAGTATTCCCATCAATTTTAAATGGATAACATGGATGTGTTCGCCAAAACGAGCCTAAGGTCACTTTTTCAAACACATTTTATTTAAACTGAATTGTAATAAGTAAAACTATAATCAGGTCGGATAAAAACAGACAAAAATTACAAACATTGAAAGTAGGTACAATTCCTTTACACATTATATTTAAGATAATATTAGAAATGTCGTGCAAACTTAATGTTATAACCTTGTCGCCAAAATTCCTGACGGCAATACGAGTACGCTCGTGTAAAGATTGATTACTTAGGGCCTTCATCGTAAAAAGATACAGCAATGCCAGGCTAGCTATGACGTTGATGTTAACGGCTCGCTTACTCAAAAAAACAAATACCCTGCTTTGCCGATTTTATTCGAACGGTTCATGTAATTAATTTTAATTTCTTCTCGTAATTACGCAACAGCAAAGGTAATATTAAAGGTTTTCTATTCAACCCACAGAATCTGCATAATTTCGTCTTCACGTTTTGGCATCAAGCAAGGTGTATCGAATATTTTTATTTTAAATTTGAATTTGGCTTTGAGTTACACATAACTATGCGTAAAGCCTGTGTTTCATTGTTTTTTTTATAACGTGTTAAAAGCATCAAAACTCGGTTAAATTTTTAACGAGGTAAAGCTGCCTTCATCCGTTGTTATATTTTTAACGAGGTAAAGCTGCCTTCACACCGTTGATATATTTTTAACTAGGTAAAACTGCCCTCACACCGTAAGTAAGCTACTGCGGACTCTTAAGTTATGGCTGTACTTAAAATAAAAGATATCATGAAAAGTAGGTACTGGACCCGATTCTACTTGCACATGGCTTAACTAGCCTAAAACTAAATTGTCTAATTTTTAGACATACTTTAGGCGGCAGATTAAAAACGACATATTTAGAATAGCATTTAGGCAGCTAAGCAAGTTGTATAGACCACCTAAAATAAGAAACGTCAGATTCAAATTAGCGCTGTCATTTGATTATGACAGCTGCTCATAGAATAGCAAAGTGTTTTAGCGACACCTAAATAAAATTAGGAAGTTTAGAGGCCACTGTGGAATCGGGTCCATTAGGTAATTCTTCACAGCGCTATATAAACAGGTCGGAGCCTACGATTTAAAGGGGGCTCTAATAGGAGCCAAACATTTACGTGACATCAGTGTCCATTAAGCCAGTTATATGCGTGCAAGTGTAAAATAAGTGATGTGTGCTCAAACATTTTGTGTAGAGGTAGTATATAATACATTTATCATTATTTGTAAGTTGCAACAAAACGTATGAGAAGCATTTTTATGTATATTATTTTATAGATAAGTTCTTACTCTATCATTACTTCTAAAAATCTAGACCACGGTTCCCCAACCCTTTGATTGACCTACAGCCTCTTGCCAATTTTTGTACGCCTCTATGGAGTCGCGGGCTATTGGTTGAGAACTTCTGATCTAGACTATATATTTCACTAATGCAGATATAATTCGAGTCTAAAAATAAGGATTTTTGAATTCATACTTTTATTTTACAACTATATCACGTACAATTCTTTCATAATGAATTTGACATATTTTTTATAATATTGTAGGTTGGGAAATGTGCTATATAAACTAAACCATAGACAAAATAAAAAAATAAGAAGCGTTTAGTAAATTGTTTGGTAACTGGATTGTAAAAATCGACTAAAGGCGAGTCTGCTGAGTTAAAGTTTTCATAGTTTTCATGGATATCACACATGATTTTTTAACAAAATTTGTTTGCCTAGACTGACGGATAACATCAAGAACAAAACCCACGAAAACGTGACCACAGCAGACTCGCCTTAAGTCGATTTCGGTCGGGCTTGTCCACTGAGACGGCAGTTCTTTGTCTTAAGCTCGCGGTCCGATACTACGCAGACAGGAAAACACCAGTTTCGGCGTGTTTTCTTGATATCTCGAAAGCCTTCGATCTGGTGTCCTATAGGACAGTTTGTTATAACAAACTTTGGCAAAAACTGTACGATGAGACGTCTCTAGCTGGGGAATTGGTGGAACTGTTCAGGTTTTGGTACCAAACTAACGTTGTAAAGTGGGCGGGGTCGCTATCCGATGAGTATAGGTTGGAGTGCGGGGTCAGGCAGGGGGGCTTACGTCGCCCAGACTTCAGCCTATACGTGAATCGGCTGATCGAGGAGCTCAGCAACACCATGGTCGGATGTTACGCTGACGACATGGCGTTGCTGAGCCCGTCGATCGACGCCCTTAGGACACTGGTAAGTGTTTGTGTAATATGTTGATTCATAGGATCGCAAGGTGTACTAGCAACGTTAAAATCACCCTTTTTAAGGCGTACTGCCAATCATTTTACATTTGTAGCCTATGGATCCACTTTATTCAAAAAAACTTACAGCGCCCTACGCGTGCAATATAATAACGCTTTTAGGATGCTGTTGGGGCTGCCGCGCTATTGCAGCGCTAGCGGTATGTTCGCGGAGGCACGCACCGATGGCTTCCACGGTATCATGCGCAAGCGGGTGGCGTCGCAGGTGCGGCGCGTGCGTGGCAGCGCCAACAGTCTCCTTGCCACAGTCGCGGACAGGGTAGATGGCGCTCTCTGGCAATATTGGAATAGCCTACATGCTTGCAATAGATTACATGAATATAACATAATTAATTAATAGTAAAACTAACATAGGTTAAACATTTTAGTAATACGCTACTAATACAATATGGAAGCTTAAATTCTGAAATAAATGATTATTTAATTTAATTGGACAATCCAGTTACCAAAAAATGCTGCTTTAGAATGCAGCGGTTTCTAGATCGGCTACAGACTATCGAAGATCGTCTATTATAATTAGTTTTGTCTATGACTATGCCAAAATTTCATGACGTTCAGACCCCGTATCATGGTCGGCCTTATCACGCGATAAGTGACAAAATAGAGCGTCCATCTTGTTCTATTGAACGGTGTCAGCCAGTGACGGACGCTCAATCTTGTCACTTATCGTGTGATAATGCCGTCCATGCTACGGGGTCATGATAATTGATTGTGCAGTGACTGTGATCTCATGGAAGCCACGCTTCAGGATTCAATAAGTATCACGTCCTTCACAGTGACTCCATACAATGACAATGCGAGCGTTTTAGCAATTAATAAAAAAATGTAAACAGCCAATACATCAACGAAATAAATGGTAGAATAACAAAACAAGATTATGTTAACCATCCTATCACAGTCTTATTGAATAAAATATGTACATGTGTATACGTCTACAGCCATCAACAATATTAATTAGTTACGTCTGAAGATACAATGATTTGGGCAGTGACGTAAGAGAGAGAAAATCTTTTTCACTTCTCATGCTCAAAAAGTGTGTCATATTATGCTTAGCAAGCGGGGCTAAAGTAGTACATGTAGCCCCTAGGGAAAATATGTACTCTATACATATTTGTGATTCATAAAACATTTTAATTTGACCAATCAAAACCGTTCACAGTATTACATCAACCAATCACAACTCTTTAAGAAAACATTTGTATTTGCTATCTACTAACCAGAATACAGCTAGATTTAAAATCTAAGCTAGAAATAAAAATAAAGGTGTTTTTTATTCTCTAATTTGCAATCAATAAAAAAATTAACGCCTCTGAACGTCTATAGCCGCGTCCGAACGTTCAAGCGTGGTTGACTGCATACTCGTACATAGCATAAGCTATGAAGATTGAGCGGGATAGACTGCTGTCTATCTCGCTTTATCGTATGCCCCGTAGGCTGTTCGCCGCGCTCGGCCGTTTAGACGCGGCTATTAGACGGTCAGAGGCGTTTATTCGTGATTTCAATTTTTGTATCTGTGTCAAAGCCGTTTATTTAAAAAAGAATGACGCCAAATTGAAACATCTTTTATTATTGATTGTGGATGGATAATCTGTTTTTACTATTTTCTCGTAGTCGCAGTGAAAAGTAGAGTGTACCTATAACTCTGGTCTAAAAGTCATATTACCCCTCGAACTATTTCCCCTCACTTCGTTCGGGAAAGTACCATCTCGTGGTGACATGGCTTATTTTAGACCCTTGCAATACAATCTACTATTTTTCTATCTGTAAAAAAATGGATGATACTGCCGCGAAGTTATTTTTATACCTACTCGTCGACTTTAATGTTTGAGTTAAGACTTCGTAGACCAAACTTAAATCACATACTTTTTACTATGGAGCTCCCAACTCAACATTTCATAACTGTTGAGACGACTAAAATGAAATTGACCAATCACGTGGCGCCTTTAGTGAACTGAAATGAATTTAGACATCGACGCATTATGTTTGCCGGCACTTCTTGCACTTCATTTCAGCAGATTTTCAATAGATACCAAGTATGTTTAATTAGTTCAGTTGAATCGTAGAAAAAGTATTGTATACAATAGTTATATAATTAGCTTTTTAAGTCTCGTACTATCGCCAACACAGCTAACTGACCATCGGTGCACCTTAAGTGCATTGTAATAAGGTTCTATATAAACACAGGATGGTCAGTTAACAGTGTTGTCGTTTGTACTCAGCAAGCTTCGTGGCCTAAACTTGGTACTCGACTGAAAAAGCATACATTATATAACGAGAAAATAATTTCGATAGAAAGTTACCTTTTAGACATATACTTTTTAGACATTTCCCAATTCGGAGTGGAATTTAAACTGCTTTCCGACTTCAAATTTTATTGTATTTATGTCAATCATGAATATAAATTATACAAAATATAATAATGAATAATGATGCAGTGATTTTCGGGTATTCAATAATAATAATATTTATTCTAAGAGGCACAATATATATTAATGTTATTAAAAAATGGTGTTTATTATAGGTACTACCTACCTAATGAGTAATGATAGGAAGAGGTATTTAATTTTGGAAATATTGAAATTGTTCTAAAGACAATTTAAATCGGAGGTTGGCACGTACATTGTAATTAACATGTTTATCGTAGATGAATAATTGTTTGCTTTGCCCAAAGATAAATATACAAAAATTATATTCTATGTTACGTGTTGGTAACTATACTTAGGAATACGACTTACTCTAATTTAGGTATGGACAATTAGGGTATAATTTTTGCCGATGAGAGGAGTACTTAGATCGTTTTTTTTATGATTAGGAAATAACCTAACTAGGTACGCCCAATCTTATTGTACATATATGTTATATTATGCTATCATTCTTGCGTCATGGGCCAGAAGTACCCGACCATTTCTGATTTCAAGGAAGGAGTAAAAATAATACCCTAGTGGATACAGGCAATAAAAACTTCTGCATTTTTGATATCACTGTTTATAAATAAATACAAATTATAAAATGAACTATCTGCACCGTCCTAAGATTATGTATAAGCAAACAAAAGGTAGGTACAGAATAGCATAATACTAAGTGCACACCGTAGGTCTGTATAAGGAAATAACCTTGACTACAAGTACTTAGTCTCATTTTGGAATTAGCGTAAATAAACAATAGGTATTGATTTAATAAGTGTGGATCATTAGGTGTGATAATGCAGTGGGAATGAACTTGGAAATAAACCCACACTTGTTTTAGATTTATGATTTTGTTGAACGAAACGTACTTTTTGTTTTCTGTATTTCAGTAAATTGCAAAAGCATGCAGTCAGCTTGTTTGACAACTCGGGATTTGCAAGTTTAAATGCAACTAGAACCTTCTAGATCACTTCTAATGTAGTCCGTAAGTATTCGCTCGGAAGCCCTGAAATCATAAGTGGCGGAGTGCTACAAGCATTTGAAATCTAAGATTCAAATCAGTAGGTAGGCATAAGTAGTTGGTTGGTGGTTGGTTGGTTGGTAGGTGCACGGTAGTCCGTGTAAGTACCTACCCACTAACAGAGCCTAAGTTGTAAATTATAAAGACTACCAATGTCTATACGTGTACTATGTCGCACTGCTCTAGATACCTCTCTATAGTGTAACTAGTTACAGCAGGCTCATTATTTTAAAGTAACGCTGCATTGTATGTCGTTATAATTTACTAGTACCTGCTATTAATTAATTCCTCTTAGTAAATGGCAGGATCCACACCAACCACAATCGCGTAGCGCAAGCGCCTCATTTTTTCATATTATTAAATACTTTTTTATACCTTGTTAACCAAACTAGAAAAGTGTTCTTAGCGAGTAATAAAGAATATTCAATACCTATAGTTTAGAACGCTTTATGGTAATATTATTGAATCTAAGAGTTGGTGTAATAGTGCCGGCGCAAACATTACTTAACCATCCATACAACAAGGTCTAGAAAAACTAACAACTTATACTTGTATAGCGACACCGAAACTAGAAAAAAGTATTGTGCTACAAATTCGTGTAAGTACCCATCGTACAAAATGATGGTTTTTTTGTCAATAGGTTTTTTTTTACATAACGTATCTAGTCATTATATTTTCACTATGCGGCTGAAGACAATAGTTTATGCATTTCCCTACCGTGTCCGATTCGGAGAAGCTCGGGCCGCGCTGGAATGTATACATAGGTCAAACTTCGACATCCGGCACCACACGATACGCACCTTGATGCGTTCACATTACGCTCAGGTAATAAGCCGCGTATATCTACGCTTAGTAATAATTGATTCTAAATTCAATTATTAGCTGTACTGGTGTTACTCTGAGTGTAGGCCTCTGACCAAGGCAGGGGTGATGAACCAAGGTAAAAGTAATTTCACTTGGGTGCAATCACCGGTGCTAACTCGATGCTAAGAACTGGTGCGGCCACGGGTGGTATACCTATATAAAAAATGTGGTATTATTTTATTCAGCATGAAATCTGATAAATCTCCTGGCGAGGATGATGGAGTCTCAACCGACTACTTACTTTGCGCGGCTGGAGACCCAGTCATTAAAATCCTCGTAAAGCTTTTTAATCAAGTTTTGCAGGGTGCTCGCACTTCAGATTCCTGAATAACCGCCGTTGTACATTCTACACAAGATAGGAGACATTGCAAAGCTCAGTAATTGCCGGCCCTTAACTCTTTCGCATACACATCAACTTTTTGCGAAAATCCTATGCTACCGTCTCACCCGTATCCTTGACGAATACCAGCCTCCCGAGCAGGCCGGTTTCCGAAGCGGATTTTCGACCATAGACCACATACAAGCGGTAAAGCAGTTGATGGATAGTACAATCGACCCCTGTGCATGGCTTTCGTTGATTACGAGAAGGCCTTTGACAGAGTCGTGTATTGGGCCGTGTTTGACTCTCTCCATCGCTGCTCAATCGATGCTCGCTACATAGATGTGCTTCGGGAGCTGTATAGCTCGGCAACAATGCAAGTTAGGCTCCACAAACTGAGTGACCCAATATCTGTCCCTCTGGACGTGTGACGAGGTGATACCATTTCACCCAACCTTTTTACGGCCGTTTTAGAAGACGCCAAAAAAACGCTTGCATGGTACAGATCTAGTATTTATTAACATCAATGGTGTCTTCTTATCGCACTTGAGGTTCGCTGACGATCTTGTTTTGTTTGCCGAGACCCTGGATGATCTCCAAAGCATGATCCATGATCTTTACCGTGCTTCACTGCAAAGTAGGTCTCAGGATGAATATGGCCAAGACTAAAGTTATGGGGAACGTCTCTGGTAACTCGAATTCAACCATATCGGTAGGAAACGATAAACTGGAGTCGGTCGATCAATATGTATATGTTGGACATATTCTATCCTTTGACAAAGAGCATCAACATAAAAAGATCTCCAGGAGAATACAGCTGGGTTGGGCATTTAGTAAACTGGACGACATCCTCAAATCAACCGAAGTTCTTTAACCAATGTGTCCTGCCCACCATGACGTACGGTGCCGAGACATGGACACTGACAAGTATGAGGCTGTGCACAAAATACGAGTAGCACAGAGAGCCATGGAGCACGCCATGCTCGGTGTCAAACTACAAGACCGAGTGAGGAATGTTGAGATCCGACGTCGCACTAAGGTGCGTGACGTTGGAGATACCCACCCATACCAAACTCAAGTGGCGTTGGGCAGGACACCTTGCCAGACAGAATGATGGTAGGTGGACCAAAAAGGTGTCAGATTGGTGCCACTTCTAGCTAACAGGAGCGTCGGCCGTCCACCAGGTCGATGGGTGGACGATATTAGGTAGATCGCGGGTCATTTCTGGATAAGATTAGCTCAGGATAGGGTCGGGTGGCGCACTCGAAGAGAGGCCTATGCTACGCAGTGGGCGATTACGGGCTGAAAATTATGAATGATGATTATTTTCTACGTTTACTTGCACTAAGCAATTCGTCTAACTATAAATAATATATGTGCTTGTCGAAATTATTGGACTATCGTTTTATACCTTTTCGGGTTTCGGACGCCGTGTGCAAGTACCTACTTGTAATACGTTTATTTGCACTAATGCTAAGGTACGATGTGATAACTTAGTATGAATGTCAAGTTGCACTGCTGCTTCATCTTATGATTACGAGTATGAATAAACAAATAATCACATACACTACAATTTGTGTAGGTTAGCGCCTTGTATTTTTTGTACCGTTTATAATTGTTTAGAAGGCGCAGCTCGTGTATATACACAATCTGCCGTTGTTGTTTACAAGTGGAACATCTGAAGTCTCCCTCGTAAAAGACTTAATTATACATAAAATTAAATAAATACATATAATAATACCAAAAGATTTCTACAGTATAAAATACGATATTGATCGTTCGCAATTAAAGCTTTTATAGTTTTACCTAAAATACTTATGAACATAAATATACCAAATGAATAGGTAAGAATTCGAAGTAGGTATATTCCGGAAGCACTATCCTAAAGTAGAGTAACTAAGCTAATCATACAGATATAAAACAATGGCTGCATGGTCACAGAATGTCAGTCTCGTAAACTTTATTGGTTGTCGCTACAGTGTCCGGCGCGGACGAGCTCTCGCAGTCGGGCTTCGGGTGCTCGCCCTCACACGCCAGGTGCGTCATGCTACCGGAAATGTTTGTTGTGGTCAAGTTCAGATTCATTTTAGAAAGCAAATTCGATTCACTACCGGTTTTCTTTAAATCAGGCTGCGCCGTCGGTGGGAGCGCCGGGCCGCTGCGTTGTATCATCTGAAGTCGCGTGTACTGCTCCTGCAGCGCTTTTTGTTTCTTTAATAACTCCAGATGCCGCTGTTCGAGAAGAGACTGTCGTATAGCGGTCTTCTCGTCGCTAAGGTTAGGATCGGGGGGTGAGGAGTCGGCATTAGGCGGTGACGAAGGAGAGGTCGGCGAGGCCAGAGGCGAGCGCGAGGTGGTGCGTGGCGGGGGCGGCGGGGGCGCGCGACGCGCAGCCAGCGCGAGCAGCTCGGGGTGCCGCTCGGGCACGGGTGGCTTGGGCGGGTGCTGCCCGCGCGCGCGCACCGGCGGCGAGGCGTCCGTGTCACTGCCGCTGGGGTACGAGTGCAGGCGCCGCAGCGGGCCCTCGCCGCCGCCGCCGCCGCCGCCGCCGCCGCCGCCGCCGCGGCTGCCGCGCTCCGCGGGCTTGGCGAACGTCTGCAGCTCGTCTAGTAGCGCGTCGAGGGCGTTCTCTGGCCGCAGCTCCGCTGCTCCCCGGGGCGAAGCGCCTCGCCCGCTGCCGGTGCCCTGCGCACCATTCCACGCACTTCTAGCTGTGTCCCGCAATCTCCAACAGACATTATAAAAGCGAGGTTGCAAATAGCATTTCACTCATTGTAAAATCTAACTTTGACATCCCGGGTCCACTGCAGGCTTTAAGCCATGGTAGCATATTTCCAACACTCTTACTACTACTTGCATTTACATTTCCAAATGGCTTGAAGCCCGCAATAAATTACTATTGCAACCACACTTTTAAAACAACATTTCAAACATCGATTCCATCAAGACATTCACAATAAAAATACATAAAATTGTATTAAAAACACTTACTAAGTAAAATAAAAATTGTTTTATACAATCATACCCGGGTAGAATAAATAGAAATAAAGTAATTACGCTCTTTGTTGCTGAATAATATTAATGTGCACAAAAGTAGAAAATTGCTAACTATTTCGATTAAAACCACGATAATAAATAGCCAGTATGTAAAGTCCACTGGAGAATAGAATACCTATTGATTATAACTTGTCTATGTACTGCATAAGTTGCATACCGTCTAAACACGAGCAGATTACGGTGAAGTAAATAACACCATTGAAAAAGAAATTTCATTTATTTTCCCGTAGTTTATCTTAGGATATTTTCTGAAAATATTACAATTATTCTGCAACAAAAAGAATAAGTTTTCAATAATCCAGAGGCGAGATAATAAGAACCAAATCGTGGTGGTTAATAGCATCGGACAGGGCTGGTAGGCAAAGACGATTTAATTAACAAGTTCCAGTACGTATAACATAATGTGACATGAAAGATATAAAGTTAATATAAGAACATAAGTTAAATTTTGAGAATTATAAGATGCATAAAAAGTGATATTTCAATGTGAAAAAAAATCTCACTCTTAACAATTGTGATGCTTTTGCCATTAGTCAAAAAATTGTGTTTTTAAGTACTCTTTTCTAAATACGCAACAAAGCTAATGTGTAAAGACATTGCTACGGAACAGAACTAATCTAAAGGCTAAGCTCAAAAGGCTCCTTTAACTAATTGCTCTAAAATAAAATTAATACTATAAGAAAGTGAAGTGCAAAAGTTAAGTGATACCTAAGGCTTCCGAGTTAAAATAATAAATGTGTTAAGCGGATAATTGAGTGAAATAATTACCTGTGCTCCTGTATCCTGTGACTGTACAATATCACTTTTTGAGATAGCATTCAATTAGAATTGTTTAAAGGATTGTATAAAAGAGATTATATCTTTCTAGTTCAGAAAAAAAAGAGGGAATGAGGGTGTGGAATGGTAATGTGGGATCGCAAAGAAAAATTGACAAGTTTACACATTCGTAGCAAGAACGCGAGATATTAAACGAAACTTAGTAATTTACAGAAAAGAAAGTGGTCGAAAAGCTTTCACTCTACTCCCGAAGAAGTAGGTTGTGAGCTGCAGCCGCAGGTATCGAGAGCCCGCTGCAACAAACAAACGGCGGGTGCACTAGGTCTCCAAGCGGCAACGTCCATGCGGTTATACCTACTCACTCTACTCTACTCTACTCTACTCTACTACTCGACATTTTAATCTATTACCTATTGTCAAAATGACGCTTTTGCGTTGTAACTTCACTTTTCAAATTAAATCATAAGCAAAAAAAGTGCAAACAACGCAAAAGCACCACAATGTTTTTTGAAATAATAATTAATTATATTTGATAGCCGATTTAAATATATTTTATAAAATATTAGTGTAGTATTCGGTACGAAGATCATACGTTTTATACTGTCGATATCGATTTAAAGTAACTTTACCGATTAATTTGTAATTCTTAGAATTCATAGTAGGTAGGCTACATCTAGGTATTTTAATAAAAACGCCACATACTTCTTAATTCTCTCTTCTTCTTTTTCGTTTAGGGCCTAAGGCCGGCCCTAAACGAACAATTAAATTGCACAAAATTACGAATAGTGCAATTTTTTGACCGTTTAGGGTTAGTATTGAAGATTGCGTAATGATTGAACAAAAGTTTGAGCAAGTTTAATTTTTATTGTACCGTCTAGGAACAGTATTGCACAATATTATGAAGGCAGCGGCAACGCATCAAAGTTATTGCGCAATTTTTCCGTGGAAATATTGATGCTTTGATCGCAAGGGGTAGTTCAATTATATTGTACCATAAAAATATTGTGCAAAGTTATTGTAGGTCTACGGCCGGCCTTAGGGTTTGTCACTTGACAATCCTTGACTTCAGCTTCAATATTGAAAACAACATTCAAGTTAGTTAAGTTATATTTAAGTTATTTAGTAAAAACATTTTTAGATCGGCATTAAAAGCCCTGCTCACTAATAAAATATCCAATTATAACATTCTTTGAGTTAATAATAATTAAAAATGTCTATGCATGCGAAATATAGATGTGGAGAAACAACCAAACTCATTTCAATTAGAGGTAGATTGATAACGGTGATTACTCGTAGATCACATCATCTAATAGCTTTCAGAATCTACAATAATCAATATCAATATACGATGATACGTCTCGCCGTTATCATTTGACTTTTTAAATAAAATAATATCAGACATCTCTCAGGAGTTTCTGTCAACGACAACGAAAATTTAGTTAAAGGCCTCCACACACCGAACGCGGGTATCTCTATCTCTTTCGCACAGTAGCGCGGCGTTTCTATCGCACAGTAGCGCGGGCCCGCGCCACTGTGTTAGAGATAGTGAGAGAGATATTAAATGCGTTGGTAGTGAGAGAGATACCTACCGACCGAGCCGCGCACGACCCGCGCCGCGCCCGACCCGAGCCGCGTTCGGTGTGTGGAGGCCTTTAGGGTGGTTTTTCAAGATCTTTGTCCAATGGGCATTGGTTCTCACTCACTTTTTAAGCAAAATGTGAGACGCAAATACAAATTGGACAAAGATCTTGGACAAGTGGGGTGCCACCCTAAGGCAGAATGGGTAGGACAGAATGACCACTAATTCCAGTGTAGATCGCAAGTTTAGGTCAAGTGAAGTCTTGCCAATCCTGCAGAATTAGCAAGGAGTGCCCTACTGGTCGGACTCGAGTGAGGCAGTAGGTAGCTAACTGCGATATGAAGCAAGCGTTTAAACTTAGCAATATAAGAGTATCGACGCGACGACCTTAGGTTCAATTAAGGTAAGGGACAAAATGGCCTAAATGAGTTAAGTATACAGTTTTGTTTAGAGTTTCTGCTCTTTCGATGGGGGTGAAGGTATATTGCACGGTGATTTTTAATTCGTGATCAGCAGGTCGATCACGTAACGCATTGTCCTCGCGTCAGGTAGATCTAAATGTAAAATATTATATTATATGGAAAAATGACAGTTAAACGTCCTAACGCGCATTTGAAACGTTACGTGATTAGTTGATTACCCCACAGGAGTACATTTTTCTATTTCTGTAATTGATGCCAAACATCAATCAACTCGAAGTTACCTAAAACCAACGTTCTTTTTTTCTGAATGAAACTGAATAAAGGATGGGTATGATTTTATCAATTACCTAATAATTGCATTTTCGATGATTAAATAATATTTGTTCCAAAAATAGTAGATCTGTCACCTAAATTTTTTTTTTAATTTTATTGATTTTAGAAAAAAGTTTTTCTAAATAATATTTGTTTATAAATAATAAATATAATATTTATTTGAGCACATTCTGTAGGATCAAATCATAAAGAAATATGTCATAATGATATCCCACCAATATAGTAGATTGTATGACAAGGGTCTAAAATAAGCCATATTACCACTAGATCGTTTATTTTCCCGAACGAAATGAGGGGAAATAGTTCGAGGGGTAATATGGCTTTTAGACCAGAGTTATATACTCTACTTTTCGTTCTACGTTAGTTTCACTCTACGTTATGCTTAAAAAGTGCGTTATATTAGGCTTAGCAAGCGGGGCCAAAGTAGTACATTTAGCCCCTAGGGAAAATATGTATACATATTTATGATTTATAAAACATTTTTATTTGACCAATCAAAACAGTTCACCGTATTAACCACCAATCACAACTCTTTAAAAAATCATTTGTGTTTGCTATCAACTAACCAGAATAGAGAGCTAAATATTAAAATCGACCAATCAGGAAACAGAATTAATTTCAAACGTTACGTGTTTTTTTATTCTTTAAGTAAAAAAATACGCCTCTGACCGTCTATAGCCACGTCAAGCGTGGTTGACTGCGTACATGGCATAAGTTATGAAGATTGAGCGGGAAATAGATTGCTGTCTATCTTGCTTTATCGTATGCCCCGTATGCTGTTCGCCGCGCTCAGCTGTTTGGATGCGGTATTAGACGGTCAGAGGCGTATTTTTTTAACGATTGTGAATTAGAGAATTTTTGTGCCTTTCGATTTGGTAACCTATTAATTTGGTTACCTTATGATAGGGTATGCCCTATCAGAGGGTTACGTTATTGTTATGGTAAGCATATCGGATGTGGTACTGGTAACCATAAGTTAATCCTATTAAGATAGGGTTGTGTTTAGGATTTTCAAATCGGTTACTGGCAAAGTCAAATCAGTTAACTTGATCAATAGGGTTACCCTATCAGTAAGGTTACCTTATCATAATATAAGGTTACCAATATCGAGAGGGTTTTAGAAACCACTTCTAAAATTACCCTATGGAAAATACTAATTACGGAAACATTTTCCGATCACTCAAATAGGTTAAATCGAAGAGAAGTTAAGATTGCTTTAATGCGAAAAGATCTTTGTCTGGCCGGGCTCTCCTGAAAAATCGTATTCTTCCCTTTCCTTAATTGAATCTACGGTCGAAGATATTAAGGCGAAGGTTGTAGGTAGGGTAACTTTGGGGGCAGAAGGATCGATTTTGAAGGATTCTTAAATTAATCAATCCGTCATCACCATCCTCCTAGCGTTTTTCCCGGTACGGTTGTGCCCTAAACGAGCCTGGGGTCAGCTGTGGCACCTACTCCCAAGATTCGGCGTAGGCAATAGTTTTAGCGATTGTCAACTGACCTTCCAACCCAGCGGGAAAAGTAGACCTTATTGGGATTAGCCCGATTTCCTCAAGACGTTTGCTTACCCTGGTTAACCAATCAGTAATAAAAAATATACACAAAATGTGAATCTATTCATGATTCTGAACAACTTTTACTATTGGATCAACTTGCCAAAAAAATACCAGCTTTTGCATACACTTTGCTCGTGTCTCAGAACCATGGATAGATTCACATTTTGGTATTTAAATTTCACGGGTTAAATTTCGCCCTGTACCTATATATAACCACTGTATTTAATAGGTACTTAATTTTTTATTTATTTATGGAATTATATTACCATAGTATGTTAAAAACCAATTTTAAATTAGACTGTGTTCAACTTTCAATTTGCTACAGATTCTAAAGATATTCTGACAGTTATTTCGGATAATTAATCAAAGTAC
Organism: Epinotia bilunana; assembly: GCA_947049275.1. Classification (NCBI taxonomy): domain Eukaryota; kingdom Metazoa; phylum Arthropoda; class Insecta; order Lepidoptera; family Tortricidae; genus Epinotia; species Epinotia bilunana. The sequence goes on along the minus strand of OX346252.1, from coordinate 29,929,330 downwards.
CTACGAGTACATTAAACACATTCACTGCCGAGAATCGCTACGCGCTACACGCGTAGCGGATCTCGTGTTTTCACCGTATGTAGCGGAAATCGACTACGGCGTAGGCGCTCGCTAGGCGGGTTCCTGGTGAAATTGGATTGCTCTGTTTCAGGTACCTATACGCATTCAATTGAAGTAGGTACCTATATAATGTATTTTCCCGCCATGAAGCCCTCAGGCGAAGCTGATGTTTTAGACACTCTTTAACATAGCTGTTTGCTAATCTAATGACGATAAACGCTTTAAAAATTATAAAGCCAAATGTAAACGGCGTTTATGTTATTTCACGATTCGGATTTTACTAACGAGTTTCAGATTGTTGCAGAAACTTATTATGACAAACCCTCTTGCGATTCGCGGTGTGAAGCACCCATCGAAATGAGCTTCATGTTTGCTATTTAAGAGGCTGTAAGCACTAACAGATATTGGCAGCGTTTATAATAGTAACTTTTACGTCATATTTTATATTTTTCAATAACTCTGCCAACACCCGCTCAAAATGTTTCCATGATAACGAGCTTAATTATTTATGGGATAATCAACCGACAATACAAGAACCCACACATATAATCCGGCAATATTGACATTACGACAGCTTCGTTTTCAAAGGGACATTATAATGCGTGCAGTAAATTTGAAATTATAGTTCCACTATAATTTCAAGTTCCACAAACAAAGCAAAGTATAAAATCTCCATGCATACCGCTTCATGTTATACTGTCTGAACTGTAAAAAGATGCGAATTATTAAGTCAAAGGGAACTATGTAGTGTTGCCATTTCGAAGCGGTTTAGGGCAGGTAGCTAAAGCGGTGTGCGGTCTCCGAGCACACACAACATGCCTACATAACAGTAGCTAAATGAGTGTTACGTTACATAAACCAAGGTAGATGAAATATTCAAAACAATAACGTGGAATTAAAAAGAAATTAAATATATGAATATAGTAAATTAAAAATAGTATGGATATAATTATTACGAAGATTTGCATTACTCGTTAATAACTATCGCTTCTCTGAAGTATCGGCTGTCTTTCCACGCGAACTGAAGAGTACCATCACAGAAAAAAACCATGAAATCCATTGTTAAAATAACTTGTTAAAATTGTTACGTTAAATAGTAATTAGGCACATTGTCTATAAAGCAGTTGTATTTTCATGAGACCAGTTGGGTCATGGGATTCATATGAACACTAATTATATAAATCAGTTAGATTGAACAGGTATCTAGTAATAATCTTAGTACACATACACTCACTGTTGCAAGTAGTATCTATATTGTCAGTAGATATAAAGGAATACTGAAAAACACACCTAGGCGGGTAGGTATATGAATAACTATATATCACTCTCCTTATTTAAGAGCTAAGCTCTTGTCGGTGTAGCTCAAAGTAGGCCCTCCATTTACTCCGATCCCAGGCATAAACTTCAGCAAATATTACACCTGCATGATCCATATTTAGGTACAAGATATGGTTACCAGAATATATCTGTGAGTGTTGAATCACGCACAATAGAGATTTTTGTAACAAAACTTAAACTCGTATGGTAGGAAGTTTTGTTACGACTTTTCTATGAATGTATATACATTCATAGAAATTACGCGGCACTGACCTGGCTTCGGGAGGCAATTACTTTGACTATATTTAAATTTAAAGGTACATGCGACAAAATTGTAAAATAACCCAGTAGTAAAAGTAAGTATGGTATCAGTAGTAAAATGTTTGCGTGGAGGAGCATAGTTTTTTCCGATATGAATCGAGTACCTGATAGTAAAACATATTTGGATTATTCAAACGGAATGAAGTTAGTTATTTTGCCTTTCTTCCTAATAGTTAATAATATGAGAGTGAAAATATCCACAACTCTTGTGCAGGTCAAAACGACGCCGACGTCGAAAACGCTGAAAGCGGATATATATTTCTGCATTTAAGTTAATTTTAAATAACGTGGAATGTGCGAGACAGAGAAAGCGACAGTCCATTATTGGATTTGAACCCTCGACCTCTGCCCATTGCTCCATCCGACTGCTAGCGTGGGCGTTACTGCTCAGTAAACATAACTATAACCATGTCATCGTTTAACCGAGTTTCATAAATTAACTACCGCTGTAACCATATTCGAGTGTCTATTTATTGTCATGCAGGTAGCGTGATAATAAATAAGCTTTTGAAAACTTTTATGTCTACCCAATACGCGGAACCTATACATATACACGATGATTCTTAATTCGTGATCAGGAGTCGAAAAATATTGATAAACAGCCAAAACAGATTTAAATGGATGAGGTGTCATGCAATGAAATCACTGCACTGTTTAGTTAATTAAATTTAATGATAATGCTAACATTTCTTGAAGTTAAGTAGATACGCCAAACACACATACGTCAAAATTTCGCAAACTACCGTACTACCGTTAGGGTGACAACGATTTTGAATTACAAAGTAATTCCTTATTCAGTTTTATTCAGAAAAAAAGAACGTTTGTTTTAAGTAACTCCGAGTTAATCGTGTTTGGTATCAATTACAGAATTAGAAAAATTTACTCCTTATCCAGTCATCGGAATTCTCGTAGCATTTTTGAGCTGTCATAGGGACTTCTCGTTTATATCGACTTCCGATTATACATATGTAGGTAGGTATATCGATAAATACAGAATAAAATATGTAAAATAATTATGATTACGAGTAGAATATTTTATTTAATTCAAAATAACGACAATTAATACAAACAAACATAAAACTTAAACTATAGGTAAAAAAATTGGCATAAATCGCCGTCAACGGGCGAGGTGCCCAGATGGCTGGCCGTGGGTCAGTCGCTAGTTTGGGATTCTACTTGCGTTGATACCCTGGCAAAGTCCCATGTTCCAAGCACCAGTGCCGCCGCCGGCGCTGCGGCATCCTCGGCCGAAAGCTTCAAGCGCCGCAAATATGCCGTCCTAGGAAACAGCTACATGTTTGCGGCGTTTGGCGTTGAAACCTTGGGGCCATGGGGGTCAAGTGCGCGTCGGCTTTGTAAAGATTTGGCGACGCGCTTAATAGAAGCCTCGGGCGACCGGAGGGCTGGCCACTATTTCGCACAGCGTGTTAGTATCGCTATATCTACAGCGAGGAAATACGAGTAGAATTAAACAACATGCAGTCTTATCGCGAATGAGCGATCTCTTCGAGATAACCTTTGGATACCAACTTTTAGAAATTGTAAATAGAAATTACAATAATAATATTTTATTATTTCTTATAAATAATTTGTGGATTTCTTATGGCTATTAAACATTTTTCAAAAGAAATTGCAACGAGAATTGCTATTGAGCCTTATGATATCATGTTATGTATGCTCGTAGGTACTGACCATTAATTATTAGTGTTGAACTTTGATTAGTAGTTTTATTAAAATTGGTAACTATTCATTTTTCATTGCTTTCATTGCAAATATCTATTTAACATTTTCAGCCACTTAAAAGTTATCTCAAAGAGATCGCTCTTTAGCGATAATAACGCCTGTTGTTTACCTCTACTTTTAATCTTCTTTGATATGTTGTGTTGTGCTCTATAATTTATCGACAAAATATGTATATCGGAAGTCGATAAACGGGAAGTCCCTATGACAGCTCAAAAATGCTACGAGAATTCCGATGACTGCTGATCACGAATTAAGAATCATCGTGTATAAACTCGGGGAAGGACAGCGAAATCCGTATTTAATAAGAAATAAATGTAGGTTTTCAAGATGAAAGCACTCTTTTTATGAGATTACTGATGCAGTGTTCTACAAGTGGATTAGATTTTTAAAATGACATATTTTATTCGAAAACCTGCAGCCGGCTCTTCTCTGTTGACCGACAGAGTTCCGAGAGGGTCCCTCTATTTGGCATAACTTTGATTGTCCGAAACATTTTCGCATAACAGACTTGGCATATTCGGCTTTCGCGACCTTACTTAATAGAATTTCTAAAATCTCGAAATTGTGTTTGGCCGAATTTAAATTTGCATACTATTGTTACGGCCTTAATTAATAATTTGATTCGGCATATTATCGATTGTCCGATACTTACTTTAAGCATACTTATAACGGGGTGCGTCTCACGAGATATAACAACAATATAATTGTATGATTTCGATAAGGATTATAATATAGTAGATTAGGTTAGGGCAGCTAGAAAAAGGGAGGACGGGGGGCGAAGGGGGGCTCGGGGGCCAAGCCCCCCGCAGTAAAAGAAACAAATAATATTGTGTGTGTGCATGATTCGGAGCATCACAATAATGCACAAATAATATTCGGACTATTGAAATTCGGCGTAATCGAACTATGCGAATCTCGATTCTGCCAAAACAGTTTATGCGCAAAGTCAATTATGCCTACACACATTATGCCAAAAAGAATTCTTACAAAAAAAATACATGTAGTTCCGCTCCCATTCTACAACGGTTTGCTGGAACAACATGAATCTTTGTACACACGATTGGATCCCCTGTATCTAGGGCGCTGTATGTACCGCAGCTTCTGGTGATAGAAATTATTATAGAAAAAAAGAGAGGGAAAAGAAGTTTAGTTTGAAAACCTAAATTCCGCGAACCCCTAGTTTCCACGCGAAAATACAGATTTCGCTAGCTTACACTAACATATTTAGTATATGAAACATAGAATAAGTGTATTATACATTATACCTGTTTTTTTAGGTAGCTATTGCTATATGCTACTAACTATTACATGAGTACTCCAATAATACTACTACTTATGTTGGGTTATACGCAGATTGCCTAGTTAAATCTCTTCTTTAAAAACCGGCCAAGTGCGAGTCGGACTCGCGTTGCTAAGGTTTTTGTACATCACAAGATTTTAAACAATTTTGTACTAACGGAGCGTTTTTGACGTTTCATAAAAATAAGCTGATTTGATTTTTGTCAAATACCGTATTAAGTCCGACTCACGCGTGACTGCACATTTCTAATAGGTTTTCCTGTCATCGGTAGGTAAAGAACTATTTTGTGTATTTTTTTGAAAATTTTAGTCTCAGTAGTTTCGGAGATGAATGGGGGAATGGTAATTTTTTGGCTATTTTCTTAAATAATTTCTAAACTAATTATTTTAAAATTACAAAAATATATATTTTGACACAAGGAGCTTTTTCATTTATATGCAAAACTTTATTTTTTAATTTTCTCATTTCCCCCCCAAAAGTGGCCCCCATGTTTAAAATTCATTTGTTTGCGTTACGCGTTCCTCTTTGGGTCACAAACTTACATATGTGTACCAAATTTCAACGTAATTGGTTCAGTAGTTTCGGAGAAAATAGGCTGTGAAGGACGGACAGACAGACGCATGAGTGATCCTATAAGGGTTCCGTTTTTACCTTTTGAGGTACGGAACCCTAAAACAAGAATCCGCCTGCATCATTTCAGACATTTTTTGGAACATTTGAACCCATTAAATTTATTATTCCTTTTTCTCCCGAAAATGACTTCAAAATTTATTTCAATACTACGTCGAAATGGCGGGTTATTATTCCTATTATTAATAATTTCGGTTCGGTCTACGGTAAATCTTTACAAAACGCAGACGAAATGATAAAGCATATAAAAAGAATCGTTTCTGAATATGGGAAGTATGGGAACTTAGCGCAAAATCCGTATTAAGGGTCGCTAGTACGCTCGACTCTCCATACGAGCGTAAGTAGTTTGGTTCTGATTTTGAGATGACAAGCTAGAATAACACGAAACTTTGTATACACGATGGGATCTGCCATATCTAGGTCGACAACTAGTTTCTGTTGTTAGATTAGAAAAAAAAAATAGTAAGTAAGTAGAACTTTTGTCATATCGACTCACTTTGTCTTAGTGCGCCCACTTCCACTGTTTTTTGTAATCGATTTACAATTCTTTTTGGATACGTTACGACACTCCCCACGAGACTCCGTTTTCATGCTTTGTTAGTAATAACTTAATGGTAGTTGAAAAAGAGTCTATAATAATATTAGCATTGATTAATCACAATTAGTTAAAACTACGCACTCCACACGAGATTCCGTTTTCATGATAGGTATGTAAAAATTATCTTAATTTCAATGGGAATACTGTTATTAATATATAATAATATTTGCAAGGATTATCTAAAATGAAAGAAAGTGTCCTGAGACTCAGAAGTAGATGAGGGTAGTGTCGATGAAATCAATAATTATCGATTATAAGTATGATTCACTTAGAACCTGCAAAATTGCCAAGTGAACACAATTTATTCGAAAAGCGATTATCAAGAGGGTTCTACTGTAATATAATACTACTCGCTACTTTATATGTATTTAGTTAATTAAAATGTAAAATTGTTAATAACGATAAATAAAAATCGACATATTTTTGCGTTCAATTATTTCAATATACAACAATTGAGTTTAAATATCCTATTAAGATGCTCATAATCATTTATACTAAAATTTTATATGTTTGTGCAAATATCGATAGAATTATCGACCTTATTTAACGACCCAAACCTCGCCCTCCTGGTCGAGCCGATTACACTGCTATTTACGTGTTCTTAAACCATGTCTCTACGAAGTTTTTCTATGTGTAATATGTTTGTGCATCAAAAATAAGAATGTGTTTTCCTTTTTCAAAATGTGTGCGTGTGTAAATAAACAGATAGTTTTTGCATTGGTGAGTAATTTTTTGCATGTGTTATTTCTTCCTTCCCCCGCAAAATTAGGCAGACTTTTTTGTACTCAAATATGCCATACAAGGCTACTCCAGTTATGTACCTACGCTCTAAGTTATAATTCGATTAGAATCTTTCGCCGCGGGATTAACATTGTTTCAAATTAGAAATGCCGCAGACACACCGTGGAATCATTAATACTAACGCTTCTGTTATAATCTGGAAAAATAAAGTTAAACTTTGTTGCGACTTTTTGTTTTGTCAACACCGAAACTGTTATGTAAACAAGAATAAATATGATACGGTGTTTTGAATATCCCGGCTGTTGTAAATTAGAAATATTTTACTGCCTGACTGAAACTGTATATAAATAAATATCTATGGTGTTTTTTGATCAAAGCTGATCCTTTTTGAGTATGGTTCCCAGCAATATATACCTACTAGTAGAAATTATACCAAGATAATCAGTTTTAAACAGTGCTTCAGCGGTAGTGAATTACACTGCTTTATACCTCGCTCCATAAACTCCCACCAGCTCATGTATTGTTATTTATTATGTTATTATTAGGAAAACTGTACCCCTTTTGAAATAAGTTCAACAATCTAAATGTTCGGTATGTCAGTCATGGTTGAAAAATACTCGGGTATTATTAAATAGTGAACTATCGCAATAGTTGGGGCCTACGTCATTGACATGCCACAGTACCGAATACAAGAATTGAGGTGTAAAAGTTTAAACTTATATGAGTCAAAATTTTTGTGTTAGGATCAGAAATTAGGTAAAATATAAAGATGTAGAGTTACAAGTTATTATATACCTTTTTAACAGATACACTGCAATGTTTTGAATATACAAATAACTGCCACATTACCTTCAAACTTTTACCAACAATCAACGTTTATATTAATAAATGGGAGAACAAACTGATTCGGATGCGGCAGTGATATAATGGCAGGTCCAACTACTTGCATTTTCTTATAAGTATCAAATGGTTGAAATTGTATTAAAATTGGCATTATTTTCCTGAAGCAAGAGTCAAAGAATGCAACGTTTATGGAATGTGCGTTGGTTGCAGGACAAGTGCAAAATCAAGTTATACATTTATTGTATTCTGTCATCTCGATTTTCGTCGCACTCTGTCGTTAATATGAGAGAAAGAAATTTTCGCCATAATATTTATTTAAACTCACGAACTTGTAGCAAGCATTCAAAATACGATAGAATGGTAATACTCTGCATATAGTACTTATAATATGTTTGCGAATATTTCTAATTAGTCCAGATGTCCAATTATGGTTCATATTGTTTGGACATGCGTCTATACAGTGTACTAGCTCGTCGGACTAACAGGTCTGAGTTTGACATTATTAGGAACTTGTCTAAATGGTTGGTTATTAGTCGCGATATAGTTAAGTTACGTCGTTCATGTATCTGGGTCATTACCAGATTTACGTTCGCCTCTCTTCTGTGGACATTGCCTAAGTTAAGGGCTATAAAGCCAAATTTTTGGTTGAACTCTAAATCCACATAAACGGCGTCGCATCTTCTATAATTATATTAATTATATGCGTTCAAATCATATGATATATAAACATAAGGCCATAAGCCACTATTGACTACAGAAAAGACGATTTTTATTTATTTGACTGACAATGACCCATGTACATGCGACACCTTAAGATAATTGATGCAACATTAAAGCGACAATGTATTGCTATAAAGACATATTATACAGCATAGTATCTACGGTTTGAATACCTAAGAGTAGAGGCATCGAATAACTTTAAGTATCACTTCGATCTATGTATAGGTGTGATAAAACCTCGAAGCCATACCTATTTTCTCTTCCATTATGACAGAGCGTGACGTAAAGTTTGAACTTTAAAAGAGTTCGGTAGTTCAATTTAGTTATGCCAATTTCATATCACTAGTAACATAGTGTATTTCCGTAATGAATGTACTTAAGTATAGGTGAATGTTTGAATTTGGAAACCAATTATTAAGATACTATCCAGAATACTCAAGAGCATAGATATGTACTAAACCAGACCTATGAAACATGCGTCACTAGTATCTCTACGGAACAACAAATGTGATAATATATTTTATAAGTAAATTAAAGTTCAGATAAGCTGCCACTCTGTTTAGGTAATCGCTAAGAGCAGTCGATTAAGAACCATTCTCATACAATAAGGACAATAACATGCATATTCTACTAGGTATCAGTAAGTAGGAACACAACCTCACGGTAAATAAACGAAAACCTAGTAAACAAGGCGTGCAACACAAATAATGGCTACTATCAAGGAGAACAATGATTTTTAGTTTTTAATTTTATTTGTCCGTCATTATGTTTGAGTTAATCAATAGGAGAAAACAATCATCATTTATCATTAGGTATAATAATTTTCACGTTTAATACCATCATTGTTACTGAACCGAAGCAAAGACCCCATTCGCATTGACACGAAAAAAAGCTCCACGAAAATTTTGTGAGCAAGAGGTAGGTAGGTACTATTAAATTATGTCACAAGCGTGTCCACGCATTTTTTTGTATCAGGAGTGGTTATTTTTGATTTGTGGACTATAGTATTAAGTTAGGAATGTTTGCATAGGTTTGTCAATAAAATAATACAACAACACCATAGGTTTATACGAATAGTGCAAACAGTTGCATGGTTTCGGAATACCCAGGATTGCTATGATGATGAAAACCGAATGAAGGAATGTGAAAGGAATTGTGTAAAACAGCAAAAAATCATCGACTTGGTTTCAATAACTTTTTGATGACGGTGAAACGAAACTTCAAAAGTGCGATTTGGACTCTTCAGCGGGCGTAGCACGGTTGCCATTTTATCACTTATCGTTATGGTAAAGACGTCCATCACGCTCTGACAAGTATGCGAGTGCCAGAGTGACGGATGCCTTATCCACAACGATAAGTGATAAAATGGCAACCGTGCTACGCCCGCTGTGCTTAGCAGCATTCTTTGGTATGGCATCGGTGGAGGAAACCTTATAACTTGAGAAAAGGTTTATTAAAAAACGCTAAAGTTAAAACCCCGCAGTTATAATTGCCTTTAGAATGTGTCTTGACGTGTCCTGACACTACTTACTGACTTATTTGACATATTATTGATGTACTGTCATGCACTCGTTAAGGCCTCTCTCAGACTGGAGCGGCCTGCGGTGGCGGTCAATAGTAACGCATGCAAAGGGGGCATGTATCACAGTACAGGTAATGAATGCTAGTACTGAACAACTACCCACCAAAAAGCTGATGCAGGTGAAATGGGGAGCAAATTAAAAAGAGAAAGAAAACACTCAACATAAGGTAAAGTGTTGGAAAAAAATGCAAATTTTAACCTTTGGCAAACCTGCAATTGTTAAGCGTACTTTAAACAAGGATAGCATCTGTAAATATGATTATTCCTAAAATAAAGTTGTCCGCTTAATCAGCCTGTAAACAAGATCGTATATTTTGTAGAGACATTAAGTAATAATCATATACTTATTTATGATGCAGTGGCGAGAAATAAGTTTCATAAAGTATGCCCAATCCCCAGCTGCAACAAGTACAGTTGAGTGGAATTGTTTAATAAAAAAAGTCCTTTAGTAGCTAGGGTGAAACTTGTTTTTGCCAATTAGTAAAGTAGATCGTGTGCAGCGGTGGATAGAGACAGCGGTTATTAGTTACCTTATTGGAAGGCTGTGTAACGTGTGAGGTGGTGTCGGAGGCGAACTCGTCGGATGAGGGCCCGGCGGCGAAGCTGGATCCCTGCGAGGAGCCGGGCGACACGCGCCCGTCGGCCGCCGGCAGCCGCTGCTCCTGCACGCACGCCAGCCTGCGGGCACCGTCACCGCGCACACTGTACTTACGGCTCGTGACTTGCCAGCAACTAATCTTATCCGTTTTTATTCTGGGAGTGTTTTACACGAGGTAACCCATACATAATTTCTCCAAGTTTTAGATAGATAGAGCGTAAAAGAGTAGAAGAGAATTATTATTTTGCATGTAAATACGTTCCTTTAAAAGTATACTTACTTGGATGTACAGCTGTAGGTACAACCATTTAAAGGTACTTAAATACTTAAAATTAGATCATGCCACGTTAGGGAGCGACCACACCGATGCTTAACGATGCATATACGCGTTGACGTGTCGTATACGTCACGTATTCTTCATACATTCTGCTGCGTTTTACGGTGCGTTAGCGTATTTTGAGCAGCGGTGTGGTCGCACCCTAAGTCTGTAATTCGATTCATCATGTTTCATCTAAGATTACCTAATCATCTTAATGTAATTTTATAATCATCTGTAAGGTGTACCTCTTTAGAGTCACTAATGTCCCAGTAAGTTTTTTACATCGACGCAAAGCTAATTCGAGGCGTTCGGGTTCTTCCTCTAGCATTTTCTCTTTGCGCACAACCTGAAAATGAAGTTTTGTTTGCATATTATAAACACAATCTACATATCACTGCAATCATTCGTTTTCAACATTGAACACTGGATTATATAGGAGAACAAGCGTCGAGACCTTTTCCATCTCTGAAGCAAGTTTAACTTTCATCGTGTCCTGTAGGATCGGGAACTTGAGTTTCCAGTCGGCAACAGTCTTGCTGCTCTTAGACAGGACCATGGCGATGCGTTCGATGTCTGCCATGTTGACGCGGGTCTCCCTGGAACATCAACATTGTAGGTAGGTATACCCGTGTGCTTTACGTACCTACTGTTATCTAGATATAATATAGATAATATAAGATAAGCATTAGAGAGGTAAGTCGCAGCGCAGTGGAATGCCACCTCGCTCATATTTGAAGTAGTCCAACTGAAAAAGTACCTCCATCTAGCAGAAGACTGCAGAGATAATATTAACACCACTACTAAACTGTAGGTAAGTTGTGATAGTGTTCCTGGTTGTGAATAAGGTCGAAAAGGTCCCGGAAGATGCGCTGTTTTCAGAATGAGGGACCTACTTTTGTCTCTAGATAAGTACCTACCAACACAACGCTACAATCAATAAAGGGTCGGTAACGCGCTTTGTAACTTCTGAAGTTTCAAGCGTCGGCTAGGCTGTCTGCTTACCATTAGGGCCGTATGTTTGCCACTACATACTTGGTTAGCTAATCTAAAATAATGAGCACATTGTTGTGCTTTCTCTGGAACTACTTTACCTGTTCGCAGCCTGACCGCGAAGGCGCTCCACTGTAGCTTCCAGCTCATACAAATCGTTCTCCAGTAGTAGCATATCTTGTCGATATATTTCCTCTTCACGAGTGAGTTGCTAAACAATATCAAGGTTAGGTATAAGAAAAAGAGTCGAGAAAAGATACTGCATCAGCACGTCTATCATGGGACGGCCGCGACATACTCTCGATTTTTCTCGCACTAGACCTCTTGTTCTAAGTGTTCTAATAAGAGAGAGACGGATAGTGCGAGAAAAATCGAGAGAGCTCGCGCACCGTCGCGTGATAGCCGTGCAGGTAGTAAATATATATATATTTTTTATTATTATTAGATAGTGTTTAGTCTTTCCTGCGGACAATCCTAAGTTTCAAAGCCTAATTTTGGCGCTGGAACCATTCATTCAGGTACGTCAAGAGAGCGTTTGCCTTTAATATTGTATTGTCTACAGGAATGACGCCTAGTTTTAGTTCCTGATTCTGACTCAAATATGTATATAAGCAGATATTCTACCGATTCTGGGTCTCGTTCATAGAAGCTCGCAGCGAGGGCGCCTATTTTCACGATTGTGTCGGCCATAAGTTGCCTCATCTGAATGGCGTGTGATAGGGTCGAACGACGTAAATTTCGGGTCTGTAAAACAAATAAATAGGTACTTAAACATAAATCTGCACTATTTTAAACGAAACTCGTACAAAATTCGCATTGGCAATCAATTCTATGTAATACAAAGCAACAGCAATTAAAAAAAAATAAACCTTTATGATTGCTTTAACAGACCTCTATCCGCAAATCCCGGCTCTGTTTCTGCAGAACGCGCATGTCGCTGAAGAAGTCAGGCGTGACGTTGATGGTGAATACCTTCTGCGCGACCAGAGCCAGCTGATGGCCCACTAGGCCGGCAGGCTTGGGCGGCGGCGCCGGCTTAAGGCGGTCGCGCTCTGGAACGTTTTCACACTCGAATATATCAAGGTTAGGTGGACAAGGGCCAATATCATCAAATCCGATTCCTACTAGATAGTGTATGTTATCAATCTACACTAAGTGTAATTGTCTAATATAGGCAATCCAGCTACATAAGAAATGCATTTAAGGACTTCCAACTTTGGGTTATAAAGACGCACAAATAAATAGCCCTAGAAATGGTGAAACGTGCTCTCCCGTCAGGAAAAGTGCTACTTAGTAATACACACGACTTCATCTATGGTTGATACTGGTGTATTAGTGTATTGTGAATCTAAGAAACCCGCATAGAAGGCCTCTTAATAAAAACATATTTCATAAAATTACCTTGTGACGAGGTCCTTGGCAATGTCGACGACTTGATTGCCGGTTTTGTTGGCTTTGTATCAGCTTGTTATGGCAAAGAAGTAAGCGGAAAGAAATCAAATACAGAATTATGAACATGGTTATGATCTTATCTATGAGTGACAAGAGAGACAGTTACAGCAGAGGAGATCGGTCCGAAACGACTTACGAGTAATGTGAACAATGTTCCACAAAGTGAACACATCAGTTCACAGTTAGGATTATAATAATACGTAGGTACACAAATGAAAAACTTTATGATAGCGAAAATGGGACTACTAAAAGAAATACACAATGACAATGACCATAACTGTATACTAATTGTTATCGGGACGACGGGGCATATTAACAAAGGAATGTTTTACGAAATAATCATTACATTACATAAAATGTGGGAAAAAGTCTTTTCATGTTTCCTGTCTTGTAGTTCTATTTCAAGTGTAAAATATATATTTCACTTATTGTGCTGTAATTCTACTACTATTCGACTTTATGCTTATTGAGCAGTTCAAAATTACTAATGTTCAACAAAGTAGCTAAAGTTCGAAATAAATAATTATATTTTATAGCTATAATGTATAAAGGATTTAAGATATTTAATAGTAATGTCGTTCCATCAAACGGCAGCTAAATTATTTTATTTATTTAAAAGCTATAAAAGGAATGAACTAAATCAACAAAAGCTTTTCACTGATAGAAGGAATAGAAACCAAAAGTTAAGTACACTTGTTTATTCTATTGGTTTTGTGAATTAATAATAATGTATTTGGATGGAATAAAACTTATATTAAGCATTATACCAAAAAACCCGAAGAGACTTTTTCGTCAACAGTTAATTCATTATTAGCGGAGCAATGACTGAAAGGGACCTTAAAACTTCCATCTTGATAAAACAAGATAGAAGAACCTTATTCAGAACAGCAAAATGCCCGTTTGCAAAACCAGACTAATGTTAATTATATATTAAATCCAGTCATGGTGCCTACGGGGTTGTATCAACTGTAGCGTAGTTCAATACATTTATAATTAAGCCTCCTAGTTAATTTAAAATCATCATTTTCAACACTACATACAACCCACCGAATCAATAAATAATATAATTTGGGTTACAATGATATATTATGATTTATATGCATACCTGAATGTTGGGGCGAATGTTGAATGGGTGAGTTCATGTCTGGTGGGTCATCACTAAAGGATACCGATTTCTCAAATGACACTGATTTTTCTGAAATCATAAATGAGGAACTACTCAGTTTAGTCTGAATGCGGCTGTCACGAAAACAAGTGTACGCTCGCTCTCCTAGACAAGCCCTCTAGGGTGGAACCAACGAGCAGCAAGCCACGGATACATCACGTTATTTTTACGTAATACCTACATGAAATAAGTAACCATGAACGCGTTTATCAGCCTTTACTTTTAATGCATACGTGCCATGTGTTGTTTATACTACTTAATTAAACATTAGTAGGTACCTATATTAGTGTGCCAATAAGATATTTTTTACAGAGGAAGAAAAAGGTAATGCTTTGCATTTGCGAAGTTAGTGCCCAAACTTGTATCTGTAATCTGCATAAATTTTAAAATTATTTTTCAATATACCCATATTTATTAAAATGTATAAATATTAAAATTTTAGAAAAAAAACCATTATTCATAAAAACTTAGCAAAACTCTGTTAAACTAAATGTATTTTGGCCCTTTCTCACAAATTAATGTCAAGGGTCGAATAGAGACAAACGAATTTGAGCTAAAAATGGGTTTGAAAAATGTTTATGAATAAGGTCAAAAATATTTGCATTTAAAAGTAGAGGAACTCGTAGAATAGGAAAAGTATAATTTCTAATGCGGAACTGATCACTGTTCTCGAAATAGGTAGGATAAACTGATTGGTAAATAAAACATAAAAAGGGTTTTAGCCAGTTCCTTGTATGTAAACAGATAAAAGTGGTGTTTACGACATTACACTATTTACGACACTTATGTAAGCATTGACGGGGATCGAACACCACACGCGTGTTATGGCATTGAACTGTGAACATTCAACATTGAATAGTGCGCGGTCCGCGATAACCTGCGGGTTCCACGCTGTTCACCAGTTTCAGTAATGAGTAAACCACGCCTTGTTAGGTAACCGACCTAGGTATAGGGACTGCTGCGCGCGTAGCCTTATAATAGGCTAAAGCTCTCTTCCTATGTACTTTGACAAGTCGTATTGGATTCATTTAGAGTAATTCACAAAGCGATTGTATTAGGCGCCGATGAAGGAGCATAATCGAGTGCAAGTTGAAATCGTTGACAAGGGTGATGAATATAAACTTAATACAATTAATTGTTTATCGAAAGTAAGCTGAAATAACATAACCACACGACTGAGCAAGCAAGCGTTCTGCGTGATAATTAATGAGATACATGCGAAATGCATTGCTAATGTCATGAACTATAGGTACTTCTACGTCAAGAAAAGTGAGTTCTAGATATTTTGAGGTAACCAAGAATGTGTCACTTCCCGGGCCTATGAACCTCGCAAGGAATTCACCACGATACTCATTTCGTTAATTTACTCGCTAGGAAATAGCTACCCGCGGTGCCGCATCTTTGCGGTTGTTTCCATTACTTCCATAATAGATGATACAAAGCCAGACTGGAAGACCACCGGCACAGTCTATTTAAAAAACAAAGCTAAGAATGTATCATAGTGATTCGTATATAGGGTGTTCCCTGTAACAGGAGCAAATAATGAAATGCAAATTATTAAGCTACTCAGCAATAAAATTATCACCCAGGGGTCATAATTTTTTAACACGACTTGGGAGGACCCAAGTTACTAATTATTATGAAACAAAAGCACAATTCGTTTTATTTATAGTGTTCTACCATAATATTTAATGATCACAAGTGACGATATCGCGATGTCAAGTGTTCTACCATAATATTTAATCATCACAAGTGACGATATCGCGATGTCAAGTGTTCTACCATAATATTTAATGATCACAAGTGACGATATCGCGATGTCAAGTGTTCTACCATAATATTTAATGATCACAAGTGACGATATCGCGATGTCAAGTGTTCTACCATAATATTTAATGATCACAAGTGACGATATCGCGATGTCAAGTGTTCTACCATAATATTTAATCATCACAAGTGACGATATCGCGAAGTCAAGTGTTCTACTATAATATTTAATGATCACAAGTGACGATATCGCGATGTCAAGTGTTCTACCATAATATTTAATGATCACAAGTGACGATATCGCGATGTCAAGTGTTCTACCATAATATTTAATGATCACAAGTGACGATATCGCGATTTCAAGTGTTCTACCATAATATTTAATGATCACAAGTGACGATATCGCGATGTCAAGTGTTCTACCATAATATTTAATGATCACAAGTGACGATATCGCGATGTCAAGATCCACAACTTCGTTAAGAGGAAACACAACGGCCGTTTTTCCATAGAAACGTAATCCCCTGTTTTCTCTCTGAATAATGGCAGTAGAGCAATCATTTTAAATCTATGGCTACTATAGATTTTCCGCTGTGTTCAAACATCCAGAAAACAATTTCGACTAGATTATTAAAAAAAAAACATAGGAACACGTCCAAAGCCTTTCTTTGATTTTTAATAAAAAAAATAGTTAAATAGGTCAAGATTTGGAGAAAAAATCAGGGGACTACGAAACGTTGATTTTATGTAATTTTAATAGGTATTTTCGGTCCAAGCTGTAGTTGTCTCTATCGCGCTCTGCGGGGCGGGGGGGCTTGAGGTTGGCTCGACAGCAATACGTTTTACAAATACCTATTTCTCAATTATCTTGACCTTAGTGTTTCCTCTTAACTCGATTTCAATAATTTTCAATCATTCGTATTTTTAGGGCGTAACTATTGCATTTTTTGCTCATACTATAGGCGACATCCGCTATACATCATTTGTTGATTTCATAAACATGATCATTAGCATATAATTATAGCTGGCAATAAAAATACATTAGCAATACATCAGCATTATAAATAATTGGTTGGGGCCGCGGAGGTTACACTTACGAAATTTGTCCCTCCCTAATTTGGGAGGTCGGTCGTTGCCGGGAAATCGCGCGGCATCTGAGTGCAGGAAAACGCAAGCCACATTAACCAATGAAGCCTGAACGGCAGTAACATCGTTTAATATTTATTCGTTTCAAATCACGGGTTTGTTAATGGTTCTCTGAGTTAAAACTTGTTCAACGTTTGTATAAAAGTTTATACACATACATAAAATACAAACAAATAAGTATGTAGGTTGTGGTATTAGGCAAGGTGTACCTTGGTTGTTGGGTCGGGGCTGGTAGGTCTGGAACTGCTGGCGCGGCGCGGCGGCGGGCGCGGCGGGCGGCGGCGCGCCCGGCCCGCCGCCCGGCACTTGCAGCGCTTTCTGCACAAGCCCGGTTAAGTTTGCTAGCTGCCGTTCCATTTTCTCGACTCGAAGGCGCTGTATGTCTTCCACTTGTGGATTAAGCCTGGAAAGTCACGGTACACGCGTAGTGATCTTCTAACAACAGTGTTATTTTACCTATATAGAAATTAAAATTGAAATTCGCTGGAGCTTTTTTAACATCGCCAAGCATTATGTATTAATGAAATCAACGTACAAACGACAACACTGTTAACTGACCATCCTGTGTTTATATAGAACCTTATTAAAATGCACTTAAGGTGCAACGATGGTCAGTTAGCTGTGTTGTCAATAGTACCTATCTACTAAATATATATTCTGTAAGGTATTGTGGCCACAATATAGCATAGCGTTCTGTGAATTGTGTTCTGGATATTATATGATTATCATGAGAATAATCTGCAATAAAACGTGTTTTTCACCGGTCTAACCAAATGATATACAGATTACAATTCGAAAACAGTTAATAGAACCCTAATTGTTGAAATGGTTGCTTCAATATAAATACCAAGAAATCCGAGAGGTGGTTACCTTGCGTCGTAGGGCGGGCGTGGCATGGGCCGCGGCGCGCCGCCGGCGCCGCTCACGCCGTACATCTGGTAGGCGTCCTCGATCACCACGCCCTCACTACACACGTGCGCCCAAATTATTATATATATACACATAAAAACTAGCTTTTTATCAAGTCGGACACACAAAATAGATAGAACTTGCATCAACGACGGTCGCTTGAGCGCAAGCCAACCGAGGCGTACCTGGTTTCTTCATCAATGACGGGAGTGATGTTGGGCCTGCCCACCCCCGCGCCCAGGAACTGCGTGTAGTAGGGATCCTCGTACGGCGCCCGCGCCGACCCGCGCTCCGGGGAGGACATGTAGCCCTCGCTGCCATGCCCTGCCGTCATAACTTCTAAGTCAAACGCTCTACGTATACTTTCTACCCACTACCTACTCGGCATGAATGTATAGGTCCCTTATTGCAAGCTTTTGTAAGATTTCAACAGTTACCTAGGTAGAAAATTGTAGGGACTCTCTTTACCTATATATTTGCTAATGACACTTAACAAAAAGCATTGAATTAATTTGCGAATACGAAAAAACTAAAAAGTAATACTCGTAGTACAATGTGATATTAAGTGTGCTATGTTGACTATCACACTCGAGAATTCCATTGGTTGAAACTTTTGTAGGCTGCTAAATAAATTTTAATGTCCATAGACACATATTACTTGCATATAACATTGCGGCGCTATAGTAGATTGTATTACTAGGGATTAAAATGGTATATTGTGACGAGGGTGACTGATGGAATCCAGAACGAAGGAAAGGATTCCAGAATAGATTGTAACGTGGAATCCTGAACGTAGTGAGGGATTCAAGCAACGTCGCCCGAGGTATTGATATTTTTTCTACCGCGTAATACACTCTTCTTTCCATCCTTCCATGATAATTAAAAACACGATCATTACAGTAAATATTTCATTAAAAAGATACAAATATTCTTGGACGGCCGCAGGGATTGGTATTTTTCAATGATCTTAAAATATTTATCCTGGACGACAAAAGATCTTCTTATCCGTTTTAGTTTTAATATCAAACTTTACTAGTTATACATATGTGTCTGAATGTTTTTGTATATCCTTAACTCCGAAGATGAATGCCACCTGCAAGAAGCAATGTTTTACCTAACAGTTTTAAGAAAAAGGTTTAATATAAGAAAATGTTTTGCAAATAAGTTGATTGACAAAGAAGAAATAATGTCTTTTAATTTAATAATTTTAAACTTAACCGCAATCAATGCATGTACTCAAGTATAATGGAGTCTTATAATCTATCGGAAACTTGGCCGTAACAAGTTATTATGATAAGTAGGTATTCCAAAAGGATGGCTTTGACATACAGACATAGTGAAACTATAAGGGTTCCTAGGAAAGGTCATTATCATTACAACTAAATGGATTTAAATCTATCGGTAGGTATTTATTTACTTACTGTTACTGCGAAAAAACTGACATTAGGCGCATAAGTAGGTATTTATTTGAATGTCATTCATTCCGATTCTCACTTTAGGCGTGGAATATAATAGTCCAAAGAGTAGAAGGCTGCTTATATTTCGAATAGTTCTTGAAAACGATATTGCACCTTTACTATTCCTCCAGGCGGTTTCATAATAGGTGTTCAAATATTTTGCGTTGCTTTTGGCAGACAGAACATGACGTTTCTTGCTTCCATTCTAACAAACTCCGGTGTTAACATATCATTCTAACAAACTCCGGTGTTAACTTATCATTCTAAAAAACTCCGGTGTTAACGTATCATTCTAACAAACTCCGGTGTTATCGTATCATTCTAACAAACTCCGGTGTTGACGTATCATTCTAACAAACTCCGGTGTTAACGTATCATTCTAACAAACTCCGGTGTTAACGTATCATTCTAACAAACTCCGGTGTTAACGTATCATTCTAACAAACTCCGGTGTTATCGTATCATTCTAACAAACTCCGGTGTTGACGTATCATTCTAACAAACTCTGGCGTTAACGTATCATTCTAACAAACTCCGGTGTTAACGTATCATT
This sequence comes from Epinotia bilunana, assembly GCA_947049275.1. Lineage (NCBI taxonomy): Eukaryota > Metazoa > Arthropoda > Insecta > Lepidoptera > Tortricidae > Epinotia > Epinotia bilunana. The sequence continues at coordinate 29,909,119 of OX346252.1, read as the reverse complement.
TTCACTTGAACTGATGAAATCGTCATTGTTAATTGAAAATATTAGTATATGAACTGCTTTTACGTGCTTGTCAATAGTGTCATTATTTTTATTTCAAAAATAAGTAGGTATGTTTCGCGGGCTTTTTGTTCCATGGTCTTAAACTTCTAATATCAATATAGGTATTATTAATCATAATATATTCAATATTTTTTTAAGTCTGTTAAAAATGAGCCATATTACCACGAGATGTTCGAAAATAGTTCGAGTGGTAATATGACTTTTAGACCAGAGTTACTCTACTCTTCACTAAGTCTGCGAGAAAATAGTAAAAACAAAGCTTATCCATCCACAATCGATAAAAAAAATCACAAAAAAAGATATTTTTTAAAACTGTTTTGACACATATTCAAAATATTGACACAACGAATAAGCGCTACTTACCGTGCATAAGCACGTCCAAACGGCCGAGCGCGGCGGACACGGGATTGCAATCTGGTATGATTTTCAATCGGGCCGGATCCGGCCGGATACGGTATTACGCTACTGCGTATATTAAAAATTAGATATTTTGTCAAGTTTGATGGCATAAAAAGAGGGCCGGTGTAAACAATATTGGTTTGCTTTAAAAATACTAATACATCAATCATTCAAAATGTAAAAACAAAACATTTATTCAAAATTGACAACAATTAGGAACTAGGTACGGTCGAGGTCAAAATTATGTTTACACTTTTGCACCTTATTACAAGGCAATAAGGTGCAAAAGTGTAAACATATCTTTGACCTCGACTGTACAACTATTGATTAGGTACTCTTTCAATATCAAGTATTACAAACATTGCAATAATCAGTCTTAGTATTATAAATGTTTTGTAACCTAATAAAATATGTAGTTTAAAATATAGTCTGCTTTGCTTATTTTACTACTTTTGAAAGTTTAGTGAATCAACTCGTCGTTTGTCTATTTGATATCAAATCATCCTTTGAGATTTGAGATCCTCTATTCAAACTCAACTATAGATTCAACTATAATTCAACTCGTCTTTGTACGCGGTTATGCATGTGCTTATGTGCAAGCAGTAGCTTGCGCTTACGAAAACTGCCGTGTCACTGCCGCACAAATCAAAACTGCGTACAAGGTACAAGCGCCCGCACACATGGACAGCCGCGCACGAAGATGGCTTGAACTGCCTGCTATTCAAATTGTATTATCAATAATCAACGTATTTAATTAAACATAACGAAATTATATTATCAATAATCAACATACGTAAACATAACTAATAAACAAAATAAACTTCTTATTCGAGATCGAGAATATCGAGATTCAAGGAAACTATCACGATTATCACGAAATTAAGGATAACATCACATCATATTATTATTTTTATAATTAACTGAAATAGATTGTTTCCTGAGATCATCTGGAATGTCTGGATTTTTATATTACTAAAATAATATAATCACCGTAAATATAACGATTAAACAAAATTAACTTCTAACTCGAGATTCAAGGAAACTATCATGAAATTGGGGTTGGGAATAGTAAGATTTTTAAAGCCAGATTAATAGAAGTGCTGCGTCTTAGCAATATTTTTAAATCTACCGGATCCGGCCGGATTACCGGATCCGCCGGACCGGATTGCAATACCTAACGGTGCATAAGTTAAAGCGAGATAGACAGCAGTCTATCCAGCTCAATCTAATAGCTTATGCCATGTATGCAGTCAACCACGCTTGAACGTTTGGACGCGGCTACAGACTGTCAGAGGCGTATGTATAATTTTTTTCAACACAATTGCTCGTAACGTACCTCTTATTGTGTCGCTTTTAGGCTCATAATCCTGGATATTAAACATGCGTGTTTTATAACATTACGACACTTGTGTGCGGGATATAACCATAAGGTTATATCCCGATTAAGTCAGGTTGGCACCTTGCAGCAAGATATATGCATGCACACGGTGCGTTCTTAAATTAACCGGGTTGTACAGATTGTACAGCTTTTTTTTTATTCTCGGCAAATAGATTCATACTCGACTAAACAAATTAAATCCTTTTTGTTAATTAATTGACTATTTCTTTTTGGACATGATATAGAAACATTTAATTTAGTAAAACTATTCACTTTTGATAACATATTTACATGAGTTTATAAAGATAACATTTTAAAACGAAAATATTTATTTAATTTTGTATTGGCTGTTTAGAGATTTCATCTAATGCGCGCGCACTGCGCAAACTTCACAAAAAAAAAAACTGTTGCGAGCCATTTATTTATTTCACAGATATTTGTGAACATTGTTAATGCGTGTTTGGTTATTAACAAAAATGTTGACTCGTGGTGACTAGAAAAGTGATAAAAAGAATGGATGCCACTGGAAATTCTTGGCGCTTAATGTATACAACATGTGAGTAAAAACCTGTTGCCATAAATAAGTAAAGAAAATAACTTGGCAGGCCTATAAAATTTTCATCTTATGAAAATGATGTTTTCCTCGCAAAATGTGTTAAAAACGTCGTAAGAAACGCTTGAGCTTTGATAATTACATCCTCGGCTCTCTTATCACGCTCACCTGCGGCTCGCGTGATAATTCCGCCTCTGATGTAATTGTCAACATACCTCACTTGTATCACAATGTACTATTTTATAATTGAAAGGAATAAAAAACTCCTCATGATCATGATTGAAATTAATTCTGTATTCTGGTTAGTTGATAACAAATAGGTACGAATGTTTTTTTAAAAAGGTTGTGATTGGTGGATTTAATACGGTGAAGTTTTGATTGGTGAAATTAAAATGTTTTTAAAACCATAAATATGTATGCATATTTTCCCTAGGGGCTACATGTACTACTTTATCCCCGCTTCCTAAGCTTAATATGACACACTTTGCGAGCATGTGAAGTGAAAAATATTTTTTACCGAACATTTACGTATAAAACGTTAGCAAACATTAACGTTATACTGTCGAAATCAGCCATGTACGGAATATAAGGGAAAAAGCGTTAGCCATGATTAAAGAAAAAGTAGTAGGTACAACCCGGTCAATTTAAGAATGGCCCCGTCTTGTGGACGCTTTACTGCAAGGTACAAAAAAAAATTTGAGAAAAGAGTGTCATAATGTTATAATAAACACGTTAAATGTCCAGAGGCTCTTGTATAAGTTGTACCGAAACAAAACGTTACAATCGCGTTTGCGTTTTACCCTCAATTTGTATGGGATTTGACAGCTAAACGCAAACGCGGTCGTAACGTTTTGTTTCGGTAAAACTTATACTAGAGCCTCTGGAGTATGAGCCTAAAAGTCAAGTAATACGCTAGGAGTCACGGTACGAGCAAGTGTGACGATAATTTACTTTAAAAACAAAGTTTTAACCGACTTCAATTTAGTACTCCGCCAAGCCACGAGAACATTTTTTTTCCAATTTACCTCATGAACTGATTTCCGAGAGCAAATGCGTTGATTATTATAGAAAAAAACCCAATCGCTGTATGGGACCCGATAATATTTGAGGACTTCCGTCAATTCCACAAGGATCACCCTTGGCACTTCATTAGTTGCTATTTCAACGGAATCTTATCAGAATCTGTGACGCAGATTTGTACTTTTAAGTACATAATTGAGGAATTCCATAAGTCATCTGTGGTCTTCATCATCAATTCCACTCCACTAATTTATGATTTCCGGATGTAAATACACGAGTTATAATAGAAAATACCAAAATCACTACACGCGTGCCTAATATAATTGAGGAGTTCCCTCAATTCCTCATGGATCCCATCATCCAATTGAATTTTCAAAAAAATGGGACCCACCTGGAAGCATATACTTACAAACAAAAAAAAAACATTTTATGAATCGGCTCATCAATGACGGAGTTCTGAGGTAACAAACATTGAAAAAAAAAAAACAACCGAATTGAGAACCTCCTCCTTTTTTTGAAGTCGGTTAAAAAAGCATTATATTCGCTATTCTTCTGCGTCATTTTGAACTAAGTATTACGACTGTCATTATACTTACTGTAAGTAGCGTGATTTGTGATAGAGAATAAAGATCACAATGACTTACATCATATTAAGTATATCAGTAGTTCTTGTTTGATCGAAATGACACTTATTATTTGCACAGTACGAAACGAGAACTAAACTAAGGATCGGTTATCGGTTTCATAAAGAACCGAACATCCGTATCCGTACGCCAGACTAAACAAAAATAACTTGGCATACTTAGGTTGTATCGAATTTTCATAAATACACTCACGGACAAAGAATACGGGTCGGTAAAATACCGTCATGTTTCCTAAATTAGTGCTTAAGAGGTTGTACAGTTAATCCTGTCATGATCTTTATTTAATTTTACATATAAACTGCTTATAACAGTAAAAAATATAACGTTACCAGGTTTAAATCGGACTCGTAAAAACCCATGAAAAAAAACAACGTTAACGGAGCGAGATATCGCAAAAATCGTGATTTTTGGATATCGATGTTTTTATGATAGGATCCAGGAAATTGCTAATACAGTTGGGTATTGTAAAGAATAGCATATTATGCAAATAAAACAAGTATTAAATATTTTAAAAAACCTATTGCAGTTATTTAATTTAGGGTGACCCGAAATATTTGACCGCGAGTGTAAATTTGGAAATTAATTGTTCAAGTGAAGCATTATGATGATCATAATTATAGTTATACTGGGGTGGTTTAGCCTTTACCTACTAGGAGTAAAAGGGTTCCCAGTCTATATAGTTATACTGGGTTGGTTTAGCCTTTACCTACTAGGAATAAAAATAGTTACTTATAATAAAGAGGAAATGTGTGTAATGTCTGTGAAAAACATAGGTAATTTATATGCAGGGGTTGTCCCAGAAACAACAAATCTTTCGCCAGTGAATAAAATGGACCTCCGGGCTAACCCGCAAAAGTAATGGAATACAATATAGCCTAGGTATATCTAAATATACCTAGGCTATATTTTATTCTGTAGGTAGCACGGGTTCTTTGCAATACGCGGCGGAGCCGCATGGGCGGCAAGTTATATTATTCAGAGCAATGACGCGTAGTTGCAGTGTCCAAGAGGCAACCGGATGGCTCGCGGTATTTGAGCTCCCGAAGTGTTATGGAACCGCCCTGTGTAAACCGAACTGAGCCAACTTTTTTTTCACCCTCCCTCCAATTTCCGCCCCAGTCCAAGTTGGCTCAGTTCGGGTTGCACAGGGAGGTTCCACAACGCTTCGGGAGCTCAAATACCGTGAAACTACGCATCATTGCTTTAACTTTATATTTGTGTAGATAGATTTTTCTACACCGTGTACACATGAATAAAGGTTTGTTAGATGAAACTATGTTTTAGATCATTATCGTGAATTGAAACATAGGAAACTCAAATATAATTGTTTGTTCAAAATAAATTCCTTTTCCATTTTCTAAATTCCTTGATGAACATTTCCGATGGTTTTCAGTTTTAGGTAATGGTCTGAAACCAGGGTCATTAGTTTTCGTTACGCTGTCACTTACAGCCTGTATAGCAACACCATTCCTTTACCTAATTTGTGCATGTATTTAATAATTGGTGCCAATTACGCTGGTAGCTGAAATATGTCTTATAATGAATAGTTAGAAGATGCTGTTATATAATATAGTGGTGTGGAATGCGGCTCGTGCCCCGTGACACGACACGACTACGCAACTGTTGTTGCCAAACTCTTCACTTTGCAATTACTGACGCACTCTCAGTCACCACGCTACAATAGACTGAAACGTTCTAAGTATTTGGAGATGTTTACATATTATAATATTTATAATGTATCACTGTTTATTGACATTATGACACAAACAATGGATATTGAATTGATAAGTGTATATACATGCCAGTATAATATTCGTTTGAGTGTGAGCATAGTATTATCAAGTTGAATGCTTGCATAAGTTGCATCAATGCACGGTACTCGCCTAGCGTATTCTAACATCACATTTTAGACCTTAAGCCATAACATAATGTTTATTTCTATTTGTTGATAATTTAGCGTTAGCGTTATACGATTTGAAATAATAAGCTTTTTATAAAATACTATAGCCCGAGTTATTGTATTAGGTTACTTCGTTAAAAATATTAATGATCTCGCATAATCTTGGTAGCGGCCGGTGGTGCTGATGAATTAAAAGCGCACCGCACAAGCTCCCAGGAAAAATATGTTATATCTCTGGTCAATTGATGGTGCGAGCTTGGCCAAGGATATTTACTGACTGTAGGGTAAGGGTCATGCATACAGAGTAACAAGTGGTCAATACATAACAGATTTTGTACCTATACATATAAATTACTATTTTTAAACACACGTTTCCGTATCTGCTGAGTAAAAATACTTATCTATTAATTATTTGAACTATGTCTACAACAAAGACGCGGACGTAAATATCTGTATGACCCTTTACTGTGACATAACATAACCTTTTGGGCTCGCTTTCACATGGACTGGACACATTAACTGGTTAATTGCCCAGTCGATGTGACAACTATGTCATGACGCGGTTATATCACTGCTAAATCTTGAAAGGTGACCAAGTCAAAACAGGGAGCCAGTCTCACAGTGTGCGTGAGTTGTAGGCTAAGAGGGATGCCTCGGGGTGCAAGTCGCTCAACCACATTAAAACCGGGAGCCACTCTCACAGTGTGCGTTAGTTGTAGGCTAGGGATGCCTCAGGGTGAAAGCCGCTCAAGACCACACTAAAACGGGGAGCCAGTCTCACAGTGTGAGTGAGTTGTAGGCTAGGGACGCCTCAGGGTGCAAGCCGCTCAAGACCACACTAAACAGGGAGCCAGTCTCTCAGTGTGCGTGAGTTGTAGGCTAATAGGGATGCCTCGGGGTGCAAGTCGCTCAACCACATTAAAACCGGGAGCCAGTCTCACAGCGTGCGTGAGTTGTAGGCTAGGGATGCCTCAGGGTGAAAGCCGCTCAAGACCACACTAAAACGGGGAGCCAGTCTCACAGTGTGAGTGAGTTGTAGGCTAGGGACGCCTCAGGGTGCAAGCCGCACAAGACCACACTAAAACGGGGAGCCAGTCTCGCAGTGTGAGTGAGTTGTAGGCTAGGGATGCCTCGGGGTGCAGGCCGCTCAAGAACACACTATAACAGGCGTGTCACGTTCATCATCGCTTCAACCACTAGATAAATCAAGCGCCACTTTATATAAATTCGTCTCAGATAGAGCTGAATGCTGGAACCTTACTAAGGGCCCACCGCAGAGTAGGCGCCGGCAATGACTAGTCATGCGCTACACTACACTCTTTTAAGGTCCTTGTTGCCTGCCAGTGGAACAGGGTAGTCTCATAATTATACTATTTTAACCCTACGAATAAATGCGTAGAAATAACTACAATCATAATATTAATTAATTGTACGCTACCTACAATATTAATACCATTGAACCGTGATGGGAAACCGTCATGTCGTATCAAGTTTAATTTGAATGGAATAATTAATGATTAGATATTATTTATTTGAAGCTTAATTTAATTTATTTTTTTATTCAATGAGCCGCAATTTAAATGAAGTAAATTCTAAACAATATAGTCTACCCTTTTATTACTTAGGTAGATAACAATTGAAATTAAATTAAGCATTTTGGCATGTGTATGCAAGTTACCAAAAAATTCAACTACTTACAATAAAAAAATGTTTATGCTGCTCCTTACTGTTGTTCGTAGGTATATATATTAAAACAAATATTATACCAATAAATTAAATTTTTGAATATTCAGCTAAAAAAATTAAAGCAAATCTTCCTCTTCTATACTCAACATTAAACCCAGAAACTAACTCTCGCTCCCCCTCAGCAAAATCAAAGGGAGTACGATTTGTTTCTGCTAATCTAGAGGATAATCAACATAAAGATATAGGCATTATTACATATATTAATAAAATTATTCCCTTTATCTTAAAGCCAGTTGTTATTTTGCTAAAACGTTTAGTATACTTACAGACTACATTTTCTACGACCTATGTTGTATGCAAGTTGGAGATTTTATACTATGAAGGCGGGCAGCTAAATTAGAGTACACATACCTAATACATTGCTTTGCTTCGTATAGACAGTAAGCGGCAAGCGAATGAAGTTGCGAAAGCGAGCATTAGTTATGAATATGGCTGTCACTCGTTACCCGGGATGGTGTAGAGCTGGTCCCCGGGCCGCGAAGTGCGGGGAGCCAGCGGGAAGCTGCGCTCCGACCCGCTGCCCATCGTGTACGTACGCAAGGGCTTGGCGGGCGTTGGACCTACACACACACTCTTCTGTACCTAATTTCATTAAGTACCTACTGGACCTACACTCGTTTTATACAATTATTTAAGCTTTAACTTTCCTGAGTCAACGACCCTAGAACTGGCTTATTCTATCTTTGAACTACGCCTCATTTATTTCAAAAGGTTATGTATCGATGGGTGATTATTAAGGTGGTAGTTAAATGTATCATCTTCTGCCAACGTAACGTACCGTAATACTATATGTTTATAGGATTAGCTAAACAAGTATTGAGTACTAGTGAGGTAGGAAAAGTTACGTACCAGCTCCGGGGAGCGTGGACGCGCGGTCGGCGGGCACGGGCGGCGCGGGCGAGAACGCGCGCAGCAGCGAGCCGCCGCGCGGGAGCGTGCTCGGCGGGACCGTACCCATATAGTACGCTGGGGCCTTCACCTGTAAATAAACAACATATCCCATTGAGTTATATGGTAGGTACCTACAGAGAAGACGTCCCCTAGCATACAGGTCGAGCTGGCGCGGAAAATATATGAAACTGTCATTAATTTCATAGACATTACGCGCCAGCTCTTGTGAATCGACTTGTACGTTTGCGCATGGTTAACTACTCTCATGGGATTATCATTGCACAGTCGGGCTGGCGGGCGGTCGCTAAATAGTACTGAACTCCAATGGAGACAAGCTGATGGAAGACGACAAACGTAGTAAAAGTAAGTCAATGCTATATCCTCAGCACAGTCTTCTGCGGTAATATGTGAGACGCTCATATCTATCTCACACGCTGTAACGGCTCTACAAACTACATGTCAGAAATTTTCGTATCTGGTTTTGTTAGATTAATGTTGCAGGTGAATGTACGTAACATCGTCTAATCCCTGCTACTTGTAACTACTGATCATCAGAGAAAGTTAGTTTCGAAGCCGTAGACGGACACGATATGGAGGACGGGGTCAAAATCAGGAACGAAAAGTAGGCGTCTTTTCCATAGACAATACAGTTAATAATGGTTTAGGTTTAGTCATGAGCATGAGTCCTAAAGCCGATTAACAGTGTAGGTACTGTATCTGCAGGTCGATCACGTAACGCATTGTACGTACGTTAGGTAGATCTAAATGTCAATTTTTATATGGAAAAATGACAGTTGAGTTGGCTTAACGCGCGTTCAAAACATTACGTGATTACCCTCATGTTTACGGTCAGCACGTAAATTACACCTTAAAACCTTGTCACAGGAAAGTCTAAACACAAACTCATTCCAAAAAATATTTTGACCCCAGTTCCTTTCAGATATTAATAATTAAGCTGAAAAGAACAGACACTACACTTTGAATCTGATGCAGTATATTTTCTCAGCTCTTTTATTTATACAAGTAACAGAGTATAAACAATACTATATTTGTTACCAATACTGCACGAATAATTATTTAGAATTAAACCTTGAGCACAAGGAACCCATTTTAGCCCACTTACGCCCACAACATACCTACCTAAAACGACCTACTTATTATTGCATGTTTATCTGTAAACCCAGCAAGTAGATGTGTTACGTATTGTATGCAGGAGAGATCAGCAATTTTTATAATCTTTACGTAGGAAAAGACAGGGCAACAATGTATCGAAGATTGTTTCGCGGTTTACAAACACACAAAGTAATAACAATTATTGTGACAGCGATGCAATGGAGAACTCAGTTAATGTTTTGATTTTCTACGGCGAGGACATCAATCGCTTACTTCCCTGCGGTGCTAGAAAGTTTATTAAAAGTGCGTTCAATGGTCTAACCTTAGATCCTGTTAACGGCAGTGTAAGTATTTCATAGTTTTAGTTAGGTGTAGGAATCGGCAATATCACTATCTCTGTACCTCGCACGTTAAAGCGCAATCAATTGAATGTTTTTTTAGAGATGTACCTACCTAGGGATGTCCCAACTTTAATGATGTCTTTCGAAATCAGAAGAGACGTAAAGCATTACGGATATCCCATTGACGTCCCCTTCTGTAAATGGTGTTATTTAATTGGGTACTTTCCTCATGTTAAAATTTATAATACCTAATCATAATCATTTATTCGTTCAACGTAGTGTTGCTATATATTGTAAGTAAACCATCAAATTACTGGGTACAATAAACTGTCAATTACAAAATATAATTAAAATTAAAAAAGATATAAAGATTATATTTATATTTTATTTGTTAAGTAAGTATAAGTATTTTTTATCGGCGTAGGGCATATTTTAGCATACAAATAGAATCCTTACTCTTTATTTTATTAAAAAGAAATGTATGACAACTATGTACTTAAAAGTACTATTTCACGGACATACAACGGTTAGTATACGAAGATACCATACTGTGACGTCATAATACTATGTCAATTTGTATGAGCGTTTCCGAGGTTGCGCTTTTGAATCTCTTTTTTGTCTTTTTACGTGCTCCAATTGTAGTTAGTCCCGCAGTTAAGCATTGGATGAATGGATCCACTCCCAAAATGGTTCGGAAGGCGCCGTGAAAAAATAAAGACACCTATTACTTATAATTGTATTTTAATACAAAGTAACAATATTCTATATGTTTGTGTTATTATTTGTTCATGCATGACACTTTCACGTTGACATTTCAGGTCGGTAATACGCGCTCAATGATGTTCCTACCGTGGTGGTATCATTTGTTAACTATTTTGAGTATATCGGCTATAAGTGTTGCAATCAACAGACCAGTTAACAAGATTGTCCTAAACTCGAAAGGATATGCACAGGTAAAAATATTTGTAAACATTCACGATTCAATACTACTACCATATTTGCCCAATATCCAACATTACTGTCTCTCAATATAATATGTATGTATGTTATCTTTATTCATGTGATCAAATGTAGCGTGGTAGGTGTGTTCGTCGGATAGCTCCCTAGTTTGAAGAACGGGAGTATTACTGGAGTGCGACCCCGAGTGTGCGATGTACGATTGTGCGACAATCCTTTTGAACGAAACTGCAATTCTGCGATGTGATAGTGTGCGACAAATCATTGTACGACAATATTAGTGTCCGACAGTACCTTTGTGCGAAGTTAAATTGTGCGACTTATACTGCACGACAGTTATACTAATATCCGGCGCTGCGGGCTGTGTAGCTTACCTATATTCTACCCTAAGGCAGGTCTCCGTTAGGTACGACGATGAGCAAAGCGAGGAGGAGTGTTAGGTGTACCGAGACCCTACAGCGCGTGAGCCGAGCGAGCGTGCCGCGGTAGCGGCCAACGAAGCACCAAAACCGATTCTTTTTAAATAATATTTACATAGGCAAGTACAAAAGTTCAGGGGATTATCTAATATGAGGAAGTGAAATAAAACATTTTAAGTTCTCGCTCAATCATACTTCGCACGGACAATACTTTGCACAAATGGCATGTCGCACAGACGTGCATCGCTCAATCATACTTCGCACAAGCGTGTGTCGCATTCCAGTAATACTCGCCTCGACGCGGTACTAGTAGGTATATGGCATAGGCACTTTGTTAAAAGCAATATGGGTTAAATTAGAACTAAGAGGATTATTCTTCATTCGAATTTAAGCCATGTCACTATAGAGTTACCCATGCCATATAGGTACTACTACAGCGTCGAGCACTCAAACGTTTACTTTTTCCCTCTACTAGCACATACGAATAGATACAATCAAATGCATCCAAATATTTTGGATAACATTTCAATAAGTAGGTTTATTGTCATTTTGTTTGAAGATGTTTCAGTAAGTACAGCGTTTTAGGTCTGCAGGTCGATCACGTAACGCATTGTACGTACCTACGTTCGCTAGATCTAAAGAAATCTAAGTACATTTTTATATGAAACAATGACAGTTGGATCTACCTAACGCGCGTTCGGAAAGTTAAATACGTGATCAGCCTTGGAAAGAGGGAGAGAGAACGTAAGTACCCCCTTCGGTCATCAAGATAACTGGAAATACCAAAATACCAACTCAACAATCATTTCCCCATACAAAAAGTGAAATTTAAATCTACTTGACGCGCGTACAATACGTTACGTGATCGACCTGCTGATATAGCCCCTGTTAAATTTTGTAGCACAAATTGAGCCCTGAACTATGTATGCAATTGTTCATTGCAACGGTTCATATAAATATGCAGGTGCTTACTTCGGTCGCAATAAGATATTGCTGTCTAAATTAATGAGCTCTGCCGCGTTGTCTTCCCCCATCGCAAGTTTCCCCGCTCGTGCCCCCCATGACCTGTGACATCCGCAGACACGTGTGGCCCCGCCCCTCGTTGCCCACAGGGCCAATCGACGTGAAAGATACGTTTAAACTTTTGCACCTTATAGTTCTGTAAATACGGCCAAAAATGTATAATTATTTTCTACTATATGCATATTTTGTAAAATACCTAATAAAAAAAGAACAATGATCTATAACTAGGAACATAGATACTCGTGTAGGTAATTATTGGTGCTATTAACAAATATGTTATTCTGGCGACTAAAGCAATGCTTGTAGTTATCACTCATGTAGGTGGGTACGTACCATAATATAACCATGTGTATTTTTCAGTTTATACAATATGATCTGGATGTTCCAACGCTGCGAGAGTTCACGCTGTGTGTATGGGTGCGCGTGACCAGCCTCGAGAGCGCCCAGAGCATTTTCACCTACGTCGGTACGACTATACTTGTACAATAACTAGCATACTTACGCAACTTTTAAGAAAACCCGTTTGATTTTTGACATGGCCATAAGATAAAACAAACTTAGCAAGAAAGTACAGTCACCGAAACTGAAACCACACGTGATGTGTTAAGCAAACAAAATTGCGCCACGATCACTAATTTGACCCCCTTTCTCTGGTCTTGTTTCGAGTAAGTTCAATGTTGCCCAGTAATCAGAGGATCAGAACCCATAGCAAATTAACATTTTATTCAAATATCCAGATATAATTTAAATGAAGATTATGGTTATTTTATCAATAGGTACCTCAAAGAAAAATACTTTGATATATACTATTTATAACCTCTGCCTGAGTTACACAAAATATATAATATATTTTTTATGATAATGGGATACTAATAGACAGGTATGTATACAACTATACATGGAGGTTATGGAGGCTATCCCTAGCGTATTTTAGGTATAATATTATTAAACCTATTAGTTACAAGAGTTAGAAGATAAAAAAAAAACTCCAGCTTCCTTATATACGCTTCCTTCTAGAAACTAGATCTTTTAGGTTACAATTTCCTATCACTGCAGAGATTGCTCGCACTTGATAGGTACTTACACGTTGTTATGTCGAATGAGGTTGTATTTATAATTATTAATTAATAAGCAGAGCTGGGCACAATACCGTTAATCCGTTAATCGTTAATTAACGAAGTTAACATTTTGGGTAACGGATTAAATTTCAAGTTACCTTCAATAATTGTTAACGGACTCATCAACTTCCGTTAACCTTCCATGACTCCGTTAATCGTTAATCAAGTATCTTCTTTTGCCAAAATGACACTGCGCGGACGCATTCTGACAAGTAAATTCCGGTTGGTCGGCGGCAGCCGGACTGTCCGTGCACGACACGCTCCGGTGTTAGCCGGTGCCGGAACGGTCTAGTAGACGTCACGTCATTTCATATTTATGTATTTTTCACGTGTAGGTACGGTTACGTTCATGGTATGATACGGTCAAGTGGCAACCTTTAATCTTTCATTCCAAGGGCAAAGATATTTTCACACCTAAACGAATCTCGCTTTCAGGCGAATATTGATGATTATTATGAGATTGTGACCCTTCATTTGCTCCCTGGCAGTGCACTTTATGTGACTTTATTTTAATTTGTAGTTATTATCATTACACTCTACTTTTTCATATCCCAACACCTAAATATCCCATACCATTTTTTTGGCAAGTTGACTAATGTAACGACGTATAAAGTACAACTCTTATCACGAGTTAACGATTAACGTTAACTTCCGTTAAGTCTTCCAAAATGTAACGCATTAACGTATAACGAATTTAACTTTTTATTAACCAATTAACGATTAACGAAGTTAACTATTTGATTAACGGTGCCCAGCTCTGTTAATAAGCGACTTCACGGTCCAATAATGGTTATTTCTCGAGTTACAAATTTATTCCAAGCATTGCACAGTGCTTAACTATTTTCAGGTGCTGACGATAAACGCATTATGCGGTTATGGCTGGATGAAGGAGGTCGGCAGCTGAGGATATCACTAGGGCGTGACAGAGCGACGTCGAGTGCGGAAGTCGAGTTTGCAGCAGGAGTGTGGCGAGACGTCTGCTTGTCCTACCAGGCGGACCATGGCGCGTGGGCCTTGTATGTTGACGCCGCACTTGTATTGTGCGAAGGGTCACCTAAAGTAAGTTTATGTTTATAATTTTAGCAAAGCGCGTATCTTAAACTTATAATTATAAGAATGACTTCAGCTAACGAATTCTAATGAATTGGTCAGGCTCTCGGTTCGACCTTGCTCAAATTATCAGATGATTAATTGTTTAATTGAGATAGATACTCGTGATTGTTACGAAACAAGGTTGAGGCATGGCCCAATACAAGGATAGTCCAGGGTGTAATTTATGGCTGTTGTATTGAAATATTCATGTGTAGACACTGTAGGTACCCTGCGGCGCTGACATTAACTTTGAATACCTACGTGTCTAATCTGACTTGAAATAACGTCTATAGCACATTAAAACACGCGAGAGGAGCGGTCGCTGGCGCTGCATATGGCGTTTTATCCGTTAAAAGTGAGGACTTTAACGAGAGGTCGTTTTACGTAGCTATCACGTTAGCTTTGATAAGGCGTTTGAAATGTGGCCATCAGGGTCATACTTGTACGTTTGTTTAATTACAATTAAAATTCATTAATTACTGTTTACGCCAATCTAATCACCAGGGGAGTGTATTTAATAACAATTTACTTTTACAGCTCCGAGGTGTCGAATTTCCAGGAGAAGGACGCTTGATTTTTGGATATGGAACATCTGAGAAAGGTAATATATGTATTTGAAAACAGACCCTTTGAAAACAATTCTACAAATATTAATTTACCTATACCGTTTCTATGATGTAAATATGATAATATTAACTTCAGGTTTCCCTACTGGATTATCAGGAGAAATTTACGATGCATCCTTGATATTAATATCAACAATTGAACGGAACATTACCATGAGGATGGATCAAGGCTCCATAAGAACGGTCGGAAAAAATAAAATTACAGCTAAGAATAAGCAAGCTAGCCAATACATCGTTTTAGGTGATCTACAAACTGAAGAAATAAAGACTGCAACGCCGTTAACCGTTAACAAGGAATATGAGATTTTTCCCTCCGATCTTACAATTCAACTACTACGAAATAACAGGAAGCTGTTTTCAAGACACCCCTCTTATGTTAGTGCAGCTAATGAAATGAACCATCATGATTTTTCAATTGATGAATACTACCGAATTAATGAAAAAGATACCAAAAATAATTTAAACAAATTAAACAAAAATGATACGTTTAAAGAAGAGCACGAATTTAAAACAGGGTTGACTGGAAGCGGAACCCAAGATTTACCGATAGTGCTCGAGTATGAAACACCGCCACCGATTACTGCATCAACAGCCGATTATTCTAACGCAAATTCTGAGAAAAGAAAAGTTTTGAGCGAGAATAAGCATCAGGTCATGATAATATCCGATGTTGAAAAGCCACCGCCACCTGATCAGAATCCTAAGGTTTATGGACAATGGACGAGTTCAAAATTCGTGAGCAATGTTTTAAACTATTTGAAAAGTATTGATTTTAATTCAAACAAAAAGCAAAAGAAAGTACCGTCAACCTTTACAAAGGGAAAACTGAGTGACTCGTTCCCGTATCCTTCTGGTTTCACTTATAATATAATACGTCCACCAATAAACTATAAAAAAAGGACCGGAGGACACCATTCCATTATAAAAAGAAACATTAACAGACAGCAAATTAACGTGCAAATTATTAAGCCCGACGAAAGTGATATCGGTTTGTCACCTTACAAAACCCCTGACCCTAAACTAGTAGAAGTAACGAATAGGGGAGAACCAAAAAGAGAGCTAAAAAACAAATTGCATAGAAGTCCTGAGGATAACTCATCGTTTGGATCAGAGGAATTAGAGGAACCAGATATATCATATAATTCACTAAAAACAGGCCAACTAAATGGTGCAATAAATACAATGGAGAGGCATAGAGGCAGTAACTTATTGCAAATTCTCCCGTATATAAAATCAAAGGAGTATTTTGGGAACAATGAGCATAATCGTACTAAACTGAATGAAACCAATCAACTCTATTCAAGTAGTCTTTCAAATAATAACATGTGGCATAATGTTAAGTTCTATAATAGTGGTTATAAACCAAATGTTGAATATAAATCAAATCAACTATCTGCAGTTGATATGGCAAATAAGAAACTCGGTTTATATGGAATTAGAACTAAACCTAGCCTGTACAAACAAACGCTAGTAAGTAATAGTGAAAATATAATGATTGGCCGAGCTCTTGCTAAAGAAGTGTCAAATCAGGCGAAACAAAATATTTATAATGTTCCCCTTTTTAAATTCAAACATAACGTTATGCCAGAGTATGACCCAAAAACGACGACAAGTAATACGGTTACTGTCAGTGTGATAGAGGACTATGAAAATATAGGTACAAATAGTCATAGCAATTTTAACAAACAAGTTAAGCTAGGAAATGCATTAAATGAACGATTTATTACTGGATTTGATGAGCACCAAATAAAAAACACTTTTTTGGGTGGAAATGATGATATTCCGGATATTAATAGACACCGATCCAAATGGAGTTCAAAAGTTGAAGATATTCCCGCGTCGCTTCAGACGAGAGTGTGCAACAACATTGAATTATACGTACACGAAGACGAAACCATAGGCACAAGCAAATTCAAGTCCCCAGTTCAGCGGAAAAACCTCGCTATAGAAATGATTGTACAGAGTTACAAAAAATGTTCTATGATAGAATCTGCCTTAAAAGGTAGTCCTCTTATAGTCATTGAATGGACAAAAACCCCGGTAAAACTGTTCGGTGGGGCATATGTAAAGAAAACCAAAGATTTGTGTGGTTTTTTTTGATAACTAAATATCAAAGAAGGTTTTTAAGTGTGGTGTCATCTCATTTTAAATGTTACATTCAGATATTATATAGACGTTCCTTTGCATTCGCCGAGCTTTATTTACGTAGATAAACGTAGCATAGTATCGTTTGAATAGAAATAAAACAATACCTTCTTCACTTTTATATAGATAGTGCAGAGAACAGAATGTCCATATTTTTACACGACTTCTCATAAAAGGAGTGTAATGTTTCAATCCGAGATTCGTAGGTGCAGTTGATGTTATAGATGTTTAGATATATGTGCCTTTGTATGCATTATTATTTAATTAGAGTGGAATAAGGTCTAAAAGTAAGAATATGTCGTTGCCGTCAACTGTATATAGGTGCCGTTCTAAATTGATCTAGATCTTATGATAAGGCATAGACGAAACAGTTCACGGCCAACCGCCTATTAACATGCGGTATTAGGCATTACTAAACAGCCGCTTTAACCCAGGTCAAGAAGCGATGTCATTACACAACGCTGGAGGACATAGTACAGAATTTTATTACGAACTCGATAATTAATGTTAAAATTTAAAGTACCTTTTTTTTCTCCAATGTTATCCAAAATTTTTACTAACCTTGCTAATTTAAACGTCGATGGCTCCCAACAATTTTTTAATGTTACTCTATATATTGAATACCTACCTCACTCACTTTGATTTAAATCGAGGGGTGACTTTGATTAATGTTTTAGTTGTTTTTAGTTTCGCCTCACTGTTGCCGTGGGCACAACCACTTAGACAACTTAAGGAGTTTGTGGTCTGTTGAGAGTTATACGCTAGCTCGTGTTTCCCAGTCTAAGTAGGAACTAATTGACTTTGCAAGAGAAGCTAGTATTTTCGCAAATTACTCTTCAGTCTGATTGGCGTCTGTGGCAACGTTAAGCCATACAAAATCTAGTTACGCAGCCGGCAAAACCGAGGACCGCAAGCACGGAGCTCTGTTATTTTGCAGTGTAAATACAAGCAGTTTACCGTAACTTAGTCGTGTTCAAGATATCTAGGATGCAGTTGTATTCAATTTCTTGAGGACGTCTTCCCGAACTGCGTCACGGTACTTAGTTTTATCTACTCGTCAAGTCGACTGTATCTTTAAATTAGAAGGTCACAGATTATATCACAAGGACTAAGTATTTTATGTGTAACGTACAAGTACTATAATTAAACATATCTAGGCTCATAAATCTAAGCCCTTTTTTTAAATAGGCTTAGTTTTTGTATGACAATAAATATTTTGAAAGTGAAACTTTCTAACCGGTTACCCTTATTGACCGACTTAAAAAAGTTTGGTTTTATTTGAATTTAACGTTTCCCAATTACACAAGTAGATAAAACATGACAATCGAAATCGATCAAATATTTAGTAATATTTTAGTTTTTGAAGATTTACTTATCGAGGTTTCATTAATCGAACTATTTACTAGTGGATTTATTATTATATACACGACTAGACTGTTAGACTAAGATACGCAGATAATTCTATGTCTATTCTGTCATAATCTTAAGTAAATAGCATAAAGGATACTGCATTTTTGCCTAACTGACATAGGTACCTACCTATGCTGGTTCCATGTAAACACTTAGGTTTCCAGTTCTGGACTTCTTCAAAATTAAACTTATAAATCACATTTTATAATTAGAATCAAATATATGTAAAAAATATTTAAAAAATAATCATTACTAGTACATATAACAGGTCTTATATATGTAGGTACTTGTGTAATGCGGTTTTACATATATATTAAAATCGTAAAAAGTGCATGTTATTATCTATAACCTTAAAGTGTGGACACCAATTCGTTTGCAATGCTGATGTCAATTTTTATAGAATAATCTTTATATCTCTTTATTATCCTTTTATGTTTGTGCCCATACAAAAAGCACCAGGTTGCATTTACTCTTAAATGTCAGAGCTCGTTATTGTTCTCGATTCTTGATGCTTGTTGGTTATGTATTGAGACGTCGATCTAGTTTACTTTCCGAAGAAGGTCTCTCATATAATTTTGGGAAATGTGTGATGGACCCGATTCTACAGTGGAATCTAATCTTCCTAATTTTATTTAAAACACTGCTATTCTATGACCGTTCCGAATCTGACGTTTCTTATTTTAGGCGGTCTATACAACTTACTTAGCTGCCTAAATTCTATTCTAAATATGTCGTTTTTAATCTGCCGCCTAAATTATGTCTAAAAATTATACAATTTAGTTTTAGGCTAGTTAAGCCATGTACACGTAGAATCGGGTCCATTGTGTAAATAGATATTAAACACCAACAGGACCGGTTTGGTATGATTTTCTATTGAATAAGTACGCTAATTGCTTGATGTTACTTAGGTTGATAAGTATTTGGCGTTTAAGAGCCCTTAGGGCTTTATGGAGTATGTCTAAAAATTATCGAATTAATTGTAAATTATATCGATATTTCGCAGTCATATTGTATAAACCGCCGTTTTACATAACAGCTAGCAGTTTCACAAAACAGCGCCGTTTTGTAATACGGCGGGTGGACGATCAGGCGGGTTGAAACCTACCGCTGAATGAAAATCCGCTGGAATGTGTTCGGCGGATTGCCGCTATTTTGTAGAAGGTATCGTAATGACAATCCCGCTAATATGGTGATGGATTCCGCCGAACACCAGAATCCGTAGCCATTTTTGACGTTTTAATTTGCATTATAACCTCTAAAACTCGCCGAAGCCATTGTTGTTGTTAGGTCAGATAGCGCCGCGAGTATTCAAAATGGGAAATTTCCGAAGCAGCGGCTAATGACCCGCTGTATTACATTACCCCTAGTCGTATTGAAGAACGATTAGCGCCGAACACATTTCAACGGATTTTCATTCAGCGGTATTCAATTCGCCTGAGGGTCTACCGCGAAACGAAAACGAACTTCGTTCGTGTATCTCCCTCTCTGTCGCACTTGCTAGTTCGAGCGACAAAGACGGAGATACACGAACGAAGTTCGTTTTCGTTTCGCGGTAGCCCCTCTGATCGTCAACCCGCCATAATACAAAAAAGCGCTGTTTTGTAAAACACCTAGCCGTTATGTAAAACGGCGGATTATATTATTCCACTGCGACAGATATAACTATAACATCTACACTCGCGGACAATGAATACGGGTCGGTAAAATACCGTCATATTTCCTAAAATAGTGCGTAAGAGGTTGTACAGTTAATCCTGTCATGATCTTTATTTAATTTTATATATAAACTGCTAATAACAGTAAAAAAATATAACGTTACCAGGTTTAAATCGGACTCCTAAAAACCCATGAAAAAAAACAACGTTAACGGAGCGAGATATCGCAAAAATCGTGATTTTTGGATATCGATATTATTATGATAGGATCCAGGAAATTGCTAATACAGTTGGGTATTGTAAAGAATAGCAAATTATGTAAATAAAACCAGTATTAAATATTTTAAAAAACCTATTGCAGTTATTTAATTTAGGGTGACCCGTATTCTTTGCCCGCGAGTGTATTTAACATAAAAGCCCATCAAGTATTATGAATACTCCTATTGATTGAAGCGGATGTTATGTAAAGTACAAGTAGGTACCTACGCCTTGGCACGCATAACATAAGAGAAAAAAAGGAATTATATTCTTCACTCGAGCAAAAGTGAAAGCAGTATAAGTGCGATACGTACATTTTTTGTTTTCTTGATGTGTGCGAGAACATTGAAATGCAGGCGGCGGTCAAACCATTTCAAGTAATCGTAATTGACTAGAAATGTATTCGGCGCTTGCAATGCCATGGCCATCACATGCCATGCGGCAACATAGAGCTATTTAAGATAGTAGGTATAGAGCTAGGAATAAATAACTGAAGGTTGACTCCGGAATCCCCGGAGCGTGAAGCGGATTCGCACTTGAGCGGTTCTTAATACATAATCCAACCATTTATATTAATTTAGTATTTGGGACAAAATCATTTCACCAAAATTAAACGAATTAAAACGTGTAAGTATGTTTTTTGTAAGAGACAGATGTCATTCAACATGTCAGCTACGTAATTAATTTACCCATGCACTGTTCTACATACCTACCAATAATAAATGTATGTAGCTAAGCCATTATAAATGCTTAGATCTTCAGACATTTGGCCATGTGGGAAGTTATGAAATGATCCGATGTCCGCCACTACCTAGGTGCACAAAAAATCTGTACACCGCATGTTATAATTGGTTGTGGATTTATTACGTTACATTTATAAGTTAGTAGGTCGTGAAGTAGGTACGTAATAACTGAAACTGGTAGTCGACGGGCATTCGTATTCGAATTAAGGCAAGTAAATGTTGGTTTTTGAAGCGCTTAAATGAGCCAACAAAAAAATCTTAAAAAGTATGTCGTATTCTTCAATATTTAATCTTGAATCGATTCAGCTTAAAATTTGCTTGTGCTTCAAAGCTAAAATACAAGTGATATTAATCTGTTTAAAATATTGATTATTAATTTATCTAAAATCAGAACGTAACTTTTTCCAAACCAGTCAATAGTTACGAAAAAGCGATTTTTTGAAAAAAAATCTGTAAACAACCCGTAAATTACAAAATTAGAAAACAAGAAATGATTTTAAAATCCCACGAACTATGGATGTGATTAATAGTTTTACTCGTAGGTATTTTATAGTTGGAATTATCGTAAATCGCAATTACAAACGGTCAATATGCCAACCTATGTAGAATCTATCCACCATCACCATCTCAATAAATATAATTTACTTTAAAAACAAAGTTTTAACCGACTTCAATTTAGTACTCCGCCAAGCCACGAGAACATTTCTTTTCCAATTTACCTCATGAACTGATTTCCGAGAGCAAATGCGTTGATTATTATAGAAAAAAACCCAATCGCTGTATGTGACCCGATAATATTTGAGGACTTCCGTCAATTCCACAAGGATCACCCTTGGCACTTCATTAGTTGCTATTTCAACGGAATCTTATCAGAATCTGTGATATACTCTTGTACTTTTAAGTACATAATTGAGGAATTCCATAAGTCATCTGTGGTCTTCATCATCAATTCCACTCCACCAATTTATGATTTCCGGATGTAAATACACGAGTTATAATAGAAAATACCAAAATCACTACACGCGTGCCTAATATAATTGAGGAGTTCCCTCAATTCCTCATGGATCCCATAATCCAATTGAATTTTCAAAAAAATGGGACCCACCTGGAAGCATATACTTACAAACAAAAAAAAAATTTTATGAATCGGCTCATCAATGACGGAGTTCTGAGGTAACAAACATTGAAAACAAAAAAAAAACATACAACCGAATTGAGAACCTACTTTTTTTTGAAGTCGGTTAAAAATATAATTAACCATAGAGTTACACGTGCTTCTACATTCTGCTTATTTAGCATGAAGTAACAAATTAATGATTGCATCACACAACACACACGCGTTCGCAATCCGTTAAATGACTCGCCGCTATTCGCGGTCTATAACAATTACCATCGCGGCAAAAGTAGAGTACCGTGGAAATAAGTTTCTGTCAAAAATTTCATTTTTGGTACAATCGTTTATTGCCGACTGTAATTTTCTGTATACCATCATCAACTGCTCATTGAGATGATTCTAACGAGCCCAAACTCGATGGGGTTATGTGGTTTTATTACGGAGTTCCTATGGCCACCTTCTGTCTCCATCATCAGATCAGCTCGATGGTACCATAATATTGAATTGTCATCCAAACTATACTTATACCCAAAATTTCAGCTCAATCGGTCACCGGGAAGTGGGTCAAATTTAACTTGCAAGATTTGACGGACAACACATACTTTTATACTTACATACGAACAAGTCAAGTTAATATTAAAGCTTGTAAAAATGGGGCTTGATCATATGGAATGTAGTATAAAAGCAGAACTGTTTATCAAGAAGATCTAATCGAGTAAACACCAAGATAGAATACTCATATATTCACGGACACAGTTTACCCACAAGTAAAAACAGTGATTTCGGAGAAAAACCTATTTGATCAATCCGAATGAAAGTAACCCCATTTCACCGGTACTTACCGCTAGATACGCAACAGTTAATTAAGGATTAAGGATTAAAACTGGGAAACAGTGTTTTAATCTTAAACATTTGGCCAAGTGCGGGTCGGATTCGCTCACTAAGGATTCCGTACCACCATACAATAGTTTCACCATTTATTTATATTGCCCTTATTCATAAACGTCCATCACCTATTTTAGTTAAAACGCCGTAAAAGTACGTTTGACATTCTGTCACTTGACATTTTGTGTTTGTGTGACTTTAACAGAGCTCTGCAAGTACCCAAAGGGTGGGCTGTTTACCCGTCCGTCCGTCTGTCACAGGGCTGTATCTTTGTACTGTACCTACCTAAGAGGTAACATTTTCAGTGTGCAAGTAATAAGGTATAGCCGCAAATAAAAAATGTAAGTATAGTAAATTAAAGTTGGACTTAATACGTTCATTGTGTTAGGAGCTTTAAACATCTCTTACGAGTCTTTCATTCAGTGTGGCGCCCGACTTCGTTTTCCGCACCTCTATGCGGGAGGCAATAGCGGCAGAATACACGAGTACGTATGTGACGTAGACAAATATAGAAATTAGTTTCCCGCTCAAAGATTGACTCGCTGGCGTATAAAAAATGGACATCGATTAGGTCTCTAACGCACTGAGTAATAACTGTACACTCGATTCGTAGGGGATTTTTGGGGTCTCCTAAATTTCAGGCCTCGTAGCCGCAAGGAGCGGAAAACAAGCGGCGCGGGCACGGCACATTTTTAACCGACTTCAAAAAAAAGGTTCTCAAATCGGTTGTATTTTTTTTTAATGTTTGTTATTGTTACCTCAGAACTCCCGTCATTCATGAACCGATTCGTACAATTTCTTTTTGTTTGTATGTATATGCTTCCAGGTTGGTCCCATTCTTTTCTAAAATCCATTTGGATGATGGGATCCATAAGGAATTAACGGAACTCCTCAATTATATTAGGCACGCGTGTAGTGATTTTGGGTTTTTTTCTATTATACCTTGTGTATTTACACCCGGAAATTATAAATTTGGTAGAGTGAAATTGACTATGGAATTCCTCAATTATGGAATTCCTCAATACTTAAAAGTACTAAAGTACGTCACAGATTCTGATAAGATTCCATTGAAATAGCGACTAATGAAGTGACAAAGGTGATCCCTGTGGAATCGACGGAAGTCCTCAAATATTGTCAGCCCACGTATAGCACCGGCAGTACGGCGTACAGCAATGGCACCGGAGAATTTTTTCTCAATACGTTGATAAGATTTCTAATATCTCACATTTTCTAAATCAATCAGTTGACAAAACGCCAAATTGTTTAACAAATAAGTTATTATGCAATTGTTAGTCACACAAGCTGTGCTAACTTTAATAAATATATATGTAAAAAATAAATAGTATTTATTTTTAATACGACCGCTTCGCTCCAAAGCAGCGCGCGACGCGACACTGTCGGTAAAGCAGCGTGCTGTCAATACTGTCACGTTGTCATGAGGTAAAATAAATAAGATGTAAATATCATTGGATTATAATTTAGAATAATTGTTGTTAAAAGATTGACGAAATGTGAAAAAAACTTTAAATGTCGTTTCTTTGTTTACAGGTGAGATTTTAGTTGTTAGTACGAGTATGTACTTATAATGTATCTAGGGAATAAATACCTTACTGATTGAATAAAACTTTGTTTACAGAGCAACGCTGTGGTTTATTTTATGTCAATCTACGTAATTGAAAAACATTCATATTATATATATATATGATAGCACTATAAATAATAGACGGTAGCTACGAGTAAGATAAATCTCTGTCCTCGACGTTACAATAGGTGTATATGGCATATGGGTACTTTATATCGAAGCAATATGGGCTAAATTCGAACTTAGAGGATTTTTCTTCATTCGAATTTAAGGCGTGGGACTAGGATGTCCTTTACCTTATGAGCGTTTCTCAAAAAAAATGCCACTACATTTTTTCGGAGATTTTCTGCAACTTTTATGTTATTTCTACTCAAAATCACGATGTCTTTCCATCCCAATAGGAGAAAAAAAGTGTCCCAAAATTTTCATACATTTTTGAACTTTCCTATTGTGTTACCACCATACAAAGTGTATGGTAAATGGTAACACAATAGGAAAAATATCTTTGGGACAGTTTTTTGTCCTACCAGGGTCGAAAGAGCTCCTGATTCTGAGTGGAAATAGTTTTAAAAAAATCCTAGAAGTACAATTAATAATAGTGGCATTTTTTTTGAGAAACGCTCTTATGCATATTTAAGTACCATGACCAGTGAGTGAAAAATTAAAAAATACACATTTAGTAAATGATTAAATTTCATTGTTAGTTTATTATTTGATAAATGGGAGTGAATTATTGGTGATAGATGGCTGTAATTACGGGCACGATTGGATGTGAATGAAATTCTATTAAATGCTTTACAACATTTCGAATCTTTTATTTCATTGTGCACAAACTTATTTCATCTATTATATTACAAGTATTATTCTTATAATAAGCGTAGGTACTCATAGCTTTTTGTTTCCACACGTTCCATTATGGTACCTTCTAAAACCACGTATATTCTTACCTACAAGTTACTTAACGGTGACTAGTCTAAGGAAAGTGTAGGGATAATAGTTCGACATGTAACTTACATTTATTGTCACTCCACAGGCAATATCTTCAGCAAGATTATTCTGAAGATAAACGAAGTGTCTCGATTAGACCGACCACGAGCATTGTAGGTAGGCACCCTAACCTAACCTAACCTACCCTATCATCTATAGCCTTTTTACAATGAGGCCTTGCGTGAGGGGGACAGGTTTCAACCGCTCACGGGGTTCCAGACGTTGCTTATGAGGCGAGGGCTTAAGTATCATAACGGCGTCGAATACTGAAACGTTTACCTTATTAGAATTATTTACACTGTTCACCATAGATATACAACTATGTCCCACACCGAGCTAGCCATCTGTTATTAAGCGGTTTGATTCTGTAGTTACGAACTAGATAGGAAAGTGTCTCATGTTTTTTGATTGAAAGGCGGATTGTTTAATCAAGTGTTCGTAATGCATGTTGATGCTGAACACGAGGTGGGGAGCATTGTCGCTGCAAGTGTTGTCACGAGATCGCGAATGTCAATTGGGTTTGGAAGAAAGCTTGCAGGGAGGGGCGCGATGTTAACTCCAGTGAGACTCTTTTGACCAGTATGTGAATAACTCGTAGTAGTGAACACGCGCACCTTTGGATATTCCTTTTGCGACTAACGCCGTAAGTGTTTCATTATAGTACGAGTCCATTTAATTAACAATCTGGAATTCTAAAGTGCAATCTTGACAGGTTTTAGAGTTGCAATGATATAGTGTTCCATTGAGTGCTTTGCGATATTTTTCTTTGCTTTTCGCTATGCGATTGTCGGTCGTAATATTATAAGCAAATAAATAGGTAACCGTTAAAGTTGGCGGCAAATATTAGGATTTATTAACTGAAGTGATATTGTGCATTTTAGAAAAGAGGAGTGTGTATATGTTTTCCCAGGCATTATCATTTGACAATGTAAGTGCATTAAAAAGAAGAACATTACTTCTTGATTAGGACGACCTTTTAAATATATAATAAAAAATATAATTTATTTATGTAACAGATACCTATTACAGCGAAACATGATGATTCGTTTTGTTGCACATTCGCGGAAGTAGCTGCGGCGATTTACGATTGTGCTATGAGGAAGGAGTAAAATGTTTAATATGAGTAATTGGAACTCGGAGGAGAGGAGAGCAGGCCCAGCGCCGGCGGCGCCCGCGCCGGCCGCGGTAGGAAGCACGCGAACCGGGCCGGAAGTGTTACGTGTCGCGGACAGCAGCCGGAATCATTTCACTGCAATTAGCTCTCCTGCACGTCTATCGTAGGACGGCCGCGACATACTCTCGATTTTTCTCGCACTATACCTCTAGTGTTCTAATAAGAAAGTGACGGATAGTGCGATAAAAATCGAGAGCTCGCGCGCCGTCGCGTGATAGTCGTGCAGAGCTACTCGCGACTGTGACGCCTTGGCCACGACTTTGGTCTTAAGCGACCTGCGGCAGCGTTTTATATAGCGGTTAACATAAAGCTTTTTTGCTAGTTTCGCATTTTAACTCATATCGATCAAATCTTAACACTTTCTTTCTCGGCAGAGAACACATATTTTCAATATCATATTTTCAAGAACATATATATTCGATGCATACTTAAAAAAATCTCAATATATTTTTTACCACGTTGTTGCTAATTAAGTGTAGGATTCACCTATGGGTATCACATGTGTGTTGCCGACCCTTTAACAATGTATAACCTCATACTGTAGTCCCTCGGGAATCTGCAAGGAGCTCGATCATTGCCACATCTGGAGCGCTCGAGGGAATTGAAAGTAAACAATCCTAAAATATAGACAGGTGATAAAGAATTGGTCAAGTTCGGGTCGAATTCGCATACGAAAGGTACAGTGTGTGTGTACCATAAACGTGAAAAAAGCTCACCCCGTCTACAATAATAAAACCTTCTTTTAATAAAATCCTATGCATGCATGTGCGCGATTATTTGAAGATCGTCGATCACGTTTCCACAGTGTATCGTGCGTAGCTATGTGGGATGCAACAGATATTAAATACATATAAATACCACGCAACTAGTTACGAGTAGGTACAAATATGCTATATATTTTACGAGTACAATTATATACTTAGATAATATCAGATACTAGGTAATTATCCTCTCGTCCACTCAGCTGAGCTTAGTCAGCTCTCAGGGTGATCGGAGCATTCCCCCTGCGTAAGTGGCTTACGTAGCGTACGTACACGATAAAACACGGGTGTTATACAACCAACGGCTAAATAGAGCATGATACTGGTGAGATTATATTTCGTAATATTTACAGTTCACCATGGACATATTAGTAAAGAGGACCGCCAATGTCTGACAAACAGTAGCTTAATAAAAAGATGAAGCTAGGTTTTTTGAACAGGGGTCGCTGTGCCATTATTTTTAGGCGATTAGACTTTGCCGCCATCTTTAGAAGCTTATTTACTGAGTCTGTTTACATGAATATATATTTGTTATCGTAACAGACCAACACAAGGCATAAATGATATCGTGTAAGCAATAAAACGATACACCGCATATTGCTTCTCATCAAGCGCATAATGACGAGCCCTCTACCATGACGGGTTTTGCCACGTGTATTAAGGCGTTCCTATACCTAACCATCTTCTTACTCCTTCATTAGACCGGCTTGATGGTACCATATTCTTGCATTTTCATCCAAATTGTTTATACCGATTCCGGTAACAACACTAGAATGCACAGAAAATGCTACCAAATGTAAGATAAGATATCCCTGAATTAGTATTTTCTATTTAGGTCTGTTCCGCTGCTTAAATAAAAAGGCGTGTATTTTCAATTTGTATACCTAAACTATTATTGACGTTTCTCATAGATTGCTTTGCGGCTCATCCCCGATGTCGACCTAGTTTAACATATCAAAATAAGACACTAAAATTAGGCTACATGTCTGAATCGATTCTATTGACCCTATTTCACGATAAAAAGCTTTCCCGCAGCTTTGATTGCATTATGAGAACGTTAAATGTTGGTTCGAAGGTGATCTGTGTGTTTTCTAACTATTTCTCCGCAATTCTTCGGAGTGGATTTATTATTTTCACCTCAGCAGCTCGAACAAGCATATTTTGCTGCGTGAAAACAGTGTGCAAATTGCGATTTTGCTCAAACCGTGAGACAAAGTAGCTTTTTAATTTTGCTATTACATGTTCAGAATATTTGAACTTTATTAGCTCTGCCCCTTTCATTTCATTACGAAAAAAGGAAATGGCAGATTTAGGTCGATCCATAGTTCCACCATCCAATTTCAAAGTAGACCCCCAAAAAATAACGAAACAAGTAACACGTTCGAAAACTATCAACATAACAAGTGTTTAAATTACCAAAATAATGACACAAAGGAAATTTCAATTGATGAATATTTCAATAAATACATGTCAGAACAAACTCCGTTTTTCATAATAAATATGTAAACATGAATTTTAATACGCTAGCTAATTAATAATTCTACTTTTAACAATCTTAAATTTTATGAACGTATACCTACCAGATGCAGTTTCCGAAAGCAAGCGCGGCGCCGCGCCCCTTTTAAAAAATTGCGCGTTTTTAATTTGTTTCAGCTATTAGGTATATTATTGTCATTCTTGCGTTATTGATATTAGATTTAAATATAAAAATCTACTAGGTGAAATAGGTATGTATGTTTATAAATAAGTTCTCGATCTAACTAGGAAATATAGTGAGGACAGTGACGAAGGCAGTATTTTAACAACAGTACAGCTGGATTTTGGTGTGCACGCGAGATACACGTAATATGCTAATGTGTGCCTTTGTCTCTTTCTAGCGCAGTAGACATTAATGATAAATATTTCAAAAATAACTCGAAAATGTGCGTAAAATCTGTAATTTTTAAACAAACTAAAAGCGTGTGACTCACCTGTGATAGTAAATTCCCAATGTTCCCGGGAATATTCCCAATGTTTCTGGAAATGTTCCCAGTAACATTGGGCTTACAAATTTTAGAAAAGTACTTCCTTATTAACAAAACGATACAAATCCTCGCAGTTTTATTAAAAAACACAGTTATTTGTTTTTTAACGGTGCGCATATAAATGTTTTTTTTTTTTTACTTGAAAATATAAAATATGTGTACCGTAAATACATCATGCTCGCTCGTTTTATGACAATAGTAGGTATACATAGAAATTGTACTGTACTACCAGCCCGACGTAGCCCATTCATAACTCATAACATGTTATTTTCCATTAAGTGCAAATAAGATGACTGAGCCACTTGCGGGACAGCAGTACAACGGTGCTTATAAACTACCTTGTTTTTAATGCTGTTTTTTTTATAACTAACTAGTTAAACTAACAACTCGTCACCATATATGTGGCCAGAGGCAGTGTATGTGATAGGGCGAATCTGAATATTTTCTTATGCATTCGTAGTGCAGCATTAAAAAACATTTACATGTTGAATATTCATACCTAAAGATTAAAAGTCACAATGAGTACAAATATTTTAAACAAAGAAATGACAAAAGCCTTATAAGAAAAAAGTCCGTTGTTCCCGGGAATCTCCGTTAAATAGGAAATAAGGTACAGAGGCAAGAGCAGACGTAAATGTCTTAGGAACATTACACGTACAGTCAGCATCATAAACATGTATACACTTTTGGTGGTTCTAGGACCTTATCGCTTAGAGATATACGGCCCTAGATATAACTACCAAAAGTGTATACATGTTTATGATGCTGACTGTACAATAATAAAACCGTTAAGTATGTATATATTTCGTGATCAATACAGAAGCTTAAATTTTTAACCGACTTCAAAAAAGGAGGAGGTTCTTAATTCGGTTCTATTTTTTTGTTGTTGAATAAAACTATGGACGTACTTGTGAAACATGTAGGTACACCTAGCACAAAAACGTAGTTTTTAACAAAAGTCATTTTATTCTTCGGAGTACCTACTATTAATTGTAACTAACTTAAAATTGAAATTTTAATTTGCCCAATCTTTATTGTAATATTCCCCTGTTTTGGGAATATTCCTGGGAACATTTCCGCTCCCGGGAATATTCCCACGGCACATCACTAATTGCAATGAAACAATGCTTGCGATGTACAGTGGCACAGTTCAGACTTAATGGAGCGAGCAAGCGGTCCAAAGGAGGTCGTGATAAAGCATAACTGACATACTCGCGCGCTTCGGTTAAAGAAATAAACCGGTCGGAGCGGTAGTGACCACACAATTTACAATGACCTACGGTTACGTCACCATTATTAGTGATGTTTGCTAAGTTGTAGGCCATATTTTAATCAGTTTCAAACTGTATAAACCTTGACGATGTAAGTATGAAGTAATTTAGTAGTAATGCTCGAGCAACTATCGTTAGATCAGGCTGAAAGTCAAAGCAGTGTAATTTCGGTTACGCAAGATAAGAAAGTATACCGGAGTGAATCTAATAACCCCACTTAGTTATGGAACAGGTAACATACGCGTACCGTAATAAATTACTTACAGTTTTTAATTTATTAATCTCAGAAGTATAATATACCTATACCTAATCAAGACCCTGCTAATTTTAGTACCTACAGGGATCGTGAATAATACACGTACCGTACCGTAATATCTGTACACATGTACGTTCTACAATATTACAACGTAGTTAAGGTCTTTATTAATATAATCGATAAAATACTAAGAAAATCACCAAAATTTGAAGAAGTAAAAAAAAAGCTCCAGCATCTATAATGCTTTACTTTGCGTTGCTTAGCCCGCGAGTAGGTATAGCAAAAGAGCCGCGTTGACACTGACAGCGGCTATATTACAGAAGACCCATGAATGTGTCGTATTCTATCTAGTCTCTAGTTGTCGTACCTGTGGCTGCACCCATCGTAGCAGTTCAACAACACTACCGTGCGACTTCTCTGGTTCTCTACGAACCCAACACATTGTTTGTAGTTTTATTTTACGGTTATACAAAAAAAAAACGACTCCATATAAAATGTTCGTAGATGGTCGTGGTAATTAGATGCAACCGCAGACACAAAATTTGAGGATAGCCGTTTAAAGGTACAATAGTAGAAAGCCACTACATTAGAATTCAGCGCAAACATCGTTAGTGATGCATTCTCGATGGATTATACGAAGGTCTATAGGGCAGTTTCAAAGGAATTATTTATCGGTTTCTTATGTTATAGTGACGAGAATTGTGATGTTGGTTAAAAATTAAACAATTTTTGAATTATATAATCTATATAGCCATAATTTACTTTAAAAACAAAGTTTTAACCGACTTCAATTTAGTACTCCGCCAAGCCACGAGAACATTTCCACATTTCTTTTCCCATTTACCACATGAACTGATTTCCGAGAGCAAATGCATTGATTATTAGAGAAAAAACCCCAATCGCTGTATGTGACCCGATAATATTTGAGGACTTCCGTCGATTCCACAAGGATCACCCTTGGCACTTCATTAGTTGCTATTTCAACGGAATCTTATCAGAATCTGTGATATAGGTACTTTTGTACTTTTAAGTACATAAATGAGGAATTCCATAAATCATCTGTGGTCTTCATCATCAATTCCACTCCACCAATTTATGATTTCCGGATGTAAATACACGAGTTATAATAGAAAATACCAAAATCACTACACGCGTGCCTAATATAATTGAGGAGTTCCCTCAATTCCTCATGGATCCCATCATCCAATTGGATTTCCAAAAAAATGGGACCCACCTGGAAGCATATACTTACGAACAAAAAAAAGATTTTACGAATCGGCTCATCAATGACGGAGTTCTGAGATAACAAACATTGAAAAAAAAAAAAAAACAACCGAATTGAGAACCTCCTCCTTTTTTTTGAAGTCGGTTAAAAAGAAACTAGAATATGTGTGTTATATGTAAACAAAGGGAAAACAAAGTTACAGATATACGATATGATTGTACTGGGGGCTAGCAGCTCGGAAGTCAATCCTACTACCTATCCTATGTCTAATATTCATATGGTATGGTCAAGATTGCCTTATTATCTAATGGGATTGTTGACAGGGAACATAATGGCTAAGATATTGGTGAATTCATTAGTACTTTAAATATTACTAATGTGATTCATCACGAAAATGGTTGAACGGATTTTGATGAATTTTGATTTGAAACACAGGATAATTTCTATGTTATTTTTTGATACTATACTACTGCGAGTAGTGCGTTAGTAGCTTCATAACCCAAGTCCACCACCCTAGATGGCGCTTATCCTACTAATATTATAAATGCAAAAGTTTAGATGTTTGTTAATCAATCACGCTTAAACGGCTCAACCGATTTGGATGAAAATTTGAACGAAGATAGTTTATAGCCCGGATTAAAATATAGAATAGTTTTATCCCGGGTCCACGCAGACGAAGTCACAGGCGGATGCTAGTGTCAAAATAAAGCCTCGTCACTCAGGTACTTAGCAAGTGAGTAGGTATGTACTCGTAAGTGCGGGAGTGACGGATGCTTTAGCCCGCGAGCTAGCAACAGATTTTCGTGACCAATCGACCTCCGTGCGATAGCTTGTGAGATGGTTCAGAATGTTGTACAGTGAGCATCAGAAGTAGCTAAGAAAAATAACACGCTCAAAATGACCTACACAGATCCTTATTCCCTTGACATTAGAGTTCGTGTGTAGATCATTTTGAGCACTAGAACTGCTTAGCAACTTCTGCTGCTGACTGTATCATGAAGCCCCGTGGACGTCAGCTGCGGCTCCGTCGGTGGGCTGACGTCCACGTTCTTAACCTCACAAGTTATCACCCGGGGGTAAGTGACTGACAAAAAAATGCTCCCAGCTCGCGGTCCGACATAAACGCGATCATGCTCCGGCAGGCGTCAGCTCTCGTGTAGGAATTTCCACCGTGCCGTACTTTGGCTGGTCAGCTGTTCATAGGCTGCAGTCTGTTTGACACCGCATTACGCCATGCTAAAGAGACAAAAAGTGGGGATATATTTTTACTCTTGACTCAAACATCTTTCGATCAGTATCTGTTTTCTAAAATATACCTATAAGATCACGCTTTACTCATCACTGCTATTAATCTTAAATGCCTTCTAAAAAATATTCAGGTCAACTAAGTACATAATATGTGAATTTCATACCTACCTATAATTTTTTCACATGAACGTTTTAAATAAGTACCCGTTTCTACATGTACTTACTACAACTACGAATATAACAAATTTCAAAATAAATAAGTGAAATGCTATCCTACTAATATTATAAATGCGAAAGTTTAGATGTTTGGATGTTTGGATGTTTGTTACGCAATCACGCTTAAACGGCTGAACCGATTTGAATGAAATTTTGCACGAAGATAGTTTCTAGCCTGGATTAAAATATAGGATAGTTTTTATCCCGGGTCCACGCGGACGAAGTCGCGGGCGGAAGCTAGTATTAAATAAATTAGCGGCCCTAGTAGCATTTTAAGTTGGCATTTCGTTGGGCCATTGATCACTGACTGTTGGTCAACCGTTGCGAGTGAAACACCTGTTTTCGGTAAAGCCAACGATGTCTACCAACATTGGGCCTACTGTGATGACGACGTTGGACCACCCACCGTTTCCCGCTGTAGGGCCAATTTACATTTGCAACGTAGGGCCTACAGAAACATTACTACGACAACCATGTTGGGCCAACCACCGTTTCCGGTTGTAGGGCCAATGTACATTTGCAACGAGGGGCTCGACTGTTGGTCCTAAAGCAACAATGCCTAAGAAGGCCCTACAAAATAAAAGCACTCTGTACCAACTGTAGAATAGCCGTTGGCAGTTAGGCACAGTTGTTTATCTCACGAAGGCGGGTTGGTCTTACTTATGTACGATCTCCACTCGCACATTGTAAGTGTCAAAGGAAATTGAAGCGTCTCGGCTGTAGTTGCGCAGCGTGCAGTAAAACTCGCATTATGGCCAGGTGTGACGTAATAGTACATTGTTTAACGAGGGGCGTAAGTGGAATATTGCGAACAAGAGTCTATCAGAAGCCCGACGCCGAAGCAGTTATACACAATGTTTTTCATCACATTTGCGAGGAAACAAATACATTTTAGATGAAATTAATACAAATCTTAATAAAAACTGCGAAATGCTAGTTGTCCATTTTGTTGAATTTGACGTGAGGCGCGTATGGCAAAGTCCCTCCGGTATACAGCCACGATTTGAAAACACTTAAAAACATTTTACATAGACACTAAATAACTACATATTAAATATGTAAATAATTCTGTTAAACATGTTTTAGTAGTGTTTTTAAGTTTAAATTTATTTATAAATACGTTTTCAGACATCGTATTTGATATAAAACCTATTTGCTTTGTAACGGCCTCATGAGTGACAGATACAATTTAAGAAAAAAACCATTACGCCCGTGGGCGTAACATAAGCTATTACAGCTCTGTATGTCTGCGCATTATGAAGCCCGTTTCGAGCAAGTGTGATGAAAAATAAATAAGCTACAATAGCTGAAACGCGCGCAATACAAAAATCGGCACGCCGATGGTGCTGGATCGGCGGCGGCGGCGTGGGGTTTTCGGCCGGCGGCGGCGGCGCGGCGCTCATATCATACATAATATCAAATGCTAACTATACTGCCCATTATACATATACAGGCAAAACGAGGCCATAATAGCGTAACGTAAACTGATAGACTAAGATACCAAGTTAGAATAATAATTGAAAGAGAAAAGGCAGTCGGGCAAGATACGTGACAGTTAAAGGAGGAAGCAATATATATATATATATATAGATATATTCATGTGATACGCGTCCTACCAATTTCCTTCCACACCTTTAAACACGACTTGTATTTTAAATGAAATAAAAAACATAATTTTGTACTAACTTTAGGAAAAATATAAAGTGGATGCTTACAGTCGCGCAATTGGGGGATGGGTATTCAGTTTTTAGACCATGATGAATCTACTTAATGTTTCGTTAGTCGTCGTTAGCTGTACGCTGCTTAATATGATGAAGGGAGCTCCAGGGTCGGCTACCATATTTAATGGGAGGACGTAGGTATATCCGGATTGTAATATGTGCAGTAAATAGTTTACTTATGTTGTGGCAGATGCGGCTGCTCCTGATATTCGTGCTGGCGGGCGCCGCGAGCGCGCGCGATGAAGGCTGGCAGCCCATCGTGCCGGAACCCTCTCACACCTACACCAGTTACGTTAAATCGCCGGAAAGATCTCTGGAATCCAGGTACATACATACACCTATTGTTCTCGCTTACTGCTTAACACGATACCTATATGTATACAACATAGTACATAGAAGACGGGTGGAAACTTATTCCCAAATACGAAAAGAACGTAACGGTTTAGCAAAAATCCCAACAGAAGAATGTGAAACATTATTAAAAAACGATTTTTGTTGTTCGTCAAAATGGTCTACTCTAGAAATAAGAACCCCGTGAAAGAAGTAAATACGAATACATTTATTTCTAAGAGCATGCAGCTGGCTGGCTGATGTAATAATCTTGTGCGTTTTACAGCCCGCATTTAAAAGTAGTGACCCGGAGGCCATCTAGGCCGTACCCGAGCAGCAAACTGTCCGGGGCCTATAGCTCGGGGCACCAGCCTGACTCCGACTCCTGCAGCGTCTACAAGGTTTCCATGAATCAAGAACTCTTCTACCAATACCTGGAGTACGAAAAGGATTTGCCGGAAATGAAAGAGTTTACTCTCTGCATGTGGTCCAAGTTTCACAACCATTCTGAGGATCATCCCTTGTTTTCTTACTCAGGTGTGTTTTCTCCTATTATCGACCCCCTGTGGAGTACCGAAAATAATCTAAATGCATTCCAAGTACGTTTGGCGAGGTAACATTTTTTTTACATTTGCCGGTTTGACCAACTTTGGATAAGGGCTTGTTCCGAGATTAAACTTCAAAATTGTATGGACAAATCTTGAAAACGAAAGAAATATATTCATTGAATCTAGTAACCTACATTCTGACGATGTGTATCGATGGGCGTTGACCAGCCGCGTCCGCGGAGAGCGTCGCCTCTTGGTGCGATTTCTTGCACTTACGGGACACGCACGTTTGCGAAACCGCACCACCGTATTATGCAATATGGCTCGGGAGAAAGTCTGTCCAGACTTAAAAGAGACTATGTTGTCCATAGCCAATCTATTCGTGGTCAATTAGTTGAGGAAAAAAACATGTCCCACGGAAGTATAAAATTCGATAATTTTCATATTTTTTTAATACTATTTGGCAAGTAATTGGCATATACAACAGTGTCTTAACTAAGCGTGTTTTAGGTATGATAATTTCATATTATATTATATACATTTCCATTCCCATTTGCGCCATATATTATAGGTATAAATTACAAAAATTGGGTCTTGGATATTACCGATATCAGAATATGTAATGTAATGAGTAATGACGAAGTTAACATGAGTGAAATAATCCTAATGAAAGTGTCATGTTGATGTATCTTTAGTTGGAGACAGCCCCAAAGAGATTTCGGCGTGGATATCAAACAACGTCGAAGCTAGCTACTTCAGCATGGCCGTGCACGGACAGACGTTCTTCAGGCTCAATTACCCTCTAAAACTGAACACGTGAGTTCCATTATAAGTAACCAGGATTTTACAAACTAAAAGTATGTGTTATAATAACTCAATGAGATTAAAGCTAATTAAACCACTTCCCGCCTTGACTTGAATTAGTGTTTAGAAATACAAAATGTGGCATATTAGTTACTGTGGTAGTACATAACAACACTTAAATGTTACACATAATAACGTTGTTATTATCTTTTATCAGTGATGTGGTTAAACTGTCACGCCCTGAATACTGAGTAAGTTCAAAGGAAGAGTTACAATTAACCCATGTTTTAGATTACAGATCTCATTTATTAAATATTGCTCAACTTTGTCTAATTTAGAAGGGTAGAGGGTATACATTTGAAATAATGTTATTATAATGCCTATCTACATTCACAAACGTCCATCAAAGCTATTTCAGTTAAAATGCCGTTAAAATGCGTTTGTCTTCATCTGTCACTTTGCCAGTTATATTTGTGGGAGAGGGACCAAAATATATTTTAGTTATGTCGACATGACGTATAAAATGTATACGGTATATCATAGACCATAGTAATATTTCCCTTTTTTTACCTAATTTCCTAAAAAGAGGTTGTTAACCGACTTAAAAAAGGAGGTTCTCAATTTGGTGTTTTTTTTTCTTTCAATGTTTGTTACCTCAGAACTCCGTCATTAATGAGCCGATTCCTAATAAAAAAAATTGTAAGTACTTATATGCTTCCAGGCGGGTCCCATTTTTTTCAAAAATTCAGTTGGATGATGTTATCCATGAGGAATTGAGGGAACTCCTATTCTATTATTCTATTATAACTCGTGTATACTATTATTCTATTATAACTCGTGTATACACACGGAAATCATAAATTTGGTGGAGTGGAATTGATGATGGCGACCACAGATGATTCAAGACTTAATTATGTACTAAAAAGTACAAAAGTACGTCACAGATAAGATTCCGTTGAAATAGCAACTAATGAAGTGCCAAAGGTGATCCTTGTGGAATCGACGGAAGTCCTCAAATATTATCGGGCCACATACAGCGAT
This sequence comes from Epinotia bilunana, assembly GCA_947049275.1. NCBI lineage: Eukaryota > Metazoa > Arthropoda > Insecta > Lepidoptera > Tortricidae > Epinotia > Epinotia bilunana. The sequence continues at coordinate 29,870,441 of OX346252.1, read as the reverse complement.
TGGGTTTTTTTCTCTAATAATGCTACACCGCGTTTGCTCTCGGAAATCAGTTCATGTGGTAAATAGGAAAAGAAATGTGGAATGTTCTCGTAGCTTGGCGGAGTGCTAAATTGAAGTCGGTTAAAACTTTGTTTTTAAAGTAAATTATATTTAACCGACTCGTCTTGGTCTTGTACCATAGACAAATTTAAATTGTACGTATATTCTATCACGTTTTCTTTTCTCATGGAAGTCCCGTCTCCAAAATCAAGGTCACACTTGCATTAGGTCAGGCCAGGTTACTTTGTGAAGTTTCGTAATGCATCTTGTCACATCAGTCGTCAAGGTTGTGGTTTTGTAATTACCTTATATAGAAAAATGCAAGGTACATTGAACATTGGTTCTATTTCGCACTATAATAGTCATTGTTTCACCTTCGTAAAATACAGTGAGAGTTCGAAACATATGGTATTATAATAAAAGTACCTAATCTATTGTGTAATACATGCATATTGCGTTTTTTGTAGATGGTATCATTCGTGTCAATCTTGGAATGGTAAAACTGGAGAATGGCAAATCTGGGTTAATGCAGAGCGGGTGGGAAGAGGATTCCACAACAGGGTATGCCGTACATGCATAATACTACCGAACATTACTTTACAATAAATAATGATAAAGCACCTTGATAATCATATTTACTATGGAAAACGTACCTTTCATTGTAAATAACGTGTTGATGACAAAATATTGCTAACCAGAACGGGAAGCTTAAGGTTTTTGCAGCTAAGTCATTTTTTATTTATGTTATTTAAGCCCGATACATTATTTCATTTATAACGTCTCTTTAAGGTCCTCCGATAGCGATACCTTAGTCCATTTTAGGTCGGGCCTCTTGATTATGAAACAGTTTGAAATCTCAACAGAGAAGTAGCATTGTCGTGACGTGGCTATCATATTGACTAGAGACATGAACTGGTTAATGAACCAGACGATGTGACAGGTACCAGTACTTCATGACAAGATTATGTAATAATTCAACATAGAATGTCTCTAATTGCCTCAGCACCACGAACCCATCATACATTGATCAAGGTACCTATTATACCCGGTGGCTTGTAACTTTATTAACTGTTTAATATTTCCAGTTGGTAGGTCACGTAATAAAAGGAGGCGGCGTAGCTGTGACAGGTCAAGAGCAGAGCCTTTTGTACAGCAAGGATGGACTGGAGCCGACTCTCAGTAAGTAACTTGTTGTTGATCCTTAAATACAATGTCTTATAATATTATATGTCAATCACCATACTCTTGTCTTTATCCCATTTATTTGAGATCGGGCAGCATGTTTTTTTCTTCCATACCTCTCTATCGCCCGTCAACTTATCACACACTTCCTTCCTATTCATGCGTCTCTCACGCAGTCCATCCCTCTTTTTCTTGGTCTACCTCTTCTCTTACGTCCATCCACATTCATACTTAATGCCCTTCTAGTAACATGACTATCATCCTTCCGCATAACATGTCCATACCACCGTAGGTGATTTGCTTTCAGCTTTTCAGTTATGGGTGCTACTTTCAGGTTTCCTGTTTATACAATCATCTGCAAAAAGTTATGTCTTTTGCTCAACAATAATGACAATAGTGGTATTGTGTATCAAGTGCATAAAACAAGCCATTATATCCGAGAATAAGTAGTGACCCAAGCCGCAGGTGTTATAAGGACACTCTGCTTTTTATGCAATAACATAAAAAACCGCTGCTACTCGTAGTACTAGCCTAATAGAAAGCCATTTTATGCAGCATGTACACGACCTTTGCGAGCATGAGAACTGAAAAGACATTTTTGGAACAATTAAAAAATTGTTTTGTAATGGTTTAGGTGCGATGTTTACTTTACTTTTATCATTTAATAATATTTTTTAACTATATTACAATTATAGAGCAATCTGGATTGATGGGCGAAGTAACAATGCTCCAACTGTATCATGTTGCTTTGACTGCGGGTAAAGCCCATAAAGACCATAAGCACCACCACGCTCATCACTTCAAGCACGACGGTAGCCCGCTCGAGGCTTCCACCGAAGCAGTCACCGAACCACCCCCGCCCGAAGCGACTCCTCTAGGCAACGGGAACTTCTTAATCGGGGGGCAGCTGCAACGCGCACCCAACCTGAATCTGGCTGGCGCCCAGCAGCAGCAGATGATCCCCGTACAACTGCCTAACGGTCTACAGCTTCAGCAAGGATATATCAACGGGCAACTGAGTAACAGAATCGTCTCTGAACAGCTTCTTAATAGCGTTCATCAATTTCCATCGGCCCAACCTTCTCTCAACCCTATTCCTCGAATTGAGTTATCAGATATATCCTTGCCATCCTCCATTGGCCACAGTCAGAGATTTTCCCTTAGGCAACCGTTGGGGCCATTAAAATCATCAACAGTAATGTTATCCGGTTCGCTACTTAACCCAGCAAACGTACAGTATATTGATGACACGTCTTCGCATAATTTGTACAAACGAGATTCGAAGAAACGAGATAAACGAGATAACCCAGAGAAAGAATTGGAGTCCTCCAATCCCGGTAAATTTATATTCTGATATTTATTCCTTAAGTAAGCAAGCATTTCACGTATTTTTTTGATATTTGTTCTAATCAATGTATTGATTTCAGGTAAAAAAGACAAACGTGGGCTGGTCGCACTGTCAGACGGGTCCATTGTGGACGATGCTCTATTAAGTCCGAACATAGCTGCTGATGAAGAGGACGCGATGTTCCAGCAGTCTTTGCTGAGTGGACTCGCGGGCGTCGTTGGAAACCTTCCAGTTCAAAATTTACAAAAAGAGACGGTTAGTGCTGGTACTATGTTACGAATGGGTAACCACATTTATATTCATAAAATTGAACCTTCCATAGAGAAGTTTAACTTATTTTAGTAATTTTTGCAAGAAACGTTAATAATCATCATAGGTCGAGATCAGCGAGGAAAATTATTGTTAATTAATGTGATGTAAAAAAATTACAGTCAAACAAACTACAAATATGCAGCTATGGTCCATAAGCATTCGTTTTTATCAATACCAATGTTGTATTTTAGTGATTTTAGACGTTTTTATCTGAGTTTGTGCTTTTAGATATATATCTAATTCAGAGGGAGGTAATATTACCTCCCTCTGAATTCACCCATAGTAATAGTCATTCCGTAACAAGGGACATTAGATTTAATTTAAACCATAGTTGGGTGATAGGCGCTACAGTCGAGAGGTTGTACGGCAGGTATAATGTATTCTGTGTAGGTGGACGAGCGCGAGCCTGCGGAAGCGGAGGTGAAGGCGGTGATGCAGGTGTGCAGCGGCTGCGCCCCCGAGCCTTTCAAGAAGGCACTGGTGCTCTCCTGGAGATCCACGCCCAAGAAGCTCCACAGTGGCGCTCACCACTACAAAGGTCTGCCAATATGCAAGGCCTTCTAACCTTATCAAACGGAGTAACAACAATCGTTATACAAAGTCTTGCCTTGTGAAAATAACTTTAACAATATTACAAAATAGACGCCATACAAAATTTACCTTCGTCAAAAGATAATTCTTAAGCGAGGAATATAATAATGTGCTCAGCATGCATTGCAAGCAGTGGATGGCAATATTCACTAGAACAAGATCATATCGTTAAATTTACGTGCGCATAAAATTGTAGTCCTCTTTGGCGTCTCCTTGGACTCAAAAGCACGACCATACCAAAACAAAACGGCGTCGGATCACTCGTATTGACTCGGTACGCAGATAGTTACTTCGTGCAATCAAAACTTGCCATTAGCAAGTCATTTTATTTAACTTATTTTCGTTATAAGCGCCTAGAAATAAGAGCATCAGGTCGATCAGGTAACGCATTGTACGTACGTTAGGTAGATCTAAATTTCATTTTTTGTATGAAAAAATGATAGTTGGATCTACCTAACGTACGTTCAAAACGTTACATGATTACCCCGCAGTACCTAGTTATTTAATGCGCCTAATATTAAATTAAGACTTACTTACTGTTACAATAAACTTCTATTTTACAATACATTTAATTAAAAGTAAGATTTTGTTTTTACTCAGTAATTTAATAGAAATCGCGGTCACCCGGCAGTCGCACAGTTATTGGAGTAGGTACCTGCCTATAAAACGTTCACCGCCACAATTCATCTAGTTAGGACAAGCTACGAGTCTCGAGTACCTATTTAAGTGTTGTAATTTTTTACTAAATAACCAAAAGTTGAGTACTTGTGTATGTATGTATGTAAGTATGTATTAATCGGAAGCTGCTCTGTCATTGCACTGCTGGATATTGGAACATGGTATGTTGTTTTTTTTTTTTTTTGAACCGTATGTTAATAATTTATGTACGTTGTTACAACTAACCGGTGTTGTTACAAAAACCTATTTATGAGTGGGTACGGAGTTTAAAAAAACCTGCCTATGAACGCTGTGTACAGGATGCGTGACGGGTTAAATTACATCTGAGGGTATATCTAAATGTGCAACGTTGAATGAAATTCTACCTATATCGGTAATGAGTACACACAAGGATCCACTTACCTTAGTCTTGTGCACATGCTGGTGGTGGTACTCCGAGTCGATCTCCGGCTCGCTAAAGTAGCTCTGGTCCTAGTAACAACAATAAAGCTGCAAGTTAGGGACTACTTATGATTACAATAAAGGTATAAAGGTAATAAGCAACTTGCCTGTGCACCGTGTCCGGTTGAACGGAAATGTGGATGTACTCGTAAGTTCGATGTCAATGCAATACTTATTAATTTTGTTACGGCACAACCAAGCTGATCTGATGATGGAGATGGGAGGCGGTCATAGCAACTCCAAAACTACCCTTGCAACCATCTCAATAAGTTTGACTTGCAACTATTGACTGCAAGAACAAGTAGGGGTGGGTAGGCAATAAAAACTTGTACCAAAAGTGACATTTTGACAGGAACTTGTAAAAAACCTTTTGTTTTGGATGGAGCACGATCGTGTATAGAGTTGCTATTATTCAACCGCGATGAGTTTGGAAATGGATTAGTTGTCATTGGCAGTTCATATAAACATTAAAGGTGGTATAAGGCAAAACTGTCACCTGCAATCCCATTCTAATGACGGCTTGATAATAAAGCTGAGTGGATCGGATGCAGCAGAGCAACATTTACCTGGTCCCAGCTAGGCGGGCCCGAGCAGGTGGCGGCGCCGGGCGGCATGGCCAGCGAGCCGACGCCGACGGCGCCCGGGAACACGCCGCCGCCCATGTCAGTGGCCTCGAACAGCCGCAGCACCGAGCGGTCGCGGATGTCGCGCAAGTGGGCTCTACGAAAACAAACCCCTCTTTCAATAACACGAGGGCGTCAAATTGACAGAAGGAGACGACGCCAAAGCCTTGTCCGGACTAGGCTTTAGAGATCGTTTCTGCCATTCTGATTTTAAAAGAAAAAGAAGATATGAAGCAGACACGTAAGTTACAATATTCCCGTGATATGCTGTTGACGTTACATTTAGAATTTGGAATCGGGTGAAAGGCAGGCACATACAAAAGGTACACGGTTACTCACGGCGACTTATTACACTAATGATTATTTTTCACTAGTGCAATACTTCCTTTCAATTCAAGTAATAAATAATAAATAAAAATTGAAATGAAAAAAGGGTGGATTATTTGTGAAATATGACTCGTTAGCGGTTTAGGTATAAATATGTTGACTTCATGTTATTAATTGCAGACCCATACGTCAAAAAAATAAAGACATAGAACCGTTTAATGATGATTTTAAGACCAATCTTTGCAATTATTTTCTATCGAGCCGATTTCGTCCAATTATGTATCGAGTCCGTCCACGGTCTTTGAAATATGATGAATTTTCAAAAAAAAAAGATGCAAACAAATAGTTTTTCTTAAAGAACTGCTTAAATAACATCAATTTCAACAAAATTAGGTCTTCTCAGCCTCTTCATAAAAGTTCATAGGTATAGGTTCATACTACTTATGCTTTAATTAAATCGAAGAAAATGCGAGTCTATGTGGGCTGAATTAAGTTGTATAATACAGTGAATTTAACTTACTACTCGTACCGATGGTAAGATAAAAACACTCGTAATAGGATGTTATTATACAAATAATGCATACGTGTAAACACGCGAATCCTACATAACATAAATCTTTCAGCCTACCTATTAATTGTTTATCTTCTCTCATGTCAATCCAACTTCTGGTTTGGTTATCGCTAAAGGTAAATAACCTGAAATGTACAATCTTAGCAATTAAATATAGATGTAAGCCTGTTCATTAAACGCGATTCCTTAATTTTAGTTTTAGGTTAGGTACTCATTACAGGACCCACTGAAAATCAGCGTCGGGGCCCCCTCTGCCTCGACTCATGCTGAGTGGGTTCCTTTTTTGAGACAACTAAATAATATTTTTAGATATAAGAATTCTGTACACTGTTAACTTTTGTTGTTTCAAAATAAATCTCATTCATTCATTCATTCATTCATTATGATAGCGTCCTACACTGGATTTGAGTGAGTTGGAATGGTATGACAGTTTGTACGGAAACCTCGGTGCGCAAGTCAGACTCGCACCTGACTGGTTTTTTATAAAGCGACAGTAATATAATCATTAAAATCACAAATACCTACTGAATAAAGCTTCATTAGACGGACAGTTTTAATTGAATCTGAGACAGAATATATGTGCAAAGAATTATTAATCTTAAATATCCTTCGACATCTTGCCATTAATTAATTAGCAATTCATCAGTCATCACCGTTTCTTTCAGATTTGCTTATTTAAATAAATAATTAATTAAAGATAACGATCTAATTATTTCGTAATAGTGTAGGTATGTAATAACTATTATTAACAAAACTCATACGATAACTATATGTTCGAACCCTGTTGTACGAGTAGGTAGCACTTACCCACAGTGATGATCGTGTTCGTGAAATGTTGGCAGTCTCGGTTTCATTGTCAATGAATAGTTTGAAATAAACAACACCAGAGAAGAGCGAAATGTCGTTAAGGGTCGTTTGTATAGGAGAGCGCCAGAGAAAATACTGATGTTGTTTACCAGTGTCGGATCACTCGACTGTCTATGTACTGAAATTCAGGGCTCGAACGTCGCGTCGGAAGGTGGACTGGACTATCCTTGTCTTTTCCACATTAAATGTATGTGATGCAAGAGGGAGCTGGATGGATAGTGACATTTATCGCGTTGCTCCTGAAAGGATAGGTACGAGACAATACTGACATGCCCTTAGGCGATATTATTTACAAAACAAAGGATTCTTATGCTTTCAAAGTTCGCCTTTATGCTGGATGTCAGCTGCAAAAAATGCCACTTTTATGCGAGTAATAAAACTACGTAGAATGAAATTGTTATAGACTCGTGATAGGTATGCTTTAGGAACCTATTCAATTTCAATTTTCGTTTTTTCTATTACAAAATAATACAAGAAGATAAAACATAAATTAATTATTATTTAAAAACGAGTCGGAACATTATTATGATTATGTGTTGTTTCTTCTAAACTAAATGTAAGGTGGATGTCACACTCACACTGCGCCGCACCTCCGTCCGGAGATTCGGCGCAGTGTGAGTGTGACATTAAATGACTTCGCAGTAGGAAGTACGTCATAAGTCTAATATCACGTGTCGAAAATTAATCATAAAAGCTTTAAAAAAATCAAGGGGCGGGAGGGAGGGGCCTATTATTTTATACAATTTGCCTCATATTTATTCTTAGGCAAGGCTATATATAGCCTATTTTTGTTCCGGGTTGCCCATCGAAAATGTTCACGCGCTGCCATTGCTACATATCTATCTACCTACTCCAACACAGTAATAATGTTCAAATTGTCCAAATCGTTAGGCCAATATAGTTTGTGTTACTTAAAATGACGAAAACGCACTTACCGTCGTATTTTACAATCCCTTATTGTTGCTAAATATGAAACGAAAAGATAACTAAGGGATATCTAGGGAGGGATAACTGACTGTGTGGCACGTGTACTGGAGTAGCTACTGTTTGCTCTATTGTTTATGCGTAATTGTTTTACAACCATACTTGAAGATAACCATTAAACAAAAGACGTCGGTAATGAACGGTTTTAAGTAGGTACTTTTCGTCATTTTAAGTAAAGAAACTATACTGTGATCTACAATTCTAAAGTAAGACACCCTGCGGTAAGTACGTCCATAACAACTAATCGTATTTAGGTAAATCGCTTGAACGTGGATAAACGTCAATTGCTGTTATTCATACAGGGTGTGAAATCATCGGCAGGGAAACCGTGGGTGGCGATTTGAATAAACTCCCCTATCTTATTCCATACGAATTGACTTGATGTGATCACGCAGTCAGATTAATCATTTATACATTTATCAATTAATATTCTCGTGCCTAATTATATTTTTCATAAGCATTATAAGTAATTCATAGGTAAAAAATATTCTTTTCCAGAAGCCCGCGATGTTAAGCCAAAAATAGTAGGTATAATATAGTAGATTTGTACATAATATAGTTGACGAAATATAATTTGCACCGATTACAAGTTGTTCAAGGAATCGGTGCATATTATTTCGAAAATCAAATATGCACCCATTATAACCAAAATAAATAAAAAAATGTTGTGTATAGTAATCACTAATCAAGCTTCATTATTGAGTTATTCTTTCGTGAATAGTCACAGCTAGCAATGAAGTCGGGAGCCAATGCCAAGTACGTAAATAAAGAGAGAGAAACTCTCCGGGAATCGGTAATTGAAATTTGGGTAAGTATCTTCAAACAATTAAAACCTTTGAAAGATGTTTGCCGCGCCGATCCTTAGTACATACTAAATTGGGGAAATTTAATTCCATACAAAACTGTCTCTCTGTGTGACTATAGCTAGAGATATGGAAAGATCTCTATTTGATTTTATTTAAGCTTATACATTATTTCTGACCTTATAGGTCTCAACCCCACCTCTAATGTAAGCCTTATGATAACGTATATTTCATACGTGTATACCGCCCCTTACGCTAGTTTCAAGTGATGTGTACCCGGCCGTATATTGTCAGACTTAAAGTATCTATGGCGGTCGGGATATATTAAAAAGTTAATGAAAAATACCAGAGAGGGATTGACTGTCAAAGATTATTGAAGTTGTGTTTTAATTGTTTAATTGTTTTGGATAATAAACCAAATTATAAATCAACAAGTCTTTAATTCGACAAATAGTTGGGACTGACCCAACACTACTTTATCAATTTCCTGTTCTAACAATATTTCTTCCATAATCAATATAATCATATGTTGCCAAGTAGAATAATTGACAGTAGGTTTAGGTATATCCACAAATTTGGCAGATGAAATTGGACATGGGGCATTGATATCACAGCCAAATCCTTTGTAAAGGTCGGATGGATTTCAGAAAGTAGAGTAAATACCAAGTGACGCACTAGACCTTTGTCTAGCAAATACTAGAAAATGGATTTACTCTAAGAGATACCTATACGAGTAAGGTAACATCTGAGTGCTTCACAGTAACCCAGCACTTGACTCTCTCAATCTAATTTCATAACAATAAAGCCAATAGAGGTGAACAATAAACAAGTGTCAACAATCGCGACATTAACCTTAGTCTATGAAGATAAATAATATATGTATAAGCAAGAAATATACATATATATTTATAAATATACGTGTATACGAGGTTATAGTCGAGTCTGAAAGTATTAAATGTTCCTCGTTAGTAGAAATTGTGATAACTTGATACCTTGCGTTGAGAATAAAATAACATAGGTGCATAGCAAGTTGTTGCTTACCTCACATCTTCTAGTTCGTAAAACATGTCCTTTGAAGAGTCGTGGATATAGATCTTGACCATCGGACTATCCATATACTGCATAGAGAGTTGCTTGGGGAAACTCCTCACGAACAGAGCTTTCACGGTGTCGATGGACGTAATCTCGTTAGGTAGAAGCGCGCGCTTGGTCTCGTTCCTATATTGCAGGAACACCAACCCTAAAACATTGAGTTATATTACTAGAGTAGACATCACCTAGCAGAAGTTTGCGCACATCAACATACTCTCATGAGAGTATGTTGGGTTAGTCTGTGGCGGGCAGTGATGGCGGTCGTTTCGAGTGCAAATTCTACTCAAAACTTTAAAAAATACCGTCTTTTGCATTGCGCTATTGCACCAACAAAAAAAACCAACAATAGTAAAAGTACGGGAATCAGTTTTCATCGCCAAATTCACAGATTTTTTTAATAACATGTTTTTTTCTGTAATTTGTAAGATACGCGCCGATGGCGGCCAATATTTCAAAGATTAAAAATGTAGAAGGTACAATTTCTTAAGACTATTTTGCCTAATTAGTAGAACATTAAACTGACTAGACTTACTGATTTGAAGCTTTAAAGATCTTTATTTTTGCGCCAAAATAGAATAGCAGCAACCATATGCTGTTTTTTAATTTAATAGTTTTTGAATAATTTTAGTTTTAGTTCTCCTTATTTAAATAAACTCAAGTTCTACTTATTTAAATCTAAGGTAAATACTCTTATATAAAATTGTACGAGTACGGTCTCCGAATATGAACCCATTAGCAATTTAGTAGAATACAAATATAATATTAATTTCCAATTTGAAAATGGTCGTAATTTTTTTTTGTCTTGCTGCGATTGCTATCAAAATTCGATATCTGAGGATCCGCATGGACCTTAAATATGACTTTGTCATGAAATCTGACACAAATTTGCTGATGCAAATAACTGAATCCGAAATCAGAAAATTGTCACATCTACTACACGTTTAATACTCTTCGATTTTCCAAGATGGCGGCCTGATTGGAAGACGTCAAGAAAAATGTTCTGGGTTGCCAGTCTATACGTAGTAATAGTAAGTTAATGCCCTAAAATAAGAAACGATCATTAAATGCTCCTCCGTAAATGGGGATACGTAGATATTTTTAGAAATGAATCCGTAAGATTTAATAAAAGCTGCGTGGGCGAATTAAGTACCGACACTCATCAGTCACCTTGAACATGTTTTAACAGGTCAAACTTGGTTAAAATTCGCGATCTTCGGTGGCGGTCAATATTGACAATGTATTTGTAGGCATTACGGCCTATATAAAGGTATATACAGCTCCCGTCAGGTCAGCCGCTGTCACGGGACTGATTAAGCCTCTCACTGTGAGAGGCGTTTGCGGGCGGGCCAACACAAATATGAATGCACTTCACTTCAGTGGATTGATTATTGTGTAGGTACATAATCTATGTAATATGGATGTAAACTGATTATCCTGCTACCAACACTATTTGACCCAGGATTACGAAGAGTATTGTTACAATTAGCAAATGTGTTAAGCCCTGAGCGACAATTGCTGGATGTTTTATGTAACGAACCACTTAAGCGCTCATCCTAATGTAGATTAAAGGCCTCCACACACCGAACGCGGGTCGTGCGCGGCGCGGGTCGGTAGGTATCTCTCTTACTATCTCTATCACACAGTGGCGCGGGCCCGCGTTGCTACCGCGGCGGGCCCGCGCTATTGTGCGATAGAGGCCGCGCTACTGTGCGAAAGAGATAGAGATACCGCCCGACCCGCGCCGCGCAAGACCCGCGTTCGGTGTGTGGAGGCCTTAATACTTCTCGACAAGTTGCACTAAACCGTCTAATGCGCTTTGCGCCGTTAATACTTCAAACGTTATAAAGCCGAGAGTTATATTAAACTAAAAGTGCTAAAATTCGATCGCTTTAGCTTAGTTGGTAAACCCAGCCTTGAAACTGGAGGTCCTGTGTTGGAATCCCATAAAGGCCATTTATTTATGTGATGAGCAAGAAAGCATGTCTGAATCTTTGTGTTAATAAACTTACCAAGCGGGCGCTCCAACGTTTTGCTGGGGGTTCTTACGACTGGCAGCGAGGAGCGCTGCTTGCCGCCCCGGCGGAATCCGGTGGACGCGGTCTCCACCTCCGACATGATGCCGGGGTCGTCGTCGAACAGCATGGCGCTGCTCGGCGGCGGATAGCCCCGACCCAGCGGCGGCTGCACACGATAATACTATTTAGCTGGATTGTTCCAATTAACCGGTCGGTCGGTCGTATGACAAATTTGACAGTTTTGTATGGAATGACAGCGTCATCAAGCGTTAACCAGACTTTCATCATCATATCAGCCGAAAGACGTCCACTGCTGGACATAGGCCTCCCCCAAAGAGTGCCAAAGTGACCGGTCCTGCGCCACCCGCATCCAGCGGACTCCAGTAACCTTTACCAGGTCATCAGTCCACCTTGTGGGGGGCCTACCCACGCCGCGCCTTCCGGTACGTGGTCGCCACTCGAGAACCCCGCCCACTGCCACTTACGTTTAGCGATTCGGAACCAGACTTTAAAATGTGTTTAATGTAACCCGCCCTTATTCATTTAATCCATCTTGATTTGTAATGAATGAGCATGGCATGATTAAGCGCGGCCTCGAAATACGAATGTATATTATGAAAATGTTACTCTCTTATCGATCTGCTTTTCGTGACTATCATAAAATACATGTGATACAGGCACTGAAAAATAAAAGCTTGATCCATATTTCGAAAAAAATAATTAAACTGGTGCTGCTGTTTTTTAGGAGTACAGGCAAGTTATAAATTGCCTCTGACGTACTTTTAGCGAATATTAACCCGCATTTTCGGGTGTTTGATTGGTATATATTTTTACGTCACACCTGACCATAATGCGAGTTTTACTGCACGCTGCGCGTACGGTAAAACTCGCATTGTGGTCAGGTGAAGACGTAAAATTGTGTACTCACCACGGGCGGTAATTCGTAAAGCCCCAGATCGCATATTTATGGCCCTCACCTTCGGTTCGGGCCGCAAACACCTGCGGTCTGGGCCTTTCACGAATTCGCCGCTCTTGGTAGGTACGTAATGTACTATTAAACCCTCGACGCAAAGAGAGAGGTGTTCAAATAAGTTTAACGTGTCTGTATATCTGTGTATCTGTTGTGGTATTGTAGCTCCCAAATGGATAAACCGATGTTCGTTTACGTTTTTTTTTGTGTCATAGATAATTTTATCCCCTGTTCAGCCGTTTTTGAGATTATTGACTTTGATCTAGTTGATGGGGGATCTGCCTAACTTCCTTATGTCCGATCGATTTGAAATTTGGTACCGCGTTACTTCAATGATATTGAAAGTATATGGTAAGGTTACCATGACCTGATCAGGCGTTTGAAGATCATCAGCTATTTAATAGTTGATGAGGGGATCTGACTACCTTCCTCCAAAAGTAAAAAGAAAAACCTGTGACACAAAAAAATAACTAATAATAATAGTTTTTAGAGTTTATTTTTTGTGTCGGGGGTTTTTAAATTGATTAATTTTACTTTTATTTTGTCCTTTTTAAAGTGATGATCTTCAAACGGCTGATTTTTGATTGGTATATATTTTTTACTATTTAATAGTTGATGAGGGGATCTGACTACCTTCCTCCAAAAGTAAAAAGAAAAACCCGTGACACAAAAAAATAACTAGTAATAATAGTTTTTAGAGTTTATTTTTTGTGTCGGGGGTTTTTTAATTTATTAATTTTACTTTTATTTTGTCCTTTTTAAAGTGATGATCTTCAAACGGCTGATTTTTGATTGGTATATATTTTTTACTTCCTAGTTACAGGATATGGAAATACAAAGAGGTCCTCTAACAATATTTATCATTGATAACGACAAATTTACGAGTAGATAAACACAGTAACTGTGTAGGTAAGTTGAATGATGAACTCTGAATATACATAAACGTATTGATGTTTTTAAGCACAATAAGCGTACATGCTTTAGAGACATGAATATAATGGTCTTTAGTATCGGTCATTAGTTTATAAAAAGCACAGGTTAGTAATGCGATTTTAAATTTAGTGGCGGCCCTGTCTGCCATCGCGAAATAAACATTTTACAACACAGATTAGTGAGCTGAATTACCTGCTTATTACTAAAGACCCCAAACTCATTGAACATTCTGTGCTAATGGCATTACGTTTTACCTAAATGTTGGAATATTAAATTGTGTTAATAAAAACCAAACCCATAAATGTTACATTTAGGTAAGTGTTCAAGTAAATTAGTCGGTTGAAAACCACGAAACCAAAACCAAGACACGTGCACGAGTGCGGTCTACCTTCTGGGCCCTCGGGTCAACAATTCGAATCTGCTTGTTATCGCGACTTTTGTTGACCGTTGCGTATTCAGGCGCGTAAACTGGGGACTGCCCCGCAAGCGCCCAGTGCTAAACATAATAATGCTTATTTGATACATTTATAAATATAATGCAAAATTGTATAATCCGACGCAATGCTAATGCTTATTAAGAGCTACACAGGTATACTTACGACGTAATGAATTTCCAAACAAAGTGTAGATATCCGGTGCTCTTCAGTGTATATAAATTAAATTAATTAATTTGCAAAGTGCATTCGAGAGAAAATAAACGGATAGGCACATTTTGTATATAAATCAATCACAGTAGGAAACACGCTTTCAGTGTTCTTGATTAAATATAATATGGAGAAAAGGAGGCTATTGTCCTAGCAGTAGAAAGTGAGTAGAACACTAGCTAGTGAGGCTAAGCAATAAAAGTTTAAATAGGTACATAGGTAGGTACTTTAAATCTGAACCAAATCTTTAGAGATGAAATGGGATTAAATCAATTCAAAGATTTCTTTGACACTCGAGATTTTCCTCATTCTCTTTATGTAAATATCTGTTATAATAACTGTTACTTAATATTATTTAATGCAATTTAAATGTGTGAATGGACGAAAATCTGAAATAAATGACTATTTAATTTAATTTAATTTATAATCATGGAGCTCAAAAGAATGTAATCTCATCAACGAAATCGCGGTCAGTAGATAACAGGTTTTCTTACGAGAGGTGGCTAAAAAGTTCTCGGCCTATGCTAGAAAAATAAAGGAAAATAAACCCCCCCCCCCCCCCAGCCCTTCGTACGCTATGATATAAAAATGGGTTCGTTTATTTCAACAAGGAGGAGAGAGCTGTGAAAATGACCGGAGGAACAACAAATTAGTAAAGAAAGGGTAGGACCAGGTAGGACACATTTTACATGAACGTTTACACATGAATAAAACTACTGCGTGCTGGGTACCAAAAATGCTGACACCGCTTGACAAGGAACGGCGACATAAAAGTTGCAAGGAATTTCTGGATCTAGCTGAAGGGAGTCTGGACGAAATTTGCAAATGAATCGTAACCGTAGATAAAACGTGGGTTCGCCAATATGATCCAGAATCAAAACAAGAGTCTATGCATTGGTTAAAAAAGGGCGAGAGGGCACCAAATAAATTTAAAGTGGAAAAGTCAGCTTTGAAGCTTATGGCGACCGTGTTTTGGGACAGTGATGGAGTTTTAGTTGTTGATTATTTGCCAAAAGGGACCACACTGAACGGTCAATATTATATTCAAGCACGTGACGCAGTTGTCCAGAAGCGACGTGGGAAACTTAGCCGTGGAGTGTTGTTTTTACAAGATAACGCACCAGTTCACACTTCCCGTGTTGCTAGGCAGGCTCTAAAAGACATTGGTCTTGGAGAAATTAATCATCCACCCTACAGTCCAGACCAGACCTGGCTCCGAGCGACTATTTCCTTTTTTCAAATCTGAAAAAAGAGATACGTGGTCGCCGGTTTGCCGATGACAATCAGATCAAGGCTGCGTCAGAGAGCCATTTTGAAGCGAAGGCAAAAGATCATTTTTTCGGCGGTATAGTGCTTATCACTCTATGGGCACTATATTGAAATATAAAAACATTTACTTTAATACTCTCTTAAAAAAAAAACTAAGGCCGTGAACTTTTCAGCCGCCCTCGTAAGAGTCCTCGGCACGGTCACGGCTCAACTCTCCATACAAACGTTTGTAGGTAGAGGCGAACGTCCTGGCGACCCCTAAATTTTATAATAATGGTTTATTATCGCTGTTAGCTTTAGCTATGTCCGCAGGGAAGACGCGGTCCGAACATGATTAGACTATCGTGAGGTGTACGATACGTACCTCCATTTCGTGCGAGTTGAGTTGCGAGGGGTGGTGCGGGTGCACGTACAGGTGGTTGCCGGCCAGCGTGTGCCGGCGCGGGTCGTCGCGGCGCGAGGAGCGCGCGCGCGCCGGCCCGCGGCTCCCCTCGCCGTCCGACAGACCGCCAGCTGCACAAAAACAGCAGCAACAGTTAGGGTCCGATTTGACAGTAAAACGACTGCCGAGGATACTGTGAAAACGAGGGACCCGCTTTTGTCACTGGCTGCTGGCAACACAATTAATCCTCAAATCAATAATGGGTCGGCAACCGTCCGCAAGCGTAGCCGGATCGTATGCTGGTTTGCCACCGTCGTAGTATAGAAACAATGTGGCACTTCCTCAGCATGCCATCGGGTTCGACGCTTTCATGTCCTGGTCCTTTAAAATCAGCATGACGCCGATACAATATCGTAGATATGTCCCCTTCACTAAATGAAGGCATTACCTACTTATAGTGTCAGAATACTAGCTGTAGCTGCGAACGCTGATGGGCAATTCACTAAAAGAAGGCATTACCTACTTATAGTGTCAGAACACTAGCTGTAGCTGCGAACGCTGATGGGCAATTCACTAAAAGAAGGCATTACCTACTTATAGTGTCAGAACACTAGCTGTAGCTGCGAACGCTGATGGGCAATTCACTAAAAGAAGGCATTACCTACTTATAGTGTCAGAACACTAGCTGTAGCTGCGAACGCTGATGGGCAATTCACTAAAAGAAGGCATTACCTACTTATAGTGTCAGAACACTAGCTGTAGCTGCGAACGCTGATGGGCAATTCACTAAAAGAAGGCATTACCTACTTATAGTGTCAGAACACTAGCTGTAGCTGCGAACGCTGATGGGCAATTCACTAAAAGAAGGCATTACCTACTTATAGTGTCAGAACACTAGCTGTAGCTGCGAACGCTGATGGGCAATTCACTAAAAGAAGGCATTACCTACTTATAGTGTCAGAACACTAGCTGTAGCTGCGAACGCTGATGGGCAATTCACTAAAAGAAGGCATTACCTACTTATAGTGTCAGAACACTAGCTGTAGCTGCGAACGCTGATGGGCAATTCACTAAAAGAAGGCATTACCTACTTATAGTGTCAGAACACTAGCTGTAGCTGCGAACGCTGATGGGCAATTCACTAAAAGAAGGCATTACCTACTTATAGTGTCAGAACACTAGCTGTAGCTGCGAACGCTGATGGGCAATTCACTAAAAGAAGGCATTACCTACTTATAGTGTCAGAACACTAGCTGTAGCTGCGAACGCTGATGGGCAATTCACTAAAAGAAGGCATTACCTACTTATAGTGTCAGAACACTAGCTGTAGCCTGTAGCTGCGAACGCTGATGGGCAATTCACTAAAAGTTAGATGGCTGCTGATCAATATAATGTTGATCATTAATAAATAACGCATAGTTAGTGTAAAATCAATCGCCATTTTTAAATCTCCTGCCTGTTTAAGGTTTAAGGGCGACTTATAACTTCGCCATTATCAACCTTTAGAGCCGTAATATCTATCCGAATCTGAATTCAGTAGACGCTGTGGTCGGAGTTGTCAACACCAGGTCTTGTTGAAAAAGATTTAATTCGTCTACAACACATCGATACCTTTATCCAACTAAATTCACTCATTATAATGTAATCCAACCCATTGTAAAGCTTTCGTTACACTACGGAATAAATTAAATTGCTGTCGAAATTAATTAAGTCCGTAACAATACAGAAATTCCTCTCCAAAAATCTAGCTTAGATAAATATTTTTGCTCGCTTTTCAACCTCGCCTGTACCTAGTATTTGTACAAAGTAACTGTAACTGAATTTCGTAAACATAACAACGACTGAAATAATAATGTCATCAGTAGAGAATTTGTGAGTTAAATACGGTATTTGGCTGTAATTAAACCAGCAACCTTTATTGTATGTCTAAAACGGCCTGCCAGTATGAGGTTTGTAGGGAAATACATAAAAGTGACGTCAGAATTTTCTATGGTACACAGCGTATTTTTTATCTTTATTTTTATCTTTATTTTTTATCTATATTTAATATAGAACAAATATGATGAAGTTTGATGTTTTGCTTTCAAAGTAATATAATATGTATATAGATTTTTAAACGTGAAAAGGTAACAAACAGACAGTTACTATTTATTCAATTTAAAACCTAGCTTTTTGCCGCAATTTCGTCCAGTTGAAACTCTTTTGAATCGCACCTCTTTATAAATTCTTGAAAAAGGAAATGATACCCTAACGGAATCAAAGTTTTCATCTCCTTAGGGGATCATTTTCGAGATAAAAAACAACACTATGTCCTCCCCCGAGATTGAAACTATCTCCATACCAAATTTTATCTCAATTGGTTCAGCAGTTTAAGCGTGAAAAGGTAACAGACAGACAGACAAATTCCGCATTTATAATATAGTTATAGTATGTATGTAAATAGTTATTTGTGCAACAAGAGAGCAGTTTTTTGTTGCTGCGAGTGCTCATTTAAGGCCTCCACCCACTGAACGCGTGTAGTGCGCGGCGCGTGTCGGGCGCGGTTGAAGCGGTATATTCACACCTCAAGCGGGCGGCAACTAGCAACGCGGGGGTACGCGGCGGGCGCGCCGCGTCAGCGACGCGTCAGCAACGGGTGTGCAGCGCGGGCCGGCCGCGTCATGCCTCTCTCAATACCGACACATTTAATATGTATCTCACTGTCTCTGTCACACTTAGCAGCGCGGCAGCAGCGCGGGCCCGTGCGTCATATCTCTCTCACTAGGTACCAACACATTTAATATGTATCTCACTATCTCTATCACACTCAGCAGCGCGGGCACGCGCGGGCCCGCGCTGGCCCGCCGCGTCAGCGACGCGTTAGCAACGCGTGTGCTGCGCGGGCCCGCGCGTCATATCTCTCTCACTACCAACACATTTAATATGTATCTCACTATCTCATCACGCTCAGCAGCGCGGGCCCGCACGGGCCACACAGCGACGCGCACGTCACGCAGCCGCGCTGCCAAGTTGTAACTTCAGCGCCACGGGCCCGCGTTTGGACCGCGTTCGATGTGTGTTTGAAGTGTAGTTTCAATGCTTTACAACTTGCGCGGGCCCGCGCAGCACACGCGCCGCGCACGACTCGCTTTCGGTGGGTGGAGGCCTTTAGAGTCCCGAGGAAGCAACAGATTCTACAGTTGATCACGAGCGTAGCGAGTGATTCAAAGTTAGAATCTTGAGCACAGCGAGGGACTCAAAAGCACGAGGTGCAAATAGTTTTCTCTCGAGTAACACACAAAACTTTTCACCTCAGCAGTGATAACATATTCATAATATTAAAAAATATATCATAGGCTTTTACATACCTATTCGTCTCCTAATTAGGTATTCAGGGAGAAATCTTGATTCGACATTCGATACTACTTGTTTTAACTCCTCAGCGCGGCTAGTAGGTAGGTACAGTCGAGTTCTTCAATATCTACACAGAGAACCTATCAAAAATATCTATACACAGGCTTTATTGTTACTGACGTAAGACACATGTGTAGATATTTGTGAAAGGTTGTCTGTATAGTTAATTGAGAACTCGACTGTACTTAGAAGCACGCGAGACCTATCGCGCGATAGACCAAAGCACATCTTACTATCCATTCCATACGAATCTCGCGTGACACTAACACAGCATTAATTAAAAACTAACTGTATTTATTGTTAAAATACTAATATCACTCATTTTTAACCGACTTAAAAAAAGGAGGAGGTTCTCAATTCGGTAGTATTTTATTTTTATTTATTTTTTTATTATGTTTAATGTTTGTTACCTCAGAACTCCGTCGTAAATTTTTTTTTGTTTGTAAGTAGGTAGTTCCAGGTGGGTCCCATTTTTTTCAAAAATTCAATTGGATGATGGGATCCATGAGGAATTGAGGGAACTCTTCAATTATATTAGGCACGCGTGTAGTGATTTTGGTATTTTCTATTTTAACTCGTGTATTTACACCCGGTAATCATAAATTTGGTGGAGTGGAATTGATGATGAATACCACAGATGACTTATGTGTTCGGTGCATGTGCATCGAACACGTGACAGGCCGCTCGCGCCCTACTTTGGCGATGCGGTCGTTTCCTAAAGTTAGTGCGTTTTATGACACCGTCGCGATCGCATTCTAACATATAATTAACCTTAACATTTTACTTATTTTATTAACATTGTAGAAGTGTAATATATAACAATTGACGTTTAAACTCTATCTTTTCATTCCACCAAACAATCGCCTACTTGCACCCCAACATTTCAAATTCCTCAATTATGTACTTAAAAGTACAAATCTACGTCACAGATTCTGATAAGATTCCGTTGAAATAGCAACTAATGAAGTGCCAAAGGTGATCCTTGTAGAATCGACGGAAGTCCTCAAATATTATCGGGCCACATATTATTGGTATTTTTCCCTAATACTCGTAATCAACGCATTTGCTCTCGGAAATCAGTTCATGTGGTACCTAAATTTGAAAATAAATGTGGAAATGTTCTCATGGCTTGGCGGAGTACTAAATTGAAGTCGGTTAAAACTTTGTTTTTAAAGTAAATTATTCGAACTATTTTTGAAATATTGTGCGCAATGTATATTGCGCTAGAAAGAGACCATGTCACACATTTGCAGTTTTCGAACGTGTTACTGACTTGTTTCGCGCTTTTTTGGGGGTCTACTTTGAAACTCGTATGTCGAACTATAAATCGACCTGTTCCTGTCTTTTTCTTTTTTCGCTATGAAGTGAAAGGGCCAGAGCTAACAAGGTTGAAATATTCTGAATTTGTAATAGACCCCACACTATGAAATGGCAGTGCTCGACATCAAAATTAAAAAGCTAGTTTGTCGGTACTTAGGCAGATAAATGCTAGTTGCTGGTTGCTGCCACATTTACTATAGGTATATAGGTAGGCTGGGAACACAATAACATCAACTTAAATGGTTCAACTTAGTGAGATAAATATGTATAAGGGAAGGTAAACGTCCCAATGTTAGACACCTTAATTTTATTGTTTATCTCTAATGGTATGAATTAAGTTTAAAAGTTCCTATTGGGTCCGAGTCAAGCACTGAGACGTTTACCTTATTTGTAACAAAAAATATTCTTATATGAAAAAGCTGATTGGCTTTCCTCATTCGGGAATTGAACCCACCGAACGGGCCCGCGCGTGGAGCGCGGCAGCTGTATGACAACAAAGATTTTTCATACTTTTTATGAAGCCGAAAGTGTGAAGATTAATTTAAAAACTAGATAACTAAGTTAGTAGGTGCATTGTTGCAAATTACTATTTCTGTTAATTACGCAATTGTGTCAATATTTTATATGGATTATATGTAGAAAGTGCAAATAATGGTGTGCAATGGTGCAAATAATGCCAAATTTTACTACCCAAAAAACTTATTGCAGTAGTTTCATTTCCCAAGCGAGTCTTTAGCACATTTACATATCGCATTTTATTCATTTGGTCAAATTATCATTGACATAATTTTACTTTGTCAAGTTATATAATAGGGAATATGCATGTGATTCAGAAATGGCCAAAAAAAATCATGAGTAATCTTTATTGCTTAATAAATATACTCACATGATTATTTTTACAAATGATCATGTTTCTATTAACAAACTTAATTATTTAAAAGTAGTATTTTTCAAATTCCCTCGCAAATTTTCAAAACGCAACGCTATTGGCCGAGCTAATCGTGACGTCACCGTGCACTCGGTGTCTACTGTTAACAGGTCGTTTGTATGATTATTGAAAGTTATTCGCATTGTTTTGCCGCTGTTTATGATAAACAATCAGTGTTTTTTGGGGATTATTAACTGAAAGCAGTGACTCCTTGTGAAAAAAGACTCGCCACAATGACTGGAAGCGGTTTTGTCAAGGCAAAGTCGGATAATCTGCCTGAAATATATGTGTTCATGATGACTAAGTACGTACCCCGTAGGTACCTATTTCTTAAATAAGTGGAATAAAAAAATAGTACATACGTTCATTATATACCTAATCAAAGATATGTTGGTATTAGGAATGTTACATGGTGAGAACATCTTTATAAATAAAACAAATTTGTGTAGGACACTCAGTAGAAAGGATTAAATTCTTTCAACTTCGATCAACAGTGCAAACATAGAAACTTAGCTAAAACGTTTCGTGATCAAAATCAACACTCGTAGTAAGCTGTTGATCAACAAAAATCATAATATTTTGTAACATTAATAACTAAAAAAATGGGAATCAGAATAGTGTTATGAATAAGTATAGGTATACATTTTTAGGTTAGGTTATTGTTTATATTGTTCGGGGGTCCTAATAAAAAAGATTTTAGGTACAAACATATTTAATAATCACTTCGAAATGATGTTCATAACAATATAAACTACTCAAACATGATACTTTATATCTCCTCATCGCCTTACACCCCTTTTTCCTTATATTTTGCATCTTTGGGCATATGAAAATATATCATGTCAGGTGCAGTTTTAGTGTTATTTTCACAAATAGGGGCAATACAATATTTATAATAAGCTTTTGTGTGGTCTTCCGTTACAATAAGTTGATCTTACAAGCTTTAATAACTCACTTTTACTAAAACTGTGAATCAAACACTTCGTTGTTTATTTATTCTAAGTGCACGGTGACGTCGCAAAATGAGCGCGCCAAATGGCGGCGTTTTAATCGCCCGAAAATGATAGTAGTTTTAATTATTATTTTTTTGCTCATTCAATAATATTGTTATATTTTTTCCGGTTATATAATTACTTATAGAATAGTTTAAAAAAAATGCATGAATATACCCTATTGTTCATTCAGCGAACGTTTTCCTTTGGCTAATATTATATTCCAAATAATGTTGCTTCGAATGGTCACTTCGCACTTTCAATATTATAGCCAAATCTACTTTAAGGACGGTACAGTTAGGTACGACGACGAGCGAAGCGAAAAATACACTTCTTATACAGTGAGTAAGTTAGACTCAACGTCTCTTATAGGTATTGATTGTTGTTGTTATATTAAGGTAGCGGCTAGTTTTCACGAAGCAAAATATGCTTGTTCGAGCTGCTGAGGTGAAAAATAATTAATTTCTACTTGTCAAATATCATATTTTGATTTTTCCTCGGAAATTTATTAAAAATCTAATACAGGAAATGTAGTATCTTTCATAATCTCAAGAAAAAAGGAGCTCTGTAGCCCTGAAGGAACTCGTGGAGGTATAACTTTCAATAAATACAATGTATAGATAAAGCAATAAAAAATACGTAATACCGCATACCGATCCCGCCCTGCCCTGACTCGGCAGGGCGTGATCGGTATGCGGTATTACGCCGCCTTACAATTTAGTTTTCCGAAATACAAACGTAGTTTCGCTCCTGATAAAATGATATGAACGAACTATCTGTACAAAAGTTTGTACGGAACAGTCGATGCGAGAGTGTGCGACTTGATTTACTTGACGATGTTTATAGTTAGAAGAAAAGTAAACTACATACTTAAATAGTAAGTACGTTTTAACAATGTAGCAAATTGTGCATGAACGAAATACTTGGTAAAATTACATAAAAATCGAGTTAGTGTTAATATAACGCCTCGGTCATAGTGTAACTATTATATTACGTACCTATATAGTCTTTATACAATAATAGGATTCGTATTCTAGGATCCGTCCTCGGCGTCGCTTTAAAAAATATCATAAACTCGAGTACTTATAACGAATTTAATGTACAACAAATGCAAGCCTGATGGTACTAATCTCAAACCAGCGAACGAAAACCCATAGAAGACTATAAGTAGCGCCGCAAAATAGACCCACAGAATCGCGTTCTATGGTTTTTTCGTTCGCTGTTTCAAACCTACATTTCGCATTGCAATTTGATTTAATAGTGTTTCGCACGCTTATTTTGACACGTTAGCTCAGCGCATGTGGAAGTAATTCGCAGTTTAGAATCAATGGGAATATGAAGAGAGTAAAATGTAGGCACAGAGGTTTAAAACTCAGTAGACAGTTGGATGGACATCAAACTACATCCTTAGGAGGTATCCCATCGCATTCACTAAGTACTTTTTATTTCCCAACTGTATCGTTTATACAAATTTACGGCCAAAAGCCAGTTTTCTCGAACACCGAAAAGTTTTTCATTTAATACTTGTTAGCTTATTACGTTAGTAGGTTTGTCAAAATCCTGACAATTTCATAGTTTCAGAGAAAAACGACTTTTCATTTTCTTCCATAATTTAAACGATTCCATTTTGCGTCATATAATAGTTAAGTAGGTAAGTATCTATTGTATACTATTAAGTTCATAATATCTTTTTTATTTAATTTAATTATCTAATTATCTAGTCAACAGCAATGAAAACGGATACGCTCTGTATCGGATTTCCGTACATGTTGACTTGCTTCCATTGCTTTAGTTTGAATATAGCCAGTGTAGTTTTAAGCAAACAGATACGTTGACAGGTAGGAATACTGAAAACAGAACCCTTTTGATGCAAAAGCAGTCAGACTTTACTGTATATATCGAATAGACGAAGGTACATCTATTTAAACATACAGAAACATAACTTCATACGTGGCAGTCAGGTGAAAAAAACACGCTTGAATATCTACTAAAACTATCTGGGCGACTAAACATTTTCCTGTAAATTTACACCAACTGATTGCTCTAAATAAACTGCTCCCATAGGAAGTGGTCGTAATCCCTTCTAGCGACGATTGTTTATGTGTACACTTACTGTGCAATTTACAAGGGAGCAACGTCGAGGGCCAGCGTGGAACTGCGTGTCCAGTGTACGCTGAAGAGTGAATCGGACAGTAGCCGCTGGCGATGCCTCGGCGCGCGCCCGCCTCGCCCACCGCCGCTCTAGCTTCCGCACTACTTGAACGAACACTACAACGATTCACTCCTTCACAACACTTTAAACGTAAATTTTTGACCCCACAGGGACTTTCAAAAGAACACGCACATTTCCACATATAGATACACAATATACGCACATAGATTTCCTCTGTTAAGTTTTAATAATTGACGAAAAATATTATTAAGAGCGCCTATCAAACGCTTTGCATATGTTTATTGTAAAATAATGTATTCTTTTATTCAAAATCCATGAAACATCTGGTTGATGGGTACACAGCGCACACTCGTGGCAGTATGATGAGAGTAACGTGCGACGCGACCGCGCGAACAGGTGCCGGGAGTGTATTGGAGAACAGCTCTAATCGGTGCTGTAAACTTTATTTATAGTCCCTAACGCTACCCGTCTCATGCTCAAACTCCTGAAACTGGCTGGCAAAAGCGAAATAGTAGATTTCTATTCGTGTTTCATTAATTTGAATGCAGCATCAACGAGTGATTCGACGTACTGTGTGCTAACATCAGAGTGTTTATATTTTTCTGATTAAGACTAGCGTTGGGTAAAGGCATTGCATCGGTGTGGTAAAAACGGTCGGGCTAAGATTACCAGCTTACAAACAATCCCGGTTTCGCTACAAGACGAGGGCACTTCCTTCCTTATAAAAACCTGTAGGTAAATTAGTATTCCAATTAATATTTTGTAGATCTTAATCTCTATCAGTTACAATTTAAAAATTTAAGAACTAATTAGTTGCACGTAATATTCTATTTTCAAATAAAATAAAAATTTATTGAGTTAATCGAACCTTACGTGGGAGTCGCGTTAAGAATGGTTTTTTGTCGTTTAATATACATATTATGTATGTGTATAAATAAGTACCTACGTATGGGTAAGTTTGGAACTCTCGTATGTATACTCCATGTCCTAAACGAGTTGGTCGATCCACATTCTCTAAAGATATCTCGTCCTCGTATCTCTTGCGATATGGTTGGATTACCTACTCTTAATTGCGCGAGCTACATAGGACATGCAATAACATCATTGGCAGCAGTCAATGAAGGGTCTTCAAATTGCTTCCCGACTCAAAATATCTTAAGCTATCATAATTTAAACTTAGAACTTGTACTTGTTGCTTTATTTTGTTCTACTGCACAATACTTTTTATTGAATATTTATTAGTCTACGATTTTTATTGGAATAAAACATAAATCAATTGCATTTTTAGATGCCTATTACAGTTATTCATCGTGTATCCACAATCGCGATAGATAGAGAATCGATGCAACAGTTACGGCTGAAAATATCTTAGCTACGTAACCTCGTTCCTAAACTTTTATAGGGATCGATTTATGCAGGAATCACATTTATAAGTTGATGTCTATTATAACCGCAGGTACTTGAGCGCCTCGAGCAGCCACTCACCATCATTCCGTGATCCGCCTCCGTGCCAATCATCTTCTGAAACAAATTGAGTCCTCTCAATATCTTATTTATTTAGATTCTATCAAATATTTATTAATTATACTCGGTTTTTTTACGTTAGTGTATATTCATATACCTACACCTTACAGAAACAACACATTTTCCTACACAAAGTTTTTATTGTAGTGTTTTATTTGAGTACCTCTAAGTCATAAAGTGCGCAATGTCTTTTAACTGTCCTCTTTAGGGATGAAACATCTAGAAGGTCATACCTATATAAAAGGTAATGTTTTTTTATGAAAGTTGGGTTATTAGCCATTCAAATTTGATATTTATATTACGATTATCTGAAAAAAAAACCTCAAATAATTCGAAAAATATCGTATAGGTAGGAAAAAAAATTTTTTTCACACCTTTCATTCGGAAAAGTAAGTTTTGCTCCACGACGAGGGGGATCAAAATGCTAGTTTTCTGTTCAAGCTACTTTTTTAATTTATTCATTAGCATGTAGCATTTACGCAATGTGCCAATTAAACAAAGATCTTTTTATAAAATAATCGATTATAATTTCATCGTAATCGATTAAAAACGAACATATTTCAAGTATTCACTTTAACAAAATTATATAAAAAAATATGAAATTTTCGTAATGTTTTAATAAATACCTAGTCACAATAAAATTAAAAGTTGTTTCATTATTTTTAGAGCATTTTATTATAATTTCCTCATAGTCGGTGTGAAAAGTTGTATGTGTCACTCAGAAGCAAAATTATTTTCGTCGTGGGCGTTAATGCTTGAATCCTTCGTTACGCTCAGGATTCTAACTTAGGATCCTTCACTTCACTCTGGATTCAATGTACCGCTCTCGTCGTAAAGACATCATTTTGCTCCCTTGAGACACAAATAACTACTTATTTCATATCTCATGCTCAAAAAGTGCATCATATTAGGCTTTGCAGTAGTACATTTAGCCCCCAGGGAAAATATGTAGGTAGGTATACATATTTATGATTTATAAAACTTTTTAATTTGACCAACTAAAACAGTTCACCGTATTACATCCACCAATCACAACTCTTTAAAAAAACATTTGTATTTGCTATCAACTAACTAGAATACAGCTAGATATTATAATCGACCAATCAGGAAACAGAAGTCATTTCAAACATTAGGTGTTTTTTATTCCCTAATTCACAATAATTAAAAAATAAACACCTCTGACCGACTATGGCCGCGTCCAAACGTGCAAGCGTGATTGACTGCATACATGCCATAAGCTATGAAGATTGAGCAGGATAGGCTGCTGTCTATCTCGCTTTATCGTATGCCGTTTAGACGCCCCTATTACACGATCAGAGGCGTATATTCGTGGTGTTAATATTTTGTATCTGTGTCAAAGCAGTTAATTAAAAAAAGGCGCCAAATTGAACAATCCTTTTACTTTTGTATAATTATTGTTGTGGATGGATAATTTTTGTTTTTACTCTGGTCTAAAAGCCATATTACCCCTCGAACTTCTCCTCACTTCGTTCGGGAAAATAACCATCTCGTAGTAATATGGCTTACTTATGGGTCTAACCCTTGTCATCCAATCTACTATTGCGTCAAAGCTATTGATTGCCTAAGGTTGTACCTATGCCACAACATTAGCCACCTTTCATCCTTGTTCATGAAGAATGATTCGTGAAAATGTTGGTAAATAAAAAACAGTGGTCATTCATTCATTATAGTATAGAGCAGCGGAATCAAAAACCTGCCCCCCTATTATGTAACTTGTTTTAAGCTCACCTCAACGCTCACCCACAAATATATCTTGACACCGCGATGCGTAGTAACCAAGCGTAGGTCTCTACCTACGCTTGGTTACTAGTCTAGTTTCGTGATGGGCGACCGAATAACAGCCCTCGCAAGCGTTAGGGTTGTCTCGACGATCCAAAGGCGTATTAAACCGTACATAAGCTCGATTCGGTCCAATTAGCTCTGTTTAAGTTGTATTGTGATCTTTAGCGTAATTATATAACTAGATTTGGATACGAAATATCCCGTAAGTTAGGTATTTATAACTGTACCAGTCATAACTTATATTTATAAATTTTAGTAATTGAACGAGCTAGTGACGCTGTGGAGCTTTGACAAATGCGCCCTGTACTGTAGAGGACGCATTTGTCAACCGATTCAGGTATGTGAGCAGGTTCAATATAATATGAACAGTTTCTTTCGGTCGATTCAGATTTTCAACATATATATTTCTGAAAAAAAGACAGGCTCGCTGGTTCTACAGCCACTACGTTGTTTAGTAATGAGATGAGAGCCAGCATACATTTGTTTACAATTTCAAGTTGGTTCGCGGTTTTTTCTGATCTTTCTGCAACTGATTCTGAAAAACGTGGTAATCTAGCCGTCACGATCTCAGTTTGCGGAAAACTCCAATGCAAGTGCAAGCGAACTTAAAAAAAATGCATTTTTTTATTATTATTATTAAACAAGTAATTTATGGTTCACATCCTAAGTATCCCGATTAAGGTGGTTCGATCACCATACAAAACGTCTTTTGACATTCGCAGGCTAACGGCGTGATATTTT
This sequence comes from Epinotia bilunana, assembly GCA_947049275.1. Classification (NCBI taxonomy): domain Eukaryota; kingdom Metazoa; phylum Arthropoda; class Insecta; order Lepidoptera; family Tortricidae; genus Epinotia; species Epinotia bilunana. The sequence continues at coordinate 29,841,496 of OX346252.1, read as the reverse complement.
AAGAAACTTATTTAACAATCTTTCATAAATTGGCTTCCCATTTGCGCGAAATTCCCCCTTTCCTAGAATAAACTTGTACTAGAATAATTTGAGAAATTAGTTTGACACGATGATACTTTGCGAAAACGATTATTCTCAAATTATTCTTTTTTATACGAGTGTATTCTAAAAAATGGGGTATTTCGCGCAAATAGAAAGTCGATTTATGAAAGATTGTTACATAAGTTTCTTAAAATATCACGCTGATAGCCTGCGAATGTCAAAAGACGTTTAGTATGGTGATCGAACCACCTTAACCTTGAGGGAATCTTGGCCCCGAGATTCGTAACAACTTACGCGTTATTTTTATTTTATACCGTAGCTCCATACAAACTTAAAAGAAAGAGACAAAAAGACACATACACTTTCCCATTTATAATATTTGACCCAAGGTTTCCACAGCAAGTGCCGCAAAATCGTAATCGAGTATTTGCGGCGCTTGTTCACTTGGGCCTGGTCGGCAGCAGCGCCGGCCTGTGAACGGGTGCCCTGGATGTGGGACTGGGCGAAGGTGTCAACGCAAGTTACATTCCACACCAGGGCTCTGCCTAGTTTCCATGGCACCAATGTAGCCCCGTCTGGACGCTTGCCATCGTCACGCGCCAAACCAACATATTCTAGAATTGCTGGTACGGAGGCGATGGCAATAAGTATTGTAAAGAATTTGTATTAAATTTAAAAAAAAAAATTGTAGGTCAGACACCGGTTAGTGTCAGGCGAGTCGTCGATAACTAGAAGCCAAGCCAGTATTGCTATCTATGTTTAGATTAGGCCAACCACAATCGTACATAGGTATACCATACATGCGTGCATACTTCTTGAAATAAGATCTTGAAATTTGTCTCAGAGTCTAAACACAATTGTTTTCCTTAAACTATCGACCTTTGAATTTCCTTCACGCCGTATTACACAATGAACAACATGCATATCACACTCCTTTAAAAACACTAAACATATAACACACAAAGTATTTTTTTTAATACTTTGGTGTTTTTTTTTTTTTGATAGCTTTTGTGACTTGGTCTATCACCGATTTTCGGCTTGACTTTCGGGACACCTCGAACATATGTATGACTAGCTTCTGCCCGCGACTTCGTCCGCGTGGAACTCGTTTATATCGTAGTTCCTTACAGACTTTCGCCCCTTATTTCGGCCCTTTAGACGATGGTTCCTGGGATAAAATGTATTATTATTAATCCAGTATTAATCCAGGCTACACTCTAACGATAACGTGTACGGCCGTTATGCCCTATGCGCTAAAATTCATTTGTCTCTAATCAGTCGCTTTGACATTTGTGTTCGTCAGAAAGGGGTAAAGCACATTTTATTTAGCAGAAGTATTTTAAGTTTTATGAATAAGGGGATATATATGGATGCCAAAATACGTTTTAATTCGTTTTGCCGTTTTTGCGTGATTGAGCTCCAAACTTTCGAATTTATAATATTAGTAGGATTTGCAAAATTTCCAGGGACACGACTCACTTGACAGAATCGAGAAGATGCGTTTTAAGTTTAATGAATAAGGTTTATTCACGATTTTTCGCCACCGTGGTAGAATTGTGCTGTATATAACTCTAATCTCAGAGCATTATAACTATGACGCACTCACAATACTTATTTGACTGTTTGTTATTTGTAAGAAACAATATTTCCCAGTTTATACGTGTTAATTTGTCGGGAAAACAACTCCGTTCTACTGGGCGCTTGAGAACGGTTTCTCGTCGCATGGCGCTTTCAACAAAGAACCCCAGCGTCAGACATTCCGGCGCCAACTGAGAAATCTTTTGTTGGAAAACCCTCTGTACAGTCGCCATCAGATATATCGGAGCGGCCAAAGTGCTCACAAATATCTGAACACGTCTAATGCCTCGACAATAGAGACGTGTTCAGATTTTTGTGAGCACTTTGGCCGCTCCAATATATCTGATGGGGACTGTACTCTCCGAGTAGATGGAACTGACTTTTAATTGTGTATTTTGTTTGACTGAAAATTGACAGTGATTTTTGTTAACTTTATATTTGTTGATTGTTATGTATGAACTATTATTATTATTATTACTAATATGATATTTTACAATACAAACACTCTTTATTGCACACCTCACACAAACAAAGCAGTTAAAAAGAAAAACAATACAGTAACATGTAGGTAGAGGTAGACAACAGGCGGTCTTATCGCTGAAGAGCGATCTCTTCCAGACAACCTTTGGGTATCGGAGAAAGATATAAAACTAGATTATGTAGTAGGTGGTGGAGAGATTATAATAAGCCAAAAATCAAAAAAAATATATTAATGCACGTACATAAATAGCTCTATATATAAACATACATACACAATCATACATATATACAAATAACACAAATAAAAATATATAATACTCGTACATAAACAGTCAGCCAATAATAATAATAGTAAAACAATAGGGGAAAGACAAATAATGTTCTTTAAGAGATTTGAAGTTGCCGATAGATTTAGCTTGTCTTATATGAAGAGGGAGAGAGTTCCACAGTCGAATAGCCTTAATATGATATTTTGTATTTACAGTTGACTCATTAAGTTTTTATTATTAAAATTTACCAACATGGTAGATATTCTTGTAATCTTGACATTATGCAAATTTGGGTAAAATTTTCCAGTTCGTTTTCTCCAAATATGTAAGCACTACCTATTGATCTTGTTTCCCCATTTTGAAAACTGAATAAAAGTTGTTGTTTCTCTAAAATAACTGGCATTTATTTCATCAAAACCCCTAATAATAAAAAAACTAAGTATGAATTATTTTCATATTTAAACATTGACTTACAAAAAAACGTTTAAATACGTTTGAATGATTAGACACATTACTTTCTGTTACTACAAAAACGGTGTTTAAATACTTTGTTTTGCGTATTTTATAGATCTTTAGATTAGTGGGCAGAGTTTTGGCTTTCGTAACACAATTTTTTGTGTTATGCATAATTATTACCCCTAAATATTAATAGAAAACTGGGGAAAAACGTATTTTGGTACAGCAAGACGATAAGGTGGCAATCAATACCTATTTAAAAAAGACACTGCCATTTTTAAGTAGTTTGTCTATGAGAAACGTATAAAGTGAGTGGCATATTTTTGTCATTATTTGTGTTTATCAGTGATCGGAATTAGGTGAGCCAAAATACCTATTCTTTGCAAGAGGACATAATATGAAGTGGTTGCAACAGGGTTGCAGGGGGAAAATTTTTTTTCCTTGACTACTAGGTATTCAATATTTTTCCGGATACTATTTGTGATGTTCAACATACATGTTTTACTTACAGAACGGGTTGTTTCATGTTAATCTAAAAGTGATAACTATTTCACAATTTTGCCTTCCTTCCTTATAACACCTTAAGTCTAGCCCTTTTTACTACAAAGTAACATAAAACATCCCATACTGTAAGTAAAACATGTTTACTATTACGACCAGTACCCGGTATTCAAGAAAAAGTGTATTTTTCTACCCGGTTGCAACCACTCTATATTATGTCCTCTTGCGAAGAACAGGTATTTTGGCTCACCTAATTCCGATCACTGGTGTTTATGCATATCTCGAGTAAGTAAGCGTTTCAGAAGTTCACTTTACTATACTTGTTTTCGTACTATAGTAGTTTTCGTTTAAGTTTAAAGCTTACATGAAACATGTACATTTGCGTCAAGTTAAACTTAATTTGGTTTTATAACCTAAAAGATTGTAAAAAACGGCTTTTGTGTTATATATAAGTATGGCGCTTTTGTGTTAGTTTTGTGTTAAACATAACACCTATTTTGTGTTCAGTAACACAAAACAAGTGTAAAGAGTCATGCAAATTGAGAATACTGTAATAATAAAGAAAAACATTTTATCATTATCGTGAGATTTATTCGAATTGTTATTTTGAATAGTACTTACAGTCGAAACGTACAGTATGGTCGTTGGGTGACAACTAAAACTCAGTATTTAGTGCATTTGCAAAAAAACAAAACAAATATCAACTGTGTTAACGTAGTAATAAGGTCGAGTTTTCATATAGGTACTATTACGTGTAATTAGAAAGTTTAGGGTATCACCGGACAATGTTACACCAGTGATGCCGCATTCGATCAAACTTGTACTTATTAATTATTTGGTTTGTACTTGAAACATATTTTTAAATTCTTTTATAAATGTTGCAAGAATTCTTAAAACTTATTTGTTTCCTAGGACTATGCTCAATTTGTTATATTTTTTATAATGATCTGTTTTTTATAAAAAGGTACCGAATTATCTATTCTGTTCCGTTTAAAAAACCAGATCATCATAAAAAATACTGATTTTCTCAAATACCTATCGATCACGTATCTAAAATCTTATCATTATAAATGAAATACGTAAAAAAATTAGATTTTTCTTCCTTACCTTCTATTTTAATACTATTATGAAACAACCTTTACAAAAAAAGTGTTACTTTTGTGTTACGGTATCACAAGACTGATTGTGTTATTTTTGTGTTATAGGTGACGGCCTTACCCATTTATGTTGTAATATATGAATAATGCATAAATAAGGGACAATCTTACACAAATCGACATAGTCCCAACTAAGCAAAGCTTGTACTATGGGTACTAGACGACGATAAACATACTTATATAGATAAATAAATACTGTAATATGTATTTAACATAGAAAACATCCATGACTCACGAACAAATATACTCATCACACAAATGAATGCCCTTAGCGGGATTCGAACCCAGGACCTCTTCTTTCGTAGGCAGGGTCACTACCAACTAGGCTAAAGCGTTAGTTTTATCGTGTAAAGAAAAAAAACGTTTACCAGCAGTGAAAACTTAATTGATAAAGTATTGAGTAAAAAATATATACTAATATTATAAATATGGAAGTTGTTTGGATGTTTTTTACTCAATTACGCTTAGACCTCAACTGCTCAACCGATTTGGATGAAATTTTGCACATAATAAAGCTATCCTATGGCTTTATCCCGGGTTCACGCAAACAAAGCCGCTGGCGGAAGCTAGTTATTAAATAAGGGATAAAACCGGTGGAGATCGGTGCGGGGTTAGACGGCAACCCAATGTCTCCGCAGAATTTTTTTCATATTTATTTCCATTCCCAGACTTTATAAATAGGAGTTCGAGGTTGTTTTTCTCGTTTTGTAGGCTGCAGGGCCGCGTGCCTTGGTTGAACGTGTTAATGCTTACGTAATTTGAGATCTTTTTTACAACTGATATAAAAAATAATATAATATTCATGATTATGAGTCACGAATTCAATAAAAAAAAAACGGCCAAGTATGTGTCGGGCCACGCGTGCCTGTCTATCTTATTTACATCGTCACGCGCGCGCCAACGAAATGGTGCGGTTGCGTCGGCCGAATTTGTACGATAGTAGGCCTTTAAATTACTTTTCTTGTACCTAGGTATCTTATTAAAGAACCATTTTACGAGTCTATCTTAAAAAATATATTAATTCCCAAACAATCCATCTCAAAAAAAATTTAGAAACCACCCTCTGTAGAAATTATATCTAAAAAACGCCACGCTTTACAATCCTGAGGTCTCAACAACAAATTGGAAAGTTTCATCAAAACTGGTTCAGTAGTTTTTTGCTAAAATTGGAAACACAGGTTGCCACTATTTATTTCTACTAGGTGTACACTGGTTGTGATTGTCGCCACTTGACAACAAATATGGCGCTGTTACGTGTACGCGACTTTATCCAATCGGTAATTCTCTAATTTTCTCTGCGGTCACCTAAACTCCAACAAACGTTTTTATACGTTTCATATAGTCTAACGGAGTATAGACGCAGACAAAAACCTGGAGAATTACCTATTACTACGGCTAGAATATGCGTGAAAAGTGATTGTTCTTCTGCATCGCGCTATTAAAACCATTGTAATTTCAGGCATGTTGCAGACATTCGCATCCGCATCCGCCAGGATCGATGCGGAGTTTTTGCGGATGCGGATGGAATTCACGACAAGAAAGGAGGCCATCACGGCGCTTACTGCGCGCGTTTTAGATATTTTCACCATTAGTCAAACCTCCTTTTTTCCTCGTTAAACCTATAGTGTGGGTATCGTTGGATAGTCTGTTGAGAGAAATATTATGTGTTTCTTAAAACGATTTTTTAAATTAGTGAGTTGTGTGCCCCCCTTCGCGTCGCGGATCGCTAATGTACATGAACATGACACAAATGTGACAAATGTCAATGTCCCATACTAAATTAATTTTGTAGTAAGCAGTAACGTTGCTAACGAAATTATAAATTTAAATTAAAGGAAAAATTTAATGCTCCGAGCCGGATTCGAACCGGCGACCACAGGCATTCATGGCCCGTCGCTATTAACCAACTGAGCTATCGGAACAATCTCTCTCGGCAACTAAATCTTTCAATCAGTTCCATCTTACAACGCCTTAGGGAGGCGTGTAGCGACATTTACCAGAAGGCTTAGGCGTCTTAACGGCACCAACGTCTCAAATTATATTGAGAAATGGTCAGTAACGATGCGCCACCCCATAATATAGTGAGTGCATTCCTATTTGCGTTATGACAGAGCTGTCATCCCAGTACAATAAACGTCAATATTGACGTTGATTGTACTGGGATGACAGCTGTCACATAACGCAAATAGGAATGCACTCACTATAAATTAATTTTGTATTAGGCAGTAACGCTGCTAACGAAATTATAAATTTAAATTAAATGAAAAATTTAATGCTCCGAGCCGGATTGGAAAAACGAGTGGTGTTGACCACTCGTATTCAATTCTATCGGTAATTTTTTTTACACTTCACTTACGTACCTATTTAGTTTTGGACAGACTATTAATTTAAAAGACAGATATATTTAAATAAAATATATTGATTCGATGCTAAGTGATTGGCTGGTATATGATTACCTATATTTAATTTCTTGCCGCATTTTGTGGTTGGTAACCAAGGTCGTTAGTCTATTGGCGGGAAAATAAGCGTTTCGTTTACTGTTACTCACTACTTACTTTTGTTTTTTTCTTCTGTTATGAAACGCATAATATTTTTTAAATTTAAAAATTCCCTATATTATAGATACACAACTTCCAATAAAGTACTATTCTCTATATTATACTCTAATTAATAACCCCACAGAAAAATGTGAAAAAAGTTGTCACTGTCAAAGTGACATATCAGGGGTTCTGGAAGTACGGGTCGGTCATGCAATAATATTTATAGTTCACTTTAACAGCAAAATTCAAAATAAATATGAGAAATATGTATAAGTAGTACTAGTTACTAGTAAAACATTTAATTGTATAGTGCATCGGTTCTTAACCTGACCCCTAGAAAATCAAGTACAAATCCAAGGATTAATAATAAAAAACAGCCAAGACTTTTTGTGGCATTTATTTATTATAGTTAAATGATCTATTGTCTATACCATTCGCATTAAGCAAAAATAGTAAGATGCACAACCCCGGTATATCACAGCAGTAATACCAGTGCTAGAAATATATTCTGCACATAAAATGTGGTGTTATCTTTTAAAATAATGATGAGGGAGGATTTTTTTAAATAAAGATTTGTCATTAAATTAATTTGATCTTTGTAATTAGCGTGTATATCATTGTTAATTATTGTAATAGGACGTATGTTTCGTTTAACTGCGTAAATTATAAATCTCCTCATTGCTGCAAATGGTTCTTGTTAACGGCAACACCGTGTTTTCTGTAAGATTATTAATAAGGCTATAGGTATGTTGAAAATTCAAATTTCAAAACCCGGTAATTATCTACTTTTTGGATACAACGAAACGCAAAAGTATCGATAGCCATTCACTAGCTTTCGAGTGATGATTTCAAAAATAGTTATTATTGGGTTCATGCAAAAATAATAGTGACATCGAGTGCGAATATTTTCTACCGTTCGCTTTTGATTTCGAGCGCTCAAAAGTCAAAAATCGATCCCCAGTGCGAGTGGAGCGCGCAGCTTCAGTATTTCAACCAATCACAGTACAGTAGTATTCTTGCGGAGCGGGACCAACTAGATTTAAAAAAATATATATATATATTAATATTCTTTTCAACTATTAATATATGTAGGTATTATGTAATGTACATAATTTAAAAAATATGAAATACGATTTACATTTGTTCAGATCAGTCGACAAGTACCTACGTTGAAAATGGATTCTTGCAAAGAAACGCTAATGATCGAATTTAGGCCATTCAAAGTAAAGTAACACGCCTGCTACCTCTTAGATTACCCGCTATGAACGATTAGTACCTACTATCCCTTTCGGTAACGCGCGTCGTCTATTTATACTGGTTTTATACATATTTATAGAAATTTCAAAAACAATATTTCTTACCATTACATAAATAACTAGGTATATAGGTCTCCCGTCTTACATTTTACAGACACAGACAGTTTTGATGTCATAACCTGATAGCAAAATACACAGCCTTTGTGTAGGAAGGTAATCCTTAGTAAATAAAGATTAATCGTATTATTATAGTAACGAATAAATCGTATAATTTAAAAGGTCGAGCTTGCGGCAACCCTAGCAACTAATCAACTTCATTTGAGTTTGGCTCATAAAATGACTGCTAGCAGTCATCTTATGAATATAAGATAACTGTGTACAGAACTAAAATTAATTTTGACCAATCACGAGGCTCGATTTCCAGAAGACATCAACGCCCAAAAATAAAAAAAGCGGTTGGTTGCACTTAGTTTCAGCAGGGCGAATTTTAATAGATACCAAGTTTGTTTAATAAATTATTATTTCCGTTAACTCGTAGAAAAAGTATTGTATGCAATAGTTATAAAATTAGCTTTTTAACTCTCGTACCTTAATTAGGCCACTCAGCAAGCTTCGTGGCCTAAACGTGGTACTCGACTGAAAAAGCATACATTATATAACGATTGCATAAACTATTGCCTACACTCACATTAAATCCTACCTCTAGGTGCAATATGTCCAGGAGCCACATTATAAGCCTGCACCTAGTGACCTACATTGCTACCAGTGACATTCAGTGCCATCTAAATGGAGCCCCACGCGCGTACCTGATAACATGCGTTTTCTGATATACCTATAGCTAAAGCAGGCCATAAGCAGGGAGCCGGTGCACCGGCGCACCTGTTAGTGGATCCCTACCGATAATAGGCATCCAAATGTTCTCCAATTGTAAATTACTGTACAATATTGGAAGAAACGTCGGCCATTTTGAACAATACCGCCCAATTGGTATTTACACAACATGTACAAGCTCTGGACAGTAAATCCCTGTAACCATAAATTCTGTATACAGTAGACAAGGGTTGCATTCTGAATTTATTAATTGCAAGCACATAATTATATAAGTACATACAATACCGCAGCAACTGCTTCACGTTGAGTTTGTTTATTTGAAGCTAAAACTGTCAATGACCCAGCAAAAGTAGTTTTCGTACATCCATTATAGGGGTTTTGATAACAAATAGGTACAAGAGTACTTTATATAATAGATACCAAATCGCTTTGCACACATTTACTATCCTAGAAGTTATATCGATCCTCGTGGATTCTCAATTTTAGGTTCTTATTCCTATCCTTCAACCAAAAAAAATTAAAAAAAATCGAAAACATTTTTAAATAATCATCGCTATTTATTTAATCGTATTGCATTATCGAAAACAGAAACATAATCGGTGAATAATTATGTTGCTGCCAATATGTAGAACAAACCAACATTAATTGCAGTATGTCTGTTCCGAGTGCCACATTGCCTTCATGACTTATATGCGATGCGACGCGACGTGCACAATTTCGTATCTTTCGTCGCAATACGACGATTTTTTCTCAAACTTAGAGAAAGATAGACTGAATTCGCAAAACCTCCATGGTGTACGTGCCAATAGGATTACGCCATAAGATAGTGCTACCACAACATGATACTTTGCTCTACTCACCATTATTTTCTCTTCCTTTCCGTTTCTTCTTTCCGCTAGAGCTTGATGACTTGCTCTTCTCGGATTTATCTTTACTCTTCCACCGGCTTAACATTTTCGATTACACTTTAAAGCGCTAAGTACATTTGGAACTTTGATAGTCAACTAAATGTCAGTATCTTTCATTAGTGTTCATTCAAATTGGGACGAATTTAGGATGCAATTTACGTTCACTGAACAGGAACACTGATTCATTGTACTTGTTATTGAGGTACGAGCCTTTAATTTTGTTTTAATGGACAAGGACGATGGATTGATGTTAGTATTATTATAGTACCTAATAGATATGTTAGTCACTGGTCAACCAATTCCGGCAGAGTTTATTTTCTGATTCAATGCTACTGTAAATATTGCAAACTTTAGCTTATTAGCGATAGAGTAGCCTGTTATATCTCTAACTGCAAGACGTCCAGAGTTCGAGTAGCGCCAGATAACAATTAGTAGTCAAATTCTTCTCGTATGCCTGTACCTAGCTTCCTAGATTCCGAATTTATCGCAAATAGACAAATCCAGGCGGAAAATAGTTTTTTGTTTAAAATGCTATTATTTTTCAAGAAACATTTTTAATGTTTTTAACCCCCGACGCAAAGAGATTATAATCATAAGTAACGTGTCTGTGTATCTGTATCTTTCTGTGGTATGGTAGCTCCCAAACAGATTGACCGATTTGAATGAAGTTTTTTTTTATTCGAAAGCTGATGTGATCCCGAGTGTTCTTAGCCATGAAAATCTGTTCAGCCGTTTTTAAAATATTGGACTTTGAAATAAAAAAATGTCGGGCGTTTTTCAACTTTTCTAAGTTGTAGCTTATTCAGTACAGGATGATGGTCTTAAATTTGGTATTTGTTTACCCACTATTAGAAAAACTTTACGATTGCTGGCAAACGGAGTGAGATTGGTAAACTAGGTATTAAGGACGCGGACGTTCCCTAGGCGGGCAGTTTCCGTGTCGCTTAGTTCGTTATCTTATCACCCTTTAGTTCATAAATCTGTAATGCAGAAAACATCCATCAATTAAATTCTCGCTCTCCACCGTTGTTCAGCCAATAATCCGATAAAGTACCAATAATCCGTTAATGTGATCGTAAAATTTCACTCAAATAGGTACTAATTTTCTGTACTAGACCAGGTGAAAGATACTGTTTTATTTACAATACTTAGGTTTTCGAGTTTTTTATACAATTACTGTAAGCCTGTATAGAAATGTATTTATTATGTTTATTTTTTTGGTCTAGGCAGATTAAACACCTTTTCAACACATTTGCTCGTGCGTAACGTACCTCTTGTTACTTCGCTTTTAGGCTCTTAATCCTGGGTATTAAACACGCGTGTTTTATAACATTACAACAATTGTGTTTTATGGTCATATCTCGATTAAGACTCGTTGGCACCTTGTAGTTAGTAAGATGTTTGCATGAACACCGTGCATTCTTATATTAACCGGGTTGCACAGAATGTACAGCTTTTATTTTAATACTCGGCAAATGGATTCTTACTCTACAAAACAAATGAATTCGTTTTTGTTAATTAATTGACTATTGGTTTTTGGATATGACAGAAATTTTTAATTTAGTAAAACTATTCACATTTGCCAACATTTAACATTAAATAACAATTTAAAACGACAATATTTATGTAATTTTGTATTAGTTGTTTAGAGATTTCATTAACAACTGCGCGCGCACTGCGCAAACTTCACGATAAAAAATTCTTGCGCGCCATTATAGGCACCTATTATTAATGCGTGTTTGGTTATTATCAAAAATGTTTACTCGCGGTGAATAGAAAACTGATAAATAGAATTGACGCCACTGCAGAATCTTGGCGATGTACAATATGTGAGTAAAAACCTGTTGCCATCAATAACTAAAGAAAATAACGTAGGAAGCGAATACAACTTTAATGTAATGAAAAGGATTTTTTCGCGCAAAGGTGTTGAAAAATGTCGTAGGAAACGCGTGAGCTTTGATAATTACATCCTCGGCTCACCTGCAGCTCGCGTGAACAATCCCGCCTCTGATGTGGTTATCAACATAGCTCACTTGTATACTATTGTGTATTTAAAATATTTACATTAAGTTTGTTACGAATTTGTATAAAATTATTAAGTAATCAATGAAATTAAAAGGATTAGTTTAGTTATGTATATATTTCGTATACCTTAGTGGTTCTTGTTTTTTATATAACTAAAGGATTAATGAACTATACGCGAATGCTCTGTTCGACTATAAATAGCCCATCAACTGAAACGTCACTCCAATGACTATAAGGATTCGAGTCACCTGAAATAAATAAAAAGTAATAAATGCTTTAGTATTCTTACGTTGTAAGAAACGTTACATAAACTCATATCTAATGCTCTTGTGGTAATCTCTAATATAGTGTAAAAAAGACCGGTTTTCGGGTGATAATCAGTAACCTCGTCGCCTGAAAAGTACGGGGTACTTTGCGTCAAATCCGGGTCTACTGTTATTTTGCAGACTTGTTTATGATAATGAATAATGATAATGAATGAATAATCCAATGAATAATCCAAGTTTGTGACCTCGGACGCCGAACGCAACTTTGTCAAAAATCTAAATCCCGCTGAAGTTTTTATTATATTATATATAACCCTAGAGGACTAGTTTTTGATAGTACCTTGTCAAGACGTTTTAAAGAAGACTATATTTACGATATTTACGATTTCATCGCCGAAAATCAGAACTATCGGATTTGACGCAAGCTCTGGATGTATAAAGTTGCTGGCTGTGAGTTACCCACGGGCTGGGTCCGCCCGTGCGTGTACTTGTCTACATATAGACAATCTGCTACATTGGGCCTATATCGGACTTGCCAACGTTTGGGGTAAAATATAATGCCTACAGTACAGTTTTTTATATATGTGATATTACAATGATTGCAATGTTTTTTAATCGATATTTTTTATAACTTTTGACGTTCCTCAACATTTTCCATTAAGATCGCGATAACATCGGCACTTTGAGGTAAATAGTCTAAACACCGTGGGAGGACTGGCAGATTAGAATACTTTAAATACTTGGCACCAAAATGTTTAGGTACTTACCTACTTATTTATTTATATATATATGTGTGTGCCTAATAATTAATTAATATCTTTAAAAAATCGAATTCTCGAAAATACTAATACGAAGGACGTTATTTTATCTACATAAACGTTGAAGTATTCCTGTAGTATATTAGATACCTAATATTGTGTTTTTCTGCACGTATCTAAGCTGTGAATTACGACAAATTCTTGTGAATTCAATCTATTATGTTAATACTATATGCAATACTTCTAAATCACTAGTGGTAGTATAGGGAGCGATAGTCACAACATATGTATTTAGTAACGATTATGCATATACTACGACCGGTACTATAAGTTATTGGTGCATTAAATGAATGATGAAGTTTAAAGTAATGATACAAATTAGATTTTCGATGTTATGCCCTAACTAAAACGGTCCAGTTTCCGCCAATCGTTTTATAAAAGATAAATTACCCCGCCACCCCCGGAATACAGCGTCAAGGTTTGATGCAGCGCGCAGAAGCGGGCCGCTGCACCGCTGTATCCAGGGGAGGGGGCGGGGGCCCTCGACATGATACATGCATAATCACGTGGGCCACCCGAACCGCTCCCAGGGCGGGAGATAGTGCCATTGACCACTCCCTTGGCCATCGACCGCAAACAAAACAACTGGCTACTCCACCCTGGACGTCTCTACTGCCTGACGCTACACTTGAGCCAACCAACTGAGAGTTACTTGGTGTTTGTTATCACAGTTGGAGGTGTTTGAAGACCCGGCGAAACGCGTGGCGGTGTTTGGTGTGGCACTTGGTACACGTGGCGACGGCCCCGGCGCCGACTGCGCCGTCGGACGCCCACTTTAGTACTAAAGCCGGCTTGTATTTTTACTATAGATAGAGAAGGTTAGGTATGGCCTGTTGCGCGGTAGATGCGGTGCCGCACAGGCGCGAGGGTAGTTGGCGATCGATGCGGACGTCGACCTTGCGCGACGGATATACCGCGAAGCCGACGCCTCCCTTACTAGGGATGATACTTCCACGTGCCTCGAAACTGTTTTGCGAAACAACGTTCAAACATAGTTTATAGCAGTCGCACTATTAATTATTATTCCCACAGCGAAGCAATCCTTGTTACGTAATCACTAAATAATTTTACCCCGTTACTTTTTTTGCAAAAATGATATGATGACATGAATGTCATGAACTCATGATGTCACATTTTATTAAACAACTTATTAGAAGGTTATTCACTGACATTTTCTTTAATTGGAATATAGACTACTTAATACATAGATAATATTCCAAACGCCTCATATGAATTTGACCTAGATCAGATCAGTAGTTAATTTTTATTTTAGTCATTTATTATTACAGGATGGATAATATAATATAGTAGAAAAAAGTAGGTATACTAAGCATTAATGGGAGTGAATTCGTGCAAAACCTTTAACGATGTTCATAAATAAGTAACTAGAAAATATAAAATAGTAATCTACTGTAACAACGGCTGGCGCCAACCCTAAACGTTCCAGCTTCACTCGCTGTTGCCAAAATGTTGGTTAGGAATGTAAAAAAATTGCCGAGCTCTTTTCACTTCCACGAGGTCGTGGGTTCAAAAGATCGCCATCTGTTTTAGAAATTATTAGTTAATCCATTACACCTCCTTTGCAGTCGGGCACAAGCGGGATCTTAACTGTGCCTATATCAATTACATGCTTCGTGCAAGGACTCAAGCGTACGCATATTACACTGATTATACACTGATAGATATGGTGGCTGGTTGCTGGGTTGCACTAATGCGCACACCTTTTGCGATGTTATAATAGGATCTGGCCCTGAAAGATTATAATTGGGCACGCATATCAAGCGATATTATCTTCTTACACTAATATTATAAAGAGGAAACGTCTATGAGATTGAAGCTTTGTAAGTTTCTATTGATGGGTAATCTCCGGAACCGCTTATCCGATTTCAAAAATTATTTCACCTGCGTGTAGAAATGGTAGATGATTTGAGACCATATTACAGCAAAACTATTTTTATTTTCAACACATTTGCATGTAACATCTCTTATTACGTCGCTTTTAGGCTCATAATCTTGGGTATTAAACACGCGTGTTTTATAACATTACGACACTCGTGTTTTATGGTTATAACCCGATTAAGACACGTTGGCTTGCAGCAAGATGATGAATGCATGAACACGGTGCAATCTTAAATTAACCACGTTATACAGAATGTAGTTTTTTTTTTTAATTCTCGGCAAATGGATTCTTTCTCGACATAACAAATCAAATCCTTTTTGTTAATTTTACTAAACGTTTCTAACGTTAGTTAAGTAAGTAAACACATCAAGTCACATTAGAACATCTTACATGAATTAATAAAGATAACATTTTACAACGAAAACATTTATTTTATTTTGTATTGGCTGTTTAGAGATTTCATCTAAGTCTGGCTTTAACACCTGCGCGCGCACTGCGCAACCTTGACGTAAAAAAAATGTTGCGTGCCATTTGTTAAATGCTTGTTTGGTTATTATCAAAAATGTTGACTCATGGTTAATTGAAAAGTGATAAACAGAATTGACGCCACTGGAAATTTTAGTCGATGTACAATATGTGAGTAAAAACCTGTTGCCATCAATAACAAAAGAAAATAACTCAGGAAGCCTGTATTTATATCCAATGAAAACGATTTTTCCTTGCAAATGTCTTCAAAAACGTAGTATGAAACGCGTGACCTTTGATAAAAAATTACATTGACTGTGGAACTCTCTCCCTCTTCATATAAGACAAGCTAAATCTATCGGCAACTTCAAATCTCTTCTTAAAGAACATTATTTGTCTTTCCCCTAACCCTGACTGTCCTACTATTATTATTATTGGCTGACTGTTTGTTTTTTTATATTTTTATTTGTGTTATTTGTATATATGTATGATTGTGTATGTATGTTTATATATAGAGCTATTTATGTACGTGCATTAATATAATTATTTTGATTTTTGGCTTATTGTAATCTCTGCACCACCTACTACATAATCTAGTTTTATCTCTTTCTCCGATACCCAAAGGTTGTCTGGAAGAGATCGCTCTTCAGCGATAAGACCGCCTGTTGTCTACCTCTACCTACATGTTATTGTATTGTTTTTCTTTTTAACTGCTTTGTTTGTGTGAGGTGTGCAATAAAGAGTATTTGTATTGTATTGTTGTATTGTACATCCTCGGGCTCTCTTATCACGCTCACTTGCGACTCGCGTGAACAATCCCGCCTGAATAGCTCACTTGTGTCTTTACATTATGAAACTTTGTACGGATTTGGTAAAATCTCTGGCAAGAAGGAAAGTAAGAAGAAAAGGAAAGCAAAAAAGCAAAAAAAGAGTGAATCGGAAGAGGCTCGGGTGGCAAGACTGGCGACGAGGACAAAAACCTAAGCCGCCCCTTTACTCCAAAGCTCAAAATGACACAATACTGTGCTCGTTACAAGGCTATAAAAGTTTTTAATAAGCTACCGATCGACTTGAAAGCTGTTTCCAACCCACATACTTTTAAAAATAAATTATGGCCATAATTGCTAACAAAACATTATTTCCTGTGTAACATATTATTATACTAGCTTCCGCCCGCGACTTCGTCTGCGTGGACCCGGGATAAAAACTATCCTATATTTTAATCCAGGCTATAAAGTATCTTAGTGCAACATTTCATTCAAATCGGTTCAGCCGTTGAAGCGTGATTGAGTAACAAACATCTAAACATCTAAACTTTCACATTTATAAATATTTATAATATTAGTAGGATTCAGTTTCTATTTGCGAGTTCCTATAATTGGCTCTGTATTGCTAATTATAAAGTTTAGCGAATATTTCATAGCTGTTGGAATTCC
This sequence comes from Epinotia bilunana, assembly GCA_947049275.1. NCBI lineage: Eukaryota > Metazoa > Arthropoda > Insecta > Lepidoptera > Tortricidae > Epinotia > Epinotia bilunana. Next base: position 29,824,568 of record OX346252.1, on the reverse strand, counting down.
TTGTATAAATAAATAAATAAATAAATAAAATGTTTTTATTCCGTTGAAGAGCTTTCCAATGCAATAATGAATGAATTTAATCTGGCATGTATCGTAATTTTTTTTTGTGTTTTTTTATAAATTATTCCCATTTGTGGGTGAAAATATAAAAAATTGTACATAGTTACATACATACATTCACGCCTTTATTCCCAAAAGGGGTAGGCAGAGCACATGAAACGTATGTTCCAGCGCCACTTTTAGCATAAATACATAGTTATAAACTAAAAATAAAAAAGCCTTTTATTTCCCTTTTTTACATTTGTGCGCTTTTAAATATATACCTACATGTTTATTTATTTATTTTTTATTTTTTTACATTTTGTTGGTAGAATATACTGCTAATATCAGGAACCCCTCTCAGGAAAAGGCCTCTTCCAAAGATTGCCATTTTTGACGGTCTTGAGCTTCAAGTATCCAATTTGGTCCCGCTAGTTTTTTGATCTCGTCCTCCCAGCGTGAGTGTGGTCTTCCCGGTCGAAGTTTGCCCTGTGGGCCTTTCCACGACTTTTAGTCCATCTGTGGTCTTTAAGGCGCGCTACGTGTCCAGCCCATCTCCACTTCAGTTTTAGTGCTTGTTCGAGCGCGTCCATAGTATTTAACTTTTCTCTTATTTTTGTATGTCTGATTTAAAAAAAAAAATTAACATGCTTCTTTCCATCCCCCTTTGGCAAGTAATTAATTTATTTGGCGTTTGTAAAATTCCATGTTTGGCACGCATATGTTAGACATGGAATAAGACATGTGTCCATGACTTTCTTTTTAAATCTTACTTGCATGTTGCTTTTGAATACTTCTTTGAGGCTCCAGTATTTTTTCCACGTGTTGTTTATTCTTCTTTCGACTTCTAATTCGTTAGAATTGCCCTGGAATCCAATTTTCTTACCTAAATAGATATAATGATCGACGTATTCTAGTGGCTCGTTATCAATTTCTATTTTGGGTTTTTTATAGTTGGTCATGATTTTTGTTTTCGATTTGTTCATTTCGAGACCCACCTGCTTGCTAGCGCCTTGAAGAGTTTTAACCATGTATTGTAGGTGTGGTCCAGTTTCTGCTAGTAGCACGATGTCATCTGCAAATCTGAGATGACTCAGGTATTTGTCTCCGATTCGTAGCGCTTGTTTTTGCCAATCAAGTTTGCTTATGACGTTTTCTAAAATTGCAATAAAAATTCTAGGAGAAAGCGGGTCGCCCTGTCGTACTCCTCTTTTGACGGGGAAGCTCGGACCAGTAGTTTCTAGCTTTACTTTGCTTGAACTTTCCGAATATATGCTTTTTAGTATTTTTATGTACTTCATTTGTACATTATGAGTTTGTAAAGATTCCCATATACTTTCGTGTGAAACGGTGTCGAAAGCCTTCTGGTAGTCGACAAATGTATAATGGTCGTTGTTGCTCCTGGAACTTCTCGATTGCCAGCTGAAGAGTGTGTATGTGGTCGATAGTGCTGAATCCTTTCCTAAAGCCGGCTTGTTCGATCGGTTGATTATTTTCTAATGACGTGGTTATTCTATGGTTTATAATCGTCGAAAAAAGTTTGTATATAGATGGAAGTAGGCTTATAAGTCTGTAGTTGCCGATTTCTTCAGGATCTCCTTTTTTGTATAGTAAAATAATAATAGATTCGGATCACTGTGAAGGCGTTTCTGCTGTTTCCATAATAAGATTGAATAAATGTGCGAGTGGCGCGGCTAGTTCTTCTTGGGCGGTTTTTAAAACGTCGTTTGTAATTTTATCAGAGCCTGGACTTTTATCCGATTTTAGTTTTCGTATCGCAGCTATTATTTAATTGCGGTCTATTGGTGGAACGTGGAATTGATTTTCTAATAAAGGTGTTGTCAAGTTTTGAGTGGGACAAAATGTGGAACAGTATTGGTTGGTTTCGTCCAGTCTCTATAGAAGTTTGTCGCTACATCTATAATACCTTTCCTGTTGTATTTAGTTTCTTCGGATTTTTTTAAACCTTCAATCCACGTTATTATGGTTCACAGTTCTTTGTATCCCTTTTTCAGGCTTCCTTTTTGTTCGAGATGTTTTTCTAAAATCGAAGATCTATATAACTGGTAATCTTTTCTTATATATTTACTTATAAGTTTGTATAGAGCTTTAAGCTCGTTTTTCATCGCCCTAGTTTTATTTCTGGTTGTTTGGAGTTCTTATCTTCTTTTTATTAGGTTTCTGGTACGGTCTGTAAGAATATTCTGGTTACTGGGCGGTTTTTCTGTCTCGCATGCCATTTTTAAGCTTGTCTGAATAGAGTTTATAATTTTTTCGTAGAAAGTTAGCACTGTCTCTCATGGATTATCTCTGTTTAATGTATTAAAGCACTTTTTTAAGTTTTCTTTGTACAGTAATATTTCTCTTTCGCTTTTTAAGGTGCTGTATTGCCTTTTCTGGTACCTGGCCCTGTTTTTTATTGTTTTTTTAAGGATAAGACTGCTCGAAGCGGTCTATGGTCCGATAGGTAATTTATATTTAGTGCTTCTATGTTGGTAAATATTTGTGGTTGATTACATAGAATAAAATCGATTTCATTTTTATGTTGGCCATTAGGAGAGCGCCAAGTCCGTCTTTTTCCGGTTTTTTCTTGAAAAAATTATTTATAATAGCTAATTTGTTTTCTAAGGCGAAGTTTATGAGTTTTTGTCCTCTAGCGTTCCTTTCTCCGTATCCGTATCGTTTTGTAACTAGTTGCTCGCCCTCTTGAGGTTGGCCTACTTTAGCGTTGAAATCTCCCATTAAAATGTAATCTTTATTTGCAATATTAATAGCTTTCGACACATTTTCATAGAAAAGGGTAATCTCTTCTTCAGGCGCTGCTTCCGTGGGGGCGTATACTTGTATGTATAGAAAGCTGTTTACCAGGTAAGTTCATGTTAAGTAGAGCCACGCGTTCAGACATGCCGACATAGCTTTCCATATATTGTTTCATATTTTTGTTCACCAAGAAGCCGACTCCATATTTTCCTGGTGTTTGCCCTGTGTGACAGAGAATAAAATCTTCATACTCTGATATTTCGTTTCCATTTCGCCGTACTTCGGATAAGCCAATGACGTCATATTTTACGTTGGTCAATGCTTCTTTCAATTCGATAATTCGTTCATACGATGACAGCGTTCTGACATTATAGGTTAGCAAATAGAGCTCATTTTTCTGGCTCCTTTCTTTGGTTTGTGAGTTTTGTGATTGTTTTGTCTTTGGAAGGTTTTGGTCATATTCTTCCACGGTGACCAACCGACTTTTCTCATTTTAGTAACGGCAATTACCCATACATTTTACATGGGTAATTGTCGTTAAGTACTAAAATGAGAAAGTTAAAGCGTAATTAGATTAAAGCCCTTAACTATGTACATTTTTTTTATTTTCGCTCTTATATGGATTGACATGTAGGTAATTGTATCTTTGTTTTTTCTATTGTAAATTATCAATTCTAAATGAATTTTAATCTGACACATGTATTCTAAAATTAATTATGTTTTCTTTTTCTTTTGTTCTCTGATGAAATGAAATGTTTTATCACAATGTACTATTACAGGTGTAGAGAAATCCATAATAGGGTTCCGTAGTCAACAAGGAACCCTTATAGTTTCACCATGTCCATCTGCGGCTTAGCTCAGTAACCTATAGTTTTTCGGCGTGATTATTTGTATATTATTTATAGTAAGTATAAGTAGTATAGTAATAACTAGAAAGCTGTAATTCGGCATGGGTATATAAATAATCACGCCGACAAAACTATAGAATAAAATCTTGAAAAAATGTTTACAATGCATGTGCTCGAAAAGAACGTTTTCCAAGCACCCAAATCGTGCGGAAAGTGCCACTTTTTCGCACTAGTGCTTTTTACTTTTCAATTTTTTTTTAATTTTTAAGTCGGCCGTCATCCCGACACAAAGTTTTTATTAATTGAAAAATGTTTTAAAAATATTTCAATTACACTTTTTCTTAAATACTTATAAAAGGTTCATAAATACTAACAAAATAATGTATAAAATATTTTATTGATATATTTAAATATTGAATTTGGTCAATAAATTAATTAATTTTAAATATTCACTTAATGTGTTTGGCTGAACGCATATCTTTCTTATGCCTTTTGCGATACGACAATATGGCGACTTGCACATGCGCACATGTTGGCCGCGCATGTATTTAAAACTAAATAGCCCGCCATTGTTGTGATTGTTGTTTACTTCGGAGTTATTTCAAGTAAATATGTTAAAAATGTCGAGTGAAAGTGACTAATCAGAGTGATTTATTGCGTTTCAATAGTGTCATTATGTTTCTTGGAACTACGACGGTACAGCGTCTTTTTGTTGTGGAATATATGGAGTTACTCAAAATTAATTGTGTTCCAAAACCAACAATGCAAGTGTAAAACAATGGTTTTAACTTTTACATGAATAAGCTTGACAGCAAAAGATGTGGAGAAGTTGTTAAATGCCAGATTCCAGATAATAATGTAGTAAACCTGACAATCTACCTAGATTCTTCAACCTATCTATTTTAAACTGACATTTCAAAATTTAATATTTCCTCTCACATTGACATAGTAAAACATTGTATGATACACGCGCGTAAAATTGATTTCCGACTCGTGTTGAATTATACATTCGCTCGCTTCACTCGCTCATGTATAAAAATGACACTCGTCGGTAATCACCTACTTTCCACACTTGTAGCATAAATAACTATTTTTATACTGTAGGTACCGTACTCTTTAAGTGGGGATATATTTATTTTTCTCTTTAAACTCAAGATGTGGGGTATCATTGGATAGCTTGTTTGAAAATATTATGGGTTTCACTAAACCATTTTTCGACTCAGTAATCAATTTGCGTGATATTGAGCTTCAAAAAGCCCTAATTTTTGTTCGAGTCAAGTGTCTTAAGGTACAGTAAAACAAATCAATTAGCAAAAATATACTAAGGTAATAAATAATCATTTATATACTTATTCTTTTCATTTTATGCTACTTGATTTCGGGGTCATGATTAGGAATTGGCATGAAGTGAAGCAGATGGTACTGAGCATTTTTTCCCATGAGACCAATCGTAATTAATTTACTTTTCACCTCACCGGCTCGAAAAGGCTTGCTTTATCGCTCAAAATCTACGCCCAAAAGCCCATAATCCATAATATCCGCTAGCGTGGAAAGACTTTTTGAATTTGGAACGTGACGGTCAATCTCGAGATCCAACTTTTTTCTATAGAAAGGTGGATTAACCTGCGTTCAGAAACTGATGGTGTTATGCCAATAATGAATTGTTATTATTTTGATAAAATGAAATTAATAATACTTATTCTTCCTTAATTACATACGAAATATTAATATTTAGACTGACTTATAAGGTTATAAGGATACAATACGAATTAATAATTTTAAAATAAGGTTTTATTTTTCAAAAAATTTCGCTTCTTCCAAATTTGGAACTCACCGTTTGAAAAGTTAATTTAAGAAAATTTGGTTTTGTTTTAAAGCCACAGTAAAACCAAAATAATGGATTTTAGTGCACAAGATATACGTAATATGAATTTGAATGCCTGCTAAGTTAGCGGAAAAAGTGAAATAAGCGTATTTGAGCCTTAGTTTACCCGTACTCACGGGTAAACTAAGGCTAAATGTAAACAAACCTTTATTGAAAATAAGTATAAGGTCCAAATTACTTCTCTTATATTTTCAATTTTCCTCGCGGTGGTGAGGTGAAAAGTTGTGGTTCCGCTCGGCAGCAAAGTTGTTTAGCGTCTCGTGCCTTGAAAGCCTCGCTATGCTCAGAATTGTACATTTGAACCATTCGCTTCGCTCATGGTTCAATCTTACAATCCTTCGCTAGCTTGGCTTTCAATACAAGCACTTGCGCCAAACACCAACTTTGCAGCCTTGCATAACAAATAACTATTAAAAACAAAGTTTTAACCGACTTCAATTTAGTACTCCGCCAAGCCACGAGAACATTTCCACATTTCTTTTCCAATTTACCACATGAACTGATTTCCGAGAGCAAATGCGTTGATTTTAAGAGAAAAAAACCCAATCGCTGTATGTGACCCGATAATATTTGAGGACTTCCGTCGATTCCACAAGGATCACCTTCATTAGTTGCTATTTCAACGGAATCATATCAGAATCTGTGACATGCTTTTGTACTTTAAAATACATAATTGAGGAATTCCATAAGTCATCTGTGGTCTTCATCATGTGGTGTGTGTCTAGATATAAGTCATGCATCATGCTATAATGAGTTAGTATTTAGATAGATTTAGATTTGTAGAATCGGCTTACTAAGCCCTTTCATTAGGTACGACACTCGATAGGTTTCAGAACAATATATATATTTTTCACTTCTCATGCTCGAAAAGTGCGTCATATTAGGCCTAGATAGCGGGGCTAAAGTAGTACATTTAGCCCCTAGGGAAAATATAATACATATTTATGATTTTAAAACATTTTAATTTGACCAATCAAAGCACTTCAACGTATTAAATCCACCAATCACAACTGTTTAAAAAACCATTTTTATTTGCTATCAACTAATCAGAATACAGCTATATATTAAAATCAACCAATCAGAAAACAGATTTTATTTCAAATATTAGGCGTTTTTTATTCCCGATTTCACAAACATTAAAAAAAAGCCTTTGGCCGAGTATAGCCTCGTCCAAACTTTCAAGGCCTGCAAACATGACATGAGCGGGATAGACTGCTGTCTATCTCGCTTTATCTTATGCAGCATATGCTGTCCGCCGTGCTCGGCCGTTTGGACCCGGCTATATACGGTAAGTAGCGTTTATTCGTGGTGTCAAAATTTTGTATCTGTGTCAAACAGTTTATTAAAAAAATCATGCCGCTAAATTGAACAATCTTTTCGCTGTGGAATTTATTATTGATTGTAGATGAATAATGTTTGTTTTCACTATTTTCTCGCAGTCTAAGTGAAAAGTAGAGTGTATAACTCTAGTCTAAAAGCCATATTAACACTCGAACAATTTTCCCTCACTTCGCTCGGGAAAATAACCATCTCGTGGTAATATAGCTTATTTTAGCCCCTTGTCATACAATCTACTATTTTCCATAGGTTGAATATGAGGATATCACGTATCATTTGTGGTATATTGTATTTTAAAAAATAAGCCATATCGTGTCTGGAGGAGCCCAAACTTGGTGTTTCGAAAATTGTTTTTGTTTTAATTCAACAAAAATGGCTAAAATATAATGATGCGACATATTTTTAGAATCGGCTTAGGAAGCCCTTTCATTAGGTACCACACTCGATAAGTTTCAGAACAAAATATATATTTTTTTCATACAAAAAAAGATATCGACATAACTCGTCTCCATTTTCGTTTTTCTTGTCGGGCTACGGGTCAAATTGATTCGTTTGGCCTAAAGATCAATCGTACCGATTTTCAAAACTTTAACACCATATGCCGCATATTACTGAATTACGGGGTGTACCGGTAGCAGTACTATTGGCGTTAGCGCTTGTCGATTGTAACCTTGTCTACGGCGCGGCGCCTGGTTGGGAAAAGATTGGATTCCTCGCGATGTCAAAGTTACTTATGACTGATAAGAAAGTTAGGAAAAGAAGTGAAGGTGGAGGAAGTTGCAAGTGAAAAAACATGTTTTTTAAAGTAAGCGCCAGTAATTGTTAAAACAACACAGAAAACAAATTGTCAGAGGAGCAACCTGCAAAATATTATACGACCCCTGCCTACGAAGCTAAAGGGTTCGAATCCCGGTAAGGGCATTTATTTGTAATATATTGTATAAGGTCAGGTGGGGTAAGAGGAACTACGGTACGGTTAGTTCCTCTTACCCCACCTGACCCTAGTTTAATAATTTGTATCTTGTCTTTTAAATAATAGTACATATAGGCCGGGAAGTAGCAATTCGTGGATGAGTTGATTATGTCGGATGAAGCGAAGCTGTATCCGACGACATAGTAGTGATATAATAGTGCTATTCTCCAAAAATGTGAGGAAATCAAAAAATATTTCCAAGAATCTTAAAACAGAGAATATGTCTTTAACCAATCAAGTTCCCGCCCAAATTATTTTTTTTAAAGTATGTACACGGCATGACTCGTGGCACCAGTTTCATTCAGCATACATGAAAAAATTCAAACGTTAGAATCGGTCAGATTTTCTAATGTTTTATTTAATTAAAATTATTAAAGATTAAACGGGCATTTCAGTTCGTTATGAATTTTATTTCGATAAATATTTTTATATAAGACATTTTTAAAAAAGGTAACTCGATCACTTTCAAAAGTACGTGTACGTTTTGTCTATGACCATAAAAAAAACCCGGGAAAACTTTAAGCATGCCACAAACGGGCGCAATTGGTCATAACTTTCAATGGTTGGAAAGAGACAGCCATACACTAATACTAACCAGTCAACTACAGCACGGTCTTTAAACGTACGAGCCCTTGGCTGTTTGTAGTGCTTTGTCTTAGTCAAAACATATAGTTAAAAGGTAAAAAAGTACACAGTAAAGGAATTTCATACACTTACCTGTCCGCTAAAACTGTACAGTAATGACTTAACTTTTTAATGTTGCATTCTACAGCAACGAGGAACTACGAGAAGTACTCTTTTTGCTACAGTAAGACGAACATTTTCAAGCATATTGGAGAAAATATCATTTTTGTGATGAGCACGAATATTTGTTCCTGAGGCATACATTTTTTCTATGAATTTAAGTATTTATTTATGTATATAAGTATGTTTATCTTCGTCTAGTACCCATAGCACAAGCTTTGCTTAGTTTGGGACCAGGTCAATTCATGCAAGATTGTTCGGAAATATTCATTTAAGTACTACTTATTGTTTTTCTTACCTTTTTGGGCATCGCAGAATAAAATCCTTTGTATTTCACTGGCTTCTGACCCACTTTCTGACTCTGAGTACAATGAATAATGTGTACTGGCTGGATGATTTATTTTGTGACTATGCAGCATTTTGGCAGTGCCGACACTGGTCGTCCGAACTGGTGGCCGCGGCGGATTCGTCGACAAACTTCTCGATGTACCTTCTATGCCTGGAGATTCATTTAGAGAGCAAGTATATTTAGGGCCAGTGTCATAAATCCGTTCCTCAAAACTTTCTCGCTTTGGTTGCAAACTGAAGGAATTTAAAGACCCTCGTGGATCGTCTCGCAATTGTGACTTGTTATTATGTGTAGATTGTAATTTCTCTGGGTGTCTGTATACCATGTCGAAGTCATTGGGAGTAGTTTTAAATCGAGGAAAAGTATCTGTTCGTCTCTCTGCTACTCCTCTTAAAAATGGGTTACCCGGATTAATGATTTTGCCCAAGGAGTCGACTCTATCTTCACTTTGACGAGGTAAGCTGTTACTTTTGCACGTTCGAGGTACCCTGGTATTATAATTTGAATTTGATGCATATTTAAGGGAGGATCTCTTGAATGTAGAATGAATTGACTGTTCGAGTAAATAATCATCTTCTTTTTGTTTTAATTCTTTCAACTTCTGCCAGTAAAAAGCTTCAAGCTTTTGTCGTGCTTTATCTTTTTGTTCTTTGTTACCTGATTTACTTTCAACTGTCAACTTGGGTATTGTATGCAATGGTTTTTGTTGTAAACCAGTTGTGTTGAGGGAATTTCGCCTATATTCAGCTTCATTCATTGTTTTTTTTACATGTCCATATGGTGAGACAGTTTTTGGCATGTTGGGAATTCTATGACTTGAAGGGATGGGTGAAGTCGGAGCAGAATAATTATAAGATTTTATAATGTTTTCGTCGAGTTTCTTTAAATTATTATAGGGAATGTGATCTAATGTAGCAGCGTTTTTGTTATTATTATCAAAAGAATAACTTCTAGCCCTTTTTGGCTGTATAGTTCTAACTTCGGCTTGCTTTTTCGGAGAGATTAAAAATGTTGTACTAACTCTCTTAATTTCTGCGCCCACTGAAGCTGGTTTGGCCATAGATTGGGCATTCGTGAACCCTTGAATTTCTTGTAGGGGAGTTACGGTTTCCGTTAATTTTTCGACTGAATGGTAGTATACGTCTGGAAATTGGGTTTTATCTGAGTAGGTGACCGTACTTGGCGTACTACTTAATGCGTTATATGGTTTCGGTGCTACTTGAGGCCTGGCCCTGTAATCGTAATGCTCTTTCGATAAATCAGGATTATCCTCGTTCATTTGTGTTTTAACGCTTTCCGATACCAAGGTGCTGCTGGATGAGTGGTGGCTCGAGGCAGTGTTGCGCGAAGGATCGATGTCATTGAGACATTGTTCAGTAGCTAGGTTTTCGTAAATTCTTCCGATATCGCTATTTGTGATTGGGACGTTCTCTTTTATTATTCGAGGATTTTCGTATTGGTTACTATTAGAACAACTATCAAGATTGGATTTTTTGTATCCCATGTGGGAAAGCTTGTTCGCTTTTTCTTTAGACTTATTTGAAAAAAATAGGCTTGGAAATAACTTCCGAAAACTATTAGTGCGTTTTTTACCGCTATCGGACATTTTCAGCTACTGCACTATCTGAAAAAAGTAAATAAAAGTATATATAAGAAATATTATTTGAAATGTACACCGTAGAAATTAGGAGAAAAGGTAATCAAAAAAATATGTAGGCCATTTCTTAAACGGTTTATTGTTGGACATTTTTAAGGTTTCGTTTCAAACAGATAGAAAAACTATCTCTTCTCTAGGTAACTGTTAGGAATTGAGTTAAAATCATTCTTATTAATAAACGCATATTGTAGTTTGGCGGCTTATAGTAATTATTAGTCAATCAATAATCATAAATAAATATTTGGAAACAATCTCACACTAATTGACCTAGTCCCAAACTAAGCAAAGCTTGTACTATGGGTACTGAAAGACGATATACATACAAATAAATAGTCTGTGTCTGTGTAGTCCTGAGTCATAGAAAACATCCATGACTCAGGAACAAATATTCGCGCTCATCACAAAAGAAATGCCCGAGCTGTTTCTTAGCCAGTCTTTATTGACGCACCCACAGATAATAGCAAGTACCGACTCAGCAGCGATAAGAACTAAGTGGGTCTATCGTTATCAGCATGTCCGAGGCGCTGATAAAGTTTGCTCTTTTACCGAATTTTAGGTCACGAACCCTTCCATTTCAATTAGTATCGCCATTTTGCCTTTCATCGTTTATATATGTAGGCTTGTAGTTAAAACTTTTCAAAAAATATACTTTATGCAAGATTTGGACCCACGATAAATACGCCTTTCGACCAGGATCCCAGCATTTCGGGGCAACAAAATTATATAGAATTAATTGCTGAACGCGAAAAATTCCGCAATAGTGGCTGCATGTACGGTATGTTGTCCGGGTCCCATCATGGGACTCCCATGATCCCAAAATGAACGTACTGAGGCTCTCTTTGCGCAGTGCTGCTATTAACTGTCGTGGAAGTCACCCCACTGTCATTACAGAATTTCCTCAAGTCCTTAGCCCCCGCCTCGAAGAATAATCGTTTCTCGATTACGCGGTCCATCGCATTGTACGACGAGCGGATCCGCAAACCTATTCTTGACCGACACTTGCTTATATATGCATCCACATCGTCATGTCACCTTCTGTTGGGGGTCCTCCATCTACTGATCGACCTCTGTCTTTTCGTGCGTTTTTCATTGCTATTGGTAGTCTTGAGTCAGTAAGTATGGCCATTATGACCATAAACGCGACAATTCAACAAAGCAACAAGCATACAGACAGACTTTCAAATGCTGATTCCGGTCTGTTTTTCCTCCGAAGCAATTAACTACCCTGAATTCGCATACTCTATCTCGTTCACTCGTATACCTACATTACGTACACATTAAAAGTGCATCGATGAAAACTGAAACAACGCTACCGTTTTAGGTACGTTGTGAACAAGGCCGACGATAAGAGTTGTTAATAATAGGTAAGTACCATCTCGTACGCTAATGAGTTCAGTGAATAAGTATTATCCACTGACAGTGCGGGTGTGTCTAGCATTGTGACTCACCGCAACAAATAGGTACTTAGCCATCCGCTAGTTTTATACGCACTCATTATGTCATCGGCATCGTACCTAACTTAATACCTGACTATATAGAAAATAGTAGACATACCTACGAGTACCATGACTGAAAGTAACCTACCTACCTACAGATTTTTAATTTGATATAGGTAGGTATTCGTAAAAGGAGGATATACGTAGAAGGGGAGAGAACGTGCTCTATATTTTTTTACCAACCCAAGGAAATTGAAAATGCAGGAAAAACTCCATGAAACGAATAAGTAATTAATTTTGCACTGAATGTAAAATAAACTGAACAAAATAATTAAAGAGTGAACTATAATTTGCAGGAATCAACTTGCTTACTAATTTACGAAGAAAATATTTTTTCCCAATATTAACAAAATATTTAAATAACTATATTAAATGTTAAGTATTCACCTTAAATATTACAAAAATAAAACTAATGGACTTAAGTAGGTACACTTCGCACATTCACAAGGATATCGCCTATTCGTTCTAAATGTTCTCTACCATAACTTGAATACCTACAACTTATAAAACGATGCTGTCCCCTGATAAAATAGTTAGGTACTTTAGCATTTTACCAAAGATTATTGGGGCATTACAAAACAACGTAATGTCAAATAATTGCTAACAACGCAGTGTTTCCGAACCAAAACATTGACTTGTTGAAACTTAAGTATGACCTAAAAGAGGTTATAAAGACAATGATTTATTGGAACTTTATGTTAGTGCAATTAAAACCTACCTTATTCCAAGACAAACTTAATACAGAATCTTCCGTCAAACGTTGTGAAGTAATAACAACATAAAAATAACCTTTTACGTGCATATCTGCATCATTGCTTGCTAACATTTTTTATGAATCCGAAGGCCATAACACAGGGCTGCCTTTTTGCTACTGTCAAAATTAACTTTGTTTAAATGACAATAGAGTCGACTTTTGATATAGCAGCATGCAGGTAGAGCGGCTTTGGACGTTCCGTTACACGTAAAAGTTCTACTTGAATCAACTAGTCTTTATTTAAATTAAATATACAAGTTTATATGCTTTGCCATTACATACAAAACTTTCAACTTGAACGCTGTATTTTGTATTTACCAATAAAAGTAATAAATTTAGATTTCCTTGGTTCACCACATGAAAGAAAAGAATTGTTACCAGTACGTAGGTACTTTTCTGCCTAGGTACTTATAGATACATATCAGCACGTCTATCATGCAACGGCCGTGACATACTCTCGATTTTTCTCGCACTATATCTCTTATTCTAAGTGTTCTAATAAAAAAGAGACGGATAGTGCGAGAAAAATAGAGAGAGCTCACGCGCCGTCGCATGATAGCCGTGCTGGTTTACTTATACCTATTTGGTACAGGCTGATGGTATCATGGTAGATGTCATAATGACCATGAAAGTAAAGAGTCCGTTTGGAACGTCCGTCGGTCAGGTTAAATTTACTTACATAATAGTCTTGACTCAATATTGTTAATACGCCGAGGTCAAAGACCAGTTTCCCGCGTTTTCGATAAAGCTTTTTGTCATTATCCTGCCATTTAAACATGCACCTTTCAAGATACCCATGGGAGGTAACCATTTATCTATACTCGACATCAGTAAGTACTTATAATATAACTCAATGCAAATAATCATTCATATCGAATCCAATAACGTACTTTTCCATTCTATAAATCGATAAAATTTCATAAAAATATAGTCCAGGGTGTGGGCCGCCATCTATAGTCGATGCTCCGTAACAATTCCTGAAAAAAACATTGATGGGAGCGAAAACGAAAGGCCTTTAGAAACCGACATCTATGGTAAGTATACCAAACTGCAAACAATGTGAACATCTGTAAATACCTTCTATCAGCAGGCGGTTGTTCTTGTTCTCCTGCAGATATCACAGATTAATTAATACTTAGTTACTCCAGCAGATGTCGACGCACAACACAAACGACGATCACGAAGTCTTTCCACCAATCTAAAGATGGCGCTTATACATTGTGTATATGGAGAACTCAGACCTCGGATTAAGGATCTCAGACTTAGACTTACTGGAGAACCGAATCACCGTTCGCTTTACCCAGCAAGCTTTCAACTAATCGAAGGTCATGTAGCTGGATCTGTGCAAGATGGCCGGGTGTAGAGTTGTTGGAAGCTAGTGGTGGGTCTTTCGTCGGGATGCATTATTTGTCTTGCATTATTTACGACTGACCAAACTACCGAACAACGTTGCTTTATAAGCAAACTTGACATTGGCGAAATCATCTTAACTTACAAGGAAAGGTACCCGACTGTCCGGCTCCGATATGATTTGATTTATTTTTATATAAGTATGTTATAGTCTAAAATAACAGACACTTTTTAGCTGCCCAAACTCAACCTGCACGGCTATAACGCGACGGCGCGCGAGCTTTCTTGATTCTTCTCACACTATCCGTCTCTCTCTTATTAACACTTAGAACAAGAGGTATACTTTGTGCGAGAAAAATCGAGAGTATGTCGCGGCCGTCCCATGATAGACGTGCTGTTGGGAGAAATTGTCCTTCTAAGTACTGAAAAGTGACCAAACCCTCTAACTTCTGGAGAGAGATTTGTTCAAGCAAACTATGAAACTTTGACATGTTTTATATTGTGGTGCGACTCTGTCGTGTTGTCTTTTTGAGGCATGACTCGCTGGTCAGACTATCTTCACACCAATTTTCATCTTATAAATCGGTTCAGTAAGCGTGAAAGGGTAACTGCAATGCCTAATGAGAAAACCTGTAGTATTTAGGTTTTAATAAACATAAAATTGTACATTATTTGACATAATACAAGGAGAAATCTTGAATGACAATGATGGGGTCTATAAATGTCATGATTTGTTAGCCCCAATTTATCAGAAGCTGACTAATTGCTATTGTCTGGAGGCATGTTGCGCTGCTGATCCAACTGTCAAACGAGTTGTACTGAGAAATTGCATGCACATGTGGTCGGATTGTTACCACACCATGAACCTAGAATACTAGGAAATTTTAGGTTCATCTACCACACTCAATTATGACTTTGACATATTGTACTGGCAAATTGTGGTAAAATCACGTAAGGGTGTGCTTGCACGAGCAAATTTTGTCGTCGTGACAGTACATCTTTCTCTATTTCACTTCGAGCGTGCAAAAGAGACAGATTTACTGTCGCTGGCGACAAAAGTTGCTCGTGCGTGCATACCCTTATCTGTAGAACCATGGACCTATGATATTCAGGACAAGCTATGGTAAATAAATGTAAGTATTGCGATTCGGAACGCAAGTATTAAGCGTCAATGTGACACTATGATGTGACATCAATGACAGCATTGACAGCATGTCAAAACGTCACTGGCGTCACAAAGTATTGCAGTACGTGTAATTTTCGTATTTGGTGCGGCGTTTCAAAACTTCTACTTGATACCCAACTTAGTTTTGGCAATACGTGTCCCATTCATTAATTTGTTTTTCAAGTATACTAATAAAATATACGGTACAATACTTTAGTTGTATTCTTTCCTGACATAAATCGTGAGATTTTTGGGACGAAATATAGGAGTGTAAACGTAAACAATAATGGCTAAACCCAAGAGTGAATTTAGGTTTATTTTCTATGCAGCTGGAATATTTATTTGCTACTTTATATTCGGAATGCTTCAAGAGAAAATAACTCGTGGATTGTACGGAGATAATGAGCAGTTTACTTGCACGTTGTCCCTAGTTTTGGTTCAGTGCGTGGTGAACTATGTTTTTGCACAAATTTTGATGGTAAGCTGACTTTTTGAATATGGACTTACTTGAAAATGGTTAACCTTGCACCTACTAAAATTATTTTGTGGTATTCATTTATAGCTGTCATGGAAACACGAGAAGGACACCACTAGAAAGATTTACTACTTTTCATCTGCATTAACTTATTTATTAGGAATGGTGTGCTCTAATATGGCATTGCAATGGATCAACTATCCCACACAGGTTAGTAACTTCATAAGGATACATTCATTAATTATTTTAAGAAGTCAATTATGTATATTAATGTCACATTTTTGTTATTGAAATATTTTCAGGTGGTAGGGAAAGCAGCTAAGCCCATACCCGTAATGGTTCTAGGTGTACTAATTGGTCGGAAAGCATACCCGCTTAAGAAGTACCTATTTGTATTTCTCATAGTTACGGGAGTGGTCCTCTTCATGCTCAAGGATCAGAGCAAAAAAGTTGCTCATGACAGCCAAGGCCTGGGCATTGGTGAGCTCATGCTCTTCCTGTCACTGATCATGGACGGATTGCTTGGAGCCGTACAGGTAAATAAACTCTAAAATACTCTACATATAATTTTTCTCTGACTGGCAGAGCCAAAAGGAAGGCATATTATTTTACCTGTCAATGTTTATATTTACATGTGTTCCACCATAGTGTTTAAAATGCTGAACTGATTTTGATGAATGAGTGACCAAGTGATTCAAAATAATGCTCCGGCTGACATGGGACTACCTTTAGTAAGAAAATTAAACAGATTTTTGACCTTTTAACTATTGCTGCTTACTTATTCTCCATTGGTTACTATAAGAATTTCCATTATTAGTAATTCATCACAGTGATATTGAGGTTATAAACCATTGATTAATTAGTATTTATATGTGATTGTATGCAAATGCATCCATGCCTTGCCAAGTCATAATGAAACAAACTTTAAAGCGTATATGTGGTGCTTGAAAATAGCAGTCTTTTAGATGCTATTTTTACAGCACAAAATTTCTTTGTGACACACAATTTTTCCGTTTTTTTTTGTGTAATAGTCATAGGTAAACTCCCTCATTTGGTCTAAGTTGTCACATACCATTGACAGTATTTTAATTTTACTAACTAGGCGAAACAAGTCAAAAATTAAGAATATTTATACTCTTTTACTTTAATGATCACTTTTTGAGATTTAGTTGGGTTATATCTAGTCACTGATTTAATCAAAAAAATATCTTCACATAACATGTTCCCTATAAACAGTATCTTAACTATTACTGTTGGGTTTGGCACAATAGTACATTGTGATACAAGTGAGGTATGTTGACAATTACATCAGAGGCGGAATTATAATATTATTTGTGGTAGTTTGCTGTAATTTTTTGCATGTTTATACGCAAATAGTAGCATCTTACGAGTATGTTCACTGATAGACCAGCACGTATTTTAGCGGAATAGCAAAAGAATATTGTTCTCGTAGCATGCTTGGAAATCGCTGTTTTAGAGCACATGCACACATTTATTTATTTATTTATTGACATTACAGTAATAACCAATGCGTCACGAAACTAAAAACAACAAATAATACTATTTAGCCGACGAAACGGCGTGGCCCCGTTGCATCGTCATCTCCGGTGTAGGATTCGGCAGATTGCCCCGGAACCGTCGAAACACATGTGATAGTACATTGTGATACAAGTGAGGTATGTTGATAATTACATCAGAGGCGGAATTATCACGCGAGCCGCAGGTGAGCGTGATTAGAGAGCCGAGGATGTAATTATCAAAGCTCACGCGTTTCATACGACTTTTTCAACACATTTTGCGAGGAAAAAATCCTTTTCATGAGATGAAAATTTTATAGGCCTGCCAAGTTATTTTCTTTACTTATTGATGACAACAGGTTTTTACTCACATGTTGTATACATCGCCAACAATTTCCAGTGGCGTCCATTCTTTTTATCACTTTTCTAGTCTCCACGAGTCAACATTTTTGTTAATAACCAAACACGCATTAACAATGTTCATAAATATCTGTGAAATAACCTAAGTATAATGGTGCGCAACAGTTTTTTTCGTGAAGTTTGCGCAGTGCGCGCGCATTAGATGTAATATCTAAACAGCCAATACAAAATAAAATAAATATTTTCGTTTTGAAATGTTATCTTTATTAATTCATGTAAAATGTTATCAAAGGTGAATAGTTTTACTAAATTAAACGTTTCTATATCATATCCAAAAAGAATTAGTCAATTAATTAACAAAAAGGATTTAATTTGTTTAGTCGAGTTGACGAGAATTAAAAAAAAAGCCGTACATTCTGTACAACCCGGTTTATTTAAGAATGCACCGTGTGCATGCATACATCTTGCTGCAAGGTGGCAACGTGACTTAATCGTGATATTACCATAACACACAAGTGTCGTAATGTTATAAAACACGCGTGTTTAATATCCAGGATTATGAGCCTAAAAGCGACACAATAACAGGTACGTTACGAGCAATTGTGTTGAAAAATTACTTTACAGTACAGTGCTTCTATGGTCTTAATATCCCTTTCCTATCTTTTTTGACATCAATTACAGATGCTAGAGCGAATTTTATAGTGATAGACCACTCCTCTACCGCTGACGCGAATTGAGTTCAGTTTATACATGTATACGTGGAAGTACAGTATAATGTATACTAAAAAAATGGTTGATACAGGAATGTTTCTACAGCGTCAATGATTATTTTGAATATTATAAATCTTGACATGTTTATTTTTATTTTATACGTATAGGTTAAGCAGTGACATATTATCTGAATTATTAATTTCTTGACATTATAATTATAATTATTGTAAGTATATGATCACTACTCTTATTGTTGAATTGTTTTCGTTTTGCATGCCAGCTACTGGTGAAATGTGTGTTTGAATTGTTTGTATACTGACCATCTTTATGTACCACGTTTTATGCAAAATAAATTAATTATGAATTATGAATTATAAGTAGTGCAGCAATAAATAGCATATCATTGTTAAGAGTCCGCAGCAGGCTCGGCCGAATTTCACCTTCCCATACAAACGTAGTTACGCTCTCATTTTAAAACTACCTGTTGGATTGTGACGAAACTTTGCATATACAATGACATGGGGTATATCTATGTCTGTAATTAGTTTATATAATTCAAGTTCATAAAAGAAACGAAATACAGCAAAAACAAGTTTTGTATGAAAAACTGCTGTATCTTTTTACTATGGTATCTGAAGCTACATAAACTAATTACAGATTCGTTACAATCCATCACGTAGTTTTAAAATGAGAGCGTAACTACGTTTGTATGGAGAATCGACCTTACTGCGGACTCTTAAGAGCCTGGTAGTGCTGTAATCTGTTAGTGTTATGTTGCAATGCAGATGTCTATTGTCTTGAGAGTGTAGGTTTCCTTGCACAGAAACAAATACCTTGTAGGGTCTATGATAGAAATATGTTCAAGTTTTTTTGGGTATAAATAATTAGGCATGTACTTGTTTTTTTCAGGAACGGATAAAAACTGAGTCGTCACCATCTGCTTACTCGATGATGGTCAATACAAACGGATGGTAATTTATTTACATTACTGTAGTAATTCATATTGTTTTTTGGGCCAATCATCTTTTTCTTGTGGTATTCAAGATGGTCAGTCAAGCACATAAGGGTTGCCTGGTTAAACTTATACAATTGTAACTGGTCGCTTCGTGAAACGGGTTCTGACTCGTCTTTAACCAATAATTAGGGTTTATCTATAAAGCATCTAAAGAATTCCGTATGATAAATATTTTCCTGAGAAACTTTGTCATTGAGAAAAAGAACTAGAACATTTTGATTGTCCCTGCATATTGAACTATTCAAAAATTATCCTTTATATTAATTTTCTGAATTTACGTATTATGCATACCTGCTATGAATCCTATACTTATTAAACGAGCAATATTTGTATATTAGATATGTGCTATCTTTCACGTTCTTGGAAACAGCTCTAACGATTTTGATGAAATTTGGAATATAGGAGTTTATGAGGGCAAAAAATCGATCTAGGTCTCAGTCTGGAATAAATCGTTTTCTCCTTATGTTCTCTGCTTTTACCCTAGCAGAGCTTGGTCGCCCAGGGACTGTTAATAAAACAAGCAGCAATGTTTTACATATTGAGTCAAAATGTTCGTCCAAATATCTGGTTATCCAGCTTAACCACTTTCCCTTACATCTCTATGTATTTGTTAAAACACATAGGAGCCTTGCTTGAAGTTGTGATTAGAACGATCATGCATTTTTAGGGTTCCGTAGTCAACAAGGAACCCTTATAGTTTCGCCATGTCCGTCTGTCCGTCCGTCCGTCGTCGGCTTAGCTCAGTAACCATTACTACTAGAAAACTGTAATTCGGCATGGGTATATAAATCAATTACGCCGGCAAAACAGGAAGAATAAAATCTTGAAAATATTTTTTTGGGCTATCTCCCTTATAGTACTTAGTGGGGATGTAATTTTTTTTTCTCGTTAATATCATAGTGTGTGGTATTGTTGGATAGCTTGTTCAAAAATATTATGGGTTTCTTGAAAATTATTTTCAAATTAGTGATTCCTTTGTGAGGTATTGGGCTTTAAAGCCCAAATTTTTGTTAGAGTCATTTGTCCCCCTCGCCTGCCGGCTAAATGGCTGCTGGGACTAGGAATGTGAAAAAAATCATGGCAGTAGTACATATAATGAATTTAATAGAAAAACTATTCATCACGGCTAAGTAGGCATAACTAGTTACCGAGTAATAGTCGACCAACTTAAAATGTACTTAGAATTAGAAAGGCCAACTTTCGTACAAATTCGGCCGACGCTACCATTTAGTTGGCGCGCGCGTGTTGATGTACTAAGAAAGACAGGCAACTACGGAACTCTACACTGCGCGTGGCCCGACACGCACTTGGCCGATTTTATTCCTTATCTTTATTTGCAGGTCGTCAATCATCTTGTCAGTGGGTATTATATTCACTGGCGAAATTTTCCGGTTCATCGCATTTGTGTCCAAATATCCCGATGTGTTGGTGCACCTCACGGGCCTGGCGTTGATGGGGGCCATAGGCCAATTATTCATCTTCTTTATGGTGAGTGAACTGATGGGTATACAACTTACCTATTTTATTCTTATTAACCAAACTTTTTTATTAGACTGAAGGAAAAAGTTCTTTCTAGCCCGCTTCTCAGAATAAAGTTGTGTAGGGCATTTTTTTTATACCACGTCGGTGATACACAAGCGTACGTTCCGCCTGATGGTAAGCTGTTACTGTAGCCTATGGTCCACGGGACTCGAATGCGCGTTGCCGACCCTTTAAACTTGTACAGTCCTTTCTTGAAGAACCCCGTATTGGAACCTCTCGGTAAAACCGCGGCAGGGAGGTCATTCCACAGCCGAATCAGTCGTGGGAGGAAATCCTGTGGAAACGTACGGAGCGCGACCATTTGGGTTCCAGGGTGTAAGGATGAACGCCCTGCCGTTGACGAGCGCTGCAGCATAGTAACTAGCCGTTGTAGTGGGCAGAATAATTTACGTAGGTTAAGTTATAGTCGTAATAAACCGCTTGACATATAAAGATGTGTTCTTCCTTCGAGTACACCCCTACCTATCTCCACATGGCGACCGTGACAGGACGAGGACAGCAGCCAGCCCGCGCCCGTCGTGATGAATATGAGAGGTAACAGGAGAGGATTCCAGGTGAGCGGATGCAGCAATCGCGGATACAACCAGTATTACCGTGGACGATGGAATAATCGCGGCTATAACAACCAGCACTATCGTATGGGCGGCTGGGTACCTAATCATTTTAACAGGTACAGGAGTGAAAACTACCAGCAGAATAGGGGGCGAGCACCACGCACCTATTCAGCTAGGAACCGCGGTGCGCGAGGGAATCGAGCACACCAACAAAACGTTTATACAGCTACAGCAACAGAGGAAAACCAAGTAAGTGACGTTCAGAGTTTTTTCGTCCATAAAGTATTAACATGCGATGGTTTAGATAACGTGATTTTTCAAATACAAGGACAAGATATATTGATACGGGTGCGTCGCTTTCGCTGATTCATATTGACAACATTCCAAGTAGCGTCACATTACTTGATAGTGATACAGTTATTACAGGCGTAGGATATCACATGTTATAACATAGCTTATTTATCACTAGAGAATTGTAATGAGATCTCATTCACACACACAAGTTCCACGTACTGCATGATATGTCATGTCATGCGAACGGGATAATCGGCTTAGATTTCTTGGGAACTTATGGCGCAAACATCGACTTACATGGTAATTTGTTAACGTTGCATTCTGACAACCAAGCTTGTGTGGTACCAATTCATAGGAGTAGCGATAACGCTACACACATCACTACCAGCAAGAAGAGAGTGTGTATTTAGGTAATAAAAGTAAATTCATCTTTGTTTACGTACGGAAATTAATATGTAGTAGGCGCTAAGGAATTACGTGAGAATGTATTTTTGGCAGGTAGTATAGGAGTAGTTACAAATAATAGGATTCCGGTCAAAATATTAAATACGAGTGATAAGGACGTTCAATTACCAGTTTTCACACCAGAATTAACATCCATTAAGGAATATGACATTTCTTACTTTTGCAAATACGAAAACGGGGTAACTAGAGCTACACGTTTATTAGAATCATTAAAGTTAAGCCATTTGAGTCCAACTGAGAGGAAACTTATCGAATCGATATGTGTGAATTACGCCTACGTCTTTTACTTGAACGGTGACAAGTACTACGAACATATTAAGTCGAAGTATAAGCGTAAAGCCTAATACGAAACCGGTATACGTAAAACCTTGCCGATTACCGGCAACCATGAAGCCAGAGATAAATAGACAAATTAAAAAAATGTTGGAAGAAGATATCATAGAACCCGCTAACAGCGATTGGAATAGTCCGATCCTATTGGTTCCAAAAAAATCTGACAATAACACAAAGAAATGGAGATTAGTCATTGATTATCGGAAAGTAAACAACGTAATTCAGGACGATAAATTCCCTCTCGCAAACATCGTTGAAATTTTAGACTCATTATCAGGAGCTATATATATTTTAGTCACTTAGATTTACAGCAATCATACTACCAAACAGCTTTAGACGAAGACAGCAGAAACATCACTTCCTTCTCAACAACTCAAGGTCAATTTCGCATGAAACGCCTCCCCATGGGATTAAAGCTCAGTGCGAGTGCCTTCTTACGTGTTATGTCAATAGCCATGTCGGGACTGTCATACGAAAAATGCTTCATCTACATGGATGACCTTGGGGTATTCGGTAGAAATATAGACCAGCATAATAAAAACTTAAGCGAAGTATTACAACGGTTACGGAAGATTAATTTAAAGGTCAATCCTCAAATATGCGAATTTCTCAAAACTCAACTTTTATATTTAGGCCACATGGTGTCAGCCCAAGAAAACTAGAGTATTAAAAGACTATCCAGTACCTACAACTATAGACGAGGTCAGACTTTTCGTCGCCTTTTGTAATTATTACAGGAAATTCATACCAGATTTTGCCAAAATGACCTCACCATTGAATAGATTATGTCGAAAAAATGTTACCTTCAACTGGACAGATGAATGTAAACAAGCCTTTATGTCTTTGAAAGAAAAATTAATATCCCCACCAATCCTGCAGTACCCTGATTTTCAGGGTTCCGTAGTCGACCCTTATAGTTTCGCTTTGTCTGTCCGTCCGTCCGCGGATAATCTCAGTAACCGTTAGCACTAGAAAGCTGAAATTTGGTACTAATATGTATATCAATCACGCCGACAAAGTGGTAAAATAAAAAGTGTTATACGTCCTATACGTAACGTGGGGAGTGTTTTTTTTTTTCATTTCAACCCTAACGTGTGATATATTGTTGGAAAGGTATTTAAAAATGAATAGGGGTTTGCTAAAATCATTTTTTGATAATGTTAATATTTATTTAATTTATTTATACTTAAGGAGTACCAACAGCTGCAAAAACATGATATAAGTCTAATATTTTCGGAGATAATCGCTCCAGAAGTTAAAAAAATGTGTCCCCGCCCCTCTAACTTTTGAACCATAAGTTTTAAAAATATAAAAAAATCTCAAAAGTAGAACTCTATAAAAACTTTCTAGGAAAATTATTTTGAACTTGATAGGTTGAATAGTTTTTGAAAAAAATTAAAAAATAATTTCTGAACTAAGTTTGTAATTTAACCGTATAAGCAGGTGTTTATTGTACCTGTAATTTCTACAAAATCACAACTAAATGACGTGCTTTCAAATAAAGTAAAAACGGTGAAAATCGGTTCACGCAATAAAGAATTATCCCATAAAAATCATCTTCCATACTTTAAGCTCGCGCGCAATAGTTTACTTAATTTGCCGATACATTTCGCTGTACGCGGAATGCTCATATCGTACATGGCGGTGTTAAGATTTTTCCTGATTTAATGGGGTCGGAGCAGCTGCGCCCATACATTAGTTCGTAAATTTGTCGTGCTCATGTCTTAGTTGTCTATGGTCGTTCGTTGTCTAATAACAAAATAGTTCACAAAGTAGGTATATTGCTTGTATTGTTCACTAAGTATTGCTTGTTTAACGCTTAAGTGGGGACACTTACTGTGACGGACGGAAAACTACGGAACCCTACACTGAGCGTGGCCCGACACGCTCTTGGCCGGTTTTTCAGATAGTACCTTCATATGCTGCAACATTGCCTATGAAGCCTAACTTTGCCTACCTTATAATTTTTGTTACTTAAGTATAATAAGTATGTAACCTGCTTTTTTATGAGAAAAATGCGAGCAGCTGCCGGGTACACCCATTTGTATCTTACTAACTCTGGTTAATCCCAGTTTTATAGGGTAGGCAAAGTTAGGCTTCATAGGCAATGTTGCAGCATATGACGGTAACGAATTTGTCCTTCAAACTGACGCCTCGGATTGGATCTGTTCTGTGCAACAAAAATACCGATAGCATACGCAAGTAGAACCCTAAATAAAGCCGAAGTTAATTACCCAACTATCCATAAAGAATTATTAGCTGTGACTTGGAGCGTAAAGTACTTCAGACCTTATTTATTTGGTAAATATTTCACTATCATGACTGACCATAAACCATTGATATATCTATTTAGTATGAAATACCCGTCCAGTCGTTTAATTAAATTCAGGTTACAACTCGAAGACTACGATTACAAGGTTGTTTATATAAGAGGCAAATATAACGCCGTGGCCGACGCGTTGAGTAGGGTGACCATCACTACTTCAGACGAATTAAAAAATATGGAGAGACAAGTTTTAGTAATGACTAGAGCGCAAAGAAACAAAGCCTTACAACAAGGTATGGATTTGGGAAATGCAACGAGTCTTAATATACCCATTGATTCGAGGCCTGATCAACCTCAAATTTCGGACATATTAAGAAAACTGAGTAATTCCGTTGAGTTAGATTTTATCTCGAGCATGAATTTAGACAAGTTACGAACAAGGAATGAAATTACAATGGAACATGAATGTTTTTCATACATAAACGAAAAGTCAATTATATACATAAACCTTAGCTATATGTCGCACTATACGCGAGCCGATTTTGCGAATAAGTTAAGCGTGTTCTGTAAAAATATAAATATTGAAGAAGTACTTACTATAAAAACTCAAAATAACGCGTTATTATTAAAGAATCTTAGTGAAGAGGTAATGAGAAATAAACAGTGGTCCGGATCACGCATTACCATTCTCAGCAATGTAAAAAGAATAATTGACAAAAAGGAAAGAACTATAATTTTGAATGATTACTGCTTATTGCCAACGTGTGGACACGCCGGTATACGTCGAAAGATAAATAATATTAAGAGTCCGCAGTAAGCTCGGCCGAATTTCACCTTCCCGTACAAACGTAGTTACACTGTCATTTTAAAACTACGTGTTGGATTGTGGCAAAACTTTGCATATACATTGTCATGAGCTATATCTATGTCTGTAATTAGTTTATATGGTTCCAGTGTATAAAACAAACAAATTACAGCAAAAACAAGTTTGGTATGAAAAACTTAAATTCGCTGTTCTTTTTTTACTATAGCATCTGAAGCTACATAAACTAATTACAGACATAGATATACCTCATTTCATTGTATATGCAAAGTTTCGTTATAATCCAACACGTAGTTTTAAAATGAGAGCGTAACTACGTTTGTATGGAGAATCGAGCTTACTGCGGACTCTTAAGAGAAAATACTACTGGCCAGAGCTAGAGTAGGACGTTAGAAATTTTGTTAAGAAATGTAGTATCAGCGTATGAAATATTCGCGGGAAAATAAAGAACCAATGCAAGTAACAACGACAGCTGCAACGGCCTTGGAGAAGATATTCTTGGACGTAGTCGGATCCCTAGAGACCGATGTGGACGGATTTACCTACATCCTAACTATACAATGTGAACTTGGTAAGTATATCGAAGCATACCCATTACGTAACAAGGACACTGTCAGCGTAGCGCGAGCTTTAGTGACCAACTTCATATTAAGGTACGGTATACCCAAGGTCATTGCCACGGACAGAGGGACAGAATTCACGTCGTCGACATTTAAGGAGGTATGTAAGTTACTAAAAATTTAAAAATTACAGAACAGCTTACCACCATCAATCTCTCGGTGCTATCGAAAATATGCATAAACATCTCGGAGCATTCTTACGAATTTATTGTGACGAACATGTGGATTCACTGGCTTCCATTCTAGTGTTTCGCTTACAATACCACGATACATAGTTCCACTAAATATTCACCGTTCGAGCTCGTTTTCGGTAAAGAATGTCGAATACCTAGTCATTTAAGCGATACTTTGGATCCTTTGTATAATCCTAATACGAGTAATTACATGTTAGAGTTAAGATATAGATTACAGCTAGCACATACGAAAGCGAGAGAACATTTGTTAAAAAGCAAGTTAGCAAATAAGAGCTTATATGACAGGAATGCTCTTCCATTTGTTTATCAGAAAGGTGATTTAGTTTTGATAAAAAATTAACCTGAAAATAAATTGAGCAAGTTGTATAACGGACCATTTAAAGTTGTAGAAGATTGCGGTCCTAATGTAATAATAATAAATAAGGGAAAAAATGAAACTAAAAATTGTTTACTGAATAAGTTTAGAATAATTGGATGTGTAATCCAAATATTTTCAAGACTATGTGTTATCTTACAAAAAAAAATGTGTAAAATTTCATTTTTTTTCTCATTAGCCCCGGTGCTAAGGGTAAACAGGCGGAGAGTGGAATGTAAATTATAAAGGAATTATCGGTCTCAGTTCTCGGTATTTGTTTATCATAGAAGTCAATTGATACGTCTGTCGATTGGGTAGTGAAATTATATTTGATTAAAATACCCTAGAACAAGACAAAGTAATTGGCAATAACTGAATCACTGAGTTGAAATAATTAATAACGGACACGAGGAAGCTGAACAAATTGTGTTGATGTTAAAAAGCAACTTCAAACAAAAACACGGTTTGGCCGATTAAGGTCAGTATTTTATTGAACTAATAACACCTCGGGGTTTAAAACAACCATAACGACCGTCATGTGGTTTTCAATTTGCAATTAATAAAGAAATCTTGAGGAAAATTTTAAACAAAACCTTGCCGCAAACTATTGACAGTGTACATTCGCAAAAAGACAAATATCTATACTTTCCAGGATTATAACCCAGGATGGTCAGCTCCGTAGCTTTGGAAAGGTGGCATTCAACGAGGCAAAACCGGGCGTCAATTTGGCAAGTGAAATTTTTAACCTCAATATCCAGGTCAGCGGCGTAACTACGAAAATTGACATTTGGAGTACGCATATCTCCTTCTGTCGCTCGAATTTGCAACCGCGATAGATCTATAGATTTTGTACGAACAGACGAAATTGGGGTCATGGTAGAAGCCCGATACCTATCCAGCCACGTTTTCAAACTTCGTTATGTGTGACCCCTGCCTATAAGTCGTTTGATATGCAAACACGTATATGATGGTATACCGCCATAAGGAGGTGCTTATGGCGGTATATCATCATATACGTGTAGCAAGCAAGCAAATAATTGGTAAGTAATTACAACCTAACGATGTAATTAATATAGCATGAGCACTCAATGTTCTATCAATCCTCGGCCCAAAGGTGTGTACTGAATGTGACATTATTAATTTGCCATAGAAGTGTATATTAAAGCATCTTCGGTTTTGTGGTTCGGTTCAACGTGGAATTTGGATCCAGAACGATTGCAACACCCAAACCTCCCTTCACCCATCGCGGAGAGCTGTCAGATGACGACGCCATGGACGAGAGGAGTGAAGAGCCCATAGCCGTGGCGGACACTGGAATCAAAACTATGACGCTAGACCCTCCACCTCCACCGACCACAAAACGCCAATCGACCGCAAGGACCAGAGAGGAGAAGAAGCAACGTCTTGAGTTAGAGGGAGGAGAAGCCACCCTGTCGGAGGTCATGGCCATGCTCACCTCTATGGCTCAGGTGTCCAGTTACAGTCGAAATAAACCGCTTGACATATAAAGACGTGTTCTTTCTTCGAGTACACCCCTACATATCTCTACACCGTTATAAATGCATATTAGAAAGTTGTAAAGTAAGTTGCTGTCGTTTGTAAAGTAATCGTGTATACACGTACCTTTCCGTGTTTCGCAATGACTTCAATGTGCGCGCACGCACTACAAAGTAGGGTATATAAAAACGACTTATACTATTATAAATATATGGGGCATAACATAAGCTTTGGCCTTTTTCTCACATGAACTGAAGTGTAATTTTGGATAGGTACCGCATTTTACTTTCTCAGTGTATATTGTAGCGATAGCAATCTTTACGAACAGGCATTAGTGACCGAAACCCGTGATGTCCAAACTAAAGTTAGGTATTATGCGTTTCCTTTCCAGATGAGATTTTCATTTGCTGCACTATTATACGGTAGCTCACTGCATAATAAAGAAATAAAACTGAGCATAAAATAAAGGATTAGCCCAGACCCCGTATCATGGTCGGCCTTATCACGCGATCCGCGTCCGTCTCGTTCTATTGGACGGTGTCAGCCAGTGACGGACGCTCTATCTTGTCACTTATCGTGTGATAAGGCCGCCCATGCTACGGGGTCAGAACACGATACCTACACCTTTTTCTCTGATACAATCTGCTTAATCCATGGACCTATTATACTCAGGACAAGCTATGGTAATAATAATACCACGTGCGAGCGAGCTGGTAGCATACAAATCTCGATAAGTGTGACAGAAAGGGAAATATTATTCATTGTCCTTGTCATAGTTCCACTTTTTTTTATTTGCCACTACTGATTTAGTATGAAGTTGTGGCACATAAACCATTACTCGTCCAAATGAAGTATAGGTTGTTTATGGCACGTCATCAGCCATTGTAAGACCAGTTCTTAATTTAGCGGCATACTTAGGAGCCTTTCCGTCCGTCGCTGTGGCACCATGTACCTATAGCCTGTCCTGAGTATCATAGGTCCATAACTTAATCAGATAATGTAATGTGTTGACCGTCACATGTCAAACTGACAATTTATTTTGATCGTATAAAACCCGCAACACTGGCGAGGCCTGCGGTGGCGGTCAAAAGTAAATTTGACAGCTAATGAAAAGTTTACTATTGACCGCCGCGGCCAGGCCGCGCCAGTCTGTGAGAGGCCTATATTGTGGTTGATGAATTGATGATCCACTGTAGTAGATCACTAAAGATCGTTAAATCTGGTTCAATTCACGAAGCCGCCTCAATCGTACCTATCCCACTCTATATAGTCTATATACGCTATGAACAAAACACAAATTATGTAGGTAATTATGCATCGAGGTGGGGACGCTTCTTAATGGATAGAACGATCTTTACGAATATACGATTTGTTTCTTTCGATAAGGAATGAAGATTGTTAACATTCCACAGGTATCCGAGTTTGGACCGCTCCCGTGCTCGGTGGTGACCACCACCAGGAAATTCTTCACGGTCCTCGCCTCGGTGATCATATTTGGCAACGTCCTTCACGGGCGGCAGTGGATAGGCGCCATTGTTGTATTTACTGGTAAGTTACTCATATGAAATATTGCTAAATATACTTAAATTTACTCAGACTGCCTGGATACAAGTTTACAACGCCCAAGAGCAATTTGTGTAGGATTTTTATGCAAAGTGTGCCCGTTGCTTGTACATTCGCAAATAAATCAAAACCTCTACAATACATCAATAAATTGGACTGTCTTCTCAATAATTGCATACGCCTAATTTTCAGCCTCCCTAAATATGATCACGTTTCGGCCCACCGCCATCAGCTTAACTGGCTCTCCATTCGCCGTAATAGGTCCCTTAGAATCCTTTGTTTTTTTATTAGTTTTCAATCCTGTTCGAACATTCTGGTTCAGGATATCAAAAAAGAAAAAAAAAAAGATAACTCGCCCAGGCGGTGATCTACGTACCTCCCGCGTTCTCAAATTATCAATACCTTACCACCACACTGATGACTCATTCCTTCGCTGTACAGGCAAGCCGTCTCTGAAATTCACTCCCTCAACATTAGACAAGCTCCAAGCAAGTTTACTTTCAAGCGGATACTGCTTAAGCAACTGTTTAAAATGAACTGCTGAAGCTGTGAAATGTGTACAAACAGGCGGTGCGAGGGTGTGTAGCTGTAGAGTAGTATTTTCAGACTGGCGGGGGTAGGGGGGAAGATGGCGCACACAGCTCTTGCAAATCTCGCACGTATTTCTCACTTATTAGTGTGTACAAAAACCTCGCTCCGCTGAACTATAAGGATAAGAAAATTAAGTATTCCTATTGGCGGATTTCCTCGCACACCGCTTAGTTACTTTACACAGTTCTGGTTAATACTCACCCAAGATCAACCTTTTAAATTCCTGACAAAGGATTGAAATGGCTCCAATTAATGAATGTTGTAATTCTTTTCAGGACTGTTTCTGGACATCTTCTACAGCAAAGGCAAAGGTCAGACGCCGAAAAAGGTAACAGAAAAATAACTGGAGCAGCGGATTTAGAACATTTTATAACAAAAGAAAAGTTACTTTACTTTTATGTAATTTATTTACAGACATATATTATTAATGTAGTGTAAGTACCTATAATATCGGCAAAATGGATCCTTGGCCAAAAAAAGTAGCTATATCAATTTTATTGAGATTTTGAGAGTTGGACACGGTTTCCCGGTAGAGTGGCATTTTTTCCGATAGTGGGTACTGCATTAATAAATAAGTGAAATAAACCTATACCTATAATATGGATGTAAAGTGAAATGAAGATTTATTTATTTTATTTTATACGTTTATACTTTTACGGACGAAGATGGTTTATTTTTCCATTATATTCTTTCTCTCTGTATCATATCGTCTGCAATAAACCTACTTTCAATTTAAATGTATAATTATTATATATACTGTTAGGCATGCGCCTAGGGAGACGTATATCTGTACGCACTTGACGAAGCCTGCGTTGCGGATTTTTCTGTAATAATTCTTATTTATTAAAAAAATATGTCTATTTCAATCTTTATATATTATCTACATGTTTCCAGAATTTATTGTCCGAGTGAACTAACATTTTACTTTTTATTTTATGTTTTGTAACTTTTCTACCTACATTTAACTAAACTTTCTCTGAACAAAATACAAGATGTTTCCACTATTTTCTCCGTGAGGTTTTCGCTTAGTTACAATCTAAAGGTATTTATCTAGAGATTATAAAGTAAAGAATCAGCACCCAAGCGGACGAAGTTTAGCGGCAAATAATAGTTTAACAAGACACATAACAAGCTTAAGCTACACTCTTTTTTGTTACCATATCATGAACTAAACATGACCAGTAATATAATGCTATCCTATGTTTAATCTTAGATGCATGTTACTCTGTAGGGCACAACAATACTTTTTAAAACAATACATTTTAAACACCTTTATCCCTACCGCTTGGATTTGCGAAATGTTTTGGATAAGACCTTTAGACACAGAATACTTACGATCAGAATCATTACATCAGTCATCTGCTTAACAAAACTGATGTTTGACAGCTAGATCATTCTAACCACGGCATCCTGCTGCATCGGGCCGAGTTTAGCTACAAGAGAACAAGCCTGCTAAGAAAAACTAAAACCCAAGTTTAAATATCCCTACCAGCTGTAACCATATACACGCTGCGCAATAAAAATTGTCAGTATGGGAAGTCTGAAACGATAAGATATCGAGGTATGAAAAAATGTCCGCTTTTAAATGAGTTAAGTCGATTTATAACTGTCGGTTCTCCTGGAAATAGATATGTTCTAGATAAGTAGGTACCTACAGGATTTATTGCAAAGGTATAATATACCTTTAATACCTGGGTTTTAGTATTTTTAAAGGCATAATCTACAATCATTCCACGAAGCCCACCGGTAGGAATATTGGTGACTTAAGCCGCATTCATATTCGTCTGACGTTACGCTTCCGACGTGCCTACAGTTTGTCACAAATTATTCTCAATCTTATTGACTTCTGGGACTTCTGTAATCACAGTCGTGAATGCATTTGGTCTCAAAGTAGGCATTTAAAATACTATTACATTCTTGTTTATTTATTTTTACATTGCCACCCGAGTTTATATCATTAAAAAACAAGATTAAAATGTATACGTGATCCGTTGAAACTGCTTTATTATTTTTCTAAACCTCCTAAATTAAATCCCTTTCTAATACTGGAGTGGCAGGACAAACCTCTTTGAAGCAGCGCCAGCCGGTATCCAGTTTTGAGTTCGTGTTACGGACGAAAAGAACTTTTGGTTTTCGAAATTTCACAGTAAACACAAATTCACTTAGTTCTTTCTTTATATGCACAATTGTAGTTTCATCGAATTTTTTAATTGCTTTTTGAGTGAGAGTTTTCGCGCGCGACCGGTATATTTCGTGCACTGAGGTTAGGGGTGGGGGAAGCGGAAAAGTTGCCAGGTATGGTGTGTAATAGGATGCGTTCATATTTAATGTATGATTTAATATATAAAAAGATATAAAGTAAATGAGTTAAAATTAATATAATATGTATTGGCGCAGCCAACTTCGGGGGGCCTAGAGGTTTCCTCTACATTGCGGTTGAAATGAAAATATTTATAGTTAAGCTAAATTACTTTCTTAAGAACTAAGTTTATACAATTAGAATTAGTTTATTGAGTAGGTAACGGACAGAGCCGAGTTACAGGGCGAATATAAGTTCCTGAAGAAGATCTAACTTTAGCGACACGAGTTATATTATCTTTTCCGGGGAAAACCTCCGAGACAACAGCGAGAGGCCAAAACATAGGATGAGAATGAGTATCCTTAATAATGACCACCGTCCCTACACTCACAGGTTTGGAGGGTGAATTCCATTTTTCGCGTTGTTGGAGCGAAGTAAGGTACTCCATACTCCAGCGTTTCCAGTAACTTTGTACAATTTTATTTAGAAGTTGATAGCGGGTTAATCTATTTTCTGATACAGCGGGGTCAATATTTTCTGCAGGTAGATATTTGAGTGGAGTAATGTTTAGAAAGTGACTGGGACATAGTGCGGTAGGATCAGAAGGATCTGACGACAGGACACAAATTGGCCGGCTGTTTAGCAAACGTGTGTGTGAACCTAGCATATCAAGTTCCAGCATCTCAACAAATGATGATAGTTCTTGTAGCATCCCAAATAGTTCTACAGTTCTAGAAAGTTTTTTTCAGTAGTTCAGCCAATTTCAGTAAAAAAAATGAAAATTTAAAAATGAGATGTTAACTTCGCAAATGAACTCTCAGCATCTCACCCGTTCTCGATTCCTAGACGTAAAATATGGATTGGGATGCAAAGTTCTACTGTTTCTAGACAGTATATCAATAGTTCAGGCCAAAAAAACCGAGTTTTTTTTTTTACATACATGACTACAAATAAGAAAATAAACCGTCAGTCTACCAGCATGCATATCACGTTTCGGAGAGGTTTTACATGCAGCATCTTATGTGTTATCAATCCTTACGCATTAAACAAACATATATCTCAACATTACAATGCATATAATCTAAACTGAAAATAATTTTAGACGAAAACGTAGCAATAAGGGAGAAAAATCGATTTTGCTTGATTACTACTTTACTACAACTGATATGCTATGTTTTCGTGGGCTTTTAGGTCCAGCATCTCAGGCGATCTGGCTGGTAACACGTAGAGCTATCATAGAACTAGACAGTTCCTGCAGCTGAAAGTCAAACTGAAAGAGTTCTCAAAGGGAACTTAGCATTATGTCAGAAAAATAGATGTACTACGATTACTACTGACATACTATGTTTTTATAGGCTTCCAGGCCCAGCATCTCATGCGTTCTGGGTGGAAACTCTTATAGCTATCATAGAACTAGACAGTTCCGGCAGCTGGAAGTCAAACGGACAGAGTTCTAGAAGGAAACATAGCTTCATGTGAGAAAAGTCGATTTTGTACAAATATCACTGAAACGCTATATTTTAATGGGCTTCCAGGCCTAGCATTTCAGGCGTTCTGGGTGGAAACACCTATAAATATTATAGAACTAGACAGTTCTGGCAGCTGGGAGCCAATCTAAAAAAGTTCTCGAAGGAAACTTAGCATAAAGTGAGAAAAACCGATTTTGTACGATTACTACTGACATACTATGTTTTTGTGGGCTCCCGGGCCCAGCATCTCAGGCGTTCTGGGTGGAAACACCTATAAATATAATAGAACTAGACAGTTCTGGCAGCTGGGAGCCAATCTAAAAAAGTTCTCGAAGGAAAGTTAGCATAATGTGAGAAAAATCGTTTTAGTACGATTACTACTGACATACTATGTTTTTGAGGGCTTCCAGGCCCAGCATCTCAGGGGTTCTGGGTGGAAACTCTTACAGCTATTATAGAACTAGACAGTTCCGGTAGCTGGAAGTCAAACAGACAGAGTTCTAGAAGGAAACTTAGCTTCATGTGAGAAAAGTCGATTTTGTACAAATATCACTGAAACGCTATGTTTTAATGGGCTTCCAGGCCCAGCATCTCAGGAGTTCTGTATGGAAACACGTAAAGCTATCATAGAACTAGACAGTTCCGGTAGCTGGAAGCCAAACGGAAAGAGTTCTCGAAGGAAACTGTTTTATGTGAGAAAAATCGATTTTGTAGGATTACTACTGACATGCGATGCGATGTTTTTGTGAGCTTCCAGGCCCAGCATCTCAGGCGTTCTGGGTGGAAACACTTTTAAATATTATAGAACTAGACAGTTCTGGCTGCTGGAAGCCAAACGGAAAGAGTTCTCGAAGGAACCTTAGCATAATGTGGGAAAAATCTATTTTGTAGGATTACTACCGAAATGCGATGTTTTTGTGGGCTTCCGGGCCCAGCATCTCAGGCGTTCTGGGTGGAAACACCTATAAATATTATAGAACTAGACAGTTCTGGCAGCTGGGAGCCAATCTAAAAAAGTTCTCGAAGGAAACTTAGCATAATGTGAGAAAAATCGTTTTTGTACGATTACTACTGACATACTATGTTTTTGAGGGCTTCCAGGCCCAGCATCTCAGGGGTTCTGGGTGGAAACTCTTATAGTTATTATAGAACTAGACAGTTCCGGTAGCTGGAAGTCAAACTGACAGAGTTCTAGAAGGAAACTTAGCTTCATGTGAGAAACGCTATGTTTTAATGGGCTTCCAGGCCCAGCATCTCAGGAGTTCTGTATGGAAACACGTAAAGCTATCATAGAACTAGACAGTTCCTGTAGCTGGAAGCCTAACGGAAAGAGTTCTCGAAGGAAACTCTGTTTTATGTGAGAAAAATCGATTTTGTAGGATTACTACTGACATGCGATGTTTTTGTGTGCTTCTAGGCCCAGCATCTCACGAGTTCTGGATGGAAACACGTAAAACTATTATAGAACTAGACAGTTCTGGCAGCTGGTAGCCAATGTTAAAAAGTTATTGAAGGAAACTTAGCATAATGTGAGAAAACTCGATTTTGTTGGATTACTACTGACATGCGATGTTTTTTTGGGCTTCCAGGCCCAGCATCTCAGGAGTTCTGGATGGAAATACGTAAAGCTATCATAGAACTAGACAGTTCTGGCAGCTGGGAGCCAATCTAAAAAAGTTCTCGAAGGAAAGGAACTTAGCATTATGTCAGAAAAATAGATGTACTACGATTACTACTGACATACTATGTTTTTATAGGCTTCCAGGCCCAGCATCTCAGGCGTTCTGGGTGGAAACTCTTATAGCTATCATAGAACTAGACAGTTCCGGCAGCTGGAAGTCAAACGGACAGAGTTCTAGAAGGAAACATAGCTTCATGTGAGAAAACTCGATTTTGTACAAATATCACTGAAACGCTATATTTTAATGGGCTTCCAGGCCTAGCATTTCAGGCGTTCTGGGTGGAAACACCTATAAATATTATAGAACTAGACAGTTCTGGCAGCTGGGAGCCAATCTAAAAAAGTTCTCGAAGGAAACTTAGCATAAAGTGAGAAAAACCGATTTTGTACGATTACTACTGACATACTATGTTTTTGAGGGCTTCCAGGCCCAGCATCTCAGGGGTTCTGGGTGGAAACTCTTACAGCTATTATAGAACTAGACAGTTCCGGTAGCTGGAAGTCAAACAGACAGAGTTCTAGAAGGAAACTTAGCTTCATGTGAGAAAAGTCGATTTTGTACAAATATCACTGAAACGCTATATTTTAATGGGCTTCCAGGCCTAGCATTTCAGGCGTTCTGGGTGGAAACACCTATAAATATTATAGAACTAGACAGTTCTGGCAGCTGGGAGCCAATCTAAAAAAGTTCTCGAAGGAAACTTAGCATAAAGTGAGAAAAACCGATTTTGTACGATTACTACTGACATACTATGTTTTTGTGGGCTCCCGGGCCCAGCATCTCAGGCGTTCTGGGTGGAAACACCTATAAATATTATAGAACTAGACAGTTCTGGCAGCTGGGAGCCAATCTAAAAAAGTTCTCGAAGGAAAGTTAGCATAATGTGAGAAAAATCGTTTTAGTACGATTACTACTGACATACTATGTTTTTGAGGGCTTCCAGGCCCAGCATCTCAGGGGTTCTGGGTGGAAACTCTTACAGCTATTATAGAACTAGACAGTTCCGGTAGCTGGAAGTCAAACAGACAGAGTTCTAGAAGGAAACTTAGCTTCATGTGAGAAAAGTCGATTTTGTACAAATATCACTGAAACGCTATGTTTTAATGGGCTTCCAGGCCCAGCATCTCAGGAGTTCTGTATGGAAACACGTAAAGCTATCATAGAACTAGACAGTTCCTGGAAGCCTAACGGAAAGAGTTCTCGAAGGAAACTCTGTTTTATGTGAGAAAAATCGATTTTGTAGGATTACTACTGACATGCGATGTTTTTGTGTGCTTCTAGGCCCAGCATCTCACGAGTTCTGGATGGAAACACGTAAAACTATCATAGAACTAGACAGTTCTGGCAGCTGGTAGCCAATGTTAAAAAGTTATTGAAGGAAACTTAGCATAATGTGAGAAAACTCGATTTTGTTGGATTACTACTGACATGCGATGTTTTTTTGGGCTTCCAGGCCCAGCATCTCAGGAGTTCTGGATGGAAATACGTAAAGCTATCATAGAACTAGACAGTTCTGGCAGCTGGGAGCCAATCTAAAAAAGTTCTCGAAGGAAAGGAACTTAGCATTATGTCAGAAAAATAGATGTACTACGATTACTACTGACATACTATGTTTTTATAGGCTTCCAGGCCCAGCATCTCAGGCGTTCTGGGTGGAAACTCTTATAGCTATCATAGAACTAGACAGTTCCGGCAGCTGGAAGTCAAACGGACAGAGTTCTAGAAGGAAACATAGCTTCATGTGAGAAAACTCGATTTTGTACAAATATCACTGAAACGCTATATTTTAATGGGCTTCCAGGCCTAGCATTTCAGGCGTTCTGGGTGGAAACACCTATAAATATTATAGAACTAGACAGTTCTGGCAGCTGGGAGCCAATCTAAAAAAGTTCTCGAAGGAAACTTAGCATAAAGTGAGAAAAACCGATTTTGTACGATTACTACTGACATACTATGTTTTTGTGGGCTCCCGGGCCCAGCATCTCAGGCGTTCTGGGTGGAAACACCTATAAATATTATAGAACTAGACAGTTCTGGCAGCTGGGAGCCAATCTAAAAAAGTTCTCGAAGGAAAGTTAGCATAATGTGAGAAAAATCGTTTTAGTACGATTACTACTGACATACTATGTTTTTGAGGGCTTCCAGGCCCAGCATCTCAGGGGTTCTGGGTGGAAACTCTTACAGCTATTATAGAACTAGACAGTTCCGGTAGCTGGAAGTCAAACAGACAGAGTTCTAGAAGGAAACTTAGCTTCATGTGAGAAAAGTCGATTTTGTACAAATATCACTGAAACGCTATGTTTTAATGGGCTTCCAGGCCCAGCATCTCAGGAGTTCTGTATGGAAACACGTAAAGCTATCATAGAACTAGACAGTTCCTGGAAGCCTAACGGAAAGAGTTCTCGAAGGAAACTCTGTTTTATGTGAGAAAAATCGATTTTGTAGGATTACTACTGACATGCGATGTTTTTGTGTGCTTCTAGGCCCAGCATCTCACGAGTTCTGGATGGAAACACGTAAAACTATCATAGAACTAGACAGTTCTGGCAGCTGGTAGCCAATGTTAAAAAGTTATTGAAGGAAACTTAGCATAATGTGAGAAAACTCGATTTTGTTGGATTACTACTGACATGCGATGTTTTTTTGGGCTTCCAGGCCCAGCATCTCAGGAGTTCTGGATGGAAATACGTAAAGCTATCATAGAACTAGACAGTTCTGGCAGCTGGGAGCCAATCTAAAAAAGTTCTCGAAGGAAAGGAACTTAGCATTATGTCAGAAAAATAGATGTACTACGATTACTACTGACATACTATGTTTTTATAGGCTTCCAGGCCCAGCATCTCAGGCGTTCTGGGTGGAAACTCTTATAGCTATCATAGAACTAGACAGTTCCGGCAGCTGGAAGTCAAACGGACAGAGTTCTAGAAGGAAACATAGCTTCATGTGAGAAAACTCGATTTTGTACAAATATCACTGAAACGCTATATTTTAATGGGCTTCCAGGCCTAGCATTTCAGGCGTTCTGGGTGGAAACACCTATAAATATTATAGAACTAGACAGTTCTGGCAGCTGGGAGCCAATCTAAAAAAGTTCTCGAAGGAAACTTAGCATAAAGTGAGAAAAACCGATTTTGTACGATTACTACTGACATACTATGTTTTTGTGGGCTCCCGGGCCCAGCATCTCAGGCGTTCTGGGTGGAAACACCTATAAATATTATAGAACTAGACAGTTCTGGCAGCTGGGAGCCAATCTAAAAAAGTTCTCGAAGGAAAGTTAGCATAATGTGAGAAAAATCGTTTTAGTACGATTACTACTGACATACTATGTTTTTGAGGGCTTCCAGGCCCAGCATCTCAGGGGTTCTGGGTGGAAACTCTTACAGCTATTATAGAACTAGACAGTTCCGGTAGCTGGAAGTCAAACAGACAGAGTTCTAGAAGGAAACTTAGCTTCATGTGAGAAAAGTCGATTTTGTACAAATATCACTGAAACGCTATGTTTTAATGGGCTTCCAGGCCCAGCATCTCAGGAGTTCTGTATGGAAACACGTAAAGCTATCATAGAACTAGACAGTTCCTGGAAGCCTAACGGAAAGAGTTCTCGAAGGAAACTCTGTTTTATGTGAGAAAAATCGATTTTGTAGGATTACTACTGACATGCGATGTTTTTGTGTGCTTCTAGGCCCAGCATCTCACGAGTTCTGGATGGAAACACGTAAAACTATCATAGAACTAGACAGTTCTGGCAGCTGGTAGCCAATGTTAAAAAGTTATTGAAGGAAACTTAGCATAATGTGAGAAAACTCGATTTTGTTGGATTACTACTGACATGCGATGTTTTTTTGGGCTTCCAGGCCCAGCATCTCAGGAGTTCTGGATGGAAATACGGAAAGCTATCATAGAACTAGACAGTTCTGGCAGCTGGGAGCCAATCTAAAAAAGTTCTCGAAGGAAAGGAACTTAGCATTATGTCAGAAAAATAGATGTACTACGATTACTACTGACATACTATGTTTTTATAGGCTTCCAGGCCCAGCATCTCAGGCGTTCTGGGTGGAAACTCTTATAGCTATCATAGAACTAGACAGTTCCGGCAGCTGGAAGTCAAACGGACAGAGTTCTAGAAGGAAACATAGCTTCATGTGAGAAAACTCGATTTTGTACAAATATCACTGAAACGCTATGTTTTAATGGGCTTCCAGGCCCAGCATCTCAGGAGTTCTGTATGGAAACACGTAAAGCTATCATAGAACTAGACAGTTCCGGTAGCTGGAAGCCAAACGGAAAGAGTTCTCGAAGGAAACTGTTTTATGTGAGAAAAATCGATTTTGTAGGATTACTACTGACATGCGATGCGATGTTTTTGTGAGCTTCCAGGCCCAGCATCTCAGGCGTTCTGGGTGGAAACACTTTTAAATATTATAGAACTAGACAGTTCTGGCTGCTGGAAGCCAAACGGAAAGAGTTCTCGAAGGAACCTTAGCATAATGTGGGAAAAATCTATTTTGTAGGATTACTACCGAAATGCGATGTTTTTGTGGGCTTCCGGGCCCAGCATCTCAGGCGTTCTGGGTGGAAACACCTATAAATATTATAGAACTAGACAGTTCTGGCAGCTGGGAGCCAATCTAAAAAAGTTCTCGAAGGAAACTTAGCATAAAGTGAGAAAAACCGATTTTGTACGATTACTACTGACATACTATGTTTTTGTGGGCTCCCGGGCCCAGCATCTCAGGCGTTCTGGGTGGAAACACCTATAAATATTATAGAACTAGACAGTTCTGGCAGCTGGGAGCCAATCTAAAAAAGTTCTCGAAGGAAAGTTAGCATAATGTGAGAAAAATCGTTTTAGTACGATTACTACTGACATACTATGTTTTTGAGGGCTTCCAGGCCCAGCATCTCAGGGGTTCTGGGTGGAAACTCTTACAGCTATTATAGAACTAGACAGTTCCGGTAGCTGGAAGTCAAACAGACAGAGTTCTAGAAGGAAACTTAGCTTCATGTGAGAAAAGTCGATTTTGTACAAATATCACTGAAACGCTATGTTTTAATGGGCTTCCAGGCCCAGCATCTCAGGAGTTCTGTATGGAAACACGTAAAGCTATCATAGAACTAGACAGTTCCGGTAGCTGGAAGCCAAACGGAAAGAGTTCTCGAAGGAAACTGTTTTATGTGAGAAAAATCGATTTTGTAGGATTACTACTGACATGCGATGCGATGTTTTTGTGAGCTTCCAGGCCCAGCATCTCAGGCGTTCTGGGTGGAAACACTTTTAAATATTATAGAACTAGACAGTTCTGGCTGCTGGAAGCCAAACGGAAAGAGTTCTCGAAGGAACCTTAGCATAATGTGGGAAAAATCTATTTTGTAGGATTACTACCGAAATGCGATGTTTTTGTGGGCTTCCGGGCCCAGCATCTCAGGCGTTCTGGGTGGAAACACCTATAAATATTATAGAACTAGACAGTTCTGGCAGCTGGGAGCCAATCTAAAAAAGTTCTCGAAGGAAACTTAGCATAATGTGAGAAAAATCGTTTTTGTACGATTACTACTGACATACTATGTTTTTGAGGGCTTCCAGGCCCAGCATCTCAGGGGTTCTGGGTGGAAACTCTTATAGTTATTATAGAACTAGACAGTTCCGGTAGCTGGAAGTCAAACTGACAGAGTTCTAGAAGGAAACTTAGCTTCATGTGAGAAACGCTATGTTTTAATGGGCTTCCAGGCCCAGCATCTCAGGAGTTCTGTATGGAAACACGTAAAGCTATCATAGAACTAGACAGTTCCTGTAGCTGGAAGCCTAACGGAAAGAGTTCTCGAAGGAAACTGTTTTATGTGAGAAAAATCGATTTTGTAGGATTACTACTGACATGCGATGTTTTTGTGTGCTTCTAGGCCCAGCATCTCACGAGTTCTGGATGGAAACACTTTTAAATATTATAGAACTAGACAGTTCTGGCTGCTGGAAGCCAAACGGAAAGAGTTCTCGAAGGAACCTTAGCATAATGTGGGAAAAATCTATTTTGTAGGATTACTACCGAAATGCGATGTTTTTGTGGGCTTCCGGGCCCAGCATCTCAGGCGTTCTGGGTGGAAACACCTATAAATATTATAGAACTAGACAGTTCTGGCAGCTGGGAGCCAATCTAAAAAAGTTCTCGAAGGAAACTTAGCATAATGTGAGAAAAATCGTTTTTGTACGATTACTACTGACATTCTATGTTTTTGAGGGCTTCCAGGCCCAGCATCTCAGGGGTTCTGGGTGGAAACTCTTATAGTTATTATAGAACTAGACAGTTCCGGTAGCTGGAAGTCAAACTGACAGAGTTCTAGAAGGAAACTTAGCTTCATGTGAGAAACGCTATGTTTTAATGGGCTTCCAGGCCCAGCATCTCAGTTCTGTATGGAAACACGTAAAGCTATCATAGAACTAGACAGTTCCTGTAGCTGGAAGCCTAACGGAAAGAGTTCTCGAAGGAAACTCTGTTTTATGTGAGAAAAATCGATTTTGTAGGATTACTACTGACATGCGATGTTTTTGTGTGCTTCTAGGCCCAGCATCTCACGAGTTCTGGATGGAAACACGTAAAACTATCATAGAACTAGACAGTTCTGGCAGCTGGTAGCCAATGTTAAAAAGTTATTGAAGGAAACTTAGCATAATGTGAGAAAACTCGATTTTGTTGGATTACTACTGACATGCGATGTTTTTTTGGGCTTCCAGGCCCAGCATCTCAGGAGTTCTGGATGGAAATACGTAAAGCTATCATAGAACTAGACAGTTCTGGCAGCTGGGAGCCAATCTAAAAAAGTTCTCGAAGGAAAGGAACTTAGCATTATGTCAGAAAAATAGATGTACTACGATTACTACTGACATACTATGTTTTTATAGGCTTCCAGGCCCAGCATCTCAGGCGTTCTGGGTGGAAACTCTTATAGCTATCATAGAACTAGACAGTTCCGGCAGCTGGAAGTCAAACGGACAGAGTTCTAGAAGGAAACATAGCTTCATGTGAGAAAACTCGATTTTGTACAAATATCACTGAAACGCTATATTTTAATGGGCTTCCAGGCCTAGCATTTCAGGCGTTCTGGGTGGAAACACCTATAAATATTATAGAACTAGACAGTTCTGGCAGCTGGGAGCCAATCTAAAAAAGTTCTCGAAGGAAACTTAGCATAAAGTGAGAAAAACCGATTTTGTACGATTACTACTGACATACTATGTTTTTGAGGGCTTCCAGGCCCAGCATCTCAGGGGTTCTGGGTGGAAACTCTTACAGCTATTATAGAACTAGACAGTTCCGGTAGCTGGAAGTCAAACAGACAGAGTTCTAGAAGGAAACTTAGCTTCATGTGAGAAAAGTCGATTTTGTACAAATATCACTGAAACGCTATATTTTAATGGGCTTCCAGGCCTAGCATTTCAGGCGTTCTGGGTGGAAACACCTATAAATATTATAGAACTAGACAGTTCTGGCAGCTGGGAGCCAATCTAAAAAAGTTCTCGAAGGAAACTTAGCATAAAGTGAGAAAAACCGATTTTGTACGATTACTACTGACATACTATGTTTTTGTGGGCTCCCGGGCCCAGCATCTCAGGCGTTCTGGGTGGAAACACCTATAAATATTATAGAACTAGACAGTTCTGGCAGCTGGGAGCCAATCTAAAAAAGTTCTCGAAGGAAAGTTAGCATAATGTGAGAAAAATCGTTTTAGTACGATTACTACTGACATACTATGTTTTTGAGGGCTTCCAGGCCCAGCATCTCAGGGGTTCTGGGTGGAAACTCTTACAGCTATTATAGAACTAGACAGTTCCGGTAGCTGGAAGTCAAACAGACAGAGTTCTAGAAGGAAACTTAGCTTCATGTGAGAAAAGTCGATTTTGTACAAATATCACTGAAACGCTATGTTTTAATGGGCTTCCAGGCCCAGCATCTCAGGAGTTCTGTATGGAAACACGTAAAGCTATCATAGAACTAGACA
Organism: Epinotia bilunana; assembly: GCA_947049275.1. NCBI lineage: Eukaryota > Metazoa > Arthropoda > Insecta > Lepidoptera > Tortricidae > Epinotia > Epinotia bilunana. Next base: position 29,780,590 of record OX346252.1, on the reverse strand, counting down.
GTTCCTGGAAGCCTAACGGAAAGAGTTCTCGAAGGAAACTCTGTTTTATGTGAGAAAAATCGATTTTGTAGGATTACTACTGACATGCGATGTTTTTGTGTGCTTCTAGGCCCAGCATCTCACGAGTTCTGGATGGAAACACGTAAAACTATCATAGAACTAGACAGTTCTGGCAGCTGGTAGCCAATGTTAAAAAGTTATTGAAGGAAACTTAGCATAATGTGAGAAAACTCGATTTTGTTGGATTACTACTGACATGCGATGTTTTTTTGGGCTTCCAGGCCCAGCATCTCAGGAGTTCTGGATGGAAATACGTAAAGCTATCATAGAACTAGACAGTTCTGGCAGCTGGGAGCCAATCTAAAAAAGTTCTCGAAGGAAAGGAACTTAGCATTATGTCAGAAAAATAGATGTACTACGATTACTACTGACATACTATGTTTTTATAGGCTTCCAGGCCCAGCATGTCAGGCGTTCTGGGTGGAAACTCTTATAGCTATCATAGAACTAGACAGTTCCGGCAGCTGGAAGTCAAACGGACAGAGTTCTAGAAGGAAACATAGCTTCATGTGAGAAAACTCGATTTTGTACAAATATCACTGAAACGCTATATTTTAATGGGCTTCCAGGCCTAGCATTTCAGGCGTTCTGGGTGGAAACACCTATAAATATTATAGAACTAGACAGTTCTGGCAGCTGGGAGCCAATCTAAATAAGTTCTCGAAGGAAACTTAGCATAAAGTGAGAAAAACCGATTTTGTACGATTACTACTGACATACTATGTTTTTGTGGGCTCCCGGGCCCAGCATCTCAGGCGTTCTGGGTGGAAACACCTATAAATATTATAGAACTAGACAGTTCTGGCAGCTGGGAGCCAATCTAAAAAAGTTCTCGAAGGAAACTTAGCATAAAGTGAGAAAAACCGATTTTGTACGATTACTACTGACATACTATGTTTTTGTGGGCTCCCGGGCCCAGCATCTCAGGCGTTCTGGGTGGAAACACCTATAAATATTATAGAACTAGACAGTTCTGGCAGCTGGGAGCCAATCTAAAAAAGTTCTCGAAGGAAAGTTAGCATAATGTGAGAAAAATCGTTTTAGTACGATTACTACTGACATACTATGTTTTTGAGGGCTTCCAGGCCCAGCATCTCAGGGGTTCTGGGTGGAAACTCTTACAGCTATTATAGAACTAGACAGTTCCGGTAGCTGGAAGTCAAACAGACAGAGTTCTAGAAGGAAACTTAGCTTCATGTGAGAAAAGTCGATTTTGTACAAATATCACTGAAACGCTATGTTTTAATGGGCTTCCAGGCCCAGCATCTCAGGAGTTCTGTATGGAAACACGTAAAGCTATCATAGAACTAGACAGTTCCTGGAAGCCTAACGGAAAGAGTTCTCGAAGGAAACTCTGTTTTATGTGAGAAAAATCGATTTTGTAGGATTACTACTGACATGCGATGTTTTTGTGTGCTTCTAGGCCCAGCATCTCACGAGTTCTGGATGGAAACACGTAAAACTATCATAGAACTAGACAGTTCTGGCAGCTGGTAGCCAATGTTAAAAAGTTATTGAAGGAAACTTAGCATAATGTGAGAAAACTCGATTTTGTTGGATTACTACTGACATGCGATGTTTTTTTGGGCTTCCAGGCCCAGCATCTCAGGAGTTCTGGATGGAAATACGTAAAGCTATCATAGAACTAGACAGTTCTGGCAGCTGGGAGCCAATCTAAAAAAGTTCTCGAAGGAAAGGAACTTAGCATTATGTCAGAAAAATAGATGTACTACGATTACTACTGACATACTATGTTTTTATAGGCTTCCAGGCCCAGCATCTCAGGCGTTCTGGGTGGAAACTCTTATAGCTATCATAGAACTAGACAGTTCCGGCAGCTGGAAGTCAAACGGACAGAGTTCTAGAAGGAAACATAGCTTCATGTGAGAAAACTCGATTTTGTACAAATATCACTGAAACGCTATGTTTTAATGGGCTTCCAGGCCCAGCATCTCAGGAGTTCTGTATGGAAACACGTAAAGCTATCATAGAACTAGACAGTTCCGGTAGCTGGAAGCCAAACGGAAAGAGTTCTCGAAGGAAACTGTTTTATGTGAGAAAAATCGATTTTGTAGGATTACTACTGACATGCGATGCGATGTTTTTGTGAGCTTCCAGGCCCAGCATCTCAGGCGTTCTGGGTGGAAACACCTATAAATATTATAGAACTAGACAGTTCTGGCAGCTGGGAGCCAATCTAAAAAAGTTCTCGAAGGAAAGTTAGCATAATGTGAGAAAAATCGTTTTAGTACGATTACTACTGACATACTATGTTTTTGAGGGCTTCCAGGCCCAGCATCTCAGGGGTTCTGGGTGGAAACTCTTACAGCTATTATAGAACTAGACAGTTCCGGTAGCTGGAAGTCAAACAGACAGAGTTCTAGAAGGAAACTTAGCTTCATGTGAGAAAAGTCGATTTTGTACAAATATCACTGATACGCTATGTTTTAATGGGCTTCCAGGCCCAGCATCTCAGGAGTTCTGTATGGAAACACGTAAAGCTATCATAGAACTAGACAGTTCCGGTAGCTGGAAGCCAAACGGAAAGAGTTCTCGAAGGAAACTGTTTTATGTGAGAAAAATCGATTTTGTAGGATTACTACTGACATGCGATGCGATGTTTTTGTGAGCTTCCAGGCCCAGCATCTCAGGCGTTCTGGGTGGAAACACTTTTAAATATTATAGAACTAGACAGTTCTGGCTGCTGGAAGCCAAACGGAAAGAGTTCTCGAAGGAACCTTAGCATAATGTGGGAAAAATCTATTTTGTAGGATTACTACCGAAATGCGATGTTTTTGTGGGCTTCCGGGCCCAGCATCTCAGGCGTTCTGGGTGGAAACACCTATAAATATTATAGAACTAGACAGTTCTGGCAGCTGGGAGCCAATCTAAAAAAGTTCTCGAAGGAAACTTAGCATAATGTGAGAAAAATCGTTTTTGTACGATTACTACTGACATACTATGTTTTTGAGGGCTTCCAGGCCCAGCATCTCAGGGGTTCTGGGTGGAAACTCTTATAGTTATTATAGAACTAGACAGTTCCGGTAGCTGGAAGTCAAACTGACAGAGTTCTAGAAGGAAACTTAGCTTCATGTGAGAAACGCTATGTTTTAATGGGCTTCCAGGCCCAGCATCTCAGGAGTTCTGTATGGAAACACGTAAAGCTATCATAGAACTAGACAGTTCCTGTAGCTGGAAGCCTAACGGAAAGAGTTCTCGAAGGAAACTCTGTTTTATGTGAGAAAAATCGATTTTGTAGGATTACTACTGACATGCGATGTTTTTGTGTGCTTCTAGGCCCAGCATCTCACGAGTTCTGGATGGAAACACGTAAAACTATCATAGAACTAGACAGTTCTGGCAGCTGGTAGCCAATGTTAAAAAGTTATTGAAGGAAACTTAGCATAATGTGAGAAAACTCGATTTTGTTGGATTACTACTGACATGCGATGTTTTTTTGGGCTTCCAGGCCCAGCATCTCAGGAGTTCTGGATGGAAATACGTAAAGCTATCATAGAACTAGACAGTTCTGGCAGCTGGGAGCCAATCTAAAAAAGTTCTCGAAGGAAACTTAGCATAATGCGAGAAAAATCGATTTTGTACGATTACTACCGACATACTATGTTTTTTCGGGCTTCCAGGCCCAGCATCTCAGGAGTTCTGTATGGAAACACGTATAGCTATCATATTACTAGACAGTTCCGGCAGCTGGAAGTCACACTGATAGAGTTCTAGAAGGAAACTTAGCTTCATGTGAGAAAAGTCGATTTTGTACAAATATCACTGAAACGCTATGTTTTAATGGGCTTCCAGGCCCAGCATCTCAAGAGGTCTGGATGGAAACACGTAAAGCTATCATAGAACTAGACAGTTCCGGCAGCTGGAAGCCAAACGGAAAGAGTTCTCGAAGGAAACTGTTGTATGTGAGAAAAATCGATTTTGTAGGATTACTATTGACATGCGATGCGATGTGTGAGCTTCCAGGCCCAGCATCTCAGACGTTCTGGGTGGAAACACCTATAAATGTTATAGAACTAGACAGTTCTGGCAGCTGGGAGCCAAGCGGAAAGAGTTCTCAAAGGAAACTTGGCTTTATGTGAGAAAAAACGTTTTTGTTGGATTACTACTGACATGCGATGTTTTTTTGGGCTTCCAGGCCCAGCATCTCAGGAGTTCTGGATGGAAATACGTAAAGCTATCATAGAACTAGACAGTTCTGGCAGCTGGGAGCCAATCTACAAAAGTTCTCGAAGAAGACTTAGCATAAAGTGAGAAAAACCGATTTTGTACGAGTACTACTGACATACTATGTTTTTATGGGCTTCCAGGCCCAGCATCTCAGGAGTTCTAGGTGGAAACACGTATAGCTATCATAGAACTAGACAGTTCCGGCCGCTGGAAGCCAAACGGAAAGAGTTCTCGAAGGAAACTGTTGTATGTGAGAAAAATCGATTTTGTAGGATTACTATTGACATGCGATGGGATGTTTTTGTGAGCTTCCAGGCCCAGCATCTCAGGCGTGCTGGGTGGAAACACCTATAAATATTATAGAACTAGACAGTTCTGGCTGCTGGAAGCCAAACGGAAAGAGTTCTCGAAGGAACCTTAGCATAATGTGAGAAAAATCTATTTTGTAGGATTACTACCGAAATGCGATGTTTTTGTGGGCTTCCGGGCCCAGCATCTCAGGCGTTCTGGGTGGAAACACCTATAAATATTATAGAACTAGACAGTTCTGGCAGCTGGGAGCCAATCTAAAAAAGTTCTCGAAGAAAACTTAACATAATGTGAGAAAAATCGTTTTTGTACGATTAATACTGACATACTATGTTTTTAAGGGCTTCCAGGCCCAGCATCTCAGGGGTTCTGGGTGGAAACTCTTATAGCTATTATAGAACTAGACAGTTCTGGCAGCTGGGAGCCAATCTAATAAAGTTCTCGAAGGAAACTTAGCATAATGTGAGAAAAATCGGTTTTGTACGATTACTACTGACATACTATGTTTTTATGGGCTTCCAGGCCCAGCATCTCAGGCGTTCTGGGTGGAAACACCTATAAATATTATAGAACTAGACAGTTCTGGCAGCTGGGAGCCAATCTAAAAAAGTTCTCGAAGGAAACTTAGCATAATGTGAGAAAAATCGTTTTTGTACGATTACTACTGACATACTATGTTTTTGAGGGCTTCCAGGCCCAGCATCTCAGGGGTTCTGGGTGGAAACTCTTATAGTTATTATAGAACTAGACAGTTCCGGTAGCTGGAAGTCAAACTGACAGAGTTCTAGAAGGAAACTTAGCTTCATGTGAGAAACGCTATGTTTTAATGGGCTTCCAGGCCCAGCATCTCAGGAGTTCTGTATGGAAACACGTAAAGCTATCATAGAACTAGACAGTTCCTGTAGCTGGAAGCCTAACGGAAAGAGTTCTCGAAGGAAACTCTGTTTTATGTGAGAAAAATCGATTTTGTAGGATTACTACTGACATGCGATGTTTTTGTGTGCTTCTAGGCCCAGCATCTCACGAGTTCTGGATGGAAACACGTAAAACTATCATAGAACTAGACAGTTCTGGCAGCTGGTAGCCAATGTTAAAAAGTTATTGAAGGAAACTTAGCATAATGTGAGAAAACTAGATTTTGTTGGATTACTACTGACATGCGATGTTTTTTTGGGCTTCCAGGCCCAGCATCTCAGTTCTGGATGGAAATACGTAAAGCTATCATAGAACTAGACAGTTCTGGCAGCTGTGAGCCAATCTAAAAAAGTTCTCGAAGGAAACTTAGCATAATGCGAGAAAAATCGATTTTGTACGATTACTACCGACATACTATGTTTTTTCGGGCTTCCAGGCCCAGCATCTCAGGAGTTCTGTATGGAAACACGTATAGCTATCATATTACTAGACAGTTCCGGCAGCTGGAAGCCAAACGGAAAGAGTTCTCGAAGGAAACTGTTGTATGTGAGAAAAATCGATTTTGTAGGATTACTATTGACATGCGATGCGATGTTTTTGTGAGCTTCCAGGCCCAGCATCTCAGGCGTTCTGGGTGGAAACACCTATAAATATTATAGAACCAGACAGTTCTGGCTGCTGGAAGCTAAACGGAAAGAGTTCTCGAAGGAACTTTAGCATAATGTGAGAAAATCTATTTTGTAGGATTACTACCGAAATGCGATGTTTTTGTGGGCTTCCAGGCCCAGCATCTCAGGCGTTCTGGGTGGAAACACCTATAAATATTATAGAACTAGACAGTTCTCGCAGCTGGGAGCCAAGCGGAAAGAGTTCTCAAAGGAAACAGCTTTATGTGAGAAAAAACGTTTTTGTTGGATTACTACTGACATGCGATGTTTTTTTGGGCTTCCAGGCCCAGCATCTCAGTTCTGGATGGAAATACGTAAAGCTATCATAGAACTAGACAGTTCTGGCAGCTGGGAGCCAATCTAAAAAAGTTCTCGAAGAAGACTTAGCATAAAGTGAGAAAAACCGATTTTGTACGAGTACTACTGACATACTATGTTTTTATGGGCTTCCAGGCCCAGCATCTCAGGAGTTCTAGGTGGAAACACGTATAGCTATCATAGAACTAGACAGTTCTGGCCGCTAGAAGCCAAACGGAAAGAGTTCTCGAAGGAAACTGTTTTGTATGTGAGAAAAATCGATTTTGTAGGATTATTATTGACATGCGATGGGATGTTTTTGTGAGCTTCCAGGCCCAGGATCTCAGGCGTTCTGGGTGGAAACACCTATAAATATTATAGAACTAGACAGTTCTGGCTGCTGGAAGCCAAACGGAAAGAGTTCTCGAAGGAACCTTAGCATAATGTGAGAAAAATCTATTTTGTAGGATTACTACCGAAATGCGATGTTTTTGTGGGCTTCCGGGCCCAGCATCTCAGGCGTTCTGGGTGGAAACACCTATAAATATTATAGAGCTAGACAGTTCTGGCAGCTGGGAGCCAATCTAAAAAAGTTCTCGAAGAAAACTTAGCATAATGTGAGGAAAATCGTTTTTGTACGATTAATACTGACATACTATGTTTTTAAGGGCTTCCAGGCCCAGCATCTCAGGGGTTCTGGGTGGAAACTCTTATAGCTATTATAGAACTAGACAGTTCTGGCAGCTGGGAGCCAATCTAATAAAGTTCTCGAAGGAAACTTAGCATAATGTGAGAAAAATCGGTTTTGTACGATTACTACTGACATACTATGTTTTTATGGGCTTCCAGGCCCAGCATCTCAGGAGTTCTAGGTGGAAACACGTATAGCTATCATAGAACTAGACAGTTCCGTCAGCTGGGAGCCAATCTAAAAAAGTTCTCGAAGGAAACTTAGCATAATGTGAGAAAAATCGTTTTTGTACGATTACTACTGACATACTATGTTTTTATGGGCTTCCAGGCCCAGCATCTCAGGCGTTCTGGGTGGAAACTCTTATAGTTATCATAGAACTAGACAGTTCCGGCAGCTGGAAGTAAAACGGACAGAGTTCTAGAAGGAAACATAACTTCATGTGAGAAAACTCGATTTTGTACAAATATCACTGAAACGCTATATTGTAATGGGCTTCCAGGCCTAGCATTTCAGGCGTTCTGGGTGAAAACACCTATAAATATTAAAGAACTAGACAGTTCTGGCAGCTGGTAGCCAAACGGAAAGAGTTCTCGAAGGAACCTTAGCATAATGTGAGAAAAATCTATTTTTCTACCAAGAGAGACGCTATTCTACCTTTAGCCGACATCAATATTGGATATTTTTGATTAAAATCCAACTGAGAATGGGTAAGTCTGCCTCCTACTCTTATGAGACCCTTGTCGTCAACAAAGGGGCGGAGTTTTAACACAATTCTGTTGCGGCAGATTTTATTATTTTTAAGCGCGTCTAGTTCCTGACAAAAGTGTTTTGATTGTTCATGGCGTAACGCATGGTGTTCTGCATGTTCTAAATCGTTTAGAGTGATATTACCTTGAGATTTAAGTAATTTTGAAAAGCGAAGCAGGTATACCAGCGAGCGAGTAAACTTAATCCACGTCGAACATCGATCGGCGAGCTCTTGAATTGGGTGAGTATTATCTGTTATAGATATAGTTTGTGCGTGAAGCGACGTAGTTTTAGTTTCCTGTAACTCTATTGTTTCGTTGTGATTAATGTTTTAATCTTTTACAGGCCAGACGTTAACAGGAGCGGACAGCCACTGCGGACCATGGAACCAGAGCGTGTTATTTACTAATCCTGTCGGCGTTACAGGGCGAGAGACAATATCTGCGGGGTTCTGTACACCACGAACGTGAAACCAGTGGGATGCGGGTAAGTATTCGTTTATTTGAGCGATACGGTTAGCTACGAAAGTATGAAACCTATGAGCGGGCGAGTGGATCCAGGTAAGAGTCACCGTGGAATCAGAGAATGCGTATATTTTATTTATGTTACAGCGCTTATTCAGGACATCGCGAACTGAGGTTATTAACTTAGCAAGCAGCGCTGCGACACAGAGTTCTAAGCGAGCGAGGGTTTTATTAGGATTGGAGACTTTAGATTTAGCGGTGAGTAATTTCACAGAGTGTGCGGGCGCGTTTTCATCAGTAGCAACGCGGATGTAGATGGCAGCACCATAACATTGCTGACTGGCATCCGCGAATCCGATTAAAGTTATTCTATTTGTAGAGGTTATACCAATATGACGCGGTATTTTTAATTCCGATAAATGCGGAAGTTCCTTGTGGAATTGTTTCCATTTGGAAATAATAAAGTCGGGCACCTCGTCATCCCAAGAAAGTTGTAATTTCCAACATTCTTGAATGAGGAGCTTCATGTAAGCGACAACAGGGCTAATGAGACCGAGCGGGTCAAATAAGCGTGCGGTGACGGAAAGAATCGAGCGTTCAGTACAAGTTTCAGGGAAATCTATGTTGATTTTAAAATGAAAATTGTCATCAGCAGGTTGCCATTGCATGCCTACGATTTTAGTATCTGCGTTACGATCATCATCAAATTTGATAGCGAGCGGGCTTTTGTGTGCGGATGGAATACGCGACATAAGTTGATTATCATTAGAGATCCATTTTACTAAATTGAAACCTCCAGATTTAAACATAGCGATCATTTCTTTATATGTATATTCAGCGGTGTCTACACCATCAACGGAGCTGATATAATCATCTACGTACATATGATTTTCGGCTTCATAAGCGGCGAGCGGGTACGAATCGCGACTGTCCGCTGCGAGCTGACGCACGACACGCATGGCGAGATAAGGCGAGCTGGACACGCCAAAACAGACTCTATTGAACTGATATACGTCGATTGGTGAATTGGAATCAAATCTAAACAGTATTCTTTGGAACGTGTGATGATTTGGGGAGAGTTTCACTTGAAAATACATCTTTTCGATATCGGCGGTTATAGCGGTTGAGAACATGCGGAGATTGACAAGCAATTCGACAATGTTATTTAGAATAGAATAGAAAAGAAGTTTATTTAGAATAGGCCCTACATAAAGCAAATCATTTAGAGATTTGCCTGACGTGGTTTTGCAACCAGCGTCCAGAACAATTCGGGTTTTCGACGTTTCTTTATCAGGACGATAAACGGCTCTATGTGGCAAGTGATAAGCGTGAGCGTCTTGAAAATCGTTTTGAATTTTGGTTAAATACCCTTGGTCAATATATGTTTGAATAGTCGCGTTATAGTCAGCGCGCAAGTCAGCGGAGTCTAATTTCTTTTCTAGATTTAACAGGCGGTATTTCGCTGCAGTATAAGAAGAACCTAATTCGGTAGGCGAGTGTTTGAACGGGAGATCAACCGTGTATCTGCCGGTGTCATCGCGTGAGTAAGTTGCTTGGAATATTCTTTCACACGCCTCATCATCGGGACTGAAATGTTTTTTTATCGGGGACGTTTTCTATTTCCCAAAAGCGTTGCGTTAATTGATCTAGCGAGTTATCGTGCGTTTGACAAAAAAACGTCTTGTCATAGCCGTGCGAGTGAGTAGCGGGTTCGTCGAGAGTGCGAGAATGAGCGTTTAATGAGCGCGGAAAACATTGGGCTTTTCCCATGGCGACATATCCGAGAGTAGTTTCGATACCTACGACCGAGGAGTTCGGCGAGGTCGATTTATTCGATCCGAGTAAAAGCGGGAATAATTCGTTGCCTAACAAGCAGTCTATTTCACCTGGTGAGTAATAATGGTCATCAGCCATCGGCAAATGTTGTAGATGAACTAATTCCGTTCTATCCACTTCCGCGTTGGGTAAAAAGTCCGTAATTGTGTCTATAACTCGAGCGCATATTGTATAGCTACAACGCGAATCGAAGCGAGAGTTTATTTTAAATTGCGTAATTCCGAGAGAGTGATTTTCGACTTGACCGATACCTTTGACGATAGAAGGCGCGGGTGTTACCTTTAAATTTAAGCGTTCGCAACATGATTTTGTAACAAAGTTACTCATCGATCCCGTATCAAGATATAAACGCATTTGATTTGATTTATTGTTGCTATGCACGTTAACAATCGCGGTTGGCAATAATACTGTGGTATCACAATTTGAAGTGCGCGCGGGAACAGTAACAGAAAGCGCGAAATTGTTATCACTTGTGTGAGCGCGTGGCGCCGATCCGCCGTGCGTGCGAGCAGTACTCACCGCAGGCGGGCACTGTGCCGGTGAGTGCGAGTGAGAAGGGTTCGGCGGCGCGGAGACATTCGCGTATCGCGGCGCAGCAGCCGAATGCGGGGCTCGATTCGAGTTGCTATTACCAGTGTTATCAGCTGATCGCGGGAATTGGGATGCATTTGAGTAGACAGTATCGAAATGCAGTAATGAGTAATGTTTACGGCTGCAAATTGAACATCTGTTTGTTGATTTACACGAACTTATATGGTGAAAACCTAAACAATTGATACAGAACGTATGTTGACGTACGATATCATTGCGCGCTTGAGTGTTTTGGTTGAGAAAGTATTCGCACTTGAACAGTGGATGAGCTTGTTGAGAATTACAAACTTTACATGGTCTCGACTGCGAGCTAGTGTCATATCTGTCAGACTTATAGGAAGTCTGAGGTTGAAGAGCAGTATTAACTTGCGTACAAAACGTTTTTGTTTTTAGTAAATTGAGTGCGAGTATTATTATTATAATTCTGAGAGCGGGATGGCGCGTGGAGTACTTGGAGCTTACTCTGCTCAGTTAGGAATTTCTTCAAGTCACAAAATTGGGGAATACCTATTAACATGTCTATGAGCTTGTTCAAATAAGTCAAGCATAGGTTTTTCTAGCTTGCTTATGCAATATGAGATCATGAAGTCTGACAAGTTGGCAATCTTTAAGCGTTGCAACGCTGCTTCAGCAGAGCAAAAGTTGTCAAGCATATTATCAGCTGACTGCCCATGCTTTTGTTGTAACATTTGATCTAGAAAGCCAGAAGCTTGCACCCTAGTATCATGGTATTTAGCTAGAAGAGCTTGCCAGATGATATCATAGTTTTCCGAGATAGCAGTGATTCCGGAGCACACATTGAGTGCCCTGCCGGAGAGACAGCCAATTAGGTACTGGACCTTTTCAGCATTTGTGAGGCGAGTATTAATGTGTATAACACTGCGGAAATTTTCATAAAATATAGGCCATTTAGAAGGAGTAGGTACCATCGAAACCTATAAGATTGAGGGGGGGCAATTTAGTGTTATAACTATCATTTTTATTTTTGTCCTCAAGTTCCTGTCTCAAAGTTGTTTCCGTCTGCTTAACGAAACAATATAACTCATCAAATGTATTGAGAATACTGTAACTCGGTTTAACATCAGGGTTTTCTTTGATTTTCTCAATCATAAGTTTATCTACAGTGTCTACATAATCTGAACGCGTTTTGTCGATAGATTGAGCCCTAGCTAGAAACTGTATGCTTGTAACATCATCGGAGACCTTTAGACTTAATTTATAAACCTCCTGGATTATTTGAAACAAACATTGTTTTTTCTGTTCCAAAAAAGTTATCATGAAAGATGGACTTTCATTTTTATTACCGTTATTACCACCCATGGTGGTACGTAAATTAAATAAGTACTAGTTATGCGTAGATTCAATTTTAAAACGAAAAAGTTGAAAGTTCAAATGTCAAAGAAGAAGCGAATTACGCGAGCGCGGTGTAAAAAAGTAATGGCGGGTAGGTAGGTATATAGCAAGCAAGTGACGAAACTAGTTCACAATAATTTTTCGAAATATGAGTGATCCACAAGAAATATATGCACTAACTTATAGAATGGGTATAACAATTGAGGGTTGAGAATGATTTACTGCAAAATAACGTAATATTGTGAGCGATGCGAACAAATAAAGTTTGGTAGAATGGCGGTGCGCAACGTGGTTGTATGAAGTAAATTACGTAAATAATAGTGTTATAATTATATAATTTGAGTATGAGTGATGAAAATTAGATTATTTATATATGAGGGGGGATCAGGATCGTAGGACCAAGACTTGGAGTGGCAGGACAAACCTCTTTGAAGCAGCGCCAGCCGGTATCCAGTTCTGAGTTCGTGTTACGGCACACACGAAAAGAACTTTTGGTTTTCGAAATTTCACAGTAAACACAAATTCACTTAGATCTTTCTTTATATGCACAATTGTAGTTTCATCGAATTTTTTAATTGCTTTTTGATTGAGAGTTTGCGCGCGCGACCGGTATATTTCGTGCACTGAGGTTAGGGGTGGGGGAAGCGGAAAAATTGCCAGGTATGGTGTGTTATTACAATATGTGTTCCTATTGGATGGATATGAACATATTTAATGTGTGATTTAATATATAAAAAGATATAAAGTAAATGAGTTAAAATCAATATAATATGTATTGGCGCAGCCAAATACTATATTAAAGTCATGCCTGATAAATAGAAAATTCATAAATATTTATTTAAAACAAAGTTTTAACCGACTTAAATTTAGTACTCCGACAAGCCAATATAATTGAGGAGTTCCCTCAATTCCTCATGGATCCCATCACTCAACTGAATTATTGAAAAAAATGGGACCCACCTGGAAGCATATACTTACATACAAAAAAAAAATTACGAATCGGCTCATCTCATCAATAACGGAGTTCTGAGGTAACAAATATTGAAAAAGAAAACAAAAATACAACCGAATTGGGAACCTCCTCCTTTATTTTGAAGTCGGTTAAAAAGGTGTACCTACGGTCCGTTTTGACATAGGTACAGTCAAGTGCAAAAATACGTATCGATAGCATCCTCTCATAAATAAGTACCAAAACCTTAATCCACTGACATAAGAGTTATGGGACATACCTATGTATGAGTAAGTTGTATACACCCATATTTTTACACTTGACTGTATATAAGGATGGTTCCGTGTGTCCAGCCATATAAAATAAAAAAACCCCATATCCAACATCCCTCCAGTTGTATTGAACGGCTCCGAGCTGAGTGTGGTCAAGCAGTTCAAATACCTGGGAGATGTGTGAAACCCTACATGATGACCCGGACATAGAGAGGGAGCGCAGGGCGTTGGCTGTCAGAGGCAATAGGGCTCTGCTGGCCCGTAGGTTCGCCCGTTGTACGCCGGAGGTAAAAATAACTCTATTTAAGGCTTATTGCCAGATATTTTACACGGGTGAACTGTGGGTCAAATACACACACCGAGCTTACAATGCCCTGCGCGTCCTCTACAACAATACTTTCAGAATGCTGATGGGCCTGTCCCGGAGATGCAGCGCTTCAGGTATGTTTGTGAGCGCGCGCGTGGATGGTTTCCACGCCGTCATGCGCAAAAAATATGCATCGCTGAGAAGGCGACTAAGGGGAAGTCACAACAGCATTCTGAATATCGATGGCAAAAAGCAAAACTGCTGTAACCGCCACTTGGTCAAAAAAATAATTTTTGCATATTCGGAATCAGCGAATTATTCTGCGTCGAATGGTCTGGGTCCCATGACTCTACGACGCTTAGAAAAAACTGGACTACGTCGCAAAACGAATGTATTTTCTTGACGATGCCTACTTGTAATTGTTGTAAACACCAAAAATGTAGTTTTTTTTAAACAAGTATACTTACGCCAATTTCGGTTTTAAATAATTCAAAGAATTCGGTGATTACAGCATTTGAGAAATTCAGTTCCGTGGCGGTTACAGCATTTATGCATATTGCAAAAAAATTACCCCAGACACTTACTGCGTATATGCTCAAATATTATTATCTATGATCAACGTTTACTACATTTCATTAGAAATTGATACAACAAACATACCACAGTTACGCCATTTTTAAAACGTCGTGAAGTATGCACATCTTCACGTTACCGCCATTGAAATATGCGCAGGCGGCGATGTTACCGGTTGGCTAATACCTACACACGAAACAGTCGGTCGGCGGTTACTCCAGGCAAAATACGGTTTTGAAAAACATTAATTAATAATAGCGTTTTTTTGTTGATTTCATTTTAAAATGTTATTCTAAGATGATTTATTAAAGAATCCGACAAACTTTCCACCTGGAAGTAATTATGTAGATTTCAATGAATCATGCATTGTCTTTTTTTGTACGATTTATCTTGAATATTATAGAGAAGATGTAAATGAACCAAAGTAAAGCCAAAAATATTTATTAATATTTTTTCTGACTTTTCAGAAGCTAGTTAATTTATCATTTTATTGATGTCTGAAATTTTGTCGGATTTTGTCACTGGGTAACTATTTAATTGATTATATAATAATAAGCTATTATAAATTATTTCCAAAATTGTCATTTTTCCCATACAAGCTGTCAATTCATTGACTGGACTAGGTCGCGGGAGCGTCAGGTTGTGCGTACTCTTAGTGCGGGTTTTGTGTGTCGAGTAAATTACTAAATACTAAATAATTTTGTTTTAACAATTTTTTTCCGGCAGGATTATTAACCTAAGATATTTTTTAGTTTTATTAAGTTACGAGGGTGGAAAAGAGATTTTACTTCAGTTTAAAAAAATATATATTACGGAAGTATTATAAACCTAAGATAATGTTATGCTTGAAAAAGTTACAAGGCTGAGAGCAATATTTCATTTGAGTTCTAAAAGCATTATTTTCTACTGAAGCATAGATCTTATATCATTGTTTAGTTTTAGTAAGTTACACGTAGGGTTTGCAATCCGGATCCGACTTGTATGGAAATTTTCGGATCCAGATCCGCGGATCCGGATATTTCCATACAAGTTGGATCCGGATTGCAAACCCTAGTTACACGGTTGAAAAAGTCATTATTTGAGTTGTAGTTGTATGTTTTTGAGAATATGAGACTATCATTATTAATGTTAATTTTAGTATGTCCCAAAGTTATAGTGAGATTAGCCATAACAACATTTTTTTTAGTCTTAACCTGTTATAATCTTGTTATGTTTTTAAGACCAAACTTTAAGGGCTTTTGAGATTTTACCAAGCAATTTTAGAGTGACTGTATGTTATATTTCTATGGAGAGACATTAAGACTACTAAGTGGTGGAGATTTTAGGGCTCTGATTGCCCTTTTTGAGTTTTTATTGATTGAAAACCTAGATGTCAACTAGGCTAACATTTTTAAAAGTGACTTAATAAAAGCCGATTGATACTTAAGTCGTTTTAATTTTACGGTCCTTTTTTGGCGATAGGCACTTAACACATTTCTGCTAATCCTATTACAAATTTAATGGCAAATACGTAAAATATAAGATTACTTCAAATAAATATGCATCAGGTTACAGCATTTATGCTTTATAGATTTTGTACTGGCCCAACGATTTTAGTACATTTACCTTTTTCCTTTACAGCATTTAAGCGTTATGAAAGTATAAGTGTTATTGCTGTAAGCGCCACTAAAATGGAAACGACGCACTTTCATTAAATTTTGAGAATGTCAATTGAAAGCAATCTATAAAGTATAGTAGTCAGTAGTTGATCTAATTTTCAAGTATTTCTGTTTAAAAACGATGAAGTTATGTTTTTTTTTAAAACGAAAAGTTTTTGGCTCTGGTGTAAAGTTTGCGTTTTGGCGGTTACAGCAGTTTCGCTTTTTGCCATCGATATTATTGCTGCAAGAATGTGTCAATGCGGCATCCAAAAGCAATGTGTTGATAAGCTCAGGGGATGTGTAATGTACGACATGTAATAATTATATCCTACTCACACTTATACCTTAAAACTATTATTAATTATTATTATTATAGGTTTAAGTAGCAGTATGTAAACTTTTTTCCTGTTCGTTTTTCTTAAATATGGATAAATGAATTTTAATTAAATTGAATTTTAATTTAATTAAAATATCAGAATCATATAATGCCCATTGTTCTTCTTCCTTTTTAGGATTTCGTAGTTAACAAGGAACCCTTATAGTTTCGCCATGTCCGTCCGTCCGTCTTCGGCTTAGCTCAGTAACCATTACTACTAGAGAACTGTAATTCGTCATGGGTATATAAATCAATCACGCCGACAAAACGGAAGAATACAATCTTGAAATTTTTTTTTTTTTTTGGGTTTACCCCCCTACCACCCACCCTACCCACCTAGTGAGGGTTTCTTTTTCTCGTTAAACCCAAAAAAATAATATGTGTGTGGTATCGTTGGATAGCTTGTTCAAAATATTATGGGTTTCTTAAAACGATTTGCAAATTATTGATTCGTTTGCGAGATATTGGGCTTTAAAGCCCAAATTTTTGTTCGAGTCATGTCCCCCCCCTGCCGGCTAAATGGCTGCTACCGGAAATGTGAAAAAATCGTGGCAGTAGTACATATAATGAATTTAGTACATATAAAGGAAAACTATCACGGCTAAGTATGCATAACTAGTTACCGAGTAATAGTCGACCAACTTAAAATGTACTTAGAAAGGCCAACTTTCGTACAAATTCGGCCGACGCAACTCACGCAACCATTTAGTTAGCGCGCGCGTGTGGCTGTAACTAAGAAAAACAGGCAACTACGGAACCCGAAACTGTGCATGGCCCGACACGCACTTGGCCGATTTTTTATAAGGATGCAACTACATTGGCACACTTTTTTTGGAAAAACGCCTTTTTGAAACCTATTCAAGCTTTTATTGCCGACTGTACTTTTCTGTATACCGTCATCAACTACTCATTGAGACGATTTTAACGAGCACAAACTCAACGGGGTTACGTTGGTTAAGCACTTTCTCATGGCCACCTTCAGTCTCCATCATCAGATCAGGTCGATGGTACAATAATATTGAATTGTCATCCAAACTATACCTGTACCCAAAATTTCAGCTCAATCGGTTGGAGATATCTGCTTCAAAATTGAGTTGAGACTTCACCCGGACAAACATGCTTACATTAATTGGCTACATTGCATTAAAAGCTTATTGAGGTCGCTAACGACTTAACGTGTTCTGTCTGTATTTTTTCCAGTGCCTTGGGTACAGTCGATGTCAAAGATATGTTTACACTTTTGCACCTTATTGCCTTGTAATAAAGTGCAAAAGTGTAAACATATTTTTGACCTCGACTGTACAAGTATTAGGTCATAGATCAGCTGGAGCTAATTTGTTTTTTTTTAACCGATTAAAAAAAAGGATGAGGTCCGACATGATCCACTATATACTGTATTATATTATTTTATGTATGTTTACCGTTTTCTATGTAAATTGTGGACCCATTTTCAAAATTATTTTTTATTCGAAAGAGTATAAGTTCTGAGGTGATCCCATTGTCACCAAGACAGGATCTAATAATGGGATCCTGGGGAAATTGAGGGCAACCCTCAATTTTTATAGACACGTGTGTAGTAATTTCAGTATGTTCTATTATAAACCGCGTATTTACCCTTGTAAATTGTAAGTTTTGTGAAGTGGAACTGATAATGAAGAGCACATATGATTCTCAATGATGTACCTAGAGTTAGTCAAAGATCCTGATAAGATTTCGTTGTAGTATTTAGCAACGAATGAAGTGCCAAAGATGTTTCTGAGATCTTTGAGAAATCGACGGAACTCCTCAAATATTATCGGGCCACGTATAGCTACTAGGGGTTTTTCTGTAATAATCAACGTATTTGCTCTTGGAAAGTAGTTCATGTGGTAAAGTGGAATAAGGAAATGTGGAAATGTAGCTTGGCGAAGTACTAAATTGAAGTCGGTTTAAACATTGTTACAAGTAAATTACTTCTTTGAGGCTTGATTTTTACCTATCACAACCATGGTCGCCGCGCCACGAAGTCCGACATTTCCGACTACGAGTATATATACCTACTTATATACTCTTCTGAAGGATACGCCACGAGAGCGACATTTAGTTTCATAAAGTAAAGGAAGTGGAAGCAAATAAAAAATTACTAAAATAATACAATCATGTGTCTTGTTGTAGGTACATATTATATTAATTTCTATTGAGAATCTACTTGAAACAGTCATTTTCTAAAAATGTAAAAAAGTATGCATAAAATAAGTAGTTTTAATCAAAACTGATATTTTAAATATTTAAACACACCTTACTGAATTAACATAACCAACGCATTTTAAAAATATACTTAGACAATATTTTGAAAATACATTTTAGTTATCTACCATGTAAAGTGCATGTAAGTGCAAGCATAGTAAGGATATTTACGCAGTTACGTACATTCATAGTTTGATTAATTCTTATAAACATTTATTTAAACCATGGATCTTATTGTAGGTACATACTTATATGTATTTTTTATTGAGAATCTAGTAGAATTAGTTATATCAAAGTATGCAGTTGGTAGAGGTCAGTGAAATTGTTGTAATTAAATTAAGTAGATATTTAATCACAACTCATATTTTAAACACATCTTACTGAAAACACATAGCCAACGCGCTTATACAATATTTTAAAAATATACAAACTTAGACAATATTTTGATAATAGGTACCTATATATATTTTTGGTATCTACCATGTAAAATGTATAATAAAAAATATTTTACATTATTAATTTGATTAAGTAATTCTTATAAACATTTATTCAACCATGGATCTTGTTGTAGGTACGTACTTATTTTTTTATATAGAGATTATAATACAAACATAGCCAACGTGCATATGCTTTTGCAATATTTTTAAAAATATACAAAGTTAGACAATATTTTGAAAATATATTATAGTTATCTACCATGTAAAATGTATAATTTAAGATATTTAGGCAATTACATACATTAATAATTTGATTAGTTCTTATAAACATTTATTCAACAATGGATCTTGATGTAGGTACTTACTTATATTACTTTTTTTTATAGATAACATATCAAAAACAGCCGTTTAAAAAAAAACAAAGTAAGTAGTTGGTCAGTTTCGTTATTGTAATTAGGTAAGTATATCAAATCAGAACTGATATTTTAAACATATCTTATACTGAACAATCATAGCCAACGTAGATCTAAGGTACTCGTATATCTGCTTATACAATATTTTAAAATATACGTAGAAAACATTTTGAAAATATATTTTACTATCTACTACGTAAAATGTATAATAAAGATATTTAGGCATTTACGTACATCAATAATTTGATGAATTCTTATAAACATTTATTTATTATTAATATTATTATGTAGACTGGTACTAATTCATAATGATAATCCGTTTATACTGTCTGAAACAATGAATGACGGAAACGTACGATTTTGACGGATGGCCGGCATTTTATCCGTCGTCAAAATCAAACGTTATGGCTCCTCTACATGATGGCCCATCCTATGGCCCAGCGCTATGGCCATGCGATGGTTGAACGCCACTATACGATGGCGACATTCAGTTGTGATCGAATCGTTTTGCGAGATGGACGTCGAAGCGTTAGCCGCTGCGGCAATTTACCTATTTACATATTACGCTTTCTTCCCGATATAATTTCAAAAACTTTTTTTTTTCGTGTTGAGGCCACATACACGTCATTTTCGATAAAAAAAATACAGAGAATGAACGTCCACACTCAACCGCGGGAGCGCGCACTGCGGAATGGGCCACGTGTAGATGCGTACCGCCATCGCTGACCCGCACCCTTTGATGTGCGGCCGAAAAACCAACACCGCGGCCACCCCATCGCCATCCCGCCGCGCCATAAGCCATCCGACACCACTACCCTCTCTACACGCTGGCCCATCCTAGTGGGCCAGCGGGATGGGCCATCATGTAGAGGAGCCATTAGGGGAATTAGGTGACCGCGTAAACAAATCCTCCTTACGACGGACGACTCGGTCTCATATTCCTAACGTTTTAAACTCTGTTGAAAAGAGAATATTTCCAACATAAAATACAATATAAATCAGCTTCTTTTTATGAAACGTCAAAAACGCACCGTTAGTATGGAATTTGTAAGGATTACTTGCTTGTGACGTCAGAATCAAACCACGTCCTTATTGTTAGTTTTTATGAATTGAAAAATCTTAAAATACCTAACAAAAATAAATGAAAGATTGATACTTTCCGAGTAATTTCGTCTATTTGCTACTTATGAAAAAAACAATTATTTTTCACTACACTTTACAAAGCTACACTCTCACAGACTTTATCTCTTTATAATATTAGTAAGTATATACCTAAGCCTATACCTAGTCTATATAGGTACCTAATACCTATCTAAATAATAATAATGACTAGGCCATTTCAAATTCATATTGATTGTGGTTTGTTTCTTACAGAATGAAGATATAGTGGTACATCTGCCCCAGGAAGTGATTCAAAATGACGAGGTGAGTTGCACTCGACCGCTGAAAATAAAGCTAATTTTTATTGAGCGTAAGTATCAGTGTTTAGTGCCTATAGGAACACTATGCATTTTTGAATACCTAACGTCTTAGCAACATTAACTTTTGTAACTGCCGACGCCGACGCGACGCAAACGAGGTGTGTAAAGTTGAAGGACATGTGCGCCATGTGCCAGCCTCCAAACAAAAACATGAATTCCGAGTCGCCATTGTCCCCTATTTATTTGATAACTGATTTAGTTAACGCTTAAATGCATATTTTTTTCATTTTAAAAATACATATGTGATACCTTACAGGGATAAATACAAGAAAAATAGTATAAAAATCCATGGACTTGTTTTGTGTGAAATTGGCAATAATTAGGTTGGCCAACATATGAATAATAAATACCTATGAAAAAGTGTAAGTTTATACCGTACTTATCACTCAAATTAATAAAATAAAAATTCATACTTTTTAACGAATTTAGTTAATTTGGTTATGTAGTAAGTATGTTAATGTATAGCCATGTATTTAATCCTACTAATATTATAAATGCGAAAGTTTAGCTGTTTGGATGTTTGTTACTCAATCACGCTTAAACGGCTGAACCGATTTATAGCCTGGATTAAAATTTAGGATGGTTTTTATCCCGGGTCCAGGCGGACGAAGTCGCGGGCGGAAGCTAGTGATTTATAAACTAGAGACGCTTGTAAAACGTTAAAAATATACTAGCGTTACCATCGCTTACAAACGGACAAATATAAATAAGATAGTGCTTTAAAAACGAAAAATAGAGATATACCTAGTACAACTCTTCGTTAATCTATGTTAGATTTTTTTTACATACCTACTTAGATCTAAATTTGGGGACAACGGCGGTTCGTATTGGAAGTCTTTGCATGGTGCGCACCATCCCGTATTTGCCCTCAACATCCGTGACAGACAGTATGTTGTGTATCGTGTGGTATCGTAGGACGCAGGTAGTTCCCAAACGGATAAGCTGATTTGGGTGTGTAATTCTTTTAATTCAAAAATGTTGTTTTTCGAGATGCTTCTTAGTTATGTTTGTCGTATCGGGGGTGTTTTAAATTATTGATTTATGTTGTTATTGTCTTTAAATTGGCATGAGAAAACTGATATTAAGTAAGTATTAACAATACCTTTGCAAAATACAAAATGATGATAGGTAACAAAGTCAGTGGCTTTCTGAATGACAATTAAAAGATTTTGGAAGGAATGGACGAATGATGAGCAGACAGTGTTAAAAGTAGAAACCGTTTTTTTTCGCGATCCTTTACTGGTTTGACGTCAGGAGTGGCCATGAAGTGGCAATTACCGCCCGCTATTCGAGGGCAGTAAAAAGACCCTCAGATAGCATATTTATCCTCTTGCCTTTCCGTTTGGGCGTCAAATACTTTCGATCTCTGACATTATTTGTTTAACCGCCCTATGGGTAGGCAATGTAGTGATTTGAGGATTAGCACTAGTCAATGAACAGGTACTAGGTAATGTAATTGACACAAGATGAAATTCGATATTATAAGAAAAAAAACAAGTTATTCACGATCATGGCATCTTAATAAATACAGATCACATTAAATAAATACTTTACCTAAAAAATGAAAGGGTTCTAGTATCCTAATATTACAATCTTATATGAATCGTTATGAAATACCAACATATCTAATATAATTAGGTACAGTAGGTATCTAAATCAGAGTTTTTGCTCTAGGAACGTGTTTGCAATTTAAAACGAGTCGCGGCAATCAATAACAAATGTAAGTAGGTACATACTCTCTTTTTTATCCAACATTAACGTAGGTAGTTGTAAAGCTAATACACTGTTAAAATTTAACGTTCAGTGGCTGGAAATATTCATTGGCTATCTTATTGTACTTTTTTATGACCTGAATTGTTTGGATTACAAAGAGCAGGTGTACTTACATAATGTTTACGGAATAATCGCTTGGTTACACCGAAAGCTTACGTACACCCTGTACTGATATCGGAAATATTTACAGTAGGTACTTAATTGAGCCATTCAAACTCTGACGGGTGATAGGTAAAGCAACATACACTTTAGAGCTACATACCTACATTTAGACCTTGAGAAAGCACCTTAATTATAACTATAACAATTAATTAGGTATCCAAACTGACACATTTCAATAAATTGGTATATTCATTTTCATCACATATACTTATGTATATATATATATATATATATATACCTACCTATATATTTAGGTAACAAAAATAGGATATATATAGAGTATCATGTCAAACATGATTTACTTATCCATATTTATTAAATCAGTATTAACTGCAAATGGAAGTAGGTATGCTTTATTTAGTATCATGTAGCTAATAAATGAATCTGAAACAATTATTGTAGGCTTTTATCGGAGTAAACAAAATTATTAAATAGATGCGTTCAACTCACTCATAAGGTCCCATTGCATCGCTCTTATGTCAGAGGAGTAGGTACGGTTCCGGTACATATTTATGAGAGCATTTAATCGATACATATTTTTTGCACTTGACTGTGCATCAGCAAGTTTCAAATTATGTTATTAGTCGACGTAATGGACTGAGGGTGAAAATCCACCAAGGATGTGCGGAGATGTGTTTTTATAATAAGGCCTAACGGATTTGCCAAATTCAAAATGCTGGCACTTAGCCGTCATGAAACTTATCTCGTTTTTGTATATAGCATTAGCATTGATAATGTCACCAATCGTTTTTTATGCCAAATGGATGGAAAATACACAGCTTCCTAACCACTTCATCGCAAAAGATTTAAAAATCCCAAGAAGAAGAACCGTTGATACGGTCCTGAGGGCCTACCGCGAAACGAAAACGAACTTCGTTTGTGG
This sequence comes from Epinotia bilunana, assembly GCA_947049275.1. Classification (NCBI taxonomy): domain Eukaryota; kingdom Metazoa; phylum Arthropoda; class Insecta; order Lepidoptera; family Tortricidae; genus Epinotia; species Epinotia bilunana. Next base: position 29,756,976 of record OX346252.1, on the reverse strand, counting down.
ATCTCCGTCTCTGCACTTGCTAGTTCGAGCGACAGAGAGGGAGATACACGAACGAAGTTCGTTTTCGTTTCGCAGTAGCCCCTCTGAAACGATACTTGGAGACCTTGTCTACAGCTTAGAAGCGCCGAACCGTAGAACATGGTTGTGCTCGTGATCCTGGGCACAGAATAGATAATAGTACAAGTACAGAAGGCACACTCCTCTGATCTTTACAAAAGTCGCTTTTTTCTCAGCCAAAACATTATGATTTATGGCCCCCTGACGTCGTCGACTCCAGAGCAAGCCAAACGGTATGTTAAGGCTGTGTACGAACGGTGAAAATGAATTGGCTCTCTCTCCGCGTCGCCGATAGTGAGGGCTGTCAACGACTAAAAATAAAATAATAATGTATTGCCCATTTATTTCTTACATTCAGTATAGAGAGCAATAAATGTACATGTATGATACATTATATACATCATTTCATTATTTATCTGTAAAATAATAAATCTCACAATTTGGACGAATTAAATACACCAAGACCGCCAGGCCACATTTTATTGGCTTTGATGCAACCCGCAGTAATGCAAAATCATGTTGCTTTATTTTTAAACATTTTAATATGTATAATAAAATAAAATATCCAACTCTAAAAATTGCGTTGGTGCATTTACGCCGTTCAGTTCAGTCTTTGCTCACTTCAATTTTATTTCTTTAATGCATTACACCATTTCAATTTGGGTTATCAATTCATTTATATATTTTATATACCTATAAAACTATCAATCAATCATGTAAAAAATTAAATGATTGTTGAAGTGATGAATAAAAATTAATCACTGGTAATTTTACAAAGGAGACATCTAATATTATAAGAACCTCTAAATATAACTATGACGTACCCTTTATAGGCATACGAAGTTGTTGTTTTAGTAAGTATATATACATTACTACACTAATTTAAATTCACATACTCGTAGGTATATCAGCAAATAATCAATTCAAATTTACCCACTTAAACCAAATAAAATTGAGTATTACTTGATTCATAGTGTTATAAATGGAAGTAGATACACCTATAATATCTCTAGAGATATTATAGGTGTAACAACTTATTATCTATTATGCCGATTTTCTTGCCTTTCGGCATCCTTCAGGCGTGCTGCGCGTGATTCGATTTTTTGCAACCCGCTGCGATACAAAATATTTTAGGTGTCTTTCTATTCATTTTAACAGAAATAATGCAACACACAAACAGACGAATGCGACACGTTCACTTGCGATATATATACGATTTACGTAAGCGTGTGCGCGCGAAGTAGCGTGCACGTGCGACCCGATGCACAGCGTGGCAGTCACTGAATAGTACCCATCAGATGGGTAACCTACTTGTAGCGATGAACGTAAATCGCGGAGTGAGCCGCGCCTGTCCTGGGCTAGACAGCAGGAAAATCATTAAGACGATTTGCAAAAACCGCAGCATGTCGGAGCGGGACATAGCTAAAAAAAGACCGGGTTGCACTCCGGGAGTGCCGGCAGAAGTGAAAACTCAATGACATTGTAACAGTTTTGCGATCAGGTCACGTGTCCGTCTTACGAATTTTCAATCTGACGAATCTTACGGTCACGTGACCTGATGAGAGTTTAACATTTTTCCCCCATGACAAAAAGTGCACAGCGCCGCTAAAGAAGTTTTCACTTCAAAAATCTACAAGTCAGTCAATGATGAGACGTGCAAAGGAACGGGCTAGTACGAAGACAACGATGAAACGGAAGGTACCGAAAACTTTGGCATAACAAAGATGCACCATCAAAACCAGGGCTTGAAAGCTGTATGACTTACTGGGTACCGAAAATTTTCATTTGATTCTGTATGACGAAACCTATGTGAAGGCAGACTTTTCGACACTTCCTGGTGATCAGTTTTATACGATAGCTGATGGAGAAACTCTTCCAGATCCGGAAACCACCATAGGAATGGAGAAAGTATCTGGTTTGGCAGGGAATTTGCCCATGCGGTGATCACGATCATGCATATGTTACAACTGGCACAATTAATAAGAATATTTATATAAATGAATAAAAATGAAAAAAAAATGATATCCAGATCGTGCCTAAAGCACTGAATCCGTGGAATATTCCACAGTGCCGCCCTATCGAAAGATATTGGGCTCTAGTCAAAGGAATCTTGCGTAAGACAGGAAAGTCTGAAAAAGTGGAACTCAGCTTGCAAGAAAGTTGCAAATGAAATGACACTGTCGCACGGCTGATGGAGGGCATTCGACAAAAATTGCGGTACGTGTAAGAAAAAGCAGAAATCTTAATGATAGGCGTAAGATGGCAATTTTACACAGTTTTTTTAAATAAAATCATAAAATTTTGACAAATTACCCATTTGGCAAATCCGTTATGAGTCGGACCTTATTTGATACCGCGCACATGCTTAACAGCTAGGTGTCGAATACTTATATAAAAACACAATCCTAATCAGAGGCTCAAAAGAGGAAATATTTGATGAAGATCCTATATGATAATTGATAAGTTAGGTACTACCTACACATTTAAGTTTTTGTTTAAAATGTGGTCCTCATCGAAATTGCGGATTGGTGCCGATTAATGCATGTAACACGAATATGAGAGAAGCGTTGCATTACAACAGTCTTTGAAAGAAGTTAATAGCAATCTAAACATCTTTCTTCGCTTAAACTTAAGTGTTAAAACTATATTTTTGAAACATTTTTATTATGTTTAGTATTTTAATGTGGTAAATACACCATTCTACATACTACTAAAAGTCCTCAGCAAGGCTTCTTGGCTCTCATTTTTAAACGCAAACTGAAATAACATGACACATTTTATACACAATGGGATCCGTCATATGTAGGTCTGAAACTAATTTCTGTTGGTATAAATTTAAATAGATAAGGACTAGAAAAAAAATAAGCGATTAGAGACTGTATAAAAATAACTGGACTTAAATTATACCTACATCCAAACCATCCACGAGACTAGAGCTATTACATTGATGAAAACCACGACAAAATCGGTCGTTTCCGAGTTTATCGCAAACACACATAATTATAGCGATCTTTGCTATTTATATAATATATTCGATATCCACTGTTAAACACACAATACGAATATAATAATATGTATAGTTACGTATGAGGAATAATTCATAAAGACCCATTACCCCCGCAGTGTCCTCCTTAGTCTATGCCCAGCAATATAATAACTATACAGTTGAGATTGTGAACAGTTTCATGGGGACTCTATGGAAGGACTTTTTTTATGAGAACACATGAAGGTTAGGTACATGCACATTAGCGAAGAATCTTGAAAATTAATTAATATCTGCTTGAACGGTAACGGTAACTGCAGACCGTGTCGCCTCGGATCATCCGGTTTCCCTGAAATTAAAGTAAGCAGATTTAGCTGTTATTAGTAAAAGTTATAATTGCCGATTGTATTTTTTAGCACAGTCACTACTGATTGACGGGCTTCTAATGGACTCTCTAAGTCAACGGGTTTTCCTTCTGTCTCCATCATATGATCAGACCAGCTTTATGGTGCCACTAAGGCGATTTGGTACTATAATTTATGTCATGAAATAAATGAATCTAATCGAATCCAATCATAACATAGCATTGCTGGCAACCTGACTTACAAAAGGTGTACAGGTCGATTCACAAGTGCTGGCGCGTAATGTCTATGAAATGAATGACAGTTAAATATATTTTCCGCGCCAGCCTTCGTTAATCGACCTGTACAAAATTTCAACTCAATTGGACTTCAGGAAATTAGTCACATTTGACTCGCAAAAACCTGAACAAGCCATAGCTATTTATAGTACCTACTAGCTATGCTTGTTCAGGTCAAACACAAACACACACAAACACTGCAACTTACCAGGCACGTGCATACGACTAGCTGTAATAATATTACCAAAAGCCGGTCATGAAACTTACGTCACACATTCCTTCACGTGGGCTTGCACAATGTTAGTTTCTCCCTGTGGCTGGAATGATTCCGCGAACTCCATTTCATCGCTCTTCTTGGGCCTGAAGCACATGTAATTTTATAGTTATTTAAGGTACTTGATTACCTACTTCATTATTAGCTTCCTAACTTAGTTCCTTAGTTTAATATAAAGAATTAACTGGAACAGTCTTAGGGTCTTAAGAGGAAGTGCGGGCTGCCGCCCCTATACAAAAGACTGCATTTCGAGCCGCCGCAGTCCCCTATTTTCTCCATCAAATTTCGACCTTAGTATTGTTACGTCCACGGGGTGGGTAACGTGATAGAAAATACACGAATTGATCACTAATTAAAAGGAATGCAAACTTTATAACAAAATTACTAATTAGCAAGGCTTACTTAATAAATCAATTCACTATGACGCACTTTTCACTCGCTTCGCTTTGAGATTCGCACTGTTCGCAGTTTAATTCCAAACTCTCTTCCGCTGCGTTGGCGCGCGGCTTATATATCCAGAGCCCTTCGCACTAGAACATTCCGGAGAAATCTTGAATAAACGGTCCAAGGTCCAATTCTAGGAACGGCGACCCCTCGGTTCATGAATGTTCCAGAGCGTCTAGATTGTTCGATGCTCGTTCGACCCGACGACTGGAACATTCCCGAATATGCTGTCCCTTTCTAGTTGTCTCTTTCACACACTTCTCGAACCTTCTCAATCTAGATGTCTCTAGAGAATAGTGCTGTCTCTTTCTAGTTGTCTCTTTCACACACTTCTCGAACCTTCTCAATCTAGATGTCTCTCTCTAATAGTGCTGTCTCTTTCATTCCTTCGAGAAATTTCGCCATATAATGAAGTGTGCTTCAAAGGCCCATAAGGGGTCCTGAAAACGCCTGATAACGGGTTTTCAGGTTATCGCGCCATCTGATAGAGGCTGTCCTGAAACGGACTGAAAACATGTTTCAGGCGCCTGAAAACAACGGCAACTAGGGTGAATTTTCAATCTTCTAGTATGTGGAAGAGCCACCTCTGAAACGGCCTGAAATCACTTTTCAGCCTACTGAAAACGCTTCTAAAGCATGAAAAATCAAGTTTGAAGTTTATACCACCGGCGCAACACTACCCCCTCCTAAGACATGCTCGTCCCGAGCATCATTGTTTCCGTGGTACTTCGCCAGTCGGTCAACATGAACAACCTTGCAGGGACCACGTGGATTTCGCTGTATCCGATATGTGACGTCATTGATTTTTGTGACTACCCTATATGGCCCTTCCCAATTTGGGGACAGTTTTGAAGATTTTCCCTTTTTCCGCATCGGGTTATGTAGCCACACCCAAGAACCTTCCTCGAATCCAATTTGGTTAGCCTTCCTATCGTATCGGGTCTTCATTTTCGTGCTAGCTTGAAGCCCGTGTTCACGAACAAGACTGAACGTCAGCAATCCGATCCCCTAAATCACTTGCATACTCTGTGATAGATCTTGGAGCATCAGGAGGACGTCCAGTTAAAAGATCTGCCGGTAAACGAAGCTCTCTTCCAAAATTCGCATATGCTGGAGTAACTGCCGTACTTTCATGGATTGCTGACCTATATGACATCAAAAAGAGTGGAATATGCCGGTCCCAATCCTTTTGGTGACTCTCAACAACCTTGGCCAGATGTCTCTCCAGAGTCTGATTGAATCTCTCCACCATTCCATCCGATTGTGGGTGATATGCCGTAGTCCTCGTCTTATGCATCCCCATGATTCGACAAGTCTCTTGAAAAACCGCAGATTCAAAGTTCCTGCCTTGATCGCTGTGAATTTCCAGAGGTACTCCAAATCTACAACAAACTTCATTTACTAACTTCTCTGCTATAGTGACTGCTTCCTGATTAGGGATGGCAAACGCTTCAGGCCATTTGGTGAAGTAATCCATCACGACAAGAATGTACTTGTTTCCGGAGTCAGATGTCGGGAACGGACCTGCGACGTCTAGCGCAATTCTCTCCCAAGGTGCTCCAACATTGTACAGTTTGAGCGCTCCTCTACTACGGGTGTGCGGACCTTTAACTGCTGAACAGTTAACGCACTTCTTGCACCAGTTTTCGACATCTTCACGGCAGTGAATCCAATAAAACCGTTGTCGGATTTTCATTAAGGTTCTTTTCACTCCTAGGTGTCCACCAGAAGTACCGTCGTGGAAACTTCCCAAAACATCTTTCACTCTTTTCCTTGGAACGACTACTTGTAGATGAGCATCCTTCCCATTCGCCGATTCCCATTTCCTGCATAGTACGCCATTATGCACAACCAAGCTGTCCCATTGTGCCCAATAGCTTTTCGTTACCGAACTCATCGGAGCTATTTGACACCATCTTGGTTTGGGTATTCCTGCATTAATCCAGTCAAAAATCGGCTTTACGTCAGGATCCTCTTGCTGAGCTAGTTGCATGACTTCATCACTCCACTCTTCGCTGACTGTGTCAGTTCTCAGCATCCTTAAACATTCCTTGGCCTCTTGTCTAAGACAATGCTTACAGTCATCGGGACAAGGTCTTCGAGAAAGGGCGTCTGCGTTTCCATGTGATTTCCCACTACGGTGTTCGATGACGAAGTCATAATATTCCTGAAGCTGTTCAATCCAGCGTGCCACCTGGCCCTCGGGATTTTTAAACTCCAGCAACCATTTCAGAGCAGCATGATCAGTCCTGATACGAAACTTCCGCCCTAACAGGTATCTACGTCTTGACGTCTTGACGACTGCCAGCAGTTCCCTTCGAGTGACACAGTAATTTCTTTCTGGCTTCGACAACGATTTGCTAAAGTAGGCGATTACAACTTCATTATCTCCTTTTTTTTGCGACAAGACTCCTCCAATACCAGTATTACTCGCGTCCGTGTCAACAATAAAATCTACTTCGGGATCTGGATACCCCAGTATTGGTGTTTCACAGAGTCTTTGCTTGAGGTCGTTGAAACTTGCCGTACACCGATCCGTCCAATCAAACTGTCGTTTCTCTTCCGTCAGTTCGTGCAATGGTTTTGCTATATCCGAGAAGTCCTTCACAAACCGCCTGTAATATGAGCACAGTCCTAAAAATGCACGTACTGCAGTTTTGTCCCTTGGTATCGGCCAATCCTTCACGGCACTTATCTTCTCAGGATCTGTCTGGATACCATCCTTCGAAATCACATGTCCCAAGTAGTTAACCTTTCGTTTGAAAAGTGAACATTTCTTTGGACTCAGTTTAAGGTTTGCCTCTCGTAACTTAGACAATACTTGCTCCAATTTGCCGAGGTGATCATCGAAGTCTCTACCAACGATGATAATGTCATCCAAATAGACCAAGCAAGTATCTCCCAGCAATCCAGCTAGTATTTGTTCCATCAATCTCTCAAATGTCGCTGGTGCATTGCATAATCCAAACGGCATAATATTAAACTGCCAGAGCCCCTTTCCGGTCGAGAAAGCCGTTTTCTCCTTATCACTATCCTTGATCTCAACTTGCCAATAGCCACTTTTTAAATCCAACGTAGAAAACCATTTCATTCCATTCAAAGTGTCTAAGGTGTCGTCGATTCGAGGTAACGGATAGCTATCTTTCTTCGTGGCATCATTCAGTCGACGGTAGTCGACGCAGAATCTCATGGTCCCGTCCTTCTTCTTCACCAAAACTACGGGAGAACACCACGGGCTTGTTGAAGGTTCAATAACGCCACCCTTCTTCATTTCCTCGATCATGTCTTCTACTTCCTTCTCCTGAGCTACTGGAACTCGCCGGGGTCGCTGTCGTATAGGCATGACGTCACCAGTGTCGATCCCGTGCTGTACGACTCCAGTTTTTCCGATGTCACTGTCATGCGCAGAGAAAACATTGCTGTATCGCAACAGCAATTTACGTGCCTTACTGAGCTCTTCCCCGGTTAGATCGTTTCTGGAGCCATCTAATAACCTTTCAATGTCTATTGGAGGCGCAGAACACCCAGGGTTTTCGCTCTCCGTAGAACCTTGACAACTTCGTATCCAAGAGATTTCCTCACATGATCCAACTAGAGCTCCTTTTCTAAGGACGCACTTGGTGTCACTTAAATTAAGAACTCTCACAAAGGTTTTAGTCGATGTTGTTACCACCGTGCGGGCTGTCATCCATGGTTTACCATCATTGACCTTTTCCACAACAACACAACGATGACATCCTTGTCTTGTGCTGTACGGCAGTCGCACTGGAACTAGTACCTGTGCCCTCGGTTGGAGGATCGTTCTTCTAGTACAGTAAACATTCCCATTTACTCCGCCCTCCATAGGCACCTCATCAGGCCCAAATTTCAGTACTCCAACCTTCAAGTCAATTTTACAGCCATGGCCTCTCATAAAATCCAGCCCAATGATGCAGTCGTCGATAATGTTAGCTACAATCACCTTATGCCAGTAGCTCTTATTACCAATTTTTAAATCCACCTCTCGCTCCCCCTGTATGGGAATGTACTGGCCGGTAGCAGTTTGCAGCTGGAGATGCCTAGGTTGGACTAGATGATCTCTGGTCAGCTGCTTCAGTAGCCGAGAACTGATAACCGTTCGAGAAGCTCCGGTGTCGATGGTAAGGCGACATGGTACTCCACCAATTTCTCCTTTGACAACCAGACTATTCCCGTCACTAGCCTGTGAGATCATAACTGGGACATTCCGACCACCAGCCAGCACTCGTCCCTTAGTCCTGGCTTTTACTCGTTTCCCTGCTGCGGCCCGGATGCCACAGTACCTGTTGCCCTTGCCACTGGAGTCAGATCTCGTTCTCTCCTGCCCCTTTTCGAGCAACTGGTCTGGATGTGGCCACGTTCTCCACAATGATAGAATCGTGGCCCAAACTCACGATGTGGAGCAATCGGTTCCCTAAGAGATACTTCACGTACCCTATAAGGCCTTGACGGGTCCTGGCGCACAGCTTCTACTTCCAGGGCATGAGCCACCGCATCCTTCAGGCTCCCATGGTGCCCTAATCGCACTGCAGCCCGTACCTCCAAATCCCGTATTCCGTCAACGAAGGCCTGCACTAACGTGGTGTCCACAAAGGAGGCGGATGTACGTTGGTACGCCTTTCTGACCAACTTCTCAATTTCTAGGGCCCACTGCTGCAAGGTCTCGCTACGCTCCTGCGTCCTGTCCTTTAACTGAGCTCGGTACACGTGCTCCAGGTGCTTGTCACCGTAACGGGCCTCCAACGCCTCTAGAAGCCGCTCGTAAGTCTCCTCTTCTCCTAATGCTTCTAATATGGTGAGAGCCTCGTCACGTAGCGCTAAGGTTAGGGCTGTCCTGGCCTGCTCTTTACTCCAACCCTTGGAGACTGACTCGAATTGCCGCTTATAAGCTGTCCACGACGATGTACCATCGAAAGGAGGTACCTTGAATCGTCCACCTCCCGATACAGGCACCTCGACTGCACAGGTACTCGTACCACTGGCCACTTTTATTTCGAGCTTCTGGAGGCGATTCTTGTAGGTGTCGACTTCCTCCTTAACTGTCCCAATGGTTTCTCTACCACCATGAAGTCCAGTTTCAAATTCAATCAGTTTCTCCTGGACCTCACACATCTCGCGCTTCCATTCAGTCGCGGTCTCATGTACCTCTCGAAGCAGTCTCGATTGTTCTTCTTGCTTTTCTTCCTGTTTTCGGACCTGTTCCTGTTGTTGACGAGCTTGCTCTTCTTGCTTTTCTTCCTGTTTGCGCAGCCCCTCTATGATTTTTCGGACCTGTTCCTGTTGTTGACGAGCTTGTTCTTCTTGCTTTTCTTCCTGTTTTCGGACCTGTTCCTGTTGTTGACGAGCTTGCTCTTTTAAGACAATTAAGATGGCATTGACGTCCAACTCTTGCTTATATGGGGTCGGTGAGTCTGATGGGCCAGCGCGCGACGCAGAGTCCTCACCTGCTGCAACTCGGCTCCGGGTCTGCACTCCCTTCTGCTCGTTCTCACGTGATGTAGTCGACATTTTCTATCCCACTTCTGACACCAAATGTTACGTCCACGGGGTGGGTAACGTGATAGAAAATACACGAATTGATCACTAATTAAAAGGAATGCAAACTTTATTACAAAATTACTAATTAGCAAGGCTTACTTAATAAATCAATTCACTATGACGCACTTTTCACTCGCTTCGCTTTGAGATTCGCACTGTTCGCAGTTTAATTCCAAACTCTCTTCCGCTGCGTTGGCGCGCGGCTTATATATCCGGAGCCCTTCGCACTAGAACATTCCGGAGAAATCTTGAATAAACGGTCCAAGGTCCAATTCTAGGAACGGCGACCCCTCGGTTCATGAATGTTCCAGAGCGTCTAGATTGTTCGATGCTCGTTCGACCCGACGACTGGAACATTCCCGAATATGCTGTCCCTTTCTAGTTGTCTCTTTCACACACTTCTCGAACCTTCTCAATCTAGATGTCTCTAGAGAATAGTGCTGTCTCTTTCTAGTTGTCTCTTTCACACACTTCTCGAACCTTCTCAATCTAGATGTCTCTCTCTAATAGTGCTGTCTCTTTCATTCCTTCGAGAAATTTCGCCATATAATGAAGTGTGCTTCAAAGGCCCATAAGGGGTCCTGAAAACGCCTGATAACGGGTTTTCAGGTTATCGCGCCATCTGATAGAGGCTGTCCTGAAACGGACTGAAAACATGTTTCAGGCGCCTGAAAACAACGGCAACTAGGGTGAATTTTCAATCTTCTAGTATGTGGAAGAGCCACCTCTGAAACGGCCTGAAATCACTTTTCAGCCTACTGAAAACGCTTCTAAAGCATGAAAAATCAAGTTTGAAGTTTATACCACCGGCGCAACAGTATGTCAATACATTTTCTAACATCAACAACAACGAAGACTTTGACTATGTTTCTATGTTTCGTATTTTAACTTTAAACATTTAGCTTATATCGGTGATGGTAAAATAAGTGAATTAATAGCATTTTACAAGCGGCTCTAGTACATCAACAAATACAGTTAAGTATAAAATAAAACAGAACATACGAGGATAATGAAACTTTTAGTTAAGAGGAAACACTAAGGGCGAGATAATTGAGAAATAGGTATTTGTAAAATGTAATGTATTGCTGTCGCGCCAACCTCAAGCCTCCCTCCGCAGAGCGCGATAGAGACAACTGCAGCTTGGACCGAAAATACCTATTAAAAGTACACAAAATCAACGTTTCGTAATCCTCTGATTTCTTCTCCAAAACTTGACCTATTTAACTATTGTTTTTATTAAAAATCAAAGAAAGGCTTTGGCCATGATCCTATTTTTTCCTTTGTTTTTAAATAATCTAGTCAACATTGTTTTCTGGATGTTTGAACACAGCGGAAAATCTGGCTTTTTTTTAGGTTTTTGAAGGTTAATATCTCTTTTAAGAATACATTTATGAAAAAAAGGAAACATAGAAACATGTCAAAATAGTAGCCATAGATGTAATAAAAAAAATGCTCTACTGCCATTATCCATGAAACAAAAATGATTAACAAAGGTTAAGATTTGCCGGACAAAATAGGGGGCTATGGCGGTTCGAAATTCTAGTTATTGGATGAGCCACGCGCTAGCTATATAATAAATTTCATCTATTTATCACGTCCGAGTTTGAAGCTATGTCTCGTCCTAATAGGATACGCTACACAAGCAAAAAACAGAAAATCTAGTATGGAGTGACCTTGATTTGGTCGGCTGCCGTGCTTCCAACACATATACACATGGGCCGAATCACGCATCGGCCGGCATGCAGTCCAGCTACCAAGCAATACTATAGAAATGGTAGTGGGCGGGGTACGCGTAGCCGGGTTTATGATTGGGCAATCATGTAACTGTCAAACGCAGTCGAAACGCAGCATCAGCATCAGTTGGCATTTGACTGTCGCTGACGATTTTTGCCGTATTAAAAATGCCGTGCTGTCCAATTTTGTCATGCCGAAAGGCAAGCAAAGACAAAAAGGTTCCTCCGGGAGTGATAGAGTATAGTTCGCCAATACTCCGTTAGTAAGATGAGACACGACATATTACAGGATTGACATTGCTTGCTAGCCAACGCCGGAGATTAAGGAACTACCGTAATGTCACAGCAATTTTTTGTAGAAAAAGTAGAGATGGTGGATCATGCATATTAGTGAGAAACATTCATAAATATAAGAGTCTACCAGAGATTGCAGAACTTTCTGTACCACATATAATTGAATGCTGTGCAATTGAACTGACAGATCACAAAATCGTAATCATTACTATATACAGAGTTCCTAAAAATGACAATGCACGCATGAGAATATTTTTCGATAAGTTAAGTCAAATTCTGAATAAATTATGTTATACTAATAAAAAAGTAATTATTAGTGGTGACTTCAATATTGACATACTCAAAAGAACCGCAGTCTCAGTAGAATTTAAGAACATATTTCATAGTTATAACTTAAGACTAAGCATAATAGAGCCGACCCGATTATGTAGCAAAACATGCATAGACAATATCATACATAACATTAGAGGAAGCAAAGCTGAAGTTATCGAATTAGCACTCTCCGATCACACAGCACAAGTTTTAACATGTCCAGTTAAGATAACAAATCGACGCTTATCTAAAACAAGTCGGTATCGCGAAATAATCCGTTTTGCTACTAAGTATAAGACTAGACGCAGAACACGTTGAAGTTTATCGTGACTAAGACTCCCGAGTTCTAATTCAAAAAAATGCCACCGTGGCAGCATTGTGCCGTTATGCCATTGGTGGAGACTCGAAGTTATTTTATCTGGAAGACCGTCCGTAGGCCAATTGAGCCACAGCGATCGTCGCCGTTACCACGTTTTTTTGTTGTCTACCGGCACATCTCCAAATAATACGACAGTTTACTTCAAATTTTATGTACAACAGCGGCATTACGCTAAATATATCAGTGGACCAATGGTGATGTTTTGTGCAATATAGGAGTATTCATGGATGGGACACTCTCCGTGAAACAGTAAGTACCGATATTTTGACTTAATAACAAATAAGCGAGTATTCACGAAAATAATGTAAGCTGGCTTGTTCTTGTAAGCAAAATAAACCCCTATACTACATAATATTTGCTTCATTATAGGTATACTATACGAATTAGGACAATGTTTATCATAAATATGCATTCAGTTACTTGATTCAAAACGACTAAAGCCACTATAAACGATAAATAAGGAGCACGTTAATAAATTTATTTAGATGTTTTATTGTAAGAAAAGGTATTTTCTCTGTTTTTAAGTATTTATATCTATTCAAATAATAATATACCGTTGTGCCTCTATGACACAAGCCTTAAGCTGGCCATACACGCTAGGGTACGCCTGCGCAGTTTTGCCTGTACAGTTCGACTGCACAGGTAAAACTGAGCGTATGTGGCATTCGACTGTGCAGTTTTCTACGACTGTACAGGTTACCTGCGCAAACATGAAAATACATATTTTTTACCTGTGGGTAATTGAACTGTGCAGGTAAAAGGCCTTCTACACGATCGGAACCAACCGCCAACCATCGTGTCCTTGATCGGGTTGATATAAAAATGGATCGTGTAGAAAGCGGTTGTTCCGACCGGTCTGGAACGCTATCGGCCGACTGGAGCGCTTCAGTGTGTGCTGGTCAGTCGTCGCGAGCGCACGCTGCGAAATGGATTCGCTAAAAGAAAGCCGCGAACGAGAAGTTTTGACCGAATTTTTAGCTCTGTACTTTGATTTACCATGTCTTTGGGACATTGCATTCAAATCTTATAAAGATAGGAACCAAAAAAATCAAGGATGGGAGCTTATGAAGGATAAGCTCAAAATAATCGACCCAGAAGCCTTTTTCTTTGTTTTTCTTTTTCGCTCAAACATAAATAAGTTATTGCCAAACCGATTTTTTGTTGCTTTGAAAGGCAAGGTGCCATCGCAACCGTTCTGTTCAAATATCGGAGAAGAACTGACAAGTTGAGTCTACCACCGATCGTGTTAAACGAATACAAAAAATGGTTGATCCGACCAAGGACACGATGGTTGGCGGTTGGTCCCGATCGTGTGGAAGGTCTTTAAAACTGAGCCTGTGTGGCTTTCGCCTGCGCAGGTCTTAGTTGTCCAGTGATCGCGGAAGGGGGTAGATTGCGTTTGCTTGAAAAACATGTCTCGTAAACGAAACGAAATCTTCAAGTACGTCTTTTCATCCATTCTAAGATAGTTTCGATAATCTTCCGGATATAATTTGATCTCGTTCAATAAATGCGTGGAGCACACACCACCCAGCTGGGGTTTACCTGTGCAGTTGAACTGTACAGTTAAAACTGCGCAGGCATACCCTAGCGTGTATGGCCAACTATATTGAGCTTACTATGGACCTAGTTTAATTTGTATAAGATTGTGTTGATATTTATTTATCTTGTAATGTCAAAAAATATAAGTATAAGATATACCTGCATGCTCGATGTACATGCGGATTAGGGACATCAATTACGCGTGTCGGTCGATGTTAGTGTGTGTCTCTTTTTTGTATATAAAGTCGTTTAATTGTAATAGGGGTTTGTCATACCTCACTTTGCTGTATTTGTGTCATAGATTCAGTAATTCTTTCATTCGACTATATATTATACTTTGTTTACAGAAATGAACACGCGGACTGGAAAAATATTCCGAAATCTGCGGATCAACCTAAAAATTGGGAAAAACCAGCACCAAAAACTTATAAAGAAGATCCTAGCAACTATACTGACCATGAAGATTATTAGAAGATTAGATTAGAAGATATCGTGTGGTTTTTTATTACTTTTATAGTTTGGAGAAGTATAATTTGAGAATTTTGTTAATTTTTTATTACCTTGTTTACGGAAACAAGTTTTGTATAAACTTAAATTAGATAAAAATAGAGGCATTTTAATAAAAAGAGTTTCTAATTTACATCGATACCAAGTGTTGTAAAGTAAACTATACCGTTATTGTTCACAAAGTTTTAGTATTATTATGATGCATGTCGTTTTAGGCCATTATTGTCCATATAAAAAAATTGTATTAGAGGAACAAAACAAAATAAGTTAGTATGCTTTTTAATAATTTATATAAACATTTGTCTCAAAGACGAATAATCCACTATTATTCATAAGAATAAACATTTTTTTTGGATTATTTACTATTGTGACGTTAGTGCACATAAAAGCTTATCGAAAGCAGGTAAATATCGTGTCATAACTCTAAGCCGTGGTACATTTTTAAGTTTTTTTTTGTGAAGATTTAGGTTGTTCGTTTTTACTTTCCTAATTTTCGATACGTGGATAAATAACGAAACTGTTACTGAAAGAAGATTTTTATTCGGTTTTTTTAATAAAAAGTTATAACGAAATCTTTTTTGTGTTTTTTTCAAACCTCTGTCCTGAAAAAACACAGTTTTTGAGATACAGAGTTGTTTTAGATAGGCAACGAAATGTTCTGACTCACTGGTACGTAAGAAAAAGAGATCTCAGCCAAGGAAATATTGACAAGTTCATTGAGTGCCTGCAAAATCTAAATTTTAATGAAGTTTACTTATCTGTTGAGTCTAATGAAGCCTACGATCAATTCTCGGACATTTTCGAATTATTTTATAATCTATGCTTCCCATACCAAAGATGCAAAATATCCTCCATTAAAAAACCTGTATGGATCTCAAAAGGTATTAAACAGTGCTGCAGGCGTAAGAGATATTTACTATGGAAGTGTCGTTTATCTCCTGAACAAGGAGATAAAGAATACTTCAGAAAATACTCGAAACGACTCAAAAAAATTATTAATCTAACTCAAAAATCTCAAAACAATTATCTCATTAAGAATGCGCAAAATAAGTCTAAAGCGACATGGCAAATAATTAACAGTTCTAAGTCAAATCAACCAAGACATTATATTTCAGAAATATTTTCACATAATAATATACAAACTACTAATCCAAAAAATATTGCGCAAGAATTCAACAACCATTTTATTGACCAAATTCAACCAATTAATATAGTAAATAATAATTCCAATTCTGATAATTCTAATATCTATTTAACTAATAATTTGACTTTTAATTCTCTTAATTCTATTTTCATGCAACCTTCTAGTTCTGATGACATTCTAAAAATAATAAATGGCTTGAGGAATACAAACAGCACTGGGTTCGATGGTGTAAGTACATATATAATAAAAAAAGTATCTCATATAATTTCACCTCTACTTAGTCATATCGTAAATTTGTGCATTAAATGTGGAAGCTTTCCAGAAAAATTGAAATTAACAATTATAAAACCTCTACACAAAAACATAGCAAAGAAGACATGAATAATTACAGACCCATAGCGCTTATTCCTATTTTCTCCAAAATTATAGAAAAGTATATTTATAATACTGTATCTGGCTACTTTGAACACAATAATTTGTTTGTAAATGAGCAAAAAGGTTTCCGTAAAAACATGACGATTAACATGGCTATCTTTGACTTAGTAGAAACGGTTCTAAAGAATATGGATAAAAGGATCCCAGTATCTGCGTTATATATGGACATGTCAAAGGCGTTTGACTATGTTGACCATAGAATACTTTTAGACAAGCTATATCGCTACGGAATACGTGGTAATATCCATGCTTTAATTCAATCTTATTTAAGCAACAGAAAACAAACTACTCAAATAAGTAAAATATGCTTCAAGACAAAAACGGAACAGATCTACTCATCGGATGTACGAGAAATCCGTTATGGCGTACCACAGGGGAGTGTTTTAGGACCTCTGCTATTTCTCATTTATATAAATGACATGCCTAACACAATTGACCACCCTATGGTTCTCTTTGCCGACGATAGTACAGTAATCTTCTCTGGGAAAAATTTGCAATCTTATGAAGCTGATATTAACAAGACATTAAATACAATTATAGAATGGTTAACAAAAAATAATTTGAACATTAATTTAAGCAAAACAAAACTCATGACATTTCAGCAAAGAACGAATTATGTGCCTAATCTTACAATAGCTTATAAAGGACAAAAAATTGAAGACACTGACATAACAAAGTTTTTAGGATTAAATGTAGATGATAAGTTGACATGGAAATATCAAATTGACTCTATATGTAAGAAATTAAATCAATTCTCCTATGCATTATATAATCTAAGAAAAAAAGTTAATCTGGCTGCAGTGCTTACCGCATACCATGCATTTGTGACTTCAACTTTGAGATACGGTATAATATTCTGGGGGAACTCGACAGATCGAGAAATTGCGTTTCGAGCGCAGAAAAAGTGTCTAAGATCTTTATGTGGTATCAGTTCTTTGAAATCTTGTAAGCCCTATTTTCAAAGACATAAGATCCTAACTCTTCCTAGTTTGTATATCTATGAAATGTGTGTTTTCGTGAAATGTAACTCCCATTTGTACCTAAACTTTAAGAGCACTCGTTTACAACATAAAATAAAATACCCAATGATACCCAAAACAATGTTATTCCAAAAAAATGTAGTTGGAATGGCACCGAAGATATTTAATAAACTACCAAAGTGTTTAATGTCAATAGATCAACTACATATGTTTAAAAAAGCCTTAAAAAATGTTCTAGCTCATAGAAGTTATTATACCATAAATGAATATATAAATGATAGTGACTTTGACATGCATGCTCAACAATTTGTAAGCCGTAAGGCGCCACATAGTGAAACTAACCATAATTCTGCAACATCCTGTAACCTATGTTGGACAAATAAATGATTTTATCTTTTATCTTTATCAATGTATAGCGTTATTCGCGTTTGTCATTTTAAGGGGCGATTGCAAGTACGACTAGAGTGGTACCATGCCTAGGTGTATGTACATATCGATAATTATATTACTTTATTTGTATTTCGGATGGCGTTCGATCTCAATAAAATAATTTCCTCATACATATTATGATATAACAGAGCTGATTGTAGTCCATTCGTTATTTGACATCCAGTAAGCATATTTTTAATATAAATATAGCTATTATAGCTCGTATTACTTATAATATGTAATTTAATTTGACGCAAAGTGTTGATTAATAAATGTCCGTCGCGTGTAGAATTAAATTTGATTTGAATAAGTAGGTAAATTTGTGTAAGGTTATCTCCTAAGGTTAATGTTAATTTAATGTAATTTTCACCAAACGCCGATTGCCGTTTCCCACCGGATCGGATTTAGGTGTTACGAGTATGAGCTAATATAACACCTAAAGACAAGGAATATTTATCACGTAGTGCTTTATGAATTTATTTATGTCAAGTATATTACCTATATTTGTTATTAAAACAAATGGCATGGTATATAGAGGACTTTAAATATGCAATTTTATTATTATAACTAGCTGTACCTGCGACTTCGTTAGCCTGGTAATGTCGTGGAAGTTCTAATTTAACCTATCAAGTAAAACGTTGAACAAACCTATTTTAACTAAAATGCCGTTGAAATTCGTTTGTACTCTGATATTTAAATTAGTAAGAAAGGGACAAAACTCGTTTTATTTAACAAAGGTATTTTATGTTTTATGAATAAGGGGGTAAAAGTTTAGTAGATGTTTGTGGAAATAGATCCAACAGGTAGGACACAGGGTGCAGTATTAAATGTTTATTGATCTTCTTCTCTACATATTTTTACACTGTTTTATATTTAATAAATAAAAACGTGATGAGTGAAATGATCTTGAGTCACTCCGACTCTCAGTTAAATCTTTAATTTTCAATTCCAGTCAGATCCATACACATTTAAGGTCCTACGGGATCCTCAGATATATATTTTGAAAGCAATTAGAAATTAACATAATAATTATAGTCTCCTAAATTGCTAATGGGTTCATATTCGGAGACCGTAATCGCGTCGCGTAAATATTTATATAAGAGAACTGACGTAGGATTTAAATAAGTAGAACTTAAGATCTAAACCGCAACTAAACGTTGCCAATAAAATTATTCATAAAAACGATTAAATAAAAAAAAACAAATGGTTACTGCTATATTGGAGCAACTTTTTTAATGGCATGGCGTAGCGCTATTCTCGCGTTCAGCCATAGGCACTGTATGTCGAGTAGAACAAGCTAGCTGGACAAAAACAACATCATCTAATTCAGAAACCATTAATGAGGGTAATTAGTATATTAGTTGGTGATTACACGGGTAGGTAATGATTTGTCGTAAATCATTTATTTTTTTGTAATGGGGGTAAGTATATAAAACAATTGCATTATTTGCATGAATTTAGTTGCATTTTAGCTCCGATTGCGATAACGTCTCACAAGTATATTTCATTAATTTTGGTTAAGTGCTGTGATGGATTCAGTTACTAAGAGTAAGTACTATCTTAAATACTATTATATTTTGATCCTTTTAACCTGTAACCTAGAAAAATATATCGTTATGTTACAAATTTAAGAAAAAAAAACTTCAATTTCGAATTCATTGGAGTATAAGTAAAAATCCCCTCTTCTCCCCGACCTGAATATTTTTTAGGACGTAGCTATAACCTCATTGATAACGAGGGTCTTTATTTTTCTGGCCCGATTTTGCCTGATTTTTATTTATTAATTTTTTTCTAGGTCACACTTTCAACGTGCCGAAAATCGCTTGTTTTGAAGAATGGCTCAAAAACTCCAAGAATGAACGAAATGGTGCTCTCTTCGCGTATATTTCGAAAATACAGGACATAAGCGGAATAATGGAAGATTCAATGAAGGAAATCAAGACCGTGATTTCCCGATTTTCATCGAAACTTTCGGAAAAATGGGAAGGTTCTCATAGAACTCGGGAACGCTTTTTGGCAAGCAATAAGGAGTGGCTCCAAGGTGATTTGACATTTACTGTGTCGTACGATCATGCTGAGGCATGTTGTAGTTCCAAGGAATCTCAACCGGGCCCTGGAAGGCCTACACTAAACATGGAAGATGCGAGTGCCAAAACAAAACGTCGACGTGTTGATGATTTGATCTCGACACGTAGTTCAGAAGAATTATTAGTAGCTGCCGAAATATCGTCTCGACTATCTGGAAAGCGAAACGTTGCTAAATTGATAAAAGAAGTCAGTGAGAGTCCTGACAAGTTGCGTGATCGGAAGAGCAGCGACCAGCAGCAGAAGCAGCAAAGGTGCTTGACGAGTGATGAAGCTTTGGCTTATTATGTGGACTCCAAATCTACGTCTCACTCGTACAAACAAACCAGGAAGTGGAGTATGCGTGCGGGTCATCGGGTATTTCCATCATTTTATTGCCTTCGGAATGCCAAAAAAGCCTGTTTACTGTCAGAAGAACACGTAGAAATAACGGAAACGCGTGCAGAAATGCAGGGAAACGCCCCGCAAAAAAACAGGATCTCTCCCGTTAGAAGTATTAGATTTATTAATTTCACCCGAACATCTTGTCAGAAATAAAATTACTGTTAGTAATATATCCGAAGATTATTGTGTTTCGGATTCTTCCGAGGACGAGGATGAACACTGTAATGATGACTGAATCATTACTACCTAGGTACTATTAAGAATTGTATAGAGTTATTTGTTAAATAGGTATAATTAGACGTATTTTCAGTAATGAATTGGGTCATTAAGATTATTTTTGTACGTCATTAGGCTTAAGTATTGTAGTGTGGTGTAAATATATTTTTTTCCATACAATTTTTTTTTTTTTTGGTGTATCCAATTTTTGGAGATTTTACTATGAATAACATGATATTTCATCTAGACAGACCTATTAGAAGCTTAATATTAGAGAAAATAATTTTGTCCAGCTAGCATGTTCCGAGCCAAACACAGTGATAGGGTCTATTTGAGTTTCTGCAAGATTACACGCTGAGTATGTCACGACACTGCACGGCTATTACGCGACGGCGCGCGAACTCTCTCGATTTTTCTCGCACTATCCGTCTCTCTCTCATTAGAACACTTAGAACAAGAGGTATAGTGCGAGAAAAATCGAGAGTATGTCGCGGCCGTCCCATGATAGACGTGCTGCAAAATTGTGAGCGCTAAAAAGTTATGAGATATAACGTAGAGCCAAGTCAGGCATTCTTATTAATCTTTATTTGGTTGCTAAATAATAAAGTTTAATAAGAGTACCTGGTTATATCGAGATTTGGCCAATTTTTTACATTGAATGTTTTTTTTACGAGATCTCACTTCTTTTCGTAGATTAATGTATTATCATTATCAATGCCTACATACATGATGAATGCAGCTGGAAATAATATAATTTGACTTTGTATGGAAATGTTATTTTACCAATCGCAAATAATGTTTTTTATAGTTTCCTAGTGCATTGTACACCTAACACTAACCGCATGCAAAATTTCAAGTTTGTAGGTTTGCTAGAAGTACCTTAGAATTTTGATGATCGGTCAGTAGGTACGAGTAAGTGAGTGAATCAGTTACAAAATTGAGGAATTTGATGTGTTAGTGTTTGTTAAACTACTGGTTCGAATTTAATGTAATTTGAAAAGATATAGCTACGTATTTTATTTTTTCCACAATAAACACCATTTGCTCGACTTGTCGGGGGCACTCCCGTGCCCGCAGATCCCTTTCTCGCTCTTTCATATAACTACGTACTGCTCGTGCTGTCCATCGCGCTCGGACGTCTGACATCACCTATCGGATAGCTATTTGCCGCGAAGTTATAAAATAAAGCGTGATTTCTGCCCGTGTGGATAAGGACTGCATGCAGGCCGCCGCGTGATTCGGCCCGTGTTGGATACGTGTCGGAAGCACGGTGGCCGGCCAAACCAAGATCATTCCATACTAAATTTTCTGTGACCTCGCTTGGTCGTCCGCTAATTTCGTAGTATAGTGTGTCACCCACGCAGGGCTGCCAAAGCAAGGTTACTAAAAATGTATGCAATGACCTTGATTTGGTTGGCCACCTCGCTTCCAACACGTATATCAACACGGGCCGTATCATTTGGCAGTCTGCATATAGTCCTGCCGATATTGGCCGGTCGCAACACCGGAGACCAGGAGACGCAACTCTCCTATAGATGAGATGTATATCGGTTGATGTCATGTGAAATTCGGCGATTGCAGAGAAAGGTCAAAGGGAACGGAGGGGATGATGGAGTGACCTTCGTTTTGCCGGACATCCTGCATCCTGCATTAGAACTTGGCATCTCAAGAAGATCGCGGGAGTCTGATGGATGCGGTTGGCGCAAAACCGGTCATTGTGGCGCTCGTTGTGAAAGGCCTTTGTTCGCAGGCGTTCTTCGCCTGATATGATGATGACGATGATTTAGCGTGTGAGATATTTTTGATTTGTCTGTCTGTCTGAAACGCACAAATAACTCACTTGGCTCTGGTAGGATTGCGGTCGCCGCTGCTAGACAAGAAGTTGAAGAAAGAGTCTCGTTGTCGGCGCGTGCCACCACGCATGGCCATGTAGTTTTCGTAGTGCTTCCTAACTGCCTGCCTGACCTGCGGAACAAACCACCAAGAATGATACTAAGAGAACAATGATATCTAAAGATCGCTTCCGATCAATACATTTTTATCGATCTTAACTATTAAGAAGTCCCGCAATTCGCCAATTGTAGGTTCGGTGAAATAAACCCAATGATTCCACACGTTTTGAGGGGTTTACTTACAGTGATTATTTATCAGCTAGGAGCACAATTAAGGACTATCAAGGAGAGTTCATTTATTTTATACTAGCGACCCGCCCCGGCTTCGCACGGGTAGGTACTACCTATACATATAAACCTTCCCCTTGAATCACTATCTTTTAAAAAAAACGCATCTTAATCCGTTGCGTAGTTTTAAAGATCTAAGCATACATAGGGACAGATAGCAAACTAACATTTGACTAGTGTTTTTTTTTTTTCAAATGAACATTTGGGAATTTTTTTTTGGGAAGTGACACTGGGAAATATTTTTTATCCATACAATAGAGAACCCATTCGATGACTTCTAACATCGGTTGTCAAAGAGTACTTCTTGCCAGTAAAATAAATTAGTTCCATTAAAAAATATTTGTTTTTGTAAATCATCCAGAAAATGTTGGTGTACGTATAAGTATTTTCCTTCTTAGTCGTATTATTCATGCTGAATAACTTGTGCAGTAACGGTGCCTTTGATCGCTATGCCTCTCTATTTCGTCCTGTCCTCGGCAGCCCTAATCGCATCAGGTATTCGGAAACCAGTGATCGCCTTGGCGAGGTCCACCCAACGGTTAGGTGAACATCCCCGAGATCTTTCCCTTCGAGCTGCCCCACCACCATAAGGATCTCGAGGCTGACGGGGTTTCGAAGAGCATTGCTCTTAGAGCAATGTGACAAGAGTAGCTCAATCACAAACTCAAGTAACAAGTTTTACAATTCGCTGTATGTACATGTTAATAACTTGAGAAAAAATAGATTAGGTACCTACCGTACGTGTTCTTGGTGTACCTACCTAAGGTTTATATGTGCTACTAAAAAAACGTTTCTGACGTTTTGCCGGCCACTGCTGCGGCACGCTCGTGTAGCCGATCCCGTGGTTATCCCAATAAGTCGCGGAAAGCGGCTACGTCGCGGCTTAGGCACCCTTTAGGCGGGTTCCTAGCAGCGAACGTGTTAACACTTTCGCGACCAAGAATTCGTAGCCTCGTAGCCGATCCTGTGGTTTTCCTCGTATGTAGCGGAAAGCGACTACGGCGTAGGCGCCCGCTAGGCGGGTTCCTGGTAGCGACGGTGTTAAAGGATACGTTACTTTAACGTTAAGAATATGAATTATATTTCAAACATTATTATATGTTACAAATATTGGTCTACGTAATGTATATGAATTGATGTGTATCTATTAGGCAAGACGAATTTTATGTCATATATTATTTACTAGCTGTACCTGCGACTTCGTTTGCATGGTAATGTGGTGGGAGTTAACGCATTTCTTCTCTTGGACATAGGACACATGCAGTTCTTAGTTAACTTATCAAGAACAAAACGTTCAAACGTTGAACAAACCTATTTTAGCTAAAATGCTGTTAGAATTCGTTTGTCTAGAGGCATAAAAGATCTCTTTTTAATTAGACAACAGACGGCCAATTTATATTTTCCAAACCATACCTAACCACTTGGTAAGTTCTACGACCATAACGCGAGTCGGAGTCCTTTTCTGTTTAAGGTAATTATTAAAATTATTAAAGTAATATGTTTTTTTTTTCATATTGCAATGTTTCATATCGCACTATCACATTCTGCCAAATCTTGTGTATGTTTCCGCCATCGCCAACTTAATGAAATGTGTGTTGCACGCTTTATGATAAAAGTATTTTCCTGTATGTTAGCCAATTTCTGTGCCTCTATATTGGCTGAATGTCAACTTGAAGGCGTGAAGTACGAAGTTATAATACCGTCTTAATACTGACGCGATATATTGAATTGATAATTAATGTGTGCTGATTTAATACATACTGTTAATTGCTGATAAATATAAATACCGACCAACCAGTACCGTGACAAATACTCAGCGTGTAATCTTGCAGATACTCAAATAGACTTTATGGCTGAACGCGAGAACAGCGCTATGCCATGCCATTAAAAAAAGGAAGAGAGTCAGACTTTGACGTTTGATGGGTAACCTATCGCAATCATTAAAATTTATTGACCGAATATCGTTTGTCCGAAAACTTTTCGTATTTTTATGAGTTCTCCGAATATACAATTCATTACTTTTTCCATTTACCATTTGATGTTATCCAAATGTTTCAGTTGTCCGTAAAACTTTTACCGCGACAGTCATTTGAGCTTTGGCTTGTTACGTGTACAACTTTTATTTCACAGCCAATTTTTTACTTATCCATCATTACTTTCTGCATTTCATAAGTTTAGCCAAATGTTCATTTTGAGTGAAATTCAAAGTAGTTATACAGAGATTCTAAGGCAGGTCGGTGTAGGTACGACGACGAGCGAAGCGAGGAGGAGTGTTAGGTGAATTGCGACCCTACATCGCGCGAGCCGAGCGAGCTGAACAGAGAAGAACTGAACACTTTTTTACTACCTAATACCCACATATGTAGTAAGTATATAAGTAAGGGTCAAGTTGACTTTATTTAGTATCGTTTTATTTAAAGAACTATAAATGTGTATAGTGTATAATAAAATTATAGAATATACCTACACTTGTTTGTATACATTATTTACCATAAACACAGTTTTGGGAGGATAACCTTAGTTTAATTTCAAACTTTTCGCTAATGTTTTTAAATATTGAAAATGCATAGATAACCACCATTTTCATAAATAAGCATATGAATTAGTAACATATGTGTGGAGCACGTAAATATAATAAACACAATTTGATAAAATAATGATATTGCGGGTATACCGATAATCGGGAAACATTGAGTTGTCAAACAATTACAAAAGCTAAACAATAAAATGACCAGCCGTAAACGTCGCGAACTAAAGTGTCGGACAAACGAAAAAAAAGGCAAACGAAGTTTGTCGAATAGTTAAATGCCGAAATGAAAATAGGAAAAAAAAGTTTAGTGATTCAGATAGGTACCTAACCCGTTTGACGTTATTTTGTTGAAATTTGTTGATACATTTATTTAAATTACACCTTAATACGAATTAAGCGCATATGAGTTCCCATATCAGAAGCGATAAGATTTTTTATGCTCTATCGTTTAGTATGCGTTTTGTAAATCACATCATCACTATCACAGACCGGATCATAATTATTAATGTTGGATAGTAATAATAGCAAGCCCGCCATTTTGACGTCGTTGACAGTGGACAGATATAGCAGCTAGAATTTAGAGAATAAGAAATGTAAATAATTATTAGGTCAAATGTTTCGGAAAAATAATTTATCGTCGCAGTCGGATTAAAAAACTATCCTATATAATAAGCGCATAAGCGGAAGCTAGAATAATAATGTACTGATAAAAAAAAGTTTCATATGTTTACGTTCATGGGGAAGCTGATATCATTCGTGACAGAACAGATCAATGCTTAGTTTGATACTGGCTGATTCTTTTTTTAATTCAGCGATTTATTATAAGTGAGAGATAATGTACCTCACAGTATCTAAACTTTATAGGCCATGAAAATATAGTTAAGTATTGTTGTTATATCTAACGTTTATTATACTCGTATGTAGTGAGCGTTAGTAACGTGAAATGGCTTTGCATTGCTCTGTCAACAAAGTGTTGTCGTAAGTAACTTGGCAAGGTTACATACTGAATTTCAGCTTACAAAAGAATGCTATGCACGCATTCTTGAATAGATTAGTGACGGCGACACCGAGTATTCGACGATGGCCCTCACTGGTACCTGCGAGCACTCGTTAGGGCCCTCAAGTGTCCTAGGGAGCCAGCCTTATTTCAAACATAATGGAGGCGGCCGCGACAGGAGTTGGACGAAAAAGGCGTGCGAAGGTCAATGTTTACAATGGAAAAAGTATTCTATTGGGTGTAATTGGTGCCAATTATTAGTAGGTACTTGCGTATCCTATAAAATCAAGATTTTTGATAAAAATAAATATCGTTATAAAAGATAGAATTTCAGAACAATACTTTGATAAAAATCTATCAATTGTAAACAACGCAAAATCAGGATACTATAAAAAGTTACAATTGAGTTGCTTTAAATATAGTGTTTATAAAGATATTCTGGAAAAACAGCAGCTAAATATTACTACAATTTTATACAGGGTAAAACCGTAAAACGCCAATAACTGGCCCCCTCATACTAAAATTAGGTAAACTCTGTTTCCCTACAAACAGAATTCAATTTAGTATAACGTGGCCAGTTATTGAAGAGTGGCCAGTAATTAACACCTTATACTAAAAAAAGACCGGGTTGCACTGACGGGAGTGCCGGCAGAAGTGAAAACTCAATGACATTGTAACAGTTTTTCGATCAGTTCACGTGTCCGTCTTACGAATTTTCAATCTCTCGAATCTCACGGTCACGTGACATCTTACGGTCACGTGCCCTGTGGCGAGTTTAACAATTTTCACCAGGAGGACTTCACCAGGTATACGGAATTCGTATACCGTACCTAGGTAGCGTAAAATACAATTCAAGCACATGTCGACAGATCTTGAGATGTCAGACAAAAACAATTTACTAGGTACAATCATTTGCACTATACAAGTTCAGTGTATGAATGAGGTAGTTTCACATATAGCAATAATGTGCTCTTAATTTTGTATTAACTTACGAGATTGAATTTAACAGTAATATATTAACCCTGTAATGACGTGGATGCCATATCGATTGGACACATTAACTGGGTGGTCAACCAGTTAAAATTAACCAGTTAAAGTGAATTATTTGAATAATATGGGGTAACGGGTTAGCCTAAATTCAGAAAATTTACGGATAGGTATGGTCCTACCTACGCACTAAAATATCACAGGACTTATGCACACAATGTAGTAGAATAATGTAGCACTACTATCAAACTGGGATATCTTTTGAAAACTAAACACTTTTTTTAAGTACCTAGATACTTGATCTATTTCAGTTATGGAAACTAATATCATCTAATGTGTTTTTAAGCAAATTGTATTAAGTATAGTTGTAGTAAGTAGGTTTATACATTTTTGTCCAGCACTACCTACCATGAAATAGTAGGTACTATTAGTCGTAGTAGGTAGGTATTAGTTAGTAGTAATAGTAGGTAATAGTAGGTACTAGGTAGTCGGTCCTTAATTTCTGTCACAAGGTTTTTGATAGATATAACTCAGCAATAAACATTTTCTTATTCTTATTATATATGATTAACTAGCTTATTTTATACAAATTAAATTGCAATACAATACATTTTTAACAATTATCGCAATATGAAAAATAAAACCTTGTAACTTCGAGACGATGGTGAACCCAAAACAAAACACGCCGCAACTGACAAAAATACCACTTACAACAAATTTAATTTAAAAAAAGTGCTCCAGATGACCAACAAGGTTTTATTTATTTATTCTGAAACCTCGATTTTAGACCATGCTTCGCAACTAGCATTTCATTTTCTGTTAGCTTTCAATTCCAACTGCTCCCATCGAGAACTTAACGTACTTTTTACGTTTTCAGAAAAACGCGTATGTCAGGGCAACAAGTACACTAAGTAAAATGTGAATATGAAAATTAGTTTTACCCAGACTTACGAGTACTTATCTTGTGCTTCAAAAGGTAATAGGGGGTTCAGGGAGGGTTCTGACTAAAATCTCACGTAAGTTTGAAAGGTTTTAAGAATCATGGAAAAAGATAAAGTGAATCACGTCCGTGTTTGTGATTGGCTAAAAAGTGCAAAATCTCTGAAGAAACTAGCATTTGTGTAATATGGCTTTAAGCACTTAAATTCAATAATCGTTCTAATTTATCAGAATTTAATGAGCTGACGACCGGTTAGCCTAGTGGGTAGTGACGCTGCCTATGAAGCTGAAGGTCCTGGGTTCGAATCCCGGTAAGGACAAATATTTGTGTGATGAGCATGAATATTTGTTTCTGAGTCTTGGATGTGTTCTATGTATTTAAGTATTTCTATCTATTAAATATATCGTCGTCTAGTACCCCTAACACAAGCCTTATTGAGCTTACTATGGGGCTAGTGCGATTTGTGTAAGATTGTCCCCTTATATTTATTTATTTATTTATTTATTTATTTATCAACCATATATAGCATTAAATATAAACATTCTTGGTATTATTTACTATGCGGCGAAACATTTGTGACAGAACTTATTACTAGGCATATACTTTTTTTGATGCAAGATATGCGACATTCTTTCAAGTTAGCTTACCTCTCCATTCAGGAAACAATAGATGAGCGCAATGAAGAACCCCTGGAAGGATCGGAGGAAGTACGTGGAGTAGCTCCAGAGGGCGAACTTCCACACGCTGCCGTGTAGCGGTGCCTCCGTCATGTTGATGGCGTTCGTGATACCCAGCAGCGGCAGCAGCACCAGAGCGGCCCTGGCGGCTTTCCTGAACATAGCAGGACGGTGGGCCACAGTTCTAGTGAGGACCGATCTGCTCTTGAGGGGAACTTGAGCTCAGTAGCCCTTGTAACAGGATATGCTCTTCCAGAAACCGACCATGTCCGAAATAGCGTTGTGCCGTTCCCGGGAACATTCTCGAACGTTCCCCATGGGGAATATTCCCGGGAAAGGCACATGACAAGTCCCAAACTAAAATTAAAATTAAGAGTCCGCAGTAAGCTCGATTCTCCATACAAACGTAGTTATACGCTCTCATTTTAAAACTATGTGTTGGACTTTAACGAAACTTTGCATGCACAATGACATGAGGAATATTTATGTCTTTAATTAGTTTATCTAGCTTTAGATACCATAGTAAAAAAAATACAGCGAATTTAAGTTTTTCATACAACACTGTTTTTTGCTATATAAACTAATTACAGACATAGATATACCACATGTCATTGTATATACAAAATTTCGTCATAATCCAACACGTAGTTTTAAAATGAGAGCGTAACTATACGTTTGTATGGGAAGGTGAAATTCGGCCGAGCTTACTGCGGACTCTTAAAACTAAAACTTAACAACATTACAAAATAAAATAAAAACTTACTATACTTAATCTAAAAGTTCCCCCTGCATCCCCCAGATTTATTTTGGTTTTAATTGATTTTAAAATGACTGAATGTCAAGTAGGTATATAGAATGTTTATAAATTATAAGCTCTACTTAGTAGAGCTACGACACAGATAGGTTAAACGAAGGTAAAGCAACTTGATAGACAAACCTGATTTTCTCCAATTCTGAACTTTGGCTACTCCGTAATTTCACTATGAGTACCTTCATTATGTTCAATAAAAATACTAGATTTATCTGAAACAAAAAAAAACACTATTTAGGTTACTATATTCCGCTTTTCCGATGCAAATGATTATCACAGTTTTAGAATCAGAATCAGAATCAGAATCAGAAATAATGTTTATTGTAGAACATAGGTAGGCTGTAAATTACAGAGTTGTTAGTACATTATGTGATCTTCTATGTCTTGCCAATGGGCGTACAAACATTAGGTAGGTAAAGATACAAATCTACAGTCACGTGGAATTGAAGATAAAATACAATTGATGGTAATTACATGTCAAAAAAAATGATTAATTAAATGTAAAATATAAATAAAATCGAGATTGAAATTGTGCAAGCATATAATGTATAATTAATAAAGTCACATCTAGAGCATTCATTTAGGTTAAGTATTACTCAAATTTGTCATTTAGATAATCAGAAATAGAATAATAACATTTATTAATAAGTAATGTCAGCAAATCCTTTTTAAAACATGGCAAACCTTAGTAAACGGAACTTCATTGCGCATAATTAAATTTATTTACGTCTCTGATTCTCTGAGGCTCTAGTAAAAGTTTTACAGAAACAAAACGTTACGACCGCGTTTGCGTTTAGCTGTCAAATCCCATACAAATTGAGGGTAAAACGCAAACGCGATCGTAAAGTTTTGTTTCGGTAAAACTTATGCTAGAGCCTCTGATTAAATTATACGCCGTTCCCGTTTAGTAATTATATGTGAGATTCGTGAAAGTTAAAATCAATTTCTCCAATATGCTCGGAAATGTTCGTCTTACTGTAGCAAAAGTAGTACGTGAAGTTTCTCGTTACTGTCGAGCGCAAAAAAGTTATTACTACATTATTGCAGGGGAAATAGCAATTCGCGGATGAGTCGATTTCGTCGGATGAAGCGAAGCTGAATGCGAGAAAATCAAATAATATTTTCATTTTTTTTTATAATATTTAGGTACACGGCACGGCATGACTCGTGGTGCCAGTTTCAATTGACATACATAATCAAATTTAAAACATTAGAATCGATTACAATTTTAAATGCTTTATGTCATTCAAAATTAAAAAAAAAAACAAAATTCAAAATTATTTATTTTCAACAAGGTTTCGCCCTTTTTTTGCTTTTAAGCCAGTTAGAAATAAGTTTTTTACATTCTCTGTAGGTTGTGCTGTACATTTTAGTTTTCCTATTTTTTTTTTATTATAAAGATTTACAGATGCTACTTTAAATTGTCGATTAGCAGAATTAGTCCTAGCTCTTGATAATTGCTTTATTACTTCATAGGGATTACGTTTTTGTATTATATAGTGATCTCGTTTTAGATTTTTATGAATTTTCAGAATATAATTTAGGATATATAACTTTCTTATTGTAAGAACATTAGAATCTCTGTAAGCATCAATAGTGCTGTATCTTTTGTTTTGACCAAAAAGTACTTTAAGAATGGACCTTTGAGCACGCTCGAGAACAAAGAGTTTAGTTTTGTGAGTTCCCCCCATACAGGCAGACAGTAAAGAACGATGGATTGAACTAGGGTTTTATAGAAATAGATTAATAGTTCCTTATCGGAGATATGCCGCAAGTATTTAAATAGCCATATGAGTTTTCGTATTCTATTAGCAGTAATTTCGATTTGTTGGTTCCAAGAAAGTAATTGATCTATGTGGACACCTAAATACCTAGTGGAGGGAACATTTTTGAGGTCAGAGCAAGTACAGTTATTTGTCAAATGATTTGAGCAAGTGTGAGCTTTTAACAAATGTGTAGTTCTATCAGGCTGAGTGCTGTTTTGAATAGAAAACGTTATGTAATTGGTTTTTTAAATGTTTAATGAAAGTAAATTAATTTGAAGCCATTTTATTACTTTACACAGACCGGATTCAGCATAAGCGTATACCTCCCCCCAGCTGTCGCCGTGAAAAAGAAGTGCAGTATCATCAGCGTACGAGATTACTAAGCCATTTGGAAGCTGAATATTGGATAAATCATTAATATAAGTCAAAAAGAGTGTTGGGCCTAGTACACTTCCCTGGGGGACTCCAAAGGGTATCTACCCCCTTTGGAGTTTGGAGTTGTGGAATTCATCTTTGCTATAAACATCGTTACAAAGTTTGACTTTTTGCGTTCTATTATTTAAGTAACTTGTAATTAGATTTAAGAATTGCCCACGTATACCTAAGATTTCCAGTTTACTGATAAGTATGGGGACAGAGACGGTGTCGAACGCTTTTTTATGTCGAGAAAAATACATAGTTTTCTTTTTATTTTCAATATGTGTAGTAATCGAGTTTGTTAGTTCTAGAATATCCTCTTCAGTATTTTTCCCTTCGCGAAAGCCAAATTGTCGAGGTGATAAAAAAAAAATGTTGTTTAGATAATTGATAAGTCTGCTATTGATCAGTTTTTCTAGTATTTTAGAGATTGAGGGTAATACCGATAAAGGTCTGTAGTTGTTAACGTCCGCTCTGTCCCCATCCTTAAAGACAGGGGAATTATAGCCCGCTTCAGAGAAGCCGGGAATATCCCTTGTGTGAAACAGAGTGAAGTCAGATGTTCTATAATTGGGATTAATTCGGATTTTACCATTTTAATAAACGAGGTCGGTATATTGTCCCAGCCTGACGCAGATTTGGATTTTAGATTAACTATTATAGATTCTATTTCTTGAGGGTCAGGGTCAGCAATTATACCAAAAGAGGAGGAATGTTGCTTTATGGTGTTCAAATAAGCTCTGAAGTCAGCGGTAGTATTCTTTACAATTTGCTCAGCAAGATGTTGTCCAACACTTACAAAGTGTTTATTAACTGGGTTAGCTGATGCTTCGGGGGTATTAGATATACCAGTTTATCATTTTTATGTTTTGTTTTGTTCAAACATTTTTCATTAAAATTATTTAAGATTAAACGGGTTTAAATTATTGAAATCTAAGCGTATGTTACTTTGGTCATATTTTACACTAGTAAGAGCTATCGTAAAAAGAACTCAAAATATGTATACCGTCTGAAAATTTTACGAGCTTTCGAATGATACCCCACACGTTCCTTACAATCCAAAAAAAAAGCGAAATCCCTTATTATCCCTAAAACTGCCCCCTTTATTGGGGTTTACACCTTTTTGACTTTATTTATGTAATTAGGCCATACTTTTCATTATCTATACCAAATTTCAGCTTCCTATGTCAAACAGTCTTCGAGAAAACTGGCTGTGACAGACGGACAGCCTCCGAGTGATCGCATAAGTGTTCCGCTGGACCAATTTTGGTACGGAACACTAAAAATAAGTTGGGTTGGGCGGGAACTTGATATAGGTCATTTATTGACATACTCGCTGTTTTTGGATTATTGAAAATTTTATTTGATTTCTTCGCATTTTTGGAGAAATGAACTATATCTGCCTCGGCGGGAATGACAATTTGTGGATTAGTTTCTATTGTCGGATTGCTATTTCCCGGCCTCTGCAATAATGTACTAATAAATGATTTTCTGTTTGTAGGTAAATGGCGCTATTGATCAATAGATAGGAACACTGCATTTTATTCCATTCGATTTTCATAATTAAAA
Source organism: Epinotia bilunana (assembly GCA_947049275.1). Lineage (NCBI taxonomy): Eukaryota > Metazoa > Arthropoda > Insecta > Lepidoptera > Tortricidae > Epinotia > Epinotia bilunana. Next base: position 29,723,708 of record OX346252.1, on the reverse strand, counting down.
AGCCTAACACGTTTATAAGCCGGGTAAATTGTATAGTTCCATCACATGGTGACCTTGTACATGGTGAACTATTTACTAGTATGTACCTAGTTACCTCTACCTACTACGCTTACCGGCCGATACGAAGTGATAGAAGCAAGAAGAATAATTTCTTGTACAAATTACATTAATACTTAACAAATTCACGCGTTTTAGGACGCTCAGATATTATTGTTCCTTAGGGCGCTCAGATATGTTAATATAGGTATAAATACATTATTTCATAATACCTTTAATAAAATTGTGCGTTGGGTACTTTTAATTCTACTGTGACTACATATAATGTGCCTGCCTTCTAGGCAACTAGAACAATCAAAATTCGGCGAAAATCCACGCACACCGATGCGTTCGCCCTTAATAATTATCACCAAGCTCTCCTAACAGTATTACTCAATTAAGCCAACGAGGAAGGCACTTTATAGACAATTAGTAATTGTGAGTATTATAGATAGGAATGAAAATAGTCGTTCGGTTCGCGAAGGTCTTTATGCCGCTAACGTAAGGTCGTGAAACCGCCGGGCCGGCGCGGCGGGCACCCGTGTCAACTGCAGGCGCCCCCGTGGCGACCCGTCTATGGGAACTTGGCTGTACAGTTAAAGTACTATTACCTCGTGACAATTTTACATCCACTTCGTCACTTAATTTAATGTCAGTGGAAGTAAGTGGGACTTACTAAAAGTTCGTTAAGTATTAATGACATTTCCTTTTTAGCGACAATACCTACTTACTTATACGTAGAAGCATTCGTGTTAACTTCGAGAAGAGTCCCAAAGTAAAAATAATAAAAAAACTGAGTAAGGGAGCGACCACACCGGTGCTTAACGCTGCGTATACGCGTTGACGTGTCGTATGCGTCACGTATTCTTCATACATTTTGCTGCGTTTTACGGTGCGTTAGCGTATTTTGAGCAGCGGTGTGGTCGCAACTTAAGTACTAAATCGAAATTTAACAAATTATGAAAAGAAATACGGATGGATGCATTATAATTATGGAAAATAAATTGAAAATGAAACAATGACAAATCGTTAATCGGTCACAATCATTGTTTACATTCGGCTGAGTGCGTGTCGGGCCACGCGCAGTGTAGGGGTCCGTAGTTGCCTGTCTGTCTTAGCTACCGATGTAGCTAAGACACGCGCGCGCCTACTAAATAGTGCGGTTGCGTCGGCTGAATTTGTAGGAAAGTTGGCCTTTGTAGACTATTACTTGGTAACTAGTTATGCCTACTTACCCGTGATGGTTTTCCTTTTAAATTCATTACCTATGTGTACTATAAGGAGTTGAAAAAAGTTTATATGAACCCAATTTTTGAACAAGCAATCCAACGATACCCATAGTGTGGACTATGGGTTTATCGAGAAATAAAGTTTACATCCCTACTTTACGTGTAGGGAAGGACCCTAAAACTACTTTTTTCCAAAATTTTGAAGTGAAAACTTCTTTAGTGGCGCTGCATGTACACTTTTTGTGATGGCGAAAAATTGTTAAACTCGCCACAGGTCACGTGACCGTAAGATGGACACGTGACCTGGCTCGACACTAACAAAAGAATAAAAGGATAACAAATGTTTAATGTCAGTTTATATCACACCCATTTAGAAATTATAAAAAATATTTAGGAGTAGGTAGGTATATTTATGTTTACAAAATTTCACCAATTTGACCATACTGTCTCGCAGAGACTTTACTTTTGACTTCGCTAGCAGTCCCAATGTATTTGCATCATTCTTCTTGTTATCAGACAGCTCCCGCTTGTATTATCCAAGTGCCGTAGATTTTCAAAAGTAAATCAATGTTTACGCTCGATATTTCGTTATTTTCGTCATGGGTATCTACTTACATATTTCGTTATAACATTATAGGTTAAACAAACGTGTATGTAGGTAGGTACCTAAAGTTCTTGGTATCTATTATGCTGGCTTTACACTGGTTGATGACGAGAATCTTATACATATTATATTTATACATTTGAAAATAATGAAGTAGGTAAGTATACGTGTTTTAAATGTATTCGTCAAAAGCATTGACACACAACAATATCCATATCCATATCCATGGTAACCATCCAAATGCCAGAATGACAGAAAGAGAAAGAACGGAAGTAAGAGATAGCATGTGCCCGCCATGGTAGAAGCACAGATAGAATTTTTTTACTTGTCAGAACTTGTCAGATTTGATCTGAGTTTGAGCAAATGGATGTCATCCTTCTGTTTGTTCCTATAGTTGCGTGACACTGGGGCGAAGTACCAAGTTATAACATCGCCTTAATACTTAAGACGCGCTTTATGCCGCGTTCACATGCTCGCGTTCAAAGCGACATTCACGAGCACGGGCACGGGCACGAGCGTGTGAACAGCCTGAATGTGCACGCGCCCGTGCCCGTGCTCGTGCATGCCGCCGATCGGGACGACTGTCGGTTTTTTTACAAAGATCAAAGGGTGAATGTGCTCGTGCTTATGTACCTGTTCACACGCTCGCGTGCATTAGTAAACATGTCCGAATTGGAGTCGTCAGAAGATTAAAAATGATCAAAGAAAGACATTTTGCTCTTTCTGGGGGGTTACCAGTGGGACCCAACAATATATGAGACCACTATAATAAGTATTCCAAAGAAAAAAAAAACTCCCACGTTTGCATGACAAGCACGCCCGCGAGCGTGTGAACAGCTTGTTTGTGCATGCGCCCGTGCCCATGCTGCTGTGCCGTTATGTACTGATTTAATACATACTGTTTATTGCTGATAAATATAAATACTGACAAACCAGCACGGCTATCACAAGACAGCGCGCGAGATGTCTCGATTTTTTTCGAACTAGACTATATATTATATTATACTAGACGTATATATTATGGTGCGCGAAAAATCGAGAGCTCGCGCGCCGTCTTGTGATAGCCGTGCAGTATCGTGACAAATAGGTACTCAGCGTGTAATCTTGCAGAAACTCAAATAGACTGTATGGCTGAACGCTAAAACAGCGCTATGCCATGCCATTAAAAAAAATGGAAGAGAGTCAGACTTTTGACGAATTTACGCCTCAATCAGAATCGATTCTTTTTTTATGCTTTAGAATTTATATGCCTACCCCTTTTAGGGATAAAGGCGTGAATGTATGTATTGTGAAGGGTTATCTATCACAACACCGGATCATAATTATTTATTAAAATGTTTCCGAAAATTAATTAATAATAATAATAATAAATACTCTTTATTGCACCACAACAGGAGAGAAACATCTTACAAAAAAAAATGCTAATCGTCACAGTGGGATAAAAACTATCCTAAGCGGAAGCTAGAGTACCTAATAATGTACTTATAAGAAAAGTTACACGTTTCTCCGTTCATGGTAGAAGCTGAGATCACTCGTAAGAGCCCGTTCACACAGGTTCTCCGTTTTACTGTTCCGTTTTATCGTATACGTTTTTTTTCGTTGATGGTGTATGGAGTTGTATGAGCGACTTCACATATCATGACACAGTATACAGTAAATAGTTGCAGTTGTATCCGTTAAAATGGGTACCGTAAATACGGAGACTCTGTGTGAACTTATCTCTAGACTAATTAATATTATAAAGAGGAAAGATTTGATTGTTTGTTTGTTTGTATTGAATAGGCTCCGAAACTACTGGACCGATTTAAAAAAATATTTTACCATTAGAAGCCGACATTATCATTGATGAACGTACGCTACTTTTTATCGCGGAAAAATGCTTCATTCCTACGGGTACACTAACCGTGCGAAGCCGGGCCGGGCAGCTAGTTATTTATATGTAAGAGATGTGGTAAATACGATCCAGCGGCCTTGTACTTGTACCTAAGCATAATTTGTAAATACTTATATTAAACAAAGCCACGTGGAGAGGTAGTAAGAAAATAAATAAGTACTTAATCGACTTACCATTATTACTCCCAATCTCGGCCCTTGGACAATCCAATAAAGAGGAGAGAAGTTATATCCGTACCAACAGCTGCAATAAAAACAGAAATTTGTTTACAATAGCAAGCAACAATCAACGTCGCGTGCCTACTTTAATTAGGACCGGTTACCCCAGTGGGTAGTGACGCTGCCTACGAAGCTGAAGGTCCTGGGTTCGAATCCCGGTAAGGGCAAATATTTGTGTGATAAGCATGAATATTTGTTTCTGAGTCATGGAAGTGTTCTATGTATTTAAGTATTTATAACTATTATATATATCGTCGTCTAGTACCCATAACACAAGCCTTACTGCTGAGCTTACTATGGGACTAGGTCGATTTGTGTAAGATTGTCCACTAATATTTATTTATGTATTTATTATTATTCTATAATTAGGAATCTTGTAGTGCTAGGCGTGGGTTAAATCCTTAGTTCATGGCGGGAATAAGAAGTCGAGATGTAAACTTGAAGAAATTTGAACTTAGGACATATTAAATAAGGTTCAATTTTACTTCTCTCGCCGCTTATCAACTTACTCTAGCCGTGTATTTATCCGTTAACATCTTGCACAGATTAAAAACCAACGTACTATTATAGCGTCACTTACGTGTTGACTGTGTCCTCCCTGTAATGCAGCGCTGACATGGTAGCCCACAGAGCCGTCAGAATGACGGGCAAGCCCCATCCCGTGGCGTAGTAAACCATGTGGGAGGTACCCTCTCGCAGAGCATTCGCTGTGACAACATTATGCAAGTACAAGCCCTCGATGAACATCCACATGAACATCACAGTTACGGCATACTCCAGGAGAATGTAGGACCCTTCACATACATAGGGCTGAAATTAAAGTCAAAGTTTTAACTGAGTTTTAGTTAAACACGAAATCATACCATGCATTCGCAAAGATAAAAGTCGCAAACACGCAGCTTTAAATAAATTTGCCACAGAAATTCGTTGGAACAGTCGCAAAGCAAATATTTAATTCATTGGCACGGATATGACGGGTCAGCATCTATTGTGATCGCAAAAGCAGCCGAATCCAGCACGTTGGCTACCGTGCAGTATTTCTGATATTAGTACTGCGGACCTCTCAAGTGTCCACTCAGAGTTGTGCCAGCCTCAGAACTTGACAAGTTCTTGTGGATGGAAACGAGCGAACTGAACTTGGCAAGATCTCAAGAGTTCTCGAAACTTATTTAATAGAAAAACCACGTGTTTGAGCAGTCACTCTTCTTTAAAATATGCTAAAGAATGACTATGTTAACAATAACATGTACCTACTATTTTATGACACGCTCGCACATGCACAAATAAACTCATATAATTTTGTGGTTCAACTTTAAGACCAGACGGCGATTCGACATTTGAAACTTACCATTTGGCTCTTGTTGAATCAGTTTAGTCTATGCATTTATTTACTTATTAAGATTTTCCAAAACTACTTAGTTATGTACAGTATATATGTAGGTACGAATAAAATAAGTGGAATGAATGTACCTAATAGACTTTTACCGTACGTTAAACTAAAAGTGCACTTCCATTCATCTTATCTGGATTTTAGACAATACCTACAGTCTGGGGTAGTAATATACGTAGATACATAAAAATCTGTACAGGACTCTAATTTGAATGTCATAAAGGAGCGTAATAGTACATTACTATAGAGGCCGGCAACCCCTTTTCACGCCGAGGTATGTATAGTGCTTTTCTCAAACATGCAATGAAAAAAAAAACTCCAATAAATCAAACTTTAATTTTCATGGCTGAACGCCGTGATCCTGTGCCACAAATAGTGGAATGGAAATTAAAAAAGACCATCTTGCCGGCCTAGGCCTCCAATTTTGTATGAAATGCCATTACGGGTCTCTCGTCTCGCTGCGCCCGAAACGTGACACTTCGAAGCCCATTATGAAGAACACAACGTCAATATTTCATTGCATGTTTGAGAAAAGGTATTTAGATGTCCTTATTTATGTACGTATATATTAATACCCCTGACTGTAGGTATACCTACTCAAAATATTTCTAATAATAAACTGCTGTTTACATGATGCAAAGAGCATATAACCACTACGTTCTAAGAGACGGGACTTCGAACGAGGTTTTGGATGACAATATATACTTATAGAAAAGTACTCTGTGACCATGAATAATATATTGTCATTTCATTTTGACATGACAAGTCATTGATGATTTAGCTTACCATTTAAAGAAAAAAACGTCTAAAGGAAGTAAGTCGTAGCAACATGAAGAACGGGGTCGATAGTACTTAACGTTATCGATATCGATAATATTACTACCTAACCAACGTTATCGATACCGATAAATTATGATTAGGGACGTCGTCGGGTTCACTGCATGAACAGAAAATTGTCTTGCAATATCTGACTAATCCATTTTAGTGAAATAATGAAAATGAGATGAAATAATTCATATCGATTTATTGTAGACCTGTTGTAGACCCATTTACGAATCAAAATTATTTTAGGAGAATATTTACAAAATGTTACCAATCGGTTCATATAGTATATCGTTTTCGTTAGCATGGGATCGCAATGAATTCTTCTCGTACTAGCACAGCTCCCGCTTGTTGGTATTATCCAAGTGCCGTTGTTTTTCATAAGTAAATCAGTATTTGGCGCTTTATATTTCGTTATGGGTACTTACTAACGTGTTTTATTCTAAGATAATTAGGCGCATACGGTCCCACTCGCAAAATGTCCCTTTGTCCCTTACGCAAAATGGCCCTTCAACAAAATGTCCCGTTCCTATAAAACGTCCCTTCACATAAATCATGCCCCTTTCGCAGAACGTAAGGGATGTCCCGTTCGAAATACGTTCCTTTCGCAAAATGTCCCGTTTGCAAACTGTACCTTTCGCAAAATGTGCTGTTTCTCGCTTAATGAATATAATGATTATGAAAATAAAATAATAAAAAATGAGCTTACTCGTTGAAATAAGTACATAAGGTAGCTGGATCTTTTTGTGCTCTTTCTCTTTGTTTACTTCAAAGAATATATTATTATCTGTTTGTGTGTGTGATATTGAGGAAAATATAGATTGGTATTATGTTTATTGATGAGCATCGTAAGTATGCTTCCCTTGGAGGGACTATTATTGCCTATGTCTCTTTTAATCCATGAGAAAAGGCCTAGTTTCTCTGTACTTGTCATTCTATAGATCATTCTGTAGGAGGGACATTTTGCGAATGGGGCGTTTCGCAGACGGGCCGTTTTGCGAATAGGCTATTTTGCGGAAGGTACGTTAAGCGAAAGGGACATTAACAGAAGTGACATTTTGCGAAAGGATGGGACTTTTTGAGACAGGTATATTTTGCGAATGGGGTTTTTTGCTCAAGGGACCGTTTGCAAAGGAGACGTTTTGCGAATGGGACGTATTTTGGTAGAGGGGCATTTTGTGAGTGGGACCGTATGCGCCTAAACCCATTGTATTCGTCAAAAATATTGTTTGTTTAATAAAAATGTTTTGTCATGAAGTTATAATATCCATGGTAACCATGTAGTAACTACAAAGTCGACATGACAAAATGACAAAAAGAGAAGTACGGAAGTAAGAGATAGCATGTGTCCGTTTTGATAAGAGCACAGATAAACTTGTCACTTGTCAGAACTTGCCAGATTTGATGCTGAATTTGAGCAAAAGGACGTCATTCCTCTTTTTGTTCCTATTTGCGCGACACTGAGGGGCTACCGCGAAGTGAAAACGAACTTCGTTCGAGTATCTCCGTCTCTGTCGCTCGAACTAGCAAGCGCAACAGAGAGGGAGATACACGAACGAAATTCGTTTTCGTTTCGCGGTAGGGCCTCTGGATATAGGTAGGTACCTACTAACGAATTGTTTCGTCATAGATTCTTACAATTTACGAATCGCTCGCTTAAACATGTTTCACTGTGCCCCTGTCACCCTCACCATGTTGTCGATGCCCCTGAAAGTGGCGCTGTCGTCGGGCACGTAGTCTCCGCTCCAGCTGCGCACGATTGCCTGGTCGATGTACAAGGTCAGCCTGATGAGCACTTGCAGCACCATCGCAGAGAACAAGCTCTTGTGGATCCTGGTGCGGGTGTTCCGTAAGGACCTAGCCACCAAATCGAGCGTCAAATGGTAATCTTGTCAATATCACTAATAACGTAGCCGTTCACTATGGGTAAGAATCGGCTCTCCATTAAAATAGATAATTCAATTTTGAAGGATAACCTTTTTTGTCAAGAAATGGCTTCTACTACAATCTATTCAAAATACCTTGGTGCGGGTGACACTTAACGCTCCGTATCGTTTACTCAAAAAATGTTGCTGCGGTCTAAATATATGGAAGAGAAATATTGCAATTGCAGCTTGAATATGACTTCCAGATTTTTATTATCAATTAATACAATTCAAAAGTATGCGTAATATGCATGTAACGAACTAACGAAATACCAGAGACCCGTTTAGTGATGGGACATGGTGGATCTTGAGTAGGTATATCGGTAGTTATTAATTGGTAAGTAACGAACATTCTTGTAAACTCCGTTTATCCGTACCTGATTAGAAACTGGAACAGCATAAATAAAAATAAAATAAATGAAACCGCCTAAATAATAAAAATAAACGAAACTGTAAATAGAAAAGATGATTTCTAATTTGCTGCTTGGGATTGATTTATTAAGAGTCCGCAGCAAGTTCGGCCGAATTTCACCTTCCCATACAAACGGAGTTACGTTCTCATTTTAAAACTACGTGTTGGATTGTGACGAAACATTGCATATACAATGACATGAGATATATCTATGTATGTATAAACTAATTGTTTATATGGTTCCAGTATCCAGGGTCGATTCTCCATACAACTACGTTTGTATGGAGAATCGACCGTACTGCGGACTCTTAAGCTAATAAACACCATTTTCATGTGAATTAGTGAAATTTAAGGAGGAGGAAAAAGAAAACGTAACGCATACAAGGCACGCAGGCAAGGCTGAGTTTTTCGCATCTACTCACAAATTACAGAAAAAGGCTAATAAATAGAACAAACATCATTACATCCCATCTCTTTTCATGTTCGTACTTAATAATGAGAAAGAAAGGGATGGAATCATGTTATCTAACAGGCCTTCATACATCATATTATTTTGTTTCAATTCAATTCAACATTTATTCATGAACAATACAATGATTTGCTTGAAATTTGTACATACGAGTAGGTAACTAGGTACGGTCGCGTTTTTTAATTTATGACTTTCTTTGTATTCCTATATAATCTGACAGGATTGTGAACCTTTAGTGGATCCCAAATTAAAGTTCGTGACTGTACACTTAATAACTAGGATCACGTACATCATTTTCACAGTTATTTAGTAAAAACTAGTTTTTTAATCTAATGTACTTTTAATCTCTGATGCGATCACGCAGACAAACTCCCAACATAGCCCTCTCCATAGCCCTTTGGGTGACTTTGAGCCTTCTTATGAGGCTCATAGTAAGCGACCACGTTTCAGTGCCATATGTCATCAGGTCATCACTGGCAACACACACTGGTCAAAGACTTTCGTCTTGAGACACTGCGGAATATTGGACGAAAAGATGTGCCGTAGCTTCCCGAACGCTGCCCAGCCGAGTCGGATTCGACGATTGACCTCTTTCTCGAAGTTGGACCTACCTAACTGGATAGTTTGTCCTAGGTATACATAATCGTCTACAACTTCGAGTGTAAAGTGTCCGATTGTAATAGGAGTTGGTACTACGTGGGTATTTGACATGATCTTCGTCTTATCCATGTTCATTCTTAGACCAACTCGTTCGGAAGCTTTATTGAGGTCATCGAGCATCGTACTTAAGTCCTCCATGGTCTCAGCCAAGACTACTATATCGTCAGCAAACCGAAGGTGAGTGATGTACTCGCCGTTGATGTTGATGCCTAGCCTTCTCCAGTCCAGAGTTTTGAAAACGTCCTCCAGTGCAGCGGTGAACAGTTTTGGAGAAATAACATCTCCTTGCCTGACTCCTCGCTGCAGCGGAATAGGTTTCGAGTTCTGGTCCTGGAGTCGAACTGACATAGTGGCGTTCTCGTACAAACACTTCAGCACTTCGATATAGCGATAGTCAACTTGGCACCGCTGGAGAGACTGTAGTACAGCCCAGGTTTGGCCCACGAACGCTAGGCCCACGAACGCTAGGCAGAGGGGCAGGTTATACTTCTCGGTCTTCTGTATAACCGGTAGGAGGAGGAGGATGTGGTCTACGGTACTAAAGCCTCTTCGGAAACCGGCTTGTTCGGGAGGCTGGAAGTCATCTAACCTGCGTACGAGACGATTTGTAATGACCCTCGAAAACAGCTCATAGACATGGCTCAGAAGTGAGATGGGTCTGTAGTTCTTCAGGAGGGTGTTGTCACCCTTTTTGAAGAACAGCACCACCACCCCTCCGTTCCATGCCTTTGGAGTTCTCCCTTCCAGTAAGACGGAATCGAACAACTTCTGAAGGGCCGTAAGGACTGGTTTTCCACCCGCCTTCAGGAGTTCGGGTGTTATTCCGTCTTCACCGGGTGCCTTGTTGTTCTTGAGCTGTTTAAGAGCCATTACAATCTCGTACAGGCTGATGTCCGGGATGTCGTCGGTATAGTGCCGGGTTAGTCTAGCTCTAGGGTCTTCCGCTCGACCAACTTCGGGTTTGCGTGTTGACGTGTATAGCTGTCCGTAAAAGCGCTCTATCTCACCCAGAATCTCGGTTTTAGAAGAAACGATTCTACCATCTTCAGTTTTTAACTTCGCGAGCTGGCTCTGCCCTATAGACAGATCTCTTGAGAACACTTTAGAGCCCTTGCCGATGAGGCTATTCGCAGCAGAACCAAGGTAACCGATATAGCCCTCCGAATCGCTAAACTTAAGTGGCAGTGGGCGGGGCACATAGCGCGTAGAACCGATGGCCGTTGGGGCGGAAAGGGTCTCGAGTGGCGACCACGAACCGGAAGGCGCGGCGTGGGTAGGCCCCCCGCAAGGTGGACTGATGACCTGGTAAAGGTTGCTGGAGTCCGCTGGATGCGGGTGGCGCAGGACCGGTCACTTTGGCACTCTTTGGGGGAGGCCTATGTCCAGCAGTGGACGTCTTTCGGCTGATATGATGATGATGATGATGACTTTTAATCTTGTGCAAATATTTACTCGATACTATAAATTTGACCAGTAGAAGCCATTTCCCGAAAAAAGGTTTAATTATAATTGAAGAGTCAAATTTTTATGGAGAGCCTATTCTCATAGTTGGCCCAAGTGTTCATCAATCACCCAAAAAACACAAATATCCATAAGACAGAAGAACGAATGGAACGATTTTGAATTTGAACAAATTGAATCTATTCGGTAAATGTTTTCAGTCCTATCTGGGATATTTGGCCATGTAACAACAATGATTAAAATATTTACCTCATTGTGGGGAGTTTTTGTAATAATAAACATTTTACAAAACATCGGAAAACATTTCAAATGACCCTGAGCCTGGGTCGGATGAAACTAAGCTTGGGATCAGTTCAAACAACTAAGATTATATTATTTATTAAATTATTACACTAATATAAATATGCCTGATATAGTAATTACGAATGTAATACAATTTTAGTCCCAATCGACTTTAACTTACCCATAATTTAGGACTTATTTTGGTAACAATACCTACTTACAATAATAATCAACATTTTTATTTTTATATTATCCATTTCTCCAATTTTCTACTTGTATTATATCAGTATTATGTAGAAAAATATTGGAAGCGACTGGGTACAAGTAAGATAGTACTTATACAATCGATTCGAATATCTATACTTATAGTGGTTTACGCAATATTTAAAAAGTGATCGTTTGTTTTTGATTTGTAAACAAAATAATATCCCAAAAATGTGTTACTCCATATGCTGAAAAAACAATATACTCATAAAATAATCAAATGGGTTGGATGCCGCGAAACTTATGGTTAGATAAGTTCCGACACTAAAGCCGATAATTTCGATCCTGGGGACCCCGCCTATGCCATCAATAGTCTAGGAGTTATTAAGCTTGTTTCAAATGACCCACGTTCCTATTGACCCAAGTCTCCCCTATACGTATTTAGCAAAATACCTATCCAAAAAAGAACATAAGTATTATTCTAATTGTTTTCATAGCTATTTTTGGGATATCCCGATGTAAGTGTTATGTACAAGATATGATTGACGATTGACTCCATTAAAAAGGTCTGGGGATCTTGCTGTACATATTTATTTCACAAATATACCTACATATTTAAATTTAACCGTTCGGGGTCGCAATTTAACTTAATATGTTACATGTCAATACACACATGTATGTTACATGTAGGCACCTACCTACGTGTCAATACACGTTGGTGCCTACATGTAACATTTTACTATAAATATACATTTTACTATAATATTTACTAACCTGTAGTGTGAAAAAATAATAAGCGACACGGCCAAGGCGATGAGGGATAAACTGAAGCCAGCGATTTCCATGTATCTGGTGCCCTGTGCTATTTCGAATTTGAGCTGTGAAATAATTTCATTATCTGTCATATATTTCAAACGTTTATCAACTATATTTAGCAACGAAACATAATTGAAGGAGTGCAGTATATACCTGTGCAACTCGTTCATCGTCGTAGACCTTGGAGAAGAGGTTCTGGACCTCCAGTGGGAAGCAGGGGGTATAGTTGGTCCATCCCAGGTGGCTGGAGTCGTTGGGCCGGCGCCCAAGCCACAGCCCGCCCGGCCCGCACCGACGGAACGCAAAATCTGCATACACACATGTTGTTGAGGGCTCTTGCGGCGATGGACGCCAAGGTATAATACCCACGCGCTACATGAGTTTGCTTCTCTGAAGTTAGCCTCTAATCGCCTCCCGTACACCCTTCGAAGCTCTCGGATACTTTTGCGACGCTACTACTAGCAAACATCAGAGACGCTGCGGCGCGTGCTAACCATGATTGTGTTAGGTGTACAGATGTAAGAAGCACGGAAAGAGCATGTGAAGTCACTTTTTGAATGAGATTTTAATCTCAATGATGTACGATGCACTTTAGATAAAAATGACATAAGAAAGTGGCTAGTTAACCAGGTTTTTTCTGTGTAGCCTGCATATCCACATCACGTATTTCCTAGCCCGTATTTTAAGAGCCCCTAAGGATATCACATCCATTCCTTAAGAGTCCGCAGTAAGCTCGATTCTCCATACAAACGTAGTTACGCTCTCATTTTAAAACTACGCGTTGGTTTGTAACGAAACTTTGCATATACAATGACATGAGGTATATCTATATCTCTAATTAGTTTATGTAGCTCCTTATACCATAGTTAAAAAAATACAGTGAATTTAAGTTTATCATACAAAACTTATTTTTCCTGTATTTCGTTTGTTTTATAAACTGGAACCATATAAACTTATTACAGACATAGATATACCTCATGTCAATGTATATGCAAAATTTCGTCACAATCCAACTCGTAGTTTTAAAATGAGAGCGTAACTACGTTTGTATGGGAAGGTGAAATTCGGCCGAGCTTACTGCGGACTCTTAAACAATACACAAACTGCGAAGTTTAGGTATTCTTACCAGAGTCCTGTCAAATGATAGTTGATTATCAGTTTATAGTGGCGGTACGGTAAACAGAGTGAGCGTACGTGAGGTGTCGCTTAGGCGGACGGGGGGGCAGTGCTGGCGGGCCTCCGCGCCCGCCGTCGTGGGCGGCCAGCACAAATATGAATCGAACGTCGCGTTGCAGTACACTGTCTCTGGAACCACAGAAAAGACGAAAAGTACGTAATTTAAAAAAAATTGAGCCTGACTATTAAATAGCCTGGTCCGCTGCGCGGCGAGTGAGGCAGTGACTAGGTATTACAAAACAAAAAATGGGATTGGAGGTGATATTTTTGCCATATACGAGTATATGTAAGCAAATACGTCAAAGTTTATATGAACCGACAACTATTCACTATTTCTCCTAAACTCATCTCGGGTCGGGTCAAGATCGGAAATGAAGAGCATTCAAAAATATTTATTATTTTAATGTCATTGATTAAAGTTTATAGCCGTAGTCACAATCATATCCGTAGGAATCACAGCATTTTTTTGCGTTGATTCTAATTATTTGTAAAATACTATTAATAAAAATCTGCTTATTTTTATGCCAGACGAACCCATCAGGCAGGTCAATCAGCGAACAGTCTTCGAACGGAGTTACACAACTTCATTAAGCTTCTGAGAAATGAAAGCTGAAGTAAATACTAAAGTTGATAATTGATTATGTATATTTCCGTACCGTATTCCGTCCGTCCCTACTAAAGGGAGTACATACCTGCAAAATATCATTATATTTATGTGAATCTGCTATAAGTCTAAGTTTGTATGTTATGGGCTTATGGGTAATCTCCCCGGAACTACTAACTCATCCGATTACGAAAAAACATCGATCTGTATATAGAATGAACCATTAGGATGGGCAGAACCCATTTGAGCCCACGATTACGCCGAAACTAGACCTCTACCTACGCTTGGTTACTACGCATCGCGGTGTCAAGATATATTTGTGGGTGAGCGGTGAGGTGAGCATAACCTACATTACACGAGAAGTAAAATACATTTGCACCCGTGTGTAACACAAAACCTTTCACCTCACTGTAGTGAGGAAAGTGTAACATGCAAAACAACTTTATTTAATTTAAATAATAATATATTTTTTAATTTATTTTTAACAGTAATAATAACGTTAAGTAATATCAAGTAGAATTTTGGTCAAGTGCGAGTCGGATTTTAGTTTTCTCATACATTTGAGACCAAGCGCCTGATGAAGGCAATAAGCAATTTTTCGAAAGTTCTTAAATATTTATTTTATTCTGTTTTTTAGAATTTGTTGTTATAGCAGCAACAGAAATACATCATCTGTGAATTTTCTGTATTGTGAGCGTTTTACGTTTTGTTATCTGTCAAAAGCTACTTTTTAAACACGTTCCAAGGTCAAATTACTTTCTCCACTAGCACTAGTGGATAAAATGCGTTTTTGCCCACTGGTTTTAAAGGATAAAATACGACTTTCCGTGACAGTGAGGGGAAAAATATTATATTTCAAAAATAAAATCCTCCTGAGGGTGTGTTGTTACTCATACAAAGTACCTACCTATATGTATATAGGCCCAATAAAATCCCTACTATCTACCTACATTACACGTTTTGTTACCTGACTATGCCATTGAGCAATATACTTACCTACAGCTCACTTACGACTTGTATCTTACTTGGTATTATTTATATAACTGGCTACTAATTGTCGGGCCGGGTGAAGCTTCGAACATAATAAATACTTCGTACATTATGGTAGAGGCCGGGAAATAGCAATTCGTGGATGGGTGAGGCCGTAATTTTTGCCACAAAAGTGTGATTTTTCACTCTCCAACGATTTAAAAAAAAAAAATGGTCGTATATATTTTTCAAAATCACAACATTGAATTCCCAAAGAAATTGTGACCGTTGCCCAATAAAGATACTTAAATAAATTAATAAACTAGGAAAGTTGTACACCCTTTTCTACGAAAATTCGTAAAAAAGCGAAATCTTCTTTAAATTTTTTGCACGTTTCGTCACCAGTAAAAATAAAATTACAAATTATTTTCGCTAATCTCTTTGATTTGACGTTATGAGTCAATTGACGCCGAGCCGCCTTTAAAATATAGTTTTATGTTTTCTAAGAAAAAGCATTAGTTATCACATAATTTCAAATTACCAAAGTAGTTTTTTCTGTACGATTTTTTTAATTCGCTACTATTATCGCTACCATATTGTGAAGTAAAACATTGGTAGTATTTTTAATTGAGTAGTGGCAACACTAAGCTAGCTTTCTCTATGGTCAATAGATTGGTAGGGGCCATAGTGTTGACAGTGTAGTGTCAACTTTGTTCGGAGTGAAACGTGTCACATTTTTCGCGGAGTGCATTTTTTGAGATTTCAAGGTAAGTTCTATATTAATGTCTGTAGTTGCAATTGGTCTCTATTTAGTAAGGTCTGTGTAATCTTTCAAGGCTAAAATAACCATGGAAAACAGCTTATTTATCGAGTTATCGAGTGACCTATCTTCGCAACCGTCGCGAAAAGACGACCTTCGCGACTCTTCGATACCAGGTGGTGAAGAATCTTCGTCATTTTTTATTCGCTACCGTATAAAGGTGCATGCATACTTAAGTTTGTGGTTTCCGGGTGTTTTACGAGTGTTTTGCCTGTGATATGGTTTTCAAGGTACTAATGGTAAATAAAATACTACTTTCTTTAGGGTTTTGTACTCGAATGTTTCAAGGGTGAAACTTCAGTGGCCTAAAGCTGGGCAAAGGCCAAAAGGGCACCATCCCACATGACGAGAACCTCGTGAAGGCCGAGAAGGACAAACTAAGTACCTTGACTTGGGTCACGAGGTGACCGCTATGTGGGATGCTGATTTGACGATCATTGTCCCGATAGTCGAGTCTGCGGACAGTTGAATAGCGAAGAGTCTCGACCAAACCTCAAGAGACTCTCACTGGATCAAGGGTCAGATGCACGCGGCGGTATTCCTCGACACGGCGCACATCATCCGGAGGTTCGCATTCGCTCGTATAAACACCTGCTGGAACTCGTAAGATATGAATATGACATACTTTCCGCAGTTATATCGAAAAATACTATAACGTCACACCTGGCCATAATGTACGCTACGCGTACAGTAAATCCCATTTTCTAGCCAGGTGGAGACGTAAAATTGTGTACTCACCACGGGCAGTAAAAAAAACCCTCGATCGCATATTAACAACCCTCGCCTGCGGCTCGGGTGACAAATACCTGCGATCCCGGGCTTTCTTTCTATTACAGCCCTTGGTAAGTAATGTTCTATCTATTATGTAAAAATCACACACCTTATATACGCACCTTAACTATTTTGCGATACCGATTCTGCGTCACTTTTCGCCACCGACTCGTAGAAAATTCTTCATCACCGTTTCGCTACTTGTGGCAAAAATTACGGCCTCACCCGGATGAGTTGATGACAATAGATCCACGAATTGCCATTCAAGCCGAGGCAGATATAGTGCTTTTCTCCAAAAATGCGAGGAAATCTAATAATACTTACAAAATCAACTTATCCACGAATTGCTATTTCCCGGCCTCTGCAATATTGTTACTATTTCGTACCCCGACGGGAAAGAGTGGTGTCAATTTTTTTTATTTGTATCAGTGTACATGTGTGTGTGTCTCTATGGATTGTAGATCCTAAGTGCATGGACTGAGTTTAGCGCGGGTTTTTAATCGAAACTCTTGTCTGTGAAGATGGTTCTTAGCTTATCTTTGTTGTGTAAAGGGGTATACATTTTTAATAAAGAAATTTTGTTATTATTGAAACAAGAACGATAGTCTTACGAGTAATATATTAAATGTATAATAATAATTTATTATTATTCACAATCATCCATCAACCCCCACACATCTCACTAGTTTTGTGTATCGCTTAATTTATTAAGAGAAATATAAATTTAAGTAGGTACAATAGAGTATGTATTGTGTGTTACGTGAAAGAATTATTCAATCATTAATAACTGAAACATTGCTACTCAATAGGATTACACTTCATCTAGCCTGCTTTTGAATCCATCTAGCACCATTGATATTTTTATTCATCAAAATCATGGGCACGTATTGCCAGTGTACCGCGTGTTTGGTACGCCAACAAATATTTAAATTACAGAACAAAGCGTGATTATGAAATATCAGTCGCTGGCATATAACTGAAACGGATTATTTATTCAATCAGAAAGATAAAATCGACATCATTCAGCACGATTCTATAAGATAAGGGTTTACCCTCTTTTACCCACAAACAATTAATGAAATGAATGTTTCGCCGAATTTTCATTTCATCGAAAACATTTTTGTTTCAGAAACAGTAAATTTTTCAGGATTGTTACAAACCTAACCCAACCTACTTCTACACGATTACCTTTTAGCTTTACCTAAAAAGTTAACCAAGCATTCAATGAAACGTTTGTTGGTAAAATGAGGGGATCCCATAAAATTCTACGATCCTGGAATTTTGCAGATAAAGCGGATCTACGAGGCTTTCATGGCATAAAGTAGGAATTGTAAGGCAAAAATTTGCCACCCAGGAGGCCTGCGACGCGACGGGGCTCAGTTTGCTGGTGCAGCACCGTACAGCCCGAAGAGCATTTGTGACAATTCATAAGAATTGGACCCTTGACCAATGGACCCTAACTCTCCTCTCGGACGAGTGCAGAATGTGTCTGAATCGCTGCGACCGAAGGGGAAGAGCCTACAGGAGACCAGAAGAACGATATGCTCAGTGCTGCTTCTCCGAAAGAGTCGCCTACGGAGGGGGTTCTGCTATGTTTTGGGGCGGCATCTCGTACGAAGCGCCGACTGAGCTGGTTTTCGTGCCTGGAGGTGGTCGTGGCGGTGGATTGACTGCTTCCAGGTATATAACGGAGATTCTGGAAGAGCATGTCGTCCCTTATGCTGGTATTTTTGATGAGAGGTTCATGCGAATGCAGGATAGTCCCCATTGTCATACCGCAAGGGTCACCGCTGCTTACCTCCGCGAGGTGGGCATCGACACCATGAACTGGCCAGCGATGAGTCCGGACCTTAACCCCATTGAACACATGTGGGACTACCTGAAGAGAAAGGTTCGGGTTCGGGATCCTGCCCAGGCCACTGTTGACTGTTGAGGAGTGGGACGCTATTCTTCAAGACTACATTAGAAAATTAATTAGGTCGATGAAAAATCGCATAAACTGTGCGAGCATGGCTAGAGGTGGCCTGATACTAATTGAATAATAATAAATCGTATTGTATGTTAAATAAGCCTTTTATTCCAAGTTTGCCTTGTTTATTTTTAGAGTATTTTAAGGCTACGTCCGTTATTCAGGTTTTTTTCAGCCGACCTTGAATATAATTAAAACAGCACATTTTCCAATGCGCTACATTATTAGCTTTTATATGGCATGACCCTTACAGAACCGTACAGCTACCAAAAATGTAGGTTAGGTTAGATTAGAACTGCGATGCTCACAGAACCGAAAAGAAGGTAATGTTTAATTTACCCTGCAGATTATTATTTTTATTTAAAAAGTTCATTTTGGATAATCAAAATAATTTATTATCTGACACCGTTAAATGGGGACAGCGGATGGAGATGGGAAAAGTTCGACGTCTTTTAGCATTAGATAAGTTGGCTTTCAAAACTATGCTGGTAGCGGACTAACAACGTGAGTAAAACTACTGGACGGATTTAGGCAAAAAAATCCAGTAATGTAGCTTTATTCAATATATACATTATGAAAAATATGCAATACAAGCAAAAACGTCTGTGGATGATTCTTAAGATATATTTATATATGTAAAAACGAAGTTTTCAATTAAAATTTAGCAATTTAAACTAATTACCTAACTCATCGCACTGTTACCTTAAACGCTTAATCCCTGAAGGGATTTAGATTAAATTTTCCATAAGTACAGAAAATTTGAGACCTTTGGTGGGATATGGGATAGTTTTTATCTCGGAAATCATCCCTTAAGAAGGTAGGTCTTTGTTTGGGCCGGCAATAATTAAGGTTCGACTACAATCATTTACTTAATAGCAATCATTTTTCTAAGATAGTAACAAGTTCTACGCGGACGAAGTTATAAACAAACACCGGTTTGGCGGGGGCAAATCTGTACTGACGTTTAATAGTGCGAGGACACATTAAACTAATTTTATTAGTTGATATCGATAAAAATGACGTACAACCGTTGGGTAATTTCAAGAATTTGAATGAAGAAGAAAACTACATACACAAAAATAAACTTTTTGCGTAATTAACTTTTTTAATATTTAATATAATTTTCATAATATACAATCAAAATTTTCTCCACATTTTCAGACTTTAATCTTCGTCGCCTGGGTGACAATATCCATTTTAGCCAACTAAATGACCTTTCTAGGTCAACTGTAGTAATTGGAGCAAATTCAAATAATTTATAGTATTGATGAATTTCTGCTATATGACTCAGTTTTATTTCTTTTCCGATAAGTATAAATGAAAGAGCATATAGTTAAACGTATTCAAACTTAGCCATTAGTTTAGTTATGATAATGATGGTTAAAAATTTATTTTTATCGATGTCGATAAACTTAGTCGATTTTTAATTAATCACTAGCACTGGTACATTTTTGCCCCCGCCAAACCGGTGTATGGTTATAAATATTACAATACATGAATATTATTTCTGTGTCATTTCATTTCACTTAAGTATTACTCGTATTTTAATTTTTTTCATTATGTAACAGTCACATAAACTACTATTAGAACATTACTATAATGAAACACGTAATTGTACACCATTCTTGTTTACTTTCGATATTTTTTATGGAAATATAATTATCTATTTCGACAGTTCGATATTAAATCGTTCAGTGGCTAATACTTTCGAAATTTCTTTCTTTTAAAATATTATGGCTTTATAAACTTTCGATGTTTTAACCTCTCGTATGCCGATTCGACATTCTCATTTTCGAAATTTAAATCGGTCGGTAAATTAAACTTTCGATATTTTGAATTTCGACCATGCAACCGATTTTGATTTTCGATATTTTGTACTTCGATATTTTCACTGTCAATATATAAATTTTTCGATCTTCAAATACGTATTCGTCCAGATGTATTTGTGGGTGAACGATCAAGTGAGGTTAAAAGTAGTAACAAAATAGCGGGGCAGGACAAACTTTTCAAAACAAACAACTTAAATAGCCATCTTATAACGCCACGCCATTCATTAAAAATCTCGTAGGTATCCATGCAACTCGGAACGAATAACGATAACGCTTTAAGCTAGTGTAATTTATAATATCCAAATTTTATTTACGTAATTTATACTAACGTATTCTTGATCTTAACACGGATTACCTTCCTTAAAGCCTCATGAAGTTACTACACCTCCTGCCTCTTGCTTTACAGGTAGCCACCACAACGAGATATATAAAATGTTACACATGACAATCGTGATATTAAAACCATCTGGTGTCCTAAGTTTCGTAGTGCCTTTTTAGGGTTCCGTAGTCGACTAGGAACCCTTATAGTTTCGCTTTGTCTGTCCGTCCGTCCGCGGATAATCTCAGTAACCGTTAGCACTAGAAAGAAATTTGGTACTAATATGTATATCAATCACGCCGACAGTGGTAAAATAAAAAGTGTTTTTTTTTTATTAAGGTAAAAATACCTCCCCTATACGTAACGTGGGGAGTGTTTTTTTATCATTTCAACCCTTAAGTGTGATATATTGTTGGATAGGTATTTACAGATGAATAGGGGTTTCCTAAAATTTTTTTTTGAAAATATTAATATTTTCGGAGATCATCGCTCCAGAAGTAAAAAAAATGTGTCCCCCTCCTCTAACTTTTGAACCATAAGTTTTAAAAATATGAAAAAAATCTCAAAAGTAGAGCTTTATAAAAACTTTCTAGGAAAATTATTTACAAAGGTTGAATAGTTTTTGAAAAAAATTACAAAATAATTTCTGAACTAAGTTTGTAATTTAACCGTATATAAGCAGGTGTTTATTGTACCTGTAATTTCTACAAAATCACAACGAAATGACGTGCTTTCAAATAAAGTAAAAAAACGGTGAAAATCGGTTCACGCAATAAAGAATTATCCCATAAAAATCATCTTCCATGCTTTAAGCTCGCGCGCAATAGTTTACTTAATTTGCCGATAAATGTTGCTGTACGCGGAACGCTCACATTGTACATGGCGCTGTTAGGATTTTTCTTGATTTAATGGGGTCGGAGCAGGTGCGCCCATACAATAGGTCGAACATTTGTCGTGCTCGAATTGTCTTAGTTGTCTTTGGTCGTTCGTTGTCTAATAATAAAATTGTCCGCTTAGTATTGCTTGTATTGTGTCTGTCTACAATACATGGTCGATTTGATTTGGGAATTTGAACTCTCTTGCTCATACATTCGGTTCACGGAACGGGCTACGGAACCCTACACTGAGCGTGGCCCGACACGCTCTTGGCCGGTTTTTTATTCCATATACATACATACATGCATACATACATACATTCACGCCTTTATTCCCAAAAAGGGGTGGGCAGAGCACATGAAACGTATATTCCAGCGCCACTTTTAGCATAAATTTGGGTATAAAAGATCGACAAAATGTGATTTTTATTCCATATCCCTCAGTACTCAGTATTCTCTTATCACACAATAATCTTTCAAATATTTTTTCGAACGCACATGATTTAAATCGTGGGAAGTCACGGTAGCCTAGTGGATGAGGCATGCGGCTGTCCAGCGGCGGTCGTTGGTTCGAATCCCGGATCGTACCAATGAGATTTTCGGAACTTGTGTACGGAATATTTACCATTAGCTTTTCGGTGAAGGAAAACATCGTGAGGAAACCGGTCTAATCCCAAAAAGGTCTAGTTTTGGGCTGGAAGGTCAGATGGCTGTCGCTTTCGTTAAACTATGCCACAGATAAGATAAGATGTCAAAGCGAACCCCAGGATCCTTTAAGGGCACAACCACTAAATTTTACCAAAACTAGCACTTAAATATATCGTATAAGTAACAAAACTAAACCATCATCTATATTCGTATCGTTCTATTAATCTTGGTATAGCTTGACTCGCACACTAACGGTGCCAGTACACACGACATCTCTCTTTAGTAAGATAGTTCGTTATTTCGTAAAATTGATTCGTATACGGGCTCTTAACAATCGCGCAGCTGCGCACCAGCCCGGGTATCCGTTTCCCGTCCAGTATTGAATGGCGAGGGACACCCTTCAGCGGGATGATTTTCAATTACCTGAACGTAACCCGAAGCGGCAGAGAGCACCTTAAGTTATGTTGGACAGGTACTCGTAGTATTTTTATGTATGCCTGACCAGCTGTGCGAAGGAAGGAACAAGGAAGCCGGGCAGAGCCACGGGATAAAATACAGCCTATGCTACCTCCAGCCCAAGCCTTGCAAAAACCCTATACTTACTGGTGAGAGAAGTTTTAAAATCCGATGAGCAGTCCACACCTAAACTTACATAAGTAGCTACAAACATATCTAGTTTTTATGAGACAATGAAGCTATGTACAGGTCGATTCACGAGAGCTGACGCGGAAAATATATGAAACTGTCATTAAGAGTCCGCAGTAAGCGCGGCCGAATTTCACCTTCCCATTCAATCGTAGTTAGGTACGCTCTCATTTTAAAACTACGTGTTGGATTGTGGCGAAACTTTGCACATACATTGACATGAAGTAATGTCTGTAATTAGTTTATATGGTTCCAGTGTATAAAACAGACGAAATACAGCAAAAACAAGTTTTGTATGAAAATCTTAAATTCGCTGTATTTTTTTTACTATGGTATCTGAAGCTACATAAACTAATTACAGACATAGATATACCTCATGTGATTGTATATGCAAAGCAAAAATTTCGTTACAATCCAACACGTAGTTTTAAAATAAGAGCTCTAAAACTAACTCACGGTCTTTCTGGCAACACGTATCAAGTCTAAAATCAAATAGCGGACTAGTTCAGACTGTTTCCTTTAAAGGCATCGCCGCCGCAAACGCTTTCGCTGATTACTTCAGTAGTTTTTTTCACCCTAATAATCCAACACTTAACGTTGACACTTGTAGCAATCATAATCTACTCGCAGGTGCATGTGTACAAAATAGATAGCGTTAATGTAGGTATTGGTCTGATTAAGGTAGGGTAAGTTCGCGATGCTCTTAAAATTCTCAAGCCCCATAGCGCTGCTGGGCCGGACGGACTAACACCTCACATCTTACGAGCCTGCAACGGTATACTTGCTATTCTTGCTAAGCCTTTATGACATATTTTTAACTTCTCCTTAAAAGCAGGTCAACATCCATGTCTGTGGAAGCTCTCCCGCGTTACACCAATTCCTTAAACGGAAAATTAAGTTAAAGTGGATGGGTATCATCCGACTGCGGTGCTAAACTCAGCGGCTAAAACATTCGAGAGTATTCTGCACAAGGAAATATACCGTCAGATCGACCCATACATCTGTGACGCACAACACGCCTTTAGGTCCTTGTATAACTTGCTGATTCACGTCAACTATATTTGTAAGTGTCTTCCGGCGACTTCCGGAAAGCTTTTGACACAGTTGAAAACGACGTACGGTTTAATTCTGAATTGCTCACATTCTTATTCCAGTACGGGCCGTTTGTCTTCCTCCTTTACTCTTTTTTATCATGGTAAATGACCTCGTGAGCAACCTTCAGCATGCCAAATGCTTATTATATGCAGACGACCTCAAACTGGTGATGGAGATCAAGCAGGAGTCCGATTGGCTACTTTTTACAGGTATATCAGGGGCGTATTTTGAAATTCGGCGCCCCGGGCCAATAAGTTTCGCCGAGCCAAAAGTCAAAGAATGGCGCCAAAACCAAAGAAAATGCAATCGGTCAGCGGCGGCTATGCGGATTGGCGCCCCGGGCCATGGCCCGGATGGCCCTAGGGTAAATACGCCCCTGAGGTATGTGCTTGGAGCATCGCGAATAAACTTCACTTCAACAACAGCAAATGCCAAATAATGACATTTTCACCTCACCGGCTCGAAAAGGCTTGCTTTATCACTCAAAATCTGCGCCCAAAAGCCCATTATATCCGCTACCGTGGAAAGAGTTTTTGAATTTGGAATGTGACTGTCAATCGCGTGATCCAACTTTTTTCTAAACAGAATGAGAGGTCATTGTCCTGCGTTCAGAAACTGATGGTGGTGGCCAATAATTCATTGTTATTATTTTTATAAAATTCAATTAATACTAGGTACTTATTCTTTCTTAATACATACGAAATATTAATATTTCGACTGACTTAGGTGTAAGGATACAATACAAATAAATAATTTTAAACTGTAGTTTTATTTTTCAAAAATTTTCGCTTTCAAATTTGGAACGCACTATTTGAAAAGTTAATTTATTAAGAAAAAACTCTTAGGTATATCTACATTTAATTTTGTTTTGTTCTAAATCCACAGTAAAATCAAAATAATGGTGGTTATTTATAGATTTAGTGCAGAAGATACACATGTATGAAATTTAATGCCTGCTATGTTAGCGGAAAGTGAAATAAGCGTATTTGAGCCTTAGTTTACCCGTGAGTACCCAACAATACTTTGACTTTTTTAATGTAGGTGAGGGTGGAGTTATTTAAAGATACTAAAATGTTTATGTTACATTTAATAATTATAAAATGCTAGATCTTGATGAGTCGTAAACAAACCTTTATTGAAAATGAGTATAAGGTCCAAATTACTTCCATTACGTTTACAATTTTCCTCGCGGTGGTGAGGTGAAAAGTTGTGTTTCGCTCGGCAGCAAAGTTATTTGGCATCTCGTGCCTTGAAAGCCTCACTATGCTCAGGATTGTACTTTTGAACCATTCGCTTCGCTCATCGTTCAATCTTACAATCCTTCGCTAGCTCGGCTTTAAATACAAGCACTTGCGCCAAACAACAACTTTGCAGCCTTGCATAACAAAAACTATTACTCGACGCCAACATCCTACTAAATATAACTTTCTATACAATGGACGGTCAGAGTTTGAGCCATGTAGTTTCTGTAAAAGACCTCAGAGTGAAGTTTGATCGCGAGCTGACATTCCGCGAGCATATTACCAGCCTTGCCAAAGAGTCTTGAGAAATGTTAGAGACTTCAACAATTCCGGCGTCATCAAGGCGTCCTCTATACGGCCCTAGTACGAAGTAAACTAAAGTCTAGTGCATGTTTTGGAGTCCAAGTGAGGCCAAGTACAAGCTAATGTTGGAAAAGGTTCAAAAAGCATTTCTCCGCTTCTTCTATAAAAAAAACTGTATGGATACTATCTCCGACAAAGTTTTTGCTTGGCGTCTCCCCTAGAAGTACGAAGAAGCAACGAGAGGATGGTTCAGCTCGCTCAACGGGCTCCTGTGCACTGATCCAAAAGTACATCTCTTTGTAGACAGCCTGCCCATGTTCGCGTGCAGGTGCCTCTCTTATTGTGAGAATGCATGATTCATGAGATGATGAATGATAACTGAGTACATAACTAATTATAGGTTTAAGACTTCTTGTGCCTACAGTCAGCATCATATAGTTAGTAGCAGCCAAAGTAGCCAAATATATCGCAACACGTCTTTATTACCGTAGGTGTAAGGCTGTGTTACGATATATTTGGCTACTTTGGCTGCTACTAACTATATGATGCTGACTGTACATGCACGTAATATAGGTATTTAAGTAAATACCAACCTTTTATGTACTTAATCCCTATAGTTAAGAATCTTTTGCACAAGTGTAATTGGTATTAACCGTTCTAGTGAAATAAATAAATAAATGCATGGTTTTTCCGGTATTTCAATATCAGTATTGAGAATGACCAATATCGAATGCATGCAATATCGGATCATTCTCAATTCCGGGATTGATTTCCGATTGATTGGCAATCCCGGGATTCCACGATATTAATACCGGTATTTCGATATTAATGCGGATAATGGTAGCTAGCTAGCTAATATTTTTGACATGAAAAATCTTCGCTCCTCTACGAACCTCCGTAGGTGTTAAATAAAAGAGTGGTCTGTTCAATCAGGGTTGGTATAATCCAAAATAACAAACCACAGAAAAGTGAGTGTGTTACAGTCGCTGGGAATCGCTGAACAACGGTAAGTTTCGTCAGACCTTTTTGAATGATAAACATTACCATATGAAAATTGTACAGAATTAGTTAATTCGACTGTTTGTGAATTTTATATTATACATTAAATAGGTATTGATTTTTATTACATAGAATTGAATTAATTAACCTTTATAGTTTTGTTCTCGAGAAAGAGGATTAAAAAATAATAGTTTTTAAACGTTTCAGGGAGGATAGTACGCTAAGTTTTATGTCGGACATAAAGCATTCGTCCCATTCTGGCATTAATATGCGAGTGCAAGAGGGACGAATGCTTTACGTCGGACATAAAAACTAGTGTGCTGGGGGGCTGAACAGAAGTTGAATTATTAACAGAACCTAATTTATAATAAAACTAAAATATATATTCGGAATATGGGATATAAAGAACTCATTTTTATCCAATATCAGATTTTTTTATAAATCAAAATTTACTTGATATTACACTTCGTTGGAAGGATCATATTAAATAAGTAAAATATAATTAACTCTGTAAGTAATTTGAACCGACAAATAGACGGACAACAAATTGATCACATGATCCTACGGTGCGGAACCCTAAAAATACTAGATTTTATTTATGATATACCTGCAGAGGTACACCTTATAATGATATGATATAAATCTTGCCGTTATTTTCTCTCTTCTCGTTTCTCTCGCTTCTTAATTCAAATAAGTTCTTACTGACACTTCACATAAACTGAGTATAGTATTCTAAGAATTCCTAGGCATGCCTTGAAGACATACATCATTCAAGATTGATATGGTATTTCCGTACTCGGTTTTCGATAAGATATTTAAAAAATCTCTTAAGTTAATCTGAAGTCTCTTCTTAATTCAAATAAGTTCTTACTGACACTTCACGTAAACCGAGTACGTTAATCTGAAGTCTCTTCTTAATTCAAATAAGTTTTTACTGATACTTCACGTAACCAGTTGCACTTGTTGAAGAAATACTTTAGTCACAATTTATTTGGCATTTCCTAACCCGGTTTTCGACAAGAGAGAAATTATTTTTCCTAAATCAATCTGATGTCCCCCTTCTTAATTTAAATAAGTTAAATTAATTAGCATTTTTAAATACAAAATAGGCGGCTATACGAATAATGAGGATACTGTTTTATTAGACTATGTTTCTCGCTAAATTTTATAAAAATATGTTTGACGTCTACCGCAAGTATCTAATTCACAACAACTCTGACCTTGTATTAACTTTGGAGAGCATCATCAAACCTAGATTAAGTTATATTCAACATACTTTTGTAATTACTACTTTTGTAACATTGCATGGAATTGGAGGAGGTTTCAGTCGATCCACAACGCCGGTCACGATCGCTTTAACGGACTTGGAAAGCCTCGCGTAAATAACCTACCCTATTAGGTGACAAAAAGACACGCATTCTTTATCCTTTATTTATTTCTACCAGCACATATACAAGACAGAATCCTTAGATACCACAGATGATCCGTACATCAATATAAATTCTCAACAAAGATGCAAAATTATTGATCTTTTTATACTACGACTGCAAATATGCGTACGGTGGCCTGTCCTATGGTCAGAAGACACGATGGTGTCTGGATTTGCAACTCCAGCGCGTTGCCGATCATTTATTGATTTGAGGATTCGTTGTGATTCGTTGGAGCTAATTCGAGGCATTTCAATTTGATTATGATTTATTTTAATCGGTTTTATGCGCTCGTTTCTACGCGCGCTGATCTTCCGTGTCAGAACGGGCGATTGGGACACATTCAAATCACATCAAAATCACATTGGAATGCAAAACTAGTCACCTCTGTTTCAAGTATTAAGTATTATAGACAAATATTTTTTAGATAATTCGCTACGATCTCCATAGCAAATTTCAAAAATGTAAGGTTTGTTTATTTTTACAGCTAAATAACACCGTATTTTTCACATGCCACACACACGCAAAAGCGTAAAACAACGTGTTTCGTGAAGTAACACGTTCAAAAAGGGAGTTTTTCCTTTGGCTTGTAAGTAAGGAAAAAGTCTCTGTATTGTGGAATAACGACGTTTCCTTGGCCTGGTAATCCACAATTCGTCAAGGTTTCTTGGGTGGTTTCTTCATCCCAGCCCTTCAAAGCGCAAAGTTCACTCAGAAAATGTAACCATTCATCCCAATCCAGCTCTGATTTGCTAAAAATTGTATACATTTTTTTATTGATAATGATTGATTATAAGTAGAGATGCGCCGAATATTCGGTAATTATTCGGTATTCGGCATGTTCGGTATATTTTTCAATGTTCGTGATTCGGTTCAAATGCCGAATATTTAGCGAATCATTTTTAGAGGTGTTTGTCTACAAGTTGCAAGAATGTAATATTGAACTGCCCTGTGAATTATTATTATTATGTGAATTATTATTCTAAACCGATTTTCGATTGTTATTTAACTAACCTTGTTTTAATGTTATTATCTCGCTTATCATAATTATAATTAAATCAACACGATTTTTACCACTGAATGAGTCTGTTTTGGATCGGCTGGTAAAAGGCATTACGTTGAACCGAATAATTCGGTCGAATATTTGGTTCGGTAAAAGCTTGACCGAACACTCGGCTGAATATTCTCGTACTCGGTATAACCCGTATTCGGCGCGTCTCTAATTGATTATGATAAAGGTACTCTATCTAAGACTCGTAGGTACTTATTTGTAATTCATTTCTCGAAAACTACTCCGTAATCATGTAAACAAATATGGGCGGACCCAATTGTTCATCAACCCTGAAAGGCTGAATGGGACTGCAACGAAGCAAAAAACACAATAAAATAAAAAGAATTTCGAAAAGAAAATCGCAATATTGTATAGAATTATCGAACCTGCTCACAAAATTTCATTAGGGATAGAATTACGGAGACATGGGACCTGTAGAGAACAGCCGGACACGAACGAATTTTGGCCAAATCTGAAGCATAGAACATCGTTCGCTTCGCTCGCTCGTTCGAAGAAGATATTTGAATCGGACCGTGCATAAAACCAAAAATTTATTCACATTAACAACAATTGTAAGTACCTGTATTTATTCCACAGTACACCTGTTTCTGTCATGGTTAGTTTCCTGTCTTCAAGGAGTTTGGCCTGGCGCAGCCAGAAATCAGACCGATACAATGTAATTGTTAAGCCACTCCGCTTGTTATCTAGGAGCTTAGAGAAATCACGGAACTGGCCATCGAGGGTGGCTTGTTCTTCATCGCCCATTACGTTTGTTTAGCTGTCAAAACAATAAACTTCTTCAGCAGTTCTTATGTATAGGTACATATGATTTGCAATGCACTAGTATTC
Organism: Epinotia bilunana; assembly: GCA_947049275.1. Taxonomy (NCBI): domain Eukaryota; kingdom Metazoa; phylum Arthropoda; class Insecta; order Lepidoptera; family Tortricidae; genus Epinotia; species Epinotia bilunana. The sequence goes on along the minus strand of OX346252.1, from coordinate 29,693,696 downwards.
CAGTTTTTGTGTTTTTCTTCTTCTTAATAAGTTTGACTCAGCAATAGCATATTAACATACATGTATTGTGCTGTTTACGGCTTGTTGTGTGCACGTTACTACGGGAACGTTTAAAGGTATGTCAAATCCCCGGCCACAGAACAAGCTAATTTCCCCAAGCTAAAGGCCGTGCCATGCACGAATTACATACAAATTGGACATTCAAAATATCCACGAGGATAAACATGAACATATTACACAGCAGACTTAGCTTAGCTATACAATTTGTAGATAAATAGATTTGTAGATGTATATGGATACATCGCTTATTATGCTGCTCCATAAATATTGTTTTTGGTATCTACAAAATTAAATATTTAGTTTTATAGTAATGCCCAGCTATCCTGTAACTTGTTTTAAGCTCACCTCAACTCTCGCCTACAAATAGTATCCCGACTTGCGATTCGTAGTGACAAGTTTATTTTTGACCACGAGGCACGTTGTGAATTTTTAATGGAACTAATTTATGGCAAGGGGTACCTACTCCTTGACAAACAGACGTATTGGAACATGTATTGGAAATCCAAAGAGAATATATATACCTCTATGTTTAGAAGCATGAACTTAGAATACTAATTTAGAAGTCATCAAATGTCACCGATGTAAACAAACAGCAAGGAACACGAAATAATTCGCGATTGTAAAATAAATTACAATAAATATGCCCAAAGTAATCCATAGCGATGTCAGAAAGCTTATTTTGAATATAATTGAATATTTACAGCAACAAAAGGATGCCGGATTGTCTACTATTTCTATAAACAAACCGGTACTCAGGACCGGTAGGTACTGAGGGCCTACCGCGAATTTAAAACGAACTTCGTTCGTGCCCTCTCTGTCGCTTGACCTAGCAAGTGCGGAGGTACACGAACTTTTCGGTTCGCGGTAGCCCCTCTGACATTTTATAGTACGGTCATAGAAACTGATTGAACTGGTTAGTGTAGTTGGAGTTATTTCTTTTCTTATTTAAATATTGTAATTATAATCGAAGACGAATATAGACAACTTAGAAAAGTTCAAAACCGCGGGCATTTTCATTTCATTCATTTCATTTATCTTAAAAACGGCTAAACGGATTTTCATGAAACATGACTAAGAACACTCGGGATAAAATTATCTATAACACAAAAAAACCGCATTCAAATCGGTCCTTCCGTTTGGGAGCTACGATACCACAGACAAATACACAGATACACAGATACGTTAATCTTATAACACCCCTCTCTTTGTGTCGGGGTCGGGGGTCAAAAAAGGTACTTTAGTCGAATCCCAGACCAATCGTTTTATAATTGAGGTCGGCGGTCTTGAAAGCGACACATCATAGTCAGTCATCGGAGTCACGATCTGAAAAATACTTAAATATCGAATACGTACTTGGAATCAGATATGGATGAATGAATAGGTATAATTTATTAAATCATTCAACAAACAACACAATGCGAATACACACTGTCCCGACTATACATGACGTATGTACATTATTGCCATATATAATGCGGTTTACAGCGACACTACCTCAGGGCCCAATAGCGGCTTGTCGGGCTATAACTAAGTGTAGTTGGAGGTCCAGTTTCATCAGCCCCCCTATTCTGTAACTTGTTTTAAGCTCACCTCAACGCTCACCCACAAATATATCTTGACACCGCGATGCGTAGTAACGAAGCGTAGGTAGAGGTCTAGTTTCGTGACGGGTGAACGGCGGGGTGAGCCGCATTAACGCTTAGCGAATAACAGCCCAGGCGTGACGGATGGGGTGAGGCGCATGAGCGCGTAAAGCCTCTCACAGACTGGAGCGGCCTGCGGTGGCGGTCACGGTCAATAGTAAATTTGACAGCTAATGACAAGTTTACTATTGCCCGCCGCGGCCAGTCCGCACCAGTGTGATGCAGGCTTAAGGCCTCTCACAGACTGGCGCGGCCAGGCCGCGGCGGTCAATAGAGTACCTAAGCTTGCCATTCGCTGTCAGAGGATATCGCATACCTAACTAGGTGACGCCGTGAATTTTCCTCAAAAAAAACTATTTTGCGTACTATCGACAACACAGCTAACTGACCATCGGTGCACCTTAACGGTGCAACAGTTAACAGTGTTGTCGTTTGTACCTACTTAAACAAATTACCTAACCCTACATTCAAAAATAGTGAAGGGAAGAAAACATTTAACGTAGTTTAAAAAAAAATGTTAAATTAATCTGGAATTCAGCTCCATAGTAAAATGTGTGGGTAAAAGATAAATGTGGTCACTGGTCAGATTCGAATGAAAAAAATATTATAAAATCGTTACTTAAAAATAAACATAAAAAAGCAATACCTTACTTCAGGAAATAGTAAATTGTGATACAAGTGAGGTATGTTGATAATTACATCAGAGGCGGAATTATCACGCGAGTCGCAGGTGAGCGTGCTAAGAGAGCCGATAGGATGTAATTATCAAAGCTCACGCGTTTCATACGACGTTTTTCAACACATTTTGCGAGGAAAAAATCCTTTTCATAAGATGAAAATTTTATAGGCCTGCCAAGTTATTTTCTATACTCATTGATGACAACAGGTCACATGTTTTACCTATACATCGCCAAGGATTTCCAGTGGCGTCCATTCTTTTTATCACTTTTCTAGTCACCACCAGTCAACATTTTTGTTAATAACCAAACACGCATTAACAATGTTTACAAATATCTGTGAAATAACCTATAATGGCGCGCAACAATTTTTTTTCGTGAAGTTTGCGCAGTGCGCGCGCATTAGATGAAATCTCTAAACAGCCAATACAAAATGAAATAAATATTTTCGTTTTAAAATGTTATCTTTATTAACTCATGTAAAATGTTATCAAAAGGGAATAGTTTTACTAAATTAAACGTTTCTATATCATATCCAAAAAGAAATAGTCAATAAATTAACAAAAAGGATTTAATTTATTTAGTCGAGTAAGAAGCCATTTGCCGAGAATTAAAAAAAAAGCTGTACATTCTGTACAACCCGGTTAATTTAAGAATGCACCGTGTTCATGCATACATCTTGCTGCAAGGTGCCAACTTGACTTAATCGGGATATAACCATAACGCACAAGTGTCGTAATGTTATAAAACACGCGTGTTCAATATCCAGGATTATGAGCCTAAAAGCGACACAATAAGAGGTACGTTACGAGCAATTGTGTTGAAAATACGTTTTACAGCACTAGTACAATAATTTTGTTCCATCCGGACATGGAAAGAGTAGTCCACTTTTTTGCCATCAACAAGTTGAAAATGAAACCAGTGGTTTTTTCATAAACACAATTGCAATTTTTAGCAAAAAGCCGTGGTTAACGGTTTCTTTTTCAAAAACTACTAAAAATGTAAATGCATACGGACCTACCACATAACGTACTATCGAACCAACTGAATCATGACCCACTATAGAACCTTGTCATAATTAACGAACATACGTACGATCATATGACGTTAATATGTCAGTTAATTGTAACAAGGTTCCATGGTGGGTCAGGATTCAATTTTGTCGATAGTACATGCAGTAGTTTTCCGTTTAGTGCATGTTGTTCCGGGAAAATACTTTAATTTCGGACACCTACTAGCGCCATATTTGACTATATTGTTATGCATGTCTCCTGGATCACAAAACTGCCGGGAGACCTGCCAGTCTCCCCCATAATGACGTCATCAAAATCACAGCGGCCGCGTTTGGCAAAGTGCAAATTTCACCCAAACCATGCAACGCACATATACATATCGGATGTTAAATGAAAGCTGAACAAATTGTCTAAGAACTAGGTATTGGCTAAAGTATACAAAGATCAAAGAAGAATCTAAGGAGTTTCAGACTTTGCGGCAAAACTAGAAAAGATACACAAAAGTAATGTATCTAAACCACAAATGATATCTAGTATTTTAGCGTTAAATTCCAGTTTATTACTTTAAGACTAGCGCAAAATTGGGAAAATTATGCTAAAAAAAAAACCGGCCAAGTGCGAGTCGGACTCCCGCACAAAGGGTTCCGTACCATTATACGTTGAATGAAAGGTAAATTGTGGTTTACGATTTATGCCGTATTTAAAAAAACTACTTACTAGATCTCGTTCAAACCAATTTTCGGTGGAAGTTTGCATGGTAATGTACAACATATATTTTTTTTTAGTTTTACCATTCTCTTTTTTTAGAAGTTACGGAGGGACGATGACGACGATGACACACATTTTACCACTTTGGAAGTGTCTCTCGCGCAAACTATTCAGTACTTAAATTAGAAACCTCAATATCATTTTTGAAGACCTATCCGATGGATAGGTAACCCTACACTGGGTTTGATGAATTTTTTTTTTTTGAGTTTCTGTTCTAAATATGGGTAACCCCCAAAATTTATTGTTGTTGTTCTATTTTTGTGTAAAAATCTTAATGCGGTTCACAAAATACATCTACTTACCAGGTATAGTTCTTATAGTTTCGGAAAAAAGTGGCTGTGACATATAGACGGACAGACAGACAGACAGACAACCATGACGAATCCATAAGGGTTCCGTTTTTTGCTATTTGGCTACGGAGCCCTAAAAACCTGTTGGTTTTTAGGGCTGTTTTTGCGTTGTTACGCAAAGCTACTTTTCCCTACATTATTTATCGATATTACTTTATTTTCTAGAAACCAGCACCAACTTTTAGTATGTTGTATAACATGTTATGTGCACAGCAAAACTGCAAAGAGACAATCTCTAAAGTGTTGGGCTCATCAAGCAATGAGGAAATCTTCTTTGCTGCGGAGGCTTTTAAAAAGTGGGAAGATTACCTGAATCATGTTAATATATAAACGTGTGTCAAAGCTAAACAAATATGCTATAATTCTTGCTAACATTATGATTCCATATATCCGTAAATTAAGTGGTATAATATTAGCAAAATAGTAGAGAAAAAAAGTGAAAAGCCTGCTAACATTCGTATTCCTGGAAAGATTAGACATTGTGCAAAAATGTTGTGTATTACTGGAATAATACTATAACTATTACTATACAAAACAGCAACTAATCTCAAAATAAGTTGAAAATTTTAGAAGTTAGTAATCCCAATGTATAATGTATATATTTTTTAATGGTAACGTCATATTATATGAAAGCTAATAAAATTAGCTATAACTCGGTTTAACATTGTAATTTAATATATTGGTAAGTTTCAGAGCAATTGCTTGAAGAGGTAAACGACAGGCAGACAGATAGAAAGACAGACAGACAGGGAGACACACTTTCGCATTTATAATATTAGTATGGATATGATACAGCAATAATGCAATCGCAATCTGAAAATCGTCGTCCATATTCGCTGACAAAACGTGTGAACTCAATAGCTAATAGCGTCTATCAACTGAGCCTTGTTTTTCCGAACTCAATTAATCGTACGGTATTTACGGAATCCCACATCGATATTACGAATCGAAATTCCGGAACGGTATTCAGCCCGAATGTATGTGGCCGCCCTTACCAGCCCTGATGCCTCTCCTTTGATGTTCCACGTCAACAGCTACCGGGTTTCAAAATGAAGTAAACATTGTGTGCGAATTTTGATACTTTAATAGTACATTGTGATACACCTGAGGTATGTTGATTACTACATCAGAGGCGGAATGTTCACACGAGCCGCAGGTGAGCGTGATAAGAGAGCCGAGGATTTAATTATAAAAGCTCACGCGTTTCATACGACGTTTTACAACAAATTATGCGAGGAAAAAATCCTTTTCATAAGATGAAAATTTTATAGGCTTGCCAAGTTATTTTCTATACTTAATGATGGCAACGGGTTTTTACTCACATATTGTACATCGCCAAGAATTTCCAGTGGCGTCCATAATATTTATCACTTTTCTAATCACCGCGTGTCAACATTTTTGATAATAACCAAACACACTAACAATGTTTGCAAATATTTGTGAAATAAACTATAAGGGCATGCAAAAGGTTTTTTTCGTGAAGTTTGCGCAGTGGCGCTCATGAGTTAACCCTGACTTAGATGAAATCTCTGAACAAGCAATAAAAATTAAATTAAATTTTCGTTTATAAATATTATCTTTGTTAATTCATGTAAAATGTTATCAAAAATTAATAGTTTTACTAAATTAAACGTTTCTATATCACATCCAAAAAGAAATAATCAATCAATTAACAAAAAGGATTTAATTTGTTTAGTCGAGTAAGAATCCATTTGCCGAGAAGTAAAAAAAGCTGTACATTCTGTACAACCACAACCCCGTTAATTTAAGAATGCACCGTGTTCATTACGACTTAATCAGGATATAACCATAACACACGAGTGTCGTAATGTTATAAAACACGCGTGTTTACCCAGGATTATGAGCCTTAAAGCGACAAAACCACGCGAAAAAACCTTTATTAGATTCTGTAGTGAGTACGGGTGTGCACTAAGGTATCGAAAAATCTGTAAAGTACGGGATAGAAGTAAAAACAAAGAGAGAAAATTATTTCTATTAGTAATTTAACTGTGGTGAAATTATTATTAGGTAAATACTATATGACATCATTTTCATTATAATAATTTCAGTACCTAATAATGATTTCAGAACATGTTAAATTACAATATTTGAACCAAAAACGGTAAAAAACACTCCCACGCCGTACTCCCACAACAAGTCGATGAAATTGAGAACAACACTATTTTCCGCCATATTGAGTTCAATTATTTGCACTTCTGCAGTACGGGTGTCAACCCCAGTTGACAGCAAAAAGTTACCGAAAAGTTGTCATCTAGAATGTTTCGCAACTTAGAGAACTTCTCGCCGTCGGTGCATTGCTACGTGTAACATAAATATTGTGTTACGTTTAACACAATTGTATTACGAAAGTATCAAACACCAAACGAAACGTAACACAAAAACAGACTTTCGTTAAAATAATAGTTTATTACGGCAGAGACCAGTAAGGAAGCCATACTGGGCGAGTATGAATTAGATAATGCGGAGCCAGGATGGCTATACGGTCGAAGCGAGTATCGTTCTCTTCTCAAAAATGAAACAAGAAAATAAGAAAAATATTTTTTTAGGGTTCCGTAGTCAACAAGAAACCCTTATAGTTTCGCCATGTCCGTCTGGCCGTCCGTCCAGGCGTCTGTCCGTCCGTCCGTCCGTCTTCGGCTTAAGGCCTCCACCCACCGAACGCGTGTCGTGCGCGGCGCGTGTGCTGCGCGGGCCCGCGCAAGTTGTAAAGCATTGAAACTACACTGCAAACACACATCGAACGCGGTCCGAACGCGGGCCCGCGCTTGCTAAGTGTGATAGAGACAGTGAGATACATATTAAATGTGTTGGTAGTAAGAGAGGCATGACGCGGCGGGCACGCGCGGGCCCGCGCTGCACACGTGCTGCAGACGCGTTGCTAACGCGTCGCCTGCTTGTTGCGGTGTGAATATACCGCTTCAACCGCGCCCGACACGCGCCGCGCACGACACGCGTTCGGTGGGTGGAGGCCTTTAGCTCAGTAACCATTACTACTAGAAAACTGTAATTCGGCATGGGTATTTAAATCAATCACGCCAACAAAACAGAAGATAATATCTTGAAAAAAAATGTTTTGTGGTAATTAAAGTGGGGATGTAATTTTTTTTCTCGTTAACCCATAGTGTGGTGTCGTTGGATAGCGTGTTCAAAAAATATTAGTGGTTTTTTAAAATGCTATTTCAAATTAGTACTTAATTCGTTTGCGAGATATTGGGCTTTAAAGCCCAAATTTTTGTTCGAGCCATGTGTCCTTCCCCCTGCCGGCTAAATGGCTGCTAAGGGGAATGTGAAAAAAATCGTGGCAGTAGTACATATAATGAATTTAAAAGAAAAACTATCACGGCTAAGTAGGCATAACTAGTTACCGAGTAATAGTCGACCAACTTAAAATGTACTTAGAAAGGCCAACTTTCATACAAATTCAGCCGATGCAACCATAAAGTTTACGCGCGTGTGTCGATGTAACTGAGAAAGACGTAATTATATAGGTAACATGTATTGCCGCCGCGAAAATGATTAAACTGTGAAATACTATGAAATAATTACGTGGAATCAACGTATGTTATGCATAAATCTACAAAACAAAATTCTATGATAGGACTATAAATCAATTCAAAACTATTTGGAATTAATTTTCTGATGTTTCTGTGAACTAAAACAATGGGAAACATTATCTGCCAAAAAAATTCTATACTTTTACTACATATGTCGGCAAAACTATGGTAAACCTAATTAGGCACTTATAAGAAAAAACAGCCGCAAACAGCGATATGAAAAATAATCTAGCTAAAACCGTCCATCTATACACAGGTTATAGTTCTCTGGTGGTAGATGGTAACTAAAAGGTGCGGGGACACTAGGTAGGGATTCTTTAAATAGTGAGATTAATTCTTCATCTTCAAATAATAGAAGCATTATGACAGGCTGATCTAGTTGGCCAAAGAAATTAGGTGTTTTTAGTTGGAGAAAATTCTATTCTTAGGTAATATCTTTTGATAAGACGGTTAAAAAATACAGATCACCAGCGCATATTTCAACATGGGTATATTTGGAAAAAAAGAAAAAAAAATGCCGTTTCAAAGTTGAAACACAGTAATGAGCGCGCCAAAGATTTTGGGTTTTAAAATTTTGTTTAAATATGTTCTGTGTAAAAATCTGCCATTCTTATTGATGAAGATATTATGGTTTCCTAGAATGATCTCGCAAAAAACTTGGCATAGGTAAAACTGCAAAACATGAATTATGATATTAACCCTTGCATAATAAGTTTGCCGATGGAGCTAGAAGTTGAAGTCCCGGACGGAGTAACTTTGGTACCGTGGAAACTCGGTAGGGCCCTGGTGTGGGACGCAACATACGTCGATACGTTCGCACTGTCCCACATACAGGCAACACGGTCTCAGGCCGGCGCTGCGGCTGATCAGGCCCAATTACTTAAGCGCCGCAAATACTCTTCTCTAGTTCAGAAATACGAGTTTGCGGCGCTTGCAGTTGAAACGATGGGACCCTGGTCAGCCGACATGAAGGCCTTCATGAGGACCCTGTCGTCGCGGCTGGTCCACGCCTCAGGGGACCCCAGAGCTGGCGCGTACCTTTCACAAAGGATCGCCCTTGCGGTCCAAAGGGGAAATGCCGCAAGCGTCATGGGGTCCATGCCGCAGACAGAACTTTTGGACGGACTATTTTTTTTGTAATAATAGGTAGTTTTAATTTTTTCATTTTATTATTTTTTATTTAGTATCTAAAAGTAATGTACTTATAGAATAGTTTAAAAAAACTTATTAAATTTGTTCTTCAGAAGTGAATTAAATATCAGGTTTATTTCAAGATCATTTTCTTTTTAATTTCGGTGTGGGCGTAACGTAGCAACGTAACGCAGTTCAGTTGTTAAGTTTAAAATAGAATATAAAAAACCAACCCGGTAGGGCTAATTAAGAGCTTGGCAACAGCTACTTTATCCACTTGCGTATAGCTATAGTTGGCGTGAGAGTGAATGAGACTACAATCCGTACTCGGTTTCACATTTTCGTAGGTTGTCACTAAAATGAACTCGGGAAATGTCAAATGGATCTCTTTTGTATCTCTTTTAGTCCAACAAAATTAAATATGTCATCATTGTTTGGTAGTAAGTGTTATAACGTCACTCCTTAACTTGCTCGCATTATAGCAGCTGTCATATTTTCTATAAACAAACGGACCGTCTCAGGGAAAATTAATTAATTTGCGTGTTGTTCCGCGCTAAATCATTAGAATACAGTGAAATTTACTTCCTTTATAGTTTACTGTAGAATATAAGCAAATGTCTTGTGCGATTGAAGGTTGTACGGTCCCATACGGGAAGAAAAGAAAATGTTCAGGGACCATTAAGCTTTCACCAGTAAGTTTCAATAAATTTTGATGTTATTAATGTAACCATTAGATGGCTGCTAAAATGGCTAAAATTAATTATCACTATTAGAAGTTTATGTAAATATCATCATAGTCAATTATTCGTGCAAAATCGGCATGTAAATAAGACATTTTATGTGGATTAAAGAGGTTATGTTTATTTACATAGTGATGTGTATTTTTATCGAACACGGAACAATAACTTATCGACATTGAAAACAAAAATCTGTGTTGGAACATTAGTAGATTGTTAAACGAGGGTTGAAAGTCATCCATCCCTGGCGAGATATTTTGGCGCTCGAACGAAGTCAGAGCGCCAATAGTTCGAGGCTGAAATGGGTGGCTTTCCCCGAGTTAAACACTACTTTTCATTTCGAATTCGAGGAAATGAATTGAAAGCCAAAAACTTTAATATTTTCTAAATCAGTAGGATCCTATAGAACCCATTTTAAAAGCGTTTGTGTATCGACCATTTGGGCGGGAACTGTTGACAGATTTTAATAATGTTAGTGTGTGGACCATTTACTGGACGCGTTTTTGAAGTGGTTATGTCGAAAACTAATTTTTATTATTGTTTGGATGAAAAAATAAATTAATAATTTTATTTATATACACCATATAAGTAGTAATGAAGAATGAAAACCATCATAATTATCAATAAGCTTCAAAAATCAACACAATTTTATGGAAGTTTGGCAGTATAGTTTTTCATTGTTATTTTTTTAATGACTGTTCTGAAGCGGTCACATTGAACTAAGAAAACTTAAAAAATATCCAATCGTTTTCAAATAGCAATAAGAGTCATACAATAATAAATTTACAATCAATATAAAAAAAATAACGCATGATTGTCAACGATTTTCAAAACCAGTACAATTTTCTGAAACTGTGGCTGTCCAGGTTTCTGCCATTGCTTTTTTATTTTTTATTACTTTTCAGCCCTAGGGGCGACATGCCTCACTTTCAACCCGCTGTTTAGATAAACAATGACCTACTTTCAGAGTATGAGAGATGAAAACGAAATTACAAGTTTGCTGAAGAATGACAACAAAATGGCTTAGTGTAATAGCTTAGGCTGTGAGTAATGTTTTTACATAGACCAGATGAATTTCCAAATGAAGTGCCAAAGTTGTGGAATCGACGGAATTCCTCAAATATTATTGGGTCACACCGTCACATACAGCGATTGGGTTTTTTTTCTCTAATAATCAACGCATTTGCTCTCGGAAATCAGATCATATGGTAAATTGGAAAAGAAATGTGGAAATGTTCTCGTGGCTTGGCGGAGTACTAAATTGAAGTCGGTTAAAACTTTGTTTTTAAAGTAAATTATTAAACAGCTTAGTCTGTTTAAAGGCTGCATGAGGGCGTAGAATACTGCCATTATTACGCTAACCGTGATATAAAGGTACATTTTGAACGCTCTATTCAGCTTTAAGCTTAATTTTTTGCCTCTACCCGAATATGGGCAGTATAATTGAATGTACAGCAAATTGTCATTGTCACTTATCAAATAACAATTGTCAATGTAATGAGAGGAGATGTTAGTATAAGATGTTAGGAATCAATTAACTAAGGTACTGGCAGTTTTTAATTTCATATATTACAATATACAAGTATACAACAATTCAAAGACAGCACTGTGTACAACTTTCTCACTCCAACTTAATTCCAAAACACATCTTTACTTGAGAGTCGGAGTGACTCAAGTCCGTTCCTGTCATCACGTGTTTTATTTATCTATACACGATGATTTTTAATCCGTGATCAGGAGTTGAAAAATATTGACAAACAGTCAAAACAGATTTCAATGGATGAGGTCACATGCAATTAAATCACTGTTTAGTTAATTACATTTAATAATAGTATTAACACTTATATCCACTGAATGTCTGGTCACACTACATTTCTTGCAGTTAAGTAGATACGTCAAACACACATAAGTACGTCAAATTTTCGCAAACTACCGTTAGGGTGACAATGATTTTGAATTATAAGGTGATTCCTTATTCAGCTTCATCCAGAAAGAAAAGAACGTTTGTTTTAGGAAACTTTGAGTTAATCGTGTTTGATATCATTTACAGAATCAGAAAAATTTATTCCTGGTCAGGAATTAAAAATCATCGTGTATATAAAACAGTGTTAAAACGCGTAGGGAGGAAGCTCAATATAAACATTTAACGCTACAGCATCCACAAATATCTACTAAACTTTTACCCTCTTATTCATAAAACTTAAAAATACTTCTGATAAATAAAACATGTTTTGTCCCTTCCTCACGGATTTAAATATCAGTGACAGATGATGACAAACGAATTTTAACGGCATTTTATCTAAAATAGGTTTATTCAACGTTTTACTTAAAATGTTAAATTAGAACTGCATATGTGTCTTATAGCCAAGAGAAGAAATACCTTAATTCTCACCACATTACCATGCAAACGAAGTCGCAGGTACAGCTAGTGTAGTAAATAAAGTTATAGAGTTGTAAAAGTGGTACTGTAATCAGTTCTGCAGTTCTTTGTTGGCTTTAATACGGATTCCGGTTCCGTACAATAATAGTGACGACAATTAAATATCTAGCATGAAGTTGCACGTTCAACCAATTCGTTGGCTTACTTGTGCCTAAACATAGGTTTTTTTTTTGGTTCAGTAGACTTACATAGCACACACATCATAATATAATCAATAATAAGTTTCTGTCAAAATAGTAGATTGTATGACAAGGGTCTAAAATAAGCCATGTTACCACGAGATGGTTATTTTCCCGAACGATGTGAGGGGAAATAGTTCGAGGGGTAATATGGCTTTTAGACCAGAGTTATAAACTCTACTTTTCACTTCGACTGCGAGAAAATAGTAAAAACAAAGACTATCCATCCACAATCAATAATAAATACCAGGGCGAAAAGATTTTTCAATTTGGCGTTCATTCTTTTTTAAATAAACTGCTTTGACACAGATACAAAATATTGACACCACGAATAATCGCATCTGACCGTCTAATATTTTTAGCCGCGTCCAAATGGCCGAGCGCGGCGGACAGCATACGGGGCATACGATAAAGCGAGATAGACAAAAGTCTATCCCGCTCAATCTTTATAGCTTATGCCATGTATGCAGTCACCACGCTTGAACGTTTGGACGCGGCTAACGGTCAGAGGTGTTAATTTTTTTAATGATTGTGAATTAGGGAATAAAAAACTGTTTCCTGATTGGTCAATTTTAAATCTAGCTGTATTCTGGTTAGTTGATAGCAAATATAAATGTTTTCTTAAAGAGTTCTGATTGGTATACGGTGAACTGTGTTGATTGGTCAAATTAAAATGTTTCATAAATCATAAATATGTATAGAGTACATATTTTCCCTAGGGGCTACATGTACTACTTTAGCCCCGCTTGCTAAGCATAATATGACACACTTTTTCTGCATGAGAAGTGAAATTAAAATTTTTGATACAAGCTTTTATTGCCGTCTGTCCTTTTTTAACCGCCTTCAAAAAAAAGGAGGAGGTTCTCAATTCGGTTGTATTTTTTTTTTTTTTCAATTTTCAATGTTTGTTACCTCAGAACTCCGTCATTGATGAGCCGATTCATAAATATATTTTTTTGTTCGTAAGTATATGTTTCCAGGTAGGTCCCATTTTTTTTAAAAATTCAATTGGATGATGGGATCTATGAGGAATTGAGTGAACTCCTCAATTATATTAGGCACGCGTGTAGTGATTTTGGTATTTTGTATTATAACTCGTGTATTTACATCCGGAAATCATAAATTGGTGGAGTGGCATTGATGATGAAGACCACAGATGACTTATGGAATTCCTCAATTATATACTTAAAAGTACAAAAGTATATCACAGATTCTGATAAGATTCCGTTGAAATAGCAACTAATGAAGTGCCAAGGGTGATCCTTGTGGAATTGATGGAAGTCCTCAAATATTATCGGGTCACATACAGCAATTGGGTTTTTTTCTATAATAATCAACGCATTTGCTCTCGGAAATCAGTTCATGAGGTAAATTGGAAAAGAAATGTTCTCGTGGCTTGGCGGAGTACTAAATTGAAGTCGGTTAAAACTTTGTTTTTAAAGTAAATTATTGTATACCGTAATCAACTAGGCATGGAGACGATTGTAACGAGCCCAAACTCAACGGGGTTACGTCGGTTAAGTACTGAATTCCCATGGCCACCTTCTGTCTCCGTCATCAGATCAGCTCGATGGTTACCATAATATTGAGTTGCCATACAAACTATACGTACACCATAATTTCAGTTCAACCAGTCACCGAGAAATCGGTCAAATTTAATTTCCAAGATATGATTACAGACACCGGTACAGGTGAAACTAAACAAAAGGTTGTAAATAAGAATGCATTGTAATTTTATAATCGAGGAGGTATTTTGCGGGCACTAAAAACATAATTCTAATTTGCCTACACAATAGGTAGGTGGATTCGTTTATATATCTAGTCTGTAATTATATAATATTCGATCTTCTACTTTTTATAACTATAATGGTTTACTCGAAATTGCAATACGCGGCATACCTGTTCTTGACAAGTCAATAATAAGTTGACAGACTTACTAACCGACTTTGTAACATTGTCCAATTGACGAACCTAGGTATTCAATAAATAAGTAGGTAAAGGTACCTATAATTTTAAAATACTGGTGTCACGTTTTTGCAAATTACGCAGCCATATATAAGGAAACACACAAACCTTTAATTTGCATTTCTCGGATCTTATTGTCTTAATAAGCACTTATTTGATGTACCTATTAAATAATAAATAAGTTAGTGTTCATTTTAGAATAGATTAGTAATCTTCACCAGTTTCGTACGTGGAGTTTACCTTTAAGTAAATGTTACGCTACTCTCCCGAGTCCACACAGTACACATAATCATGTAAACTACTTCAAACACCGGTGTAAACATTTGTTGCACTTGCACTTGAAGTTTTCTTGTGGTTTTTATATATTAATTGCGGATCCCTGAAGTGCCTGTATAATATCAGTTTAATTGTTCACATCACGGTATAAGGTTATTTTATAAAATTAGAACGTGTATTTGATTTGTATTCAAAATTGGCAAATCTATGCACCTCCGATTTCATGTGAAAACATTGATTCCCATTGCTAAAGTGCGTAAGAAAATATTTGAAATGGTTATTGAGAAATAACGAACCTAGTGAAAACCATCACCTTACCATGATTAATGATTATAAAGGTAAGTTATGCATTTTGTATTAGGTACATTTGAGATACATTATCGGTCAGGTCAATGGCACAGGTCAAGGTTAATGTTTTCATGACGAAGGATATGCTAATTGCATTGTGAAGAGTCTCTCCATCTGAAATGGCTCGCTCACGTGCACGCGTCTGTTATACAAGTACCCACCTATAGTACTCAAGGAGGAGCATCTCAGTTGAACAACTTGCAAAGTTTCAGCAGCATTATTATGGCTGGCTAATTCAGGTTAAACAGGCGTTTAGCCTGGTGCAACGTGAGCTGCGAGGGGTTTAAAAACGCTACCTACATAACATCATCCGAAGTCTGTTAAGCCTATAGAAACCAAATCAAATTAGGATTTCGCTCGGACACTGGTTCAAAACCAAAACCGAAAATTATAATACATAATGGTGAATAAAGGTCAATTACTTTTGAGAAGACAGATATTTTTTGGTTCACCCCTACAGGTCGCAACGAGCCAGCGCTGGACGACGAGGATGAGTACGTAGCTACTCTAGAAGGACAATTCGCATCATTCGCTAAAATGCTGGATTGGTTCAACCCTAGGGAGACCATTTCGCTGTATTGCTCCGACTACTGGATGCGCCAGAGCAATATCATAGACGACAGACAAGTCACCATGATTGATACTGGAGTAGCATGGTGCAAATTCAGGTACCTACTTACCCCACTCGTCATACCTATATGCGCTTATCTATGTATACTAAAGTTATAAGAGGAAGTGTCTGTGAGATTGTAAGTTCGTATATTTTGGCTAATCTCCGAAACCGCTTATCCGATTTCAAAAATATTTCACCTGCGTGTAATGGACTTTCTGTATGATTGATAGTAGATTGTTAACCGAGGGTTGAAAGCCACCCACTCCTGACGAGATATTTTGGCGCTCGAACGAAGTGAGAGCGCCAATAGTTCGAGGCTGAAATGGGTGGCTTTCCCCGAGTTAAACACTACTTTTCATTTCGAATACGAGGAAATGAAATGAAAACCTAAACCTAACCTAACCTAACCTACCTATATTTTCTGAATCAGTCAGATCCTATAGAACCCATTTCAAAAGCGTTTGTGTGTGGACTATTTGGGCGGGAACTTTTGACAGTTTTAATCATGTTTGTGTGTGGACCATTTCCTGGACGCTTTCGAAGTGGTTATATCGAAAAACTAATTTTAATTGTTTTTTGGAAGTTAAATTACATTATTAAATGTATTTATATATACCACATAGTAATACAGAATGAAAACCATCAACCATCATACTTATCAACAAGCTTCAAAAATCAACGCAATTTTATGGAAGTGTGGCAATATAGGTTTTGCCATTGTTATTTTTTTTAATGACTTTATGACGCGGTTCTGAAGCGGTTACATTGAACTATGAACACATTTAAATTACTTCAAATAGCAATAATAGTCATACAAGAATTAATTTATTATAAATATTAAAAAAAATAACGTATGATTGTCAACCAGTTTCAAAAATCAATACAATTTTCTGAAACTGTGGCTCTACAGGTTTCTGCCGTTGCTTTTTGATTTTTTATTACTTTTCAACCCTAGGGGCGACATGCCTCACTTTCAACCCGCTGTTTAGATAAACAATGACCTACTTTCAGAGTATGGGAGATGAAAAGGATATTTTATCCTGTGGGATTGCCTTCGTTCTTTGCAATACGCAGGCCAAGCCGCGTGGGCAGCTAAATAATATGTAGTTAAGTATAAACTGAACCGTATCGTAATTGTACGGGTTCATTTACGTGTTACAATAACAGCCTTCTTGTTGCGCCGAGGGTTAAAAATAGACCATCAGTTAAGCATGCTACGGTAGCCTAGTGGTTCAGGCATGCGGCTGTCTAGTGGCGGTCGTGGGTTCGAATCCCGTCTCGTACCAATGGAGTTTTTCGGAACTTATGTACGGAATATTTACCGTTAGAATTTCGGTGAAGGAAAAAATCGTGAGAAAACCGGTCTAATCCCAATAAGGTCTAGTTTTCCGTCTGGGTTGAAAGGTCGAATGGCAGTCGCATTCATAAAACGAGTGCCTATGCTAAATCTTGGGATTAGGTATCAAAGCGGACCCCGGGGTCCTTTAGGGCACATCCGGGAATAACGGATGAACCTAGAAGAACCTAACGGATGACGGACGGACCCTAGGAGGATGATGGTTAAAAATAAACCAGCAATAATCCAATCGATGATACCTTTAGATTTCTAAAATCGTCTGATGAAATACACTTGCGGGCAAAGAATACGGGTCGGTTAAATACCGTCATATTTCCTAAAATAAGAGGTTGTACAGTTAATCCTGTCATGATCTTTATTTAATTTTACATATAAACTGCTAATAACAGTAAAAAATATAACGTTACCAGGTTTAAATCGGACTCGTAAAAACCCATGAAAAAAAAACAACGTTAACGAAGCGAGATATCGCAAAAATCGTGATTTTTGGATATCGATATTTTTATGATAGAATCCAGGAGATTGTTAATACAGTTGGGTATTGTAAAGAATAGCATATTATGTAAATAAAACAAGTATTCAATATTTTAAAAAACCTATGGCAGTTATTTAATTTAGGGTGACCCGTATTCTTTGCCCGCGAGTGTAGTTGAATTTTTTTTATTTCAGTAAAGCTGAGTTGAACTGGGATGAATGGCGGAAATATTTAGCAGAATTGTGTGCTGCCAAGGAGTTAAATAAACTTGAGATCGATGAGGCCCTCACTAACTGTGGGTTACCAGGAGCGACTCGCGTAAATGTGCCGCGGTACAGAGACTATTTTAATACGTACAAATCGAAAAAGGCTCTACGCATATGCGAATCCCTTGATTCCTGTGGGAAGCCAAAAAAGAAGCCTAAGCCTACATAGTAGGTAGTAGACCTACATATTTTATTTTACTTTTTACGTATTTTATTTTTCTGATATATATTTGGAAATTTTCCCCTTATTGTTTCAAATACACACTATATATATGTGAGCACTTTGGCCGCTTCGATATAGGTATCTGATGGCGACTATACCTGTACTATGGATGCGCGGCAATGTCCTTTATATTTAAAGTAACCAATAATGCTTATGCTTATGATACATAATTCTATATTCTTACTGGTGAAAGTTTCTTTTTAAATCGGCTGAGTAGTTCGATAGTTTATAGGTAATAGAAAACTTTTTTTGCACACGCATTCATACCCACCATATTGATTACCCGCTACATACAAACTTACAAGAGCATAGACTTTTATTATCGTTTCGATATCTAGTATTCTTCAAAAATAGACACCAAACCCTTAAGAGTCCGCAGTAAGCTCGGCCGAATTTCATCTTCCCATACAAACGTAGTTACGCTCTCATTTTAAAACTACGTGTTGCATTGTTACGAAACTTTGCATATACAATAATATGAGGTATATCTATGTTTGTAATTAGTTTATATGGTTCCAGTTTATAAAACAAACGATATATAGATAGATAGTTTTCTATGAAAAACTTAAATTCGCTGTATTTTTTTTACTATGGTATCTGAGGCTACATAAACTAACTTCAGACATAGATATACCTCATGTCATTGTACAGGCAAAGTTTCGTTACAATCCGACATGTAGTTTTTAAATGAGAGCGTAAGTACGTTTGTATGGAGAATCGAGCTTACTGCGGACTAATAATATAATATTCTCACGCATGGTAAGTTCTTTCGTATTTGGCGCGAAGGCTTGTACTGAACGAGCAACCAAAACCTTGTTAGGAATATATACCTCCAATCCCGAACGTAAATAACTTTGCTACCCAGCAACAGTGGCGGTGCGTGAATATTTTCGATGGGCAACCCGGAACAAAAAAGTTATGAAAGATTTTAAAGTATATATAACTATATGCTTGCTTAAAACTAGCGAAAATCGAACATAATTCTTATTCAACGTCAGGGCAGCACGCTGTTCTCTTGCCAATTGGCTAAACTCGGCTCTCGGACACCTCCGGGGTGTAAATTCACTCGATCGCGGGTTACACATACATCGATGGACAGACTCGTTCAGTGAAACATAAAGCCTGGCGAACGAAAGTTGAACACACTAAAGTCAATTACGCGGCAACACTAAACGCCATACGCATACATTTTGATCAACAGTGTTACCGCGTAATTGAGTTTGGTGGGTTCAACTTTCGTTTGCCAGACTCTAGTTAACACGGAGCAAGCGGGATAGCAGGATTTGGTGCCTTCTAGCCGTCTAATATCGTTTTTTTAGGGTTCCGTGCCCAAAAGGTAAAAACGGGACCCTATTACTAAGACTTCGCTGTCTGTCCGTCCGTCTGTCTCTCACCAGGCTGTATCTCAAGAACCACGATAGCTAGACAGTTGACATTTTCACAGGTTAGGTATGTATTTTTATTTTTGCTGTTTTCATAGATAAATGGTACGGAACCCTTCGTGCACGAGTCCGACTTGCACTTGGCCGATTTATTTTTTTAGATAGACCTGTACGTGAGTATATATGGATATTAATTAAGGTTATGCCGGCAACTTCGTCCACGTGGAACTCGTTTATAATATCCGGAATAAAAAGCCCTTCCCCGTGATTCAAACTATATATCTATACTATGTATATATATGTATCAAACTATGTATATAACTATATATGTATCAAACTCGAGATACCAAATTTCATCTCAACCAGTTCACCGGCTTAAGCGTGAACAGGTAACAGAACAGACAGACAGACATGGTTACTTTCGAATTTATAATATTACTACGATGATATTGGTGCTGCCACAGAATGTGACAGCACCAACTGTTTCAAGTAACTAGACCCCTATTGTTACCTGGCTGATAGAGGAAGCTCTGATGCTTGAGCCAGCACTCCTGGCGCAGGCGCTGCAGGTCATCGTGCTCCTCGGACCCCGACAGCTTCAGACTCGTTCTTTCTTGCTTCTCAACACCTTCCCAAACGACGCTGGGAACCGCTCTGCTCTACTGCAAAAACATTATTAGGTCAGTCGAATGGTGCTCCATATGCTGTGCTTGTCACCCGCGGAAACTTGGGTCAATCGGTATAAAGATAAGTTTATCTAACAAGTGAAATCAAAAGAACTTTCAAAAGTCTCCACTGCAATTTTCAAATATTATAACTTACATCACTCCTGCGATTATAAGGAATCCAACGACACCTCATACTCGTCAATGCCAACATGCATCAAGCCGGTTAGACAGTAAATAAGGTTTTGGATATTTAGGCGAAAGTTGTTGTTAAGCCAACTTTAAATCGTTATTTTTATAAATCATACACGGTTATTAAAGCTAAAGAATGATTAATGAAACCTAAATGTGTTTTAAATGAGATCAATCAAGATCAAGATCATCATTTGGTCGTCTAAGTACCCGAAAGAAAGGTCAGAATTAGAAGTAGTAGCAAATCTGCCTCATTTGAAAAATATTTCTATAATACTAAGTACCTATTTAATGTACTAAACTACTAAACTAATGTAAATATTTAAACAATTAAATTGTTAGTGAGATTCCAAAATTTTTAGTTGCCTCAGATTGCCTGTATCGGAGCCTTAAAAATCACGTGTTTGCCAGACCGCGCGGAGGATTTTATTACATCCAATTTTGTAGTGTATGCGCACTGTGATTTTTCACCGTTGGGTCTCTGGGTAAGTAAATTAAACTACTCTTTAGGCTATTAGCTCAGTCGTGACGTCACCCCGCGGCATCGGCACGCGCACGGCAGCTCGATGACAAGTGGCAAGCACATCAATCACATCATCTCTGCTTTCTTTACAAAAACCATATCCTACTATCCTACTAATATTATAAATGCGAAAGTTTAGATGTTTGGATGTTTGGATGTTTGGATGTGTGTTAATCAATCACGCTTAAACGGCTGAACCGATTTGAATGAAATTTTGCACGAAGATAGTTTATAGCCTGGATTAAAATATAGGATAGTTTTTATCCCGGGTCCACGCGGACGAAGTCGCGGGCGGAAGCTAGTATTTTATAAAATCACATGTGTTTATCTTAAACGTTTAAGTTCACACATTCACTGCAGAGACTCTAGTATAAGTTTTACCGAAACAAAACGTTACGACCGCGTTTGCGTTTAGCTGTCAAATCCCATACAAATTGAGGGTAAAACGCAAACACGATCGTAACGTTTTGTTTCAGTAAAACTTATACTAGAGCCTCTGATCACCACTATAACACCGCACGGCTAGCACGCGACGGCGCGCGAGCTCTCTCGATTTTTCTCGCACTATCCGTCTCTCTCTTATTAGAACACTTGGAAGAAGAGGTATAGTGCGATAAAAATCGAGAGTATGTCGCGGCCGTCGAGTGCTACACGTGCTGATAAATTAATAGTATGTGATAAGTTTTTCTCTGTGCCAGTTATTTGTATTTCATTTAAACTTTGATACAAGTCGTTTCCCACTCTCTTTATCTCTCTTTTTTAACCGACTTCAAAAAAAAGGAGGAGGTTCTCAATTCGGTTGTATTTTTTTTATCATTTTTTTTTCAATGTTTGTTACCTCAGAACTCCGTCATTGATGAGCCGATTCGTATTTTTTTTTTGTTTGTAAGTATATGCTTCCAGGTGGGTCCCATTTTTTTAAAAATTCAATTGTATGATGGGATCCATGAGGAATTTAGGGAACTCCTCAATTATATAAGGCACGCGTGTAGTGATTTTGGTATTTTCTATTATAACTCGTGTATTTACATCCGGAAATCATAAATTGGTGGAGTGAAATAGATGATGATGACCACAGATGACTTATGGAATTCCTCAATTATGTACTTAAAAGTACAAAAGTATATCACAGATTCTGATAAGATTCCGTTGAAATAGCAGCTAATGAAGTGCCAAAGGTGATCCATGTGGAATCGACGGAAGTCCTCAAATATTATCGGGTCACATACAGCGATTGGGTTTTTTTCTCTAATAATCAACGCATTTGCTCTCGGAAATCAGTTCATGTGATAAATTGGAAAAGAAACGTGGAAATGTTCTCGTGGCTTAGCGGATTACTAAATTGAAGTCGGTTAAAACTTTGTTTTTAAAGTAAATTATTTTTACAATTGAGGTGATTAATTTTGCTTTTGCAAATACTTACACAAATTATTTTTTACATTTAACCTCTAGGAGGTTGTTACCAAATAGGTAGGCATATTGTTCTGGCAAAAAAACTTGACATACCAGTACAATGTTACATACACATCTAAACGCTGCAACAATTATTACACTACTTATGATTTCTAGAAATTGACTATCCTTCTACAGTATTAGGTACCTATGTATTTTGCACGAACATCTATTTGGCTGTTAAACAATAGAAGAAGTTGAATTTTTGGTGAGGTAGGGTACAGCGAAATGTCATCCCGCTCGAATTTGGAGCAGCTCAACTGGGGAAGTACCTCCGCCTTGCAGAAGGCAACAGCCATAATAACACTACTACTTGCTCTGTAGTTAGCAGTGTTGTGTTCCTGGAGGTGAGCAAGGTCGCCAGAGCTCCTGAGGATGCGTTGTGTTAAGAGCGAGGGAATTTGTTCCTTCAGCTGTCAACACGGCGAATCCTCAAACATATCAAGGGTCATCAACGCCCATGTTACTCCTTTGGAGTTGCATGCGTCTATAGGCTGCGGTGTCCGCTTACCATCGGCCGGGCCGTACGCTTGTTTGCACCGCCGTTGTATAAAAAAGTAATGATGAGAGTAAGTCAATACCGAGTCTATTAATTTTTATTATTTAGTGGAATACTAAAATATGCATCAGAGGCTCTAGTATAAGTTTTACCGAAACAAAACGTTACGGCCGCAATCGCGTTTAGCTGTCAAATCCCATACAAATTGAGGGTCAAACGCAAACGCGATCGTAAAGTTTTGTTTCGGTAAAACTTAGCCTCTGTAATAAAAAAACTTTTATAATGAATATTGATTATTGCCTTACCTTCTAGCTGGTAGTTAACTGATAGATGGTCCCTGGGTTGGTTTAAAATGTATTATTTACAGAATAATAAATAAGGGTCATCATCATCATATCAGCGGAAAGACGTCCACTGCTGGACATAAGCCTCCCCCAAAAAGTGCCAAAGTGACCGGTCCTGCGTCACCCGCATCCAGCGGACTCCAGCAACCTTTACCAGGTCATCAGTCCACCTTATGGGGGGCCTACCCACGCCGCGCCTTCCGGTACGTGGTCGCCACTCGAGAACCTTTCCGCACCAGCGGCCATCGGTTTTACGTGCTATTTGCCCCTCCCACTGCCACTTAAGTTTAGCAAAACGGAAGGCTATATCGGTTACCTTGGTTCTGCTGCGGATAGCCTCATTTCTGATGCGATCACGCAGAGAAACTCCCAACATGGCCCTCCCAACATGGCCCTCTCCATTGCCCTTTGGGTGACTTTGAGCCTTGTTATGAGGCCCATAGTAAGCGACCACGTTTCAGTGCCATATGTCATCACTGGCAGCACACACTGGTCAAAGACTCTCGTCTTGAGACACTGCGGAATATTGGACGAAAATATGTGCCGTAGCTTCCCGAACGCTGCCCAGCCGAGTCGGATTCGACGATTGACCTCTTTCTCGAGGTTGGACCTACCTGACTGGATAGTCTGTCCTAGGTATACGAGTACATAATCATCTACAACTTCGAGCGTAAAATAAGGGTACTTATTTATTATCCTGTCCTAACAGTCGATATCACTCGAAAAGATTAAATTAAAAGTGACTGCTAAGCGAAGGACAGTCACAAAGCCCAACCTTGAAACATAAAACTATGCTGAACCTATTATTATTTTCATTTCACTAATTGATTGTGTATCCTATCCTTTACTAGTTATTGGAAATTATCGCGTGATTTGAAACGCCGTTCTGACTAGATAAAGAACAATAAGTTCTGATTTTTAGATATAATATGATTCTTGACTATATGATTGAAAAAAAAAACAACAAATTTGGGTCTTTATATTCCTTTTTTTACTCAGCTATCTCAAACAATACATTATTTTACGACACAATCAAGTTAGTACTATAGTATTTTATCTCATCTAAAATCTCACTTAATGAAATATACTTAAATAAAACTTCACTAAGTTAGGTATTTATCGAAATTTGTCCAAAAAAGCCATTCCCGAAGTCTCAGTAACTTTTTGTTGCATTTCTTTTTCTTCTGCGCGGAAGGCATAAGCGTGTCTCTGTCAAGGGGGCGTTTTCGACTCGAATTAAGGCATCCCCTTAACCGAGCAATACTTTTATAAATATATGTCACTGGCAGATTATGAGGAACCTTACCCGCGATATTATAAACTGTATAAAAATTGTGAACTGTCAAAAGCGTTCACAACATAACGCAATATTTACGTTAATTTTAATTTATCAATATCAAATCGTCAAATTGTGAAAAGAGGCTCTACCGCGAAACGAAAACAAAGTCCCTCTCTGTCGCACTTGCTTATTCGAGCGTCAGAGGGAGATACACGAACAAATTTTGTTTTCGTGCCCCGGTACCAAGGCCCTGCGGCGCTACCACGAAGAAAAAACTTGAAGTTCATGTACATGCATCCCTGTCACTCGAGTTATCTAAGTCCGATAGACATGGAGATACCTACCTGACCTTCGAATGTCGAAGTTCGTGGTTATAGCTTATCAAATTGGCATGGCTTCGGAACGCACCCTGCACTCTAATTGCTAGAACAAATTATTCCACTTATGCTTATACTTGCATCAGAACACGATTTTTTTTTCCGAAAATCGGTCGGTGCATTGTGTATGATACGGTATATTGTGTACGTAGTATTCCAATTTCATCTCAGGTCACAATTTGACGATTTGACTGATATAAATTATAAACTGACGAAATATAATGAATTAAGTAAATTGTAACCAGTTTTTCATTTTCATTTTCATAATAGTAAGATTATAAACTGTTGGTGTTCACAATCTTACGGTGACATATATATATATTGAACATCACGTTCTCGAAAACGGCTCCAACTATTTCGATGAAATTTGATAGGACATATCTGGGACAAATCGTTTTCTCCGTATTTTCCCTCCAGCAGAGATCGGTCGAATTTTGAGGATAGGTGTATTTTATTAGCCGCTACATAGTTTTGTAATTAAATTACTAAAAAAATTTTTTTTAGGGGTGCGCTCCATACATAAAACAGAACGTAAAATTTTTTTTTTCATTTCAAGCCCACGTGTGGGAGTGGCACATCAATCGACGGGCCTTTCAAAATAAATATAAGGTTTCTCAGCATTTTTTTTATTAAGTGAATAGAGTCGGAGATAATCGCCCCGAAAGTCACTAAAATTGTCCCCCCCCCCCCCCACCCCTCTAATTTTTGAATCGTGTATTTGAAAAATATGAAAAAATCATGGGCATAGTGCTTACTAAATTCTTTCAGCGAACATTGTTTTGAACAAGATCGGGTCAAAGGTTTTCGGGATATTTCTAAAAAACTGCCTTCCTTAAAGAAAAGGACGTAAGTAAGTGCCATAAGATTTCAGTAACGATACGACCTTTTTAATAGGCACGGAACTCTTCGTTGTGCGTGGTTTGACACGCACTTGGCCGCTTTTTTTATGTAACTAGGTACGTATACCACTGACTGTACGTGTTTAACTCTCGTTAGTGTCCACAACTAAGGTAAATAGGCACCAGCTTAAGGTTATCAACGTTCATGTAGTTAAATTTATGAGTTATTCAGTCGAGCCATGTAAGTAGGTAGTTACCTAAATAGTAACTGAGGTTTATGAGGATGATACAGGTTTTATGTGATTAGATGACTTTTCCGTTCGCACAAGTTACGTACAAGTTGTATTGCTAGTTTTATATAAGTTTCACAATTTACGTCGTGGGTTTGGAACACTTTGAAATATATAGCAGTGATGTGATCTTCTCATAACGTGGTTGTCACATCGACTAGTTAATTGACTTAGTTAATCGTTTCAATCAAAATGACATCATATCATGTCAGATGTCGCATGCTGTTTCGATAGTAGGTGATGATAGTTTTTTATATGAATAATTTTTCATTTGTTTGCATTGGATATGAATAATCCATTTATTAACAAGCTTATTGCATTGATAGCAGGACTACAATTATGCATTATAATTACATTGAAAATTTCAAATATTTACTTCTAAATCCATAAATACTACTTGATTATATGTAAAATAATTGCATAAAGTAATTAGTTTTTTTTACGAAGACATTTTTCTAATAATACAAGTAAAATATTGCCATTAAATGGATATTAATACTATTTTATGATTCACCTGTCAGTTTTTTGAAAGTGGTATGTTTACGTACCAAATTGACCAAAAATGGCACATTTTCGATAAACATGCTTATAACTCAATAAATGGTCATATTTTTTGTAACTAGGACCAAATTTGTTACATTAAAAACGCCAGGGGAATGAGATGAATAATCCAATTCTGTAATCCAAGGATAACCCAAAACCATCCGCACACACTGGATCGGGATTCGCCCGCAAATCAAATCAAATCAAATCAAATCAATTATTTATTCTGCAAATAGGCCACAAGGGCACTTTACATGCCAAACCGCAGTGTGATAACCACTTTAAGTGCCGGCAGTCAAGTGGCGATCGCGGATTTTGATAGATTGTCGAACTATATAAAGCCTGGCGGTAATTCTCGAATGCTGATCATGTGTATTTTAATTAAATACAAGTGGATCTGAGAGGAGTACAACTTCGGAACGTTACCCCTCGGTGGGGTAGTCACGTAATGTTTCCGACGCGTGTTAGGACAGTCCAACTGTCATTTTTCCATATATTAATTGACATTTAGATCTACCTAACGTACGTACAATGTGTTACGTGATCGACCTGCAGGAGCTCGGTCCTTTTCGCGTTACGCTATTAATATGCCCTAAATGTTCGTATAAATAAAGCAGTATTTCAACTATGTATTTATAGTCTGTTGAGACATTTTCAGACCTGCGCTTCATTGACTTCTCGCACACGCGACTTATTAATTACTAGCTTCAGCCCGCTACTCCGTCCGCGTGGAACTCGTTTATATCGTAGCTCGATACAAACTTTCATCCCCCAATTCACCTCCTCAGGGGATGATTTCCGGGATAAAAACTATCCTATGTCCTGCCTCGGCATTCAAACTATCTCTATACCAAATTTCATCTCAATCGGTTTAGCGGTTTAAGCATGAAGAGGTAACAGACAGACAGACAGACAGACACACTTTCGCATTTATAATATTAGTATGATGCTCCCGCTCTGCCGAGTCCGTTTGTCGTAGCGACGCGTGTCTGTGTATGTGCGTCAATTCGTGGTCAATTCGGTCGGACATTTTGCGCGGATTTGTGTCACAGCTGTAGGCTATTGATTTACTGTGGTACTAAATCAAGAAGTGGCATTGTGAAAAGTATTTTCAAGTAGGATCCAATTAAGTACGTAATTACTATACTTATCAAATATAAAGTAAGTACGTACCTACTTTTATCGACAAGCAACAATGCTTGTCGATAAAAGTAGGTACGTACTTACTTTATATTTGATAAGTATAGTAATTACGTACACACGTATCACAAGATTGTGATAGTTGAGAATCAGATATGTACTTACCTACTACATAAGTAAATTAAACAGTCAGTAATACACATAATACTTTTATAAGCAGATAGTTGGATAGGTACGTCTGTCTAATCGAAAATTTAATAGTGTCCTAAGGGGGCGGCGGCGGATGATAGCGATAGCGACAATAAACTGCCTGCCGAAGCCCTATCCCTCGCAAAGGACCCTACAAATTGTGATTGAACGGTTTGATACAACTTGACGGACAAATGCGAAACGTGTTCTTTTGGTTTGCTTAATTAATTTCACGGGTTTCTCTATTCACCGCGGCACGAGGCCTTACTTTAGCCAAGAGTAAACTTTTGCGTTTTTTCAGGTTTTGGAGTCGCACTCAGTCTAATTATAATTGCACGATACGATTTCAACGGCCTTACGTTCCTCTTGTTGTCGTCTGGATCGTAGGTACTTATCGCCAAGGGCATATGTCGCAGTTTACCCCCTGTGGGGTAATCACGTAACGGTTCGATAGCGCGTTAGGACAATTTAACTGACATTTTTCCATGTAAAAAATTACATTTTTACCTAACGTATGTACAATACGATATGTAATCGAACTGGTGGTCACTTACAAAAATTGAATTTTTCTATAAATGTGGTGTAGGTATAATCTTAACGTTATCTACATTTGCTCTTTTCTTTTTATACTTTGTTTATTAAATAGTATGGTCACTGTAGATAATACTGTAGTAAAATTTTCAGATACCTAACCTGGTTTTCTTCATTATGTAAGTACTAAACGCAAACTGAGGTCCTAACGAATAGATACACTTTATTTCCCATTGAGCAGACGTTGAACAGACATTCCTCTATCACATCACTACGTATACACAAGTATAAGAAATCGCTTGAATATAAACACGAGAACGTCATGTTTCTTGTAATACGACGAGCACTTGTTAAAATAAGATCAAACTCGCGAGAATGATCACCCGGTCGGACGTGTGAAGAACGTTAGGCGTTTCAGTACAAGCGAATGACTAAGCTGCTTAAGATTGCATATGTTACCAAGTACCTACCTTTTTTATCTATTCTATATAACCTATTCTGTTAGTCTTTTTGTTAGGGACGTTATGCAAGTGTATAAACCATCACCCTAAATAAAAGTCAAAAAGAAAAACAAAACTGGACAAGTGCGAGTCGGTCTCGGCCACCGAGGGTTCCGTACTTCGCTACAAATATATTGTTTTCAGTTTTTCCCTGTACTTGCAGTATAAGACGTTATTACCAAGTTTCATAGTTCTAGGGCAACAGAAAGTACCCTAATAACTTATGAGTCCTTGGAGAGTGTCGAAATTTACTTTTGTGCGGCATAAACGGCCGTATTTTTTTCGCTAACATATTAGTTTGATTTTTTGCTCAGCTTTTTATAAGGGACTGTAGACTTGAGTATATGGTTTTAATTTCAATTCAATACCTACCTTCACGCGTTACCGGTCCTGACAGACAGACGGACAACAAAGTGATCCCATAAGGGTTCCGTTTTTTCGTTCTGAGGTAGTGAACTCTAAAAAACACAGTAAATGGGTAAGAAACTGGTAGGTAGTAACGTAATTTTAAGATCTCTATATTTTAACACTTACATTTTTCAACATGCAGCTGAATGCAATTGTTTATTTAGCTATTTACCATGTAGGACGAATGTATCTTTAAGTCAGTGGTTCCTAACCTTTTCAATACGCCCGCCCCCGTGCCCGTGACCAATAAGGGAAACTGACTTTACCCCAACTTAAACAACCGCTCAAAGAAGTAAAGTGGCCCGCACCACTGTTTGATAGAGATAGTGAGAGAGATATTAAATGCGTTGGTAGTGAGAGAGATACAAACCGACCCGCGCCGCGCACGACCCGCGCCGCGCACGACCCGCGCCGCGCCCGACCCGCGCCGCACCCTACCGCACCGCGCACGACCCGCGTTCGGTGTGTGGAGGCTAAGGCCTCTAAGTCCGTTTAGATTTTTCGAAGGTACAATAGCCTTTTTAGCACGTCCTAACAAGAGTCACGTACACTAAAGGGCTCCGTTACAACTTAAGCCAAGTCTAAATTAAAATTAAAATATTTCGTAGGAAACTCATGGCACAGTGCACAGAAGAGCGTATTATCGTTTCTGTCAATTAAGTTTTTGTTTACTAATCAATCTTGGTACAGTAATTATGTAACGGCACACAAATGACAGGTTCCAAATTTCGGGAAGGAGGGTTCTTTTCAGTTGCGAATGCTGATTTTGAGTCCCGCGCAAGTGAAACATTCTATTCTCGCTATACGCTCATTCTAAGGTAGAATCTTGAGTGTACTCAGGGACGCAAAAGCCCA
Organism: Epinotia bilunana; assembly: GCA_947049275.1. Classification (NCBI taxonomy): domain Eukaryota; kingdom Metazoa; phylum Arthropoda; class Insecta; order Lepidoptera; family Tortricidae; genus Epinotia; species Epinotia bilunana. The sequence goes on along the minus strand of OX346252.1, from coordinate 29,663,592 downwards.
AGATACCTACATATAACTTTGCTCGCGTATGGTATGACACATACGTACTACTTTTGACCTCAGCAGTGAGAACTGAGAACGCAGCAAAGTAATAAAATACAGGCTTTTACGAATTTGTCCCGTGATTATTTAGGACAAAAAATATTTAACGTTCATTACTCTGCTTGTTTCAACTCCTCAGCACGGCTATAGCAGTGGACGTGCGTGTGCGTGTGCTGCGCGCGCTATGCAGGACAGGGCGCGAAATACAACTTGAACAAAAATTTGGGCTTTAGAGCCCAATAACACGCAAATGGACTTTACTTTTACATACTTTTAAACAAGCTATCCAACGATACCGTACCACTTTACGTGTAGGTAGGGAAGCTGCTTTAAAAAAAAATATTTTATTCTACCATTTTATCAGCGTGATTGTTTTATACCCATGCCGAATTACAGCTTTCTAGTTCTAGTACTGAGCAAAGCCGCCGACGGACGGACAGACGGGCACTGCGAAACTATAAGGTTTCCTTGTTGACTACGGAACTCTAAAAACTAGGCAAAAATTTATAAAATACTGGTTTAGTCAGTGATTTGACTCAAATGTTATACTTATTTCTAATCTATACTAATATTATGAAGAGTAAAAGTCTGTGCAATTGTAGATTTGTAAGTTTGTATAGTTTGGGTATTGTCCGGACGCTCTTATCCGATTTCAGAAATTCCTTCACCTATGTGTAGACTTTCTGGATGGTAATAGGATATATTTTATCCAGCTGGGTAAAATAAAGTAAAGTAATGTAAAATTGTATTAATAACATCGTTATAATGTCATCACATCATCTACATATACAGAGTGTACCAAAAATGGGATGTGAACTGATCAAGGGATTAACACCAGCTATCGTGTTCTGATAAGAAAAGAACTAAAGTAATTATTTTTTGACGCGTTTTTTTTACATTTGTATGAAGCAGGTAGCTCCGCCCCAGTAGGCCAACGTTCGATACAAATGTAAAAAAAAAATCGCGTAAATAAACTTTCCTCTTAGTTTTTTCTTATCAGAACACGATACCAGTTAAGCCCTTGATCGGTTTATACCACATTTTTGTTACACCCTGTATATAAAAGAAAACTTCCTGACTGATTCATCAACGCACAGCCGAAACTACTGGGACTAGAAACTTGAAATTTACACCAGAACTTCCTTTTATGGAAATTGGAAATTTCATCCCTAAGGGGGTTAAATAGGGGTGCAAAGTTTGTATGGAGGGAACTTTCATTTTTGAGCTAGACTTAAAACTTTGTAGAAAGATTACTTCTTACAATACAAAAAATGTGTTTTCAGCGTTTTATAATTATGCCACCCCTAATAGGGTTAAAAAGGGGTATGCAAGGTTTGGATCAGAAACACTCCTTTTTGAGCTGGAGACTTAAAACGTATAAAGATTTCTTATCAGAACAAAAAGTTAAATTGCATCTCTAAGGGGGACCAAGAAAATGTTATAGTAAGAGATTTGTAAATTCGGTCCTACAAAACTGAATTCAGAGTTTTTTGAAATTCATCCCCTCTAGGGATTAAAGGGGGTTCAAAGGTTGTAAGGAGAGCAAGACATTTTTTTAATAAAATATATTGTTTTTGTAAAGAGAGGAGAAATGTAAGTGTATGCGCACTACAAAAAAATACAAGTGAGGGTAGCATTCGTGATAGGCCGAGCTGGGAGTGCTTGCCACTTGACATCGAGCTGCCGTGGAGTGAGGTCACGACTGCGCACCTAAGCTAAGAGTAGTTTTATTTACTTACCCAGAGACCCAAAGGTGAAACATCACAACGGGCATGGCATCGGTCCAGTGACTTTCTCTCACATCTGAACGGTGGCGAGAATTGCTAGAGTATCTCAACGATCGCATTCCGCGAGGATGGATCGGCCTCGGGGGACCGGTGCCGTGGCCTGCTCGTTTTCTGGAAATCACACCCTTGGACTAACTCTAATCGGTACTATGTAAAGCACAAAGTCTATTTCACCAACTGCCCTAATGTGGTCGAGATGGAGCAGCGCGCAAGATGTGTTTTCACATCAATAATACCGACGATGGTGCAAAATACCACACAACCTCGCTTGTCAGGATATCCTGACAAGCGAGGTTATGCATTGAGCAAGGCAGAGCACACTTTGAGCCGCTCCTGTAAAGAGGTTCTTTACGAAAAAAAATGTATTAAGGTTAGGTCTTTTAAAATCTTCCTCCAAAACTAGACTTGTAATGCCTATCCAAGCGATATCTGTTGTAATTTATATGGAATATTTTATTTGAATGACTTTTTGCCGCAAAATTTTAATTAAATTAAAAAAATTATTTGTTTGGTATGTCATAATCATAAATACTACGGTTTTAAATTCGTCGTTTTGTTCCAATATTTCTTAATATTAGATTATGATTGAGAGGTGATTAATATTTGAGATCGTTGTTTTACAATATTCCAAATTCCTATTTGTTTTCCTTTGTGTCGAGCAACGAGAGCGTCTTGCCATATGACCTCCTGATTTAGTTATTTCGTTTATTTTACCACTAAAAATTTAATACTTCAATCGCACACTTAACAATCGATCTGTGATGTGTTGACTCGTATTTCCCACCGCGCTGGGGACCGGGGAGGCGCGGTGGCACTCCATGGTTTTAGAAGAACACGATACAGCCCTAGGGGTCGCCCACTTCCGTCTTTCCGCCGCGAGCCTTCAGTACGAATCCCGTTTAACATTACAAACCTACTTACATTCTTTGAAGTAGTATAAAAATCCGCGACCATATCTTTTCATAAAAAGAGAAACGTAATAACAGGATTGCCCTTTGTTAGTAGAGCTTCGAGAGTAGCTATACAATACCGAAAGACGCTTCGTAACTTTATGTATACGTGTATGTTAGTTAGTATGTTAGCTATGCCTTCAATTTACTTTCATTATATGCACACTGCACAGCGAGAGCTATCTGCTGAATTTCTTAGTAAAGTTCTTAGTGTAGAGCGTACCTAATTATTATTTAACGAAGACATTTTATAAAAAAAATCGTTTAAGAGTTCGCAGTAAGCTCGGCCGAATTTCACCTTCCCATACAAACGTAGTTACGCTCTCATTTTAAAACTACGTGTTGGATTGTGACGAAACTTTGCATATACAATGGCATGAGGTATATCTATGTCTGTAAGTAGTTTATATGGTTCCAGTTTATAAAACAAACGAAATACAGCAAAAACAAGTTTTGTATGAAAAACTTAAATTCGCTGTATTTTTTTTACTATGGTATCTGAAGCTACATAAACTAATTACAGACATAGATATATCTCATGTCATTGTATATGCAAAGCTTAGTTACAATCCAACACGTAGTTCTAAAATGAAAGCGTAACTACGTTTGATAGATTAGATAGATTTTTAACCGACTTCAAAAAAAAGGAGGAGGTTCTCAATTCGGTTGTATATATATATTTTTTTTTTCAATGTTTGTTACCTCAGAACTCCGTCATTGATGAGCCGATTCATATTTTTTTTTTTTTTTAAGTATATGCTTCCAGGTGGGTCCCATTTTTTTGAATTTCTATTTTCTATTATAATTCGTGTATTTACACCCGGAAATCATAAATTTGGTGGAGTGGAATTGATGATGAAGACCACAGATAACTTATGGAATTCCTCAATTATGTACTTAAAAGTACAAAAATACGTCACATATCTGATAAGATTCCGTTGAAATAGCAACTAACGAAGTACCAAAGGCGATCCTCAAATATTATCGGGCCACATACAGCGATTGGGTTTTTTTCTCTAATAACCAACGCATTTGCGCTCGGAAATCAGTTCATGTGGTAAATTGGAAAAGAAATGTGGAAATGTTCTCGTGGCTTGGCGGAGTACTAAATTGAAGTCGGTTATAACTTTGTTTTTGAAGTAAATTATATTAACACGCTTGTCGAGCTTGAAAGGTCGTGGATTTTATTACATGTGAGTTGTGTGTTATGCTGCCCAATATTATGGGATTGTCAGGATATTGACATTGTATATGTAGCTTGGAAATCATTACATAATCGAATGTATTCCGATAGTTCGTCAGTTAACCATGGGACAGAACTTCGTTTATTCTTTAACCATTTTTTTTTACTTTGGAAAAGCATGTCCACAAAGACACCTAAATAAAAGTAGATACTAGAACATGACTCCGCCGTTTCACATGTTGTAAAATCAACGCCTGTTGTTACATCCGACGCTATTCAGTATGTCATCCATCTGCTGTTTCGCGCTGTTATTTGTCAAGTAATCTACATTCAGTATTCATTATTTATTGCAATAAAGGACACGTCCATGCAGTAAGTTATACATAATAATCAAGAATAATTTATAATAAAATGACAGATTTTTAATTACTTTTAGATGTTAAAGTTCTTGGTTTATAACGCAAAATGTGTAAAAATTATTTGACCTGCGTTTATCTTCGAATTTCACACCTCAAATCGACTGTTGAACTAATGCATTTTTGAGATCACCACCACGATACATCATCATCATATCAGCCGAAAGACGTTCTGCGCCACCCGCATCCAACGGACTCCCGCGACCTTTATCAGCACGGCTATCAAGCGACGGCGTGCGAGCTCTCTTGACTTTTCTCTCACTATCCGTCTCTCTCTTATTAGAACACTTAGAACAAGAGGTATAGTGCGATAAAAATCGAGAGTACGTCGCATGCCGTTGCGTGATAGCCGAGCGGGGCTGTTATTCGCTACGCGCTAAAGCGGTCACCCGTCACGAAACTCCTCTATATCTACGCTTGCTTACTACGCATCGCAGTGTCAAAATATATTTGTGGGTGAGCGTTGAGGCACAGTATAGGATCAGTAGATAAACTTCGAACAAAGGTACATCGCACGGCTGCACACATGCGCGCGTGTTCGGTACGTACACACACATAGCCTTCGGGAATGATGGAGAATGCTTCAATCGGGGCCGCGCCGTTGCGGTGTTCGCTCGTTCTCACTCGGTACGTCAAAGGAAGCCGCCTCGTAGGTATGAAGACAGCGAGCCGCCAGTGCCACGATATAATATCAAAAGGAGCCGAATAGGCTTGTAACTAAGCACCTACCAACCTCGTGCAGTTTAGCAACTATTATACTTACTAGGAAATATTTTAGGCATAGTATAGTGGTATTAAAATATTCGATGAAGTGGGAAACTAAAAACAGATACCTAACTATCTATAATATTATTACTTTGTGTATACAATATTGTCTATAAAACTGTAACAGAAATACTTTGCATACTTAAAAGCATAATTAGTATTATAGGTATGCCAAGCCACAAACTTGACACAGCCCTGCGCATCGAGCGAAATTAGGTAACGAACGCTCCTAAACGGCCTCAGATTACCTATCGTCTCTCTCGTATTATTCTTCTAGACTGTGGTTGAGGTGAGCTTAAAACTTATTTAAGACTTCCTGTTGGATTGTGACGAAATTTTGAATATACAATGACATGAGGTATATCTATGTCTGTAATTATTTTATATGGTTCCTGTTTATAAAACAAACGAAATTTTTGTATGAAAAACTTAAATTCGCTGTATTTTTTTACTATGGTATCTGAAGCTACATTTAAACTAATTACAGACATTGATATACCTCATGTATATGCAAAGTTTCGTTACAATCTAGCACGTAGTTTTAAAATGAGAGCGTAATAAACTACGTTTGTATGGAGAATCGAGCTTACTGCGGACTCTTAAGTTTAGCGATTCGGAGGGCTATATCGGTTACCTTGGTTCTGCTGCCGATAGCCTTATTTCTGATCCCATCGCACCGAGGAACTCCAAGCATTGCCCTCTCCGTTGCCCTTTGGGTGATTTTGAGCCTTCTTAAGCGACCACGTTTCGGTGCCATACGTCATCACTGGCAACACGCACTGGTCAAAGACCACCATGATACGTTCGTCGGTAATTAAAATAAAATAAACTAATTAATAAGTATTCATTATATTAGAAATAGTCCATAGCTTTCGTGCTAGTATATTAATTATACAAATACAGGCACACGCTCTTCAAGTCTTCAATATATTTTTATTTATGTAATTTAAGATCCAAGCAGTCGTTAAAAATAAAACCGGGTTGCACTCCGGGAGTGCCGGCAGAAGTGAAAACTTGAATAATTTTAATTTTGCAAATAACAATAATATCTGTAACCATGTTGACATCGGTAATATTAATATTAACTTTAGCGATTCGGAGGGCTATAAATTCAATACACTATAAATTTAAAACTTGTGTTGCAAAATTACCTCATAGTTTATTACACGATCTCATAAATGTACTGTGTGATCTCGCTACATACTTCAGTTATACAAGTGTAAGTTAATTACAATTAGTTAGACTCTTGTACAATTATCTCATTTCGATTATTAGTAGTTATGTTGGTAGTTATAGAAATATAAATTTAATACTATTTTATATATAACTAGTAACTACCTATGCTAAATATGTGTATAATAATTTACACATTTTTACCTTGCCTTACAAATAAATAGCCCTCAATATAGAAAATAGGAAATACCTAAACACAACATTATTTTTATTTTTAGTAACGCTGCTCACAAAATTATAATTTTAAATTAAAGGAACAATTTAAAACTTCCGGCTGGAGCATTAAACTTTTCAAGTTTTCCTTTAGTTTAAATTTATTAAAAAAATTGTAACAAGGGAGGAAAGTTTACAGTATGCTTTAATTGACTCCCTTAATTGGTACAAACTTTTCTCAAAATGCTTAAGTAACTGCCTATGCTAAATATGTGTATAATAATTTACACATTTTTACCTTGCCTTACAAATAAATAGCCCTCAATATAGAAAATAGGAAATACCTAAACACAACATTATTTTTATTTTTAGTAACGCTGCTCACAAAATTATAATTTTAAATTAAAGGAACAATTTAAAACTTCCGGCTGGAGCATTAAACTTTTCAAGTTTTCCTTTAGTTTAAATTTATTAAAAAAATTGTAACAAGGGAGGAAAGTTTACAGTATGCTTTAATTGACTCCCTTAATTGGTACAAACTTTTCTCAAAATGCTTAATTAACAATTAAGCAGATTTATTTTAACATAAAGGAATAAGTGCTAACTTGTTTAGCCCCGATTAGGTAAGCTGGACTATATAATTATCACTTTTGAGAAAAACGTAAGAATTATATAAAATAATGTTAAATGAAATTAATTAATTTTATAATAATCACATCACATAAATAATATAATACGATAACGGTTATGGATCGTCTTTTATAGTTGTTCAATGAATTCACCGAGATAGCTGCATTAGCTGGCAATCGCTTTCGCATTAGGTATTAAGTATAAGCTGGAGTGTGACTGTCGTTCTAACATAATTATTGGTTTAAAATTGTATCATTCATCAAAACGAGGTGTATAGTAAATATAAGTATTAAAAAAAAAAATTACTAACCTCTTGGGGCGTAAAAATCAAGAGCGATGAATGTTTCGGAAGTACACTTGGTTCTATTTGGAATGAGTTACGCGGCGCGCGATGTATACGGCCTACTTGAACAAGGGGTTCGGGGCGCGTCCGGCGGGCGCTGAGGCGAGTTCCCGAATGATGCGCGTCCCTTTGCCGTAGACTGCCTCGCGCTTCGTTGCCGTAGATAAAATGTTCACCTCACCACATCAAACAGGTGGATTTGCTGCTAAAACCAGTAACCGAAACAAGATCTTGCCACGAGATAAAACTAAGCTGCTGCGAAATTTAACTTCACTCCAATATTTCACTTTAAGGTAACGTCACGTCATAATCGACGAGCCCCAAAGAATCGACAGTTTATTTCTATAACCGTCGAAAATAAGGATTGGCAATATATCTTTAATAAGGAAACACTGAAGCATAAGCAGTGTATAATGTATATCCAAGCTTCATCCGATAATTACGATTGATATCGGCCATTTTGTTTAATTATGGTGAATTAAAAATAAAGTACTTAGTGTCAGTGCTTCTGTAAAAAAGCAAGGTTTCTTAAGTCCGCAGTAAGCTCGATTCTCTAAACAAATGTAGTTACACTCTCATTTTAAAACTACGTGTTGGATTGTAACGAAACTTTGCATGTACCATGACATGACATGAGGTATAATCAGGTCTGTAATTAGATTATGTAGCCATAGTAAAAAAATACAGCTAATTTAAGTTTTTCATACAATACTTGTTTTTGCTGTATTTCGTTTGTTTTATAAACTATATGGTTCCACCATATAAACTAACTAGCTGTTGCCCGCGACTTCGTCCGCGTAGAACTTGATTGAGTTATCGCCGACCCAAAGAAAGTTCTACCATCTTAAGGGATGATTTCTGATATAAAAACTATCTTATATCATTCCAAGGGTCTCAAACTCATCTGTACGAAAAATTTCATCTAAATCCGTTCACGGATTAAGCGTAAAAGGTAACAGTGCGATGAGTTCATTAGTTTAAATTGCAAAATTTCAATTGAATACTCCGTTTTTACAAATATAATATCTTAAGAATCATCAACAGACGTTTCTGCTAAAATTGTTTATTTTTTCATAATGTAGGTAGCTATTAAAGAAAGCTACTTGACTGGAATTTTTTGCATAAATCCGTCCAGCTGTTTTACTCACGTTAGTTCGGGCTACCTGTATAGTTTTGAAAGCAAACTTATCTAATGCTAAAAGACGGAGAACTTTCCATCTCCATCCACCGTCCCCATTTAACGGTGTGAGAGAATAAATTATTTTGATTAAGCCCCTTTACCCCCTTATTTTTCCCCTTTAGGGGGCAAATAGATCTACATATTATAAAAGAAACCTGCTGTCCTGCTTTCATGTTTCTAGCCACAGTTTAATATTAAAAATCACACATTACTTAGGTATGTGAACTTTCAACCCCTATCTTAACCCCTTCAAGGGATGAATTAGGAAAATATCCCTTATCAATGTTTTGTCTGTACATTAGGAGCTTGTGACCGAAGTTTTAAATGGCTAATTTAAAAAACGACATGTTTCCCATACAAACTTTCAACTCTTTTTAACCCCCTTAAGGGATGAATTTTTGTAACATCGCTTAATCATTTGCTTTGCTTTTTAGTAAGATACCTTCATACAAAGATTCAAGTCTATAACTTTCCAAATGATCGATTTCCTTACAACGGTTAGACCCCTATTTCACCCCCTTAAGGGTTGAATTTCGAAAAATCCTTTCCTAGTACACGTACACGTACTGTAAAGTATATATATTCCATATTTCATGCTTATAACTTTAGCGATTTAGGCTGTGCGCTGTCTGTCAATAGATTAGTAACGGAGAGTTTTATATACAATATAGATTAGATATACCTCATATCATTGTATATTCAAAGTTTCGTCACAATCCAACACGTAGTATTAAAATGGGAAAAAAACTCCGTTTGTATGGGAAGGTGAAATTCGTTATTCGGCCGAGCTTATTGCGGAGGTTTCTTAAGGCTCCACATTCGAAATTTTCGTGAAAATGAGTTGTTTTGTAACCGTTTTATACATTATAACGTAACATTTTTGCTGTCGGAAAAAATATATCATAATCTGCAAGATATGCGACGGGTCATAGTTTTCGTAGAAATCCATTTTAACAATAAAAATTAGAGAAAAAGAAATCTAAAGTCACCCCTATTTTTTCACTTGTAACCATTTTACTGCTCCATTTTTTATCAGAATAATATGAAATTTTATAACTTTCTTCATACAATAATGAACAAGAGCATCATTTTCTTACTTTCTTAATTTTCTTAAAAAAATATCTCGTTTTCTGAAATATTCCGCCAAAGTTCCTACGCCTCCCCGTTTTCGTCCATACGGTCAGTGCGGGACGAGACACGTTGCATGACGGACCTGTGTCAATTTGGGCTGCGCCGAAATTTTTAAATATTTGTCGAAATTGTGGACTATATTTGTTGCATAGAGTGGACAATCCGTTTTGTGATTCGTATAGTAGGTAACTAATAAATATTTGCGTATAGTTTAGTTTTTAGTGACAGATAATTTTGTTGCATAGAGTGGACAATCTATTTCGTGGTTTGTAAAGTAGTAGGTACTATAGACAAGACAGCTGACTGACCATCCGTGCACTTTATGTGCATTGTAATAAGGTTCTTGTATAAATACAGGATCGTCAGTTAACTGTGTTGGCATTTGTACCTAATTAACATTTACGTAGGTATAGTTTAGATTTTGTTTTTAGTTCAAGATGGGAAATAATAATAATAACAATAATACATACATACATACACGCCTTTATCCCTAAAAGGGGTAGGCAGAGAACTTGAAACCTGTGTCCAGTGCCACTGTTAGCATAAATGTGGGTATAAAAGATCGACAAAATGTGATATAGCAGTGACAGGTTGCTAGCCCATCGCCCACAACACACTTCAACCCCGTTCCCTTAGTCCCACGGGAAGAAAAGGGGGTGGTGCTATTCTAACCCGACACCACACGGGTAATAATAATAATAATATAATAATAATAATAAATTCTTTATTTCAGGCCAGTTTGCCCATAGATTGTTAGTAACATGCAAACTTACGATACTAGAGTTAGTAGGTCTTAGCTTAGGTCTCACAAATTTTTCAATAATTATTTTGGGTCTTTGGGGTTAAATAAGCGCAGGAGGAAAATACGTAATATCAAGAAATTTTACAAGAGAAGAGGAAAAAGAATACACAAGTAAATACCTATTCTATCAAAGTATCAAATATCTAAACAGTATCAAAATTGGGAAATCGCTAAAACCAGACATTTTATTAGTAAATATATTTACAATATCTATTGCCTACTAACAATATTGTTTTATCTGCTCGTATTAATGACTGTCAAGTGTTAATAGAATAAGTTCTAATAAAAATAGTGGGATTGGCAAATATTGTAAGTACTACCTACCTATGGGTTGCATGCCAACTCCAAGTTCGATACAGAGTTATTATTTGATATGAAACAAAGTATGGTTAACGTACAATATAGTTAGTCAGTATAATATAGTTAGTAGCAGCCAAGTTAGCCAAATATATCGGAACGTACATTCATCGAAATAGTCTTTGTTACTATAAGTAGGAGTAAGGAATGTGTTACGATATATTTGGCTACTTTGGATGCTACTAACTATCTGATGCTGACTGTACACGCCATCATTATCAAATCAAGGAAGTAGAACGTAATAAATATACCGAAAATTAGTTTAAAACTTAACAACCTTACACTTACACAAAAGGTAACGGACAGACAGACACAATTTCGCATTTATAATATTAGTATGGAGTATGGATATAAAAGTATGGATAGTATGGATTATATGTCTTTCCCGCTCACGGCACAATGATGTCCGTGCGTGGAGCTCTGAGCCAACACGTAGAGGCCCTTTTGACAATTTAATGAAATGCAAGGAGTACACCAAGCGGATGCTGTCTCTGCCCGTGTCATGGGACGCACACAGAAACAGCACCCGCTGGGGTGTAAGAGTCTATTGCTAGTTGATGGAATCTAAATAAAACGGGTTATTGGGTGAAAATGATGGACTAGTAGCTGGGCTATTGGATGAAACATCGGACGCCTGCCCATTAAAACTGTTTCACATTTTATCTCTGGCAGACGGTAACTCGCTAACTGCTAGATGGGCCCCTATTAATAGCGACATTAAAAAATGGCCTAAGGGCCACAGTAGGTATGGATTATTATTATTACCTTTATATTTTTTCGCACTATCCGTCTCTCTCTTATTAGAATATTTAGTAACAGAGGTATAGTGCGAGAAAAATCGAAAGTATATCGCGGCCGTCTAGTGCTAGGCGTACTGAGGGCCTACCGCGAACCGAAACCGAACTTCGTTCGTGTATCTCCCTCTCTGTCGCGCTTGCTAGTTCGAGCGACAGAGTTATTCGAACGAATTTCGTTTTCACTAGCACGGCTAGCACGAGACGGCCGCGACATACTCTCGATTTTTCTCACACTATACATCTCTTTCCTAATGTTCTAATAAGAGAGAGACCGATAGTGCGAGAAAAATCGAGTTTATGTCGCGGCCGTCTCGTGCTAGCCGTGCTGACGGAACTACACTAATCGTAAGTAAATAGTATTATAATAGTAGAGACATAATTTTTGAACTTAATCAATTATGTAATTTATGTATGACAAATATCACGTTTCAATTAAGCATGACGAATGTCACCCACCCACGTCCACCCTTGCATTGGTAACGATGCGCGATGACGCGTCTGTAACTTAATCTATGTAACGCTTAATAAACGACGGCGGGTTGTGCGACTTGCGCGGGGAGAGGGTCGAGGCTCCGCCCATACGCTCAAGGACTTTAGCGGGTATACAAGCCTTAAGCTAATCGTTAAACAAGTGACTGTAGACTGACAATTATTTAATTACTTACTATGAAAAAGATTTGAATTCGAGTTTATTTTATGGATTGCTATAAATATCTTTCAAATAATATTTGAATAGAAAATCATCATTTCATTTTGAAATTTGATTAAATTTTGTTGAATTTATTTTATAGTTATTTTGTTGTTTATCTATTTCATGTCGATTACTCGTTCCGGTAAAGTAGGTAGGCACTGTTCTCCAATAATCGACACGTTGGTATGTTATACATAAATAATGGTAATGATTATTAATTTTGTTGTAACTATAGTGTATGGAGATAGTTATAATCTCGGGGAAGGATGTAAGAAAGTTTCTATTCGAAGCGCGTTTTTCGATAGCCACTCGTAGTAACCCGACCGCAATTATCTTTCGAGTAATTAAAAATACTGCAGAAGGCTATACTGCGTGTATTATTAATATTACTTCAAATTGTAACCAGAGGTAGGTGTTAGGGCTATAGTTAGGGTTGCCAGATGGTTGGGATTTGGCGGGATTCTCCCGAATTTTTGTATAGCCTCCCGACTCCCGACAAATTTAAAAATCTCCCGAAAAAACAACTTCATTGTATAAATCAAAAAGTTGCATATTGTGACAAAGTATTCAGTTTACAGAATAACCTTTACACAAAAGAAAGAAACAGAATGAGTATAAACCTAATAAAAGCTATTTAAATGAAAACTGTTTAAGTTTCAAGTCGTCTTTAAACAGCGAAAAAGGTCAAAAAATACTGAAAGCCGTTAAAAGTAGTAGTAAATTCGTGGCAAACCAAAAATTAAAATTTTGTATACTTAAAACATTGCTGATTTTTTTTATAATATGGCTAATGAGAAAACCATTTTATGTTAGTTTTTGTATGTAACAATAATTTTCAATGATCTTGATTTTAATATTTTTAATACAGTTCCTTTAATGATTTTATTTTTATTCCTCCCGACCAAAGTCCCAAAATCCCGAAAAATATTTTTTTTCTCCCGATATTAGGGTCATTCGATCTGGCAAGCCTAGCTATAGTGCTATCCTACCTCTGGTTACAATTTGAGGTAATCCTAACCTATTATGCAAATGAGCAATATTTTTGATATATATATTTGCAATCACGTTCTCGGAAACGGCTGTAACGATTTCGTTGAAATTTGGAATATAGGGGTTTACGGGGGCGAAAAATCAATCTAGCTAGGTCATCTGTCTGGGAAAATTCGTTTCTCTGTATTTTCTTTGTTTTCACTCAAGTAGACCTTGGTCGCCAAGGGACTATTAATAATACACGCAGTATAGCCTTCTGCAGTATTTTTATTTACAATGGCGGCGCCCTGAAAATTTTCGACGCGCAACCCGAAACGAAAAAGTAATTAGTATGTAGGTATATGAATAATATGAATATAGGTTTACCTAACGAGATATTTTTGGTAAGGTATATAGGTGTTAGTAGCATATTTAGGCTATAGCATTGAAGTCCATCTAGCCGTAATTATGTTATGGGGCTTCTCCATTCTCGCGAGCGCCTCGCTCGAGGCGCTCGCCACGAGTCTTGGCGACTGGAGGCCGTAGGAGTGCTAGCCATCCACACTCTCGCTTCAGTTGCTCGCTACCACAGAGCTACACGGATTATTGGGATCCCAAATTTTTGGTTCCATTTGAAATAGCTCCATAAAAGTAGAACACAAGTCATTACTCCACTCCAACGTCTCCGTCATTATAAAAAATAGTTATTGTTAGTAAATAGGTGACGTCGTTACACTGCAGCAGCAAACAAAGTGAGCGAGCGCGATAGTGTGGACGATTGCCTCGCCTCGCCTCTCGCGTCCTTTGACTCGCGTCCGAAAAACCGACAACAAGCGGAGCGACCGCGAGGCAAGACGAGGGAACACGAGCGCATCGTCCACACTCGCACTCGCGTTCGCTCGTGTACGCTCGCGGGAGTGGAGAAGCCCCATTATACTTACATACAATTGTGGAAAAGCACATCCGAATCAGAAATTGAACCATACTATTTAACTACACAATACTCTTGCTCTACTTTATATTCTATTCAAATAATAACGGAGTCAATAATGGTACTCGTAAGTTTGAATGTCATCGGTGAAATTACTGTGTAGTACCTATATCCAATTTCAAATATTATTTGAATATAAAATGGAACACCGGATGGACGAAGGATATATTTCACCTCGCGGCTCCACCTGAGTTAGTAATTTGCGAGCGTAGCTACTTAGTACCTATATTACCAAACCGCTAATGAGATTGCAATAGCTGTCAATTTGTATGTATGAAGGTATTATATGGCAAACATGTCACCTCCAATCGTATTCATAATCGCGGTTTGATAATACAGGGTACCTATCAGGTTTCAAGTGGACATAACGATAACCAGTGCTAGAGGACCCCAATGGCTACGGATTTGATTATCCCTTTTTTGTTTCGCGAAAATTGAGTCTCCTAATTATTTTCATGCCGAGTGATTCCGATCAATAGTTATTTGTTATACAAGGGTGCATAATTGTATTTTAACCGCGAGTGCGGTATTGAAACACGAGGTAGCGAATGGATTCTAGGGTTGAACTAAAAGCTTGCGGCGAATAGATTGTTTAGTTGAACCACGAGAGAAGCGAGTGATTCGAAAATAGAATCCTGAGCGAAGCGAGTGGTTCCGAAATAGAATCCTGAGCGTAGCAAGGGTTGCAACACACGAGAAGTAAAACAACTGCACCCGTGTTTAACACAAATCGTTTGCTCGCAATAAAGTAAGAAACATACTACATAAGAAAAAAATAAGTTTCCGTCACCAAATTCAATTTTGGTACAAGCTTTTATTCTCGACTGTACTTTTCTGTATACCGTCATCAACTACTTATTGAGAAGATTCTAACAAGTCCAAACTCAACGGGGTTACGTCGGTTAAATACTGATTTCCCATGGCCACCTTCTGTCTCCATCATCAAATCAGTCAATCAAACTATACTTATGCCCAAAATTTCAGCTCAATCGGTCACCGGGAAGTGGGTAAAATTTTACTTGCAAGATTCAATTACGGGCAGGTAAACTAAATAAAAGCTAGAAAAATAATAATAATAATGTCCTGTCTGGACTGGCTTTTACACGTTATCTATTATATAAAATCGAAAAAGCAGAACGGGATAAAACACGAAGGAACGAGCGAGATAGCGCCTTACAAGAAACACGATCTGCGGCGTCACGTTTCTCAAAAACAACGCAAGTAACACGAGAAATAAATTTTAGAATCAATTTTCTGGAATACCTTACCTTAGAATACCTTACCTTATACCTTAGAATAAGAGCATAAAGGCTCCCGGTTCTGTTGCGTATTTTTTCTACAATCACGTAATGAAATCTTCATAACATTGACAATTAGAACCGTCGGCCATTGTTCGGAAAAGTTTCGGCTAACGTTCGGATTGGTCTCGCTTAATACCTTACGTTTAAGTAGACCCATTTGTTCTTTAATTTCGGATCGATCTCGCTTAATACCTTACGTTTAAGTAGACGCATTTGGTCTCTAATAATACCTTAAGCCCTGCTTAGACTGTAAAACTACGGTTTGTGTTTAAAGAAATAGATTAAAGGGGTGCTCCCTCTACTTCGCACAAGTGCAATACGGAGCTACGAGGGGTGATCCAAAAGTGTTGATAATCAGCATTAGGGTTTGTAATCCGGATATCCGGATATCCGAAAGATCCGGATATCCGCCAAATTTCAGATCCGGATCTGACAGGCTCCTGGATCCGGATTTTTCGGATATTACGGATCCTTAAAATGCAACCTTGAAAACCGAAAATACGGCTACAAAATGAAGTTTGTACAGAGTCCACGCTAAAAACGGAACGGAATGGTATACTCGTAATGTAGATAATTCTCAATCTCTGTTTTTATTCGCCACTTCTTCATCCCAGACCAGATTATTCTTGTTTGTAATTTATTAGTCACAAAAAATCACAAACTACTCGTAGTAAAACTGCCGGAGTTTGATGGCGAAAGTTGACGTTAGATTAAATGCACTTATCTACCGTAGGTACTTAGTAATTATATCAATCCAATATTACTTATACTATATGTACCTACTTACTTACTAAAGACTTAGTTTAGATGTACCTAAAGAAATATTTAAGAAGTATATTTGACACAGGAAGTAAAAAGTAAATGCAGCAACAGTACCTACGTTTTGTAATTGTAATACATTTTTAGTATTAGGTCTTGACTTCTAATATGATCATGTACAATTAGAATAGTGTGCTATATTTATGGCCCGTTCACCGTTTTTGCCATATCTAGACATACCTATAGTCGTATTAGCCTAATGGAATGTCCCTTGCTAAACAAACACCTCTTCCCTTGATTTTCACGATTTCCGTGTTGGCTCTTTTTACAAGCTTTATATTAACTTGACTTGTTCGTATGTAAGTATAAAAGTATGTATGTAAGTTGTTCGTCAAATCTTGCAAGTTAAATTTGACCCACTTCCCGGTGACCGATTGAGCTGAAATTTTGGGTATAACTATAGTTTGGATGACAATTCAATATTATGGTACCATCGAGCGGATCTGATGAAAGAGACAGAAGGTGGCCATAGGAACTCCGTAATAAAACCACATAACCCCATCGAGTTTGGGCTCGTTAGAATCGTCTCAATGAGCAGTTGATGGTATACAGAAAAGTACAGTCGGCAATAAAAGCTTGTACCAAAAATGAAATTTTTGACAGAAACTTATTCCAATCGATTACTGAGTAAGGCGTCCGAGTGATCATGTCAATTTCTTTTACAACCCTATCGAATTAACTGTATACAGGGAGCTCATTGAAATGTATGTACGAGCACCAGGTACGGAGTTAACGCGACCTGGTAGTAGTTATTCAAGTGACAGCTTTCAGTGACTAAATAAACTAACTTTGCCAGTTAGTTAGGAGTCGTAAGTTAAAAGTTGAAACAAAATAAAATTTTATACCCCATGAATCCCATGATCTCGGGAATGCGTATCTATTTAAAATCTTTCAGGTATATAAATACGGTGGTCAGTCGAGTTCTCCAATATCTATACAGACAACCTTTCAAAAATATCTACACATGTGTCTTATTTCAGTAACAATAAAGTCTCTGTATACATATTTTTGAACGGTTGTCTATGTAGATATTGGAGAACTCGACTGTTCTATAGCCGTTTTTAGTTGTTTCTTAGTTTCGCCTTACAATTCCTACTTTATACCAAAAAAACCTTGTGGATCCGTTTTATCCGAAAAATCCGGATATCCGGATCTGTCCAATTTAAATATCCGAAATATCCGGATCCGAAATATTGGCGGATCTTGCAAACCCTAGTCTCGTGATGATAATTTGTGATTGTCATTCCTACTGTACCACTATTCAATAATAACCTTAAAATTAAAAAAAAAAGAATTCATTCATTTGTTTTTCTTTAATAGCTAAATAAATATGATGGTATAGAATATATTCTGACGTCTGTAAAATGGGAGGATATTTTATTACTTGTTAGGGGCGGTGTTGGCAAAATTCTGGTGCAATAAAAATAAAAATAATAATTAAATTAGAAGTTTATTCATTTGGATGCCACGAAATTAATAAATCAAACTCATGTTATATTTTTTTTACGGCACGGCTCACGTAACAAAGTTCAAGGTAGGTTTTTCTGGCCATCAATACATATTTTTTAATTTATTTAAATAGGGTGGACGTAGGTGACAAAAGTATGAATATAAATACGAAGGGAGAGTGATACATCATAATTCTATAGAAATTAAGCGAGGCCGTCTCAGAAAAAAACCAATGAAATAAAAAACCAATTCTATGAGTTTTTTTTTGGCTGAGCTTGCCGATTACCAGGGTTGTTTTTCAGACTTGTGAATTCTATAAATCTAGTTGCCTACATTGTAATCTAGACCAACGCTTTTACTATTACTTCTTATTCTTAGATATGGAAAACTCCTCAATAAAATCGGTGCAATTGCGTCGATGTAAAAACTAAGCTTTATTTCGTCTAAAGTTTTTTTTATATGTAGCAAAATTAAAACATTGTTAATATATTATATAGGTAAGTAAATTAATAAAGAGTGTATTCAATAATTAAAAATTATATGATACGGAGAACTTCTGTTTTAATACCAATTATCAAAACTTTTGGATCACCCCTCGTATAAGTTCCGATCTGCTATTGAAGGACTGTATGCAGGTTAAGGCCGGCACAACATGTGTGATATCATGTCGTTTGGATTCCGGATCCGGTTTTCGAATTACAGCGCTCGAAGGCGATAATTATCGACCTGTGATGCATTTGGGTGCACCGATTATGCTATCGTATCAGGACACCAGACGCAGAAACCTGACGTGTGCTGCCTGTCTAAGTTGGTTCGTCTGGGACAGGTTTTATAGGTTCGGCAGTCCGACGAGTTAGGCCTCCCACAGACTGGCGCGCCCAGGCCGCGGCGGACAATAGTAAACTTGTCATTAGCTTTCAATTTTACTATTGTCCGCCACCGCAGGCCGCGCCAGTGTATTGCAGGCCTTAGGCCTCTCACAGACTGGCGCGGCCTGGCCGCGGCGGTCAATAGTAAACTTGTCATTAGCTTTCAAATTTTGTATGGACCGCCACCGCAGGCCAGTGTGATGTAGGCCTTATTCTTATTATGTTCTCTATGGAAGGAACAGTGACTCTTCTCTTTGGCTTTTTAAACACTTTCGCCATTCTCTTTGCTTTCGCCTTTCGGACGCATCGTTTCATAGTTTGCTCTGCTCAATTAGATATTCGTTTTGTATGAGAATTTTAAAACCCTAATTTAAAGTATTGTTTATCTCTTTTTAATGAATTTTATTAATTTTGCGATAATTAGGTGATTATATTGACAAAATAAAACAATAATAACATTTGAATGTTTTGTAATTATGTATTGTAGTCCTATAATCATTTGTAAGAAAAGTTCAAGCTGATGTTGCACCTTAAAAAGTTGTACCTATGCATATTCTTTATATGCATAGCGTTTGCTATGACCGTATTTAAAACACAAGGACAAAGGCTTCAATTTTGTGGTCTGTATTTAGATGAAGGAAATAAGATAAGGAGTGGCAACTTCCATACTTCGACGCGTTCTCCAGACGCTATATAAATACAAAGTCGCCATCTAGCGTCCACTGGCTGAACTATCAGTACGAGTATCGCTATTCGACGATCCATAGATATTGGGCCGATTGCAAACCATATTGCCTAACAATTTACAGGCATAACATCTATCGTCGAATACACGACACTGATAGTTCAGTTAGTAGACGCTAGATGGCGACTTAGTATTTATAAAGCGTCCTGAGAACGCGTCGAAGTATGGGAGTTGCCACTCCTTATATTATTTCTTCCATGGTATTTATCACAGCCAGTTTTTACCCATAAGCTACTGTATGTGGCCGCTATGTTGCTACGCCCTAGTAGGGTCCATGATTGTACTCACTTTATTTTAAGAACATCTGAAGGACCATGGTTGCAACTAATACATGAATACGAATATGAATATCTAGGGCTGGCTGTATCAAAAGCCAAAATAAAAGTGGTTAATTCTAAAAAATGTGTTTACACTGAGATATTTAGTATACGTAGTATAGATACTTAGGTACTTACACGAGGACACCCATTGAAGTGGTGAATTTGTTTAAATTTTGGTATGGGAACCAGGGCAATCAGGTTCGCTGGGCGGGAGCGTACTCAGACTTGTATAGGTTGGAATGTGGAGTGAGACAGGGGGGTTTGAGCTCACCAAGGCTTTTCAACCTATACATGGATGAACTTATTGTCGGGCTCGGTAATACCTAGGTCGGATGTTCGGTCGGTGGTGTATGCATGAACAACATCAGTTATGCTGATGACATGGTTTTGCTGAGCCCGGCGGTAAGCGCTCTCGAGAAGTTGCTTGCGGTCTGCTAGAGCTACGAGTACGTTGAGACGCATGGCCTTCGATACAATGCGTCAAAGAGCGAGCTTCTTGTATTTAAAGCGGGAAATAAAACTCCTAAAATAGTCCCTCCGATTACGCTCTGCCAGTCAGAACTGAAACGTGTGGCGAAATTTAAGTACCTGGGACATTGGCTCAGCGAGGCTCTCACAGACGATGCAGATATGGAGAGGGAGCACAGGGCGTTTGCGGTGAGGTGCAATATGCTGGTCCGTAGGTTTGCAAGGTGTGAGAAAGCGGTTAAGAAGACGCTTTTTAAGACCTTCTGTCAAACGTTTTATACCTGCAGCCTATGGACCAAGTATACCCGAAAAACCTATGACTCCCTGCGCGTCCAGTATAATAATGGATTCAGGATGTTGTTGGGACTCCCACAATATTGCAGCGCGTCCGGTATGTTCTGTGAGGAGCGCACGGACGGTTTCTGTGCTACAATACGCAAGCGCGTGGCCTCCCGGATGCGCCGCCTTTGTGACAGTCCCAACAGCCTCCTTAGAGCCATCGCTGAAAATGTAAACAGCCCACTATGGAGGCACTGGAACTCCATCCACATGGAATCGAAACATAATGTATTTCAATTAATCAATTAAATTTTATTGGATTATTTATTATTAATTTCAATTTCATTCGTACTTGACATTTTTCTATTTTTCTATTTTTAATTAAGTTATAGTGTATTATGTTATATGTTTTTTGTATTGTTTTCTTGTATTCTGATATGGGCAATACCTGAAATAAAGAATAATAATAATAATAATAATATAAGATGGGATTATTTCCTAAACAACGAGTGTGGGATGCATCGTGACGTAGTAGCAGTAGACGGAAACTTCACTCCGCTCTCCTTGGCAAACGAGAACTGGCGCAGACTTAAAGTAATGAGCGCCGAGGACCGCAGGGCGGTGTGGAGGAGCAAGGAGCTACACGGGCGGTTCTACAAGGCCCTCACAGGGCCCGATGTAGATCTGCTCGCGTCGGTGAACTGGCTACGTTTCGGGGATCTCTTCGGGGAAACCGAAGGTTTTGTCTGTGCAATTGCGGACGAAGTTATCATGACGAACAATTACCGGAGGTATATCCTGAAGGACGGTACGGTCGACATTTGTCGGGCATGCCGCCGTCCCGGGGAGTCACTCAGGCATATTATATCCGGTTGTGGTCATCTTGCTAACGGCGAGTACTTGCACAGACATAACCTTGTAGCCAGAATTATTCACCAGCAACTTGCTCTGCTATACGGTCTTGTGGTCTCCGAAGTGCCTTACTATAAGTACACACCTGCGCCAGTTCTCGAAAATGGTCGTGCCACGCTCTATTGGGATCGATCTGTCATCACGGACAGGAATATTCTTGCCAATAGGCCTGATATCGTGCTGACAGATCGATCGAAACGCCAGGCAGTGCTCGTCGACATCACCGTCCCCCATGACGAGAACCTCGTGAAGGCCGAGAAGGACAAAGCCAGCAAGTACCTGGCTCACGAGGTAACCGCCATGTGGGATGTTGATTCGACGATCATCGTCCCGATAGTCGTTTCGGCGAACGGTTTAATAGCGAAGAGTCTCGACCATCACCTCAAGAGACTCTCGCTAGATGGCTGGATCAAGGGCCAGATACAGAAGGCGGTACTCCTGGATACTGCGCGGATAGTCAGGAGGTTCCTGTCTCTGTCGCCCTGACCGCCGGTAGCTTAGGCCCCGTCTCGCTGCCGGCTGCACCCTAGGTTAGGTTTTTAATAATGATTTTATGTTTTGTATGTATAGTTCTATATTTTACTTTTTATAAATTTATTGTACAAACCTAACTTAAGATGAAATAAGAATAAAGAGATAATAATAATAAGTAATTAATATAAAATCCGACTTAAAAATTTGTATGATAAATCGCCAATAACTGGACACCCTTCAATAATGGCCCCTTCATACTAAAAATGATCTCAGTTCCCCTACAAACAGAATTAAATTTAGAATAACGTTGCCAGTTATTGAAGGGTGTGTTTATACTAAAGCGGGACTTAATCGCGTAGAATAAACTATGTAACGTCGGGAAACCTTTAATTAGTTTATACATAGTTTAGTGTAGGTACGCGATTAAGTCCCGCTTTAGTATAATTTTTATTTATATGTGTGAGAATCGTGAAAATTAACACCTTATATCAATAATGTACTTTAAAAACAAAGTTTTAACCGACTTCAATTTAGTACTCCGCCAAGCCACGAGAACATTTCTTTCCAATTTACCTCATGAACTGATTTCCGAGAGCAAATGCGTTGATTATTATAGAAAAAAAACCCAATCGCTGTATGTGACCCGATAATATTTGAGGACTTCCGTCGATTCCACAAGGATCACCCTTGGCACTTCATTAGTTGCTATTTCAACGGAATCTTATCAGAATCTGTGATATACTTTTTAACCGACTTCAAATAAAGGAGGAGGTTCTCAATTCGGTTGTATTTTTTTTTTTTCAATGTTTTTTACCTCAGAACTCCGTCATTGATGAGCCGATTCAAAAATATTTTTTTTGTTTGTAAGTATATGCTTCCAGGCGAGTCCCATTTTTTTTGAAAATTCAATTGGATGATGGGATCCATGAGGAATTGAGGGAACTCCTCAATTATATTAGGCACGCGTGTAGTGATTTTGGTATTTTCTATTATAACTCGTGTATTTACATCCGGAAATCATAAATTGGTGGAGTGGAATTGATGATGAAGACCACAGATGACTTATGGAATTCCTCAATTATGTACTTAAAAGTACAAAAGTATATCACAGATTCTGATAAGATTCCGTTGAAATAGCAACTAATGAAGTGCCAAGGGTGATCCTTGTGGAATTGACGGAAGTCCTCAAATATTATCGGGTCACATACAGCGATTGGATTTTTTTCTATAATAATCAACGCATTTGCTCTCGGAAATCAGTTCATGAGGTAAATTGGAAAGAAATGTTCTCGTGGCTTGGCGGAGTACTAAATTGAAGTCGGTTAAAACTTTGTTTTTAAAGTAAATTATGTACTTTTAAGTACATAATTGAGGAATTCCATAAGTCATCTGTGGTCTTCATCATCAATTCCACTCCACCAATTTATGATTTCCGGATTTAAATACACTTGTTATAATAGAAAATACCAAAATCACTACACGCGTGCCTAATGGAATTGAGGAGTTCCCTCAATTCCTCATGGATCCCATCATCCAATAGAATTTTCAAAAAATGGGACCCACCTGGAAGCATATACTTACAAACAAAAAACACATTTTATGAATCGGCTCATCAATGACGGAGTTCTGAGGTAACAAACATTGAAAAAAAAATAAAAAAACAACCGAATTGAGAACCTCCTTATTAAAAGCATTCCAAAACGGTCAGGAATCAGGATTATTACTACAGGACTATTATTGTTCCATCTAGTTCATACAAAATGCGCTCGACATATATAGTTGATCGTGGACCCAAGCGGTACATTTTCCGCTTTAGCGTTTGTCAATAAGGACGATTTTTGATTACAATAGCTCCTTATTGTCTGTCGACAAATTGGTCGGTTGGTAGAGATTTTTTGGCTAAAAAGCTGCCGCTGACATATATTAGTTACTTACCAATGATTCTAGTTAATCGATAGGATATCTATATTACGTATCAGATATTAATATACTTCGAAATAAGTAGAAATAGATATAATTTTGATGAGATAGAGATGATAAACCTTTTTATTTCTAGTTTTACGATCCATGATTTGAGTTTGTTTTCTTGGATCGTTCTAGATGTCGTAATCTAGATGTATAAGATATTACTTTTATTGAGATACATTTGAATGTGCTCATGAAAGTTTGATTTAAGGCTCCACATTCGAAATTTTCGTGAAAATGAGTTGTTTTGTAACCGTTTTATACATTATTACGTAACATTTTTGCTGTCGGAAAAAATATATCATAATCTGCAAGATATGCGACGGGTCATAGTTTTCGTAGAAATCCATTTTATCAATAAAAATTAGAGAAAAGGAAATCTAAAGTCACCCCTATTTTTTCACTTGTAACCATTTTACTGCTCCATTTTTTATCAGAATAATATGAAATTTTATAACTTTCTTCATACAATAATGAACAAGGGCATCATTTTCTTACTTTCTTAATTTTCTTAAAAAAATATCTCGTTTTCTGAAATATTCCGCCAAAGTTCCTACGCCTCCCCGTTTTCGTTCATACGGTCAGTGCGGGACGAGACACGTTGCATGACGGACCTGTGTCAATTTGCGCTGCGCCGAAATTTTTAAATATTTGTGGAAATTGTGGACTATATTTGTTGCATAGAGTGGACAATCCGTTTTGTGATTCGTATAGTAGGTAACTAATAAATATTTGCGTATAGTTTAGTTTTTAGTGACAGATAATTTTGTTGCATAGAGTGGACAATCTATTTCGTGGTTTGTAAAGAAGTAGGTACTATAGACAAGACAGCTGACTGACCATCCGTGCACTTTATGTGCATTGTAATAAGGTTCTTGTATAAATACAGGATGGTCAGTTAACTGTGTTGGCATTTGTACCTAATTAACATTATATATGGATGACCTTAAGCTATTTGCACCGAATGGACATAACCTGTTGGAACTACTGAAAACAACAGAAGTCTTCAGTAGCGCCATCAAAATGGAATTTGGTGTCGATAAGTGTGCGGTCATGCATGTACAGCGGGGGAAAGTTGTAAATTCAACAAATTTGCAACTTTCTGAGACAATGTCTCTCAAATCTATCTCCGAAGCAGAAACCTATAAGTATCTTGGTATGTCACAGTCATTGGGTATTGAGGGTGAGGGCGTAAAGCGAGCGGTGAAGGAGCGCTTCTTTTGTCGCCTGACCAAAGTACTTAATAGTCTTTTGTCGGGCGGCAACAAGGTGCGTGCCTTCAACTCTTGGGTGATGCCCTTGCTTACTTACTCCTTTGGCATACTAAGGTGGACTCAGACTGAGCTGGATGCCCTGGATCGAAGAGTCCGAGTACTGCTTACTGCGCATCGCATGCTACACCCACGCTCGTCTGTTATGAGACTGTACATCTCGCGGAAGTGTGGAGGTCGCGGCTTTCTAAATGCCAAAGACCTCCACAACCGCGAGGTGTGCAGTCTCAGGGATTATTTCCTAAACAACGAGTGTGGGATGCATCGTGACGTAGTAGCAGTAGACGGAAACTTCACCCCGCTCTCCTTGGCAAACGAGAACTGGCGCAGACTTAAAGTAATGAGCGTCGAGGACCGCAGGGCGGTGTGGAGGAGCAAGGAGCTACACGGGCGGTTCTACAAGGCCCTCACAGGGCCCGATGTAGATCTGCTCGCGTCGGTGAACTGGCTACGTTTCGGGGATCTCTTCGGGGAAACTGAAGGTTTTGTCTGTGCAATTGCGGACGAAGTTATCATGACGAACAATTACCGGAGGTATATCCTGAAGGACGGTACGGTCGACATTTGTCGGGCATGCCGCCGTCCCGGGGAGTCACTCAGGCATATTATCTCCGGTTGTGGTCATCTTGCTAACGGCGAGTACTTGCACAGACATAACCTTGTAGCCAGAATTATTCACCAGCAACTTGCTCTGCTATACGGTCTTGTGGTCTCCGAAGTGCCTTACTATAAGTACACACCTGCGCCAGTTCTCGAAAATGGTCGTGCCACGCTCTATTGGGATCGATCTGTCATCACGGACAGGACTATTCTTGCCAATAGGCCTGATATCGTGCTGACAGATCGATCGAAACGCCAGGCAGTGCTCGTCGACATCACCATCCCCCATGACGAGAACCTCGTGAAGGCCGAGAAGGACAAAGCCAGCAAGTACCTAGACCTGGCTCACGAGGTAACCGCCATATGGGATGTTGACTCGACGATCATCGTCCCGATAGTCGTTTCGGCGAACGGTTTAATAGCGAAGAGTCTCGACCATCACCTCAAGAGACTCTCGCTAGATGGCTGGATCAAGGGCCAGATACAGAAGGCGGTACTCCTGGATACTGCGCGGATAGTCAGGAGGTTCCTGTCTCTGTCGCCCTGACCGCCGGTAGCTTAGGCCCCGTCTCGCTGCCGGCTGCACCCTAGGTTAGGTTTTTATAATGATTTTATGTTTTGTATGTATAGTTCTATATTTTACTTTTTATAAATTTATTGTACAAACCTAACTTAAGTAGAAATAAGAATAAAGAGATAATAATACAAACATACATACATACATACATACATACATACACGCCTTTATCCCTAAAAGGGGTAGGCAGAGCACATGAAACCTGTGTCCAGTGCCACTGTTAGCATACATGTGGGTATAAAAGATCGACAAAATGTGATATAGCAGTGACAGGTTGCTAGCCCATCGCCCACAACACACTTCAACCCCGTTCCCTTAGTCGACTCTTACAACCCCCACGGGAAGAAAGGGGGTGGTGCTATTCTAACCCGACACCACACGGGTAATAATAATAATAATATAATAATAAAAAATAAAATAAAATAGAGATAAAAAGTGAGACAGTTTTATTAGGCAGGCGTCCGATGTTTCACCCAATAGCCCAGCCACTAGTCCATCATTTTCACCCAATAATCCGTTTCATTTAGATTCCATCAACCATCAATAGGCCCTATACTCCTCAGCGGTTACTGTCTCTGTGTGCGTCCCATGACACGGGCAGGGACAGCATCCGCTCGGTGTACTCTTTGCATTTTATTAAATTGTCAAACGGGCCTCTACGTGTTGGCTCAGTTGGTACTTTGTAGGTACCTAGCTCCACGCACGCCTCTCAAAGGTCCGGGACGTCACTGTCCCGTGAGCGGGAAAGACATAATAATATAATATTATTAATATAATAATAATAATAATAAATTCTTTATTTCAGGCCAGTTTGCCCATAGATTGTTAGTAACATACAAACTTACGATACTAGAGTTAGTAGGTTTTAGCTTAGGTCTCACAAATTTTTCAATAATTATTTTGGGTCTTTGGGGTTAAATAAGCGCAGGAGGAAAATACGTAATATCAAGAAATTTTACAAGAGAAGAGGAAAA
Source organism: Epinotia bilunana (assembly GCA_947049275.1). Taxonomy (NCBI): domain Eukaryota; kingdom Metazoa; phylum Arthropoda; class Insecta; order Lepidoptera; family Tortricidae; genus Epinotia; species Epinotia bilunana. The sequence goes on along the minus strand of OX346252.1, from coordinate 29,636,149 downwards.
AGAATACACAAGTAAATACCTATTCTATCAAAGTATCAAATATCTAAACAGTATCAAAATTGGGAAATCGCTAAAACCAGACATTTTATTAGTAAATATATTTACAATATCTATTGCCTACTAACAATATTGTTTTATCTGCTCGTATTAATGACTGTCAAGTGTTAATAGAATAAGTTCTAATAAAAATAGTGGGCTTGGCAAATATTGTAAGTACCTACCTATGGTTTGCATGCCAACTCCAAGTTCGATACAGAGTTATTATTTGATATGAAACAAAGTATGGTTAACGTACAACTAATCTGTAAGTATATATTTACCCGAGGCCGATTTCTGTACAGTCAGCATAATATAGTTAGTAGCAGCCAAGTTAGCCAAATATATCGGAACGTACATTCATCGAAATAGTCTTTGTTACTATAAGTAGGAGTAAGGAATGTGTTACGATATATTTAGCTACTTTGGATGCTACTAACTATCTGATGCTGACTGTACACGCCATCATCATCAAATCAAGGAAGTAGAACGTAATAAATATACCGAAAATTAGTTTAAAACTTAACAAATATCACGTTTCAATTAAGCATGACGAATGTCACCCACACACGTCCACCCTTGCATTGGTGGCGCGATGACGCGTCTGTAACTTAATCTATGTAACGCTTAATAAACGACGGCGACTTGCGCGGGGAGAGGGTCGAGGCTCCGCCCATACGCTCAAGGACTTTAGCGGGTATACAAGCCTTAAGTGGCACTGGATATTTTTGTTCTTGGAATAGTAAGTTGTATATATACCTCTAATATAAACGCCAAATATTATCTTATATGAGTGCTCCGATTTTTGTAGATGATTAGATTAATCGAATAGATTCATTATTAGTATGAGGTGGCCAGTTATTGAACGGTGGCCAGTAATTGACGAGTTATACTGGGCATATTCTTAAGATTTCTTAATTGTTTGTTTTTGTTTCACGCCATGCCGTTCGCAAGGAGCAGGTGTCCGCTCAGGGCCTTGTATTAATTTTAAACAAATTGTATTTATTAAATGACAAATGCTAACTAAACGCCTCTAGCAGACTAGACTCAGTCCAAGATTTTGGGTAAACATGGCGTTCTATTTGAACATAGTGGTATTTTTACGTAAAGTTTTTATACAATATAGGTGGGCAATGTTATCTGGGCATTTTAAACTATTTTTTAAAACTGTTAGGTTACATTAAATAGTGGTGTTTTGTTTATCACACTCATACGAAGTATTTTCAATGCAATGACTTAATATTTATAAAAGCAAACATAGTTTGTAAAATTCAAGTTGTAGGTATTTTAATTGACGATATTGGGAAACTTTTATTTATATATTTGACATATAAAACCATAACGAAACAAAAAATTCATTATACTTATGTATATACAGTAGTATGATAAGTTTAATTCAGACTTAACCTCCATTTGCTTACATAATAAGTTAAATTATCAGACAACCCTACGCGGTTTTTGGAGGTGGGCAATGTTTGCACTCATGGGCTTAAAACATTACGAGATTACATTGCCAATTCACGCAATTTTCATTTTGATAAGCCTTTTTAGTTCAAATTATTACAGAAATACCCTACCTACCGTATAAACTTTACTGCGTAATCCATCATTTTACCGAAAATCGTTTTGATTATCGTGTTCTACTCGTATAACACAATTCGCAGAATTTTCTAATCACTCATACATTTGAAATTGCTACACGAGGATCTACACATCGAATTTTACTTCTTTATTCAATTGGTCCGTCAACATTTTAAGTAGTCGTTCATTGAATCTAAGACGTCAGACTAACATATCCGATACTTTTACACTCAAAGGGTGTAAATGCCAAAACGCCACTTTACAGGAGAAGCAAAAAACTAAATATGATTTAGAAAATAATTCAGAACTTTTTTTATTTTAAGACTTACAAAGTTTTCTTGGCTCAAAATCTTAAATTTTGAAGATAAACATTAGTTTTATAATATTTAGGATAACCCAATAAATAAATAAAATAGGAGTGTTATACACCCCAAAAAATCAAGAAAAATGTTTATACGACTCCAAAATTCGCATTGTCTGTAAAATTGTTAGGGTGTAAAGGTCTCCAAAAGCATTTTTTTTTGTCAAAATGGGGTGTATATTACATTCGCCAGAAAGGTAAGTTAAGTAAGGTGACTTTTGTATCATCGACTCGTATACTCCACAAGTTGTGATGTCGTTTGCAGTATGAACGTTGTAAGAGCCAGAAATAAGCTGTAATTACGTGTCATGATTATAAAAATGTGAATTATACCATTTCAACTATAAAATAGTAATAACCGTACATTTTGTTTATAAATAATTATTTAACAATCTAAGTTTCTGACAAATATTACATTTTTGTTACAAGTTTTCATTGCCTAATGTACTTTTCTGTATACCGTCATCTACCTACTCGTTGAGACGATTCTAACGAGCCCAAACTCAACGACGTTCCGTCTGTTAAGAGGCTGACAAGACCTAATTTTGTTGAAATTGATGTTATTTAAGCAGTTTTTTAAGAAAAACTATTTGTTCTAGCACATCAAAATATAAAGATAATATTCACCATATCATTTCAAAGACCGTGGACGGGCTCGATACATAATCGGACGAAATCGGCTCGATAGAAAATAATTGCAAAGATTGGTCTTAAAATGATCACGGTTTTATGTCTTTATTTTTTCGACGTGTGGGTCTGCAATTAAAAACATGAAGTCAACATATTCACAAAAAATCCCCCCTTTTTTATTTCAATATTTATTACCTTCAAAAACCGGGCCGTCCAGTAACACTCGCTCTCGTTTACTCCGATACAATTAGACAGTGTGCGCACTATCCCAAATCCTCACGGGCATTTTGGTGTTAACGGCGTCTTAACTGTCTTAAGTCCTTAATAAACATGGCCACCTGCTGTCTCCATCATCAGATCAGCTCGATGGTACCATAATATTGCATTGTCATCGAAACTATGCTTAAACCCAAAATTTCATCTCAATCGGTTGAAGATCTGCTTCAAAATTGAGTTGCATGATTCCACCCGAACAAACATACTTACATACATTGCAAGCTAAATAAAAGCTTATAAAATAAAAAGTTTCTGTCAAAAATTTCATTTTTGGAACAAGTGTTTATTGCCGACTGCACTTTTCTGTATAACGTCATCAACTATTCATTGAGACGATTCTAACGAGCCCAAACTCAACGGGGTTAAGTCGGTTAAGTACTGAATTTCCATGGCCACCTGTCTCCATCATCAGATCAGGTCGATGGTACCATAATATTGAATTGTCATTCAAACTATACTTAAACCCAAAATTTCCGCTCAGTCGGTCACCGGGGTGGGTCAAATTTAAATTGCAAGATTTGATTACAGACAGACAGACAACGGTACAGGTGAAACTAAATAAAAGCTTATAAAATAGTCACTGCCGCGTAAATAGTAGGTATGTTGCAGTTTGTAAGCGTCATGGACCTTAAAAGACTCGAGCGTAAAAACACCGATTTAAGTTTGTGGGGCGTATAAACCATAATCCTTCGTAATTACGTGGTGTACCTATACACCAACCTTATAGTAATCAGTAAAACTATTAGAGTTATACACCCTGAAACTTATGATTGCGATGGAAACGATAATTTAATGCTGTCACGCATGTTAATTGTAACCACATTGAAATATCATTTAATTGTATGGATTTGTTTTTTTATAAGAAAGTGCAGGTTTTAACGAGTTTTTAGGCGTATTATTAACAGTGAAAAATCTAAATAAAATATGGGTATAAATTTCTCAAATCCGCCTTCGTTGATAATTTAACATACACTTTACTAGTTTTAACATTTCATAATTATATGTAAAATTGGATATAATTTACATTATATATAAATGCAAATTGATATATAATGTAAAATTACATCTAATCACAAGGCAGTGACAGCAGAGCTATAACCACGAACTTCGAATGTCGAAGTTCGGGAATCTCTATCTTTATCGCACTTACACAAATCGAGTGACAGGGATGCAAGTAAGTACACGAATTTCGAGATTCTATTTTATTTTCGTAGAGACAACTATGGTAAAATAACACAGCGGAATAATAGGGGCGTATGCACAATTTTTGGTCTAGGAGTGACAATACGATTTGAATTTACAATATTTAGCTGTTAGGACGTATGAGCAAACTTATTTTTTTTTACGAGAATAATAAGGGTGTATGTATACTCAAGTTTTGGATTATATCTGCGGATACCACCTTTAGGTTATTTAATCTTTGTTTATATTACCTAAATAAAGAGCATTACGCCCCACCTTTATGCAAAATCTTCAAAAACAGCGTAGGTCGTATTGGCCTTAATTTTGCGAATATCGCAGCTTTAACTACATAGATCGATAGAGAAAAAAAAAAGAAAAAAACTGCATCAAAAAGTTATTTTGGCCAAAATGGCGTTTACGCCCTTTGAGTCTAAAGGTATACCTATGTTTGTCTAGCCCAGATGGACTGATAGTCTTACCCCGGCGATAGTATTACCCCACCTTAGATAACAGGTCGGAAAATTGATTCTTACATGACTACAATTAACATAATTACAATTAACATGAACTTTGAATTAAGTAAAGTAGTAATAAAATTAATATTTCCAATTTTATTTTGTACTGGCTTCGGGATATTTGTTCAGATTTCGTTTGAGCTCCGCTTTGGATCAAGCATTTTAAAAAAGCGCCCGAAAAAAAGTTAATTTGTAAACATTGTCAATTGGTGTTTGAGATTGATTATTATCAAATGGTTTAAAATCCTGGAGAAAAGACTCACATTCAAATATAATTCACACACAAATACTTGGAATAGTTCTGTTCCGATTGAAAATTTCTTAGCGGACTATCCAATTTCCTTCTCATGAAATGGATATCCTAGCAAATGCGATGGCAAACGTCGTATAAACGCGAGAAGTTGATCATAAATAATGGGTGTAGGTAATGATTAATTACACTCTCGGCTTTGTTATCCCACTCGACTGCGGCTCGCGTTATAAATTCCGCCTCGAGGGTACCTAATGATAATGATTAACCTAGCACACTTGTATCACAATATACAATTACCGTACCTAATCATTAATGCTATTTGACTATTGCAAGATAGTTTTTATGGCTAAGTATTCAATGCCCCTTTCTTCTAATTTACTAACAGTAGGTAGCTACGAGTGAGCGCAAAATACTACTTCCTGTCCACCTTAGGTTTGGAAACTAAAACTTTTTCAATTCGTGATTTGATTACTATTGTACCAATTTCATGGTTTGAGCTCGTCATTATTTTGATAAATGAGTTATTTCGATTGGGTGCGGGTTGGATAGCGGCGTCCCAGCCAGTGTTCAGGCCTGCCCGCAAAATGCCTATAAAAGTAAGTCGTTTCTTTACACGAGGAAAGTATGCGAGTGATGCAACCAGGTGCCGATTCACGATTGGCAGGTCAAAGTTTATTTACATCTTTAAGGACTGTTTTCTTCGCTGCCGGGGGCTGTATTCGGTTATTTATTATATTATTGAAAATAAAGCATATACGGAGTGGGCTAAGAAGTTTTGCTTAAAACGATTTTCAACTGAGCACGTTTGGTTCAATCACAGTTATATCAGTTGAGAATATATATTACTAGCTTCTGCCCGCGACTCCGTCCGCGTGGAACTCGTTTATATCGTAGCTTTATACAAACTTTCACCCCCAATTCATCCCCTTAGGGGATGATTTCCGGGATAAAAACTATCCTATGTCCTTCCCCAGGACTCAAACTATATCTATACCAAATTTCATCCAAATCGGTTCAGCGGTTTAAGCGTGAAGAGGTAACAGACAGACAGACAGACAGACAGACAGACAGACACACTTTCGTATTTATAATATTAGTATGGATGTGATATTTTTTAATGAAACCTTTTTAACGCCTCTGACTGATATATCTGTCGCGAGAATGCCACCAGGAAGACCCTATCTTTTTCATGATGCATTCTTCTAATTTGGAGGTTTATTGCGTATTGAATTACGAGTACAATAACCAGTTTTGTTTCACATACTGAAGGCTTGGCGTATGAAAGACAACTTCAACTTCAGTGTGGCGCTGAATAGGTTAATAAACTAGCAATGTTGCGCGGCGGTGCAAAATTATTATCTTTGTATACGCAATCAAAGGATAAACTATCAATTTTGTATATAATTTCAGGTGTGGGTTTTAAGAAGTTTTCTTATCATGCAAGTAGCTTCAGCTCTTAGTATTCTACCTCAGGGCAAAAAAATGCATGAAAACTCTCAAGAGCCTATCCCTATTAAAGTATTAGATGGTATATCTAAAACTGAATCGGTAGTTCAAGGCAAGCGTAGAGCTAGTTTTATCGAAAAAATGTTGTTCGGAAGTTTGAAGCCGAATTCAAAGTCGCTAAAGCAGTTGACCGCCACAAACCAGCGTCCAGTCATGCGAGAAGTGGCCGCGGAACCGAAGCTCTCACCGAAGCAGTTGCTGCAGGCGCAGCGCGACGAAGAGGAGCTTATGAAAATGTCACGAGATGTCGAACGGTCTGCACTGTTGGGCAAACCGTATGTAGAAAAAAGAGGGAGAAACGATTTTCTTGTTATTCAAAGTGCCAGCATGGATCCGTTCGTAACAGTAATACCGAACAGCATATATTATGACGTGGAAAAGAAATGTGTCAATTGGTTGGATGCTTGTAGCTTACGAGGAATTAGATCCCACTTATTGCAGAGAGTCCAATCTCCTTATAAATAGCGTCATAATGGGACCCGCAGGCAGCTGCGCAGGTGTGTGCGATACATAATTTACTTTCAACAATACTAATTCTTATACTGTAATTGTGAGGACTGAAAGGTTCGAAAGGGTCATAATAATAAAACGCTATATGATACATTCGATTATTTATTTGTTAGTTGCAATATCTAATGTATAATGTCGATAGTCAGATGAGTGATGACCATTAGCGTCAGAGTTCGGTTGATTCTTTACATTTGATATGAATTATATAGCTTATGCAAACATGTTCAGCGATATAGATATTTTATTTTATTTTATTGTTAGTGATACAACACAATGATTCGTCGATTAAAATAATTTTATTTTTCCTTTATATCTAGTTCGTGTTATAAGCTTAACAGTGCAACCACATCACTGGTGAAATAAAATTAAGTTAAATGCATCACAATAAGTGTTACGAAAGATGTACCTATTCATAAAGACCAAACAAATAATTACATAACAGCTTAGATTATTCGTTGTTCTAGATAGCGAAACACAAATATAAGTACTTATACCTTAAGTATACCTAAGTATAAAATTAAAATGCAACTTAATGGCAGTGGCAAATAAAAAAGAAGAAATAAATTATATGTAACTTTTGGCACAAATTTTTATATGAATTCGTTAATCGCTGTCATCTCAGGATTTTTATGACAAAATAATATGATTACAATTGATAATTCGATATTAACAAGAAATAAGAAATAGGTAGCAGAGACGTCCGCTACCGTCGGTCCCGTAACAACAATAGTCATAGATGGTTAAACTACATTTTTATAATATTGAATATTTCCCTATCTACACATCAATATAATGATTTATTTAAATGTTATGGCACCAAGTCTTCGCGCTTCTACGAGCACCCATAATGAATAGATGACAGATTGCGCCATCATAAACATTAAGCGATAAGTATATCATTAATAGGTCACATATAGTCATATACTTATATTCAATTACCATTAACATTTTGTTTATTCGTTTATCGAGTTAGCTAAGCCAGCTATATATTGTCCTGAAGGGTTCAATTTCCTTACATCTAATCAAGTGAACTATGAACAGTACCTACCAGAGCGTTCTAGCTACCTATTGGGTGTCACCTGCTACAGGTAACACACGCTTCGTGTTGACAGTTTTTTTAATGGTTTTCCTATAAAAACAACTATTTCTGTATACTCTGGTGGTACTATAACAAAATATAATAGGGTAGATTTTGCATTGACATCGTGTAACACATTAAGTAATTACCAAATTACTCTTGAGACGAAGCGCTTAACACAAATCGTTTCAAACAAACAATTTGTTATGTTTAGCTTATCTTACGAATAAAAATAGTAACATTAAAAAGATTACTCAATTGACAATTGGTTGCTTGGAATTATACACTAGAGTAGTCGTACTTATTATTAAATGTAGGTATATACCGTGTTTTATATTTGCGTTAACTTTTAACTCGTTAAGAAGGCTTTTTATGTACCTCAAGTTACAAATAATTAATGTAGTAGTGTCTTTAATATTACCCATATTGACCCATAGGTCCAAGCAATCAAAGTGATTTGAATACTTACCATTTATTCACATATAGAGACTAAATGTAATATATCACACGTAATTAGGTCGTGAGACTGTTATTAATACAGTACGTGTCACGTACCCATAATTTTCTTCTGTCTTTGTAATCTCAGGAGGTAGTTGAAATTTGTAAAATTATTCGAGCCCACGCTGATGGTAGGGTGTACATTATATTTATGATTATTCTGTAAATTGCTAAGAAAATGTATCCTTAAAGTTAAAGGAAACGGAAAAACACGGTACCTACATGCCAGTTTAAGTAAGTTATGAAAAATGATTTTCTATCATCAGATTCGCGGAGTTTGCGACATTAATGTAAAATCCATGCCCCGGAATCCTAATTGCGCCGGCTGTAAAAAAAATATCGTCACTTAGGCATCATTGCCTTACATATTATACAGGGCGTCCCACGCCTATGCCACATGGAGGGAAAGTACCTTGAATATTGTAGATGGAAGATTTTACTAAAAGAAGACATTATTTTAATTTAAAAAACAATTTAAACTGCATTTATAGATCTTTAAATAATTATATGGTTGAACCGGGAATCGAACCCGCTACACGAGAAAAAAAATTATCCTGTAACTTTATCATACCGATTGAAAGGCTTCAATCATAAGGATTATTTTTTTCACACCTCTCATTCAGAAAAGTAAGTTTTGCTCCACGACGAGAGGGATCAAAATGCTACTTTTCTGTTCAAGCTACTTTTTTAATTTATTCATTGGCATGTAGAACTTATGCAATGTGCCAATAAAACACAGATGTTAATAAAATAATCGACTGTAATTTTATCGTAATCGGTTAAAACGATCATGTTTCAAGTTTTAACTTTAACAACGTTGTTTGAAAATTTATGTATTTTTCATAATATTTAAAAATTTGTAATAAAAATTAAAAAAATTGTTAAAACTTGTCAAGTAATTTTAACATCATATTTTTTTAATTTCTTCATAGTCGGTATGAAAAATAGTATGTGTCACTCGGTAGCAAAATTATCTTCAACTCGGGCGTTAACACTTGTATCCCTCACTATGCTCAGGATCCTACGTTAGAATCCCTCGCTACGCTCAGGATTCAATTGTAGGATCCCTCGCTACGTTCAGGATTCAATAAACCGCCCTTGCCGTAAATATACTATTTTTCTCCCTTGTTACACAAATAACTATTGCTTAATTACATAGTGTCAGAAATAAAAGGAAGACCATGAATTTCAAGATACGGCAGAAAATTGATTGATCAGAAACTCGATTTGTTGCGTACAACCAGGTACCTACTAATTACGTATCTCTTTATCAGTTGATCATGCGCTTAAATTATAATAGGGAAATGATGCGTACTTCTCAAGTGGGTACCTACTGATTCATTAGTAATAGGTACTTTAAAATGTAGCAGTATGCAGTAAAATGTATGCAGTTGTATTTTGTAAACAATTTATGAATACAGTTTAAATTGTCTTTTAAATTAAAATAATGTCTTCTTAATGAAAATCACCCATCTACAATATTCAAGGCACTTTCCCTCCCTGTGGCATAGGCGAGGGACGCCCTGTATAGTATAAATATTATTTATGTATACAATTATTCAGCGTCTATATTTATTGTTTCAAAATACTTCTAAATAGCATGCTATAGTTAGTAGGTAAGTTTTCAGCATACGTTGCGTCATTTAAAACGATCTGACCGGATGTCTTCTTCGAGGCAACGACTTTGCCAAAATAAGATATTTTGCGGGCGAACTTTTTAGACAACTGTGTACAACGTCATTTTTTTCAGACTTTACAAAACATTACATAACAATTTTAGGCTGTTCAAATCATTACTGCAATACTGTTTTAGTGTTTTTTGATGATTTTTACACAAAACTAATAATTAAGAGTCCGTAGTAAGCTCGGCCGAATTTCACCTTCCCATTCAAACATAGTTACGCTGTCATTTTAAAACTACGTGTTGGATTGTAACGAAAGTTTGCATGTACAATGACATGAAGTATATCTATGTCCGTAATTAGTTTATATGGTTCCAGTTTATAAAACAAAGGAAACACAGCAAAACAAGTTTTGTATGAAAACTTAAATTCGCTGTATTTTTTTTCTATGGTATCTGAAGCTACATAAACTAATTACAGACATAGATATATCTCATGTCATTGTACATGCAAAGTTTCGTTACAATCCAACACGTAGTTTTAAAATGAGAGCGTAACTACGTTTGTATGGAGAATCGAGCTTACTGCGGACTCTTAAGGAAGTATGACATAGTATATGTAACTTACTTAGTAGGTCCAAATGTTAACAAAAAAAATATTGGAAATTACAAAACGTGATTTCTTAAACAAATAATATAATGACATCGTGCTCATCTAAGAATAAGTTATCAATAGGTAAGTGGTTTAAGGGTGAACCCCTTATTGTTTCTTATTCTTATGGCCGCTCCACACAATGAATGGGCCATCCTGACCCATCATACAGGACGCAACTATGCGTTAAAGCGAGTAAGACATATTTATGTCTCGTTCTACCGCATAGCCGCTACGCTACGCTCGTAATTCAATTTTAGAATCTTTCGCTTCCTCAGGACTCAAAATCAGCACTCGCAGCAAAAACAAACTTCGCTCTCTTGTTGCACAAATAACTATTTTATTTAAGAAATCACGTTATCATTAATGAAAGTACCTATAATTAATAATATTTACAATAATGAAAAAGACCCACCTGCTTCAGTCGTAGTATAATAATTTAAATGTTCTGTATAGGCGATCGCTTACAAATGGTACAGGAAAGACGGGATGATGGTCATATGAAGGAAAAGGTTCGGACTGAGTCCTAACTTCGCATTGAAATAGAATCGAGGAGGAGGAGATTCGAACACGTCGATCTCTTCGAAGTAAGGGTACACATCGGGAAAAATGGAGCTGTTTATCCGAGCCGCATGAAAAGTATCACAATGTTAGCACAATCTGGATTTTACCTATATATAAACTGAGACGCTGCAACCTGTTTTTAAGTCGCGTGGAATTATAACGTTTCATTGGCAAAAAAACACTCTTTGAATCTGCGGTGAGAATTAAAAAATAATATGCCCATTAATAGGCCCGCGGAAAGAAAGCTGAGAGTTCGGCCCGCGATAGCGATGGGGTATGGCTGGTTATGACCACTAACTGTTTTTTTTTACCCATTGTATACTTTTTAATTTCTCTTTCTTATTACAAAGATTTTTTACCGCTTCACTTGTTAAGATGTACCTAACTGCGATCAAAGATAGGTATAGGTACTTTAACACTAAGATATTTCTCAATAAAATAAAATCTCATGCATGTAATTTTAACTGTGATATTAAAGCGATGGGCAGGTATACCTTATAATCTATACACTTATTTCTTTTTACGATCCCTGAAACGTCAAATTTGCGAGCTATCAGGATTCTGCGCATCTAAAAACCAGGCTGTAGGTAGAGATGTAATCAGAAATCATCCTTTCCGACTCTATTATTGATCACCATTTATTGAAAATAAAACCATTTTAACTTTTCTTTATTTTAGCATGAACATCGTAGATGGTAATTATTATGTCGTTAGTTATCAATGTTCACACGTAAGGTAAACGTCCACTGTTTCGGCATGTTAAGCCACTTATGAATTGGTAATTTTTTTGACACATTACTACACATGATATCACTTTGAAACATTTTGTGTGATGAATATTGATATCTTGCCTATTATTTAATGCAATTATAATATAGTTTTTGTTACAATATAACTTTTTTATTAATTTATTTGCAGACCTCGTATTTGAACCCCATTTCGTGATAAAATTTGGCTCTGCTCCTAAGTTTGTGAGTTTGTGACCCCTGTTTCGGCATACAGTTTTTGAGTATCTTATAGTACGAGATACGTTTTAAAGAATGTACACCCTCATTTGTTCTTTTATATTGAACACGATTATAGATGAGGTAATTAACATGGATATTCACAAAATCCAAAACTTTTGTTCTTTTTAAGGGTTTTTTTTTATGAAATGTAAGATTAAATACCTTATCCAATAGTACAGGCTCACCTTTTTTGAAAACACACATATAGGTTACCTATCTATATTAACCAAAACCGTTTAAGTTAAATATCTAGGCAACCTTTTGGATGTGGCACGCATCTGTAAACGCTGTTCTGTTTAATAGGGTATAAACTTATCACAGAAAACCGTTGCTGGACATAGGTTTCCCCCAAATAGTGACACAATAAATCTACCACCTACTTATTGTTTCTTCTGTGTTGATAATAGAGAAAAAACATGTTTTGATTTTCTACTATTGTTTAACCTAAGACTATCCTAGCGATGATTGCTGAGAGGACGGACTCTCCTTAAATTAATCACTGCTGTGGGCTACATAAGCCCAGCAGCAGTTAAACACGTGTATTTAATTAAAATCATTTACTAACGTAACTAGTTGTTTTAAGTTTAAATTGTAACCAAGTTTAAATTTTATAAAATAAACGATGATTTAATTTAAGGAAAAATATGGCAATGTTTATGGGACTTCCACACTTTTAAAAGAGCAATCTAACTGTTTAATGGGGTATAAAGTAACCTTTCATTTAATTAAAAAAAAAACGCAAAAATAACAAGGGTCCCGAGATTCAGGTCTCGTAGTCCTGGGATTTACCCAGGTAACACTATTGCATTTTATCAATGTATACATGTTACTTCTTCCAGAATAATATAATAACAAATGAGGTTCCACATTCCCCATACCTTATCTCCTACTAGGAGAAAGATAATCCCGTAAAAATAACAAGGGTCCCGGGATAGCCAGTCCCGTAGTCCTGGGATTTACCCAGGCACCACTATTGCAATTTATCAATATACTTATAAAAGTTCTTTGACACTCTTTGGGGGAGGCCTATGTCCAGCAGTGGACGTCTTTCAGATGCTATGATGATGATGAATATCATCATATACGTTACTTCTTCAAGAAGAATATCAAATAACAAATGAGGTTACACATTCCCCATACCTTATCTCCTACTAGAATTGATCTGTGTGTTTACCTACCACTATAGATTTCTCTGTCACGAACTTGGGGAAAAAGTATTAAAAGTAGTAGTCCCTTTCTTTGTGTTACTATTTCTTGGATATTCGCGCAATTAATGACGCAGATCACTTTTAAATTATGGTCAATAACCATTACCTATGCTATATGTAATAAATAAACATAAAAATAAATTACGGGAATCGAGCAAGAAACAAAATTGTGCTGCAAATAAATATGCGAATTCACCTTAAAATTGTACATTTAGGTCACGTTCAAACTCATTTTATGAGAATTCTAGTGAACAAAACATATACCGAATTTAGCTCATAGAAAACGTCATTAAATACATTATCTGTTATTTAGATTGGCATTCACAATTTCTTAAGTATTATTTTAATACAAAGATACAAGGATGTATCTAGAAAGTCCTTTGATTCGTTAGTAACACGAAATAGGGGCCACACGATAAATATAATGACCGCTAGTTCGTGAGTCACCTTATTGCAATTTCATGGGCTCCTATACATAAATATACAATTTTTCCATATTCAATCCATTGTTAAGGAACTTAAAAAAAGCATTGTTAAAAGTTTTATTCAAATGGACTTGCCTTTCCCTTTCAATTTCCTTAAGAAGTCGGAGCGAGCACCTTACGTTAACAAGCAGTACGCGCATACCACACAGCTGTTTTCGGCCGACTGACAGTTTCGAGCGTTGTGTTGCTGTTAGTTTAGTCGTTAAAAATGTAGAATTTGATTTTTTGGAAAGAGATTTCAACAGAGATTTTTTACAAATGTATAATTTTGATAAAAAATATTTGAGTTGCTTATTATAAGCGTCAGAAATAAAACTAACGAAATGACGTACTAGCACGAACTTATGGCCCGTTACCTTATCAGGAATAACAAGAAATGTGTTAAAAACTGCTTAATCAATTGCAGTTAACGACTTCGACTTATCGTTCTATCTTCGTACATTATCGGGTTTTCTGGACACCTGTTTGATTATTGAGTTTTTCTCACCATGGACTCATATCGTTGCTGATTTTTCCATAATTATATAAGACATAAAATGTCTAAAAAATAATGTTAAAGGAACTCACTCCTTGCATCGGTGTGCGTTGATGCCGCCCACGACGGCTTGACTGAGGATGACTGTATGTCCTTTTGGGTACGCTTTAGTGAGCTCAATAGCCTCGAAACAGCCCTTCATGCCAGGATAGTGCCACTTGTTCAGTGTACTAGGGATGCCGCCTGAAAACAGAGGAACGACTTAAACACTGCAAATGTATTCCAAATAACTGTGATTTCCCACCGACGACGCGACGCCAGTCAAGGTAAATTCATAACACGCTGCCGAAGGAGCACCTTAACCTCGTAAGTCCTGTGTTTTTTCAATAGCAGTATTAATATCTGCTGGATGTACTATACCAAGTACAAACCAAGAATAGTGCAGACCGAGATAAAAAAATTACCCGGTACATGAGGAATGAAGAATTTGCACTTGGGTAAGGACATTAGGCAGTTATTCGTGCTATGCAGTTTAATTATCAGGTCTGAACTGCTATGCTTAGTTTGTACTTGTACAAGTACGCGGGGGCTTACGAGGTTAAAGAGTAAAATAACAAAATTATGTGTTGATATTTTAAGGACTTCAAAAACAACAGCTCTTTTTTGCCATGTAATTACTTCACTGTGCAAGATGGAAACGATACGTTCTATTTCGATGTTTTCTCAAAGACATTTGAAGATAATCAAATTTCCTAGGTACCTACTTATAATATGGGATAAGTTCACCATTGCACCGATTTAACCTTTTTTGTCTGTATTTTTACCTGTGTCTTGTGTACAATAAAGTATATAGATAAGTATGTATGTACCTATATCAATACTTATCTAAAACTAAGCTATTCATTTGTTGTTTAACTTACCAATGTATATATTTGAATCAGCACTCATGACGCTTGTGAGTCCTTGATATGTCTGAGTTTGACTTCTTCCTTCGACTCTCAGTTCTATTTGCTTATTCTTATATATTGTAACAGCAATCTGTGGAGAAAAGTACATATCCATGAACTATTTATGAATGCCTACACATACTTGGAATATTATTGTAGATACACCGTGGATTGGGATAACTTCGGAAGAATTGGGACTGTTTGATCATTTAGATATAACATAACGATAGTTTGGGGGAGGCCTATGTCCAGCAGTGGACATCTTTCGGCTGATATGATGGTGATGATGATAACGATAGTGTCCCTGTCCGGCGGTATCAGCCGCGTTCGGGTGGAGTTGCACTTCGAGGTGTGCGGGAGCCGAGTTGCCCAAGTGGTACGAGGGACAGGCCCGGTCCGACTGTTCGTGCAAACATTTCTCTCATAAAAAACATTCCATGTAAAGAAGTCTCGACACTCTTCCACCGTAAAAAGTTGTGAGATATTTCGTAGTACCAAGTCTCAGGCATTCTTATTATTCTTTATTTGCTAGCTAAATAAAATTCAGCAACTTGAAGCTTCTATGTCTGCTAGAAGTGCCTTAGACTTTTGATGATCGGTGAGTCAATCAGTGACTAACAAAATTAAAAAACTTTGACTAGTTATAAATTTTAAACCGCTGGTTCAAATTGAATGAAATTTGAAATATATCGCGTTTATACAATGCGTGCTTGGTTAATGAAAATGCAGGCTTCTAGTTTTATCCACAACGAAGTTAGATATAGGGGGGTCGAAAATGGCCTGAACTGCTTCGAGAAAAGGATGGTACGGCCGTGCCGCTGTTTTGCTTGTCGTTAGCATACCTTTAATAAGTTGGCGAATGTTCAGCGCACTTACCACATGGCTTACGCCATCGCTCACGTCTATCGTGTCCTCCCTGAGGACGACGGGTCCGTCTCCGAGATCTAATTCGAGCACGGCGCGCGCGTTCTCCACTACAAAAATATAAATTGACTTCTTAGTTCTGGATATATGAATAGTCGTCCATTTTTCCAACGGTTTAAGGATACCCTACTTTTATCTCGATTTCAAAAATTAAAACAAATGACTAATAGCATATGAGCACTTATGGACGTTCGGGCATTAGACCGCGAGCTAGGAGCTTTTTTTGTCAGTCACTTACCCCCGGGCGATAACTTGTGAGAAGAATAAGAATGTTGTATCACGACGCCCGTGCACGTCAGCTGCGGTTCCGTTGGTGAGTTCACAAACAGCAGCCACCCAAACACGTAAAAAAAAAAAATTTTGGCTATTTACCGCCGATTCATTTTATCATCAAATGATAGTCAATCCAATATTATGACGAAACAAAATTGTTCCTGTAGCAGGCGTTAATCTGCTTAAAAGTGCATAGCAAAGTATCGCGCCGTCGCTTTAACCGCGCGTTTATAGAAGGAATATATTTTAACATTTTCGTGTGACCAGCTGACGGGTTTTCCACCACTGTAAAGTCAGCTGACGATTATACCATGCATTTTATAGCAGGCGTTAATCTGCTTAAAAGTGCATAGCAAAGTATCGCGCCGTCGCTTTAATTTTCTTCTTTTTTTACGTGTTTGGGAGGCTGCGGCTGTTCAACCCACCGACGGAGCCGCAGCTGAACCTTCTCACAAGTTATCGCACGGGGGTCGGTTGGTCACGAAAATCTGTTGCTAGCTCGCGGGCCATATGTTTAAACACAGAATGTGGGTACAATAGCTATTATTAAAGGACAAATTTAATTACTTATATATATGTAGTACTGATATATGTCACTCTAATCTGCGTACATAGGTTACCTATGTGATTACTTTATGAATACAATAGTCGTTTGTCCTAAGTAAGTGCAAAACGAAAATAAAATGTTAGAACAAGAACTGAAACTAAAATTAATTTGAAAATATGTTATTCATATTCTATTAAGTAGTTATGATAATCTTTATCTTCTTTAAAGAATATTAATATACAATAGGCAACATATTTTTTACCAGCTGCGTTAGTGCGTAGGAATGAAGCATTTCCCCGCGGCAAAAAGTAGCCTATGTTCGTCAGGGATAATGTCGACTTCTAATGGTAAAAGAATTTTTGAAATCGGTCCAGCAGTTCAACAAACAAACAAACAAACAATCAAATCTTTCCTCTTAATAATATTAGTGTAGATTTCAATATTTGGGTTTGTATACTGTATGTACCAAAGAAAGATTACTAAACATAGTCTAGGGCGCCAACTGGTGCTTTATTTCTTTTACTAAAGTGCGATTACGAGTGTTTTAATGAGGCTAAATAATGTGATTAAGTACTTATATAAGAGTTTGTGTTTGCTTAAAAGTTGCGAAACAACGTAGACAAACGAGTGCCTACGTAAGTACAGAATTGAACATAGGTATCTTACATCGTAAAAGAATATAATCTCCCCGATTGCCGGCGTTGGACTCTTTCTGGTACAGCAGCACGCCCTCGGAGCTGGTGGTGATCACGGCGACGCCAAGCTCCACGGAATAGTTGTCGTAGCGTAGGTTGTCCGCTGCCAGCTCGATGAACCCATTACCCTCAAATGCAACGCTGGTGGTAAATGGCAACGCTGTGGATTTATTTAAAAAGGCATATTTAAGAAGTATCGTTCTCCGTTAAAATGTTAATCAGTTGGGGACCATCTCATGAAGAAGTTAATGGTGCCTAATTATTTGATATCCAAGTACTTACCTATGTGACAATTTTGACCGCTGTATCCGAATGGGCAATCGCAAGTGTAGTTGAACCGATCTTGTTGGGATGTCGCCGGCCGACACGTCCCGTGCCTGCACGGGTTGGCACTGCACGGCGACGACGGATACGACGCAGCACGGTTTTGGCAGTATATCCCTGAGTATCCGGAAGGACAGAGGCATGAGCTACCATCGAGGGAGCAGCGAGCTCCGTTACGACAGCGCGAGCAAACACCCTGGTCCTGTAGGGGACGGAAGAAGGATTATAATTTTAAATAGTCAGCAGCTCAGTCAGAATCATTAACAAAATATATGCATTTTTGGCTATTCTATGATAGATGATCCTACAATCTAGTAGTTAACAGATGCCCGGAAAAGAAAACCCTGGCTAAAAAGTTACCGTGGTGGACCCCAGAGATAGTCAAGCTCAGGAGGGAAACCAGGGCAATATTTAATGACGCAAAGTCATCCAATGACTTCGGGTACTATGCACAAAAACTCACAGAACTCAGCAAGGCTGTGAGGAAAGCCAAAAGGAGAGCGTGGAGGAACCACTGCGATCAGATTGAGTAAATACCGGAAGGGATGAGACTAACAAAGCCACTAGCAACCACAAAGTCGGTCCCGCTCACATCCATCAGGGACAATGACGGTAGAATGACGAAAACGGGGCTGGAGACCCTTAAGATAATGTGTAACACACACTTCCCAGGCTCAGTAATACAAGACAGCGTAACAGACGGCGATGCAATTAGTGCGTTGGAACAAACCACAAGTACAACGAGACACAATTGGGACATGTCTAAAAAGGTAGTAGATCATAAAAAGATAAAGTGGGGACTTTCAACATTTCAACCTTTCAAAGCCCCAGGGCCAGATAGAATCTACCCCATTCTACTACAAGAAAACGCTAATGTACTAATCCCGCATCTTAGCAGATTGTACAGGGCGTGCTTGGCCTTCGCACACGTACCGCGTGTGTGGAGGATGGTAAAAGTAACCTATTTACCCAAACCAGGTAAGGCGGACTACAGTCAAGCCAAATCGTTTTTCCTCAAAACACTGGAGAAATTGGTCGATAGACACATAAGGGATGGCCCATTAAGGAGACATCCGCTGCACGAACTGCAATGTGCATACCAGCCAAGGAAGTCAACGGAAACCGCACTTCACCTGGTAACAACCAAGGCTGAACAGGCTATAGAGAATAAAGAACTATGTCTGGCAGCTTTCTTAGACGTGGAGGGAGCGTTCGATCGCACCACGTATAAAGCTATCAGCGAAGCAACTGCAAAACATGGTGTAGAGCCGACCATTTGTAAATGGATAGGCAACATGCTAAATGGCAGACTAATAAAGTCATCTCTCTTGGGGGATGAGATAATGGCCACGGCCACAAAGGGATGTCCACAAGGTGGGGTACTCTCACCAACTCTCTGGAGTTTGGTGGTGAACTCACAGGAGTGGACCTTTATTGAGTTCTACCAGGAGGTAGAACTCAATAAAGGTCCCACCCACACGGTAGGATATGCTGATGATTTAGTGATACTGGTTAGTGGGAAGTTCACCGGCACGGTATCAGAAATCATGAACAAGGCACTGCAGACAGTGGAGAGATGGTGCGACCGGCACCAATTATCCATTAATCAAGGCAAAACTGTAGTAATACCCTTTACTAGGACAAGGACCCTTCGCGGCGTACAGCAGTTAAAACTGTACGGGAGGGTACTAGAACTGTCCAATGATGTGAAATATCTAGGTGTCACTCTGGATGAGGAACTGAATTGGAAGAAGCATACAGATCTCACCATTACAAAGGCACTGAGGGTATTTGGAATGTGTAGATCAGCGTATGGCAAAACATGGGGACTGAACCTAAAGGTACTGAAGTGGATCTACACCATGATGGTGAGGCCCATACTATTGTACGGTAGCCTGGTATGGTGGCCAAGGACTTTAATGAGCACATGCAGAGATGCCCTTACGAAGGTGCAGAGATCGGTATGCATGGCTATAACAGGGGCGTTTCGAACCACGCCTACAGCGGCGCTAGAAGTCCTACTGGACCTACCGCCACTTCACATGGTGATTAAGTCAGAGGCGCGCAAATCGCTCTAAAGACTAAGAACTCTTGGACTGTGGAGCTACAGCAAGCCAAAGACTAAGCACACAAACATGGAGTCTGACGGTTTCTTAGACAGAATAACAAACATGGGATGTGACAAAATGCTACCCAAGTATGTATTCCACAGGAACTACACAACAAAAGTTCCATCCAGGGCCGAATGGGCCGAAGGTCTAGAACCACCGAGGTCTGGTATCGAAGACAGTATATGGTACACGGACGGATCTAAAATGGGATCCGGTACGGGAGCAGGCATTTATGCGAATTACTACAGTAGTAGTGTAAGCATGGGCAGTTTGGCAACCTTCTTCCAGGCGGAGACATACGCCATAATTGCCTGTGCACAGGAGAATATAGACAGTCAAACCAGAGGGCAGACCATCTATATACTCAGTGACAGTCAGGCGGCCCTTAAAGCGCTTTCGGCGCCGAAAGTGGATTCTAGACTAGTCTATAATGGCGTCCAGGCACTGAACAAGCTTGAAAAGCACAATAAGGTGCAACTAGTTTGGAAACCGGGGCAAGAGGGCTACATCGGCAACGAAAGAGCGGAAGAGCTTGCAAGAGGGGGTCTACAAATCACTTTGTAGGTCCAGAACCATTTGTGGGACTCTCGCAGAGAACCATAACTTCGGCCTTTAAAGCCTACGCCAAAACCAAACACCAACACGAGTGGAGGAAGGAGGCGTGCTTAAGGCACTCAAAGCTCTTCATAGAAGGAGTGGACTCGGGCTGGACTAACAAGCTCTGGAAATCCAGTAGGAAGCAACTCAGAATCATATCTGGGGTGTTCACAGGTCACTTCGGGGTCAAGGATCTCTTGGCCAAGATGGGACTGTCGGATAGTTTAGACTGTAGAATGTGTGAATGTCATGCCCTTGCCAGACAAAGAATGAATTACTTTGGTAACGACTATCCGCAACCAAAGGAATTCAAGGTGCTCCCGCTGAGCTGCACCATCCGCTTCGTGGAAATGATGGAGCGAGCTTGGGAGTAGGCATAAAGGGGAGGGCAAATGCACAAAAGATCCCGCTGGGTCGAAGTGCATCCGAAAGGGCCCTCATCTAGATAAGATAAGATAAGATAAGTAGTTAACAGATACAAACATTGACTTATCACTTGACAACAAAATACACTTGGGCAAAATACAAATATAGTCGACCAATGAAACCGGTACACTGGATTGCCATACAAACTGACCGTCGTTAATTGCTCTTTGTTGTGATCTTACTTCAGAGTTTTCTGGTTCATCAGGGATGTCTCCGCGGTCGTAACTGGAGCATTCCTGGACGTTGGCCGAGTATATCGATGCATTAACGATGTTCAGCGTAGCGTTGTTTTTCCCAGACACCTGCACCTGTGAAAGATATTAGGTAACAATCAATAATGATAACCTAAATTGTGTATACACTACAGAGACTTGCGCAAAGTAGGTACCTAAACCCATGTACCTACTGCTAAGTAAGAGTGATATGCACCCAGGCGATATTAAACTTCTAAACCAGATGAGTCATTCTTTGTTTGGCTATACATGGTGTTTTTCGGTAAGTAGGTATACTAGGATATTATTATTATTTATTATTATTTAATATTTTTTTCTTATAAACAATCAGAAAACACAGTACAATAAATGCGCCAAACTGGAGTGACCAGTTTGTTTGCGCATAAAAGAATAATCTCCCCGATTGCCGGTGTTGGACTCTATATGGGTGAAAATCAAAAAAAAATTACATAGTTAAGGGCCTTAATCAAATATATGCTTTAACTTTTCTCATTTTATTAACGACAATGACCTATGCAAAATGAAGGGGTAATTGTCGTTACTATAATGAGAAAAGTTAAAGCGTAGCTTAGATTAAGGCCCTTAACTAAGTACATTTTTTATTTTTATTTATTTATTTAAGGACCACTAACGAACTACTAATACTAATTTTCACCCATATAGCGTGCGATAGAGACCCTTACTAGGCGGACCCGCATACGTCACTGGCTACTCAAGAATATAGTGCTACCGGTACACCCCGTAATTCAGTAATATGCGGCAAATGGTGTTAAAGTTTTGAAAATCGGTACGATTGATCTTTAGGCAGAACGAATCAATTTGACCAAAAAAATGAAAAACGGGAGGAGTTATGTTAACATCTTTTTTTGTATGGAAAATAAATATACTTTGTTCTGAAACCTATCGTGTGTGGTACCTAATGAAAGGGCTGACTAAGCCGATTCTAAAAATATATCACATCATTATTGCGAGGAAATGAAAACTATAAGTTTATTTCATGAAATTTTATTGTGTACTTTGGCTGTTGGTATCCTTGCCTTGCCATTAGAATACTAACGAAACATAATTAAATAAAAATAAAGAGTTTATTCTATGAAGTTAAAGTTGCTCGTGTGGCTGTTGGACCGATTGCCTTGGTCTTCGACGGAGATTTAACTTTAGGCACTAGAGCATAAATGTATAAGACTTTATGTCGCCTACGCACAGCATAAAGAGAAACTTTTAGAGCATGAGAAGTGAAAATACCATTTCAGAAAGGAGTTGCAGTGCTTTTTATAACAGAGTTCAACATTCGGGCACCATCATCACATTTTTATCCAAGTTTATGCCCTTATGCCCCCCAGTACACTTACTACATACGAGACAGGGAAAAAATATGACTAAATATGAGTCATTTTTTTTCCCTGATTACCACGTGTAAATAAGGTAACGTTTCGTAATGCTAAAGAAGTCGGTTAAAAAAATCTATATACGGTAAACTATGACACCCATCACGTTCATTATCATCATATCAGCCGAAAGACGTCCTCTGCTGGACATAGGCCTCCCCCAAAGAGTGCCACAATGACGAGTCCTGCGCCACCCGCATCCAGCGAACCTTTGCGCCCCTCCAACTCATCACGTTCATCGAATAAGTATGTACTCAGTCGCCAATGTCCCCCGACACCTAACTTTGTAAATTATCTGTCATAACTTACTCTCCATACATTTAGTTGGTAAAAAGCGAAACTGTATGTAATAAGTGATTTCCATAAACAAAGGAAGGCTCAATGACATAGGGAGTAAAATGAAAGGAACGAATGTATAGCGTGACAATTCTGATCTATTTCCGATGAACTTCAAATTTAAAAAGCGGCCTTTATACAGTTCCTGGCAAACAACTTGAATGTGCGGGACACAATGTACAATTCGCCTTTGCGCAGGCAAGGTTATTTGCTCAACTTTTTTGCCGGGAATTAAACCTGGCTAAATGCAGTGCACTAACTGGGGAGGGGAGATAAACCATCTCGCTCTAAACTGTAAGTGTGAGTGCAGCTTTATAAAATATATATTTTTCAAAAAGCTCTTTGATCGCATTTCATGTTAAGTTAAAATATTCAGGTCTACCTATGCAAAGAAATAATAAGAATCTAGAAAAACTTTACTGTTTCCTACAAATACAAGGTTAAAAATCCGTCTTGGTCGTCTATCCCAGGCGAATATTAAAAAAAGCGCTTTTAATTGAATGAAAATCTAGTAATAATTAGTATAACATACGTCTATAATGCAGCCGCTGAATCCACCCGATACTCCGATGTTGCTGTTCAGAATAGTGGAGTCGTCGACGCCTCCGACGTACATGGGCGTCTTCAGGTGAAGCTCCTACAAGGAATGTTTAGGTTAGGCAACATTTCTTTTTGATACGCGAAAATTGTCACCAACTGATGTTTCCGCGTTACTTCGTACAGGATGCTTCAATTTAAATGATATTGAGTCTTATGATAGGATTTTTAAATTTGTAAAATTCACAAAACACTATCTAGCACTATTGGCACTATCTAGGTATACATGTAACACCCTCGACCTCATCATCACTTAATATCAGGTGAAATAGCGGTCAAATGAGTACTGCGTACCTAACAATATATATATATATATATAATGTATATATTTGAAGGAGCATGCTTACCCCAGACTTGTTGGGTGGAGACAAGACGATGCTTGCGTCGCTGTTATCGTTGATGCTCAAGCGCACTCCGGGGCCGGTGCGCGTGATGGTCACCTTCGTCCATTCGTTAGGGCGGAGCTCTCGTCGGCTAGCGAGTACGTCGGGAGTGGTAGCTGTAGTATGTGGAACAATTTTTTGTCAGTGCATTACAAAGTGCGGTTCAATAAAGAGAACATCAATGCCTAGAAAAAAACATAGTCCAAAATTAAACAAAGTTAATGCTACGATTAATATTTTCGGAGTAAATCAGATGTACCTATGTTGACTAAGTAGGAGGTAATACTTTATAATTAATAATGAAATCGTTTATTCACGGACCAACTTGGATCAATTGTTATTAGTAAGTACTTAAGGTTATATTAGTAAAGATGATAAAAATAAAAGAAATCAGTAATACACATCACATTCAATTAAAGAAATCATAAGTCAGCAGTTGGTTCAAAATTATTAAACTTTTGGTTTGACTATTGGAAATATGCGTTATTATAATTATAACACATGGCACACTAAATACATACAGATGATCAAATAATAATGCCAAGATGTTCAACGCACCGTCTCCCGTTTGGTATCTGAGTTCCAGCCGTTGGGCCCGAACGGTGAGTGATGTGAAGCCCCCGTGGCCCTGTTCAGATTCCGCACAGTACATGATGATACCGTCGGTGACCGGACTCATGGCCTTGATCTTCAGAGACATGGACAGAGTCCGACTGGACTCCGGCGCTGGGATCGCTAAGAAACCGCTGCCAGTGAATGCGGGGTACTCGATGGACTGTTGGCGTTCGCAGCTAAAAAACATCATAGATCGGTTTTTAATACGAAACTTTTCCTTTAAACGAAGTCAAAAAATTAAAGCAATATTTTTTCGACTTCATGTACCTAAAGGAAAAGTAAAAATAAAAGTAAATAACAGTTGCTGAAAATTTAGTAAGTTTAGACGATTAACCAAGATATTATAATATACGGATCGGGATAATTACTTATGTCCGGTGTGCGTAATCGGGCAGGAGCACTTGTAGGTGTCGCCGACCTCGGTGCACTTGCCGGGGCCGCAGATGTGCGGGCGGCAGCCCTCGCCTGCGTGGTCACAGTTCTGGCCTGCGTAGCTGGCCGGGCATAGGCACAGGTAGCCGCGCTCGTTGCGCGCCTCCTAAACATCACACACGCCGTTTATTTTGATTTAAACTTTACCAATTATCCCATTAGTTAAATACTAAACGACACTTAATCGCATATGACTGAATTTACTTATTTACGTCTTTGAGGTTACCCGACGTTTCGGATGTATCTCAACATCCTTGGTCACACCATATTTATAACAAAATATGGCCCATATGTTCATACAAATATTATGGGCACATGCGCATCATTCGCATGACCTTATCCGACCCCCAACTTGGTGGAACTTGGCGCTTTTTTCAAACGTAAGTAGGTAGGTATATCAAGCATCATTTCGTCTTTCACTCCCTTCCTATAATTGATATCCTGTCTCACTCACACAGTCCATCCATTTTTTTCCTCGGGGCTAACTCGTCATTATACATATTCACACTCTTCTTGATATGAAGAAACGATGATATTCTTGGCATATGAAAGCAAGCATAATCATGTGTGATATGGATATGGTTTGAATTCAAATTTATAATTTATAATTTCGGTCGCCTGATATGACGTAATCCACTCCGTTAGGTTGGGTTTAGACTATAGGAATAACACTTTCAGAAGTCGAATTCAACAGAGGCTTGTTAAGTTTTATGAGTAAGAGGGTAAACCGATCGATGTTCTCACCTGGCAAACTCCATCATTCAAGCACTGGTTTGGTGAGCATGAATCACATTCAGTGACCCTCTCCTTAGGACTGTCCGTCATTATGTCCTGTTCTTTTTTACCCAAAATGAGCATTCCTACACAGCCGGTGAAGCTAAAATAAAACAAGGTTAAGAGAACTGTTGTGTTACTAAGGAATAAAGGAGATGTATGTTAAACGAAGACAATATTTGCATTGTAAGGCAACTAAACCGTAAACGGCAAGACTATACTCGGCCGCATTCGGTGAAGGATAGCTCAGTCAGATAGTCAGTCGCTCATTTATGGCCTCTCACAGACTAGAGCGGCCTGCGGTGGCGGTCAATAGTAAATTTGACAGCTAATGACAAGTTTACTATTGCTGCCGCGGCCAGGCCGCGCCAGTGTGAAGCGGGCTTATATGATCGCAGAAGGCGGACAGATTAATGTGAAGACGTCAGTCTTTGGCCGAAGTATTTTAATACAAGTTCGGGCGACCGCATTAGTCGAACGAAGCAGTGTAATCGCCGCATAAAGACGTTAAAGCTTCTACATAGGGCTTCATGCTACTCGTATGTTTGCGTTAATGAGTTTTGTAAAATTATGTAAAGCCTACCCTGGGGTTCCTGCCAATACACCTGGCAGTTGTACGGACTGCGGGACTCCGCCAATGTATAGCGGATTGCTGAGCTCCATTACTGCCAGCTGTGTCGGGATAGTGGCGGTAAATGGTCCGGCGTCATCAACGTTCATTGACACTAAAATAACAAATGACGATGTGACGAATATTGTGTCGATAAAAGTTGTGGCAAGCGTGAGTTGGGTCAGACCTAACTAATTGCTAAATACAATTTAGCTAACCGGCCTGTAACAGCAATGCTACCTACTCGTGTGAGATACAGGTCTAAATTTAATTCGTGATAAAAATAGCAAAATGCGTATCTATCGATCATTCTGAACAACTTTTACCACCTATTATTCTGAAAAACTATGTTTTATGCCAAAAAAAACAGCTGTTCATACATTTTCGTCAGTCGGTCGGTTTCATTGGTCGATAAGCCAACTTTCTGTTATGCCTAGTGATGTGCCGCCGAGAAATTACGCCCTTACGGTAATTCTCATTGCGTAAAATTTCCGTAAATTACCGAGAATTCTCGGTAAAGTTCTCCGCGAGTAATTTTGGTGAGATTAAGTTGACTTTGAAAATGGCTAACAGCGCGTGAGTTTTTAAGATATTTTATTATAATTCGTGTTCATTTCAGGTTTAAGCGTTATTTAGCAAATAGATTGCTTATCAGTTAGGGTCGCATTGTATTCTAGCAGGTAATTAAAGGAACCCATTATAACTAAATGGGCAATATCTAAGTACGCTATGCCAACAAATTGGAACCTGGGTCCCAGAATACCTGAATTGTAATGATTGGCCCTTACCCTTATCAGTTAGCCGGTGGTAGGGAAAGTATGCCCTTAGCACCGGCTACATGCTACAGTTTAGTTTATCTTGAAGTAACCTATTGTGAATTGTGTTGTGAATACAAGAGTGTTACCGACAGTAGAACAATGATACCAAAATGTAAAGTTTTAGAATATTTTAGAGAAACTACCGAAAACGAACGAATCAAATACCATTGCTTGTTTTGTGATCATGTGTGTATCGCCAAAAATGTTACTAGTTTCGCTCAACATTTGGTTAAGAACTGCCAAAATTGCCCTGCTGATGTTAAAACTGGGTTTACAAAAATCGTCACACAGAACGGCCCGATAATTCAACTGTTGATGAGGTGTGTGTTTTGCTCAACTTAGCATCAGAATCAGAATTATATAACAACATTTAAAAAAAAAGATGTGAAGACAAGCTTTAAACTTGTTTCGGAAAATAATTATATTTCTAGTTATTTCGTTATTTTGCATGTTCAATACATATCTGAAAATTATCATAACATTATTAAATAAAAAATGTTATGATATTTAGCAGCAATCACATAACATTTAATACATTTTAAGATGATTATTGCATTTGTTAATTATATGTATGTTTTAAATTACCTACCTTTATAAATATATATAAAAAATAAACCTATTTACAAATTTACTTAACTGTGTATTATATTATTCTTGCAGTAAAAATATATTTTAAATCTACCAATTTAGAACCTTTTTTCCATTCAAGCACTTACATCGTCACCGTTTCAATGAAAATATGGATATTCCTAACGGAAATAATACCAGAGAACGTTCTCCGAGAACATGCTTGGTAATTTACGCGGGTAATTTACGGTAATTTTGGAAATATACGAGTTCCTTTAGTATGACTGTTTAGTTTTTTTGTGTTTGGATTTTCATTACTAATTGTAATAGAATCACGATGAAAAAACTTGAAAAAAATAAAAACTTTGAATACTTTCTCGATAATTACCGTTACGGAGAACATTACCGAGAACGTTACCCCAAAATTCTCTCCGTTCTCATAATTTACGGTAACGGCACATCACTAGTTATGTCAAAAAAATCCAACCCAACCCTTTATGTTAAGGCTATAAAGTCGCGTATACTTATTTTTGTAACTTTGACCGTATCTTTTAAGTGACTTGATAAGTTGTTTTGACAAAAAAATATGGAGTAATACCGTGAAATAGTTTATTTATATGTATATATTTGGCATATTCAATTGACCACGAACTTAGTTGGTGGTATCGTAGTGTAGTAGCCCAGCCAGCGAAGTTAGTGGACTTAGGTTCGAATCCCGAAAAAGCCAAATATCTGTAAGGCTAGAACGTACGTTTTTCAGCCCTAGGTCTCGTATGTTGTGTATTTAAATATGTACACACTAAAAATGTATATATGTTTATGGGCATGTCTGTAAACGGGCTTAATACAAAATATATATAAAGAAATAAAATAACATAAGGGTGTATTGGGGACGAGTTCTATAACCTATATTGTTGTACGTACTTTTAGTGTTCATTCTGCTTAGACGGACTGTGTGCCAGGTGTCCAGCTGCAGAGGTCGTTTTGCTGACACTGTGATGGGCACGGAGCTCACATCCAGCACCATCTCAGGAATGCCATTGTACAGCCTCAGAGCTATGAAGCTGCCACCTTTTCCATCATCAAACAGGATTAGGCCGTCGTTATCTGAAACAAAACGTATGAAATTACTTTAACGCATTAATTTCAATAATATCCTATACAATGGAAAGATTGAGGCTTTGTAAGTGTAAACGTCGGGGGTGTAGATAATCACTACTAATAACTGCTCAAATAAATAAAACGATATCTCGCCAATTTATTTATTTATTTATTTATTTATATTGAGACAGACAGACAATATCATCGTATCAGCCGAAAGATGTCCACTGTTGGAGATACGCCTCTTTCAAAGAGTGTCACAGCGACAAGTTCTGCGCCACCCGCATTCAGCGGACTCCCGCAAATTTTACCATGTTACCTTGCCGTGATGTACCCACGGCTGCGAGTAAGTATTACATTAGAAATGTTTTATTTTTTTGCAGTTATACATTTAGATCCACAATATTTTTTTACCCATGGGTTTGAAGGAGATCTCGATATCGAACTGCGTAAATACGTCGGCCAAGTTGGGCAGTTCCAGCCAGCTGTAGCGGTCGAACTGCGGCACCACACCGTTCACCACCAGCACTACCCGCGCCTCGGTGATCGTGCGACCGTTGTTTACGCGGCAGATATACGTGCCGGCGTCCGCTTCGGTCACTTGGTTTAGACGCAAGTTCGGCTGCAACAACGCGTTCATACAATTATAATAAGACATCCGTCCATTCTGATAAGAATCTATGCAAGTGCGACAGTAATTGATGTCTTATCCACAACAATAAGTGTTAAAATGGTAACCTTTTCTCCTATACTTAATTTAGCAGTGGCCTCAATACCCGAGTCCTGACCCCAGTTATGAACAATATTTTATGTAAGATCGTCAACAATATTTTATTTTATGGACGACGACAACATGTACCAAAAATATCTGAGAGATATTATAACGAAAATGATGTCCTCACCAGCACGGCTAGCACGCGATGGCGCGCGAGCTCTCTCGATTTTTCTCGCACTATCCGTCTCTCTCTTATTAGAACACTTAGAAGAAGAGGTATAGTGCGATAAAAATCGAGAGTATGTCGCGGCAGTCGTGTGCTAGACGTGCTGTGGTGCTCAGATTCGGTATTTGAATAATTACCAGAAGCAAAACCTCAAAGTTTACCAATAACTGTTTTTTTATGTTTGTTTTTGTTGACATGGCTTGTGTATGATAAGTTGATAAGTTACCCCCGCGAGGGTAAAGGGTGGGAGAGTTTATTACATTTTCAACCGCTGCGCGCACAGCTGTGTTATGAAAAACAAATGTTTTGTGTATGATTTTTTGATATGCAGGTAACAGCTTTTACGTTTTTGATGTCATACACAAGCAATGTCAACAAAAACAAAGACTGTAATGTAAACAAAAACAAACCAAAATTATACAAAATATGCATTTTTGGAATCGCAATACTCTACCGAACCTGCCCTTGATCGGTTCACACCCTATTTTAGATATACCCTGTATAGGTATATAGGTATTTTAGTTGAGGCAGCCCTAGCAACAGCTAACCTGAAAAACTGAGCCAGACGAATTAAGCACAGGCCAAACAACGCGGGGAAAGAAAATTAGGTTATTGGATTCCACCAAATAATTAAGGCTGTGCATCGGAAGTGCTCTGAAACGCCGTTCTGACTAGATTAAGAAACAATAAGGTTTGATTTTCAGATATATGATTCGTGACTATATGATTGTTTATCTGATTTTATTGATACATGATTGCTTTAAATTTTCTCGATAGAAAAAAATCCAAAGTTGGGTCTGTATTTTCCTTTCTTTACTCAGCCTACTCAAACTATACATTATTTTACGACAAATGCAAGTTAATACTATAGTATAATATAAGTTAGGTATTTATCAAAATTTGTCCAAAAAAGCCATTCCCGAATAGTGTGACATCTCTTTTCCTCGTGCGCGGAAGGCATCAGCGTGTCTCTGTCTAGGGGGCGTGTTCGACTCAAATCAAGGCATATCGCCTTAAGACGGCGGCACCACCGCTTCGCTTTACATAAGAATTCACGCATGGAAGGAAGACGTTGTTGGCTTAAATAAAAGTAAACTTAGGTAAGTGAAGTGGGGGAAACAACTAATATAATAAACATAGAACTCGCAAAATTAAATTAAGTGGTACAGTCACCAGTATTTATATCTGCCACAACAAAGTGCGCATCAATATCTCACACGACTCTATGTCTAGGGCCGTTAGGACATGTCAGATATTTTTGCCGGTTTGTTATGACAGTTAATAATGTTGGTGACTATACCTACCTATTGCAAGAATTGTTACTATCGGACAAAAAAGAAAGGTATACTGATAGGAAGATGCCTAATCGGTCGCCTTAGTTATCATTGATGGGCTGATGTGGCATCAGATCTGCGCGAGCTGCGTGTTCGTGAGAGAACCAAACAATACCGGAATCAGTGGCGTGCACATCAGATCTGCGCGAGCTCCGTGTTTGCGAGAGAACCACACAATACCGGAATCAGTGGCGTGCACATCAGATCTGCGCGAGCTCCGTGTTCGCGAGAGAACCACACAATACCGGAATCAGTGGCGTGCACATCAGATCTGCGCGAGCACCGTGTTCGCGAGAGAACCGCACAATACCGGAATCAGTGGCGTGCACACCAGATCTGCGCGAGCTCCGTGTTCGCGAGAGAACCACACAATACCGGAATCAGTGGCGTGCAATCGCGTTGGAGGCAAAGGCACAATAATAGTCTTAGCGCCCGAGGAGTAAAAAGAAGATTATGTAAGTAAATACGAAACGGCCAAGTAAACCCACCTCATTGGCTCGGATGTTCGGGGCGAGTGGAGAGTATTCACGTCTCCATTCAACGCTTGCAGCTTGATCTAGATTAGGGCATGATAAGTAAACGGGTTGTCCAACGGGAGCAGCCACAATCTTGTCTTGGTTCGACGGGTATGGTGGATCCACTGGCGCTGTAAATCATGACGGTTCAGATTAACTACTTAAAGTTCATTAAAATCTGCATGCTTCCGTGACATATTGATGGAGCGTGTAAATAGCTCCAATAATATGTTAGAAAGCTAAGGAAAAACATTCCTATTTATTTTTCACTTCTCATGCTCGAAAAGTGGTCATATTAGGCTTATATAGCGGGGCTAAAGTAACACATTTAGCCTCTAGGGAAAATATGTAAACATATAATATATGATTTTAAAACATTTTTAATTTAAACAATCAAAATTAACACTTCAACGTATTAAATCCACCAATCACAACTATTTAAAAAACCATTTGTATTTGCTATGAACTAATCACAATACTAGCTATACATTAAAATCAACCAATCAGGAAACAGAATCAAATATTATTAGTTTATAAGTGCGTGTTAAAAAAAAAACAACACCTTCGGCCGTCTATATCCGAAGTGTTCAAGCGTGGTTGGCTGCATACATGGCATAAGCTATACGATTGAGCGGGATAGACGTTGTCTATCTCGCTTTACCATATGCACCGTATGCTGTCCGCCGCGCTCGGCTGTTTGAACGCGGCTATTAGACGGTCAGAGGCGTTTATCCGTGGTGACAATAATTATTAAAAAAATATGGCGCCAAATTGAACAGTCTTTTCGCCGTCGTATTTATTATCGATTGTGGATGGATATTCTTTGTTTTTACTTTTTTCTCACTGTCGAAGTGAAAAGTAGAACGTATAACTCTGGTCTAAAAGCCATATTACTCCTCGAACTATTTCCCCTTAGACCCCTGTTATACAATCTACTATTATTACAATTTAATAATGGCGTAACTAAGGCCGTGGCAGCATAGTTGGCAACAAACACATCCGGTGCAATATGATAATGACATATGTGTATATAACACAGTTACCACTCCAACCTGCAAGTCCACGATTCCGCAGCTCGTCCTCAGCTGGAATCCCTATCACCACTTATTTACAAATAAAGATTCTCTTCCAAAGTTCATAGAGAGTTCGATTCGTTAACCCCGTAACATGGTATCGGCGTCCAATCACAGCCCACTAAAGTATTCCACCACGGTTAGCACAAGAAGGCGCGCGAGCTCTCTCGAGCTCTCTCGCACTATCCGTCTCTCTCTTATTAGACAACTTAGAAAGTGCAGATAGAACGCACGGCACGTTCTTGGCCCGCCCAAATAATAGTGGAACTGTGTATACAACGTATAACTTGTGTTTTTGCTTAACCATATATTTTAAAAAGACACTTCGTATAATTCGTACCTTGGACTTCTAAATTAAAATCTTCGTAAGTCGAGTGTTCAAACGGATACTTCTTAGTCCCAGTGCATCTATAAATTCCAGCATCTGATTCCGCCACACTATTAATAATCAGTGTAGAGCCTCCGCCAAAGACCTGTTAGATAAATAAAACGTTTAGATAATCCAGGGGCGACAGGGGTGCTAGAAAGCGCTAGGGTAATGATTGCACACGGGCTAGAGACCCCTCTGGATAACACCCCCGGCGGCAGTAACGCCTGTAGAGGGCGCTAGGGTAATGATTGTACACGGGCTAGAGACGCCTCTGGATAACAACCCCTGCGGCAGCACCCCCTGTTAGAGGGCGCTAGGGTAATGCCTGCACACGGGCTAGAGACGCCTCTGGATAATCGTGCATGAAGTAAATACACATCATTGTTTTTCGTTGTAATTAAAACGATACGATATTAAATAGTGAAGACCTGTACCTGTTGATAGACATGTTCCCTTGTGTTGAGGCGCTCCCACTCCACCCGCACTTCGGCGGCGGTGGCCACGCATGCCACGTTCACGTTGTCGCCCACTTGGTACTGTCGGTTCGGCTGTCTGATCGACGCCAGTGGCTGCTCTTCCACGCGAGGTCCTAAAATATCACAATATATTATTATCAATGTAATACTACGCTGAAAAAAGGTGACAATCTTTTCGCATTATAAAACATTACGTATGTATACAATTTAATTTTGGGTTGCAGCAACCAGCTTTTGTATGAGACAAACTCAGATTCAAAGCTAAATGTATGGACAAACAAAATAATTTAGGGACACTGTAGAACCTTGTCAAAATAGGAGTCGTGTGATGTAGCCCATACAAGCTTCTATCCGCGACTTTGCACGCTTTTATGGCGTCTTGATAGGGTGAGAATGAATATATGTTTGAGTATATCTTCGCATTGTGACAAGGTTTTACAGCATATCGACCCTTAGTTTAACGGCACCGTCAAACATCAAATTGAACAAACTTCATACGCTTCATCAATATCATACTTTCTAATCACTTTTTTTATTGAGGTTAAAAACAAGGAGATTTCAGATGCTCGACGGTCCCAATTAAGAAAGTAGGATGTGCAAAATTGAGATTTTTGGTTTTCAACGGCAAGGTCTTAAAAATCCCAAAATATTTAAAACCACATTCACAACTTCGTTTTTTTCAATATTTTTGTCTATATTTTTATTTTTGTTTATCTTAGAACAGACGTTTAAAAACGTCAGTACCGAAATTTTTACGGGAGACACAATGTGTCGGATATGCCACATTCTACTTTATTACTCGGAAAAATATAGCGTGTTTTTGGTTTTGATTTTTATTTACTTTACAGCCCGTTAAGTTATCTAATTATTATTTCCTGTATTCAATTGTTAAATAGGAGTTTTCGTGCAACAATGTCGGTTCTGCCAGTCACAACATGTTTGGACCAACTTTAATGTCGGATGTGCCACATCCGACAATAGTAGTATAATAAATCCAAAATGTCGTAAGTGGCACATCCGACAAATTTTGCTTCAAATATTCCAGTAAAAAAGTAACAAGGTAAACAACCTAATAATAAGCAAACATTTGAAGTTTGACAACGATATTCCATTAACATGTTTTTTCCTTTTTTTGTCTAAAAACTAACGGCTTTTTCTGGATCGTTGCTGTTATGCAGATCCGACTCTGTTAATTGGGACCGTTGCATTATCGACAGTAACAAAAACTTCCCATAATGTTATACAATATATGACAGCTCCTACACTTGAGGAATGTTATATTTTTCTATTCACAACTTTTTCCTATAACTTACTCATTAGTATTTATTCGTTTTTTCGAAATGAATCGAATTTAATTATTTTGACAGATAAGTAATAAGATATTAGTATCCTGAAAATACTTTTAAAGTGTTTACCTACATTTTATGTAAACAAATGATAAGTATTGTCAAATAAGTAGTGAATGAAACATTAAGCAGTAATTATGAACAATATAAATAAAGTAGAACGCAAGTCGTAATACACAAGCAAACATGCACCTCAAAGCTCGGTACAGTCACGTATAAGCGGACAAAACCAATATCTATGCATATCATATATACACTTGTTTACATATCTTTCTGTCGCACTTGCCTATTGTGATTTAATATACGACCATCTCGCTAGGTAGTAGTATTGCTATTTGTGTGAGGAGAGTGGTTAATCTGAGATCGTGCACAAAGCCAAAAGGATCTTCCATAATCGTCATCACCATCGTATCAGCCGAAAGACGTCCGCCGCTGGACACAGGCCTCCCCAAGGTCCCTTTTCTTCCACGCGTCGCGTCCACAAAGAGAGCGCGGAAGAGGGTTTCCTCAGTACGTCCTAATGAGCTATACAGGACTATCCAGCAACATTGGGTTTTGGAGATATTGATGTGTTTCACTGTGCACCAAAGTTTCAATGTTGGACAGGTGACCCTAAGTGTATACTAATGCCGAATTACAGCTTTCTAGTAAGGGTAAGCGAAGCCGCAGACAGACATGGCGAAACCAGGGCTCCTTGTTGACTACGGAACCCTAAAAAACAGTGATGTTATGTCATGCTGTAAAATTACTAGTCCATGCAAATGTTATATGAATTATTATTTAGTACGTAAATATAATAATAAGTAAAATGACAATGATTTACACAAAATAACACAAACATACGAACATGTAAAAGTATTCTGGTAACAGATTAAAATAAGGAAGGTACTTAAATATGTAGGTATATTATATTGTTTTGCCTGCATGGAGGTATATAAGTAGTAATCATTTAAGATTATAGATAAATTTTCATACAGGTACATCTCATTTAGGTAAATTATTTGTACCTATTTTTTTTAGTTACTTGAGAAGCTAGGTCTAACTACTACCGCACTTTGACAGAACGTGTAGGTATCATACAAATCGGTGTCCAACGACTTGGCGATTTAGAGAAAAGACTTTAATTGTCATGTATTTAAGGTATTTTGCTTAATTTAAGTGGGTAATTCTAAAGTTTTTTATGTAATTTTAAATTCCACCATTTTTCGAACGTTTTTTGACTTATCAGAAAATCAAACCGAGAGAAGGAGTACAATATTTTTCTGTGATGGTGCCGATAGTGGGGGTTTACTTTAACAAGTATTCCCAGTAAATATCTTACACAAAAGGATGACCGCGAAACCAAATACCAATACGTGCTCATTTTCACAAGCTTTTATTTAACTTGACCTGTTCGTTTGTGTCTGGGACAAATCTTGAAACTGCATTTTGAATCAAACCTCAACCGATTGAGCTAAAATTTAGGGTATAAGTATAGTTTGGATGACAATTCAATATTATGGTACCAATATAATTCAATATCGAGCTGATCTAACGATGGATGCAGACAGTGGCCATGGGAATTCAGTTCTTTTAGCAGACGTACCCCCGATGAGTTTGGGCTTGTTAGAATCGTCTCAATGAGTAGTTGATAACGGTATACAGAATAGTGCAGGTGGCAATAAAAACTTTTACTAAAAATTTAATTTCTGACAATCACTTATTCTTTCATGGAATCCTAGCCGAGGATCACCAGATACATGAATTTTATCTACTACATAAAAGTTTTGTCATAGCACGATAGCGTATAGGTGCCTATACATACAGCACACGGTATACAAAGCGGGTACACCCCTCGCATACGAGAACTTGCAATTTAGTCACTATGCAAATAACACTGTAATATTTGTAGTAGTATTTCCCACAGCGCAGACGAGACAAGTGGACACACACCCCACAAAGAGCCCGAATACACCTGCACCTGCATTACCGGTATACGGCGGGTAATCCGACAGAGTATTCGTCATCTGGCTGTCCGTTAAACATTCTTCGTCGCTATGATCCTCGCAATCGTAGCGTCCGTCACATAGGAGCGCATTGTCCACGCAACCAGAGCCGTCAGTACAACGGAACTTCGTTTTCACGCACTCAATGATACCTTCGTGTGCGAGGAGCAAAATGATAACCCATTATTATACAATATCGATTAGTTTATACTTTAACATACTCAACAGGCAGATAATTGGCTTCGTTGATAAAAGGTAGGTAAATAAATAAAATATAGAAAAATTAAATCAATAGAAAGATTCAAAGAGTCACCTACTCAGGGCGTCTTGCACGACTAGTTAAACCTTATTTATACTAAACGAGACTTAATCGCGTATAATTAAATTATTTATTTACCTCACTGAGGTCTCCCGACGTTTCGGATGTGTTGCAACATCCATGGTCACGGGACATAATGTGTGAGAATCGTGAAAAGTTAAATCAATAAGTTAAACCTTGTTTGATGAACGACAAAGCAAAATTAGTTTAGTATTCATGAATGAAAGGTTGCTAAAACTTTTAGTGCAAGTCAACCCTACACAACATGCCAAGATTATTAAAAAAGTCTGAAGCATGAACAATTTTAAAGACAATTTCTTTGAGATTGTTACGTTAGCTCAAACTACTAATACAAATAATTTAAAAACATAAATACAGTACATTTGTATTAGAACTGACCCTCTATTTGGAGGTTGATGTAATTGGTATCAGTAATTCTTCCGTATTCATCCCTCGTGGTGCAGACATAATGGCCGCTGTCAGATAGCTTAGCTAGTGTAATTTGGACGGAGCCGTCGCTGAGCACGCGCGCAGAGCTGGGCAGCGGGCGGCCGTTCTTGGTCCAGTTGACGCGGAAGCGCTGCGCCGGCGCCTGCGCCGCCTGCGGCTGCGCGTTGCAGCGGAAGCGCACGGTCTGGCCCACGCGCGCCACCTGTTCGTTATCGTGCGACTCCGATGCCACGCGATCGGGCTCTATGGACGTCATGGTGCCATGCAATCAGGTGAATATGAAGCACGAGCATAGTGGTCAAATGAATGTCATACTAAAATAATTATTATACGAAATGGTCATGAAAATTACGACAGTTACCAGATTTGATGATCTAATCTAATGGAATGGTGTCGGTAAAATTGTGCCCAATTTCAGCAAATTAATGGAATATAAATTCAGTGCTTCTCTAGTCGGCGAATTCTAAAACGACCTTTTGACCAAGTGTCGCAAAACCCACAAGTTATCTTACGTTTTGGTAAGTCATACTTTTTTATTAACGAGGCTGGTCTGTGTATATGTACGCTTTGATTGGTAATTAGTGCGAGTAGGTGAGCAAATGTTCGATCTCTGTGCTAACCAAAGCGTAAAACAGGCCATAATGCAAGTAGTGGACCACCAGGGCGAATGAAGCCAGTGGCCAATTAGTTTATATATTACATTGTTATTTTAAGTGTTATTAAATTACAATATCATTTGAAGCAGCGTATCGATATATTCTAATCTTTATGACATGGTATGTAATACGATTGACTTAATAAATTCGTAAAATCTAATTGTCTTTAGATTTAACACTGATACGCCGCTACAGACACGAAGACGTACCTACCTAAATTACAGTATTTTTCAATATCCTAGACCTAGAGGTGTTCAAAAAGGTCAGATAGATTTCGCCGAGTGCAATACATTTACTATAATTAGCATGTGACTATTCAGGTGCGATCCTGTGTTATAGTTGGTGTGAAAGTACCAATATAGGTGTTATGCCATTAACATAGTATTTGCCTAGTGAGGAAGGTGCTTTTCAACGAATGTATAGTCGGTTTCTCATTATACACTACGAGATATATTATGGCACACGTACGTCGTCACGTCATTCAGCGCTGTGAGAATGACATACCATTGACGATTACATACCATTGACGATTACTTGAGCGATCCCAGAAGCGACAGAGACCCGGTTCCTGGCTGAGCACTTGTATCCTCCCGCGTCCTCCACTTCGATGCGGTGGAAGATCAAAGTGCGTCCTCTGTTCTCCACACGACTGTCAAAAATACAATTTGTAACATATTGGTCGTTAAGGAGCAAATGTACCAACTAAGAGTAAATGCAAGACAATGTCAGTCTAAGCTGGCTGGCTTTCGAATGACAAATAGAAGGAAACGTTATGGATAATTCAGTTGAAGCATATAAAAGGATGCTCTTAGGCACAGTATAGAAGAATAATACAGTAGGTAATCTGAGGCCGTTTAGGAGCGTTCGTTACCTACTTTCGCTCGATGCGCAGGGCTGTGTCAAGTTTGTGGCTTGGCATACCTATAATACTAATTTTGCTTTTAAGTATGCAAAGTATTTCTGTTACAGTTTAAAAGACAATATTGTATACACAAAGTAATAATATTATAGATAGTTAGGTATGTGTTTTTAGTTTCCCACTTCATCGAATATTTTAATATACTATACTATACTATACTATGCCTAAAATATTTCCTATGTGTGTGTGCGTACCGAACACGCGCGCATGTGTGCAGCCGTGCAATGTGTCTTAGGCAATCATTTACAAAGAAACACGAGACATTGGGTCATGCTTGACTGACGATTACGAATGAAGGCACGACTCTTAGTTAGGTGATTACGATATTTGTGGTATTTTACTGTTTTGGAACAAATTTTAATGGATATACCAGTCGCATCCCAAGCATTGGTTATTGACACATCATAACACCCCTACAACGTACAGTCAGCAGCAGAAGTAGCTACGCAAAATAAGACGCTCAAAATGATCTAGACAGTTCTTTTCCTCTTGACATTAGAGTCGTATGTAGGTAATTTTGAACACTTGACCCGCGTAGCTACTTGCTGCTGTACCCAAAATTTAAATGCGCAGCTAAATTAAATATAAAAGAATCAATAGCTTTTGGACTAAAAAACTACATAAAGTCGCCACGCACTATATATTTCTACCAACAATTAAATGAACACTTTTTTTTAAACATATAATGTGAAATATTTCGTATTGAAATTCGATATTCTATATAAGCGGATGCTTACGATCTACAGCTTTTTATTTTTAAATATAGTGATGCACGAATACTATCGTTTGGAATAGTTTGTCACTATTTGAAAATGTGTAACAATTGTGGATGAATAACTAAGCTAGGTAGTTGGCAACAGAATTATTAAGTTTCTAATTTAAATATACACAAGCATAAAATCGATTTAGTTTCTTAGCCTTCATCAATCACAATCGTTTATTAGGACAATCGATTTAAGCTAACCACGACTCTAAATACGTCGTTGAGAAACGCGCAAAAATAAAATTTTAGAATGCGACTGGTGTAATGGGTTCTTCAAATATTCAAATGTAGGTATTATTTGACGGCGACTGTACCTTGAGATACCGTTTTGAGTTGGTTCCCAAGAGACGTCGAAGATGTCGTCCCCGTCGACTATGCACTTGACGTTGGGCGACTCGCCGGGCGACACGGTCTGCGACGCGGGGTGCAGCGTGACGCGGGCGGGCGTGATCACCACCAGGCTCACGTACGCGCTGTGCATCTCATACCCGGTGCGCCGGTCCACCAAGCTGCACTCGTACTCGCCAGAGTCAGCCTTCGTTGCCTACTCACATATTCATCGTCAGTTTGTTGCCTACACATATTATTAGTATTACCCTACAAATAACATACGTGTGCACGTTCACGCACGCATTGATAATATTGAGATGTGATAGCGTATTGTACCTACTTAGTAGGTGTGTTGTACTTGGCATAGGCACTGTAAGTGAAGGTATAATAGATACACCCATACGATATACCCATTCAAAAAGGCACGACTACTTTTCAAAAGCGCGATACTTATTTAATAATTAAGTAAGGAACAGTCTCGGGTTTTAATTGATGAGCCAGCTTTGTAATTTTGGCACTAAATATACGTGACGTAAATTGGTACACAATGGATGTTAAAGTAAAAACTTACACTGTGAATGATTAATTCGTTGTCGATCTGTTCAGCATTTCGTTGTAAAGGACGCCGGTCGCGTCTAGACCATCTCAAATCGTGATCGTAGTCGCTGGTGTAGTTGCACCTAAATAGCAATGACGGGATGATTTGAAATATATATATTTTTAATTTGAAGTTTTATATGACAGATCTTCATCTACAGGTCGGCGTAAATTTACAGCTATTATTTAATTTGATTGTGAAAAAATTGAAAAAAATTGATCGTGAGCATTTTCACTTTAAACAAACTAATCAAACAAAATTACCCTAGTCTGCCATCCTGTCCTTCAGCGGCCCAGATATCACTCGGTGCGGGCTGTTGGTCTGGGTTATACGGATCTTCAAATCCTGATCCAACGTCCTCTAAATATGAAAATGTTATGTTAGTGTAGGATAGCGTTCTTATTCATTAGCTAATACCACCAGTCTGCAACCTCGGCGCTGCGCGTGCCAAAAATTGGGGGTCAGATAAAAAAAGGACGTCATTTTAAAATTCTTTAAATACGATCCGATTTTGTTCACAGTCGATATCTGAGGGTCCAGGGGACTTAAGCCCTAAACTTAATAAAGTTTAGTACTGCTTTTGATAATTTTGTAATTCTTGATACTGTAATGGTAAGATTCCAACAATGAAGTAGGTATCTAATGTAAGTCCTCGGACTCTAATATTTAGTAGGTATCTAATATTTTCAAAGAGCGTACCGTTTCCAAGGCCGACATCACCCCGCTCAACTTGTATAGTGATCTGTTCGTCGACGGTCTGGTCGGGGGTGGTGGCGGTGCAGAGGTAGTCCCCGTCATCAGCCTCGCTCGCCGCCTGCAGGTGCAGCACCGCCGCACCCGGTGTCGGCGGCACGATCTCGCGACCTCGTCCCGAGCCCTCTCTCCCTACACAGTTCATTAGTACCTAACCTTACTTTTAAGTTGAAATTAATGGATAGGTGACCAAAAA
This sequence comes from Epinotia bilunana, assembly GCA_947049275.1. NCBI lineage: Eukaryota > Metazoa > Arthropoda > Insecta > Lepidoptera > Tortricidae > Epinotia > Epinotia bilunana. The sequence goes on along the minus strand of OX346252.1, from coordinate 29,593,989 downwards.
CAATTTGTTGTTTTCAAACTGTTTGTATCCGCCAACAAACTGCCCTCAGTTTGGCTGGTCATTTTTTGTTAAACTAGCGTATAAGATTTTGTGAGGTACATAAATATTTAAAAAAAATGAATAAAACTGAGATGACAGTGGTAACCTGCGCCAAGACTCAATGAAAATCAAATGCCTAAGTTACACCGTTCAGCACCTACTTAGGTATTATTTAGTCGTACAGTAAGTAAACATCAGCAGTAGTTAGCAACGATTTCGGGAACGAAGTGCTCAATAGGATTAAAACTGTATTTAATTTTTTCTGGTGCTGAGTGTATAATATATCAATTGGTGAGAAGGCCACTTACGATGAATCGACACCAAAGGTTCAGGATAACCATTGGCTCTGCACTTAATATCCAGGCCTTCTCCAAGATTCATACTATTGAAACGGTCTGGAGTTATAGTTATCTCAGGCGGAGACCACACTCTCAGGGTAGCGGTAACCGTATCAATACCGGCTTTGTTTCTTGCAGTACAAATATATTCTCCCTCATCATTAACGTCGATTTTCGAGAACCTGATAATATAAAAACAAAATCATGGGTTAGACGGCAGAACACGGCGTCACAAATAAAGTAGATAACAGAACTTCTTTTTTAACATACCTGATAACTTCTGCAGGGCCAACTCCGGCATCAGACGACAGCTCCCGCCCTTTACTTCTGGACCAGGATATATCAGGGTGAGGCTCTCCTTCTAATACTTGACAACGGAGCTCAAACTGGCTGCCGATACGCGCACGTACATCTTCTGGTGGCCAAATCTGTACTCTGGGGCGAATACGTGCTAAAAGTAAATTAAAAAAACGTAGTTTAGTTGGTTTAGATTATTAGTTGGTTGTAACCAATAATTAATCTTGATTAGTCTTAGATACAATAAGTCCTTACTTTCTATATCAACAGTAACGTATTTCGTTGCTACTGGAGTCCCCTCCAAAAATCCAGTGCACACGTAAAGTCCTCGGTCATTCTCTTCAGCATTAGATATTGTCAGCGAATTTTCCCTTTGGCTGGTTCCACGCCCGAACTCGCCTTCATGCTTCATTTAAAATAAAATATGATTAACTATAGACATTTTATATTGTACAATACATGGTTACTAGCCATTATTAGATACGTGGAAAATTAAACGGCCGTACCGCATAAGCCGTAAGGATTAATGAAAAAAATCTCATTACGAAACAATGAAAAATGTACCTTAGTCCAAACAATACGCGGCAGCGGGTTTCCTCTAGGAGTGCAGTGAATAATCCCACCTTCTCCTGTAGGTATGCTCAAATTATCCACATCAGCTTCGACATCAGGGAAATCCTCCGGCGACGGCGTGCCAAGAGGAACAACCGTCACGAGTACAGCCATTGAGTTAGCTTCGCCAGACGATGTCTTGCACGTATACACTCCTTGATTTTCAAGGCGAGCGACGTTAATTTCCAAAACGCCATCAAATGATTGTGCATTAGAAGCAAGTTCAGTTCCATCTTGCCTTAAATAAAAAGGATAAAATAGCTCAATCCTTCCCGTATTTATTATGTTTTATTCGTATACAGTATTTTAGTATGATATTACCTGACCCATTTGATGGAACCGGGTGGAATATTGGCGGTACCCGTGCAGACGACTTTTGTGTCCCGGCCTTCGACGACTTTAGGTAAAGCGGGTTTAATAGAAAGTCTTCCGCCATATGGTCTGGACGGTTGAGGCCGTACGGTAACGCTAGCTACGCTATCGGTAGTATCAGCGTTGTTAGAGGCTATACATCTGTAAAAAAGGTAAACTTATAGAAATAGCTCTTTCAAAACCAGATGAAGTTAAATAGACTCATCTTATTTTACCTGTAATCGCCGGAATCTTCTTCTCTTGCACGTTCAATTATCAAAAGAGGTCCTTCCAATATGACTGCAGCGGGAATAGGCTGTCCATTTCCTCTCTGCCAAGTTATAGTAGGAGTGGGGTTTCCGGTAGTGCGACACTCCAATTGGACTCTTTCTCCCTCGTAATATTCTTGTACGGCTGGGTATATTATCGCGGTAGGCCTTTCCATCGGGTTTGCTAGAAATACATTGAACACTTTATTGAGGAACTTAAAATTATATTATACCTAAGTGTGGGCTAATAAAGCTATAGTTTTTGTTTATGACTATGGTACTAGATGCCGATATACATATCTTAGTATATTGATTACAAGATAAAATCAAAACTTAGCCCCGTCCTCCTATTCTGAATGCTCACGGGCTGTACGAGTGTACATACGTCGCGGTGTGACGTTTTACTTTCCAGAAAACGATTTCGTACAAAGAACAGTACGTATCAGGGAAACTTCTTTAAGTTTAATAAAGTACACAAATGTGTGTAAACATGTAATTTATGGAGTAAATAATAAACGTAAACACCCAATATACCTAGGTATTTTATAAGATGGTACGGCTTACATTTAGTTAACTATAAGTAATTAATTATACTCAAGAGAAATTAAAGTATGTGGGAAGGCACTATTTAGACATCTTTTTTATTGCTCTCGAGTGTATTACTAAGAAAATTAACACACATTACCTTTAGCGTAATATATCCAATTCGGTATAGCTAATCCAAAATGATGCGTGAAAAATAGAGATGTAGGTAAATTGAATTACTTTTACCTAACTGCAAAAGAACAAAATCCGACTTACATCCCACAGTAAGGGTAGCCGTTGCTTGTCCGGTGGTGACCCCGTCGTTAGTCTGACATACATATGTGCCACTGTCCTCCACTTGAACAGATTCGATCCTGAGCGTTCCAGTTTCGTCGTCTATCTGGTATCGTCCCTGAGGCAAGTTTCCATCCTTTTTACTCCACTTTACAGGAAGCGCACCCGGTATGTACCTGCTTCTAGCCTGGCAAGTGTAGCTGACCGAGCTACCGACATTTTGAATCTTTATGGTGGGGCTCGAAATGGTTACGGTGACTGTAGACTGTGGAGGAGGCGGCCGGACGGTTGTAAATTGGGGTTCACCTGAAGCAAAATATTTTGTTTTCAATATCATTCATATTTTGCCCGTTGACAAACAAGAAAACATAAAGTTTTTTTTTTTTTTTACTGATAAAGTTTCTTATTTTAAGCAGAAACAGGAATCCAGAAAGATCTCACAAGGAGAGAGGACTAGCTAGGTATAAACAGGTATATATTATATAAATTTATGATTAAAATGTTGGCCCTCAGAGACCTTTTAAATCTCTAACAATTAAGTATGAATTGTTATTATTCTCGTATTTATTTATACATTTTGGTTAATTTAGAATCAACAATAGATATACACATTGACTTGTCAAAGTGCAATTGTGACCTACTTGCAAAATAAATATTTTGATTTTTGCATACCCAGAGGCGAGCAGTCAGGTCCGGAGTTAGCGTCGGGACAGTCGCACACGACCCGATCGTATCTACCCACGTAGCAGCCATGGCCGTTACAGTTGCAGACCTGGCAGCGGCCGTTGAGCTTGTAATAACCGGCGGCGCACGATTCGCAGCTCCTGCCGATGTGGCCAGCAGGACACCTGCAGCTCTGCAAACGTAATAACACGTTGAATATTACACCAGTCTTAATCGTCTTCTCCCGTCACTTTGTCCACGATAACTCCCGTTTCAACTATCACCCTCAATTTTATCCCTTTGATTTCTGGGATATATGTTTAGTATTCTAGGCCATTATTCCGAAAATTTGGCTTACTGGTAGAAACTAGCCTTCGAACATAGGGATTCCATGACTGTTTTAGTAGGTACTTAATAATAATTCGTATATGAGAACTTTAGTTATAAGAAAAAATGACATTTTAAGTTGTTATAAAATATTTCATGTTGTTATAAATAAATTTCAGGCCTGATCATTGAACCCATTTAGATTTCACTTCTTTTGTCGTTGAAGTCAACAACCAACAATACAATTATCATAATATTGAACTTAACTCTCATTTCACATTTATGTTTTGATGGGATATCATTACTTTTTGCACAAAAATTATTAGTAGGAAGACCGGCTGTCATCAATTTTGATTCCTGATTCTCATTACATTACATTACAGGAAGGTAGGTACTATAAATTAGTTAAGTCTTCCAAATATAGAAGCAATTAATTGAAAAATACTGGTTTCTGATTTATTCCTTTGTATTCACCCAACTACCTATCTGGATGCCAAATTTGAACTTTCTTGGTCATCTCATCTAGAACTGGGTTAGAGTTTTGATCAGCAGTGATAAAAAAAAACGATTTTTGGACGTTCATATTTAAATAACCGTTTGAGGTGTGTTTATAAAATTTGGAGCACATATGTATCTCGCAAGTTTCAATATAGGAGCCAAATTTTACATGTCTATGTGAAATCGTTTTTGAGTTAGCCACGAGGACAAATAAAGTTCATGTCGTCCGATCACTCCCATCAGTAGGACAAAGTGGAATTACAATTGCGTGTAGTCCGAATAATCGGACCAGCGGAAAAAAAAAGTTCATGTGGTCCTATCAGTGGGACAAGGTAGTAGGACCACGTGGCCAGAGGGTTTCCTGTTCCGGCGGCCGCATATCCATAGCACACCCGGCGCGCGACACGTCACACGATACGAATTTAAAGTCTATCTGCGAGCCATCTGCTGCGAGCAAACGTTACCTAATCGAATGTTTGTTGTTGTTGAAACACCGTTTGTAGTCGAAAGTCTTTAATAGCGCTTGCTTAAGGATGAGGGGGACAAAAGTGGCTCCAAATGGTTCGTGTAATATTTACACACGGTGCTGCTCGCCAGTTTTGTTAGCTCGAACTTGGCTTGAAACGCTACCGCGTGTCTAGGTCCTTTTCACGAAAATTGGAAAATACATTAGTCGCATATTTAGTTGAAAACACTGAATACTAGGTAGTTATTTACCTCGATTCCCTTGGCAGCAATCGGTCCCCGTTCCTCTCCTGCCTTGTCCATGGACACAACGGCAATAGAAGTAGTCCATAGTTTTTCTCGTTCCAAGTCCGCTAGTGTTGCTCTGACCAGAACACGCTTCAAGTTCTTTAGCACCGACATGAACACCTCGCGGCTTGCTGATGTACGAGAGTTGAGAACAAACCAATTCCTTTCAACTAATCGCACTTGATTAAACTGAAATCAAAATTTAATCGTCAGAGGATTTCAATGGACTATAATATTCCTTCCAAATGAAAGGCAATGGAATTTACGGACCTAATTCGCTCCCATCAGATACAGTATACAGTATTTTCTGTCAAATATATGATGTGTTCATGGCATGAGTGAAACTAATATTACTGAATGAGTGAGCTACATCTCTGGTCTCGTCACTTCCTCTCAGGAGAGACTTGTTAAAAATAAGTAATGGGTACTTACCATTACCTCCCCAGCTTGGAACGACCGTGGGTTTGTCCAGTACACAGAATATTCATCGCCGACTAGGACGACGTCAGTGCCAGGGTTATTGTAAACTGTGAATGGGTTATTGACCGTGAACTCCTGTTTAAATGTCAAGTTTCCTCCGTATGACAGCAACATATTTCCTGGTAAAACAGAAAAACATAAATTAAATATGAAAATACATAAACAAGAAATGCAGAGTCCCTAGTTCACCAAAGTGGCAGGTTTTCTATTAACCCATTACACAGGCAGGGTGCTTAAAATATTTGCATATTTGTACTTACGACAATTAACTGTCTTTTTTTGAACTGATTGCCAGTCAAGGATTAAAATGAGTGTCAAGTATTTAATTGGCTTCAAATTGCATTTAAAACGTACCTAGTTTACAGTAATAGGAGTTCCATTTAGTTTGATACTTTTATGAGGTTAGATCTCAGGAAGTTATTTAGTAGAGGCAGATTTAAAGGCACCGTTGGTTTAAAATTTTATATGTCTATGATGATGTAGACATTAATAACTGGTAAAGCATCGTAACGCACAGTAAAAATAATATTAAAGTAGGTCCAACACCGCAGTTAGACAGTCTCCGGTAGCTGTATCAGGATGTACCTATTGAAACGAGAATAAAGCGAAGGGAGAACATCGCAATGTTTTAACACTGGCTTTTACATAGAACCATTATTTTCACACGATAAACATATATATTAATGATTTGCCACATCTTGCCCAGTGCTGTCTTAGTACAAACTGTTAGACGTAGATGTTCTAATGAATTATTTACGTATCTAAACAAAGATGTGCAATCATTATAAATAATAAAATAAAGACCGTATTTACCTGGCAAAGTTGATATGGGTAATGACCAAAACAGTTCCTCGTCTGGTGGGTAGTTGAATTTGTAACTCAATTTGCTGTCATCGATGTTGGGGAAGAAGTGGTCGTTGATAACCGTTTGTGCTTGCAAGTCCATTATACTATAATTGTTATAATTTAGAACACCGACCATTGGAACTGGGACCTGGCCCCAATACAAATTAGTAACCTGAAAAATGTATATGTTGGTTCAGAAAATTATTGACAGCAAAATCGGCCAGCGGGCGCAGGTTCTGAACGGATCATTGTAACTTTAGTATATTATATCAATGGCATACAATTACCTCATAGCAGTCGTTGGTAACTCCGGAGCAGTAGCACTGTATACATCCATCAGGATTGTCCAGACTTAGCCCGAACGAGCCAGGGTTGCAGCGGTTACAAGACTCGCCGGTCACCGACGGCTTACAGTTGCACCGACCGGCGCCGTCGCAACGAGGCTCCTCCGCGACGGTTCCGCGCGAGTCACAGCTAGAATAAAGTCAACCATTTAGCTCCAGTTTTATTAAGTGACTTCAAAATGTATTCAGGTAAGTAAGCCAAGACGGCAGCATTCACACTGGCTCACTAGTTCGCATGCTCAGCGTCCCGCTCCAACAGACCTCAACTTACACAAGAAAAAGAGTTATGCGCACGTAGTTCAGTTATACTTATTTTTGATTTGGTTTTATCTAAGTTTCCATCGTCATCATTTCAGCCGAAAGAAGTCCACTGCTCGACAAAGGCGTCCCCCAAAGAGTGCCAAAGTGTGATCGATCCTGCGCCACCCGCATCCAGTGGATTCCCGCGACTTTTACCAGGTCATCAGTCCACCTTGTGGGCGGTCTACCCACGCTGCGCCTTCCAGTGCGTGGTCGCCACTCGAGAACTTTTCCGCCCCTACGGCAGTCGGTTCTGCATGCAATGTGCACCTACATACTAGGTACTAACATACCTACGCTCGAAAAACATAGCCCCCTTCTGGGTAGGTCGGGTAAAAATGGCCCTCAATAGCTCATCATATTAAGCTATTGCAATGAAAGATAAGGTGTTACAATCTGTTTCTCAAACGTACTTGCAATTGTCATTGTTCTCCGTTGGGTAAGGTTCATCCACTTCACGCACGCAGATATTATTATTATTATACGGGTCACGCACGTATCCAGGGATGCAGTCCTCACAATTCGGTCCAGTTGTGTAATTGGGGCATTCCTGAAAGTTGTTATAATTAAAGTTTACATCAATTCGATTGATTTGGATTATTTATTTACTTACAATATTAGAGATAACAATTTTATTTTCGCTACTTACGAAACATAGGCCAGTGTCTGGATCGCACATAGATCCGTTACAGTTGCACGGCACACAACGTTTAAAGTATAGTGCCTTTTCACTCCTGGAAAACGGACAATTCATCATGTAAAATCAACTACATAGTCGTACAAACGCCGACACAGTTAACTGACCATCCTGTATTTATATAGAACCTTATTACAATGCACATAAAGTGCACAGATGGTCAGTTAGCTGTAGTGTCGATAGTACCATCGCCAACATAGTTAAGTGACCATCTGTGCACTTTATGTGCATTGTAATAAAGTTCAATATAAATACTCGTACAGGATGGTCAGTTAACCGCGTGTTGGCGTTTGTCTTTATAAGAATAATCAATTACCTATATCAATTAAATATAATTAATTTATATACTTATTTATATACTTACTATTACTTATTTATATATATACTTAATATTACAATTTAATAAATCAATTACCTATATCAATTAAATATAATTAATTTATATACTTATTTATATACTTACTATTACTTATTTATACATATACTTACTATTATAATTTAATATAATCAATTAATGGGGCATTTTAAATTCCAACAAGACTGGGACGGGTTGCAACAATTTACTTATACTATTAAAGATCAACGTTAAAAATGGCACTGGCAGGCCTGGCAGCTATCATGCCATAGCTAGTATCTTGTCAAACTTTTAATACATTCATATTTTAACGATCATAGCTCACGATTACAGATGGTTTGGTACCCGCCCGTCAATAGAAGTCACAGGCACCAAAGTCACGAGTCTTGTTGATATGTTACCTGGTAAAGCCAGGAGCGCAGTCCTCGCATGAGGTGCCCACGTATCCCTGGGGGCACACGCAAAGCTCCACTTCCGCTGCTACTGGCCCGTCGCCGTTTTCGTCCGCCATGTCTATGCTTGAGCTGACTAGGGTAGCAATTTGGTAATTGCTCGAATAAGTAGCCTTTACTAAAATGGCTCTGACATCCGCTATAGCGAGCAAAAAATGCTGACGGGATATGGTCTTACCGTCAGCCCTGAAATGAAGTTTTTTTTTTAAATATGACACTCAATTTACACATTGGTCATTATTTTATTCAATCAAGCTAACCTTCGCCAACTCCTCTCATGGAATTGAACAGTTGCTTCTAAAACGCCGTTGCTGGATGGATTAACATTGCCAAAATAGAGAAGGTTCAGCTGGTTGTCCTGAAAACAAATTTATATATTACTAGCTTTTGCCCGCGACTTCGTCCGCGTAGAACTTGTTATCGTCTTAGAAAAATGATTTCTACATTTTCTACACACACTCCTACCATCTTAAGCGATGATTCCGAGAGAAAAACTATTCTTCATCCTTCCAAGGGTCTCTGTACGGAAAATTTCATTTCGATCCGTTCATATAAATATCCAATCATCAACAGACATTTGTATTAAAGAAAAATATATTTTGTTCATGTCTACTATATAAGTATACATATATATATATATTCATTCATGGCTACATTACTGGATCTTTTTGCCTAAATCCGTCCAGTTGTTTTACTCACGTTAGCTACTTGTATAAGTAGTATTGAAAGCCGAATTATCTTATGCTAAAAGACGTAGACTTTCCTTCTCGATCCCCAGTCCCTATTTTACAGTGTTAGAATAGTTATTTGTGCAACAAGAAAGCAGTTTGTTTTTGCTGCGAGTGCTGATTTTGAGTCCTGAGGAAGCGAAAGATTCTAAAATATATATAAAAGTTTGAATCTTGAGCGCAGCGAAGGACTCAAAAGCACGAGATGCAAATACTTTGCTCTCGAGTAACACATACAACTTTTCACCTCAGCAGTGATGACGCCTAATTTATATTTTCCAAACTATACCTAACCACTAGGTAAGTTCTACAACCACAACGCGAGTCCGTATTAAGTCGCGTATTAAAAATATTAAAGTATATGTTTAGTTTATTCAGATCACAATGTGTTTCTGATTGCACTGGCACATTCTGCCAAATCTTGTGCATGGTCCCGCCATCGCATCAGGGAAGATGCAATATTTTCAATTTTGTTTTCATTTGAAAGAATCGCATGTAGAAATAGAGCACGAAAGTATAAAAAAAGTTAAAATACTACGATTTATAGTCAAAAATTCCTTTTACAAACTGACAATTTACAGTTTCGCGCCTAAACGGATCTAGTTCCTATGACGCCATTCATGTGTGTCACTCGCCATAATTGTTTGTCCGTGGTTCGTCCCTAGATGTCTTAGAGTGGCCTAAGTTTTGACTTTTGACAGGAGTGACGTCACCAGCCGCTGATTATTGGATTAAAACACGTTCCGTTTGACATTACTTCAAATCGTAATTATTGTTTAAAATTAGTACAAACTAAAGTATAAACGTTTCAGTAGATATTATTTAATGTTTTTTCAACATTTTGGTCACAAAATAATGGTGAATATTACAGCTGCATCTTCTCTATTGTTAGTCATAACTACTCTGTTTTTTTTCTTCATTTATTGGAGAGTACCTAAAGCCTGCAACACACTGGCGCTGCCTGCGGTAGCAGACAATAGTAAACTTGACAGCTAATGACAAGTTTACTATTGTCCGCCGCGGCCAGGCCGCGCCAGTCTGTGAGAGGCCTAAGGGCGGACAGCCGCGCTGCTACCGTGTCAAGGCCGCGTGTGTCTGAACCATTGTTAGTAACGCCATAGAATACAACTGACCGCCACCGCGTCCGTTACCGCAGGCCGCGCCAGTGTGTGACACGCTTAAAGTGTATACAGTGGCATATTATGATAAAAGTATTTTCCTGTATGTTGATCTATTTATGTGGCTGAATGTCAACTTAAAGGCGCGAAGGGCGAAGTTATAATACCGCCTAATACTGACGCGATTGATAATTAATGTTTATAAAAGGCCCGTTCTAGACTGAGTTAATTAATACAATTTAATACAGTTTATTGCTGATACAGACATACATTACTTAGTCTAATATAAAATAAAAGGCCCGTTCTATTTATTTTTTATATAACGACCGTGGTAAACAAGCGTATGGCCCGCCTGATGGTAAGCGGACACCGCAGTCTATAGACGCATGCAACTCCAAAGGAGTAACATGGCGTTGCCGACCCTTGATATCTTTGAGGATTCACCGTGTCGACAGCTGAAGGAACAAATTCCCTTGCTCTCAACACAACGCATCCTAGGGAGCTCTGGCGACCTTGCTCACCACCAGGAACACAACGCTACTACAGAGCAAGTAGTAGTGTTTTTATGACTGTGGTCTTCTGCAAGGCGGAGGTACTTCCCCAGTTGGGATGCTTCAAATTCGAGCGCCCGTTCTATACTGCTTAAATACATAATGCTTATTGCTGCACGTCTATCATGATACGGCCGGGACATATTTACTCTCGATTTTTCTCGCACTATAAGAGAGTTCTAATAAGAGTAATAAGAGAGAGACGGATAATGCGAGAAAAATCGAGTATGTCGCGGCCGTGTCATGATAGACGTGCTGTTAAATATAAATACTGATAAACCAGTATCGTGGCCTCAGCGTGTATAATCTTGCAGAAACTCAAATAGATTTTTTGGCTTAACGCTTTAGCAGCGGGATGCCATGCCATTAAAAAAAAAACAGAAAGACAAGAGAGACAGAATTTTGACGTTTGAAGTTATAAGTTTCCATATCCAATCGATAATTTTTTATGCTTTAGATTTTAATATGCGTTTTGTGAAGGTCTATCACAACACTGGATCGAAATTATTATTACTGTTGGATAGTTAAGGCAAGCTATTTTGACGTCACCCACAGTTGACAGGTATGTGAATGAAGTCAAATGTTTCCGAAAATGAATTAACCGTCACAGTCGGATAAAAACTATTCTAAACGGAAGCTAGAATAATAATGTACTTGTAAAAAAAGTTTCATGTATTTCCGTTCATGGGAAGCCGAGCTCATTCTTGACAGCACAATACTTAGTTTGATACTAGCTGAATATTTTTTTCATTTAGAGGTTTATACGTTGACGACCGGTTAGCCTAGTGGGTAGTGCTGCCTACGAAGCTGAAGGTCCTGGGTTCGAATCCCGGTAAGGACAAATATTTGTGTGATGAGCATGAATATTTGTTTCTGTTTCTTGGATGTTTTCTATGTATTTAAGTATTTATATCTATTAATTATATCGTCGTCTAGTACCCGTAACACAAGCCTTATTGAGCTTACTATGGGGCTAGTGCGATTTGTGTAAGATTGTCCCCTTATTTATTTATTATTATTTATTATAAGTGAGAGATAAGCTTGAGTAGGGGGGAGAGTGAGGGACAGTGGATCATGAGGAACAGTGTATAAAACCCCGGTTTTGTCTCGTGTAGGTCTAATGAAACATTAGGTCAAATGATGCACTCGGGGCTAAAGTAGTTATAGGTCTAATAATGGAGAACCACCCGCCACCTGCGCGCACTTCGACACGGGGTAGGTGTGTTGGTTTGGTTTTCCGAAATTTCTCATGTGAAAGAGACGAACTTTAAAACCTATGATGCTGATAAACTATTGGCTAACGGCTACTCTTTGCTTTGCTAAAATCAGGTGTGTTCACAATTAAAAACTTACGCCTATAAGTTGAACATCGGGATCGGTGTTACTTCCCCCGGAGACGGGTACATCGCGCAGCGTGTAGCGCAGGTAGCCGCCATATGACGTCACTTTGTCCAGGGTGAAGCTGAAATTTTACATAAAGCTTGTTCATTTCACATAGCTCCTGCTTGCATTAAAAATCACAATGACTGCGGACGGCTCGAAACGAAATATCGCCTTCAAGTATTATGAACAGCAAGAACTTACCTCCTAGGTAAGCTCCAGTAGTAAATAGTGTTGCGTGACCTATCGACCTCGTTAAGCAGCAGTTCGTTGCGGACAAGCTGCGGTTTCGCGGCCGTCTCCACGGGTGTGTTGTAGCGCCCACCCGCGCCGAAAGGCGCGCTCTGATACACGTTCAACTGTTCCACGATCTGCGGGGTGTTGTATGTGACGGTCGTCGTGTTGCGACGCAGGTCACTGCTGGTACACTGGTTTGTGAGTCCGGAGCAGAAGCATTTCGCGCACCCGTGTCTGAAAGGGAGAGTGGAATAACGCAAAGGAACACGAGACTTCAGATGACGCCGGCATAGATTATCCCTTTTCTTGATAAATAAAATAAAATCGCGAGTTTAGATAAGCCTCGCTTGCCACGTGTAGCGAACAATGTCAAGAAAAGGGTTAACAACTTGTGAATACCATGAGCACTATAAGACCTTATGCTATGGTGCCCAAGGTGCTCTTGACTATTATAAGTAGGTCTGATAGCTTACGCTGACAACGTGTTAAGTGACATGCAAAGTGTTAAAAAAGGGCAATCTGGAGGAGTTAAAGTTGATAATTATTAGGTTTATTTTGTTTAGACATAAACAGTCAAGAAAATACCTGTTGTCTTCTGATAGATGGAACGAGCCAGCCTTGCACTGGTCGCAGTATTGTCCTTCAACATTTTGTTTGCAATCACACTGGTCAGGTAAACGAGAACTGAGGGTGCCTACAGCGTTGCAGCTGGACGTGACTTCTCGTCGACAGGAGTCTCCAGGCACCAACGGGTTACCAGAGTAGCCTTGTGCGCAATATTCACACCGGTCACCTTCGTAACTGTAAACACGTATTGCATAGGTATTAAAAGTTCGTAAATGTCTGTACATTAGAGTTGTATGCACAGTACATATACTGTAGATTGTGGGGGATATCCTAGATCCTGATCTAGGGATACTGAATTCTGTTAAGTTTTTAAATGTTAGTGTCAGTTTTATTTGACAGTTAAGTGTCGTCTGAATCCTACTGCAAAAAAAAGTTTAGCAATAAACGTAGGTACGGATATACCGAGAACAACTAAGTAACTTTAATTAAAACTTTCCGTAGAAACTTCTCATTAGGTCAGTAGTGAAACTACTTTCAGTTCAACGAACGAGTTCTTTAGTCTAAATTGGTCTTAGCTCGTCTGCGGATGTCAAAATTAGCTCATCAAAAGCTGACCTTGAGATTTAAAACTATAGGCTCAAATGCTTAGCGCGGTGCCTAAGCATACGATGGGTAAATCTTACGTACCCTGGATTACAGTCACAGATGATATTTCCTCTCGGGCCGAGGGAGCAGGTGCGGGCGAACTGGTTATTAAGGTCGGTGAGTGGGCACGGGCAGGGCCGGCAGCTGGCGCCGGTGGACGGGTCGCCGTATGTCCCCGCCGGGCACGGCCGCGGAACCTCGCGGACACAGTTGCCCAGCCACGCGCCGGAACTCTCGCGGACGTAGCCCGAGGTGCATTTCTGATGACATTTAATACATAACAGCATAAATGCAGGTAGACTACAACGCATGAATGAAATTGTACGGTCGATCTCCCAAGGGGCTGAACACCTTTGTACCCTGTCGCTTTGACGTTATGTTTAAACTTCCATAGGTGTCCAGCTACTTATGACCTCGACGGTACCTACAATAATGTTAAAATAAAAAAATATAATAAACTAGGTAGTAGTGTAATGCTTTTAGCAACGATGCATTTTAAGAGCATTCATTTATTAATTTAACGATGAATAACACAGTAATGTCATCGGTACCTCACAAGAAAGTCCTTCGTAACCAGGGGGACAAGAGCATTCTTCAACGAGGTTCGCTGGGCCGAGACCCACGTTAATACTTTCGGCTGATTCCATGGTGAAGCCAGTGATGTTCACTCCCGCACCGTTAACACTCGCTCGCAGTAAGATCAACTCTATGTCGTCCAATCTAAAATTAAAAATGAATTAACAAAAGTTGCGTTTGTTTCATATATTTTTAATATTTTTGTATTTCAATTCAACTTACGCCATCATAATGTCCTGTCTTAAAGCTGTCTCGAGGCCGCTAGGAGTAGCTCGCTGCCACGGACCTTCAGTTAAGCGTACTTCAATGTTGGTGTTCCTTGGGTCGCTGCGCTCTCGGTTGTAAAGTAGAGTCCTGTATTTGCCCTGTAATATTGCTCTCAATTAAAGTAAAAAGTACGACACGAAATCTGATGACACACACGGATTAAATCAAATAACTACCTACTCGTAGTGGGTAACAGTGACTAGGCGGAACGCAGGTTATCTAGTCAGTCATCATTGGGCGTTCAATAAGTTCTCGGTATCGTCATGATTAAGTCTCATGATAATAATTTCTTATTATTTGTCATACTGTGCCACTATTAATGAATACACTACCTAAATATCTTTTTAACCGACGAAGGTTAGGTTGGGTGTGTGTGTGTGTGTGTGTGTGTGTGTGTGCGCGCGCGTGTGTGCGTGTGTGTGTGTGTGTGTGTGTGTTGAGTTGTCGTGTGAAAAACCTCACGATGAATGAGCTTTAGACCTATCAGTCTCTGCATTTCTGCTAAAGCTCGTTCATCGTGAGGTTTGTGTAATAGCTTATTTACATGTAACTAGTAATTAAGTTAGTAATTAACTAAGGTAAGCCACAGAAAATTTAAGTAATTTTGAGTCGGCGCCAAACAATCTATGAATAAAGATTACTCCAAACAAGTACAAGTTACACCAAATCAAATCTTTGTTCATTGATTATTTGGCGCCCACTCAAAAATACTTAGGTACACTTAGATTAATTTAAGAACTAAGTTATTAAGGTTAGTTAATTAAAAACTCAAAATAATTACAAAAATATATACTTAGGTATACTTACAATAGTTTAAGAACTTTAAGAACTTAGTTATTAAACGAAATAGAAAGGTTTATTATTTTTTGCTTTTCAGTTTTTTTTTCGACGGTTTAGTTTTTTGTTAAATAGTACATTACTGCAGAGGCCGTGAAGTAAGGGATTGCTGGACGAGATTGGGGTAGACGGCCGAGTCGTAGACGAGGCCGGATACAACGAGTCCAGCAATCCCTGTTCCGGCCGAGGATTGTATAGTGCTTTTCTCAAACAATGTGAGGAAATATAAAAATAAAAATAATTACAATCGGAACGAAAGATCAGAAAACAATTGTGTAATTTGCCGCCTTTTTTATTTTTTAAATATGCCATTTGAAGAAGCCGTTCGAGCACTAAGTTTAACCGCACATACGATACGAATAGCTTCCGTTTTTAATGCCGATACAGATGTAGTGCGAAATTATTTTCCATCGTAATTTTTCGGAAAAGTTCGTATTTATCGTGCTCTCTCAAATTGCTTCATATATAGAGTGGATAATCTGCAATTTAAAAATTCGCTGCAATTTTAATCATATTTTCAGATTACTTATAATAAGGTTGTATAGCCATGCCGAAATTTCGAAAACGGTTAAAAAATCCAATTCAAGGTATTATATTTAATATTTACCTGTACTTCATATCGGAAAATAGCAAATTCAAAAATAGAAACGACTCAGAGTATTTTAGGAAAGTTCAACAGCGAATTTCGGACGCAACAGGAATATCTAGACCAACAATTAGAAAATATTTGAACCAGGAAGAACAATACAGAAGTAATGAAAATCCCAACACAAACAAAATTAAGCTGGGTAGACCACGCAAGAAATTCTATTTAGATCTTGATGATTTTGACTACGCAGTGATACGACGAATGGTTTATAACTTTCATCTCATTTATAAACAGGTCCCTACTATAAAAGTACTAAAGTCCAAATTAATAGAAACGATGAATTTTAAGGGCTGCGATTTTACACTAAGAAAAATACTTCGCCAAATGGGTTTTTTATTCAAGAAAATTACTAATAATAGGAAAATGCTGATGGAAAAAGATGACGTTAGACTTAAAAGAATAAAGTTCATAGACCTTATAAGGAAGTACAGATCTGAAGGCAGAGATATTGTGTATACTGACGAAACCTATGTTCACACATCCCATTTAACAGGAAAGTGCTGGATCGATTCTACGGACAAAGTATAAGTGCTTATGTATAAGTCTACTGATAAAACTGGTGATTATCACGATGCCATGAATAATGTTAATTATGAAAAATGGTTACGGAATCAACTTATTCCCAACTTGTCTCCAAATTCTGTACTAGTAGTAGACAATGCTGCTTATCACAATAAATATGTGGAATGTCCGCCCAACTCTAAGACCGCAAAGCCACTTATGATAAACTGGTTAAAAAAATACAATATTCCACATAATTCATCGTCAACCAAAATACAATTATACGAAATTATTTGCCGGCATAAAGACTTTGTAGAATATTCCATTGATAAAATTTTAGATCAACATGGACACGAAGTGTTAAGGTTACCTCCATACCACCCCGACTTCAACCCTATTGAAAATATATGGTCACAGATAAAAGGTTATGTATCAAAAAGAAACATAGATATGAATTTGGGTAAAGTAAAAAAATTAATTGAAGAAAAAATAAATATTATTGGCCCGGAAGAATGGAAGAAAGTTTGTGATCATGCTATCAAATGTGAAAATGAATACCTCTCACAGGAACACTCTATGGATGATCGCATTGATAGGATTGTTATTAACGTCAATCACAGCACTGACGAATCTGACGATGATATGACTGACTCAGATTGTGAAATGGACAATATTGAAAACATCGATCCAAATACGATGAAATTGTAATGTTAGGTAGGTATAGGTAGTTTTACCAAAGTTGAAATGAATGAAACCACACCCAGTTACATTACGTACTGATTGCAAGAAAAACGAATGAACGAAGTGATTGAGTCAATGTGAGAATCTTAACAAAACACATTTTGTCATCCCATCAGTTCGCTGCTGAACTTGCAATCGGTATGCAAAAAAACACCAATTTTAAAAATCCTCTATCATTCATTACAACGGTTGTGTGCGTGGCGATAACTTTCGTGAAATTACCTACGAAACCTTTTGAATCGATTGCATTCCTCTCACACGCAGGTTATTTTTAGGTACGAGAGGGACGCCAAAGATAAAATATAGACAGGTTTTGAATTTTATCATTGTAAATATTTCCCGATAAGCTTTATTTTGTTGTCCTTTTAATTATGTTTTAAAGCGAAGATAATGTTTTGTTTAGTAGTGACAATACAACTGATTATTTTTGAAGTTACAGAAAGTGGTTTTAAAAATCCCATTTTCAGTACCTAATAATTGTTGCGGTTGTACATCTCTATATTATACAACAACATTATTTATTTTGACATTTGACACTTAACAATAAAGTTCCATATTAATGGGTATGAGAAAGTCACTGATTTAATACGATAATTCATTGACAGTTCGAGTGTCATCGTATTCCGATAAAGATCCGAGTTTTCCCGAAGGAAAATAATTTTGCAATACATCTGTACCGAGAACTAATTGAATTTGTCATTATAGAACGACAGTACGTTTTATAGAACTAATGCCTATTTCTATGGAAGGTGTTATTAAAACTACTTATAGCAAAGTCATTTACATATGCATATACTAGTTACCTGTACAATAACGTCAGGCATTCTGCTGTCATATCCTGTGTTTGGTCTCGGGGACTGAGGCGTCACTGTATATCTGATATAGCCTCCGTAAGATGTGAGTTTTTTGCCGTTATAGGACTCGGGCAGAGTCAAATACGGGAATGAGTCAGTTGATGAAGGATAGCCCTGGACCTGTAGTTTGGTGACCTGAAAGAACCATAACTTACTTAGAGACTAGGATGAGCAATGTATAAATAAAAGAAGAAGATGACATCATCATCATCTCATCTCTTTACATTGACTTAGCGTCATAATAAAATACAAAAGCCATTCAAACAAAATAAGACGAACACGTTAAAAAGGATTCCCACTCAGCACGGTGCCACGATATGCCGAGGCGCTGGTTTTCAGCCGGGTCCTGACTCAAAACTAGAAGGCAAACGCAACCATTTTATTATGTAGGTATCTTACCGTGGCTCCGTTTCTCAAAGGTTGGAAGTAGTACTGGTTGGTGACCGGAGTGGAGCTGACCCGTGCGTTGCCGTTGGGCTCTTGCTGCACGCCGACGAGCCGGGTGCCGCCCTCGCCCAGGGGCGTGGGCATGTTGTAGATGAACAGATCCGCGCTCTTGCACTGCGTGGACTCTCCGAAGCAGAAACAACGGATGCATTCGCTAGGCGATCGTGCCTCGCTAGAAATCGACGCCAATTATAAGTGTTATAAACTGACAATGTGCATTGTATTGACTTTACTTAAGTATTATTAGTAACTGAAATGATGTATGGAATACTGTCTACGTCGTACATTTCAAGTTATTAAAAAAACACAAGGTGAGAATTTTTCCGCGATTTAAAGCACTCTGCAAAGTACATAAAATTTAACACTGTCAGTATTATTAGAAAGGTATACTTTCCGTCTCTTTACACGTTATTAACCCTTTATTTGGCAAGCAAAAAAAAAATCGTGAGTTCAAGCCTCGTTTACGGCTTGTAGAGCAAAAAAATTGTCTGCGAAAAAAATGCAAAAAGAGCATGAAGAAATGTGTATATTGGGATATACATAATCAAATGAAAACGCAGATTAAATTCCTAAGTCATAAGTCAGTAATTAATAATTAATTCATTCTGCTATTATACTAGTAACACTTGCCTGTTGAAAAAACCACTAGGGCAAACAGAGAGGCCGCGGTTGACAGTGACTATGGAGTCAAGAGCACCGAAAGCCGTCGCTCTGTTGTTTACTGCCTCGCAGGAATACGCCCCGCTATCGTCCGGCTGAACAGATGAAAAAAAAATACATGCAAACACCTAACAGCATTCATCTAAATTAGTGAGAGGAGAGAAACATGAGAGTGATATATTACTTATTAAGTGTAAATATCGGTCGTGGGTTCCAATCCCGGCAAAAACTTATGTACGGAATGTCATTTGATATTTGGGCATTTTCGTGAGAAGAGATCTATATCTATCGTTAATGAGTATAAGTTAAAAATGTTTTATTTTGTAACCAAAATTAACCATACGCAATATGACAAATAAAAGTTACAAAATGGAACACTTTTAACTTATACTTGGTGACGTCACTAACGATGCATCTCTTCTCGCGAAAATGCCCATTTAGCGTTAGGTTTTCGGTGAAGGAAGAACATCGTGAGGAAAACTGCGTATATCTGCAATGAAGTTCAAAAGTGTATGTGAAGTCCCCAACCCGTACTGGGCCAGAGTGGGGAGTACTTGAGGAGACTTGTGCCCAGCAGTGGGATGGATATAGGCTGGTTTATTATTATTATTATATATATGTATAAATAAATTGTACCCACCTGCATATCAGGACAAGTCAGAACACCGAGTCCGTTATCGCTAGTAGAACTGCATTTGTTCGGCACGTGGCCCCAGTTGAGACGCCAGTTTATATAGGGCACGGGTATACCAACAGCCTCGCAATCGAGGCGCAGCAACTCGCCGGCGTTCAGCTGCACATGGGCTGGTGTAGGCTGCCTTTTTATGGTGATATTAACTGTGTAAAATATTAATTTTAAGCATTTGTGTCGAATCTGTTTGGGTGATAATGATGGATTTAAGGTTAGAAGTTTCTTTTAAATAGGTAGCACGACATTGAGATTTTCTAATAATACCTACGGTGACAGGTGGATTGTAATCAATCATGGATAACCATATCACAAATTTAAGAGTTATCCTCTTGTTGGTGGAGTATTTTCTATTTCTCTCTGTCGTAAGCCTGCCTTTAGATTTCCTGGTACGACACGACATGCTTTATTCAGTCCGTATAACTGTGCCGTAGTTTTCCCCTGCCTCTCCTTCTTTATACTGCGTGGAACGGAACGATGGACTTTCCCGCAAGAGGGGAATTATTGAGCGCTAGTACGTCATATTTTCCAGATAAACTATTTTTTTTGACGCGATTTTTTTTTTACCTTTGTATGGAGCGTTGGCCGACTGGAGCGACGAGCTCCATACAAATGTAAAAAAAAAAAACGTCAAAAAAAAATAGTTTATCTGGAAAATGTGACGTACTAGCGCTCAATAATCCCCCTCTTGCGGGAAAGTCCATCGTTCCGTTCCACGCAGTATATTTCCCTTAATGATGGTTTTAAAGAAGTTAACGTATCGCATCAAATAACCAATCAGTATCGATCGATCCTTCTAGTATCGATGGTGTTCAAGATCACTCTTTTTCTCTTTTACACTATAACACGACCTCATTTGTTATTCACTCGGTCCAACTTATGCCTTCCATCCGTCTCCAAAACTGGATTATACATTACATGACAAACTGGATTTTAGAGTTCTCTTCTGGTTAAAATCTTGAGGGAACCAGGGATCGGAAACCGATATTTTTTGTATGGGAACGAAAACGTTATTTTTTCGTTCTTTGTTTTTCTAATTGGGCAATCTACAAAACTGAGTCCTACATATGAAGTATAAAATAGTTCGAGATATGTGGTTATTTCGAGGTTTTTGCAAAAAACCGGTTCCGATCCCTGGAGTGAACTTATCTGGTGTACATCTGGAATCTTTGTTATCAGGCTGCCTAAGCTTTTAATATAACTATTAGTGGATGGTATGAAGTGAACTGTGTTTTGAGATGGTCAGCGTTTTCGTTTTCTCTAGGTCTAGGTCTAATCCTCAAACCTAATTCATTCAGTTGTTTCGATTATTGAAATTTATTTCTTTTAAACTAGTCTTGTGTAATGCTGCGATGTCGTATTTTCTCCCCACTAGTCTTGCCATTTTCTCGGTATATTTTGATTCTATGTATATATATTATGATCGTCAAGGAGAATAAGAATTGTTATATATATTATAATTCTTATTTTCTTTGACGATCATTATATAAATTCATATAGATTAAGCTAGCATTAATTTATATTGTAATTGTATATTGTGAAATAAATAAATCGAAATCTATTAAAAATTAGCGGTGAAAGTAATAACCCCTGTCTGACACCCTGTCTAAATCTTGCATACCTGATTGCATCTCTTATCTCCACTCAAGAATCCTGTTCCTAATATAATTGAAAAACCTCTTCAATCTAGTCCGGCTTCTCCCAGAATACCCATCATTTGGCTTGGCCTTCTCTCGGTCAATAAACAGGGTCATAACTAGAGCATTCAAGTTAAATTAAATTATGTACAAACATCGTACTAACCGTATCGCTTATCATCTCCATCGCAGCAGTCGGGGTGGTTGTCACACTGGAAGCGCTTCGGTATGAACTGGAGGTCGCCCCAAGTGAACTCGTCCTGTATGATGTGCTAATATTGATGTACTAACCGCAGCGCTCGTCCCCTCCGTCGCAGCAGTCGGGGTGGTTGTCACACTGGAAGCGCTTCGGTATGAACTGCAGGTCGCCCCAAGTGAACTCTGCCTGTATGTTGTGCTAATATTGTACTAACCGCATCGCTCGTCCCCTCCGTCGCAGCAGCCAGGGTGGTTGTCACACTGGAAGCGATTCGGTTTGAACTGGAGGTCGCCCCAAGTGAACTCGGCCTGCATGATGTGCAAATATTGTACTAATCGTATCGCTCTTCCCCTTCATCGCAGCAGTCAGGGTAGTTGTCACAGTGGAAGCTCTTCGGTATGAACTGGGAGGTCGCTGCAAGTGAGCTGGGACTGCATGATTTGCGTATATTGTACTAACCGCATCGCTTGCCGGGGCGTGCGGCCGCGCACTCGCGCTCGTCTGACACGTCCCCGCAGTCGTCCTCGCCGTCGCATATCCACGATTTCGAGTCAAATAACATTATGTTCAAGTACTAACCGCATCGCTCGTCCTCTCCATTGGAGCAGTCGGGGTGGTTGTCACAGTGGAAGCTCTTCGGTATGCACTGGAGGTCGCTGCAAGTGAACTCGGCCTGCGAGCACGGCTCGCCGGGGCGTGCCACCGCACACTCGCGCTCGTCCGACGCGTCCCCGCAGTCGTCCTCGCCGTCGCATATCCACGACTTGAGGACGCAGCGGCGGTTTTCGCATCGGAATTGGTTGGGCTCGCATAAGCCGTGGTGGTCTGAAAAAATATGATATAAGTACGAGGCTGAGCAGCAGTACAAATGTATAGCAAATCAGTTTTATAGGCTCAAGTCTGCTCAATCAACATAACAAGATAAAGCAAATTAAACGTTTATTTGAAATGCTGAAATCCATCCGTATGCGATCTTGTTTCGAGTATTCCATATTATATATTTTTTCCTAACTTTTTAAATATTATCTCTCATCTTAATTATATATTTTTTCTGTATGTAGATAATTACTTGATTTAGTAAGCAATGCTCGTGAACGACATGTTCCAGTTTTTATTTTAAGTATAAGTATTTGTTAGTTACCTGCATGCTCACTCATATTTTATGTTTTATCTTGTATTTTCTCTATTTAAGTGAAATGTTAAATTTCTTTTGAGAAAATAAATTCTTTAACCACACATCTTGGCAATTATTAACACGTCTGCGGAATCACCATGTATTATATACTATATTGGACTTCACAACACAATAAATAGATAACACATACTGTTACAATTTTCTTCATCCGATTGGTCCATACAATCAAATTTGCCGTCACAAACCGATGTCTTCGGAATACATTGCCCTTTGGCGCAGGTGGCTTCGCTGGGTTGGCAACTATACGACGCAGGCCTAAATGTTGTTGCTGAAAATAAAAACATGTTAAACGCAGGTTCAATTTATGCAATAAAAAAAACGTGCTTATTCTAGAAAGAAATACTTACCCGGAATCTCTACAGTTAGTGTGACTCGTACTTCTGATCCGGGGGCACCTTCATGTTCGTAAGCTCGGCAAATATACACTCCACTATCCGCCGTCTACGGAAATATAAATAAGTTATTTAGTTATAAAAGATCGACAAAATGTGATACTCGTATTGCAGTGATAGGTGGCTAGCCCATTAACTGTGCCCCATTAGTCGACTTTTACAACACCCTCGGGGAGAAAGAGGGTAGTGAAATTCTAACCCGCCACACGGGGAAATTCATACATTAGTTGCTACTTGCTAAAATAAGTTTTGTTTCTTTTACACACACAAAATATCAAAGTGACAGACATAATAATGTAGTTTAAACTATAATAGATATTAAAATTGTTTATGGCTAAAGAAATTCAATGTCACATAATATATAATCGCGTAATCTATACGTACAGTTACTTTGTTCATTTCGAGTCTTCCATGAAAGTCCGTGGAGCCTTGTTTCAGGGGCCTGCCGCCTTCCCGGGCCCACCTGACGGGTGCGCGTAGAGAGCTCTCGTCCCGGCATTGGAACACCACGTCACCACCTGTACACGTAACCAGTCAAG
This sequence comes from Epinotia bilunana, assembly GCA_947049275.1. Classification (NCBI taxonomy): domain Eukaryota; kingdom Metazoa; phylum Arthropoda; class Insecta; order Lepidoptera; family Tortricidae; genus Epinotia; species Epinotia bilunana. Next base: position 29,570,141 of record OX346252.1, on the reverse strand, counting down.
CCTGCTCGACACGCGAGATCCAACCCCATGATAAACCCCATTACAAGCATTCACAACCGATAACAATAAAAACATGCCGAAACTTTAGATGACATAAAGGTAAATAAGGTTTGACGACCTCTGTAGCCTAGTTGGTAGTGACCCTGCCTACGAAGCCGGAGGTCCCGGATTCGAATCCCGGTAAGGGCATTTATTTGTGTGATGAGCATGAATATGTTCCTGATTCATGGATATTTTTTATGTATTTAAGTATTTATTTATCTATATTTAAGTATGTATGTCGTCGTCTAGTAGGTACCCATAGTACAAGCTTTGCTTAGTTTGGGACTATGTCGATTTGTGTAAAAATGTTCCTAAATATTTATTTATTATATTTATTTATTAAAATAAGGATCATTGTAACATAGGCAAGTCGTTGTTTTCCTTGCCAAGCAAAAAGATAAAATGAAATAGTTTAAATATTTCCTCCGAACTGTGCCATCCGAAATGTGGCAGTAATCGTTTGAAATATACTTTGTAACGGATAATGAAGTGTTCCGTTTTTTCCCAAGTTGCTAATAAATAATTAATACTTACCATATTAACTTCCTATTATTTATTCCCAACCTAAAAATAATCCCCTAATGTGATCAAGACCCAGATAGATACAATCAGAGCACCGTCATAAGAGAAAATAGCCATAAACTCGGACATCATAAAAAACTAACAAATAAGAGTGCAATGACGTTCAATTTTAAAGTTCCGTTTTGGAGCTTGCAGTGCTCTAAGTATACGATCTATTAAGTTATAAATGCTCCTTACCTGTTATTCCCAAAATAATGACTGATGCGATAACTGGTAATAAAATACGAACAGTTCGTTGAAAACTTAAATCTATCAAACGATCCAATTAATATATCCATAAATACCAGATAAATACCCTAATCAACATAAAATGATAATAAGGTTGCACTGCTCTCGCTGCTCTAGTATCCACAAGTTTTTTTTTGTAAGATGTTTAGGGGAGGCCTACTTACGTCCGGCAGTCTTCCAGTTGTTTAGGGGAGGCCTATGTCCGGCCGTCTTTTAGTTGTTTAGGGGAGGCCTATGTCCGGCCGTCTTCCAGTTGTTTAGGGGAGGCCTATGTCCGGCCGTCTTTCAGTTGTTTAGGGGAGGCCTATGTCCGGCCGTCTTCCAGTTGTTTAGGGGAGGCCTATGTCCGGCCGTCTTCCAGTTGTTTAGGGGAGGCCTATGTCCGGCCGTCTTTCAGTTGTTTAGGGGAGGCCAATGTCCGACCGTCTTTCAGTTGTTTAGGGAGGCCTATGTCCGGCCGTCTTTCAGTTTTTTATTTATTTATTTATTTATCAAAAGTACAAAACAATTAACAATGTTATGTTACTCGCCAAACTGCGATAACAGTTTGTTGGCGAGACCGCGCTCATTTTAACTAATGTTAAGTACCTATGTAAAAACTATGTTAGGTATGCTATATGAACTACATATGATCTTAAAGACTAACTTACACACTAAACATGACAATGCCTGAACACTTCACCTCTGCACTTAAAGTGCTATACTTTTACAATTATTTATTTGTTCAGTTATTTTTTTACTGCAAGTATTATTTTTTACCTATGTAAGTATTAAAGTAATTTTTTTAATTCAACTTTGCTGCACTTTTTTTCTTCTCTTAACCAATCAGTCTCGTTGTATATTTTTGGTATCATAAATATATTAGCTCTTTTGCTATAGTAGTTTTTAGCAGAATTCTGTACATATTTATTTGCCCTTACATTTTTAGTTCTATATTTATTTTGTTTTAAAACCTAAGTATAAGGTTATTAAAATATTTTTCTACAGCTATCATATATTGCACCCTTTGATGTATAGGTAATATTTTACATATCTTGTACAACCTGTCATAATCACCTCTAAGGTTATTTTTAGTTTTTTTACTAACAAGGTATTTCATACATCTTATTTGTATTTTTTTAATTTCATTTAAATATGTTCGAAAAGAGTTGTTTAGGGGAGGCCTATGTCCGACCGTCTTTCAGTTGTTTAGGGGAGGCCTATGTACGGCCATCTTTCAGTTGTTTAGGGAGGCCTATGTCCGGCCGTCTTCCAGTTGTTTAGGGAGGCCTATGTCCGGCCATCTTTCAGTTGTTTAGGAGAGGCCTATGTCTGACCGGCTTTCAGTTGTTTAGGGGAGGCCTATGTCCGGCCGTCTTTCGGCTGATATGGTGATGATGTTGAAGTTGTTTAAAGCATTACTTATATGACGAAGTTTAGGCCCCACCACTTTTGGTACTTACGTAGGTATTTAATAACGACAGTGGGATACAAGCCATCAACAAGTTACAGAATAGGGGTGTAGACTCAAAACAAATCATTACTTCAAAAGAAAGAAGGCAAAAAAATATGTCTAATGGCGAAAATCCCATTCAAATATCTCAAACAATTACGAAGCTACAGCCGTTTTATTGTTGCTTGTTAGAGAGAGAAAAAGCTAGCAGATCGTGACGTCATGATCTTCGACCATCATAGTAATGGGGCTTCTAAATTGGCAACATTTTTACGGCAATGTGTGGCCGGCAAGTATGTGCATCTTGCTCTAGCGTACAAAGTCAATGTGAGACAGCAATAGTTGCCGGCCAGAAATTGCAGGAAATGTGGCCCGTTTAGAAGCCCCATAAATGGCAATTCCATATGAAGGTATGTTTTGGGGAAAAGGGACAGACCATACCGCCTCTTAAAACTTTGGATACTTATAACTTTGTGATTATTTGACCTCATGCGTTGCTGTTCTCTCTATTTGACTACATTCTTAATCCTTTTTCAAGAAAATACAATATTATTGATTATTTTATTTAGTGCCAACACCCCTATTCCCTTGAGTAGGTATAATAGTTTATATAATAAGTTGCTCGGCTGTCAACTAAAGTTACACAGTAGCCAGGTTTGTAATTTACCAACTTGACAATAAAATTCTCACCAAGTCTAGAGCTAGCATGATACTTAAAGCATTCGTCCTTTCCTGGCAAGTGTGTAGGTGCGAGAGGAACGAATGCTTTACGTCAGACATATTTTAAGGCCATCATTGCTGACAATGACAATCCGCCGTATTTTTCCAACTTCGTAATTAACGAAGGCACAATGAATATATCTAAGTATCAAATGTAAGGTATCAGAACGATGCATATATATCTAGGACGAAACAGATGCTTGGAAACTTGGAAAGATGGACGTTTCTTCTGGTGTAGTTTTTTATACTTATTACTTATTATATTTAGTCAGGTAATGTTAGTAAGTCAACCAATCAATAAAAATTTTTTAGTTAGTGAAATTGTTAAGATATATTATATTATTTTTCAACACATTTGCTCGTAACGTGCCTCTTATTACGTCGTTTTTAGGCTCATAATCCTTGGTATTAAACACGCGTAATTTATGGTTACATCCCGATTAAGAAACGTTGGCATCTTGCAGCAAGGGATGTATGTATGGATGGACACGGCGCATTCTGAAATTAACGGGGTTGTACAGGGTTTTTTTAAATTCTTGGCATATACTTATAGATCACACTCGACTCGAATCGATAAATCAAATTAAATCATTTTTGTGAATTAATTGATTATTTCTTCTTGGATATGATATACAAACGATTCATTTAGTGAAACTATTTACTTTGATAACATATTACAAGAATTAGTATAGAAATACAAAATAATTGTTTTATTTTGTATTGGCTCTTTAGAGATTTCATCTAAGTCTCGCTTTACACCTGCGCGCGCACTGCGCGAACTTCACGAAAAAAAGGAAATAACTGGAGCCTATAACATTTTCATTTTATGAAAAGGTTCTTTTCCTCGCAAATGTGTTGAAAAACGTGCGAGCTTTGATAATTACATCCTCGGCTCTTTTAACACGCTCACCTGCGGCTCGCGTGAACAATTCCGCCTCTGATGTAATTATCAACATATACCTCGCTTGTATCACAATGTACATACATTGTGATACAACTCAGTTTGTCATCTAGGCAGTGTTGTTTATGTAAATATTCGTACCATGCAATTAGAGCCCCCTTACGTAATTACTAAACATCGGAATTTTTGTGACCAAAATGTGACGTTCAAGGCTTCGAAAGTTTTGTTTTTGGCCCCGATAGTATCGATATCGATAGATATATGTCATTCATTAATGACGAAGTATACAATTCGCATATATTCATATTTATAATATAATTATAGTATGTTCATTTATTCAAGCAACCATAATTAAAAAAAAACAAACATAAAACTTAAACTATAGGTAAAAAATTATAATTATTATTAATATAATTTGTTCATGGTGCAATCAATTAATGGATAATTTAACATGATTTTCGTTGTCATACTACTTACATGATCCATGCGTATGGTGTTTGATTCAAGTTTAATGGTAAACGTTAAAAATACGAGTATCGATTAAGAACTTTCGGTGCCAACAGAAATTAATTCAGTAAGAGATAAAATTTGCTAAGTTTGGAATTTCTTATTGATTGCCTGCAATGGGGTGGTTAGAGTAGCGCTACCCCACCATTTCACGCAAAATAGGCACAATGGATGTCGACTTGCGGAAAAAGCCTTTTAAAACTAACTAACTAACTGCAAACCCTATTAGTCAAAATTGCCGGGATTTGAACTACGTCCGTAGGACTATTTTTTTCTTCAGAATATCACCTAAGCCTATATAGTATAATCATCACATTTTACTCAAAAAAAATCTTATGTTTGGTAATATGATACCAATAAAATGAATTAATGTATTCCCAATGCAGTATCATAATTTACCGGTGAAGTAACGGTGTACTGTGCAGGCAATTGTTCTCAACTAGCTGTGCACTCAACGTGACAATGATTCCAAAAAGTTATCTAACACTTCCTGAATCCGGGGAATAACAATAGTTTAGTATTTAAATACCTTATACAGATTGGTGCCCGTAACAGGAGCAAAAAATGAAAGGTTGACTCTACAGAATATCCGCTGGCACGCCCTGACCCAGTGTTTATTATGCATGATTCATTGATAAATGATTAAATTCGGAGAAATCATTTTGGCATAGTAATTATAGTGTTATTGTTTTTCAAGACTGTTTGATGTCTAAAATTATATTATCGACAAGTATAGTTCCGGATAAGTTTAATTTAAGTATAATAATCCATTTTATTATTTGCTCCTGTTAGATGGCCGTACAAGGATTATAAGAACAATAACCAATGATAGAACTCATGAGTTCGGGCGAAAATAATGTCATTATTTTTTGTTGTTGTTCAAAGTAGTACAAGGTAGGCCTAGCAAAACCAATTACCACAATGTTCATATTTATACTGAAATTAAAAGAAATAGTGACAAACACTGACTGTGTTTGGTGTACCCTTGGCTTTTGTAATATAAAATCACTTTCTTTATATTTAACAGTTTTTGCGTTCATAAAATATGTGCTGTATACTTTGAACAACATAACTTACCTAATGCAATTTTTAAAATAATAATTGATAAAAATGGAATAATATAAACAAGCACGTCTAGTGGAACACTTTTTAAATTAAACAAATGAATTATTTATCAAATTATGAATATAAAAGTCCCTGTTAAAATGGTTACATTGTCAGTAAAAACCCATAAAGCACGCTTTATTACCCATAGTTATTAGGCACACTGACTCACCAGCTTGGTATTTGACTGTTCCACCACCATGAAATAAAATAACAAACACAATTATTACAGTTCAATCCAGGTCCTGCAGCTTATGACCAATGGCATTCACCAGAAGTCATATTGATTTAATTAATTGTCGTATTTTACCTACTACCTACTACTGTATTATGTTACCGTGAATAATATCTGTCAGGACAAACTCTGTCCTTACAAATAATATCGTGTAGCGAGAGGAGGGTAGTGTTTACGTAATAGAAATACGTCAAAAAAAGACAGTTTGTCTTTGACGTTGATAATATGTGTGTCTACTCTCTTCTAGGGTAGCAGTGGCGTGGTGTCAAATATAGCCAGAGCCAGTGTTAATATGTTTTGAAGAACACAGCTTCAGAATAGAGCACACGCCCATCAGCTTAAAATATGATTATGGCCAATGAATCATCATCACGCCACTGCTTTTAGTTAAGTGGTCTATTATTCATTTTGCTGAACTTTTCCTTTGACGTATTTACTAAGTTACTATTAAAATGTTAAAATGATTTAAATTCTCTGTCGATTACCTTTGCAGTAACGGATACAATATAAAGGATTAGGGGTAGGACAAAAGAAACCAGATTAACTAACATTAAGGATGCTTCGCTTCAAATTAGTTTAGGTAAAAAAAGTTTGTGATTTTTTTGAGAATAGCTTCCAGCATAAATGTAGGGTAATTCAAAAGTTACAAAACTCAATAATTTAAATAAAAACTTGTTTCCTTGGTCCTACGATAGACAGCAAAATAGCCATTCCAAAGATACATTTAAACCCACCACCACCATGGTCATATACCCTTACCACTGCCGTCACTATAAATGTTATACACCCTGAAACTTACGTTTTAGGCGAGACTGTAGGAAATAACGATAACATTTTCACAAAAATAATTTAGTTGTTTTCAGCCTGTATAATTGAGCTTATCCTTCTAAAGTACTTCACTTACAATGTTACTAAAATTGTAAAAAGCTATGAAAAACCGCTGTAAAGTACCTATGATACAACATCATATCTAAAATTAGTATCTGTGTTTTGGAGTTTTTACCATTTGTTTTATAATATGATTCTGTGATCGGCAAGTGCCATTATTTCGCCAAAAAGCAGGTTATCACCTCATTAAATGTTTTATGGTAGCTTTATTTACCAAAATAAAGCCACGCACCGATCGAACTACACAAATACCGTTGTTTGTATACAAAACCTTTCTCTGAAGAAAGAGGAAAGGCTTACTTCAAATGTTAAAAACTATACAACTTATTGGTAAATATGCAGAGTATCACCGACATGAGCATCCCTGGGAGGAAATAAATAATCCTTAGGAAGCTGTATAGTGAGTAGCCAAAGTATTGGTGTATACTTCTATTGACAATACATATTAATTGGTCAGTGATAGTTAGTAATAATTTGTAGCTCGTTGTTTCAAGTTCCTTTACCTCAACACGGGGCTCACCTGATGTCCTGGCCTTATTGTACGATAAACAAGATATCAACAGTAAGTACATTTACTCCTAAACAAGTAAAACATCAAATAGAAATTATATATTTTTAGATAGGTATCCCTACGTGATTAGCTAAATCTTATATTATTCTGATAATATTTGAAAACATAAATCAAATGAGCTTACCGTCTCGTATTGCTTGAGCGTCTGGAAAAGTTGTCAGGTTAAGAGCGGCAGGACCTGAAAAAATTAAACCACCACTCAAGTCCAAGCACAGGTGATATTTCAACACTTTTACTAAGCATAATTCGAGTATACTTCAATCGTTAATTTGCTACATAACAAACAAACACATTCAACACTACACTCAGCTTGTATAAGGTAAACATCCGAGTGCTCGACGCTGTACTAGTTATGGCATGGGCACTCTATGTCAAAGCAATATGGGATAAATTCGAACTAAGAGGATTTTCCTTCATTCGAATTTAAGCCATGTCTCTTTGATATAGTGCCCATGCCAAATACTAGTACAGCGTCGAGCAGGGTGTGTAATGATGGGTATAAAAATAAATGACATAATTTCATTCAAAACAACATTTGATATTATTTCAAAGTATATTATCACTCATTGTATATAATAAACGTTTGGTATAATTTCAATTTATCAGTTTTATTGATAATATTTGTCTTAGTTTTTGTCTTTGTGTAGGTATGTAGGCAATTTTGTACAGTTTTATCATACCTAATTATTATAAAATAAATAAATAATATTATTTCAAAATATATGTTTAGTTTGTATATAACTATCGTCTGGTATAACACTTATTTATTATAACCATAATATGGTATATTCTCATGTAACATAACTATCAAGTACCTAGTATAATATATTGTTTTTATTACCACAGTTTGGTAACGCCAATAAAGTAAGGAAAGTATAGTAAACATTACGCTTTGCAAATTATACTTATATAGTATCAGGGAGTAAAAAAGTGTTCGGTTCTGGTGGTTCATCGGCCGCTGCCGCGGCACGCTCGCTTCGCTCGCTCGGCTCGCGCGCTGTAAGGTCGCGGTTCTACCTAACACTCCTCACTTCGCTCGTCGTCGTACCTACACAGATCTGCCTTAGTCTACCAAAAAATATTATCCTAACTGTACATTAAAAGAAATTAACTTTATATCATATGTTCATTATAGTAAATATGCATTAGACTTTAAGTATGTTATAATAAATGTTATTACCTCAAATGACCATTATACAACGTGTTAAAAAATAACGCAAAACCGTTTAAGGGCATAACAGGCATCGTGTTCTGATAAGAAAAAGAAAGAGATATTTTTTTGCTGCGATTTTTTTTTACTTTTGTTTGGAGCAGGTCGCACCAGTCGTTCAACGCTCCACACTAACGTAAAAAAAATTCGCGTCAAAAAAAATCTCTTACTTTTTTCTTATCAGAGCACAATGCCTGTTATACCCTTAAAAGGTTTTGCGTTATTTTTTAACACGTATAAAATGATAATTATATCATAATTATGTAAATATATAAAGTGTTGTTATACATATGCAGGGTGTTTTTTAACCGTCTTAGAGCCGAAGCCTAGTTAATGTATCTTTACCTACATTACAAAAAACTTAAAAAAAAAAGTTGTTTTTTTAATGCATTAATATTGTTTTATTTTATATTAATATTAATTTTAAACATCCATCCGAGTAACCGCAGTGACCACTAGCCGGCATCTTATGTAGATAGGTACGAACTTTAACCGGATGAATGAAATTCGCACCGCGCGCCATACAGGAATTTTCGAATTTAATTACCTTTTATTTTTATTTTTTGTAAGATGTTTTTCTCTTGTCGTAGTGCAATAAAGAGTATTTTATTATTATTACTAATAACTTAACTAATACTTTTTTTTCTCACGAATGATTAGTACGTTTTGGATACTTTAAGTGGGTTTCGGCTCTAAGACGGTTAAAAAACACGTTGTAAATATATAGATTGAGTCAAAATTCTTGTCGTACCAAATGCGGCCAGAAATCCGCTGCAATTTTTATTATTTTGGTTTCCTTGAGACCATGGTGTATAGATAAGTGTTATTGTATACATATGCAATTCCATGCTCTCGTTAATTTATCTATACCTAGGTTGTATAAATCTATACTAAAAATAGTTTAATTATGTTATTGCGCCATGTTTTACTATGGGCTGAATAGCTTCGGTTATTTGAAACGTCTTGTTAGAGAGAGTTTGAGAGGCATCACCAAGTTAATTTTCATAACATTTATTTTTCAACCACATAAGCCTGTCAATAAGTTATTTAGCTGCGGATTAATCTAGATTTTGTTTCAAGCGACTTCCAAAAACGAAGGGTTTACGATTCAATATAATTTTCACGAAAGATTGTTACGGGAGAGCCAAGCCGTGATTATATTTATTCGCAGTAGGTACCTACCAAGGTAGTATTAAGTGACTAAATCCGTGTAAACAATAAATTTCGTTGTAACTCATTATTAAATTGATTGATTGTACGCGTTTAGTCACTTAATATCAAATAAAAATTTAGTTAATAACTTAAAAACTTAATACGTGTAAATACAGAGGTCTAGCTAAAGCTATACCAGTACCTATTGAACTGTGCAATAAAGAGTATCTGCATTGTATTGTATATTCTGTTAGAAGTCAGTTGCCGTATAGTTAATTCAATAGTGACTGATTATCGCAACACTGTTCATGCGGGTTATGGAGTTGACCCAGTGTTAATTGAGCCGCAACCGCAAGGGTCCGTTGCAGTGGCTTACTGTTGGGCGGACAGTCAAGTTCATCGCTGTCATCCCTCGGACAGTCGCGATGACCGTCACATCGTCGAAATGCATCTATGCACGGCCCGTTCTCGCAACGAAATTGGTTTCTGTCGCAAGCACCTATAGTAAGGATACTTGTTAATAACCGAGTGGTCTTGTGATCCAAGATGTATGTGTTCTACTTTAAATCCTCATTTTTATGTTACATACCTTTATAATATGTTCATTCTTTTTTTTTTTTTATAAAAAGATTTTAGAATGTTCGATGGAAATTGAGCTCAATACGGTACGATTAGTTACCTGACGATTTAGTTAAGTTTTGACGTATGAAATGAAGAATCACGTAGCAAAGTGAATTCTTATCTTGGTCGGTCTATCAAGGCTTAGTACAGGTCAACAAAAAGGTACATACCGCTAAGATTTGGTCGCCGGGTAGAGAGATCCGGGCGCTGTGGATAGTCTGGCCGCTGTGGATAATCTGGGCGCTGAGGGAAATCTGGGCGTTGGGGGTAATCTGGGCGCTGGGAGTAATCTGGGCGTTGGGGGTATTCTGGGCGTTGGGGGTAATCTGGGCGTTGGGGGTAATCTGGGCGTTGGGGGTAATCCGGGCGCTGGTTATCCGGGCGCTGGGGGTACTGTGACGGGGAGCGAAAGGTAGTTGTAAACGGCTTCCAGGTAGTTGTGGTAGTCCAAAACGGCGGAGCGGTTGTAGCGCAGTTCAGTTCGTCAGAATTATCTGAACAATCAGGGTACCCGTTGCAAAACAGGCTTTCCGAAATGCATTGACCCGAACGGCACAGCCTCTCGCCCTCTTTGCACCCTAAAAAAGATAAATAACGTAAAATAAATGTAGAAAGGCCGTTTGAAAATTGGTGTATATTAATTTAGTATGGTGGTTTTTATACTACTTCTTAATCATGCTCCAATATTTATTGAACTTCTCACTTTTTTTGGAAAATTAATCAAGATTATACGGACTCAAATTACCTAGTATAACTATACAATATATATATCTAACTACTATAGCTCTATACTCGTATAAAGCTGCCATTCATTAAACTTACCCCTACAATCAACGTAAATAATCTATGCAGGCAATATATATATATATAGACGAGACAGTAGACAACGTCACGTATACATGTGAGTCGTAGATCCATCACGTAGATGTAGCCAGTCAACACAGCATCAAAACCAAATGCTACTCACATTCGAACTGCTTAAAGACCGTTCATTGTTCAAGGTGAGACAGCTAGCAATGTTTTGTTACCTATCCCATCCCACCTGGCCTTATCGGCCACTCGCCTGCTGGATGTGAATAGAATAGCGAATAGCGTCTAACTATACAATTAGCTACACATTATTCTCCGCCTTTACAGTAAAATATGTGAGCTATCACTATCACTGACTATACCTACCCACCAATTTACAGTAGGTACACAATCTAGGTCTAACCAGATAAAAAAACAACTAACCATAAATAAAATCCAAACGCGTAAATGTGTACATGTACACGGCTTCGCGCCAAATGTGGATAGTTCCACAGTTAGGAGTAGTAAGTAAGTACTTATTATTATTAATCAGAATTGACAACATTTCAAAATATGTTGATATGATTCCTAAATCGATAACCATTTTGGGGTTTACTAATGTATCGACGAAAATTATTTAGCAAATACTTAACTCCCCAAACTACGTAAGTATACCATATTTTTATATGGGCTATTTTTTATTTCCCAACTCAACGTTTCTCACTGATACTTATCATTTCCCAACTAATGATTTGATAAATTATTGTTAGACAAATTATTACCTGGGATTTTTTAGGATGTCAATTATGTTTTTGTCAAATGTATTGATTGGCATAGGTACCTTGATTTAGCAACATATTGAATGGCATTATGAAATGTAACCTAGTTTGTTAGAATGCAAGGTTCAAATTGCAGTATGATTTAATTGCATTAAGCTGGTGATGCACCATTCAGCTAAATTAAGAGGGTACTTTTGTTTACATACTTTGAGGCTCAAAATAGTATTAATGTATAAATAATAATAATAATATGTGCGGACAAACTTACACAAATCGACCTACTTAGTCCCAAACTAAGCAATGCATTGGTTTGCCATTCTATTTGCGTGGGCGTGCGGGTATACAAACGCACGGCAATTATTTTAACCTAACCTAAACCTTTTTTTTTTTGACGCTGGGGAAATGTGTTGCACACACCCCCCGGCCCCGGGAAGGTCATAGTGGGGGGTTATGTGGGGAACCTAACCTAACCACCAGCGTGTCGACGTCACCCCGCTTCGCGCCTATTTCCGCTCTAAGGGACGCTAGATAACCATAACCTAACTATCGCCCCACGTCCCCCCTGTTTTGAGCTTTTTTTTTAGCTTTTTAAGAACTCGTGCAGCACTCTAGTTGATATTATGAGATTTTATGACGGTAAAATGATATTATGGAAAATGAGATTTAGATCTTACGTAGCATCGGAATTATGAAAAGGTTAACAAATCAATTGTCAAATAATAAAGTTGGCAATCTATAAGATTTTTGCAAAAAATTTACTGTATGTTATTTGCCTTAGAAAATCATTTGCTACACAATTATTTACCACATAAAATTTGACGTAATATAATTTTGCAATATAAAAATGTAGAGAAATAAAAAAGAAAGGAAAATTATGCCAAGGATTGGTTTGCCAAATAATACTTCGGCGAAAAGTTGGTTGCCAAATGAAATTTGACGAAACATAATTCGGCAAAAAGGCAGTAAAGTACACCCCATTTTGGTAATTATGTTATCTGAGCGTATTATTAGTTTTCAGTTTAGTTTTCTTACTGGTTTTTAAGAAAATATTGTATTTTTTATAAATTCTTGTCAATTGCGGCTTGTAACTCACCAAATCTTTGGAGAATAAACTTAATGTACTCTATCGCTGTGCGTAACGACAGGCGTAGGTAGTCAAGTGCAAAGTGTATCGATTTAATCCTCTCATAAATATGTACCAAAACCTTAATCCGCTGACATACGAGTAAGAAGGATGGGACTATTTACGAGTAAGTCGTATGTACCCATATTTTTACACTTGACTGCATACTGCTGTCATATAACTAACTATCTATTGACATTCAAGTAATCTAGGAAAGTGTTAATTCAAAATAATCAATAATCATGTGACGTTTAACATCAGAAAGTCCTATTCCTTTTTGGTCGTCTCCGCCCAGAGACAAAGTATCTATCTATCTACTTAATAAATATAGCACTAACTACTTGCGTGGGGTCACGTGGGACATGCAAGAAAGCGATCATGCGAAGCATTTACAAATAAAAAATTCGTATAGCGATAAGTAGTTTTGAGGAAAGTAATCAAAAATAACCTCTCCATAGTCCGAAGAATCGTTTATGACTCCGAACATCAAGTGATTAACTTGTTAAAGGCTGCTAAGTCAATAAATTGTAAGAAATAGCTATGACTACCGCGGCTAAACTTTATCACTGCAAATTAACATTGTAATTGCATAATGTAAATAAGTACCTACGTTTAATTAACTATGATAAAAAAAAAATGTTGTTTAATAAATGATCAATAACTATTATACTACACTACACTGGGTAGGTGGAACAAAAATAATATAATGGGAGTACCGAAACAATCTGGATGTCTCAACACGCATTCAGCATTCCATTATAGGGTCATAATACCGGAATTGTAACAGTTTTGTTCATCGGAGAAGTCCGAACAGTCATAGACATTGTCACAACGCCGCAAGTGGGGTATGCAGCGCCCGTTGTAACATGTGAATTGCGATTCGTGGCACGTCGCGTCGGGCGCAGGAGAGCGCGAGGGCCGCGCCGCCGCCCAGTCTGCGCACCACCGCGGGCGCCCCCGCCACCACGTCACAACAAAACATACCAAATCGAAACCAAACTATAATAACACCAGGTGAGCGATTTCACCTCGAACAATGATGCTTGGCAATCGCACATTGGTATCTATTTAACCTATTTAATAGATATTTATGGCTCCAAGTTTCCCCTCGCGCAACAAGTACGTAGGTATACACAGATCATTTGCCTTTTGACTTTATAATCGATTGAGGATGAGTATCTAACAGATATGGCTAAAACTGTGTTTCCATATACGCCTAGAGAGCTATCTGTACGCGAGAGTCAAATATATGGAAACACATCTCCGCACATCTCTGGAATCTTCACCCTTAAAAAAGCGAAATTAGGGAATTTATTTAAGAAAATATTTTCTAATTGTTATATAATTTTTTGCCTGCCCAGAATCCGCAGGTAGGCACTCTGCTCAAAGCGAGTGTTCGGTACTTACGTATTACCCTACATAAATGTTTTCCGTTCCTTGATCCTTGATTTGACTAGAACCGGTTGCAGTGAAAATGTTCAGATTCGATGAAAATGTTCGAAGTTTGGTTCTTACAGACAGCTATCTAGTACTTTGTATGTGTATGGACCTGTATCCCTAGCCTAGGGCAATACCGTTTACCCGAACTTAGTGTAACAACCTCGTACTGGCTTTTGATTCGAGCTTGATAAGAGACGATAATTGGTAAGCTAACTATTATAAGGCTATTGCTTTAATTAGTTGCATGGTTCTAAACTATTATTAGGTAGTGAGTAAGAATATAAAACAATCTAGGTTATATAAACATGTGCATTTGTTAAGTGCGTTTTCATCAAGTGTAATTTAAGTATAGCAAATATATTGTGCGTACTGAACCCAAACAGTTGTGCTTAATTGCTTTATTTACAAGCGTGGCAGTGCTATGTGCGTATATTGCATTGATATTTCTCCTGCTAGTGTTAACCTCCCATCATTGGTAGGTAACGACATATAATGTGTTATTTCACGAAAGCGGTTGATCATATATTTATTTACGTTTTAACTGGTGCACTGATCGATCGCTATTAAACATAAGTACACTACACAAAGCCTAATCAAACTCCTTTCGTGTGATAAACATTGTATTATAATTCATTTCGGTGTTAGTATCAAAGTAGGTACATGAAGACGGTACTCACGGCAGTCTTCTTCGTCTGAACCGTCCGTGCAGTCGAGGTGGTCGTCGCAATAGAAGTCCATGTTAATGCATTGCCCGTTAGCACAAAGGAACTGATTATCGGCACAGTCCTCTGAAATAGGTATTTATGATACAAGTGAAAGAAAGTGTGTGAAGAAAGTGAGAGAAAGAAAGAAGGTAATCCCCAACGAGTGACGATGACCAAAAACACGACCGTCAGGGAGTGTTTTTGATCTACACGAGTTGGGGATTACCAATCCGCACGTGTATCATACATTTTACAATGCATCATACGAGGAAATTAAAAAATATACATAACGTGTGTGGGAATATTGGCCCGAAATCCATTCCCGCACGGCCGCACCCCGGAATGCCCCGCCGTGCAGGCATGGAGGGCTTCCCGTGTTTATGTTGACCCATATAAAGGCGCACTTTCAGAGCAAGTGCATTGTAAAATAATTATGATTAGCCTTTGCAAACAAACAAAAACACTTGTATATCCTCATATTACATCTCCTAATCATAACAACGAATGGTCGTCAGATGCATCTGAAGCAGAACTTATAATAGTGCATACCTAAAGCTTATCCTCGATGAATGGGTGGAACGCAACTAATATTATAGGTTCACAGCATAGGGCTTTGAGAATTTTCTGCAGTATGCTTTAGCTGCCTTACGAGAGTAAATACTCCCGGGAATCCTTCATGACATGAAATGGTAAAATAGAAGGACCGTATACGGAGGAATAACCAGCCCTCGCGGCATATTGCAGAGAATCAGAAGGTCTCCTCTACTATAATAATACTATAAAAAAAATTTAATCCACCAGAGACTCTTACATACAAAACTTCAAAATTTTTAATCTTGCAAACTTTCTGTCATTGTAAATACTGCTCAATTCGTTGTATCATATAGTGATATTGAACTGAATGTATAGTATCCAACTCACGTGGAGATATCATGATTTTATCGCATCCCTTTTCATCGCTTTGGTCGGCGCAATCTGGCAGATCATTGCAGCGCAGCGTTTTTTTCAGACATTCTCCGTTGGCACATCTAAACACAGGAACAATAAATTACATTGTAATATATGCATGACTAAATTAACAATACCCTGTTGTTTACCTATAAACCGATCCTCACATTACAAACGTATTCAGTGTTTAAGAAAATCGACCTTGAAAATCAATTGCAAATGATTCCAGAATTTGGCATTGTTTACTTTTTCCACCCTTACATTTTAAGTAACTCTTGCCGTGTCAATGTATACACTAACAATAGTAGGTAGATGGTGTCTCAAGGGAGCCCAATTACATGTTTACGGTGAGGGTGGTATAACTATGACGAAATGATTTAAGCGTAAGATTCTACAAAAGAATCCGTAGCGGAAGTAGGTACATACTGTGGTGGCCCCCTGGACCGCTTTGCTCAAGGTGAAGACGCAGCCTAATCGGTGAAAAATCTTGATATCAATTTGTATTAGAGACTGGATTTTGTATGTCATATATTATGATTAAATAATATATATGGAATCACAGGTATTATACCTATTATGGATATTGTGCAAGATTGCTATGCTGTTTTTAGCTTTGTGGTGCTTTATGGTGTTTTTAGCTTTTTATTACTTGCTATGCTGTTTTTAGCTTTTTATTGCTCTTTTAATTGTCATATTTGACGTCATTATTATACACCTTTGTTTCTACCATCCGAACCAGTGCCCTTTGATTTATCCTAAATAGATATGATAATAAGTTAATAACACTTGACAAATATTAGTTTAACAATTAACGGTTTATTTGCAGTATCTATCATATAAATAAAAACTCTCGTAACAATGCGATTGTTTAAATGGAGTCAAGGTGCCCATCACAAAACTTGTACCATCGCCAACACAGATAACTGACCATCCGTGTACTTTATCTGCATTGTAATAAGGATCAATATAAATACAGGATGGTTAATTAACTGTGTTGGCGTTTGTACATACCCAAAAAACACAAGCCCAAATAAAGCCTGTATCGAGCTGGCGAGGCCTGGCCGCGGCGGTCTGTAGTAAACTTTGTCATCAGCTGTCATATTTCACCGCAGGCCGCGCCGGTGCGATTCAGGCTTTAGGCCTGCAAAACACACGCGCCGACTGCGGTAGCGGCCAATAGTAAATTTAACAGCTAATGACATCGACCGCCACCGCAGGCCGCGCCAGTGTGTTGCAGGCCTTAGCCGTCAACGAATCCTACTAATATGATAAATGCGAAAGTTTAGATGTTTGGATGTTTGTTACTCAATCACGCTTAAACGGCTGAACCGATTTGAATGAAATTTTGCACGAAGATAGTTTATAGCCTGGATTAAATATAGGATAGTTTTATCCCGAGTCCACGCAGACGAAGTCGCGGGCGGAAGCTAGTGTATGATAAATGTCAACCGTCAGTGTTGGAGTGTCATCTCGCACATTTTCTATAGGTACTTCATTTTAAAACTTTGGTTTTAGAAAAGCTTATTCCATTACTCTACCTGATATCGAAAAATGTCTATATAGAAGAAAACATCGCCTCAAATCGAAACCATAACTTGACTGAAATCAGGGATGCCTACGTGTAAGTTTGAACACGCTTTGATTTATTTGAGTATATTTTGCTAACTTACAGAGAGGTAAACAAGTAGTAAGTCCCACGTTTCGTGTAGTAAGCGGCAATTACACTGCGTCGTTCACCTAATGCGGTAATAGTTTAAAATGAATTCGGCGGAATTCATTTTAAACTACTTAGGCCAACGTCGTCTTCACATTAGTCTGTCCGCCTACTACTAAGCGTTTTGGCAGCTCTCGATCGCCGAATGCGGCCGACTAACGTGTTCTTTACACTTTTGCGGTCGCCGCATGCAGCATGCGGCGAACGACGAAGTGTAATTGCCGCTTTAGTTACCGTGCTCAATTATTTGTTTGGACGATTGCGTATCCAAAAAATATTGATTCAATGTTATTATTATTGTGTTTTGACGTGACATTTATTGACACAAATAAGTACCATATGCTGGCTGCATAGAGCCGACGTTTATTTTTCAATGAATAAAGCCCATTACATAGCTTAAGCCTATACAAAAAAAGGCCAAAGTAACGTGCTTTATTAAATAATACGTAGGTATATAATATAAGATTGTCACATAATATTTATAATTTTTTTATTATATATAACGACTTAGAAAAGGATTTCTATATACATAGAAGATTTAAAAAGTACAGAATGCCAATTTACACTCGGCAAAGGGTTAAATTAGAAAAGCAAGGTCTGTGCGCAGTAGTGGCACGCAAATATAGGCTGATGATCTGATGATAGTGGTAAAAAAATGGTAAAGTACAAACACAATCATTATAAGGTAGTATGCGGTTTAAATTACTTTAAAATTCGCGCATTCCAATAGTTTAAATATATATACATACAAAAACATTCGCTAATGCCAGATCGCACCTGCTAATTGCGTATTATATTTAATTTATGACCACAATATATAGCTAGGTACGATATATTTCGCCATTTGATTAAAATAAAGTTACTTGATAAATACATGCATATAAATTCTAAAGACTAAGTAAGTTGTTACATTGGAGAGAGGCTAACCTAAAGTTGTCAGGTCCGTCGCATTCGCATTGGTACTCGTCGGTGCCATCGGAGCAGTCCCGCTCGCCGTCGCAGATCTGCGAGGCATCCAAGCAGATGCGATCGCACACGTGCTCGCAGGGCTCTGCAACAAAACACAAACATTACACCCTAACTGTATGTGGCGGTCGGTATTCGGTAGTCAGCGTTAGGTTAGGTTAGGAACAGGTTCCGTCGCATGGATCTCGGGCGCGCGTAGTACTCTAATATAATAAGTGCGACACGCGGCCTGCCCGCCCCTAAACCATCTCGAAAACTTGGTCCGGTACTTCGGTATGATACAGGTACAAATCTTATGCATTTTTTACGCTGAACATTGTGTCAATATTAGAACTCTTTTGTAAATTGAACATCAGTAAACGATTATTACATATGTGCTTTGCATGTCAAGATATATCATACACTTTCGCGGTGGCGGCAGAACCATATACATATATACAACAAAGCAGCATACCAATCGCAAAATAAAAATGAGGTGTATGTTAAAATAGGCAAGATTAAATTGAAATTATTTCCAGATATTTATTTATTTTAAACCAACCAAGAGAAATCACATCATTTTCATGAAACTTGTGTAGATAGATAATAAAACAGTGTATCTACAATATCTAGCCACATTTACTACACTACAAATAAAATTCCATCCTAAATCGAAATAGCCCGCACATACAATAATATAACCTAATTAGGTATATTTGATTCATGGCTTGGGGATTCGTGGCTTGTTCGATGTAAGTTGAAATTTTAGCAAAGTTGAAGCTTGGATTGTTTTGCATAGCTTGCATTGTGTTGTTGTTGGTTGATTAGATTATCAATATTGAAATATATTTAGGTTAAATGCGCATTAACCAGCTGCGTGCAGTTAGTTTGAAACATGTTTGGCCAAGGTCTCCCATTAACAATTTAGGTAAGTCACGTAAAGCGCTTCCTCCTAGGGGAGCGGGCCCCATTATGGGATGGTTTCCCAATTTGGGATAGCGAAGTATTTCTGCCTACAAGCAGCGCGGAGCACCTTCCATAAAGCTTGGCTGAGTAAAACGAATATGGCCTACGGGAGACTATGGTATTTTTTTAGGTCGTGGGTCAAACGTGGTTGACACATCTATGGAAGTGTGCCAGATCCGCGATATAAGATTTGATTTGAAATAAGGCGTAAAATAGTGGATTATCCGGTGGAGGAAAGATAAAGTTACCCTGTGGGCAGTCGAGTTCGTCCTCGCCCGAGTCGCACTCGCGGTTGTCGTCGCACTGAGTGGCGCACGCCACCGACGAGTCCTGCGCGCACGTGAACTGCTCCGGAAGGCATTGTTGTGGACCTGCAAACCCAAAATCATGTAAAACCCGACATCATATTCTCGTAACATCTAAGTATACTTTGCTTGATCTTGAAAACTGTCATTTTATGACAAAGTACTGACGGCTCGAGTTTATACATTAGTCAGTGATCTTATTAAAATATTGATGTTGAAAACGAAACGTACGTAGAAAAGATTAGGTACATCATTTCACAAAAACTAACAACAACTTCTCCACAAACACTTATTAAATCTATAACAGCTTACCTAATCATATAATATTTAATATTATGTGGTGAAGGTATGTTTTAAAAGTACCATGCCGTGCAATGATTTAAATTAAGTGCAGTTCATGCATGCACATACCGATAACGTCGGGTAACATTTAACGTAACATTTGTTGCTTTTGTCCTGAGAGATGTCCTAGTACTTACCGCAGTTCAACTCGTCCTCACCACCGGGACAGTCTCTCTGCGTGTTACACCGGAGAGCGACATTGAGGCAGGTCCCGTCCCTGCACTGGAACTGGTCCCGTTTGCATCCGGGGCAGTTCCGCTCATCCGAGCCGTCCGGGCACTCCTCCGTCCCGTTGCACTGCGCGGCGGCGTGCACGCACTCTCCGCTCGAGCATTTATATTCATAAGCCATGCATATTGTGCCTGTCATAATTTATAGCTTAAACCACAACCTTTTAGTTTGTCATAAATATATGCTAATACGTTGCAGGATGTACTTATGTTTTATAGTTGGTCGCTTCTGATCCCAATTACATTTCGATTTGTTTTGGGCACTAGCTGCTAACACGAGCTAACGTTGCAGGCCGAACGAGCAAAACAATAGGCTGTTTTCCTATAGTTTTTCATGATTCATATGTAAATATGTTTTTTTAGAGAATGGGCCAACTATAATTAGAGCACAAAAAAGGCAAAATTTGCGACCGCAATTCAGCTCATACAATTAACACAGAATGATGACGTCACAAATATGTATAACACGAGATTCATTTTGACACGAGGGAACTATCAAATTATCAAAATGTAACTGGGATGTGAACCGAATTCAGGCCGAGGAGTTTCTATCATACTGCAATATTTCTGACTCGTAAAACTGTTAGGTAATTAAATGTAATTACTAGGATAATTAACATTATTAAATGAAGTAAATACGTATTATGTTCATTGGACATGTCAAAGTTACAACGATAATGCTCGATTAAATAAGTGTCGATCAACGCTTATATACCTTACTCTGTATGTAAGCCGGGCTGACAGCCCGCCTGTTCCGGCCTAGCGTCACTTCCTTCACAACATCAAGCTATGAAAACGTCTTCGAAAGTTAAAAATCATGTAGGCAGGCAGTCCAAGTAACAAAATACATAATTTCAATAGAAATAATCTGTTAGAGGTAATAGTTAATGGAATAAGCAGGCAAAGCTTTAAACCCGGAGGTTATAATGCGAACTCTTACAGCAAGGTGTTCTATCACACGTCCAGTGGGATCTAGAATAGTCAGTCAGTAAAAACTGGCCGGACATTTTAGTCGAGCTTGTAACTGTTTATTGAGCTTTCAGAACACTTGCCAAGATGATTTCGCCATTTGATAATGATATATCTTCGTTATATATCAAATAAAAACGTTCACAATAACATGAATAGGACACTATCATTACAAATTGAATTATTTTTAAATATGTAGGTCAAAATATGTTTAATAAAATTATTGCCCAACCATCACCTCTTGTTGTATAGTCGAGGAATGATTAGATTCGCCACCTTAGGTCTTAATTTTAATTTATAAAATTTGGTCCAAAAGTGATGAACCTTTTTATTCCGCGACTGTACATAAATAAAATTTACAGGGTGACATCGAAGACGATATCATAAATGAACTTAAAAGGGTAACTGGTGTCCATAATGTCTTCACGTAAATTGGTTATTCTACAGTACACTAAAATGCAATGTAGGTAACATATTAAGTATATGATTAGTTAGTTCGCGGCGAGGGAAGGGAACGTAATTTAACATTTATAGTAGCTCTTGTGATTTTTTTATGATTTCTAATTAAGTTTAACTGTAAGTTACATTTAGAGTTTATTCGGTTGCATCTTAGACCTCACTGACTCATCTTACAGTATCTTCTATCTCGAAAAAAGGATGACCTGCTAAATATTCGTGCAAGAAAAAGTCACTTATGAAAACGTAGGGTGCCTCGGGGATTGAGGAATATAAACATTCTTCATAGTTGTAGACACCCAGTCTCAAATCTTATTTATTACTGGCCCTAGAATACTGAATTTTGACTACGGACATGCCTGCTCGATACAAGGAGATAACGTCTTCAATTTCACCCTGTATATTCTGAAAGTTAATGAATGTTGAAAATGTCAAACCATATTTGCAATCGCGTTCATCGGAACTGTCCTGACAGTCATGCGTTCTGTCACAATGCTTAGATTCCGGAATGCAGTAGCCATTGTCACATTTGAAGTCGCCATCCCCACATGCTGACAGGTAAAATAAATTTTGTTTTGTATATCGATCGAGCTCAATATGCTCAAATTAGGTATTTAGTAACAGTGGTGTTTTTTTAGTTAAGAGTCAATTTTATTCAATATTATGATAAATTAAAGTTCTAATAAAAAAGTCTAGCATCCATTAAGCATTTTTCAAAAAAGAAACATACTTCGTAACACGGACCCATTTTTTCCATAAGTATGCCTATGTCACATTTTCATAGAAAAGTTTTTTTTTTGAGAAATGCTATTCCAAGCTACATAAGTCATGTATTAAATGAATCATACCTATACTCATAAAAAATGGAAATAGGTTAAAAGGAAGTAAGGAAACATTGCAACATTAAGAAGGTTTATTTTTGAGGCAGAAAATAGACAGTAAAATTATGATTTAAAGAACTTACGACAGTTCACTTCGTCCGAATAGTCTCCCGATGGACAATCGTAATGTCTGTTGCATCTTTTGTTTTCGAGAATATACGATCCGTCCTTGCATGTAAAATACGCGGGTGGCGTCAGCGGCGGCAAAGCTAATATTAAAATAAACATGCAAAATATTTAATAAAGTGAGGTGTCTAATAACTAATAACCACAAACATTAAATAACGGTTAAACTTATACAAAAACTAAGACCCTCTTGGTCACAAATACCTACACAAAAAACTACAATGAATTTGTAATTATACGACTATAGGATGTATTTTCAAACACTTAGATGGATTTAAAATCATTGTAACAATAGCAGAAATGAATACGAACAGTACAAGTTAAATAAATGCTTGTAAAAAGAGCTGTTCTTTCAAGTCATTAAAAAAATACCTATCTGCCAGAGTATACTTACAAAAAAATATATTTTGTACAGATAAGGTAATCAGTGGTGTAAAATATAATAGTACATTGTGATACAAGTGAGGTATGTTGATAATTACATCAGAGGCGGAAATAAGAGAGCCGAGGATGTAATTATCAAAGCTCACGCGTTTCATACGACGTTTTTCAACACATTTTGCGAGGAAAAAATCCTTTTCATAAGATGAAAATTTGATAGGCCTGCCAAGTTATTTTCCTTACTTATTGATGTCAACAGGGTTTAACTCACATGTTGAATACATCGTCAAGAATTTCTAGTGGCGTCCATTCTTTTTATCACTTTTCTAGTCACCACGAATCAACATTTTTATTAATAGCCAAACACGCATTAACAATGTTTACAAATATCTGTGAAATAACCTATAATGGCGCGCATCCTTTTTTTTTGTGAAGTTTGCGCAGTGCGCGCGCATTAGATGAAATCTCTAAACAGCAAATACAAAATAAAATAAATAAGAATAAGAATAAGAATAAGAATAAGAAAAATTTATTCACTTAAACAACCCTTGCTTTACAGTATTTTCTTCTGCCAAACTGCAGGACAGTTTGTTGGCAGTAATAATTTCGTTTTAAAACGTTATCTTTATTAATTCATGTAAAATGTTATCAAAAGTGAATAGTTTTACTAAATTAACCGTTTCTATATCATATCCAAAAAGAAATAGTCAATTAACTAACAAAAAGGATTTAATTTGTTTAGTCGAGTAAGAATCCATTTGCCGAGAATTAAAAAAAAGCTATACATTCTGTACAAACCGGTTAGTTTAAGAATGCACCGTGTGCATGCATACATCTTGCTGCAAGGTGGCAACGTGACTTAATCGGGATATAACCATAACACACAAGTATCGTAATGTTATTAAACACGCGTGTTTAATATCCAGGATTATGAGCCTAAAAGCGACACAATAAGAGGTACGTTACGAGCAATTGTGTTGAAAAATCTATTATTGAAATATAAACAGTCAAATGTGACGACTAACGACCATACCGTACAATTCCTGCAAAAACGTCTATTTATTTTACGAGCACTTAATAAGGTAAGGGGGTGGGGGCATTGAAAAATATCGCGTTCAAAGAACGCCGTTCAGATAAAATTAGGAAACAATAAAAACTGATTTTTAACCGACTTCAAAAAAAGGAGGTTCTCAAATCGGTTGTATTTTTTTTTTAACCGACTTCAAAAAAAGGAGGAAGTTCTCAATTCGGTTGTTTTTTTTTTTTTTTTTTCAATGTTTGTTACCTCAGGACTCCGTTATTGATGAGCCGATTCATACAATTTTTTTTTTGTTGGTAAGTATATACTTCCAGGTGGGTCCCATTTTTTTGAAAATTCAATTGGATGATGGGATCCACGAGGAATTGAGGGAACTCCTCAATTATATTAGGCACGTGTGTAGTGATTTTGGTATTTTCTATTACAACTCGTGTATTTACATCCGGAAATCATAAATTGGTGGAGTAGAATTGATGATGAAGACCACAGATGACTTATGGAATTCCTCAAATCTGTACTTAAAAGTACAAAAGTATATCACAGATTCAGATAAGATTCCGTTGAAACAGCAACTAATGAAGTGCCAAGGGTGATCCTTGTGGAATTGACGGAAGTCCTCAAATATTATCGGGTCACATACAGCGATTGGGTTTTTTTCTATAATAATCAACGCATTTGCTCTCGGAAATCAGTTCATGAGGTAAATTGGAAAAGAAATGTTCTCGTGGCTTGGCGGAGTACTAAATTGAAGTCGGTTAAAACTTTGTTTTTAAAGTAAATTATCAGATTATTACTTATACCGAAATGTGATTGTGATTACAACTTCCTCTATAGAAAAAAAAACCGATATTAGGTCTTTATTTTCCTGGTTTACCTCAGCATACTCAAAAAAAACATTTTACCTCATATAAAATCTCACCTTATTAAATATTTATAAAACTTCACAAGGTTGTTATTTATCGAAATTTGATCAAAAAAGCGATTCACGAAGAGTGGAAGATATAAGACAGTCTTTTTCACGGGAGTGTGGTTTACTCGCATCAAGGCATCCCCTTAACTGGTACTGTTCGTATAATACGCAACGCCATATTATGGCACCACCGAGTTTATATGATGATAGAGACAAACGATAAAAATCCCTACATTGACCGTGCAAAAAATGACTATGATGTCTGGTGACTGATGACTGCAAAAACGTAGTCGGCAAGAAAAGCTTGTAAGGATAAAACGTTTTTTTTTTGCATAAACTTACTTAATGCCTGTGCGATGTAACTAATATTCTATTGAACTAACATGCTAAAACGGTTTATGTATTGATTGATGATACGAGTTGGTATATGGTTTCATGAAATATGAAAAAAAAAAACTCATTGAGATGACAAAAAGCTTTAATTTTAATATGAGTATTAATTAAATTAGCGGTGTAAAATGAAAACAATAGTGAATATAACGGTGTCTTAACAATGAAGTCTAACTAAACTCCCACCAGGCTTAGAAATGGAATGTGATAAATAAGCACTAGCTGCCTTGGCTGTGCAAGCATTTAGTCCGATAGGATGGTTACCGAGACAGTTGCGTTCGTCGGAGCGGTCGGTGGGGCAGTCCACGTGCCCGTCGCAGCGCTGGCTTAGCTTGATGCAGGATCCATAATCGCACTGCCATTGCTCTGGCGTGCATGCTTTTTAAATAAATACAAATTTGAGTGTCTCCATATTCGATGTGCCACTTTTAAGACACGTGTTCTGGTTACAAGCATCGAACTTACGACAACCTATCTCGTCGCTGCCATCGGGGGTGCAGTCTCGGTAGCCATCGCAGCGTAGAAGAATGGATATGCAGGTGCCGTCTCGACAGCGAAACTTGCCGCGCTCCTGGCATACGTGGTGACCAGACCAAGCAAATGATCGAGATACTTACCGGTTCAATCCAAAATGAAGCGTGGCAAAACGTACAATTATTAAAAACGGTTAATAAGTAACGTGACAGGTACAATATTAGTGATATAACAGATGGACTTCTTCTGTACCTTCAGGACAATCTACTTCGTCAGATCCATCGCCGCAATGTTTCACGCCATCGCATAGTTTTCTTTCTTCGATGCATAAGTTGCTGTCTCTGCACTGGAACTCCCCGTTTTTGCAGTCTGTACGATACCAATCGAATAGGCGTAATATTGAATAGACCGCGCTACGTGAAAAGTGAGTTGAGGTTTGGTTGGAAAGCAAACGTACCGCAGCCTATTTCGTCCTCGCCGCTGGTGCACTCGGCCACGTCGTTGCACTGGCTCGCCCGAGGTATGCACTTGCCGTTGTTGCAGCGGAAGTCGTCGTCACCGCATGGTTCTGGAGACAATTTACATGATTATTCATTTGGAAGTGTTTTTTTTCCTAATGAGGGACATCAATATTCGTTTTTAATTAGTAGGGGAAATACGGACAAAATGGCATATACGGACAAAACGACATAGCGGGTTTATTTCGAATTTGGCGGGCTATAGCGAGGCCACGAACATAACAACACGTGACGGCGGCCATTTTTACAATCCTGCGAGAAACCCAGCGCCATTGGGTCAGTATCTTTGAAGTTACGTGTTTCGTGTCCACAAAAAAATATTTTATTTATGGATTTCTTCGGATTTTTGGTGAGTTTTGTGTTATATTTGTATATTATATTTACTAAAATTTAAGACTTATGATATAAACTTGTGATTTGAGTTAGTATAAATACAATTTTCAATTGATTTAATTAAATATGATTTTTAATGTTTCTTGTGTACATTTGGGCAAAATGACATGCCTATACGCTGGACAAAACGACATAGTGTGCGTCACGTATGTCGTGACGCATGTCATTTTTTCCGGACTGTTTCTATTATTTACTTTTGGTTGTTACTCTCTAGGAGAGATGCCGCGGGAGCGGGACCAAAGAGGCAGCATCAAAGAAGACTAAAAGATTTATTTGCGAATTTTTTTCTTAAAATTTTGGTACCCATATTTAGTGTTTCATTTTGTCCATACTATGTATATGGACAAAATGGTTTTTTTGATTCGTCCATTTATTTGTTAATATTTAATTTGATATAGTTCCTATTCTATTAAAATTAGTAGTCAATGAACCTAAGATGATTGTCAATGTATGAGACTGATTATAATAACAATAAATAAAGATTTATGATTCAAAATCAAAACACCCTGTCATTTTGTCCGTACTTACCCTACTTACGCGCAGTACTGTCAAATTCAAGAGCTACTGTAACAACAATTACTTACTGATACTGAAACTGAGCAATTAATGACATTACAATATTTTTAATGAATTTTTGTCAAATAAGATATACTTGGATGTAATGCGAAGCGCTTCGCGCCTCGTGAACCCGCTTCACTCAGGACCTCCTTCACGAATAGAATAGAATGCATCAAGCAAACCTTTGACCCTCCCTGCAAGTTTAAATCCGTCTCTCACTCTTATTAGAAAACTTAGAAAAAGACGGATAGTGCGAAAGCTCGAGAAAGGCTAAATGGCTGCTATTGGGAATGTGAAAAAAATCGTGGCAGTAGTATCTACATACTTATAATTAATTTAAAAGGAAAACTATCTCAGCTAAGTAGGCAATAACTAGTTACCGAGTAATAGTGGACCAACTTAAAATGTACTTAGACAGACCTCGTACAAATTCGGCCGACGCAACCATTTAGTTGGCGCGCGCGTGTCGATGTAACTAAGAAAGACAGGCAACTACGGAACCCTAACTGCGCGTGGCCCGACACGCACTTGACCGATTTTAGCATATAAAATTCATTTTTGAATTAATAAAATTAGGGATTTCTTTTTATGTACCTATTCAAGATTATTAATTTCGTATCATCAAATGTAGCTCATTAAAGTTGCAAAATAATAAAAAATAATATAAAAATAACATGTTATTTTTTATGTATCAGAATATATAAGTTTTTAGTTAGTGAGAAATAAGTAACTTATAGTTAATTTAGACATACCCACATGTTTATAAATGTACAACTTTACTTGTTCGTATGCCTAATTTTACATGTACCTCCTCGTAAGTAATGCTCGTGAACGTCTTGTTCTGGTTTTTATTTTAAGTATTATAATTTGTTAGTTACCTGCATGCTCACTCATATTTTATGTTTTATCTTGTATTTTCTCTATTTAAGTGAAATGTTAAATTTCTCTTGAGAAAATTAATTCTTTAACCACATAAGAGGGTGCCTCATTGAAATTTTAATTTTTCGGTTTTTAAGGACCACCCTAGTACCTAGTAGTAGTGACTATTATGATATTTAAAAGCTTTGAAGACTGACGTGTTTTCCTAGTATTTTCGTGAGTTTTGATTATTTGTAGGTAATGTAAGAATAATTTATTATTGCTGGTCAACGGCAGTAGGTATTTTATGTTGCGAGTGAATTTTCTAGACCTTGACGCAATAGCGACCTCTGGAGTGAGAAATTGGCAGTTTTTAGCAAACCCCTGGCCTCCGTTGGTCGCCCGTTGAGTAGGTATGTAGCGCCATCTACAGATCGTCAATGAAACCCTACTGGGAATTCCTTGTCGCCTAACGCCTATCAGGGCACAGCAATACAATGTTATCATTCTAGATGGCGCTACAGTAAGCGGCAAGCTTCCATTTGGATATTGAGCTCAGACTTAGAAATTAGTCGCAACAACTAGTTATAGTTTGAATGAGAAAGCAATACATAGCTTTCATTCTAACTTTAGCAAGTTCGTGTGACAAACTGGGGTTTGCTTAATTTTAATATACCTAATGCAGGGTCCAAGCGGTCAAGCAAGACTTAGGTACGTTGCGCATCAATTCGACCCAACATTCGATTGACGTCCGATGGTGACGTTTAGAGCATGTATTCAATGCAGTCATCAAAAATATTTAACTAAGTATATCGATGAACTTTCTCGGCAACTATTACATATAAAAAATGTCAGAATAAAAGAAATATACTTAAATTGGAACCGAAACTTCTAGCTACCTAATAGATACCTAGGTAGCTAGAAATAACGCATAAACGGTTAAATTGAATTTTTGTTTTTATCGACAATTTATATCGATGACCATAGTTATTTTTAATAAACTATTTGATGTAGGTACTTGAGCATTTTGTGCAGTCTAAAGTATAGGTAGCAACGCGTTCCAAGAGGTTAAAATTATTTACATACATACCTATACGTCTTTATTATGTAAGGCATTTTTGCTTCTGCTGTTTTTTTACAACATTTCTTAGATTCCTAAGTTGGGCCCAAATGGGCTCTCGACTAACTACTAATAGCTAGAGTATGCTATTATACTACACGAATGGAACAAACCTAACAAAAAAATAATACACAGTAAAATCTAAACTTATAACTACTATAATACAACACACCGAACTTCTGCTACGACTGTTCCTACCTCGTTCTGAGTTCCTACGAGTACCTAACATTGTTTTTCGAGTTTCAGAACAATTTACTTATTTTTATAATATACTCTGCACGTGGCTCATCAAATTTTATACCGAGACAAGTACTTTTAGTCAGACAGTTAAAATGTGATCACGTTTCCACAGTCACTGCATGTGCTTTAACATAAATCGACAATAAAAGAGAATGCTCTCGTTTCAAGGAAAATCTTCATTTTTTCCAAGCATAAACATTTTCAGAAACACCTTTTCGTATTTAAAATTCCACAGCCCGCCGCGTAGACGAGCCTAGTACGTGATATACTTAGCACTGCGCGCTAAACAAGACAATGTTCGCGACTCTGCCTCCTAGCGGCTTTTGGACTTTAGCCACGAAACACCAAACGACATCTTACGCGGACCACTGAACTTTTTATATAGGTTCTTTATATTAGCAACACCAAAGGCTCAATGGGTTAACTCTAGGGCAGATATTTTTGAAGTCGACTGTACTTAAGAAATTATGTTATAGGTGAAAAACTTAAGTAAGTCACCTGTTGTATGTGTGAGTAATATGTGCGAATAGACATTTGTTTTGTTTGTGTTCTAATTTTAAACATGTATTGTCTATTCGAATACGGCACTACTACATACAAAAGGTCCTTTTCTTAAGTTTTTCACCTATAAATAAGTTTATTCAATGTAATTTTCCGAGACTGGAGCCGTCTATATACCTGCTTATCATGAAATGGGGTGGAGTAGCCATAGACATGATTTTCTAGTTGATTAAAATGTAGAATGAATGTTTTTTAACCATTCATTTCAAAAAACCCCCCGACACAAAAAATGACTGACGCCTCCCCGACGCGACGACTCTTGGAAAATTAAAATATTTGAACTTACATAATATATGTGACGATAATAATTATAAAAGGATTAAAATATTATTTAGAGACACAAAAATTGGCCAACATACAGGAAAATACTTTTATCATAAAGCCTGCAACACACATTCATTAACTTGGCAATGGCGGGAACATACACAAGATTTGGCAGAATGTTATAGTGCGATCTGAAATATTGCAATATGAAAACAAAAATACTTTAATAATTATTTTTAATAATTGCTTTAATAGAAAAGAAAGGGTCTCGGGGTCTCTTACCTAGTGGTTAGGTATAGTTTGGAAATTATGAATTGGCCTTCTGTTGTCTAATTTAAAAGATATTCTTTGTTCCGCGTAAACATTTACCGTCAATGGGTACTCGAAAGGATTATCTATTATTAATTCCTAAATACATCTTTACCTGAGAGTCGGAGTGACTCAAAATCATTTCGATCATCACGTTTTTTATATATTTAATATAAAACAGTTATAAATATGTAGAGAAGAAGATCATTGCATTTAATGCTGCAGCCTGTGTCCTACCTGTTGGATCTATTGCCACAAACAGCTACTAAACTTTTACCCCCTTATTCATAAAACTTAAAATACCTCTGTTAAACAAAACGAGGTTTGTCCCTTTCTTACTAGGTATTTAAATAACAGAGTGACAGATAAAGACAAACTAATTTGAACGGCATTTTAGCTAAAATAGGTTTATTCAACGTTTTACTTGATAGGTTAACTAAGAACTGCATGTGTCCTATGTCCAAGAGAAGAAATGCGTTAACTCCCACCACATTACCATGCAAACGAAGTCGCAGGTACAGATAGTTTATAAATAAACGTACCTCGATAACACTGATAGTGTTAAAATAGACATTACACACATTTGAATTTACCGCTGGAGTACTTAATAATGTGAGAACCTACTCCAAACTCAATCTTAGATTTTGGGTCAGTTAGCAGTACTTATGAATTCATAAGTGATGTTATTTAATGTGAAGAACATTAAGTTTAATGTAGTTTTATGATAGGCTAGCCTTATGACGGAAGGTCGTGAAGTGAAGTGTTTAATAGTCCACCTACGCGCTTCGACTACTCATCTTTTTGGCCAACTTTTAGAAGCACTTTATGTATTCATCGCACGTCATTACACAGACTATGGTCGGGATTTTAACTTAAAAATCTAAACAGCAGTCGTTCATTGTTGAGTCAAGCCAGGGAAGTTGTCAACTTGCAAGCGATTACGTGTCATATAAGGAGGGCGATGGACTGTCAGCCTAAAAAGGCGAGAATAATTAGCAAAATATTGATTAAACCTAATAAAAAATAGTTTTCTCTAAATTAGTTTATCCCAATATTATAATTCTTTCTGAAAACACTTATAAAACAGTTTTATTCAAATGTCGCTTTTTGGTCCGTGCGCGAGCAAACAACATATCCAGCAAACATTCCCGAGCGAGTGAAAAATAATTGTGGGGATAAGATTACGGCCGCCTTAAAGCTTATTATTTAACGAATGATGAATACGGCTGTCCTTATTGTAAATGCATAACTGGCATGTTTGCTTGATAAAAGCTCCCCATTTTGTGAAATGCCATATTTATTGAGTATCGACAGTCGCTTTCTTACCTATAAAATAAAACGATACTGTCGAGTTGCGGGACTTAACCTGGGTTTTGGCACATTTCTCAATAATTCTCCGAGATTTACACGTATTATGGATCGCAATGATTAAAGAAAGATTTTACTTATCTCTGACTATGAATATAGGCGATTTAAGCTCTAAATTCCACTGCACATAATGGTTGTTATTGGATTCCAAATGAAGTAGGCGAAGTCTGGGCAGAAGTCTCTGCTTTCACCTACATACCGCCGTGTCGTCAATAATAGGCAAAAGTTTAGCCTGCCTACTAATAATTGAAACACATGTATGCTAAAAGTGGCACTGGAATATTCGTTTCATGTGCTCTGCCTACCCCATTTGGGAATAAAGGCGTGAATGTATGTATGTATATAAGTACCGTAGGCGAATATCCGCAACTCGACGTTACATAATGCTCTACCTGCTAATTGTAGTGTTTGATTCGAGCGATATTAAAGAGGATCACGATAACTCTTAAATGCAAAATTAAACATCTCTGAACATAATAACCGAGTTCCCAAGGTTTTGTTTATAGAGTTGTTATTACACGTTCTAAGCAATAAATGACGTAAACTTGTAACAATTTAGGGCGCACGCGCAGGGCTGGGCCGGAATGCATTTCAATAAATTTGTACAATATTCCTTGCTGTCGGTCGGCAATGCAGTCAGCTCTCAATCTATTCACATTGTTATTTCTACACTAGAAATTACTTATTAGAATGGCGAATTTTACTGGGCACTATTTTACTAGGAGAAAGTGGTTTCATCAATCGCGTTCCATTTCTTAAACGGCATTATTGCACTAATATCAACTTTCATCATTTAATAGTTTACATTTTTGCACTAAGATGCAAAGGTACACTTTTAGCAGAATATTTTTAATCTACTTATAGTACGTATTGTGTCGATATTTTGATTAGGTACCAGAGAAAATGCAATTTACTAACCCTACACACGTAAACCTTGGTAGTACAGTCCACAGCAAAATAAACTGATGAAAAAGGATCCCATAATATATAGTAAATTAAGCCGGAGTCTAATACAATAAATGAAGTCAAATGTTACTGACTAAGTAGTAGAAATCAATGAACTCTAAATGTGTCATATGTAAGTGACATATCATTCAAGCAGTTAAAGTCGTTGTTGAGTGTGTCAAATTAAACTGATTATCTATAAAATACGGGGTTTTGGGCCTTCGTGATCTTGCAAGATCACCTCGGAATACAAGTCAGATGCTCGCTTAGTCTCGGTTATATTCGTCAGACCAACACGCGAAGCAACTATAAGTAATAACACCTCTCGTGTCTTTCAAGTTGAAATAAGTTTCTATCACTCAAGCTTGATTTTTTGGAATTGTCTTAAATAAATCCTTCTTGAATGCCGAGTTCTTAATTCGACTTTTTGAAATGTTGACTTACTTATGACATCGTGTATTGCTTTGACATATTGATTTGTCATTTCGTTTTTTGTGTCCGGTTGTTATTATGTTCATTTTCTTTTGACTAATTAATAGTTCCGTTAAAAATTAGACTGGTATAATTTGGTATATCTTTACTTTAGACGTTGACTGTTCCACTGAATTCGTTAAAACATTTTAAGTATTTAAAATATCATACAGAGAGACTCATTGTACGAGTAAGTAACCAAGTAGATTGTTATTAATGCGTTTGTTTGACTGCTTAAACACTAAACTGGAAGCATTTATTGATTGCGTAGCATTCACCTGCAATAGGTCCCTGTGCTTTGACAACTGACAAACGCTTTGTTTTGAATTTCGGTATTTTTGCTGACGGAGTTCACAGTTCCTTTCACGATATTTCCCCATTTAGCTAGAGACTAGCAGGCCTTTCTATCGGACGTAGACCGCCTAAATCATTGCTAATGGCTATGCATTACAAACAGCTATAATTCGGTACCTACCTTTCCTTTCGGGAGACATAGTCAAAGAACTTAAGAATTCGTCTTCCTTCTTACGTTCTTTCGAAATGTTGGTCCGGACTCCGGATAAATCATAGGGAGACTACCTGAATATTGTACTGTAGTCTTCAAATAAACAAGTAAGTAGTTCAAGTACAATTATTATATAGATAAATTAAATTTACTTTGGTGTTTAAGCGCAATCACATGCAAGATATTGCACGCAAGTTTCATGACATTGCGGGTTCATCATCAAATCCGCAATGAAGTTAAACTTGCATGCAATTTCTTGCATGTGTAATTTGCGCTTTTACATAGCTTAAGTGTAAATTGCTACAAGTAGGTACAATATAATTGCATAGTGAAACGATACGTAAAACAAGTTTACCTGTTTTTAAAAATTACTCCAGGAGAGTTTTGTGAAATTTTAATACAAAAATTACCGGTGTTATGGCACTGAGAAATAGCATAGAATTTGACTATTAGAGCGGGCCTAGTAAAAACCTACAAAATGGAGAGTAAAGTGAAAGATACTTAACTTTTGGTTGTATGAGGTACCGAAGTACGCCCGCAAATTAGGTTTCCGTTTCCCCAGCGAACATAGAAGGTAACAATATTTATTAAAAGCTTTCTGAGGTGGTTACCCTTCATATGGCGCAAGAGCAGATTGCATAAACATATGGTTTCAGATAATATTGAAAATGGACCTTCGCTGTTCATCTAGATAAAAAATCATCGGCGCGAAGTAAAATATAACTTCTAAGTTAACTATCATGTCAATCACTATCAAGCTATGACTTATTATTGCTACAATGAACAGGTTATTAGAAAGTATTATATCATATGAAACATTTAGCTTTTTTTCAGATATTAAATGTATGTTATGTAGCTACGTAATTTTAGGTCAGGCAGAAAGTCTTCTTGGAAAGTACCTTCAAATAACAACCCATAATTCATTCGCCATTTACAATAAAAACCCTGCAAAATTAAAATGTTTGGTTTTGTGTTTTTTTGTTTGTTTGTTAGGTAAAATATTATGTATGTTTGACGGGCGTGACACAGGGCGCACTCGTACAAAAATTAGGGCTTTAAATCCCATTATCTCGCAAACGCATTACTGACTTGAAAAATAGTTCTAGAAAACCCATAATATTTTTGAACAAGCTATCCAACGATACCCCACACTATAGGTTTAACGAGAAAAAAAATACATCACCAATTAATCACCATGATGAGGAGGTTTTCAGGATATTATTCTACTGTTTTGTCGGCGTGATTGGTTTATATACCCACGTCGAATTGCAGTTTTCTAGTTGTAAGGGTTACTGAGCTAAGCCGAAGACGGACAGGAAGACAGACAGACGGACGGACATGGCGAAACTATAAGGGTTCTTTGTTGAACGGAATCCTAAAAATGTTTTTTTTTAAACCCCTATTTGAGTACCTCTTCCTTTTTTTGAAGTCGGTTAAAAATTACAGTGAATCTGTCCTAACGCGAAATAAATATGCAATTGATTAATGAGAAAGTAGTTGCCTGTTTTGAATATATGCCTTACGATTAAATTAATAAACACACGTTCGAAACATTACGAGAATCTCTGGCATAACATACAGTGTACCTACTTGACAGTTTAAAATAGGTTTAATTTTATTTGAAGATGCGTTAACGTGGTGATGCCCGCTCGGCGGTCTTACAAGAGCTTTAGTATAAAATGAAGCTCTTAACTTGTAAAATATTTTTCCCCTCACTGCCTCGGAAAGCCGTCTTTTATCCTTTAAAACCGGTGGGCAAAAACGCATTTTATCCACTAGTGGGGAAAGTAATTTGACCTTGGAGCGTGTTTTAGTAGCTTTTGACAGATAACAAAACGTAAAACGCTTATTATACAGAAAATTCACAGATGATGTATTTTTGGTGCCGCTATAAACACAAATACTAAAAACAGAATAAAATAAATATTTAAGAAATTTCGAAAAATTGCTTGTTGCCTTCGTCGGGCGCTTGGTCTCAAAATGTATGGGAAAACTTACGCTCAGGATTCTATTTTAGAACTATATAGTCCTTTCCCTTGCTCGTGTTTCAATTCCACACTCGCGGGTAAAATACAACTTTGCACCCTTGTATAACAAATAACTAAAATTTGCTAGGGTACTGGGTTCAAATCCCGATGAAGGCAAATATTAATTATGTCTGTTTCTGATTCTTGGATGATTTCTTCCTATTGTACTTATTTACTTAATTAAATATATTCGTTGTCTATTACTCACAACACGGGCTTTCATGAGCTTATTATGAAGCTTTGTTGGGGATTAGTGTAAAATTATCCCCTGAGTATATAACATTTAATTTTTTAAATAATTAATAACTAACATTCATTTTTGTTACGTTTAGTTTTTAGTGTAGAAATTTTTAAGTTATCTTGTCGTGTTTATATGAAATTGGACCCGATTCTACGTGCACATGGCTTAACTAGCCTAAAACTAAATTGTCTAATTTTTAGACATAATTTAGGCGGCAGATTAAAAACGACATATTTAGAATAGCATTTAGGCACCTAAGTAAGTTGTATAGACCGCCTAAAATAAGAAACGTCAGATTCAAATTAGCGCTGTCATTTGATTATGACAGCTGATCATAGAATAGCAAAGTGTTTTAGCGACACCTAAATAAAATTAGGAAGTTTAGAGGCCACTGTAGAATCGGGTCCATTGCGTTATTATTTTTCTTTTATCTTTATCAATAATAATGACATAAATATGTAAAGTATGTAGGTAAGTTTGTGTGACGAGTGTAATAACCGATTTCAAAAATGATTTCCCAATGAAAATGAGCATATGTATATACGTTATATGTAACCCGTTATATCTACGTGGATTCACTGTAATGCGCGCGCCGAGCCTGGGGGTAGTTAGTAAATCATAATTGCCACGCGTCAATTCTAGTGTAGCGTTTTAAAAGGATCTACAATGAAAGTATCCAGAACGTGTCGTAAGAATGGCTTCTATTTATAATATATGGCTGTGGGTGAATGGAACCCCCGTACGAGACGCGACGGGTACCTACAGAACCCTCGGCAGCCCTCACTTATGCAAAACTTTAACCTATCTTCCTCTAAATTACAAATTCACCACAATTTCTGAAGTGATTAAACTGTCAATAGATGTCAAGTTTAGTGGTAATCTATTATTATTGTAATCATAGCTTTAAATGGGTGGGCGTTGGTATGTATGCATCTATTTAAACAATCGAATATATTATATTATTAGCTTCTGCCCGCGACTCCGTCCGCGTGGGACTCGTTTATATCGTACCT
This sequence comes from Epinotia bilunana, assembly GCA_947049275.1. Classification (NCBI taxonomy): domain Eukaryota; kingdom Metazoa; phylum Arthropoda; class Insecta; order Lepidoptera; family Tortricidae; genus Epinotia; species Epinotia bilunana. Next base: position 29,532,646 of record OX346252.1, on the reverse strand, counting down.
CCATATAAACTTTCCGGTTAGGGACCGGGGGGGGGGGGGGGGGGGGACTGATTACCGGGATAAAAACAATGCTATGACCTTCCCGGGAATCAAACTAACTTTATACCAAATTTCACCCGTACAAACTGCACCCCTATTTAACCCGCTTAGGGGTGGGGTTTTCAAAACCATCAAATAACTTTTCTTGTATTGCAATAGGGAGTCCATACACAAAGCTTCAAGTCACTCACTTAAAATTTTACTCCATCCTCATACAAACTTCCAACCCCCTTTTTGCCCCCTTAAGGGTAGAATTTTCAAAATTCCTTCTTACTTACGTCATATGAACTACCTATTATGAAAAAAATTGCTTTCTAAGGTTCAACGGTTTGAGATGGGCGTTGATTTCAGTGAGATAGATTAACATACCTCATGTTCAATGTTACGTAGGTGGTCATGCTTAACATAGATCATGAATTAAAATAGAATAAGAATTTAAATCAATGGTATAGGTATATTTGCAAAATAATTAGTGGGGCAGAGTGCTCGAACAAAGTGATATAAATGTGGACACGTTGGACAAAAGCACCAATTTTTTTTCAGGCACTTGTTAGGTCCATAGCTTTAAGTTTTTGATAGGTAATGTGAAGGATGTAGTCCTTCACTCGGGCATTACTGTACTGACCGCTAATATAAAAATAATAACAGATTTAAATTTAGAAAAGGGAACAGCTGTCATCCTTCCTTGTTCTAGTTTTAGACAGTCTTAGCTTGGCTGTGTAAGAGTAAACATCTCTATTGTTGCTAACCTTAATTATTTTTGACCCTCACAGTACCAACTCCTCCGGCGGCCATTTTTAATTATAGTTAATTATTAATATCTAAAAAAGTTCTAAGGCACTTAGAATCACCGACTTGGTGTCTAAATATACATATTTGGGGTCAGGGAATTCAACTAGATAAATATTTTACCGGTTTAACACTGCATATACATGTAAACATCTTTGTTCTTAGAGTTGGTTTAAGTTATGTTAAAAAAAACAATTATTAACGTTAATATATTTTTATTACAGTACGATTACTGTTAGTTAAGACCTGACAGGTGGATTGCCTTCATTTAATTTTCAACTTTAAACTTATACAAATAAAATAGTTATTACTAAATCGGTAGATGTGGGTAACAGTATTCTGATAAATGCTTTATCTATATGAAATTAAAGTTGAAAATTAAATGAAGGCAATCCATCTGTCAGGTCTTAACTAACAGTAATCGTACTGTAGGTACTTGTTATTATAGAGGCTATAGTAATACATAATATGCGGAAATTTCAAGTGTCTAAATATTACGGTTCTAGAGATATACCAATTGTTATTGGCGGGCAAAAAAACGCCATAAAATTATGTTTCATGTATGAGGGCACTGTTAAATTTTTATTTTTATTTTATCTTTTATGTATATTAAAGCAGCAATAGAAAAAGAACTATGAAAATTTGAACAGTTTAGCTATTGCTGATACGCAGACTGCCTGATGGACAGCGGAAGCTTAGGAACAGGGTTCCGTTTGATATCCTTTGGGAACTCGACTCTAAAAAATATGTAGTTGAATATCTTGACCCCAAATATGTATATTTAGACACTAAGTTTGTGATTCTACGTTATTTAGAACTCGAGATATTAATGATATACCTAATTCAAAATGACCGCCATAAAATTAAAGATGGCTGACGGAGGAGTTGTTTCCTATAAAATACTTAATGCTATGGACCTAACAAGTACCTGAAAAAAATTTGGTGCTTTTGTCCAGCGTGTCCACATTATCACCTGAAACTGCCCTACTAAATATATTTAGGTAAATGTTTAGTAGTTTATAAAGTCATTAGCTTCTTTTCCATAGATAATTATTTATTTAAGTTATTAAAGTTAGGGTATCCTATTACTTGTAGTTTAAGCATGCGGCTGCCAAACGAATGAGCTTTTCGAAACTTATGCACGGAATTAGGTCTAGTTTTCCTTCTAGGTTAGAAGGTTAGGTGGCAGTCGCTTTCGTCAAACTAGTGCCTACGCCAAATCTTGGGATAAGGTTTCAAAGCGGACCCTGGGCTACTTTGGTACAACCGGGAAATCGCTAAGAGAAAGAATTGTTTATTTACTAAAAAATAACTGACGGATAAAACAAAAAAATTAAATCGGGTAACATATTACCATTATTGTGCATCTGCCACCAAAGGCGGTAGATTTCATTAGTATCCGTTAAAAATATATTTTATTCAATAAATTAAATAAATATATCCGTTACACTGTTATGTTTTATCGCCTACGAACAGTACGAACCCACAAACAAATGCCGGCCCACTTCGATATGCAATACCAAAGGGTATCGGTTTCTTTCGACTTCGTACTATTTATATACTTTCAGATAACTTTATACTTACAACACATATCAGTAGGTACAGTGAGTGTATGATAATAGGTAACAAAAAAAAAGTTTTATACATAATAATAACTGTTTTGTGAAATCGGCAAAAGTTTAATCGGCTAACTACAAAACCGCGGCATAATATAGCAACTTCGCCAAGGTTAGCTAAGGCTGCACGAACGCGGCATGCGGCGACGCGTTTTTAACATACCTACGAGTACCTACTGGCTTATTTAAAGCTTGGATGCGGCATATCGGTCAAACCTTTTATTAGATTAGATTTAGATTAGATTTTAATTTATCATTGCGCCTTTTTGGATTTTATAAACGATACCTGAGTAAAGTAAAAACAAAACAATAACTATCAGAGGTTTTTTAAATATCAAAAATATGGAAAATAACATTACCTAATCAAGTCCCATTTTCCAGGTCGAATATCTACATACCCAATTATATCGCAATTTTGTATGTATGTATGGAAGCACTTTATTGTACACAATAACAGGTTAAAGAATATACATGCCACACAATAGATCAACGTACTAAGGTGAACAATTTTAATATTTGAAACGAAAAAGATTTGTGTGTTAATTTAATGTTTCTTTGTAAATGGGTTCTAACGCTACAGATATGTTTTAACTACATATCATAGTTAGGTATGTTGTGTATGTATAGTTAAGTATGTATGATCATTTGAGACAGTCACTAAATCCTATTAAATTAACTTGGGATGCCTCGTCCTTTCGTAACCGCTTATGACATCACGAGCACTAACGTAATAGGTCCCAGACGAGGTGGATTCGACAAATAAATTAAACAGTGTAATAATAAGTAGAAGAGCTTGCGCCAGGCACCGACTTCCCCTCATTACCAAATTGTCCCCGAACGTGATTCGTGAGCAGGCCACTTTCTTTTACCCGGTCATGAAAAGTGCTTACTTAACTAGAACGGCAGATACCGAAGTTGGTGAAATTGATAGCAGCATATTGTGGGGTATATTTTAGCCGTAGATTCTCGCAACGGGAATAAGCGCAGTCCGATCATTAGTTTTAAAAACTATAACAGTTCCTTGTTGACTGCGGAATCCTAAAAAATGTGCGGCGTATCAGGTAATTGATTGTTCACAGGGAAGTCAAGTCATTTCCAACTCTCAAATTGCATCTAAATAAGTGCTTTATAAAATACACCCAGGATTTTTCAAATTGGACTAAGTCGAATTGATAAAAAAAATATGTATTCATCCCTCGGCTATTCTCAAAATTTGTGTCTGCGGTTGCGTCTAATTACCACGACCATTTACGAACATTTTATATGGAGTCGTGGTAATTAGACGCAGACACAAAATTTGAGAATAGCCGCCCTATGGTGTGGATATTTTTCTAGAATTTCTTTTGCATTAAATCAATGAAATTGATGTGAAATTTATTCTATTGTGATATTTTTTGTTGGCCTTTCTTAGTATTCGGAGGATGTAGCGTACGCGAGCGTGAGGTGCGCTGATGGCCCTCCATGAACGTAAACATGCGACGATCTATTTCAATCCTCCTTGATTTACGTCCGACTTCGCATACTGTCGGCATACCCGATGCAAAGTCGCCGGTGATGCCATCGGACTACCTCCACTATCCTAAGGGCTAGTTCCGCCTCTACAGAGAAAACAGATACATCATTATTCATAAAATAATTCTATTTTTGTTATCGTAAGAATGGAAACATGTCAGCAACTCGATAACTTAATAGTTATTTCAAATGTCAATTCTTCTGGCAAGAAACTGCAAGAACGTATTGCTAGTAATATGTTGTGTAAAATGGAACAACGACAGCCGGCATTTTCTTCACTAACGCAGTTCAGGGTCTAATAAAAAAGTATTCATAGAATTTATTAGTCCATGTTGTGGGTGCGCATGATTTAAATTGTTAAGCTACGACATGGGATGTCAAAGGAGACAGGGGTCTTCATAAGCCCAAACGGACATTGTTACTTATTTGTACATCGTTAGTGAAGAAACATGACACAATGGTAATTGATGAAATATGCAAAGCAAGTACGGAGCGGCCGTTCTCATAATCCTATTAAGTGGTTACGTTTAGAAAGAAAGCGCACTGCTTCATTGTATAATATTACCCATCTCTACCGCGTGACGCCTGCTCAAGAAATTACACAGATCGATCTAGTAGCAGGGTAAGATCGATCAAGTAGCAGGGTAAGCTCTATTAAACTATTACTACGGGCTCCACACAGAGATGTTACTCGTACACTTTTATTTATGTATAGTTATTGCAGTAATAAATTGGGTTCCGATTTACGCGAAATTCCCCATTTCCTAGAAAAAACTTGTATAAACTAGAATAATTTAAGAATAATCTTTTTCCCAAAGTATCACGTGACAAACTAATTTCTCCAATTATTCTAGTATACAAGTTTATTCTAGAAAAGTGGGAATTTCGCGCAAATTGAAAGCCAATTTATGAAAGTTTGATACATAAGTTTCTTAAAATATCACGCCGTTAGCCCCCGAATGGGTAAAAACGTTTTGTATGGTCGTCGAACCACCTGAATACAATTTAAAACTTAGTAGGTAGTTTCAAAAAAATATCATAGTATATTTACTATACCTAATGCATTAGAAAATACTCGTATAGTTGAATTAAATTTTAGTTGTACATGTAAATAAAGCCGTTGGAGCAAAAGTCAATGACATACTCGTATTATGTTAATACCATCCTCAACGTCGGTGGTTAATCTTTCGTGAACGTCGGGTCGTTTACAAAAATTAGGTTGAGTAAAGATGCACTCGCATTATCATTACAATATGCGCATTAGCGATGTCGGGGCTTTAACGGAAAAACCGCCATTCTCTAAGACCCGCAAGAAGTGAAAACGCCGTATTCTCTTTTATTAGCCATAGGCATCGCATGTAGGACACACTTTATATATACGTTACCAAGGTGCCAAACATATTTTAGCTTCCTTACAACTTCGACGACTAAGCCATTTTCAAAATAGGGGTTTACGGGGGCGAATTATCGATCTAGCCAGGTCTCATGTTTGGAAACAATCGTTTTCTCCGTATTTTTTCTCTTTTTTACCCGACAAGAGCTCGGTCGCCCAGGGACTCAATTATAATATGAGAAATGGGCACACGTTGGGCACGCACAAGTATAGTTATTTTTAAGAAACCTAAATCAAATGCGGACTAGGTTCTAAAACGTAACAATAAAACAAAATAGGTATGCCATTTAAAATAACAAACGCTTTGTGCAAATTGAAACCGTTAAATATCGCACGATGTATTGTACCCGGGATCGAGTGTATTACCCAGGTTCTGTTCGTTAATAGTGTCTGGTGACAGCACCACCCACACTTCCCGATGCGACTTATTGAAAAATCTGCCTCTTTGTACTGCTCGGCGCGCCTTTGTGTAAGGCGTCCATGAATATTAAAATGCCTCAACTCATAAGATCAATTACTTCGCGACTAATACGTTACACTACACTTAGCAGGTGGGTAGGTACTAAGCGTTCAGTTAACATGACAAGAGCTTTAATCAAATCGCTTACTTTCCACACATGTCGGCGATATTACAATGTCTACTTTTTCGTTGGTATTGACTGTTTAAATCACATTTTACCAAAGACTGATCGCCAGAGTAATTAAAGTAGCCCTGAGGTCACAATCGCAATGTGTCGCATAGGTATTATAACAAGGTGCTGGTAAACCCACAGAATTGTTCTGATCTATACTTGTAGGTGTGTATGTCGCTGGGAAATGGCCAAAATATATATTTAAACAAATATCCAAAGGATATGACCAAATCACGCAGGATGTTAAAATGGCGAATCCATTTTATCATTTGCCTAGAAAAAATTGTCATTTGATCAAATTCCTGAATATGTTAAGTGAAATGACGAAATCAGACAAAAAAGGCAACATGTTTTTTAATTTCATCAGATCCCTGAAACACTTCAGTGAGTTGACGAAACGAACTCGCGAAGTTTAAAAAAATATTTTACCATTTCATTTCTAAATCATGTGAGAGATTTGATAAAACTAAATTGTATAGTAACGCTGAACCTGTTTAGCGATTTGATCAAATCACCGAAATTAGAAACTTTAACATATCACTAAACGTGTCTAGTGAAATGATAAAACGAGTTGCCTTTTTTGTCTGATTTCGTCATTTCACTAAACATATTCAGGAATTTGAAGGATTTTTTCAAGTCAAATGATAAAATGGATTCGCCATTTTATCATCCTGCGTGATTTGATTATATCATATCCCTTAGATTTGTTCAAATCTCTGTTATGGCCATTTCCCTGCGACATATACAATTGGTACACGAAATAACTGCGGCGTCGCAATGGGTTAATAATACCATTTTAAACTAGCACAGCCAGTTTAGAAAAGCCTATACTGGCCTTTGATTGGATTGCAGCTCACGCGTACCTAAGTAAGACTGATAGAGCTTGAGTGACCCAATCTCAGGTCTGATCCAAAATTAGAGGGGAAATGTGCAGTTAAACTTTGGACACATCCGATCAAACATTTGAAGTGACGTATATTTTGTTTGGTGAAGACAGCGTGGCAAGGCGAATGCTGCCCCATTACTAGGGGTGTGACCGCATGCGGCGCGACGGCAATAACAAAACAATTATGTTTTGTAGCGAGATTGGAGCCTGGACCACAAGCGCCTGATTGTGCTCCTCCCCTAAATATGTCCGTAGAAACAACAACCACCAGAATTGGAAATACTTCATAAATACTTATTTATATTATATCGTGCCGATTTATATGCAGTAGGTACTGAAATTTTCGGTCAAATGACGCTGCAGCAATGATTGACACGCATCCAGACAACCACGCAGTGTACCTAAACTATTTTCGAATGGTTCGATGAAAATACGAGTATGTTCATAACACCACCGGTATTTTTTAAACAAATGATAAGTAGGTACTTGTAATTCCTACTTTTTCAAATACTTATTAAAAACTCTTTTGGCATTGTCAATATACTGACCATTTATTCGAAATTATAGGGGTTGTTAAAAGTCATCTGATATTTGAATAGTGTTCTGTCGGTTTATTTATTTTCGGAATCTATACTCACCGGCAATAAATTTGGCCCACATTAGAAAAGTGCATTTAATTATTTAAAACTTTATTTAATCTATTCAATTGATAGTTTGAAATCACGAAAAGTTTTTGGGCCAAATTTTCTGCCGGTGAGTGATTTAAAGTGTGTTACAAATTACAATGTTAACTGATACCTTTTAAAATATGGATAGGTTATTTTGGCAATCCACATTCACATGTACTAGATACATATAATTCGATAGGAAACTCTAAAAATTTCATAGAGCAATGGCGACAGAGGTCAAATTGAAGCAACGATATGATTAAACACGCCCCTGAGGAGGCTGTTCGTAACACAAACGGTCAACAAACCGTTTCCGCCAAATAATATGGGTATAGAACCACACATTAAAAAAGTTAATGAAACATGCACCAAATAACTTTATGCTTGTAAACGTATCTCGGTCACAAACGCAAGAATTAGTAAACATAATCTGTGATGGTCGCTGCCAGCATTAGGTTTAGGAACGGTCGTAATTTTTAGTTTTCGTAAAAGATAATGCGCGCTGTATTTTTAGTTCGACTTTAAATTTTTATAGCTTTGGCCTAAATGTATTTAGCACACCTACTTATTACTATCGCCACATTAGCGCACGTTCCATCTTATGCCTCACCTGTAAATATTCTAATTATTAATTTGCCATTTTAATTTTGCATTAAATCATTTGACTTTGACTTTAACACAATCATAATTATTCTCAGTGCAAAGTAATACACTTTGCACTGAGAATAAAAGTAACGGAATTACCATACCAAAATACTCAGAAATTGCAGTCTTTCATCCATAAAAATATAAGATTTTTCAATGGCTATCTAGTAAAGGAGTTAATCAATATTCGTCTCTAAAATATGAAAAGTACTGATTGGTTAATGAAAACACATACCTGATACCTCATTAACTAGGGCAAACTTACAAATATCAACTATGCCATTTGCGGGCAAAGTCAAATCTGTGTTAGAAGCAAAATTTTATCGACATGTTTATTAAAAACAAGGTTTTATGTAGATACAAACTAATCAAGTAGGTACATTAAGCGTATCACCTCCTTCCAGAAATATCAGATCTGACGTCTTTAATTTTCTAACAAGAATGACGATTACGCTCAAAACGTGTGCTTGTATAATGTATTTAAAATTCTGAGTTTTATTTCTTGTCATATTGTGTGTATAGTCAAAGTCTGAAACCATTGTAACCGAGCAGTAAGGAGTGCTACTTTCGAACCCCGATTCGTAACACTGGGTTTTTCAAAAATCATCGTGAGAAACTCGGTCGAATCCCAATAAGGTCTAGTTCTTCCTTTGGTTTCGAAGGTCAGATGGCAGTCACTTACGTGAAACTAGTGCCTATGCCAAGTCTGGGGATTAGGTGTCAAAGCGGACCCAGGGCTCGTTTGGGGCGCAACCGGGAACAACGCTAGGAGGAGGATCATCATCATTTAACAGAGGCTTTTCGGCACAGGTACTACCGGGAAAAATGCAAAGGGGTCGCGTCTATTAATATGTATACTACATTTTGGAGCATATGTCTGACGAATACGAATCAAAATGGTATACATATTTTTAGAGCCGACCTTACACATCTAATTATTTGATTGAAAAACAAACTTATGGTCACTGTGAGATACTTACGTAGGATAGTGTTTTGCGTCCGCACGATGGTCGAGAACATGAGGAGGGGCAAAACTGCCCCGAGGTGAGCCTTCATATCAGCAGCTGCTAGAAAGTCGGCATCTATTTCGATTGTTTCGACAGCTGTATCCAGAGGTCTTTACTCCCGCTAATAAACTAAACAATGCTAGGTGAACCTAATATTCGTTGTCTCCGATAATAAGCTATCACAACACTCCGCACAAATTATCCTTACGTGAAGCACCGATGCCGAACTATACCGATTCGTTTTTAGTTCCTGAATCACGTTTTTGGTTCGGAATATTGTGTTTTTTCGAAAGTGTAAAATTACCTTTATCTTTATATCCTACAGTGTTCCAGGAAAATAAAAATGTGTAAACTTTACCCATAAGCTCAATTACTCCGAGTTTATAAGACTAAATAGGTACGCCAGTTGTAATCCAGTCGCCGTTCAATTATAAACCATCATCGCTAGGAGAGTACAACCGCCTAACGTTTTTTCCTGGTCGTATAAATGGGCCCGGGACCTGCTGTAGCTCCGTTCCGTTCTATGCTAAATATTACGTAAATGTTAAATAATCCATTTCCTCGTACATATAATAATCATATTAAGTATGAACTAGAATAATCCGTCGACACCTAATTATATTAATAAAATTTGTGAAATAATGGCGGTTACACTTGATATGTGCTGGCTTTATGATCGGTTTAACTAACGTGTTTTTATTCACGCATGATGTAATAATTCTACCATAGTTGGGTACATAAAAATTATGATCTGTATCTTCTAAATATTCCCTTTGAAAACAATACGCGAACTGATTGGATTGCGTCTAACAATGCGTTCACAATGGTTTCTTGCGATGGTAGTTAAGCACGTTGTCATTTAGTGTCTATTTGTTGGATGTACGCGATGAAGTTTTGATACACGCTGACTGGTCGTTCGTCTTTGTCAACTGTCATCTATTGAACGAATCCCGGTGACTGTCATACTGTATAGAACGCATCTGTCGTAATGGCTCTGTCACCTCACACCCGAACTTTGATTTTTATACCATGACGCGTATGTGGTTTGTTACATACAAAACGAAAGTAGGTATACAATCTTAATACCTACCAATCTACTGTTTTTTATACATAATGTATATATATATATGTATACATAATGAATAATAATAAATCAGCCTATATACGTCCCACTGCTGGGCACATGCCTCCTCTCATGGATGAGAGGGTACGGGCAGTAGTCCCCACGCTGGCCCAGAGCGGGTCTCAACCCAACTTCACATAAGCAGATCGCAGATGTATGCGGGTTTGCTCACGATGTTTTTTCTTCACCGAAAAGCTAACGGTAAATATCAAATTATATTCCGTACATAAATAAGTTTCGAAAAACTCATTAGTACGAGCCGGGATTCAAACACACGACCGCCGCTTAACTACCGTAGCATATACATATGCTACGGTAGTCCAGTGGTTCAGACACTATTATATTTGATTAAGGAAAATATTATTTATTTACTTCATTGCTGATGAGTGAGAAGTAAATAATCGAAATAACAATACAATACGTATCAAAATTTGTACACTAAAAAAGTAAGTTTTTTTTTATATCGGCGAACTTACGACATTTTATTACCTAAGCTTGGATAGTTTTTTATGGACGAGTTCGTTAACACGGTATCAAATTTTGTCCCGACACCTACATGAGCCGTCGGCCATGCGGCGACACATAAATCACTTTGATTTTATTGGTCTGACATTCGTTGGCCGCCATACGCAGTGGTTTTGTGTCTTAGAGTAAGTAATTCGAATCAGATAAGCCTACGTCAAATATAACAATAAGCAACATCTGATTAACATCTGGTTACTAACAGAACGATAATAATATAGCTAGGTACAGTACTAGCTCCATCAAACGAACAAAGAGTATACTTTAGTTTAGTGTATAATAGGCGTAAACTAGTACTTACTGTATATTAAAAAGGTAGGTAACAAAACTATCTATACTTTAAATGTACCAAAAACAAATTACTTAGCATTTAGTACTCGATCTTTCGCACTTTCTCGAAAATCATCATCAGGCCCATCTTGTGACACTAAACCCAACTGCTCACTGAGAGGATTCTAAAAAGCCCACACAACATATCTATCTCAAACTAACTCTGTTAATGTCTAATTCTCACGGGAGTATTCTATATAAAACTAGACACAACTGTTCACCAAGAGGATTCTAAAAAGTCCACACAACATATCTTTAATTAAACTACTACTAATACTACCAATATTTACTTTAAAAAACAAACAACTAAATAAAACAAAGATTCTACAGAATTTCTACTCAAACCAAAATAAAATAAACGATATAACTTATTTTTTTTACATTTCTTGAAATCGGTACGAACGAAAGCACGTGAAACCGGTGATTGACCATCATCGGGTCATCACTAGTCGTGACGTGTTTTTGTAAGAAAGGAATGAAACATTGCATTTTCAACGTGATGAAAAGGGACAGACATATAGTGTGTCTATACCGAAGTATTCGCAACGACCAGTATAAAATGGCCTCCGGTGGCTATTAATATTTTCAATGAAATAATGAATTTGACGCTCGGTGTGTAGTTAATTCCATATTTTTTGTAATTAGATGTCTTTGACGACTTTCCATACTCTCTACACTCACTACAAAATGCAAATGCAAAATGCTAAATAAATAGCTAATTATGCTACGAAAATCCTATTTTTTTTATTTTTCTATGAGTCATGCATACTCCGCACAGGTAGTTAACTTGGACGCAACTGAACGGCAAGGCGGGCGACCGCGGATTATATAAACGCTATAACTCTGACGCTCGGTGACTCGAGTCGCGAACAAACTGAGAAACATTAGGCTTTTAGTGGGGGTGTTTTGTGATTAGTAAAGAGTATCTATCTCTGGTGCATATTCATCCTAATGTCATTGTTTTTAAAATAAATAATTCGATATTGCGTAAATACGAGGCGTGTTCAATAAGTTCTATAATTTGACATCAAAACCAAAGTAATTGGTATCCTATCATTTTTAATTAATACATACCTACGCTCTTTCTGATTTTACGTGTATATTTATTATATATATTTTTAATTTGCTACAGGAAACTTTTCATTGACGTTATGAGGCTTATTTTTTACATCGACGCGATTGCACCTATTTTATTAAAGAGTTTTCCATATCCAAGAATTTTAATTCTAATAATAATAAAAATAATTCTAGTAATAGTATAATTTACTTTAAAAACAAAGTTTTAACCGACTTCAATTTAGTACTCCGCCAAGCCACGAGAACATTTCTTTTCCAATTTACCTCATGAACTGATTTCCGAGAGCAACTGCGTTGATTATTATAGAAAAAAACCCATTCGCTGTATGTGGCCCGATAATATTTGAGGACTTCCGTCAATTCCACAAGGATCACCCTTGGCACTTCATTAGTTGCTATTTCAACGGAATCTTATCAGAATCTGTGACGTACATTTGTACTTTTAAGTACATAATTGAGGAATTCCATAAGTCATCTGTGGTCTTCATTATCAATTCCACTCCAGCAATTTATGATTTCCGGATGTAAATACACGAGTTATAATAGAAAATACCAAAATCACTACACGCATGCCTAATATAATTGAGGAGTTCCCTCAATTCCTCATGGATCCCATCATCCAATTGAATTTTCAAAAAAATGGGACCCACCTGTGAGCATATACTTACAAACAAAAAAAAATTCTTATGAATCGGCTCATCAATGACGGAGTTCTGAGGTAACAAACTGAAAAAAAAAAAAAATACAACCGAATTGAGAACCTCCTCCTTTTTTTTGAAGTCGGTTAAAAAGAGTTGGTCTTGATTAAGCGGTAGGTTACAAGTTGTATAGAATTTACAAGCCTTAAACCTACGTACTACTCGAAGAAATTAAAAAAAATATACATACAGTCGAGTTCTCCAATATCTACACAGAGAACCTTTCAAAAATATGTATACAGAGACTTTATTGTTACTGACATAAGACACATACTGTGTAGATATTTTTTAAAGGTTGTCTGTAGATATTGGAGAACTCGACTGTACATATAGATGGATAGAAAAAAACTAACTTGAAATCAGTTAGAACTGTGCCTTAAGAAAATGATAACACGAGCAATGTTTAGTTTCATTGCATTAAAATAGATATATACTTCTAATTTAAAAATCTATTTTTTCACCTAAGTATGTATTTTACAACCTAATTTTTTAAGGTGTTTTGCGTAGGATAACAGTAACAAAAATAATATTTGAGTTTCAGTGTTCTCGGCTTCACTCAAGGTTGACAATGATTTTGTGTTATCAGTATTATTTAACTGATAAGGTGATAATAATTTCAGATTCTCATAAGCGAATGCAGAGTTCTTAAGACAGAAACGTAGTTAAAGTTACATGTGCCAAAACAGCCGCATGTTGTTCCAGTTACGCAATATCAACTTCATTCCTGTATTTTCATTTCATGTTTATTCTTACTTCTTGTTCGGTTTAAGCTTCGTTTTCTGTACCTCTAAGAAGATCTTGTCAAATATTTTTGATGGCCTTGTCTCATCAGATATTTGTGCACTTTCTGCGGTTTATAATACAATATGTTTTTGTTTGAAATTATTCATACACTAACATACGCCCGCGACTTCGTCATCGTCAGCGTGGACCCGGGATAAAAACTATTCTATATTTTAATGCAGGTTGTAAACTATCTTCGTGCTAAATTTAATTAGGAAAAAACGAGGGCAGCCATAAAATTTTATAGGTACGGATTAAGTGTTAAATATATTTTACAAAGCTATTAAATTAATGTCGCCCGGTAGCCATCATCTCATGTTGGTGAGTTGGTGATGGACGGTAAACTCCTTAACAGTTAGGAGTTGCAGGGTAATTCTTAAATTATTATAGGTATGTTGCATTCTTTCAGGTTATCCAGATACGCTGATGATGGAAGGTATTAGTCCTAATCGATCGGTCGATTGACTTGGTTCATAAAGGAACCGAGTCGTACAATTTTTTTTAAATCATGAAACATACATAATAAATCTTTATTCGCAATGGATATAGTACTTCAGATCTTAGGCTAATATATACAGGTCCATATATATAGACTTAAATAAGTCATGCAAATTTTTAATGTTTTAGCTTACTCGCTAAAATAACCTATTTTAAATACTCACATTATTAAAATATTCAGTGGTACTATAAAAGCATTTTTGTACCAGCCAAGTAAATAGTTGGTGCCTTAATTTTTTGAGGGGTTATTTCTAAGCATAAGTATTGAGTATGCTTTCTGAGTGGTCTCATTGTTATCAAACATCCAGTTTGATGATGCGATCCATGAGGAATTGAGGGAACTCCTCAACTATATTAGGGACGAGTCTGGTGATTTCGGTATATTCTATGGTAACTCGTGTATTTAATCCCGGAAACTACATATTTGGTGAAGTAGAACTGATGATAAAGACCGCAGATGACATATATAACTCCTCATTGATGTGTAAGCACGTCATAGGGTTAGGTGTGATTTGTTTAAAGTTTCAACTAATGAAGTACCAAAGGTGAATCTGAGATCCTTGAGGAATCGGAGTTCCTCTTACAATATTACCGGCCCACACAAAGCGATTAGGGCTTTTTATGTAATAACCAACGCAATTGCCCTCGGAAAGCAATTCATGCGTTAAAGTAGAAAGGAAATTTGGAAATGTTCGTGGCTTAACGAAGTACTCCATTGAAGTACTGGAGGTACTACAACGGTACATACGCCATAATTGCCTGTGAACAGGAGAATATAGACAGGCAAACCAGAGAGCAGACTATCTATATACTCAGTGACAGTCAAGCGGTCCTTAATACGCTTATGGCGCCAAAAGTGGATTCTAGACTAGTCTATAATGGGGTCCAAGCTCTGAACAAGCTTGGAAAACACAATAAGGTGCAACTAGTTTGGATACCAAGGCACGAGGGCTTCATCGGCAACGAAAGAGCGGATGAGCTTGCAAGAAGGGGGTCTACAAATCACTCTGTAGGTCTGTAGGTTTAAAGCCTACGCCAAAACCAAACAGAAGGAATGAGGCGAGCTTAAGGCACTCTAAGCTCTGCATAGTAGGAGTAAACTCGGGCTGGACCAAAAAACTCTTGAAATCCAGTAGGAAGCCATTCAGAATTATATCTGGGGTGTTCACAGGTCACTTCGGGGTCAAGGATCTCTTCGCCAAGATGGGACTATCGGATAGTGTAGACTAGATTTTGTGGCGAGGAGATTGAGACTATGGAACACTTATTGTGTGAATGTGAGACAAAGAATGAATTACTTTGGTAACGGCTATCCACAACCAAAGGAACTCAAGGTGCTCTCGCTGAACTGCATCATCCGTTTTGTGGAAATGATAGAGCGAGCTTGGGAGTAGGCATAAAGGAAAGGGCAAATGCACAAAAGATCCCACTGGGTCGAAGTGTAAGATGAGGTAACATAAAATAAGACTCCATTGAAGTAAAATATTTGGTTATTAGGCCATAAAATTATTATGAATCCGATTTCCTTAATTTTTTAATAAACTAAGAATTATGTTGTTATTCTTGCAGCGGAACTAAACATTTTTTTTTCTAATACACATACTAACTAAAGTTTATTTTTTCACTTCTCATACTTGCAAAGTTCGCCTTTGTGCTGGATGTTAGCTGCATAAAATGCCACTTTTATGCTGTCGTGCACAAAGTATATTTTTAAGACTAATGGCCGCTCCACACGATGGGTCATCCTGACCCATCATACAGGACGCGGCTATGCGGTAGAACGAGACATAAATATATCTTACCCCCTTTAACGCATAGTTGCCTCCTGTATGATGGGTCAGGATGGCCCATTGTGTGGAGTCGCCATAAGATAAGCGGGCCTATCAGCCACCAGCACAATCAAATTTCGTAGAATATACTTGTTATTTTACCTATTTGATTTGCTTTAATCAATTTCACGTTTGTTTTTCTGTTACTATATTAATGAAACCAGATAAAATAGAGGTCAACTATTATTTAAAAATGAATCGAAATTAAATGACTTGGCAGTATGAAGTACCTTTAAGTCTAATATCACGTGTCGAAAATTAAACATACAAACTTTAAAAAGTTTAGTGGCGGGAACGAGCTATTATTTTATAAAAAATTGCAATTATTTGTTATTTTATCGCAATCGATGTGAAAAGCAGTGTGTGTAACTCGGGCATAAATGGGCCATTTTACCCCTCGACTTAACTATCTCCGGTGAAATGGTTCGTTTTATACACATGTTGTACAATCTACTATTGTCACGAAGTATTTTATCAATTTATATGACGCAGCACAGTGTTTTGTCTTCTTTTCATGTGGGATTGTTACGTCAAAACACTGTACCTTTAGCAAACGATCTACTAAAACGCTAACTATGTTTTGGCAATACACTGTAGCTACATAAGTTGTATTGTTTAGTCGAAACAAGGCACTAGGTTTTAAGAGTTACAGTTTAAATTGCTACGATGTTTATCAATGTTTTCGATACAACATGAGGAAACTGTGAGTGTGCATAGATGAGTGTGCGAAAAGCTAAATTATCGATGTTACCACAAAACACTAACTTAAGATACAATGCTTTGTCTTGGCACGACAGCGGAGCCGCGCGGTGAGCTGGCATTATATGACTTAACACATAAAAGTACCTATGGTAAAGTTATGAATCTACACATAATTAGGACGGCCAATCAGTCGTCACTTAATATCTTGTTAAATTATAATGCAATTTATTACTCATGTCATGTATGAGTACCTATGACGTTAAGAAATATGTAGGTACATCATTTAAAATGTAATAATATAGGTATCTAATAGTTATTTGCAATGCACTTGCTCTGAAAGTGCGCCTTTATATGGGTCAACATGAACACGGGAAGCCCTCCATGCCCGCATCGCGGGGCGGGCCGGGGGGCGGCCGTGCGGGAATGGATTTCGGGCCAATATTCCCACACACGAGCGAGAATGAGATTTCATGACAATTAAAATTTCACCTTTTATGTATAATTTTTAATTTCCTGGCATGATGGATTGTAATAGTTATTTATGCTACAAGTAAGTGTGGAAAGTAGGTGATTTCCGACGAGTGTCATTTTTATACATGAGCGAGCGAATGTATAATTCGACACGAGTCGGAAATCATCTTTACGCGTGTGTATCATAAAACGTTTTATTTTACTATGCCTTGTGTGAGGAAATAGATTAAATGTTGAAATGTCAGTTTAAAATAGATAGGTTAAAATTGAAGAACCTAGGTAGATTGCCAGGTACCTACTTATTATCTGGAACTGTATTTAATAACTTATCCACATCTTTTGATGTCAAGCTCTGACTTAAAAGTTAAAACCATTGTATTGTGGTTTTGGAACACAAGTAATTTT
This sequence comes from Epinotia bilunana, assembly GCA_947049275.1. NCBI lineage: Eukaryota > Metazoa > Arthropoda > Insecta > Lepidoptera > Tortricidae > Epinotia > Epinotia bilunana. The sequence continues at coordinate 29,515,021 of OX346252.1, read as the reverse complement.
GAGTAACTCAATATATTCCACAACAAAAAGACGCTGTACCGTCGTAGTACTAAGAAAAATACTGACACTATTGAAACTCAATAATTTTTTATTTTTATTTTTTTTACATATTTACATAAAACAACTCCAAAGTAAACAACAATCACACCAATGGCGAGATTTTTAGTTTTTAATACATGCGCGTTCAACATGCATCGCATGTGCAAGTCGCCATACTATCGTATCGCAAAAGGCATAAGAAAGATGCGTTTAGCCAAACACAAGTGAATATTTAAAATTAACCAAATTCAAAAAGGTTAATAAATAATTTTATACATTATTAGTATTTATGTACCTTTTATAGGAAAGAAAAAGTGTAATTGAAATATTTGTCAAACTTTTCTCAAGTAATAAAAACTTAAAAAACTCTTTTAAAAAAAGTAAAAAGCACTAGCGCGAAATGTGGCAATTTCCACACGATTAGGGTGCTTGGAAAACGCTCTTTTCAAGCACATGCATTGTAAGATGTTGTATAATACAGATACATAATTTGCAACTAGTCATCGTCACTCGTTGGGAATTACCTATTTTCCGCTTTGTTAATGTAAGGCTGATTGTTATTAATTGCCTGGCCTGTGTCTTTAGCAGTGAGTGTTGTATTTTTTTAGTTACTTCCGCGCAACACCCGCGCATATGTATCTAAAATAGCCGCGCAATGAACTTACACTCATTTAAATATAATTTGTGAGAATCAAGAAAATATCTACGTATTATTCCATTTTAACTAGCTTAACGAATCAATAAAATAATAAGACTTTAAATTTTTCTCAAGTATGCATTACCAATATTTAAAATGATATTTACTTAGGTATTTTGAGAAGGTTTAACATCAATCAACATTGGGTGCCTATAGACAGTACTTAAATAAAGGCCTTGAAAATGTCCGCGCATCTGGTAGTCACATTGCATTATTTTGCCAAAGAAATGAACGTTGTCGTGTTGCGTTCTCACGCCCGTAATTTCACACGAGGGTATATTTAGCCCCGTGTATCACCTAAGCAAATGTAAATTTACCATTGACACAAGGATCAAGGTTCAATCAGCATTGTTAAGCTAGTAGCAGCCAAAATAGCCAAATATATCGTAACACATCGTTACACTCATAGTAATAAAGGAGTGTACCGAATTATTTGGCTACTTTGCCTGCCAGTAACTAATATGATGCTGACTGTACGAAGAAATGTTCAAAACTTCAAAGGCGCATTCTAGCGTAGCAGGTTGAAATTTGGAGAATCGCTCCTAATGTCTTTGGATTACCGGAAAGCATACATACGCTATAAAATTACTACAATCAAATCAGACTTATTTTCCACGTCAAGTAATGCATCATGCATCTATTTGCAATTATTCTATTAAAAGGTATTGTGCAAGCATCATCGACTTAATCTGACATTGAGTACAATTCCTTTTATCACAAAAAATAAACGTACCTACAAAAAGCTTTTATTCTGGGGTGAGATAAAATGAATTTTGAATAGTTCTGCTATTGGCTGAGTGCTTAACTTAAAGGGATTAAGTCTCATTCAGCACCAATGGAAAATAGACAACTCAAAATTATTGGTTGAAAATTATAATATAAAATTTTAAATACCTCGCCTCGGCATGGTACATTTTCGAGACTAAATGAATACCTACTGCTAAAATTGAATTATGTCCTTATAGTAAAATTGATAAATCTGATAGTCAGTCGGGGCAAGTGCGCCACCGGGGTAAGTGCGATTTCATCAAAATATTGCAATCTACTATTTTAGTACTATATCAGCCAGAAGACGTCCAATGCCAGACATAGGCCTCCCCCAGAGAGTGCCACAATGACCGGTCCTATGTGATAGGCGCATTTACCCCGTTGGGCACTTGTTCCTAAATTCATAGTCATTATATTTGCAGCGCAAGTGAAGGAAATACCTCCACTTGCGCTCCAAATATAATGACTATGAATTTTGTACAAAATACTCGTATTAAATTTTCATGTTAAATTGTAATATTAAATAGGACAAATTTCAATTGGGTTGGATTAATTTTTGACCACACTAAAATCTAATCATATATTAATATGTTTTTAATAAATAATAAATATGTTACATCTTTACCAAATTCACTTTTGGTAATACCTAAATATTACTTTTGTTCCAAGTTCTAAATGGCTCTTTCTTGTTGATGATTTTCCTTTGTGCCGAATGAAAGTAAATCAAACACTTTAAAGCTTTTTTCCAGAAAATCCAGGAATAGGTTACCTTTTCTTCTCGTGAACTCTGTTAAACGATGTACTTTACGGTCAGCTACAAGTCTATAGCAAGCAGCTTATACTTCAAATGCAATTAATAAAACTCCGTTCTGAACTTGATGCCTGTTTGTTTTCTTCGTAGAAAGTATATATCGGCCATTCGTTGCCATAACTAATAAGTGTTTTATAAAATATTCTCGTTTTCTCGTGAAATTCTTGAGTTGCCATTATAATACAATATTTTAAGTAAAAAGAAATACCAGCAATTTAGTAACCCATATTCTTCCGAAGCATGTAGGTAAGTATATGTTAAAAGTCCTGTAGCCCTGATTTTGCAACTCCAAATTTAACAACTGTTATAAAAATATAATAACTCATTTATATAAACTACACCGCGCCACGTCGAGAGCCGCTTCGTCACTTTAATTGATAAATTAACTTAAAGATTACATACCTACTTAATATAAAAATGCAACTGTCGTTTCCCTAGATGTTTCACTTCCTAATTCCTAGACACACTGTCACTCGTAGCTTAGTTATTGACAGTGACAATCACGATCATTCCCCTTGGCTGGCATCCGCGTGTTTAAACTGTTCATGCACTGACTTTTCTATGCTTCTATATTTAAAGTCTGTGATATTGTAGCGTTGAAAGTTTATAAGTCGATGTGTAGGGGGTAATCTCTGAAACTATTCATCCGAAACCCCTTTTACCAGTGTAGAAAATGGGCTTTCGGGATAGACGTAGGCTATATTTTACCCCGCGGATTCGCTTGCGTGCTTTGTAATACCTACGCGGGCGGAGCCGCTCGGGTAGTTAGTACTTCATAAACTGGGAGATACTGACATGTCATTGTGAATGTTTAGTCCAGCTAAACTCCTGCAAACTTAACAATAATCTACATTTAGATATATGTACATACACAAATATTTTACTGTCAATCGACAAAAGACCGCACGGTAACGTTTCATTTAATTTGATTAAAGTTCTGATAAAAGGATGTTCACTACCCAAATATGTCAAAAAAGATTTAGTCAACACAAACTTTACACAAGTGTTAACCGTACCAATACATTAGTTCAGGTTTACTTATCAATAATATGTTACACTTTTTGAAGCACCTGCATCTTTACATATGTGTTGTTGTAACTGTTGTAGTTTTATAAACAGACGTAACAATAAGGATAGAAGAGTATGCGTCAGGCGAAAGTATGTCATCCCTTTTCATGCGACTATGGCTTACAAGAAAGCTCGCAGTAATCATTGCCACGAGAGAGCGGCACTTTGAATTACCTAACATTTTTTCAAGAATTACTGCGAAGTCGTTTTATACTGATGTATGCTAAAGGGTGTTTCTAGAAACAAATGAAACAAAACTCAAGAAATGTCAAACCATATTTGCGGCCATAATTTCTATGTAATATTCTGTATAAATAGAAATTAGGCATTGTTGAGTGACAAACCATATTGGAGCGTCAATTATTAAAATCGTGTAAAAGTGTATGCATTTGGGTTACAAGTTACAACGATAGCGTAACATAATGTATCTTGTGAAACAAAATTGTCTTTTCGTACCATGACGTCAATGGCGCTTACTTTCCTAATCAAAAGGTTCAAATTGATACGATTTTCCAATTTTGCATTTAATATAAATTCAGTAGGTATATATAAGTCTCAAAATGCCGATAACTGGTGTTAAATCCCAATAATGCAAAACTTGACAACGTTTGAAGTGTACCCTGTGCTTGACACTGCCTGATTTTTCCAATTCATTTATAGCGGAGTCTGAGCGATTTTCATCAGCTAGAAAAACATGATATATGTTCGCATAGCGCAGTTTGTGGTTTTTAAGTTGTTTTTTTATACTTATCCAGACAAATGTTTGAGCATATTTTAGAGACTACCATAATTACCATCGGCCTATATACCTGCGTCCCACTGCTGGGCACAGGGCTCCTCTCATGGATGAGAAGGAAACGCGCAGTAGTCCCCAGGTGCGGAGGCTAGATTATATCTAGATATAAAATAAAATAGGCTTGATTTGGCCTCGTAATATTCTCTGTTTTTCGCTTACTAAACCAAAAATATCGCCGTGAAAATAAAAACTTTTGTAAAATTGATTCATGAAACATCATTATATATTTTTTTATATATAAAAACATAAAATGATACTAAATATGAAGACGCAGTGCCTAAGGCTTAAAGCAAACGTCGTGCTCAAAACATTCGGTAACTGCTCGCTTACTTTGGCAAGTATCTCTGCAAATAAGTTAATTGATTACAAATAGCAGTTTGAGTTTGCATAATACATTTATAAACCTGACGTTTTAAGCATTTATTTGTCGTATGTAGTGCCATCTTTGAAACATGTATTTTAGTGAGCATAATCACTATAAAATGAAAAAAAAATTATATTAATGGTGGCATTGTCAGTATATTGCTATGTAATTAATTATATACTACGAATTTTGATTTGCTCAATCAACTGAACCATACATTATCAACTGCGACAGTAGTATACACTTATAGACGATCTTTGTGAAAATAAATCAATTGTAATTAACTGATTAGGTTAGTATAATCGTTTACCAACATAACAATTCCTGACAAGTATGTGACCCAATTCTTGTAATTCTTGTTTTTTTTATTCTGTTTTGTATAGGTTATATAGATAAGATAATTGACATCGCATTATTATATATTCGTAGCATGACATTTATAGTTTTATTTTTAGGGTTCCGTAGTCAACGAGGAACCCTTACAGTTTCGCCATGTCCGTCTGTCTGTCTGTCCGTCTTCGGCTTATCTCAGTAACCATTACTACTAGAAAACTGTGATTCAGCATGGGTATATAAATCAATCATGCCGACAAAACAGTACAATAAAATCTTGATAATAACATTTTTTTAGGGTACCTCCCCTACACCTAAAGCGGGAATGTATTTTTTTTTCTCGTTAAACCCATGGTGTGGAGTATTGATGGATAGCTCGTTCAAAAATATTATGGGTTTCCGAAACCATTTTTCAAATCAGTAATTCGTTTGCGATATATTGGGGTTTAAAGCCCTAATTTTTGTTCGAGTCATGTGCCCCTGCCGGCTAAATGGCTACTACTGGCGATGTGAAAAAAATCGTTTTAGTAGTAGAAAACTATCACGAACAAGTAGGCATAAGTAGTAACCGAGTAATAGTCGACCAACTTAATGTGTACCTACTTGGAAAAGCTAATTTTCGTACAAATTCAGCCGACGCAACCGCACCGCACGTCGATGTAATTAAGACAGACAGGCAACTACGGAACCCTACATTGCGCGTGGCTCGACACGCACTTGGCCGGTTTTTCGTATAATTAATCTTTTTTTTGTTATTTTTTGTTTTACTTTCATTATTATTATTGAAATACAGTACCTTTATTAAAAATATAGTAATTCAATGACATGTATGAATAATATAATAATATTGTGTGCAAACTCTGTCTGATTGTGACGAACAATAACTGTACTGTGACCTATTATAATCACTCACTTTCAAATTATTTGTTTTGCATTTAATATAGGTACAAAGAAAGAATTAATGACAAACCATTAACATAAAGTCATATATAATAGTATTAATAGTCCATCAACTCTCGGTTAACTTACACTTTCATTCCGCTCTTAACGACAAGTTAGATTGGCATGAAAAGCGAAGTCTACCTTGTCATTTACGTTTCTCGGGATGCGTGCAAATAACAGAACTTTAGTAGGTAGATACTTATTGAACAAAGCGCAGCGAACAATCCCTCGTATGAGAAAATATGATTTATTTGTTTCTTACGAAATCGATATCATTAATAACCTTAGTAATTTACATTCGGCATGAAAAGTGAAATACCACAGTTTTATCATAGTTTTATATAGATTGGTTAGAATTTTTCTTTTTAAGTCATCTGTAACGATCAACAACTATTATTTACGTTTGCGTATTGGCAGTTCCAGAGGCTCTAGTATAAGTTTTACCGAAACAAAACTTTACGATCGCGTTTGCGTTTTGCCCTCAATTTGTATGGGATTTGACAGCTAAACGCGAACGCGGTCGTAACGTTTTGTTCGGTAAAACTTATACTAGAGCCTCTGAAGACTGTCGAGATGGTTCTTAACGAGGATTTTTTGGGTCAGTATGTTCAACAACTACGGGTTTTTTTTTGTATAGTTCAAATTGTGTTATTGATATCGGAGCATGATGATTTTATAGATACTTGTAACAATAAAATTATGAGCTGCCGACTTTGTTATCGGTTCCAGGGTAAGGGCCACGTGTTCCACTGATAACTTAAGTGTGTCAGGGAACTGGTAACGGGACCAAGACAACAATAAACGTGAGCTTAAATATTTCTTGCAAACAATATTCTGTCAGTTTTGATATAATTATTAGAAATCTTAAACATAATGAAAAAGAATACCACTTTATTTGCGGCACGTCATATTGCATCAGTCTAATTAATATTCGCACTTATAGCGGGAAAAAGCAGTAGCACGTGAAATCGTCATGTTACTGATCCTTATCAAATAAACATTTGTTAATATGTTTTATAGTTATTATTTATTATATTAAAATGACTTCACACCCAGATCCAAATAAAATACCGCCTATGGCATTTATTTACAAAAAAAAACCTTTGTAATAAATGAACTACGATGCCCAATGATGAACTAATTAGAAACCTAGCATGTTTTAGACGCATTGCTAACCGATCACAAACACAAATTTACATTTCGAGTGTAAGTACTTTAGTGGATGGATCGTATCCATTACAAACACCTTGTTCACACATCAAAGTTTATTTTAATGTGGGTGGTATCAAAATAACAATTTATGGTTTTCTCTACGCGTAAGACATTGTTTCGTTCAAATAAACTCTTGGTCCCTTTGTGCCGTAACGAGTGCCTTCACGTCTCGCGGCACTTGTACCAACACGAATTTCAATATCAATGACAAAAACCGGTTTTTGTAAGCACTCCTGTTAGACTATTAAACACTAAAAATAACATATAAACTTCGACGCGTTGCTGAAGAAAGAGATGGAACAAAATTGTAGCTTGACGGTGGAGTTCAATCTAGTATTTAAATAACTATTTACTATTATTAGTGACCCGCCCTACCAAGCTAACGGTCGTGTGTTTAAATCGCGCTAAGGGTAAATATTGCACAAATCTGCCCCGATTCGTTTGATTTTTTCTGTGTATTTCGGTAGGTAGGTAGGTAGGTAAGGTAGGTCTCTACCTACATATTCATTTTTGTATATATGTACCTACTCGCCTAGTGCCCATACAAACAAGGTTCGTTACTCAGGTACCTACTGTGGAAATGAGTTGCATTGTCTATGTCTACAATTTGGAATTAATTTTTATTATACCAGATACTACTACAAAGAGACCTACTTCTTCGAAGTGGTTCCAATAGTAATATAGAACGTGTTTAAATAAATATTTAAATCCGGATACCAAACAAAACTGCCACAAATTATGAAATATTTTTGAATCGCCAAGTTTAATAATGAATTTGTCTCGTTGAGAACCATTTATTATGATTGTGGTAGCTATGGAGTCGAATAGGGTTGTTAACCCGAACGGAATACCGTTAGGCACCCGGGGGCCAGCTCAAGCGCACACACCACAGACAAAGAAATGTCTGTGTCTTGCCCTTTTCAGAACATTAGGTAAGTATATTACAAACAGCATTGGAAATGCGAACCTATGCCGCCGTTGGTAGTCGAGATGTACTTGATAGACTGGGAGCTTTATAATATAATATACAAATCACCGAGGTCAAACTGGATATTCCATTTCAAACGAAATTTTAGAATATTGCCTACAGTGAACTAAAAACTAAAATAAACGCTGCTTTGTTCGTTCGCGTACAACATACAGATGTATGTACCTACGTAAGAATAATAGAAATGGTAGGTACATGATTTTGGCCCGTATCTAAGATGGAGCCAAATTAACATAGGTACTGTGAAAAAACTGAATTTTAATATGTTTTAAACGTAGGTAAATAAAATACGAAACTCCACACACTCTCGTTTGGATAAATGCGCGCTATATAATTTACACTGCAAACAGAAGTTCAATTGTAATAAGTTGCAATCATCTTCGCATTAAATTAACTTTGTGCATTTTTACGTAGTTATCTACACTTACCTACTCGTAGAATGCATTTAGTATAAGGTGAGCCGTGAATAGTTCTCCAAAAACTAGATTAATTTAGGGGTAGGAGTTAATTACGTTAAAATGGTCTTAATACATCACATAATTGACACGGTTCTATTGAGCCAAAATAGGAGAATGCATCTTGTGTAATTGAGGAGTTCCTATAGCCACCTTCCGTACCCATAATCAGAACATCTTTATGGTATATTGCATCCAAACTAAGCGTGTAGGTAAGTATGCAATATTTTTGCTCAATTGGTTGAGGATAACTGCTTTAAAATTCAGTTCGAAGATTAGATCTTAACAAATATACAATACAAAAGTACATACATATCAAGTCAAATAAATAAAAGCTTGTAAAAAAAAAACTATTATAATCATCATTTCTTTTTAGATCTGGACAAGTGGCAACAACTCGTGTCGGAGGCCGAGACCAGCTCGGGTCGGTGAGCTACTGAAGTAAGGTAGGTAAGTATTGTTTTACACGGCCCGACGCTACTAACCAACTGAGCTATTGTTTTTTAGATCTGGACAAGTGGCAACAACTCGTGTCGGAGGCCGAGACCAGCTCGGGTCGGTGAGCCACTGAAGTAAGGCAGGTAAGTATTGTTTTACACGGCCCGACGCTACTAACCAACTGAGCTATCGGCAATCCTAGGAATCCTACAGGAACTGATTGAAGGATTTAGTGGCCGAGACAGATTGTTCCATATGTATGCCTGTAGTTACCGGTTCAAAGTTCAAATCCGGCTGTTACATAAATTTTTTAAATTTTCCTTTAAGGCTGTGCATTGGAAATTATCGCGTGCTTTGAAACGCCGTTCTGACTAGATTAAGAAACAATAAGGTCTGATCTTCAGATATATGATTCTTGACTATATAATAATTGTTTATCTGATTTTATCGATACATGATTGCTTAAAATTTCCTCTATAGAAAAAAATCCAAAGTTGTTTCTGTGTTTTCCTTTTTTTACTCAGCTTACTCAAACGATTCATTATTTTACGACACAATCAAGTTAATACTATAGTATTTTATCTCATCTAAAATCTCACTATGAAATTTAAATAAAACATCTCTAAGTTAGGTAAGTATTTATCGAAATTTGTACAAAAAGCCATTCCCGAATAGTGTTACATCTCCTTTCCTCGTGCGCGGAAGTCATCAGCGTGTCTCTGTCTAGGGGGCGTGTTCGACTCAAATCAAGCCATCGCCTTATTTTGTAATATATACATTTTTGTAGACAGCGTTACTGCTTAATACAAATGTGAATTACGATTACCGACGGTTTCAAGTAGGCGGCCCTAGGATGGTTATGTTTATGTAAAGCTCACAAGACACTACTCGATCCCAATAAATAAAAAATAACTCAGTGTCAGTTTTGAGGCGACAATTAAGTATACAGTTTGTACAAAACTTAACTTTTTTTTTCAATTTATATACATATGCTATGCATATACTTACACGTTATTTAAATGTGAAACAAAACCAATTTCACATAATATGTTGTATGCTTAATTTTTGGTCCCAAAACTGACACTGAGTTAATTTGTATTTAACAACTCACGCTAATTGGGTACACGAATATATCAAAATGCCCAATCATCAGCTAAAATCAAACTAAGTATTTGACGATATCTTCTTTCATCATTTGACCCAGTCCGAAACCCATCACAACTTGTACAGTCGGCGCCAGAGATATGATTACAATATGGTTACATTTTTCGCCGTATTACAATGCAACAAGGTGCAAAGTGTTAACCGTATCATTGACGTCCACTGTCAATAGAGAGTTACTAGGTAATCACCGATCATATAACTACATACGTATATATGTAGATGAAATAAGAATTTGAACACTCCGAAAACATCCAAACTCTCAAAAGAAATGCCCTTACGGGAATTTAAATTTTGGTCCTTATATACATATATTGATCATATTTTTTTCTTTATTTGAGGTATTTGAATCTCCGTCCATTCACCCCACAATTTACTCTGTAGTCACAAGGCCAACCGGTCGGTCAAAGTACATAATAGTTGTGACAGCCGTGCCTTTTTACAAAACTGTTATAAGAATAAGAATAAGAAAAATTTATTCACTTAAACAACCCTTGTTTTACAGCCTTTTCTTCTGCCAAACTGCAGGACAGTTTGTATAAATGTGTTACGCGTGTCAGGTAGATCTAAATGTCACTTTTAGTGTGGAGAAATGACTGTTGAGTTGTCCTAACGAACGTTCGAAACGTTACGTGATATATAGTATAGTATAGGTATAGAATATAATAAGCATGAGTTATTTGCGGAAATCGCAAAACGTCTGGTTGATATATATATATATATATATAACTGGTGACCCAAGAGCTGCAAGCCAGCTTTTGCCCCTTTCCGCGCAACGGATCAGCATTGCAATTCAGCGAGGAAATGCCGCCAGCACCCTAACCCATACTTAAATGGCCTTTTTATAAAAATTTTACTTAGTTTTTATTCTATTTAGTTAATGTTAATTATCATCTTGTCTAAACTTAAGAAATTAAATGCTTTGCCATTTTATATAATATTATTCATACCTACGTGATATTGACTGATACCCAATCAGAAACATATGTAACGTATGAAACGTCGAAGACGTGATGGATTTTACAAGCCGGTAAGAAAAAAGACAATATTGTCGTACAACTGATGTTGACGGACGTAAGACAATATTGTCGTACAACTGATGTCAAAGGACGTAAGACAATATTGGCGTACAACTGATGTCAACGGACGTAAGACAATATTGTCGTACAACTAATGTTGACGGAAGTAAGACAATATTGTCGTACAACTGATGTCAAAGGACGTAAGACAATATTGTCGTACAACTGATGTCAAAGGACGTAATACAATATTGTCGTACAACTAATGTCAAAGGACACAATAAACCGGATACAATACATTGGAGTAAGTTGTGGTTACCTATAATTAGATAAGCATCAGTCTCGATTATAAATTAGATATAAGTGCATGTATGATGTATTATCTGTTGGTAATCCTAAAAAATAAATAAAAATAAATAAAAAAATAAACGACTCCTACTGCCAACGGTTTAATACAAATACAAAAACCTTAATTAATAAAAAAATATTGGATTAACTGTGGGCATCATCCCGGTTGCTTACATTTCCTACACTTGCTTGGCGTATGAAAACCACGAAGATGTTTTTAATTTGACGATAGTTGTTTATTTAAAAGCAGAAATTAAAAGTACTGTTTCCATAAAACCGAGCTTTAAGAGTCCGCAGTAAGCTCGGCCGAATTTCACCTTCCCATACAAACGGAGTTTCGTTCTCATATTAAAACTACGTATTGGATTGTAACGAAACTTTGTATATACAATGACATGAGGTATATCTATGTGTATAATTAGTTTAAATGGTTCCAGTTTATAAAACAAACGAAATACAACAAAAGCAAGTTTTGTATGAAAAACTTAAATTCGCTGTTTTTTTTATTATGGTATCTGAAGCTACATAAACTAATTACAGACCTGGATATACCTCATGTCATTGTACATGCAAAGTTTCGTTACAATCCAACACGTAGTTTTAAAATGAGAGCGTAACTACGTTTGTATGGAGAATCGAGCTTACTGCGGACTCTTAATATAAAGGGGCTGGCAAACAAAAAAGCGAATTAATTTTTGGTGTGAATTGACGTCACCTACCTACTTAGTGCCTACCCCTTTTTGGAATAAAGGCGTGAATGTATGTATGTATGTGTGAATTGACGTAAGTAGATTCTTATTTCATAACGAGAACAATTATCAATATGACACTACCTATGAGCAATGTTTGCCCCGATAAGCGCTATCTCGTAGGCTCTAAAACTGTCCGTTAACTAGGCTTCCCGTAGATTACTAGAGGATAGTGAGACCGACTTCAGTTAAATGACTATTTCATTAGTATCCTCAAAATATCGAATCCTTGTATTATAGATATTGCCTATGTTTTATGTGTTGTTTTTTATCGTATTGACAGCAGTGGCGGCGCGCGAAAATATTCGATGGCAACCCGGAATAAAAAAGTCATGAAAGAGTTTAGAGTATGTAAATATTACCTACCTAATTGGGTGGGAATCGGCTTGCATAAAATGCAGATTGACAGTACAAGAACAATACAGTTGAAAAAAGTAGAGAGACGCTGGTCACGGTTTTCTGGATAAAACCAGAATAACAGACATAAGCAAACGCACTACAACTTACTAACTAGAAAATTCGTCTTTGGTATTAGCCGGGATAAAATAACAAAATTATTGTGTTTCAAATGATGATGAAAATCACATTTTACTGCCTTCCGGCGCGCAAACGCATCGGCACAGCGTTTCTTTCAAGTCATTAGCAATTTAAAAAAAACTGATTGGCCACTAGTATCTAAGTAATATTCCCATATTAGGAAGTAAAAAATCCCTTTCCTTATTTTATTAAATCTTGGTATTGAAGAAGAAATTGAATTATTTCTCCCTTTGAAATTGTTACGTGGTATTTTATACATCTTCCTATTGAGAAGGAGCTTTTTTATTTTATTAAACTCGGCAATAATTTAATTTTATTCATCGCATAGCAGCTAGGCAAGTTAGGCGAAAATATGCTGGTTAACAGATACCTACGTCAAGTGTATATTTATATGTCACCGTAAAATTGAAAACTTCATTAGTTTGTCATCTAACGCATTAGATTATAAACTACTAAACCTAACCTACCCGTCAGTTTATAATCGCACTAAGTAGAAATATTATAAACGAACTGTTCTTACAGTATTAAGGTGGCATTATACATAGGGTTATATTACAAGACAGTCACTGGTTCTTAGAAGATATCAAATGACAATAATCACACTAAAATAACTAGTGAGGTCAGGATTTCTTAGGACAATTGCATTGACTTGAAGGTATTTATTGTATTCCATAAAAGTTTTCAGGTTTGGATTAATTACTAGGTACTTATTTCTACTTCTAGGTGCCTGACAACCACACAGTCGAGTAATTTTTTTATCTTATATTGTAAGTCAACGGTCTTTTACTACCAAAACTAATGAATAGCGTATTTATGTAGTAGACATGTCGGGATAAAATATAGGGTTTAGTATTAACAGGTATGTATGCATTGGGGAGTAGAGTGGCATAGTACAGAGGAGTCTAATATTAAACAGAGGGCGTATACGGGCTGAATAGATAAAAAAGTAGATGCAATGCACTTTTCGCAGGGAAATGCTTGTTATATATATAGTTTACCCATGCCGACCATGCCTGTATAGGAACCAACAGAACTGTGTGGGGTCGCGGTGGTTTCATAGAGTGCCTATCAAAGTTATCTGTTACTATTATTTATTTTGATCGTTGCTTCGATAAATTACCTATATTTGTTTTAATAGACAGATTCACTCGAAAATAGGTACCTACTGAATAAGTTAATTCATTAAAATTGGTTGTTAAGTTTAACTTCGTTACAAAGCTTTCTCTCCTTTTTATTGTTTTTTTATCGTTATCCTTACAACTTATTTAACAGTAATGTTAAACGAAAGTTCTAGAAAGTACCTTACTCGCCTATTCCTACAATTGCAATTTCTCGATCAAAAACTTCTTAGCAAGTCATGTTTGTGCGGAGTGTCGTTGAGTTTGTTTGGAAGACTTGTCACTAAACTTACGGGAGTAGATCGTAGAGCCGCGCGTGGACCGTGCGTGCGATCGGCCGCTCGTTCGCGAACGGACTGCCCGTGCCCGTGCTCGCCAGGCGCCTACAGCGGCTGCGGCGTCGGCGGGACCCGCCGATGACTCTCGATTACATTTCTCTTCACTACCAATATGCCTACAAATCTCCAGGTTCATTGTATTGTTATATTGAAGACCTACTAAGACTAGCCTACGAAGCTAGAGGTCCTGGGCTCGAATCCCGGTCGGCATTTGTTAGCTGACGCATCAAATGTCTTCTATTTGTTTGTGTATATATTTATCTATATAAGAATGTATATCATCGTCTAGTCCGTACTTTAAATATATTTTAAATATTATTGGCTACACGGGTCCAATGCGATTTCGAGACGAGCAGGCGATGGATTGTCATTTGAGATCACAGCCGGCTGGGTACAGCTTTAAATTTACTCGGTTTGGTTGGTTTTTAACTCACTATAACAAATACTAGAAAAAGAAGTTCAAACGTGACATTTCACACGGTAACTTCTTAACGTCTATCTGGCGGGATCCCATGCTAACCTTAACCTTATATAGGTACGCGGTCTATATAGAGTTTAACAGATAGAGCAAGTCTTAAATAGGTATGTAATCTACAATAACTTTTACTAATTTGGCTTTATATATATAACAGGACTGTAGGACTGACGACCTACAATGAATTACTAGTTCACGTATAAAAGTGTAGTGTTTGACTGCAATTTCTATTAACCTGCATATTATTTATGTTGTAGGTATATTATGAATATATATGTTAACTTTATGAATGAAATACATACATACATAGAAATAGTTAAGTAAGACTTATGTGAGCACCTATTTGATTTAAGCATAATTTCTAATATTGATAATATATAATCCTATATATATAGTTTAACTACTACTTCAGAGTTATTTTGTATTAATTTGCAACAAATACGTCACATGGAGGTAGGTGTAAAGTTTAAGTGGCTGTCGTCCACACGTTTTCGATACCGACGAAGTTTTGTAACGCTCGATTTTACAAGCCCCGGCATCAGCGGCTCCGCCTCGCGGTCAACTTTCAGGAGTTTCAAACGACACTTGGCCAGATTACTTGGACGGTCACCCTCACAAGTGTACGAAAGGTGTAATGAAACTGGACTACAAGTGCTCGACTTTGTTAAGAAGAAGGTGTTTGTTGCATTCAAAACTTCCGCTCTTTGTTCAGGTTGCAATTAAAGCCTTTATATTTGTGCTAGTAATTAGCACTAATCGACGGATCATGTTAGAATGATTGTCTAAATCAATTTGACCTATTTGAAGTTAAAATAATGAAATAAAACTTACATTCGTACAAAAACTATTAAAATATCTACCTACGAGTATACATACTAAATTACGCTGAGTTGTCGCCATTTCATGACAAATATGAATATAGATTATGTATGTCTCCACAATTTAATGTTTTCTAAATTACTTTTTCATTGATGGATGACTACTCCTGAATGGTTATTTCACGAGATGTAGTCAAAAGCTCGATCTGATATATACCTACTTAAACCTAAACCTAAAAAAGTGAGTAACAGTCTCTACCTGTTAAGGATTTTTTTTTCTTTCTGCTTTATATATTTACCCATATATGATTCTGACCTCAACGTAAATAAGGTGCCAGTCAATCTGTTTAAATATAATTATGAATATTCCTTATAACCTACGAGCTTTACAATTTAGAAAGCCTCATCAGGAATAATTTAACTCTGCTGAGTTTCTCGTTTATAGGATGCGTTAAAAAGTAAAACGCAAATGGCTCTTGACAAGGAGATAAATTATGTTGTGCTTTCCTCCTACTTGAAGTATAGGCATCTAAGTAACAAAATGTGTACCCTATCTGAGCAAAGACACCTCAAGAATCACTCTAAGTAACATTAATCGGGTTTCGTCGCGCTCTGTCGCCGACTGCCCTTTCCAGAAGAAAATAATAACTCCAAGAGTGGCTGCTGAGGGCACTGATCTTTGTGAATATGGCATATTTCAAACAAAATTGCAAATCGCCAGTAGCTACGTCCAGGTGTCCGTCGGTACAAGAAGGAGTCTTTCGAGCATATTTTTCCGATTAAAAAAAGATTGCAGTTTTGATATTCGTTTACACGCTTTTAATATTTCGGCTGCAGTAGGAGTTCAATATGACGTGCATAGTTGACTTGTCGTTAAAATTCACATTTTTTATATTCAGTTGTACGAAAGTATGTACTATGCTCAATACTAATATCAAAAAGAGGAAAGGTTCTTAGGTTGTACATTTCTAAGGAGGTATTCTCTGGAACTCAACCGATTTCAAAAATTCTTTCATCAGTGTTTAGAATGGACTTTCAGGGTGGACATGGGCTATATTCTCTGTAGCACGCGAGCAAAGCCGCGGGGGGAGCTAGTGTATAGTAAAGGAAATTATTTAAATAAAGCACCGAATCAACAAGTCCGGATAAATTATGAAAACATACTCCTGGGCACAATTAGCTAACAAATTTGTTTTCTTTTAGGAAATACCTACCAAAATTAAAGCTCTTTTCCTATTTTTTGTTGCGCTATTTCAATTGGGCAAATTACTTATCAAGAAGTGAAATTGCCTTATGTACCTAATTTCCTGGTGGTTAAACAAACAGCCTTCTTTACGAACGGTACTGAAGTAGGTACGTACTATATAATTCCATTTACAGTTTAATTCTGTTATGTAGCGACGTAAGGATATTAAACCTGGTACCGTTGCTAGGCGACTTATTTGTTAGGCCAATGTCATCGAGCGTCCTCGGCCCGTCCCACGACATAATCCTTGTAATTCTGTCATTCACGCAAACTACAAACATCTAATAATTATTTTTGCATACACATACAAACCTTGGCAAACCCCCGAAGTCC
Organism: Epinotia bilunana; assembly: GCA_947049275.1. Classification (NCBI taxonomy): domain Eukaryota; kingdom Metazoa; phylum Arthropoda; class Insecta; order Lepidoptera; family Tortricidae; genus Epinotia; species Epinotia bilunana. The sequence continues at coordinate 29,497,968 of OX346252.1, read as the reverse complement.
CAAAGCCCGTAATATTGTAAGATCCTTTACTTACTCCTAATTTCCAAAAAAATTACGATAAATTAGATGCACATGCCAATTATGGAGACGTCTTCATCTGTCTCATTCAACAACAGGATGACTAAAATACCAAAGTGGGGATATACCTTCTGCCAAATATTGCGGATGGAATACTAGCTTAGCAGTCAAGTCAACAACCATACAATTCCAAGATACGTTTTAGTTTTCGGTTATATAGGTATTCATCAATAAATAAAACTACTAAAAACAGAGGAGAAATCAAACTCTTTATTACCTACTTGAAACCAAAGTGTAAAGTGTCATCAAATTATGTTCTCTTTTATTTGAAAACTCGGTATAGGCACGGCACTCGAATTGTGAGCCAGCCTGTGTGAGCTTTAGATAAACTACTTTTAGGCCAGTCATATCGAACATTAAAATCACAAGTTAACGGCTAGTTTTTTTTTTAATATGTTGTGAGGCAAGTTTGCTGCTTCGAAAGACAAGAGCTAACTTTGCAGCGCTTGAAAAACCACGAAATTCTCGCACATTTTTTGGTACTGTCAATACAAATCCTAAACTATGCGGTTTTTTGAATAAATATTTCTATAAGTTGTTGGGTATCGTTAAATAGGTATTTCAAAATCATTATTAGGTTTCTTTAACCTTTTTTAAATTAAATTACCTACTAACAGTTTAGGAATTATAACGATTTAGAGTTGGCTAAACAACACATGTTTGGAAAGCTCTATCTCGGTAAGTATTGAAACTACAGAGCTGGTTCTGGTCTCAAATTGTAGCAATTTTAGTCTTTTTAAACAAACGTCTCCATTTTTCTTAAAAAAACCGCATAGTTTAGGATTTATATTGACAATATCAAAAAAAAGTAAATTTCGTGGTTTCTTGAGTGCTACAAAATTAGCACAGGTCTTTCGAAGCTGCAAACTTAGATATGCGGTACTGGTAGTGGTTCTAACAACATATTAAAAATCACAACTAGCTGTTAGCTCGCGATGTTAGAGATTTTTCTGGTCAAATATGACCGGCCTATGTATGCCAATTCAATTTCATGCCCTGACACTTATTATAGTCAGGCGAACATAGTTACGGTTAAAGCCTAGATACCCGCTTTCCCTAATCCGGATTGAGCTGCTCTATCAATCAGGCTACTAACAGGAAAGCTTTATATCATAGTGACGTATGTTCGGAGTTCTTTTTCAATAAGCATATTGGCAATTATTATATAGTTGAATCAAATACATAGATGCTGTCTGTCATTTAACTAATCAAGCTTCTTGTTCATTGATGCTGTCTTGGACTCTACAACATTAAATGAGAGATACAGTATATTTTTTATTTGACGACCTCTTTAGCCTACTACTTTGAAGTGACCCTGCTACGAAGCAAGAGGTCCTGGGTTCGAATCCCAGTAAGGGCATTTATTTGTGTGATGAGCGAATATTTGTTCCTGAGTCATGGAAGTTAATATGTTAATCCTCGTCTAATACCCATAGTACAAGTTTTGCTTAATTTGGGACTAGGTCGATTTGTGTAAGATTGTCCGCAAAAATAAATTTATTGATTATCATAAGGTTTAGACCGGTCCAATAAGCATCAACAAGTGTACGCTGGTTCAGATTACGCTCACAATCCATTACCATCAACGTTCATGATAGACAATATGGAGTAACAATGGCCAATCAACTTAGTTTGCCACTGAATCTGTATTTGTCAGGGTCGAAGTCTACCGGGAGTGAATAAATAAGCATTGCGATATTATTTTTGTTTTGAGTTTTGAAGAAAATAAGAATCCGTTTTAAATATTTATTTTTATCGTCTCTAAGATGTATGTTGAAGTTTCTTTAAGTAGCCGTTTTGTTTCGTTGACATTATGGACTGAATTTAGGAACCTAAATATTTCTTCAAAGAGAACGGATTTGCCCTGTGAGTTTAGCACGTTACGACAGTGGTAATTTAGAAAAATAACCTTGTCATAAATATTTGACCAAAATAAGTCATTAGGTAATTAATGCAGATGCCATGAAACCAAGGAACGCTTGGAGTAAGGAATGTATGTATGAAGTAAAACTTCAAGAAGTAGGAGATTCCCAGTTATAAATAAATAAATATTTTTAATAGCTACTCACAAAGTAGCTACGTTTAGTGTGCCGATATGAAATTTGTCAAGATCTGAGGACCTATCATTTTATTCCTCACTAATACGTTTCCGCACTCCTCAGCATATGAAAAGATGGCCAGTGGAGCCATAAAAGGCCTTTATTACACAATACTACTAAGTACAGTTTGACATCTATTGATTGGCAGATACCGACACATTCTTTGTTCGGTGATTATTTTACGAAGTCGTCAGTTATAAGGGAAAGCCCAGTAATAGGTAATTTGATCTAGATAATACTTATTGCACAATAACATGTATAAATAGTATATAGTATAAAGCTTCGATATAAGCAAAACAATAGTTATTTGTTATACAAGGGTGCAAAGTTGTATTTTACCCGCGAGGGTGGAATTGAAACACGAGCAAGCGAAAGGATGCTATAGTTGAACCACGAGCGAAGCGAGTGGTTCTAAAATAGAATCTTGAACGTAGCGAGTCTTGAAGTAAAATACATTTGCACCCGTGTGTAACACAAAACTTTTCACCTCACTGTAGCGAGGAAAGTGCAACATGCAAAACAACTTTATTTAATTTAAATAACATTTTTTTTAAACTGTGGATACCTAATAATAACGTTAAGTAATATCAAGTAGAACTTTGGTCAACTGCGAGTCGGATTTGAGTTTTCCCATACAATTTGAGACACAGCGCCTGATGAAGGCGACGAGCAATTTTTTTAAAGTTCTTAAATATTTATTTTACTTTTTCTGTTTTTTAGTATTTGTTGTTATAGCGGCAACTAAAATACATCATCTGTGATTTTTTTTATTATGAGCGTTTTACGTTTTGTTATCTGTCAAAAGCTACTTAAACACGCTCCAAGGTCAAAATACTTTCCCCACTATTGGATAAAATGCGTTTTTGCCCACTGGTTTTAAAGGATAAAAGACGGCTTTCCGATGCAGAGGGAAAAAAAAACAAAACAGTTATGACCCGAACTTAAGCGTGAATGAATATGGTTCGTCGTAATTTAATCACATTTCCCATAATATCTGTGGTGAATAGGGGTTCATTTCTAAAATAAAGCTCGAAACAAGCGCTCATTGTGAAAATTTCCATTAATAATGTCAGTACATCCCAGAAAGAAGTAGGTACCTGCCATTGATTGTACATGACTTGTGCCGCAATCATTATCCGACGGAAATTAGTTGTATTAAGGTGCACATTTTAATAAATGTTTACGGTTATAAGTAGGTAATTAAGTACAGTCAAGTTCATAAATATATGTACGTTCTTAAAGGTTCACAAATAGTTGAACAACATCATACCCTTAAAAATAAACACGTGTTCACACATTTTTGATCACTTTATCCGTGTACATTTCGAACATGACTGTACCTTCACGAGGTGAGTGAAAGTAAGGACAGGTACAATTAAAGTGAGAAAAGACATCATGCCCACCGAGCGTAGCCTGGACCGTAATTTAGCTGATTTGGCCTAGTGTCGAGCCACCCGGTTTAATCTTAGTCTAGTTTACGACGTCTTGGTGCATTTGGTGTGTCGCTATCCAGGACGCGTAAAACAAATCGCGGTCACCGCCTTTGCTTTACGCGAGTTTCTGGAAGCGAGGTGATGAAACAGATGAAGCGAGCTTCACGCGCATGCGTCGTCGCGCGTCGCGCGTTGTGTTCCTTCTATTTTACGAGTACATGGATGTACTTTTTACATACGAATGATAATTTGGCAGTGTACATACATACATCCATTTTTTGCCTGACCAGAATCGTTGGGGCTTTCGCTATTTTTTGTCAAATTAAGGGTGATATAATTTGACGAGACACATGTCTTTTCTACAAAGCTAACGTACCAAAGCTCAAACACGGTTCTTTATGTAATGCGCTAACGTGCTATTGAGTGCCAGGCTACCCTCCAACCACGCAATTCGACCGCTATGGGTCCGTCCTATTATAGCAACAGTCGGGTTCACAAAAAAAGGTATTGAGTCAGCCAAATTACAAGCGCAAAGCAAAATAGCAATACATCAAGGGCATTACGGTGGCATTACGAGACAAAAGTCAGATTTACTATTAACCGCCACCGCCACCGCAGGGCGAGCCAGTCTGGGAGAGGCTTCTAACTTTCAGATTTACTATTGACCGCCACCGCAGGGCGAGCCAGTCTGTGAGGCTTCTAACTTTCAAATGTACATATTTTTAGAATCATTTTAATGCAAGTTTTAAGCGAAAGCTTTCAGACTGCGGGACAGGGTTGTCAATTCGTGCGCATTCGAGGGTTTACTATCAGCCATGATAAGTGCAACTATCTATTTTCTAACGTCAGTAGATACGAGTATGAGACTGACCTGATTTATTTTCCAAATAATTGTATTGTCGTCTAAATTATATGTATACTTGCAATGATTCAGATTACTACGACTTAAAGATGGGGGTGACAATCGACTTGCAAGACTTGATTACCTACGTTGATACCTACATAAATAATTAGTAACTATTGGAGTTAATAAAAACCTTGTATAATATTCAACGGCCCATCAAATGACTGGCATATTATTTATTTCAAATCACAAACAGGTACCTATTTCATTATTTCAGTATGTTTTATGCTTCAACATAGGAATAATCTTTAATAGGTATGTTACCGATGTTTTATAATAAGCAGCGGGCTTTTTGCATATACAGGAAGGAGACATGATTACTGGCACATGTCCTGACAGACATAGTTTAAACAAAAAGTGAAATACTGAGTCGGAACTACGTCATAAAATTGTGTTAAACGAGGGCGGCACACGCAACGAGCCTGGCTGAAATGAAACCGCGGCGACGACGACGTTAAAAATACTGACGCAAAAGTTCGCAAAACGCGCCGTGTTTACCATGCTGCAATTTATTGCACAGTATTGATCAACTTAATAGAAGCACCAATGAATATCATATTTATTTTACAAAGGTTTGTTGATGCAACAACATCTATTACCTCGGAATAGTCTCCGTATCGTTAAACGAATCAAATTACCTTCACTAAGAAAATATAAAACTTTTTATATCTCAAATTGCAAAAAACTGGTTGAATAAAAACGACAAATACAAAATCTACTTATTACTGTGTAAGTTTTACAATAGAACAACCTACTATGCACAAAATATCCCTTAATATTTGAGATATGAATAAAATTGATATCTTAGAAGATACACAATCTTAGTCAATCATCAGACCCTGATGCACGGTTTTTCTCTCTCTTCCTAGGTAACCTGTATAAAGCCATATGTTTGTAAGAATAGCAATTATTGAGGATATTTATTAGTTACAATTTTATCCAAAAACGTGCTCAGGGGTGGAGGCTCCGGGCCTTTCGGTCTCACTCAAGCTTCCCTTTTTGGGAACATACCTACAATTTAACAACCCGAGGCGAACCCTTTGGCCGCACTCCTAGATAAACTTTTTACTATTATTTATTGATTTAATCTTTATTGCAAATAATATGACCTTATACTTAATATTAAAGGCTGCTACATATAGGACATCAGTCAACAACAATGTTATTTATAGACATGTATACGAGCATTATACTGTCTGGTAAATTACTTAACGGTACTTGCTACTGTCATGTCGATGATTTCATTTGCGACTCATGCCCTAATCACAATAAAGTGCCAACTGCCAACATAGGATGCAAATTAATAGATTGTCTTAAATTACTTCATACGAGTCAACTGTTGCGGTCAGAGTTGTAAATCGTCCAGTAATTGAATTTGTTACACACGTCTAAATATAGATAACCAACTCAGAAATATATTGTAGACGGTAGACCAGGTAAATATTACTGTATGAAGCTGCTTTAGGCCTGATTGTTCTACCTAAATATATATCTATTGTAAGTACCTATAATAACATCGGGAACTTAAACCGCGTATTCGTAATAAATTATAATATCATCATCATTTCGCGATATTTATTCGATATTCCCAAATTGTATTATTTAAATCCGCTGAACTATTGGATGAAATAATAAGCGAGACAGAATCTATCAAGGTATTTTTGTATGAAAAGAATACCGGACATATAGTCTCTGGATAAAATATAGCAATCGTTTCTACAGTATGTAGTCACTTGTTGTAAAGACTTGACGTCAGAACAGAACTCGCTAATCGCCAAGCTTAACATGGCATAGGCAGTGCAAAGTTCACGAATGTACTGGCAACGGTATAAATCAGGTGTGCGGGCGACAAGTTACTGATAACGTCGGCGTCTGAATGTCACGGCATCGGAAGCGACGTCGCGCTGCGTCCGAGGGAGCGCGACGTCTCCGAGACGCCCGCTCCATCTACAATACTTAATTACACACCTAGGGCGGTAAAATAAAGTCTCCGATGGCAGGTATACCTACCGCCCGTGAGTAACTACAAATTAAATTTACCAGACGTGCAGAGGGCGGCGGTTGCCCCTTTATGACTGTGTGACGTAAAGTTACAAAGTGCGGAAACAAATATTTATAGAGAAAAGGCCGAGAAACAACAAAAACAGTTTCAGAAAGTTTACATTTTCGATGTGTGTTTGTTGCAACAGTGTGCGGAATGTACCGTAATGATCTATGTATACGAATTAGCCCCAACCCAAGACACCATAATGACTACTTCTTGAACTCACGGATCGAATTATGCCCTTAAGACCACGTTATTCGAAATCGACCTATTTTACATTCAATAATAATCAATAAAACACTGAGTTTTATGATGGGATATTGAGATATGTTATAGTTTAATATTAGCCCTTCTTACTTTTACGAACCAAAACACGATATTTTAAACTTCGCTCTGTCATATCATACCAAGAAAAAAGGTAAATGTCTGATCTTATTACGAGTAAAGTAGGCGCAAAATTTTCTCAAGTGAACAATGTCACAAATAGGCACGATCTAAAGAAGATCTTTACTTCCTTTTAAAATGGCTATATTTGACGACCGCTTTAGCCTAGTGACCCTGCCCACAAAACAAGTGGTCCTGGGTTCGAATCCCGGTCCTTACCTTAGTTATCCTTATAAATGCCCTTGCCGGGATTCGAACCCAGGACCTCTTGTGTGATGAGCACGAATATTTGTTCCTGAGTCATGGATGTTTTTTTTATGTATTTGAGTATTTATTTATCTGTATAAGTATGTTTATCGTCGTCTAGTACCCCTATGGGTACTAGACGACGATAAACATACTACTGTACTAGTTTCTAGCTTGTAGCTTGTGTACTATTACACAAGCTTTGCTTAGTTTGGGACTATAAGTAGGTCGATTTTTGTAAGTTTGTCCCCTAATATAATATACAATATTTATATTTATTTAAAGTGACCTACGCGTCTCACTTTAGTAGGCAGCGGCCTCGGGCTGGACGGACGTCTGTAGCGATTTTTTCATTTTAACAACTATATTTTTCGCAAATTTAATACCATCAACTAGCTACTTATATGATTTTAGGGAAAAAATATAGGATGTCATGTGGTTGGCTAAGCACTCAAACTTTATTTTATGCTACCTAAGTATTATTTTATTACAATACGCACTAATATGAAAAGTTTAAAAAACATACCATTACAACCTCATTTTTCATATCTTTCTTCTTCGAGCCCAATCTTATATAATGATTAATGTAAAAAGTTAGAATTAGTTTTTTTTTTAATGTTGTATTTTCTATTACACGGGCCACATTATCTTTAACGTCGTATAGTGTGTGTATGTGTGTGTGTATTTGTGATAGATTTATCGTTACATCTGACATTAGGTAGGTTTGTCATTTGATATTTATCTTATGTTGTCTTACGCAACTATTGATTTTGCAAAGCTAATATTCTAAATAAATAATATGAAGTACAAGGAGCATCGTTCGAAATATGAATATTTGACCATTTATGATGTTGTAGGTAATTTTGATCCTGCCATAATGTTTACGCCAGCCAGTGAAGTGCAGTGCTGCAGTGCCTACGAATCATTAAGAGAAAGACAGTCACAATATTTATAAGATCAACTCGGAATCGTCTACAATTGAATGTTGCACGGGTCTCCCGCTAACTTCTGCTGCTGCAAAAAATATCGACTACATAAAGACATGACATGTCATGACATGATGCTATTTAACAAATTGTGGACAATACAAGGCGACCCATATCGAATACAGATCTTCAAAATACTAATCTAGATACCAGCACACTTCAATCTCTTCTTGTATTTTAAACTGAAAGGCAAATGAAGAAGAACCACCTAAAACACTAAACCTAAATAAAAGCTATTTTATTCTCGAATTATATTGTGTCATTATACTATGATGTCATTTACTTAAAGGCTGTTAAGCAGGTACCTAATATAATTTGTATTATTTTCGGATATAATAAGGCAAGTAATGGTTTCATTTTCATTATAACATTTATAATTATAACATATGCTGGTTATACAATACAAGGCGACCCATATCGAATACAGATCTTCAAAATACTAATCTAGATACCAGCACACTTCAATCTCTTCTTGTATTTTAAACTGAAAGGCAAATGAAGAAGAACCACCTAAAACACTAAACCTAAATAAAAGCTATTTTATTCTCGAATTATATTGTGTCATTATACTATGATGTCATTTACTTAAAGGCTGTTAAGCAGGTACCTAATATAATTTGTATTATTTTCGGATATAATAAGGCAAGTAATGGTTTCATTTTCATTATAACATTTATAATTATAACATATGCTGGTTATACAATACAAGGCGACCCATATCGAATACAGATCTTCAAAATACTAATCTAGATACCAGCACACTTCAATCTCTTCTTGTATTTTAAACTGAAAGGCAAATGAAGAAGCACCACCTAAAACAATAAACCTAAATAAAAGCTATTTTATTCTCGAATTATATTGTGTCATTATACTATGATGTCATTTACTTAAAGGCTGTTAAGCAGGTACCTAATATGATTTGTATTATTTTCGGATATAATAAGGCAAGTAATGGTTTCATTTTCATTATAACATTTATAATTATAACATATGCTGGTTATACAATACAAGGCGACCCATATCGAATACAGATCTTCAAAATACTAATCTAGATACCAGCACACTTCAATCTCTTCTTGTATTTTAAACTGAAACTAATGGTTTCATTTTCATTATAACATTTATAATTATAACATATGCTGGTTATACTATACTGAGGATGGATAAGTATGTGCCGGAAGCATAGCGTCCTGCAAATTCCTATCTCTATCTCGCTCTATCTTATAACTTCGTATCGCTGTTTGAATTTTCACGGCTTCAAGGGATTGCAGACTTGTATTTGAGTTATATTTTAACTTGATACGTGTAAGCATTAGGGAATACCCTAATGCTCAATCCTAATGCTTAATGTTCAATAGACAGATTGACAGACATACAATAAAGAGCTATTTATTTTCGAGAACAGATATCCTGGTTTTTCGTATTTCATGACTCCAAACAGTAAATATGCAAGATGTGGGTGCTGCGATGACTTGTTCAAATACGGTGAGATGTGACTTCTGGATGGTATGCAATAACAAAAACGATAACAGGCATTTTGGACTCTCTGTTTTAATCGACGCGTTTATTTCTTGTAGGCGTGGTCTATACACTAATATCCCCATAATTACATTTTGACAATATTAGTGATTCGCATAGAATCATGCGTACTTTCTTGCTTAAAAGGCTTCGTATCTGTTACAAAACCTTCAAGCTAAACATAACCACATGCTTTTCAAATCTCAACTGGCGGTCCATCACGTTCCACAGGTTTCTAGCTTCATTCACGAGTTCAACAAGCGAACCTCGAATATACAATTGTGGGTTGCAATGCAAAATTCGAGATAGATTGTATCTTTTTAGATTTTTGCGTCTTTAATAACAAGCCGTTTTTATCAGACCATGACGAAACATTTATTTAGGAAGATCGATATTTTCTGTAGAAGTTGGCAAAATAAAAGCAAAATTTTATCAATATTCTCCTGCTTATATTCAAGCGATTTTGCACCTTAGTGGAAACCGCATAGTTACTATAACGTTGTTAATCTAACGAATGTAGTTAAATACTATTGACTTTTCAATTGTATGTCACCCACCGAAATGTACCCACTGAATCTGAATCAGTATCTAAGAAACATACTTGGAATAAAATACGAAATGTAAACAAGTCTGTCATTTTCCAGATAGATGTATAGACAATTTCTGTTTCTCTAAGGAGATAACTGGTTCAAATCTTAATTTCACCAAAAAAAAATTAGCCTACGTCAGTGACCCGTCACAGTAAAGTGAGATAGTGTGCCTGAAATGTAGTGTTGTGCGTTACTAGGGAGAATTACGATAACGTTGCGCCGCCTAGCGGATATTTTATGTCGCGTATGTACTTTCATTCGAGTAAGAAAGCCTTACGGGGGTAAGATTAAGAACGCCAGATGGTATTTGTCACCCGTTGCAAAGACAAAGGCAATAAAATCTCAGGCGTTATCTATCACCTCTTTTTATACAGTCTTAAGAAACAAATCAATATAAATATAAGTCATACAATCTAACCGCGTCGACACATGAGTTGCAATCATGCTATACTATCAAAAGACAATATTCGTCCTCCAAACGCGGGTTATCTATAATCGTCTAAACATTGACCGGTACACTTATCGGCACTCGACCAACCAATACGGCCAATTTATTAGATAGGTACCCTATTATTGCTAAGAGAGACATTGCTTGCGGGTAAGTCGGGAAATGAATGCCGGCACGCGATATGCCCTGTATTCAATTTCATGGAGAAACTTATTTTACGTCAACGGGCTGCTTGCTCACGAAAAGCGCAGAAACAATCACTTACAGCATTATAGCCGTTAAGGAAACAGACAGGCTGAAATGTTAATACTTAACTGACATCCATGGAATGTTACGTATAGTTACGCATACTTGCAAAATAAAACGGGCTAACAGATTCATTCGGTTCAAAGAAAAACCGCCAGTAATACAATAACACGCCTTATAAAATACTTTGCTGCCCTGATTTCTGTAATTTTAAATTTATGTACCGACGTACATGATCTTGGTAACTAGGATTTTTCTGTGGTGCTTATTATAATTTTCCGCCGCAAAACACCCCTCTCCCGCCCGTACATTTATTATTAACTCTTAAATAGTAAAGTATCAAATTCTTTTTATGATTTTATGGGTTAGTTAAGACAACTTTTCAAGATTGGTGTAATGATTGTGGACATTTCCATGTATTGCTTGCTTATATCTATTTGTTGTGTAGTTCCACATGTATGGGGCGCTAGCAGACAGGACACTTTCCCGTCCGTATCAGTTACCGTGCAACTGAGGCTCTAGTATAACTTTTACCGAAACAAAACGTTGCGGCCGTGTTTGCGTTTACCTGTCAAATCCCATACAAATTGGGGGTAAAACGTAAACGCGATCGTAACGTTTTGTTTCGGTAAAACTTATACTAGAGCCTCTGATGCTTAAATCATCAAGATGCGTACAAAAAGTTGTTTTATATATTTATTAACAGTTAACAGCAGTAAATTACCTACAGTTAAATAAATCTCTTGCTAATAGGGCTACGAAGTCAAACAGTTTTTTTTTTTACTTGATTGCTTAATTGATAACTTGTGGTGGAAACAAGGGGCTACCGGTAGAACATGAAACCGTGTGTGACCTAAGCCATCGGCCAAAAGGGAGGATCCCCGCTCCGAGCCGTTTCTAGTGCAAAAGCACTGTGGACATGCACGCAAAAGCACTAAATACACATTTCTTATAGCTCCTCTACATGATGGCCCATCCTGCTGGCCCACTAGGATGGGCCAGCGTGTAGAGAGGGTAGTGGTGTCGGATGGCTTATGGCGCGGCGGGATGGCGATGGGATGAACGCGGTGTCGGTTTTTCGGCCGCACATCAAAGGGAGTGGGCCAGCGATGGCGGTACGCATCTACACGTGGCCCATTCCACAGTGTGTGCGCGGTCGACCGCGGTTCAATGTGGACGTGCGTGCTATGTATTTTTTTTTAATCAAAAATGACGTGTTCGTGGCTTTCAACACGAAACAATAAAGTTTTTGGAATCATATCGTGGAGAAAGGTAATATGTAAATAGGTAAATTGCCGCAGCGGCTAACGCTTCGACGTCCATGTCGCAAAACGATTCGATCACAACTGAATGTCGCCATCGTGTTCAACCATCGCATGGCCATAGCGCTGGGCCATATGATGGGCCATCATGTAGAAAAGCCATTACATTGCCATCTGTTTGTGTCAACAATAAATATTCATAAATATGCCTTCATTTAGAAACTTTGTTTTACGACTCGGTACGAGTATAAGGTTATAAGACTAATTAACTGCCAGCGACAACCTTTTCATACGTAACTCGTAGCAAAACGATTTATTTGTATCCTCCTCCTTCTCCTTATTTACTTGATAAAGATGATAATTTTTCATACCGAAGACGAAATAGTGTGTCGCCCTCGGCAAGCACGCAGACTGGTAGTTACTACTTTTTACGATTATCGAAAGACCAAGTCTTAATCAGCAGTAATAGGTAATAAAACAAAAGTAGCCCTAATTCCCCGGTCCCTGAAGTCCCTGGACACATTGTAGCGTATTATAATACATATGTGTTTCCGAACACATTGGGTATCAACCCTTAAATTCTTTCGTGTTTAGTTTTTGTAGCTAAATGGTCTTTAAAAACAGTAAAATCGGAGACTACCAAAGTGACCGCGATGTCACCACGCCGAGATGTCCGTGCAGATAAGCACTGGCGCATCGCGCCATGGCGTAGCAAGGAATAATTTTTAAGCACAGTAACGACATGCCATTATAATGAATACCAACTATCGATTGATGACAACACGCAAACCGATGAAACAGGGCTGCAACGCGGTCGATACTGGATAGCGATAAACAGTATTTTTTGCGACTTAATTGAAAAATGTATGCTGGTTTCGGCTTTAATGTATGGGAATTACGACGCAAAAATATTACCTTTACAAAATTACTTATATTTACTTAAAATTTTATTTGCATTTTTATTTCATAGACACTATTTAAAATGTCGGTATTTTTTTACTTTTTTGGGTAGGATGTCAGCGATTAAACGTGTACTTGTTTTCCAATTTTTATAAAATTAGGAGGATCTTATTTTGTTTGGTTTTTGTAGTATTTTGTAAACCGACCATGCAACATTATTAATTAATTTGGTTTTTGCAGATGTGGATCATGCAATTTACATGCTGGGCTATATATTTTTTAATTTTGTTATGCGTATTCAAGGTTTTGCAGCTTTGCATTAAATTATATTAAATTATTATTAGGTACTTCAGAAAAAGCAAAATTTACTACACGGCTCAAATTTGATTTTCTATCCTTTCTGGAACCGGTATCGTAGATCATTGGCTATAAAATACAGATTTTTCCTGAAATATTAATTTCACTGCACTATGCAGTAAAAAAAAACATTTATTGCCAAATTTGCAAAATAAAATTATTCGTAATAATCGATAAGTTACAACGATAAATCGCCTCACTAAAAAACTTACTATAAACGATGCATCAAGTTATTCAATTGTCTTATTATGAAAATTAGGTTCATGATGTTTGGAAAACTTTTTGTAATTTGTCATTTGAATCGTGGTTTTTGTTATGCTTTATGCTTTGTAAATCTTCATACTACTTTGTCTTGAATTATATTTGGTATAGCAAATATTTACTATTAATAGCTTTGTTCAGAATCACATCGTTTCACAACACAAGTGACCTAACTTAACCTACCTAAGATATTGATTACTGGACGGTCAGCCTTAAATATATGTATACACATTTGCACCGTATATACCTTTGTAATAACCCGTGTGGTGTCGGGTTAGAATTTCACCACCCCCTTTCTTCCCGTGGGTGTCGTAAAAGTCGACTAGGGACCAGGGTTGAAGTGTGTTGTGGGCGATGGGCTAGCAACCTATCACTGCAACATCACATTTTGTCGATCTTTTATACCCACATTTATGCTAAAAGTGGCACTGGAACATAAGTTTGGGAATAAAGGCGTGAATGTATGTATGTAATAAGCTTTGTAATAAGCTAATACAGCGAAATCGTATCGTTTTTAATAAACTAGATGAGTATTATATTAGACGTCGATTGTACATAAATAGTTCCGAGCGCGGGCTGACCGATAACCGTCTTGATATTTTTTTACAGGCCAGGATTGAGTTTTTAGCCAAACTTTCAAGCAATGAAAGTTCCAACCTCAAAAATGCAAACATAGGCCGGCTATCTAACGTGTTGTGTCAGAATGAATCACCCTACAAAATACTTCGATTCTGGTTTACCCCCGGGGTCCCATTTTAGATTACCTACACTTCCGTTTTTATTATAATTTACAAGCGGGCAACCTCAGACCAAAGATAGACGGAGCATGACGAAAAACCTAGTGAATAACCAACCAATTTTGTCTGTATATGTTGTCTGGCTTGGTTGAAAACCGGCTTCACTAATTGTTCGCAATGCTCTGTCTCTGTTTTTTCTTGGGCTGTGCTGGCAACCTATTTCACAAGAAACGGTACAATTAATGCAAAGAGAACTAAAGCACATACATCTACATTATGCCTACCGAACTTCAAGCCAATGCAATCTCTAGATGTAAGTAGGTAACAAATTACTTACTAGATTTAATTTCATATTTAAAACATAGACGTACCTACTTTTAAATAAAAGATACTTATTTAATGGTCAGGAACCGGTATTGTACCGGACTAAGCTAGATAAGTAGAACTCACTGAATTTGCAATACGAGTATCACACATAAGAAGTGATGATACAAAAGTTGGCTTGCTGGCGGCGGGCTTGCATCTCAATGTTTCATAATGTGATGTAACTTGCTATAGGTACAGCGTTCGTCACCTAGCTGTTTTCATAATCGTTGAACTGTGATAAACCGTTTAATTAAAAAAAAAATACGGGACCGCTAAAAAATAGTAGGATTTTCGACGAGTCAGCACTCGCGCCAGCACGCAGGCTCCGATGCGAGTGCCCGCCCGCCACTTGACCCCGTTCAGACACTATTCTCAATATTCCGTTTTACTACATAAGCGTTTTTAGGGTTCCGTAGTCAACAAGGAACCCTTATAGTTTCGCCATGTCCGTCTTTCCGTCCGTCCGTCTGCGGCTTGTGCCGTGTGCGGTGCGCTCAGTAACCCTTACTACTAGAAAGCTGTAATTCGGCATAGGTATATAATATCCCATAAAAACATTCCATGTCAAAAAGAGGCCAAGTCTCGAAACTCTTCCACTTCCATATTTTGTATTCGCTGTTTAGAGATTTCATCTTGCGCGCACTGCGCAAATTTCACTAAAAAAAACTGTTGCTCGCCATTATAGGTAATTTTACAAATATTTGTTAACATTGTTAATGCGTGTTTGGTTAGTTATTATCAAAAATGTAGACTGGTGGTGAATAGAAAAGTCATAAATAGAATTGACGCCACTTTAAATTCTCGGCGATGTACAATATGTGAGTAAAAACCTGTTGCCATCAATAAGTAAAGAAAATAACTTACTTAGGAAGCCTATAAAATTTTCATCTATGATAAGGATTTTTTCCTCGCGAATTGTGTTGAAAAACGTCAAATGAAACGCGAGAGCTTTGATAATTACATTCTCGGGTCTCTTATCACGCTCACCTGCGGCTCGCTTGAACATTCCGCCTCTGATGTAGTTATCAACATACCTCACTTGTATCGCAATGCACTATTAAAGAAAAGCTATCACGGCTAAGTAGACATGACTAGAAGAGTAATAGTTGACCAATTTAAATGTACTTGGAAAGGCCAACTTTCGTACAAATTCGGCCGACGCAAACGCACCATTTACTTGGCGCGTGCGTGTCGATGTAACTAAGACAGACAGGTAACTACGGAACCCTACACTGCGCGTCACCCGACACGCACTTGGTTGGTTTTTATGCATATTTATAATATAATATAGTAAATTCAACTGTTCGTGTTCTATATATATCTAGTCAAAAATCCATAGTGTAGCTTCTTTTCTTTATTTTCTATAGGTACTGTATATACAAACGCAAGTTAATACATATAAACTAATATCGATTTAGTATTTGACGAAAATGCCTGAAAGTTTATACCTTTACTTCATTTAGCGACTTCGTTTGATCCTTATTTTAATCGTATTTTGTACCAAGTTTTGGACATCTTACAAGCAAGTTCGATTACATAAAAACGTGTGTATATGTGCAAGTGTGTGTGTGTGTGTGTGTGTGTATTTCCTGCAGCTTAAGATATGCTCGTCATTTGAAACCCATTTCAAGAGAAATACTTTCCGTTTAAATCTCAGTTTAATAAATTATAAAGAAAGGAGTGAAACGCAATAAGGCAGAGTACTGGCGAGCGACATCAGCCCCGCTATTCTGCAACTTGTTTTAAACTCACCTCAACGCTCACCCACAAAGACAACTTGACGCCTCGATTCGTAGTAACTAAGCGTAGGCAGAGGTCTACTTTCGTTAAGCGTGGCGGGTGGAGGGAGGCGCATGAACGCGAAAAGAATATCAGCCCAGGAGTGGCCAACTATAAAACTCTTCGCACTAATTACAGACACGCTTTAGCATAAACTGGCCCAAGCCACGTAGATACAGTTGAACTGGTAGATTTATTTTACAATTTAAAAAAAATGTTTTGATGGTTTTATGTTTTGCCACAGTACCTATACGTTATGTACATACTACCATATTTAACAATTGTTCAGTTTTACAAGATTTTTTTATATTACTTATTATCAGTTGGTGGTCATATACGAATATAAAAACAGGAAAAATAAGCTTGTACAGTTTGTACAAGCGAGTGCAGTCGAGTTGTTGTAGATGCAGTGTAAACACACACTGCGGCTTTCCTATTAATGATTATGCAAGCGAAAGGAATTTAAGACGCACATTGATGTGATATTGTTATTCACTTTCAAAGCGCACCCAACATGGTATGTTTTGAATCACAGTAACTTCCCGACAATTAAAATTAACTCGCCGGAATGCGTCTTAGGTAGCCAACAGGCCAATTCATTGTAATCAGTTGGTACGAGCGAGACGTTACGAGAAGCGATCTTTGATAAGCATAACATCGTTGTTATTACTTAATAGCAAGCGTGATGCGTTTGGTAATGTATGTTAACTTTACTACCCACGTCGTTGAAGCAAACTGAAACTTCTAACTATCACTAAAATAGGTATGTACGCGTCAACGGAAAGGGTTGGAGAAAGTTACTCTTGTTGTTAGGTGTTTAGTACAGGAGTTATGTGAAAATTTATAGGTCATACTAATTCCCACACAGACGGGGTTTGGTTTTTTTAGTTCTTTGTTTGTATCTTTTTGCCATACGTAAAGTCTAGAAAAATCAAAGTGGGCATAACGCGTTTTTTATTACCATCTTGAAATAATATATGTATGTATAATTTTAGAATCATTGACTCGGAATAACAAGAAAGTAACGAAGATAGTTAAACTGATCAACTTTTTCCATGGGATAACCATGAAATTACGAAAAAATAAGTGCCAATTAAAAGTTAACTGTGATTAGGTGCTAATGCACGAAACAGCCGTTTTATTTTGCGATTTAGATACAGATTTAGGAAAGTCTATTTTATACGACTTTATTTAAAGAGTTAAAGTGTATGGAGGTCAAGGGTCACGGGTATTTAAAACTATGGCTAAGAGGCCCGTGGGCACCTACTTAATCAGAATTCCTCCCACTCTAACCTAAACACGAAGAATGTTTAAGTCATCATAATAAACACGACGTGGCCAAGAGATAATGATTCTACAACGCGCTTGTCACTATTCAGATGATATATCTCAATCTGTTTATATGAAACTAGCTGCCCGCGCGGCTTTGCTCGCGTATGGCAATAAACGCAGGCGAACCCGCGGGATAAAATATTAGATCCTACCCCTACCTACATACAAACATACAATGAGTTACAATGTCACAGATATTTCTAGATATTTATTTAAAGCCGAATGAAAAATGCGTATTTGTTTTAACAGTTCGGTTAGTTTTCAAAAAAGTATCCGAAAAGGAGGGATCGACTCACTGATACAAAACAGACGTAACTTAAACGTGCCCTTTTTACAAGCAATTCGCGACATACATGTATAAGATAATTTAAGTATAATAATTTAAGGTTAGATAAGTTACATCAGACACCGTGACCGCTGTCGTGATGTGACACCGGACAACCTCTCGTATTTTTTTATCTGTATTCCTCCTGATTGTAGGGCGGACAGTGAAATAGTCAAGTGCAAAGTTAGGTGAGTATGCGTACTTGCGTAGGCATCAGAAATCTTGCGCAAAACAAGATATAATATACCTAGCAGTGTCATTAGGAAGCAAAATAAGTTCGTTTTATATATCAATTAATACGCTTTGTTGTATGACTAATGAGCGGAACACTGTTAAAACATGAAAGCACCTACGAGCCATTACCCAAGTGCTCACTGCGTATTTATAACTTATAACAACACACAACAACATACTCTACGATCAAGCGTGGAATTTGTTAGCGCTTACTATTGGCAATGGTTTGAACGAATATAAATTAAATAAGAGTAAAAAAAGTCTAGTTGTGACTCGCACGGGACCAGTTTGCTCTCGAGTGCATCCTGCATGCCACTCGTGTTACGCGGTCCCACGGATTGTCTACTAAAGCATGAATCCTAATGAAGTTTAAACCTTCACTTCTGACCACAACATACCGATGACTCACAAAACGTCGTAACCAGCCATGATATAATAACTTCAAGTACCTACGCATAAACAGTTAAATATGAGCTCAGAATTGATATGATTATAACACTTGAGACCATGCGTCCGCCCACAGCCCACAGGCCGCACTCGACATTCCAATACAGCTTTATGTCATATTACACTCGTCTCGTAGCACAGAAGCATATTCACTCCATTCCTAAATTACCTGACAAAATGCCACTATTTTATCGTAATTTTAGGTAATCTTTTAACCAAAAGGCATACTGATTTTTTTAACCATTGCAAGGGTTTTATATCTGTTCAGTTACATAGACCTTGAAGTGCGTTTATTCGTAAATATCCATCAAATCTATTTTAGTTAAAATGCCGGAAAAGTTCGTTTATCCTGATCTGTCACTTTGAGAGTTGTATGAGATGGAACAGCTTTAGTAATAAGTTGATAGGCAATTTGGAAGAAGTGTCAAATTGATTCTTTGCATTAAGTAGGTACTCGTGTGTATGCAGCTTGCGCTAAGCGATGCAAGGAAGACAAAAAAAATATTTTGGAGACCTGTGTTATTCTGGAAGGTCTGTACATGGAATGCCGATTATATATTGTATTGTCCGAGGAAGAACGTGTGTGTGAAAGCCAGAGCACTTATGTAACAAACCTGGTTAGAAATGAAGAAATTAGGTGAAAGGTCACGAGATATCTAGAAGAGCCCGGCCCCAGTACTCCACCACTAATTAGTTTATGGTGTACTAGTAAAGGTTAGTTACCGATAGAGCAAATGCTGGTAAGAGCAGAAATGGCACGAAGATTGTCAACAGGAACGATGCTTTCGAACTAGGAGAAATATCTAGGTTACCCCTAGACCCCAACATAACAGGGGTGTTGACTAAAAATTTACACCATACAATTAATTTGGTTAATCACAATAAATAATCATACTGGAACTTCCAATCAAATTTCACTTGTAATAAATATTAAGTTAAATATAAATTATTAATACCTACTTTGGTATTATTTATATTCCCCCTTCAAACATCTCCAACAAATTCGAAGCGTTTCAATGTTGCTTGCTAGAGAGAGAACACGGTAGGGAAACTAACTTCTTAGCTAACCCAGATTTTGGCAGAAAGAATGTTCTCATTATTAAAAAAAAAAACGAAGCAAATTGAGAAGCAACTTGGAGTCTAATTTGCTACAAAACGTGCGGTTTATTAAGTAGATAATAATTATTAAATGGTTGAAATAAGATTATGGTCAATATGTCATATTAATTAATTAAGATTGGTGATATACCTCCTACCTGACTTTATTGGGATTTAGTGGTAAACCAAGTCAATTTAAATACCCAACACTGATAAAGTAAATTCAAACATAATTTGATTTTGTTATAATTACTAAAGATTCGATACTTAAGTAAAACATAATGGGTAACTGAGCTGGCAATATCCTGTTCGTTTTTGATTTTGTTACTTAATGTCTATTCATTCCTCATATTTTGTGGAAAACATTTTACAAGATGTATTTTTTTACTTAGAAGGTAATTGTCCCAGTCGCGTCATATTGCATTTAAATGATTCACAGGTGCACTTTATTTTAAGGTAATTGTATGTGCAAAATTTTAACAATGGAAAATAATCTTAGCTTCTACCCGCGACTTCGTCCGTGTGGAACACGTTTATATCGTAGCTCCTTACAAATGTTCGCCCCCTTAGACGATGGTTCCCGGAATAAAAAGAATTATATATGTTAATCTAGGTTATACACTATAATGTATACCAAAATTCGTTTTAATCCATTTCGCCGTTTTTGCGTGATTGAAGTCCAAACTTTCGCATTCATATTTGCAAAAAGGCCAGGGACACAACTCGCTTGACAGACCCTAGCAGGCATTTTAGGTTTAATAAATTAGGTTTATTTACGATTTTTTCTACGGTGGTAGAATTTTGCCAAAGTTTACCATCGAAGTGAAAAATTAACTGATAAAATATAAAGTAAGTAAAGGATAATCCTATTATCATTTTATAAATGCGAAAGTTTGGATGGTTTGATGTTTAGATGTTTGGATGTTTGTTACTCAATGACGCTCAAACGGCTCAACCGATTTAGATGAAGTTTGGCACGAAGATAGTTTATAGCCTGGATTAAATAGGATAGGATAGCTTTATCTCGGGTCCACCCAAACGAAGTCGCGGGCGGAAGCTAGTTATTAAATAAGAAATAAAACTGGCCGAGAACGAGTCGGACTTAGGCAGAGGTGAAACGCGCCGGATGGGCTTCGGGGTTAGACTGCGACCCCGTGGCCCCCGCTGAAAGAATTTCTCATTTTTTTCCATTGGGGCCTCGTAGACACAATTGTACCCCAGACGTCTTAAATAGGAGTTGGAAGATTTTTCTTGTTTATTAGACTGCCGGGCCGCATGCCTTTAAACGTGTTAATATAAATAAATACTTACGCAATTACAGATCTGTTTTTACAACGGATATTATCAATAATATAATATTCATGAAAAAGAAACAATGATATACAAAATGATAGCACCATCTAGCGACCATTATTTTGGTACAATTACAGTTTGATAGAGGTTAGGTTAGTTGTCGATTTGCGCCATCTAGCGAGCATAATTTAGTCCACTTCAGATCGAGAGATGCCGCTTGTATTGAGTTTTTGATATTTTACGAACAATCGATTTCTATACAAAATGAAACAAAAAACCAATAACTCGTCGTTTATCAAAAAAAAATAACGAAATTAACTGATGAAAAGAAAACTAAAAACCTTCTCATTGCTGGGGTTTGAACGCCCAGCCACCAACAAAGAATATTAGTCGTCGTAGAGTAAGCCAGCCTTTTGGAAGAAAATACGGAAAAAACTAATTTTCTCGAAAATAAGACCAAGCGGGGCCGAGAAACCGATCTATTTCTCGTCCCCGTAAACCCCTATACTGCAAATTTAATCTGAACATGATTACAAATTTATATAAATATAGGTATATTATATACAAATATTGCTCGTTTAATAGTATCGGATAAGACCGGTAGCGCCATCTATTATGGAGTTCTTCACTCTGGATTAATACAAACAAACTTTCAAGCAAGTTTAAATCCCTTTAGAAGATGAATTTTCAAACAAGCTGAAATTATTTTTCTTGTTTTTTAGTATGGAACCATTTTACGAAGTTTCAAGTCCCTAGCTCGAAAAAATATATACGTTCCATACAAATTTGCAAGCCATTTTTGACCCCCTTAAGGTGTTAATTTTCAGTCTATTTAAAAAAAAACCTATACATTTTCAAACCTTATATCACACCCTGATATGAAATTATATCTAAAAAAAACCGGCCAAGAGCGTGTCGGGCCACGGTAATTGTAGGGTTCCGTAGCCCGTTCCGTGAACCGAATGTATGAGCAAGAGAGTTTAAATTCCCAAATCAAATCGACCATGTATTATAGACAGACACAATACAAGCAATACTTAGCGAACAATTTTATTATTAGACAACGAACGACCAAAGACAGCTAAGACATTTCGAGCACGACATATTTTCGACCTAATGTATGGGCGCACCTGCTCCAACCCCATTAAATCAGGATGTACAATGTGAGCGTTCCGCGTACAGCGACATCTATCGCCAAATTAAGTAAACTATTGCGCGCGAGCTTAAAGTATGGAAGATGATTTTATGGGATAATTCTTTATTGCGTTAACCTATTTTCACCGTGTTTTTTTACTTTATTTGAAAGCACGTCATTTCATTGTGATTTTGTAGAAATTACAGGTACAATAAACACCTGCTTATACGGTTAAATTACAAACTTAGTTCAGAAATTATTTTGTATTTTTTTCAAAAACTATTCAACCTATCAAGTTCAAAATAATTTGCCTAGAAAGTTTTTATAAAGTTCTACTTTTGAGATTTTTTCATATTTTTAAAACTTATGGTTCAAAAGTTAGAGGGGTGGGGGGGGGACACCTTTTTTTTAACTTCTGGAGCGATTATCTCCGAAAGTATTAACATTATCAAAAAATAATTTTAGCAAACCCCTATTCATTTTTAAATACTTATCCAACAATATATCACACGTTAGGGTTGAAATAAAAAAAAACACCCCACGTTACGTATAGGGACGTTACGTAGAGTGCTAACGGTTACTGAGATTATCCGCGGACGGACGGACAGACAAAGCGAAACTATAAGGGTTCCTAGTCGACTACGGAACCCTAAAAAGGCCGCGCTATGTCCTATTCTGAGGTCTAAACTACAATATTAGAAAGTAGGTACCATCAAAATTTAATCAGACTGTTTTTGCTAGAATTTGCCACCAAAATTATACTGGTTGTCATCGCCGCTTCCACTTGAACTTGGTTGTCGCGTCCACTTGACAACAAAAGATGGCGCTGTTTGCGTATGCAGGACTTTATCCAATCGGTAAGTCTCAAATTTGGTCTGCGGGTCACCTTAACTCGATCAAACTTTTTTATACGTTTTGTGGTTTGACGGAGTTTAGACGCCGACTTAAAACTGGAGAATGACCTTCTAAGGCTAGAATATGCTCGGAAATTGATTATGTTCTGCATCGCGCTATTGAAGTTTTTAAATGATGTCTTATAAATACAGTTTCCTTCATTTTAATTTTTTTTAATTTAATTTATTAAAACATGTTCATATACACCTACTTCTTATTGTCTCTCTGAAAACATCAACGAATTTTCACATTTATAATATCAGCGTCATTGCGTGAAATCTGTAATGGAGGGACTGGTACAATTACCTTAGATTATTTTTATAACTTAACTAGAGCTGATAAGCTCGCGGCTTCGCCCGCGTGGTTATAGGAAAATGTAATATATTGAATTTTCCCGTGGGAATTAGATGTTTTCCCGCTGGAAAAAGTAGCCTATGTCACTCTCCAGCTTCTAAACTATCTCCATACACAAAATCACATCAATACGACGCTCCGTTGCGACGTGAAAGAAGGACAAACAAACACACACAGACACACTTTCGCATTTATAATATTAGTAAGGATTTGCCACGTCCCTTTGCTACCTACGTACACAATAGCACGATCATAAAATTTTCATTTAAATCAATAGAATTAACAATACTAACGTAATTGTGAAAAGTTGCCAGCTTCGTAGGAATTAACCTTAACACCCTTAATTGTTTCTGATTGTTACTTATTAATTGCATGTTACATTGATAACATTGTTTATTATCCTAGAAAATCGGAAGTGTGATGAATGGTGTACAACATGCTTATTAAAAAAAACGTAACTGGTTGCTTTTTATTGTGTCAATCACCTGTTTATTGAGAATTGCGAACATTCGAATTAGCGATTTATCTTAACAGAAGCGCCGGTCCAAATTAAGCTGAGCCTTCTTCAAAGATCCTGATGATTTGCCACATTATTTGTCGTCGTTTCATGACCGGGACGTTGGACAATTCTCGTCCCACAAATGCACCAAATTGCACATTTGCCTCTTTTATGCAGGTCTCTATGTCCATACATTCGCTTTGAGTACCAATAGATATCCCGCAAATTGTTTTGTTTTGTACATCAGAGAGTTGAATTTTCGATGTTAAAATTTTCCTTTGTATAGCTCCTAGTATCTTGATCTTGAGGAAATAACTTCTGAAAAAAGTTGGTTAGGGTTACTCGTACATCGCAGCAATTACCTGAAAATAAAAAAGAATCATAAGAAATAAAGGTTATGACATTACATACCAACCTCGACCGTGTATTTAAGTTTCGCTTAGTGTCTCAGTCGTCTAGCTAGCTAGCCAAATAAATAGACGATTGAGACACAAAGCGAAAATTTAATATACGATCGAGATAAAATGCTTCTAAAAGACAAAGTATTTAGCGACCAAAAAAATTACTTACGAGTTCTGTAAATCAATGTAGCTCAATTCATACGCTTTCAGAAATAATCATAAAAGTTCATGAAAGTGTTAAGGTTTTATAATAAAATCAACAAAAACGTAAATATGCCTGGTGTTACAACTGAATAAACAACACGATAAACGAATGCTATTGCTAGCTCGCTAATGGTCAAAGGTGCAGAGAAATCGTCTTTGTCACAACTCGCCTCGGTCTCTCCTATTAGGGATTTTATGGCATGGTTCTAGATAATTAGTCGTCTATTAAGCTACTTCAGATTAATTACTTTACGGGTGTTTACAAACCAAACAAAATTAACTTGATTATATGTATTTGTGGCTCTATGAGCCGTAGAACTCGCGAAAAAGATCCATATAAATATCGAGCCTGCTCACAAAATCTTACGAGAATCGGTTGAAAAATGCGACTTGTGGAGGAGAACTGTCGGACATCCGCCGGCCGGTCAGACATACGAAAGTATTTATGGCCATGGTGAAACGTAGAACAGCTACAGTAAGTAAACTCAAATAGGCTAGGGAATGCAAACTGAAACTCAACAAACCGATTATATTTCATAAACAGATCTAAATTTTGAAAAAGTGGTAACAATTGCTTTCGGATATACTTTTCCTTACTTAAATTATCAAAATAAATTAAGTGTCATACATTGTTTCTGTGATCTTGACAAACAAGTGCAGTTTTAGTGGTGAACTATTTATTGGATAATTGCTTAAAAAAGGCGAAAACAGTTTCGCTCATGCTTACAAGTTGTGGTTTGACTCTAGAGTTGCCTAATGTACCGTGAAACTGTGAGCGTGTATTTGGGTTGGCAGATTTTTCCAGAATGGTCTAGTAGTTATTTTCTTGTGTCTAATCGATAATTTCCTTTAGAACCGCATTTCGATTATTTTTTCGTCATAACCGGTTATTGCATTATAATTTTAGCGCTTATATGTAATTTTTATTTCACATGTTCTTATTTATTACACCGTTACACCATTTATTTGTATCCTACTCGTATTTTAGTGGAAGTATTTGTGATTGAGTTTGTTTAACATCTTATTTTCCATCTGCAAATAAACATAAATCGTTCCACAAAGGTTGTAAAACATAAACACAGTTTGCTGTATTAAAGTAGCTTGGTACTGACTTACCCCTTTCTGGTAATTCTTGGCAAATTATGTTGACAAATAAACACCGTAGCACCGAACGCTACACACCTTCGGTTAAGGTCGGCTTCTCTAGAACAGAAGTGGAAACCCACGCCGCTTTGGGTCGTTCTCTCATTTCGTGCAAATCGAGGCATTCTCTCGAGTTTTTTTAATTTCTTAAAATGTAATACTATTAGGTTATTTCGTGGTTGTGATCTCACTTATCAACAATTTTGTGCTAAAGGCACCTTGATAACATTGTTATTTTTTATATAATAAGACTATCGGTAATGAAGTGTGCGCTGGTAATGAAATGAGCTCAGATGGTGTTGGTTACTTAAGGAAAGGAATGAAATGAGCATTGGATGGTAATTTTTCCGGGAGACGGTAATGAAACTTTATATATGAAATCACATACAAAAATCGTTATTTAGCAATAATATTGGTAACATATATACGTATGAAAACTACTTCGAATTATGATGTTAGAATGAAGCCTTGCAATGAACAGAAAACAATTATGTAACTTCGTTTATTATGTTGTACTCGGGCTAAAATTATAGAAAACCTTTCGTTTTATCTATCTATTTACACTTTTTAAAATTCTATCAATCTATATTTTTAAACTTATTAAATTTACGAACACAAAAGTTCTCACTAGTGGCTTCTTTCTGAAAGGGGAAAATGCAGATAAGTTCAGAAAAAAGTTAGAGACCATATCTACGATCACCTTTAAAGTAACTTTCTAAAGCGACAAACATAAAACTAAAGGAGGAAAGAGAATATCTAAAGAAGAAAACAGTGCAAAGTGATATCCGAGTTGAAGCGTGAAAGTGTCTAGGAGACAACGGTGTTGTATTACTGGCGAGTCTTTTCAAACACATCATGCAGGAGACCCTTCTTATGCCGAAACAATGCAATTGGGGCTAAGCAATATTTCTTCCTCAGCATAAAGATAAAGGCAGTTGTTATGAATATAACAACTACAGGGGCATTACCATGAAGTTGTACAAGCTAGTGTTTGATGGCCGATTATCAATGGAAAGCACACTCTCTAGCAACCAATACCGGCTTTATGCCATCCATGACTCAATGTTTGCTCTCAATACCATCGCTGAAGAATCCCGAGCTAAGAACAAACCAATGTATGTGTCCTTTCTCGAAATGGATAGGACTTTTGACCACGTACCTCGTAAGACTGTATGGTATGGTGATGTCTTTGGACTAGATAGGAATATCCCGAGCATACATCACATTATTAGCCGATATGTACTGGGAAGCCAGATTAGTGATCAAGCGTGGTAGTAACGAACCAACTTAATACCAGTCACCGAGGGTGAAGTGCAATGTTCCCGATTCACACCTCGAGCCAATTTTGGTAGACAGGCTAGAAGTAGTGCAGTAAATATAAATTACTTGGGAGCATCATGCAAGACTGGAGACAAACATTCAACACAGCCATTGCGGCAGCCTGGTTTAAATGGATGGAGGTAACTGGTGTGACCTGCGACTGTATAATATATATTAAGATTAAAGATATCGCGTCGTGTATAAGACAATAAGTAATTAACTCACTTATGGCAGTAAAACATTGCCACCCAAGCCACCCATGTCGCAGAGATAAAAACGCTGTGGTGGCTGTCTAGCGTTTCAAGGATAGACAGATCAAGAGAAGAGACATTGGCCAATAGCTTTAAGGAAATTGGTTTTGATGGTTCGGACATATCAAAGAATACATCGGCACTAGAGCACTTAGGCCTATTGCCTCGCTTGGTTCTTGACGAAGAGGCAATTTTAAGTCATGTTGGCTCAATGTCGTCACTAAGAACTTGAACGCCTGGTGGCTGGATGAAGGTCCAGATTGGAAGAAAGTGGAAGTAGGCGAAGGAAAATGCAGACCTCGTCGTAAGACGTCCCAAACCCTAAGAAAATGATGAGGACACACTGGCATGCTGCTCATTGATGGATTGATGGTATTAATTGTTATGTGGATTACAGTACTGTGGGTACATATTACACGGACCTCACTCACATTTTCTCTTTTGTAGAGAAGAGTCGCGAACAAATTGTGTCCAGAACTGAGAACACTATATCCAGTCTTTGCCTAGGGGAAGAACAATTTGGTC
This sequence comes from Epinotia bilunana, assembly GCA_947049275.1. Taxonomy (NCBI): domain Eukaryota; kingdom Metazoa; phylum Arthropoda; class Insecta; order Lepidoptera; family Tortricidae; genus Epinotia; species Epinotia bilunana. Next base: position 29,469,875 of record OX346252.1, on the reverse strand, counting down.
CGATTTAACCCCCTACGATAAAATTATCTGCATTCACCGCTAAGAAAATCTCTTTTAATGAGTCCCTATAGTTCGAAGACACTCTTTCTATCTTTCAGATTATTAGGATCCTTGGCGTTGACATTTCTAGCGACCTTCAGTTTCAAAGCGACTTAGAAGGCAGACCTATGTTGGCATCCAAAAAGGTCGGTGTGCTTAACAAAGCGAAGTGGCACTTCTCCCTGGGACAGAGACTATTGTTATATGAGTCTCAAGTCCGTCCCCACATAGAGTATACTTGTCATCTTTGGGCGGGAGCACTAGGCTTACCAGCTTGGGCTTTTCGACTCGCTTCAGAGACGTGCTGTGCGAATTGTAGACGATCCCAAACTCACAAGCGGTATGGAACCGTTAAGTCTAAGTTCTATCGCTTGTATAATTAATGGGTTGTACTCCGAAGAACTGTTCCAATACTGTATTCTCTCAAGAAAACCTCAGTAGGGAGCCGAGGTTTTCCTGAGGGACTACAGTATGGGATTCTTCAAGAAAGAACCCCCAAACGTGGGATACAAAGAAAACCGGTCGTTAAACACAGATGGGTCAATCTTATATTAAGTAGTTGATGTCCATGATAACATGACAGAGAAGGCGGTTAAAAACAAAGCCAGTAGTGACATAATAAAGTTGATATTTGCCCACTTAGCCAGGAGCCAGGAGATAACATGACATAGAATTCGGTTAAAAGCTGAGCTAGTTGTGATTAGGCATCGGCGGCTTGTGGCATTTTCTAGTTGTGATATTAACAACTTTTAAGTCGGCATCGGGAAAATAGAGAAAAGTTTAAGAGTATTTTACTCATAAACCCATAATTTATTGTTTTACTACGCATAATCTAATTAAAATAGCATATAACAAACTTAACATTATGAATGATGTCCCACTCTTTCCATAAAACAATGGCTTTAATATAAACATTCATTACCTTCTTAAACCGTTCATTACCATCCTTCTAAAAATTGGAAGGAAAAGGAGGTAATGAACACGATATGAATGAAATTTTCAATGTTTATTTCGTCTAACTGACCTTGAGTCTATAAAATTATTTGACCGAACCGTCATTCAAAACGGCACAAACAGACAATAATATAGAATTTTACATGTAGTACTTACTGAATGCGTTACTGGATGGCGATGAAAACCAAACGATACCAAACCTCTTTTACACACGCGAGAACGCAGGTATCTCCGTCGGGAGCGCCGTAGGGGCGTCTCTCAAGGCAGCTAGCGGTTGAACGAACTACTAACAAAGTTTTGAATCAACGGTAGGCACTGCCCGGATACGCTATCTAGCGATATATACCTTATCCATTTCCCACGACGGTAATGAAAGGATCAACAGTGACATACACTTTAGAAGCTGTAATTTATTTTCTGTGATAATGATATATAAAAAAACATAATTTAACACTTCAAAACATAACTAAATTCCCTATCGATTGAACATAAAACAAAAACTCAGGGTTGAGTATTTAAGGTTCAACTGAACGTCAACGTCATACCAACATGCATTTTGTGTCGAGATGAATAAAAAAAAAACGGGTCTTCATTGTAAATATAAGGAAAACAACATGTTTTCTACGGTAGTAGTTTCAATGCCTCTTTACCTTTCATAAAACGCAATAATCCTGCATTAATAGATTTTTGAAAATTTCAGGACTTTTTTTTTAAATTACCAATAATACCGATTTGCACGAAATGAGAGAACGACCCCTTTACGCAAATCGCAAGTACTTACCTACCCAGTACCATAAACGGAGGATAGGTACCTCTAAAGGGTAAGATAGGTACCTCTAAAGAGTAAGATAGGTACCTCTAAAGGGTAAGCGCTTAACTCGATATGTGTAGGCATTCCCGGCTCTATTCATTAAATATGGGATTCCAACGTTTAAAATTGTTGGAAAGGGATACCCTTACAGAAGAAGCGGTAGGAAAACCCCATCATTCTGCTAAGTAAAATGAAAGGTTTTTCAATCGATAGGAAAGCGAGTGGCTTAGGCTATAGAATTAACAACTAAGCCGATAATAGAAAGACAAATAGGTCAGCCGTCATTGCATATGTTATTGTAGCAAACAAGTTGCACACGACTATTGCCAAGGAACTTATTTCATCACGCCCTTACGTGTAGTAATGAAGGTGATGACAACTGCTCAGCATTTTAAATTAAGCAATTTTTATTTTTACAGAAACGTAACCCATATTATATTTTACTGATATTACTTTTTTCTTCTAAAAATGCGTTGCTATTTCCAATCATTATTATTCATAAACGATCGATTTCTTACTTATTTGCATACTAGTAGCCTTAGAGTGATATTTGCAGGCACCACTTCAGATGAAATATATTGCACTTTATAAGTTCATTGTGTAACAGTACTCAAGATTTTTTCCAATGTGGTTTGTAGATATCACTACAAATGAGGTATTGTCTGACATCCCGAGAACAAGATGTGCTATAATTGTAAACGTATAAAAGGGTTGTAAATCGCTGACCTTCAATCGGTGTGCAATTCAGCTCGTCCGAGTTGTCGTCGCAGTCGCTACGACCGTCACAACGTTTGGTCAGAGAGACGCATCGCGTGTAGTCGCACTGTAGTTCATCGGGATGACATTCTGCAACCAAAAGTATTTGTTTATATTGTGCCCAGCTTAACCGGATGATTAAAAATGAGTGATGTGCTAAACTGCTAAACAATACCTATTATTACAATTTCGTATTTATTGCTCTCAGAATACAACTGAAAATATGCATGTTTCTATGAATATGTTCATAGCGATGATTAAATTCAGTTGGATATTCAATTAACCCAAGTACAATTTGAATCCTAAAAAATAAACGTTATCCCATTAAAAATATTTATTACCTGTAAAACAACCTTCTACCGAAAAAGAAGGAAAATTTCATGTAAAGCCATAGTCTACTAATTCATGGGTTCATGTATAAAATGATGACTTCCCAACGATGCATGTCTTACCGCGATTGACAGACGACTCCCCTGTGTCCTGAGTCTCTGCTGGATTAGATCTCTCAGTGCCGAACAACGACGGGTCTTCCTCTGCGTCAGGTATCTTATTGACAGTTTCTTATCAACAGAAAAGAAAAACACAAAATAAAAATAACTATAATTAAAAAGTAAAAAAAGTAAACAAAAATGAAAGAAAAAAAATATACCAGACGGACAGCCAGCCTCGTCGGTACCGTCCGCGCATTCTAACTCGCCGTTGCAGCGCACGGAGAGGGGTAGACATGCGCCTGCGTCGCATCGAAGCCAGTCGTCCGGGCACGAACCGGCTGATGCTAGTTTAACATACGTTACGTATGGGTCATTGCATGACAACTTTAAAGTATTTTTAGTGACAGGATGGTTTGCACTCGTAGTTACTTGCAAACAATCGGGAATTTGTGTGAATTACCTACTCTCTTAATAGATGGCTTGAAGGCTTTTTCACTTGTTTCTATTACTTACCTAATACCTAATTATATGAACCTACTTCTAAATTTAACGCGGTTACTCTGCTAGACAAGTCATGTCTACGGAGTGATGTAGCCAGCATGTCATAGGGATAAATTTACTTTCATGACTTTGTCTTTAAAAATGGTAATGACAGAGACATGGAAGACAAGCGATATCATAGAGACGTCTCCCTTTGTCATCGGAATCGCAGGCCTATGTTGGAATGATGTTGACGCCAATGTTTGTATACCTGGATCGATGACGTTGGCGCTGAAGTCCAGGTCGCTGACAACCACCCCCTCGAGCGAGCGGCGCCCCTGAATGTGTTTCCGTAGGATCTCGGCGATCTTCTCCATGTCATAATACCCGATCGTTACGATATCCAGCGTCACCTTGCACGAAAAGTCATCTGAAGTACGAGATCTGCAATAAAGACAATTGCACGTTCAATTTTGATAACTATATCTTCGGCAACTTGACGAATCGTGAGGTACTTACTGTCTAGTGTCCTGAATAGATTGCATCATCTTTCAAACTATCCCAACTCACGGTCAGTCAGCAATAAACGTAACTGCGAACCAAGTGCTCCAAATTACCTACCCACGACTCTAATGTGATGATGATGAGAATATGGACTATAAGAGAATTAATATGCACGACTCTAATGTGAAGAGAATAAGCATGTTATTTTGCGTAGTTACTGCTGCTGCTGGCTGAATTGTGGAACGCGAGGAACGGTATTTAAAACTTTAACGATTTGGGTTATGGACTTCCTTGCCATTATTATTAAGATTGGCATACGTCAATTCTAGTCTCATAAGACATTTTGCAAAAATTGAACTTTTTGTCGTGATGTATGATATTTTTAGACCTATAATATTACATTAATTTCTTTTCACTACTGAATTTGGCAGCGTGCAAATAAAAATAAATAATAAATAAATATTAGGGGACAATCTTACACAAATCGACCTAGTCCCAAACTAAGCAAAACTTGTACTATGGGTACTAGACGGCGATAAACATACTTATATAGATAAATAAATACTTACAATACATAGAAAACATTCATGACTCAGGAACAAATATTCGTGCTTATCACACAAATAAATGCCCTTAACGGGATTCGAACCCAGGACCCCTTACTTCGTAGGCAGGGTCACTACCAACTAAGCTAAATCGGTCGTCTTACAATGACAGCTTATAATTAAAATGTTTTCTTTTAGACATTACAAGTCCTACAATATATAGGGCTGGCTGGCAGTCGAACTTGTGTAAGATTGTCCCCAAACATGTAGGCTGCTTGGGTGGTCCTTAAAAATCGAAAAGTTGAAATTTAATTTACTTATCCTCGTATATTGTTCTAATACGTGAAATAACAACATGTGTATTTAGGTGTCGCGACCGAATTGTAAACTTTTTCAGGCTTTCATTTCTCCATACTAAGTTTTTTTTACCATTTTCTACATTAATGAATACGAAATTCGTTCACTAAATGTTCGACACTTATTTTAAATAAAATTTGAAGTCGCCAAATCATCGTTAGAGTCCGTTTTTAGCATACTAGCACAATAAAAAATATTTTTTCACTCCTCATGCTCAAAAAGTGCGTCATATTAGGCTTAGCAAGCGGGGCTAAAGTAGTACATTTAGCCCCTAGGGAAAATATGTATACATATTTATGATTTATAAAACATTTTAATTTGACCATTCAAAACAGTTCAACGTATTACATCCACCAATCACGTCTTTAAAAAACATTTGCTCCCTTGTGACACAAATAACTATTGTATTTGCTATCTAACCAGAATACAGCTAGACATTTAAATCGGCCAATCAGGAAACAGAATTCATTTCGAACATTAGGTGTTTTTTACTTTTCACAATAATTAAAAAAATAAACGCCTCTGACCGACTATAGCCGCGTCCAAACGTTCAAGCATGGTTGACTGCATACATGACATAAGCTATGAAGATTGAGTGGGATAGACTGATGTCTATCTCGCCTTATCGTATGCCCCGCGTATGCTGTCCGCCGCGCTCGGCCGTTTAGGCGCGGCTATTAGACGGTCAGAGGGGCTACCGCGAAACGAAAACGAACTTCGTTTGTGTATCTCCCTCTCTGTCGGACTTGCTCGTTTGAGCGACCAAGACGGAGATACACGAACGAAGTTCGTTTTCGTTTCGCGGTAGCCCCTCAGAGGCGTTTATTCGTGGTGTGAATATTTTGTATCTGTGTCAAAGCAGTTTATTAAAAAGAATGGCGCCAAATTGAACAATCTTGCTTTGGTATAATTGTTGATTGTGGATGGATAATCTTTGTTTTTACTATTTTCTCGCAGTCGAAGTGAAAAGTAGAGTGTATAACTGGTCTAAAAGCCATATTACCCCTCGAACTATTTCCCCTCACTTCGTTCGGGAAAATATCCATCTCGTGGTAATATGGCTGGCATATGACCCTTGTCATATAATCTACTATTGAGTTTATTACTGAAAAATTGTGGTTTCTTTTTATGTAGGTGGGTACTCGTATTCAAGATTCATTACTATCATCAAATGCAGCTCATTAAAGTAGCAAAATGTAAAAAAAACTTAGTGTAGTGAAATCTCAACATTAAAATGTTAAAAAATACGTTCGCGACTCGACCCCTAAATCTTATCCAAAAATAAAAATCATTAGTTATTTTTTTCACGTATTAGAACAATATAATAAGGTGCCTCATTGAAATATCCCAGCATCATATATATGGGTGAGAAAATATAGGTATTGTCTTTTTTTGCCACTAAGTAAATATAGTAACAATTTTTTATACATTCTTTTGTCTTCCGGACTGTTTGTAGAAATTGATTAATAAGTGTTTTTGGCATTTTTTGTCTTTCTTTTTTTTGATGGAAATATATGGCGAGTGGGTAAATTACGAGTGCATTGTTCAGTCCGCCGCATGCGACTGAATAAACTATCATTAGTTCATCTCATGATGATCGCAACAGTGAAAACTTTGAATACATGACATCAGCGGCCGCCATCACTCGCGATAGCTACGGCGCCCTATTAGGTGAACGCAGAAGTGTAAACGCGACGTCAATCATACTACCTAGATAGCCTAAATAAAAGTTGTGCGACGACCGCATGAGACAAAGTAAACAATAACGCGCTACTGACGTATTGATGCGAGGAGAATTCCTATCATACACTAACTTCTTATCTAAAAGTATATACGCTATAGCTTGCACGCATTTGATATCTTTATATATCCTTACATTTAAAAAAAAGAGCTCACCGTGTTTCACTGTCGGGAAAAAAGCTAATAATTATAATATATGTATACGTTATTGTGGACCACAAACAAAACATCAATACAGGCAACAACAAGTAGTCTTATCGCTAAAGAGTGATCTCCTCCAGACAACCTTTGGGTTGCAGGAAATACAGAACTCACGGCAGTTAACAGGCGAGTAGTGCTTGCGTATTAATTAGCAAACACGCTTAGAACGTATTCAATTTGAATTAAATTCGTATTGGCCTGCTTCCACTTATATTTCCTCACTTATACGCATAAACATATCACATTGGGATCCTGCGTTTAACGTTGAATTGAATCTAGCTCCAATGGAATAAAAAAATGCTGTATTTATGAGCATGAAGTCATTTTCCCTTTGGGTTGGAGGTTCCATGGCAGTCGCTTGCACAAAAACAAAAATTATACCAATTCTTGAAGCTAAAATGTCAACTTACTGTATTCTGACAAGGCTTGCTCTTTGAGTGCCGGATATTTCCCTGTTTCTTGCCTGTTCCTCGTAAATCTTGTTAACAGCGTTGGCCAAGGATTTGGAGAAGTTTTGGAACTGCAATGAGTCTCGGTTGGAATAATCTTCCTGATACGGCTGCATGGCTACGAAGGTCACCCGGAGCGTCTCTGCGGGAATGATCAGCTTATATATTCATAATTCAATGTATGTAGGTGCAATGTATTAGTACGTGATTAGGCAGGAGTAGGTACATGTAAGGAATGTGTGTGCTCCCCGCACTCGTCCAGCGGCAACGCGCGCAGGAGCACATCCGTGTCCCACCCTCTAACGTCGACTTGGACTGTGATACCGTTGAACAGTTCGTCACTTATTATATAACCCTTCGAACGTCCAGTGTCAAAATATGGGTGCATACAACTTACTCATAAATATGTCCCATCGCTCTTATGTCAGCGGATTAAGGTTTCGGTACATATTTATGAGAGGATTAAATCGATACATATTTTTGCACTTGCTACGTACGTACCTGGGATACCCTGGGAAACTGAGCTTTGCTCTACGAATACACAGAAAAGCCGCAATTTCCCAGAAATCTATATTTTGCTCCCGTAAGCCTGCTAGTCGATCACATAACGTTATGTAGATCTAAATGTCAATTTTTATATGGAAACATGACAGCTGGATCTATCTAACGCGCGTTCAAAACGTTACGTGACTACCCCTCTGAGCTGCGTTATCAATCTCAACACACTCGGCATATCCATTTTCGAGAACCCATCTAGATACAAAGAAGTAAATAAATTTGTAAAAATTTAACGATAGGTACGAGTAGACTGTAAACCACTAATTTAAACTACTCACAGCACTGACAGACACAAAATGGCACCGTACTGGCGACGTGTAGAGTAATTGTAAGAATTCAGCTTTCAGCAAATACTCACATATTCGTAGTATAATACTTAGTATGAGGTTAGGTTATGATTATGAGGCTAAGTTTGCCTAGTTGCGATTAGGTTAGAGGATTTCGCACATTATTGAAAATTACAATCAGTGTGCCGAGACTCAGAACTAGAGATGAGGGAAAGTGTCGATGAAATCAATAATTATCTATAGTATGATTCACTAAGAACCTGCAAAATTGCTAAGTGAATTCAATTTATTCCAAAAAGCAACGTATCAAGCTGGTTCTAGTGTAATATAATACTAAGTACTCGCTACTTAATATGTATTTAGTTAATTGAAATGTAAAATTGTTAATAAAGGTAAATTAAAAATGATATTTTTTGCGTTAATTTGTAGCTTATCAATTATTTCAATATTCAATTGAGTTTGAATATCCTTTTAACATGCTCATAATAATGTATACTAAAATTATATGTATATGTTTGTGCAAATATGAATTATCGACCTTAGTCAACGACCCAAATAGCTATCAGAGGCGTCTCTAGCCCATGTAGCGCCCGTGTGCAAACTAATGCCCATGTAACGCCCCCTAGTAAGCGCGCGGTCAAAATGGAATGGTAGCGGGCGGCGCTCGGCGACCCCTAGGGCCGTTGCGCTCATGTTCAACGCACACCCTGCACCATAGGTAAAGACGCCTCTGATAGCTATCTTAAAACCGGGACAGCGGGGCGTCCGGACATAAAAAAGAGTCATAGGCCCGAGCTGAAATGGAGAACTTCGTTCGCTTCAATCGCTCGTTCAATAACTCATTTTTAAAGTAGCTCAATTGAGTTTTATTAAAGACCACGGTTGCACAACACAGTTGCTTGCACCGGCAAGCAACTGTTGTGCAAGATCGTGAAATAAGATAAGGGAATATATAGAGTTGGGGATGGAGGGAATACACTTACTTTCTTTTGGTTCGGGGTCTCCCGGGACGTGCGCGCCGGACCCGTCGCCGGCTTCATCATCGATCCTGAAATACAAAACATTTGATCATAATCTGTACTAATAGTACGCTATTAATAGGGGCCCATCAAGCAGAGGGCTAGTCACCATCTGTCAGAGATAAAAAGGGAGACAGTTTTGTAGGCAGGCGTCTGATGTCTCATCCAATAGCCCAGGCATTATTATTCATAATTGTCACCCAATTTGGTTCATTCGATTCCAACAACCAACAATAGCCCTCATACAGCCCAGCGACCTTCTTTTGTTTTCAATCAATTCTTGAGTCAACGTCACTGCGCTCAAAAAGTTTATTTTATTTTATTGCATATTTGAGAAAAGCACTGTATACGAGTAACTCAGCGTGAAAGGGATTGCTAGCCTCTAATCCCTATCCTACTTGGCCGGCATTCCTTGGCTAGGAGTGGTACGTAAGGAAATTTCGTGTGCTCTGACTAAGTAGGTATGTTTGTATGTGATCTTAATAACTTGCATCTGGCTAGTTTCTCAAAAACACACTCGTGCTAGCTAGAGCTAATAATTTCTTATATCATAGTACACTTGGCATAAAAATTCAAAACCTAAAAAGTGTTAATGTTCATTCACGATCAATCATTATGACGAGGACAAGCATATATTTTTTTGATTAAAATTATACGTCATAGGTATACTTAACAGTACCTCATTTATACAGGGTGTAACAAAAATGGGGTATGAACCGATCAAGGGCTTAACAGGTATCGTGTTCTGATAAGAAAAAACAGAAAAAAAAAATTTGACGCGATTTTTTTTTACCTTAGTATGTAGCGTTGGCCGACTGGGGCGACAAGCTGTATACATACCTCAGCGTGAAAAGGATTGCTAACCTCTAATCCTTATGCTACTTAAGACGGTACCTATTAAGCGCTTGATCGGTTTATACCCCATTTTTGTTACACCTTGTAGATGTAGTGAATAAGTTATTCCATGCGGAAAACTCGGAAATACAACTATCATGTCAAAGTTATAGGGGCCTTGTGCTGAGGCTCTAGTATAAGTTTTACCGAAACAAAACGTTACGACCGCGTTTGCGTTTAGCTGTCAAATCCCATACAAATTGAGGATAAAACGCAAACGCGATCGTAACGTTTTGTTTCGGTAAAACTTATACTACTTAGAGCCTCTGGTCGATCACGTAAAGCATTGTACGCGCGTCCGGTAGACCAAAATGCCAATTCTGATCTCGCTAATTCATATAATACTTACGGTAAGTGGCCGCCCGCTGTGTCAGGCGTGGTGGTATCTTCGATGGTTTCTGGCTCGGGCGTGGTCGATGAATATCCAGCTGAAATGTTTAGCGTCGTTTTAAAAAAAGTTTTTACATAAAAATGGCATTATTGAACCCACAGCATTTGGCTTCCCCTTAAAGTTTGATTGGCTAAAAGTGCCTTATGACATTAAGTCTGGCCTATATTTTTTGTAAATAAATCAATTATGGAGCTTCTAGCTCCCAATGACCTTCGATCTGTAACTAGGTATCCATTTTTTCGTGTTTTTTATGGCTTAAATTTTAATAAAAAGAACGAGGTTTACCGAAATAGCATCCCATATTTCTTCAAAGCTCGCAGTTTTTGAGATATATGGCACCAAACTTTGGCAATTTTAGGCCAAAAAATCAGTTTTATAGAAGTAACTTTCGTGAAAATTAGTTTAAAATAAAAATCACTCGTGCTTGGTTAGAGACGTCAATAAGGAACAGTTATATTTATTTATTTATTTATTTATTATATGTAGATTTCATATATAAAAGTGCAAACAACATACAAATATCGATAATTAACTGAGTTTTTTTGGACCATATTTAAATAAATCATAAAAAAAACAAATTCTCGCCGTGCAAATGTAAAATAAAGGATTGAAGAACCGATAAGCGTTAGTGCCATTAATATATCTATAGTTTTGACGGATCAACTCAGAGGCTCTAGTATAAGTTTTACCGAAACAAAATGTTACGATTGCGTTCGCGTTTAGCTGTCAAATCCCATACAAATTGAGGGTAAAACGCAAACGCGATCGTAAAGTTTTGTTTCGGTAAAACTTATACTAGAGCCTCAGAACTCATCAAAACTCAGTGAAAAGCGTTTTGAGCCCCTTGAGTTATTTCTTTGTCAGTTTTTAATCACGTACCTTAATGAAGACATTTTAAATTGACATAATGGACTGATCTAGGTGATTGTGCAATTTCCAACTGAATTAGGCCCCAGGGAATTGGTGTGTAAGTTACTCGTGAAGATTATTGGCGGTAACTATGATCACAAGAAATAACAGTAATTAATTTATGACAAAAGTACCTACCGTGTGTCAATGAAAAAGCTGTCCCAAGTTAAAGAACAATAAAACGTTGTTTATAATGTTTACTCACGAAATATGCTGCTCCAGAAATCTAATCCGCGTTTTATTCTTGACAGGCGGCCGTAGATACCGCTGCCGTGTTCTTTGACCTCGAGGAACTCGTTAGAGGCATCTTCTTCACCCTCCCAGTAAAGGTCCTCCGAGGTAACCTGAAATATATTCAATATAATGAGTTACTACTGAGCTGAAGCTAGCACGTTCTTAAAAGAATAACCTGTGACTAAGTACGTAAGTAAAACGTATCAGTGTGTAAAAGGGAAGAGACCCAGTTCATGTTGTAAATAAGGGTCCAACGAATTAAGATTGTGTTCAATATACATATATTGCCGTACATACATAGTACCTATGACGACCTTAATAAGAGTTATAAGAGTTTGGCGATTGGGCAAAGCCGCCGAACACGCCCCGCCCTTAAACCGATTCGTCGGCCCCTTTTGGCGCAGGTAGTACTTTCAGCGAAAATAACTTTTCAGTTTTTACATAATGCGGTAACAATTTCTTTTTACACAATATACGTTGCACAACTTACTTTAATGAGATCGCTTTTCCACTCTCGTGGAGCGGGCATATTAGCATGTGCATAGAAGTTATAAATTCCATCTGAAGTGCCTCAATGGGTCAGACGTAAACGAACGATAGTTGATTGCTCGTAATGCATAAAACCAAATACGATATTCTCCAAATACTTCGTACACCTACGAAATCTTGAAAATAAATTTTAGCGTTTAACCCGTTTGTGTTCTTGGGGGCCAGGGGCCCGCTTACTACTTTGTCCCAAGAATTGGCGGTCACCAGTTTTTAAGAATAATATTATAGACTATCCGTCTCTTTCTAGTTAGAATACTTAGAAACAGACCGGTAGTCTATCACGCCGCGAGACAACTCAACCTCTTGTGCTAGCTGTGTTTAATTTTGATTTTTATTCAGGTATTCAAATGTGTTAATATCACAAAAAAAAACAAAACTATCACTTAAAGGTGACATAAATCAGTTAGGGGTCCATGAATGCAATCAATGAAGATTTTTATTACCTATACCTATTGAAATGTTTGGCAGTGAGGTCCTATTGTTTTCCTTTAATCCTGTAAAGTATAGGTAATATTAGGACATTCAAATTTACATCTTAAAATACTGATAGGTGACGTGTCTTAACTCGCTTTTCAAGAGTTACGTGATTACCCTGCTGGTGCCAATTGATCTAATTTTGCTACTGCACCTGTAAAACAGTGCACAAATGTTCAAGTAAGTATTTATAAAGAATGCAGTCTTGTATGCCTCCCTATAAATTGGTATTCAAACGGCAGTATTTACACATAGAACACTTCAGCACATGATTCACAAATAAATCGCTACCCAAGCCACAATTAGGCGGAGCGGGCCGGTCGGCAGCCAGCGGGATTTCTTTGCAATTTTAGCTAGTCCGACTTGATCCGCCAACGAGTGTATACGACGCGACTCGCAACTAAATGGAGTCAAGGGTTTCGACTGCCGTCTTAGTAAAATATGAAAGTCAGATAGATGGTGATCATTACGTCTTTTTGTGTTTTCATACTACTTAGGGGAGTTCAAATTTACTTTATGGCACTACGAAATCGAATACTTAGGTACTATTAGTAGGGACACGCTGGACAAAAGCACCATATTTTTTTCAGTCCGTCAGCCATCTTTAATTTAATGGCGGTCATTTTGAATTATACGTATGTAGGTATATCATTAATATCTCGAGTTCTAAATAATGTAGAATCAGAAACTTAGTGACTAAATATGCATATTTGGGGTCAGGGAATTCAACTAGTTAAGTATTTTACCCATATAACACTGCATATACATGTACAACATCTTTGTTCTTAGAGTCGGTTCAAACATTATGTCGAGATATTAATAATTAACTATAATCAAAAAACCGGCCAAGTGCGTGTCAGGCCACGCGCAGTGTAGGGTTCCGTAGTTGCCTGTCTGTCTTAGTTACATCGACGTGCGGTGCGGTTGCGTCGGCCGAATTTGTACGAAAATTGGCCTTTTCAATTACACAGTTTTTTTTTTTTTTTTTTTTATGATATAGGAGGCAAACGAGCAGTCGAATCACCTGATGGTAAGCGATAATCGACGCCCATGGACACTTACAACACCAGAAGAGTTGGTCGACTATTACTCGGTTTCTACTTATGCCTACTTGTTCATGATAATTTTCCTTTTAAATACATTACATGTACTACTACCACGAATTTTTTCACATTCCCAGTAGAAGCCATTTAGCGGGCAGAGGGGGGACACACGACTCGGACTAAAATTAGGGCTTTAAAGCCCAATATCTCGCAAACGAATTACTAATTTGAAAAACGGTTTTCGAAAACCCATAATATTTTTAAACGAGCTATCCAACGATACGCCACACCATGGGTTTGACGAGAAAAAAAAATACATCCCCGCTTTAGGTGTAGGGCACTACCCTAAAAAAAATCCTTTTCCAAATTGTATTGTACTGTTTTGTCGGCGTGATTGATTCATATATCCATTTTTCTAGTAGTAATGGTTACTGAGCTTAGCCGAAGACGGACAGACAGACGGACGGACATGGCGAAACTATAAGGGTTCCTTGTTGACTACGGAACCCTAAAAAAACGGCCGCCATAAAATAAATATGGCCGACGGAGGAGTTGCTTCCTATCAAAAACTTAAAGCTATGGACCCAAAAAGTGTAGAACATAAAATATCTGGTGCCTTTTGCCTGACTACGGCGAATGGGAGAACCGAAAGGAAGGGATATGTTTATGGCAGTATTGCCTTAATCACACGTGCCGAGCAAACGGGCGAGACAGTACTCGGCCTAGTAGATAGAATGGAAGCCGAGCGACTGTCTCGCCGCTTTTAGTTTTACGCCGAGTAGCACTGTCTCGCCCGTTTGCTCGGCACGTGTGATCAAGGCGTATTATGTTTACGTGTGTTCCATCGTAGCTTTAAGATACTGAACCGATTATGATAATAGAGGTGTCAATGGATTCAAAATAAAATTTTGCTCCGGGTGATATACGACCGATCCGGGTGAATGGGTCCGGGTATAATGGACGCCACTGGAATTTCTTGGCGATGTACAATATGTGAGTAAAAACCTATTTCCATCATTAAGAAAATAACTTGGCAGGCATATACAATTTTCATCTTATGAAAAGGATCTTTTCCTCGCAAAATGTGTTGAAAAACGTCGTATGAAACGCGTGATTTTTCATTATTACATCCTCGGCCCTCTTATCACGCATCTGATGGAATTATCAACATACCTCACTTGTATCACAATGTACAATTTCCTAATTCTTTCAAACAAGCCTAACGGCTTCATTAAGAATAAAATAGAGAATGTAGTAGGTATATAGCATAAGTTTTTATTCTGAATAAATAAAAGTACAAAAAGTTATTAAGGGGTCAAATGTGTCTCCAAACCGAATGGTTTGTGTAACATAACATAACACACGCCTGCGGCTTCGCCAGTTCTAGACTTGAACTTGGCTTGACACGCTGCCGCGTGTCTAGATTAAGTACTAGTGTCTCTGTGAGCTATATTTCACATCATTGGACAGTTCTAGTACCCTCCCGTACAGTTTTAACTGCTGTACGCCGCGAAGGGTCCTTTTCCTAGTAAAGGGGAACTCGCAAGTCTAGCTTTTTTGTTGTAAAAAAATCAAATATTGTTTTTAAGAATTTCTAAAAACTGAATCGATAAAAGAAATTTATGTAGGTATCGAACGTGCTCACAAAATTTCACGATTTCGGTTGAGAAATGCGATTTGAGGAGTAGAACAGCCGGACAGCCGGACAGCGGCACCGCGGGACATCCGCACATACGAAGGAATTTCGGCCCAAGCTAAAACGGAGAACTTCGTTCGCTTCGCTTGCTCGTTAGACAAGTTGTGATTAAGCGAAATCGCTGAAATCTAGGGAACATAATCCTAAAAATCACGGCAGTGCATAGGAATTTCCTTCCAATTAGGTGGGTGCTGTGACACCCGAGCAGAAGGAACACAAAAAGTAAAATGAAAAATGAGCCATGTTATAACGCTGACTGTAGAATGAAGCGAACGTAAACAAATGCAACAAGACTTTATTCAATTGGATTCCCCGTCTCGCTGCCAAGCTGCTTTCGTGACAGTTGCCTACTCCTGCACTTTAATAAAGTGTGGGATGTATGATCTACTCCGTAAGATGCGCTCCAATGAAATATTTTTTTTACATTAATGTATGCTTTATTGAAAATCTAATACCTAAAAATATACTCGTACTCCACGTTTTATATTACGTGCGAATATTTTATTCACTGTAAGTATATCCATATGTCTGCCTATGGAATAAATAAACATTAGTCTATTTAATGGGCATCATGTGTAAACGTGACGAAGGATGGGAGCCATACATCGTTAAAATTAAGGAGTTCTATATAAATTCGGGTCAAGAACTGTATACAAATTACAACAAGTGAGTATTTTTAAAATAAACATTTTTTTAGTACCTATCGCGCCTGGATTGCAAACTATGATCAACATGGATTCCTAGTTATATTTATAAACTAGCTGGTGCCCGCGACTTCGTCCGCGTAGAACTCGTTATCGTCTTAGAAAAATGATTGCTATTAAATTATTTTAAGAGTAAGCTTTATTATGGCTGCCCCAATCACACTATTATTTTAAGGGTTGATTTCCGAGATAAAAACTATCGTATATCCTTCCAAGGGTCAAAAATGATAATAAATAATTCTAAACAAACAGTCTAATAAAACTCTTACTTTAAAAGTGTCTTGCTCTATTCAAACTCCGGACCGTCTTAACCTTCTTAAGGGAAGAATAAAAATAAGACTTTGTATAGTCAAAGTGAAAGCAAAGTCAAGGTATATATTTCTTTCAAGTAGGCTTACAATTAAGCACTTTCAAATATTATGTCAATATAATGTTAATATACAATGTTTGTAACGAAGTTACAAATCATTTACTTTAAAAATTTCTTGCTCTCTTTACAAACTTTGAACCCCCTTTTAACCCCTTTAGAGAATGAATTAAAAATAACGCTGAAATGTGTTTTGTAGTCTTTTAACATACAGGCTAAGACCGAAGTAAAAAATCTCTTAATTTAAAATGTTCTTGCTCCACATACAAACTTTTTAATACTTCATAAGTACTATTTTTGTATTCTAGTAAGTAATATTTCTAAAAAGTTTAAAGCCTCTAGCTCAAAAGTTTCCTTCATACAAGTTTTGCACCCCTTTTTAACCCTTGAGTGGGATTTTCTAAAACACTGGAAGTGCTATTTGTTTTATTCTAATAAGTAATCTTTCTACAAAGTTTCGAGTCTCTAGTAAAAAAAAGTGTTACGATACAAAACCTTGCACCCCATTTTAATCTCAAAACATTGCTTTTGCATGCGAATTGAAAATAACTTTTTAAAAACGTGGCACATATTCTAAAATAAAAATATTTATGAAACAAATGACATTTATAAAATTATTCCACAATATATGAAATACCTGAAAACAAGAAAACTGTGAATGGTAGTAAAACCCAGTGCCAGTGGGAGTGTTGTTTGCCTAAGCAACCCTAAACTAAAGCAGAGCGCGTGCAGCCTCCCTTCCGGCCTGCGTTCAAAACCGTCTCTTTAGACACAGAGGACAAAGAGGAAAAACTAGGGAATGAACGCTTAAATGTAACTGACACCAGCGCCGACTTAGCACATCACTTGCGATAACATATGAAGATCGAGCTTTGACTAACAATACGAACAAGTTTGATATACTCCATGTACTCGAATTATATATTATTATATATCAAAGCAAGAAAGAATATTCATTACATTGTTAATAACAGGTCAAAAATTTAATGAAATGCAGATTGTTAAGATGTTTGTTACACACGAGTATAATATTTAGCGTTAACTTTGTTAATTGTTCTGTTCATCAGTGAACTTAGTGACTGCTAGATTGCTTTTATTTTTTATTTTCCGACGTTTAGTGACAGTTTTGATATGGCGACCTTTCGGACGATTTTGTAATACCGATAGCTGTGATGTCATACTTTTCCGAGTAATTCATATACAGATCAAATAGTATGTAAGCAACAGTCTCGGTAAGGACATCAACTCGCTTAAAATGCTGTAGGTCATTAATGATTTGTAGAACGTTCGTTATTTAATAATATTTTAGGAGTCACGTTTTAAGGAATTATTCTACTACTATCTACACTAATACTTATAATAAAAAGGTAATGTCTGTGAAATATATTTTTGTTGCTGTTTGAAGGGGGGGGGGGGTAATCGCCGAAATCACATCACATCATAATATATGTAGAATGGACTATATATTTATGATATATTTTACCCCGTGGCTCTTTGACCAGCGGGCGGAGCCGCGTGGGCAGCTAATAAATAAAATGAAGAAACTTGTGACTACTAAAAGTGGTTGTCTCGTCACTATTGACACTGCTGCGATTCCGAGTAAGCTTAGTAAAGCAAGGTAAACACGGTAGATGCGATACACGAGCCCTGAAAGTTATCGGCGAGATGGCATTTCACCTACTTTAATGAAGGCGGGGCTCTTCTAATGGTCTGCTCAATTAGTGAACGCCACGTTTCCTCTCTTCGAATTAAAATTAGAACCAACGTGAATACAACGTGATATTCTCGGTACTGATTTTTAAATCCGTAAGTGCACGGTTTAGCTTTGATATTTTCCGAGATTGTTGCGGTGGATGAAACCATTGACAATTTTTTATAGCAAACCAAATTTAGATTGAAAAATTAGAGTTTCAAAATCTCTGTTCATCTAGTAAATACTTACTAATGCATGTACGCCTTTGAACAATTGCGAATAAAGGATAATTTTACAAAAAGCTTGAATAATTGAATGAGACAGCGGTCAATCCATTTGAATATTTTAAAATAAGTAAGTTTATGACCTATAAATACTAGTACACTTACCTAAATAATACTAGTGCACATACATAAATTAAAAAAATTACATTACCTGTACAAATAAATACGCAACGAAGACAATGAATTTAAAATAAAGCGTATTTTATGCACCATCATATATCTAATTTTTAAAAAATCTATGTAATATAAATCCGTTTATTTAATTGACGTGCCGTTAATAGGTAAATAATACATCTCACTAACTATGATGAACATAAATAAAGAATAATCGATAAACATTTGAATAGAAATACATGTATCTACAGTCGAGTTTTCCAATAGCTATACAGGGGCCGTAGACAAGGTTACAATCGACAAGCGCTAACGCCAATAGAAAATAATAAAATGTAGGGGAATGACAGATGCCGACGAAACACTTTTCGTTAAAACCTGTCATTCGCATACATTTTATTAGTTTTCTATTGGCGTTAGCGCTTGTCGGTTGTAACCTTGTCTAGGCCCCCAGATAACCTTTCAAAAATATCTATACACATACACAATCTTTATTGCTACTGACATAAGACGCATGTGTAGATATTTTTGAGTGTATGTATATATATTAGAGAACTCGATTGTACAAACGAACATACACAGTGTTTGTACACACTACTTAGTCCAATTTGCCTCTCAACCACTTTAATATAGCTACTAAAATAATGATCAGCCTTCGGTCTCGCGGGGCCGATGCTCACCCTTCGGGCTCTCATATTTCATGGCACAACATTTAAAGAGCATGGTAACATTGGTAACACTGGACACGCACAGCCTCACAAGATTTATTATTTTACTGTCATCAGATCAAACATAATACGTAAAAACTCAAAATATGGGGGTTTCGATATCAACGCGTATCTTTAAAGGGTAAACCTTTTATAACGTTTACTAAATTTAAACTGAAACTAAGTATTGGAAGAAAGCTCAAGTTGGGACTTTATAACCCCGTTACTAGGCGATTGTGAGCTAGACCGGAGACAGTGTAAGATTTCGACGACTAGGATATACCATTGCCAATTTAAGTGCAAAACTGTCACTTCGTGAGATACCTCTCGTTTATTAAAAGCAGATACGGGGGTTGATTGTTCGGAACGAGGTTCAGTCGCACACGAATGTCGGTCTTCTTTGGCAGCTTGCGAGGCCTATGCTTACACACAGTGTGTAAAACTAAAGTGATGAATTTAGGTTTCGGAGGAATTTAAAATCCTAAAATAGGAGTTATTACAGATCAGAAAACTTACGTACGATCGAGTAGGTAAAGTTAAAGAACCAGGTTGTTATAATTTTTGAACATTATTTAAAGGTTTTTGCAGTCTAAGCCTGCGAGATGCAGTTGCAAGGTAAATATGAATTATAAGGTAGGAGAACCGAGGAGGCCCGGCTCCAAATAAGGCCCTACCTTTCATAACTCGCAGTTATGGTTGTCCAAACTACTTCAAATTTCATGAGCACATGCGGTTGCCGTCACAAACAAAATTACATTTGAGCCTTTACACAAAAGCGCTGCCATTTTGAAAAAAAAAAACATTTTCTGTGTCGTTTTAAAATATGAGTGTTTACATATTATCAAAAACTAAAGCACATTATGTACATTTAGTGAAATTCGGTGCTTAAATCTGTTTATCATCCAATTATAGATATACACTGTTATTTTAAAATTATTTATGTAATTTTACGAGACTCATTGAACTGAAGTAAAAGTGCCCTAATATGCCCTAACTAAAAGTACTTACCTACGTCTTAATGATCGAATAAAAAACAATTTACAATCATAATGATAATATAACGCAAAGAACATTTTTTTCCATATTTTGCTTGTCTCGAACGTATCACAAGATTCAAAGTTTCTATAGAAAGTCTAACTGAGATTCAGTTTATTTTCTCATTACCTTCATATGAAACTCAAAGACTCAAATTGAAACATTCGTTTTAGACACATCAGTTCGTGCACGACAGACTACTTTTAAAATTTATAAATAGGGTTCACGTTCGAACAGGGTATATAAGATTCATTCTTTGCTATAACCTGCCTTCCCACTATCGTTCCACGAATCAGAATTTAGTTCCGCGTAAACTTTTAGGTCCCTAATTTTAGTTCCGAGCGTTTATTTTTAATATCTGTTCACGCCAATCGTTAGGCTGACTGAACTCGGGCTTATTATTAAAAGGCTGCGCCGAGGAAATTATGAAATTATTGCGTTCATTCGCTCATGCTGTAAGCAAGGGATCAAATGGATCAAATGTTATTACTAAAGCTTTAGTTCTGCAATTCCTGTATAAGATATTTAAGGATTCACTCTATAAACCGTACACTTTAGAAACACGATTACTTATACTTTGCTCGATACAAAATAAAACAAAGGTACCTCTAAATAAGAAAATAAACCCTGAGTAGGTACGGCGTAAATACGTCACAGAACGTCATCAGTTTTGAATAATAACAAAACTACATGTTTTCTATGTTTACAATTCAAAATTTCAAAATGTTTTTTTTTTACAATACAAACGTAATAACTAAATTCGCGTACGTTCCGCCCATTATAGCCAGAGCCGCCACGCTTCCCCCATATCGGCTTTAGTCTTGCTTCGGGTGTCAGACGAGGAGGATGTATCGCTTGAGCTTACGCACGGTTTTATAAAGTTACGACGAATTTTGTGTTTTTCGCTATGGGGAACAAAGTAAATAAATCAATGAAGAGGAGGGTTTGGCGAAAAAACAATGCTAAACGCGTGCATGAAGCATTAAAGTAATTAAAAATCATATAATTACGGATTATGCGCCTAGGGCATGCTCGGGTGATGGCTGTAAATTCTCGTTGTTTTTTTTTTAATCGCCGTACTGTCAAACTGGTATATTATTTTTTGTTTAATGTAAAATCAACAAATATATAAAAACAAATAAATCCATCTTTCTAGAGCAAGACATCTACAGGCCGAGAATATTGGAGATAAAGAGAATACCTACTCCTGTTGCTTCGTAAGCATACTCAGTACCAAACCTATACCTACTTCCTTCTAATAAAACAGGGTAATTGCATTAGCAAAATAGAATTTTAAAAAAAGCCACATTAATATATGTATTGTTATATTAATGTGGCACTCTTTTTAAAGGCGGCAGTAGGGCCCATTTGCAGTATTATATGCCTGTCAATAAATTACTGTTCCTCATTGAATTCATTTTATTGAAAATTATTAAAATAAACTGTATATATTGTATAGTAAATTAATAACTTCAATGAATATTACCAAACAATACGAGTAGACAGTGCGTATAAAAATGCCCATGTTCCATAGAAAGGACTAAATATGTCGAATGAAATATCTACTACTCGCTTGTGGCAACCAGAATTGCCCCAAACTGGCAACTCCGAAATCACATTCATAATACAATTTTAAAGTTATTTTGGAACAAATCAATATTCAAAACTATAATCAGAATTGTGAGGTTCAAATTCGATTGTATTTTTATTTTTATTTGGTTGATGATTATTGTTTTCTCTACCAGCTACCTTGGCAAAATTTTGATAATGATTGTACCATGTCAGTATGGCCTTTTCCGTGGATGGTCGGCGTGCTGCATCTAATATTCGACCTAAATGATATGAAAAGACAATTTCACCCTAATATGTATGAAATACACGAGAGTTTTCTAGTTAAAATTGCGTATCATTTAGTTTAGAGTGATAAAAACAGTCAAACATAATATGAATATCAACCTCAGATGCGCGTTCTTCTGGTTTCATCCTTAAAGAGCCCGGGTCCGCCAGGATCTCGTACAGTAATTAATGATTTCAAAAAATAGCAAGGCATCTAGCCTGGGGTTTCGAGTTACTTTATTTACACATTATATTCTATAAACAGGGTTGTTCCTTTCATTATGCGGGAGCATCGTCACAGATTAAATAAGTTCCACGGCATCGTGCAGCGCGGTTACGGAGTTCTTTGTTACCGTTTTGCCAGTAAACACGGCTAAGAAACAGCTTATTGGAGTTTACGTTGATTGGCAACAGTTTCATTGGCGCGATATATTTACGATCGATGTTTTTTTTAAATTAAATATAAGTTTTCTAGGTAAGAGTGGGGACTACTGCCCGTTCCCTCTCATCCATGAGAGGAGGCCTGTGCCCAGCCCCCCTATTCTGTAACTTGTTTTATGCTCACCTCAACGCTCACCCACAAATATATCTTGACATCGCGATGCGTAGTAACCAAGCGTAGGTACAGGTCTAGTTTCGTGACGGGTAAACGACGCGACGGGGTGAGCCGCATTAACGCTTAGCGAATAACAGCCCAGCAGTAGGACGTATACTGGCTGTTTTTTTTTATATATAAGTTTTCTATATGTACCTACCTATACATTTTATTGTTATTTTGTAAAAAGTTTGTAAAAATTTCGTAAAATACAACATGTTCCTCATTTATTTGCTCTTGAATTTAACGTCACTAAAACTTAGTACTATTGTTATTGTTACAGATATTGGTTATTATTGATATTGGTGTGTACATAATTTATAATATTTCGGTTTCAAGCTCGATTACTATGATTAGGATAAGTATAAATGATCAAAACTCATCAACGTAATAGTGGTTATCGTGTAATAATGAGCTCTTACAATATTATGAATATGCCGCGATCGGGTAACATCTATTTATTCGGCACAGCATTATGATGACTATACTGTAAAAACTCATAAAATAATAATTATGTAGTTGCGTTGTTAGGTGGTATACAGTTTTTATCTAATAAGAAAATAATAAATAACTTTTAATTTCAATAAGTGCCTACTGTCAATCACAAAGTAAGGAAGTCAGCTACTGGTGTATAATGATGGCTAAAGGTGTAGCTTTGTAAATTTGTATTCCGATCCGATGACATCCGAGTTCAAAAAGTAGAATGGATCTGACACTTGTACATGCCGACCCTAATTGATTGAATCAGGCGTTATTTTGCGGAAGTCCATGATATGTTATGACAACAATATTCCTTAAAAACGTCTATTTTAGCGGAATAGCAAATGAATATCGTTTTCACCTCACCGGCTCAGAAAGGCTTGCTTTATCCCTCAAAATCTGCGCCCAAAAGTCCATTATATCCGCTAGCGTGGAAAGAGTTTTTGAATTTGGACGTAACGGTCAATCGCGAGATCCAACTTTTTTCTATACAGAATGAGAGGTCATTATCCTGCGTTCAGAAACTTATGGTGTTATGCCAATAATTCATCATTATAATTTGGATAAAATTCAATAAATAATACTTAATCTTTCTTAATTACATATGAAATATTAATAATTAGACTGACTTATAAGGGTACAATACAAATAAATAATTTAAACTCGAAGTTAGATTTTTCAAAACTTTTCGCATTGTGTCAATTTGGAACGCACCTTTATAAAAGTTAATTTAAGAAAAAACTTATACATTTAATTTTGTTTTGTATTATTCTAAGGCCACAGCGAAATCAAAATAATGGAAGTTATTTATAGATTTTAGTGCAGAAGATATACATATATAATTTTTAATGCCGGCTAGTGCTAAGTTAGCGGAAAAAGTAAAATATGCGTAGGTATTTGAACCTTGAGTAGTGAGTGAGTAGATACCCAACAATGCTATGACTTTTTTAATGTAAGTAAGCGTGGAGTTATTTAAAGATGCAAAAATGTTTATGTTACATTTAATAATTATAAAATGCTTTGATTTTGATGAGATGTAAACAAACCTGTATTGAAAATGAGTAAATGTTTCGAATGACTCGCATTGCATTAACATTTTCCTCGCGGTGGTGAGGTGAAAAGTTGTGTGTTTCGCTCGGCAGCAAAGTTGTTTGGCGTCTCGTGCCTTGAAAGCCTCGCTAGCGAAGGATTGTACTTTTAAAGTAACTCACCTAATCCCAAGATTTGGCATAGGCACTAGTTTTACGAAAGCGACTGCCATCTGACCTTCCAACCCAGAGGGAAAACCAGACCAACCAAAAAAAGTTTGAAAATAACCTAGCTTAACTTATAAAAATAAGAATATTAAAATAAGCAAAACCTGCCACACAGATTAGATTACGTACCGTTCACAACAATGAAGCATAAGTAAGTACCTACATCCTATAAATTGAAAATGACCATCAAAGTAATTGAAATATTGCACTTACAAACAATTGCCAACGCCAACACGTTATCACCAATTTGCAGAAAAGTTCGCGCAAGCAGAGCGCAAGGTGACACATTGTAGAGAAGTCTAATTCATAGATACCGGTGGTTGATCTGATTTCTGTGTACGTTAAGGATGGGGAGACGTCTCATTACCCGTGGTGTCTACATGTCTGCTCGAATAATGGGACTGTCCTGGCTTCTCTAGAAATATAAACAATGCGTCTTGGAAGTTCGCATCTCCTTCGTTCTATTATGTTAATGTAATATCTCGGAGTAAGTACAGCTACTGTGCAATCGTTGATACTTCGATGCCCCCAAAGCAACCCGTAAAAAGCTGTTGTTGCTGTTTCAGATTTCATTCTCTTTCAATTGACAGATTAGGTGTCCAGGTGGTGGCTTCAGATGGACTGGTTTCACTATATAGGTACGAGGGGTGGCTGGAAAGTAATCTCCTTTGGCTATTACAATTAGAAAGTCACACTGGCCACTATGTTTTTCAAATGTCTGTTTATTCCTTTTTTAAATTTGCCGCCATTCGTTTGTTTATTACATTTTGCTTTAAATTGGCAGCATTAATTGGTGAATATGTCGGAAGAAAAAGTAAAATGGTAAAAATTGAGCAACGTGCGGTTATTAAGTTCCTCACTCGGGAGGGTAATCCTCCATCGCACATCCGAGAACGCATGTTGGCGGTGTTCGGTAACTCATGTCCTTCCGAATTTGTCGTAAATTTTTGGTCGAAACAATTTAAAAATGGCCGCGAGAGCCTTGAAGACGATCATCGCTGCGGAAGGCCTGTTTCAGCGGTTACTGGTGAAAATGTGGCCGGTGTCAAAAAACTCATTATGGAAGACCGCCGTATTAAGCAGTGGGAGATTGCACGAGATATTGGCATTAGTAAAGAACGGGTGCACCAAATTATTCACGAACATTTGGGAATGTCCAAGGTCAGTACTCGATGGGTGCCCAGAATGCTGACTCCGTTTGATAAAGTGCGACGTGTCAAATGCTGCAACGCGTTTTTAGAAATGAGCAAAGGTATGGAGGAAGAAATTGTTTCTAAAATAGTGACTTGTGACGAAACCTGGATTCGCCAATGGGATCCTGAAAGTAAACAGGAGTCCATGCAATGGATATCTAAGGGTGAGAAGCCTCCTCGCAAGTTTAAGGTCCGTCCGTCAGCAGGCAAACTGATGGCGACCATTTTTTGGGATGCCGAGGGGATTTTATTAATAGATTATCTACCAAAAAATACTACGATGAATGGTACATATTATGCAAACTTATTATATCAGCTCCGAGAAAAAATAAAACAGACACGACGAGGCAAACTTGCCAAAGGAATTCTTATATTGCACGACAACGCCCCCGTGCACACCGCTCAAGTTGTAAAGGCAGCTATGGAAGCAAACGGCTACGACCAGCTGGATCACCCACCTTATAGCCCAGGTTTAGCCCCCTGCGACTACTTTTTGTTCAGGCTTTTAAAAAAAGACCTAAGAGGGCGGTGATTTTTGACCGATGAAGACATGAAGTCTGCAGTAAACGAGCATTTTGACAGCAAAACAAAAGAATATTATTTTAACGGTCTAATGTCACTTTATGACAAATGCAATAAGTGCATTTCTCTTACAGGAGACTATACAGTAAAATAAAAAAAAACTAGCCACGACAGTTTTTTACTTCATACTTAGGTAGATTACTTTCCAGCCACCCCTCGTACCTACTAAAAATGAGTCGAAATAGCTTCAGTAAAAAAAAAACCGCCAAGTGCGTGTAGGGCGATGCGTAGTGTAGGGTTCCGTAGTTGCCAGTCTGTCTTAGTTACATCGACACGCGCGCGCCAACTAAATGGTGCGGTTGCGTCGACCGAATTGGTACGAAAGTTGGCCTTATAAGTACATTTTAAGTTGGTCGACTATTATCTAATCCAACACGTAGTTTTAAAATGAGAGCGTAACTACGTTTGTATGGGAAGGTGAAATTCGGCCGAGCTTACTGCGGACTCTTAAGCTTCGACATAGTTACACTAGTGGGTCATGAATATTGGGGTGATCACTGATTGCGGGGAAAGAGTGTCATTGCCACCGTCATTATGATTCATCTCGTTAAATAAATTAATATTGACGCTTTTGCGCCAAGACAGACATTTTGCGTTTCACCTGCCAAAGCTAAGAGTGAAATGTTGGTTTTTTGGAAGTTTTATATAATTCTATATTATTTGGAAGTTTTATATAGTTACATAACTTATATCCTAATAAACTTAATTATTAAAAAACTACTGGTTTTTTGTAACCCTGCAAGACCCTTTCGGTTCCGCTCCGCGGCGGCGATTCGTCCTGTTTTTACTGACAAAGGGAGATATATCCCTTAGATCTCGCACTTATTTCATCTCTGTCACGTTCATTCTCAGACCCTGAGTTATGAAAGTGGTGATATTATATACATCTAGGGGACGTCACATTTTGAGTTACTACTGTATGTAAGTAAGTACATGCAAAGCTGTAGTATATATATCTAAGTACATTATCTTCATTATGTCGTTGTCGTTACTATTCAAGGTTTCATTGTGTCTTTATTGATAACATAACTCAGAAGAGTTAATTAAATTTGCATATTTTATTGTATTAGGTAGGTATTGTAGTTATAAAGACTCTGATCAAGTTTTTCTGACTATTCTACAACGTAGTCCTCACATTATTCTAGGTTAAAATGTGTTTAGTAATGCAAGCAACAATAATAAATATAGTTATTTCTATCAATTATAAAATATAGCATAATGTATAAGCTCTCAAACTGCGCCTCGTATAGTAATCGACAATATTGCATCGTCGCAGCGGCGCCCTAGTTCAACCAAGTTAGTAAAACGCATCATGCGCTCTCGCAACAACCTGCCTACTGCGTCCATACTTTGAACGCTAGTAAACGATCATTTCCTTTTTATTTTCAACCAAACATATCCATATAACCTACCTTTTGCCTTAGCTTATATCGCGTTGGGAGAAAATACTAGCTGAAACCTATACCAGCTAATTATAGCTATCAACTATCAAGGACAAGCTATCTGAAATATTGGACTTCTACGCAATGTTATTTTCAAACTATGGTTACCTATTGAATTTACTAGTCCTAGGACTCCCTCCCTATTAGTGTTTAACTCTATATCACTAATTACACATTTTGGCACAGTGGGTATATGAATATAACTGATAATAAAGGATTAATTAGATGAAATTAATCTTTATTCGACATCAGATAAAACATGACATGACAACACAATAACAACTAGTGACACGAGACATATAGATTTGAAATTAAAAAGAATATCAAAAACTGTATTCAGCCTGTTTAAATACGTAAGGCGTAACCTCTTTTATTCTAACACTGGGAGTTATTATAATATAACACTATACAATACGACACACAAAATAGCTTGGACCTTGGATGTTATTCGCAACGCGCTAATGCGGTTCACCTCACCCCTCACGCCTAGACCTCTTCCTACACTTAGTTGCTACGAATTGCGACGTCAAGATATATTTGTAGGTAAACGGCGAGGTGAAGTTAAAACAAGTTACAGAATAGCGGGACTTATTACACTTCAAATTATAGGTTCGATAGTGTTAGAAACATTTACGTGGTTTACATACTACGTTTATAGATCAAAAATGTAGTTCAATCAAGAATTCAGCAGACTGATCATATGAGAGACAGATGATATATCAATATTCATTTCTTAGACTGCGAAGTGCAATGTACGTCACCAGGCACGGCTGTACTGAAGAACCAGCGTAAAATGAGACGCTATACCGATTTATTTACTTTAATTTGTAAATATAATTTAAACTATTAAAGCTAGCGTCATGTTGATAATTTTCCCGCCGTCTACACACAATTTCCGTTTTGCATGTGTATTTTTAAGTCTTAGTAGGCTATAGTTTTTGAAATAGAGCTGGGGACAGCACTGTATGAAAAAAAGTACTTTGGACATATTTTACACTAGTAAGAGCTATCGTAAAGAGAACTCAAAATGTGTATACCGTCTCAAAATTTTACAAGCTTTCGAATGATACCCCACACCTTCCTTACAATCCAAAAAAAAAATTGTATAACCCCTTATTATCCCTCAAACTGCCCCTTTATTGGGGTTTACAGGTGTAATTACATAAATAAAGTCAATAAGGTATTGACTTTATTTATGTAATTAGGCCATAAATTTCTATATCTATTCTATACCTCAGCTTCCAATGTCAAACGGTCTTCGAAAAAACTGGCTGTGACAGACGGACAGCCTCCGAGTTATCGCTTAAGGCTCCACATTTGAAATTTTCGTGAAAATGAGTTGTTTTGTAACCGTTTTATACATTATAACGTAACATTTTTGCTGTCGGAAAAAATATATCATAATCTGCAAGATATGCGACGGGTCATAGTTTTCGTAGAAATCCATTTTACCAATAACAATTAGAGAAAAAGAAATCTAAAGTCACCACTATTTTTTCACTTGTAACCATTTTACTGCTCCATTTTTTATCAGAATAATATGAAATTTTATAACTTTCTTCATAAAATAATGAACAAGGGCATCATTTTCTTACTTTCTTTATTTTCTTAAAAATTTATCTCGTTTTCTGAAATATTCCGCCAAAGTTCCTACGCCTCCCCGTTTTCGTCCATACGGTCAGTGCGGGACGAGACACGTTGCATGACGGACCTGTGTCAATTTGCGCTGCGCCGAAATTTTTAAATATTTGTGGAAATTGTGGACTATATTTGTTGCATAGAGTGGACAATCCGTTTTGTGATTCGTATAGTAGGTAACTAATAAACATTTGCGTATAGTTTAGTTTTTAGTGACAGATAATTTTGTTGCATAGAGTGGACAATCTATTTCGTGGTTTGTAAAGTAGTAGGTACTATAGACGAGACAGCTGACTGACCATCCGTGCACTTTATGTGCATTGTAATAAGGTTCTTGTATAAATACAGGATGGTCAGTTAACTGTGTTGGCGTTTGTACCTAATTAACATTTACGTAGGTATAGTTTAGATTTTGTTTTTAGTTCAAGATGGGAAATAATAGTAATAATAATAAATTCTTTATTTCAGGCCAGTTTGCCCATAGATTGTTAGTAACATACAAACATACGATACTAGAGTCAGTACGTCTTAGCTTAGGTCTCACAAATTTTTCAATAATTATTTTGGGTCTTTGGGGCTAAATAAGCGCAGGAGGAAAATACGTAATATCAAGAAATTTTACAAGAGAAGAGGAAAAAGAATACACAAGTAAATACCTATTCTATCAAAGTATCAAATATCTAAACAGTATCAAAATTGGGAAATCGCTAAAACCAGACATTTTATTAGTAAATATATTTACAATATCTTTTGCTTAGGAGCATGAACAATTATAGAAACAATATTGTTTTATCTGCTCGTATTAATGACTGTCAAGTGTTAATAGAATAAGTTCTAATAAAAATAGTGGGCTTGGCAAACATTGTAAGTACCTACGGTCTATGGGTTGCATGCCAACTCCAAGTTCGATACAGAGTTATTATTTGATATGAAACAAAGTATGGTTAACGTACAACTAATCTATAAGTATATATTTACCCGAGGCCGATTTCTGTACAGTCAGCATAATATAGTTAGTAGCAGCCAAGTTAGCCAAATATATCGGAATGTACATTCATCGAAATAGTCTTTGTTACTATAAGTAGGAGTAAGGAATGTGTTACGATATATTTGCCTGCTTTGGATGCTACTAACTATCTGATGCTGACTGTACACGCCATCATCATCAAATCAAGGAAGTAGAACGTTATAAATATACCGAAAATTAGTTTAAAACTTAACAACCTTACACTTACACAAAAGGTAACGGACAGACAGACACACTTTCGCATTTATAATATTAGTATGGAGTATGGATATGAAAATATGGATAGTATGGATTATATGTCTTTCCCGCTCACGGGACAATGATGTCCCGGACCTTTGGGAGGCGGGCGTGGAGCTCTGAGCCAACACGTAGAGGCCCTTTTGACAATTTAATGAAATGCAAGGAGTACACCAAGCGGATGCTGTCTCTGCCCGTGTCATGGGACGCACACAGAAACAGCACCCGCTGGGGTGTAAGAGTCTATTGCTAGTTGATGGAATCTAAATAAAACGGTTCTCTAAACAGTATCGTACAGTCGGTTATTGGGTGAAAATGATGGACTAGTAGCTGGGCTATTGGATGAAACATCGGACGCCTGCCCAATAAAACTGTTTCACATTTTATCTCTGGCAGACGGTGACTCGCTAACTGCTAGATGGGCCCCTATTAATAGCGACATAAAAAAATGGCCTAAGGGCAACAGTAGGTATGGATTATTATTATTACCTTTATATTTTTTCGCACTATCCGTCTCTCTCTTATTAGAATATTTAGTAACAGAGGTATAGTGCGAGAAAAATCGAAAGTATGTCGCGGCCATCTAGTGCTAGGCGTGCTGAGGGCCTACCGCGAAAATAAACCGAACTTCGTTCGTGTATCTCCCTCTCTGTCGCGCTTGCTAGTTCGAGCGACAATGAGAGTTATTCGAACGAATTTCGTTTTCACTAGCACGGCTAGCACGAGACGGCCGCGACATACTCTCGATTTTTCTCACACTATACCTCTCTTTCCTAATGTTCTAATAAGAGAGAGACCGATAGTGCGAGAAAAATCGAGTGTATGTCGCGGTCGTCTTGTGCTAGCCGTGCTGACGGAAACACACTAATCGTAAGTAAATAGTATTATAATAGTAGGGACATAATTTTTGAACTTAATCAATTATGTAATTTATGTATGACAAATATCACGTTTCAATTAAGCATGACGAATGTCACCCACCCACGTCCACCCTTGCATTGGTAACGATGCGCGATGACGCGTCTGTAACTTAATCTATGTAACGCTTAATAAACGACGGCGGGTTGTGCGACTTGCGCGGGGAGAGGGTCGAGGCTCCGCCCATACGCTCAAGGACTTTAGCGGGTATACAAGCCTTAACTGTTCCGTTGGGCCAAGTTTGGTACTAGCATAAGAAAATTAATAAAATCAGGGGAAATAATTCGTGTAGTTTTGTAAATTGGTACGATTATACCTTGTGGTGTCCAGATAAACATATAGCGTTATAATAACTTGAGACAAAAGATTCTACTTAAAATTTCCTACAAAATTGGTCATAATTATTTTTACTCTACGATCAATACTTTGGGAGCTACAGGGTGTTAAAGTTAACAAAGAGGTAAAAAATAGTCGATTTAAGAAAACGTCGTTTTTTCGTAGTTGTTCATCATAACTATTATAATTACTTCGGATAAAAGATTTCCATAACATTTCCTACAAAATTGGTCATATTTATTTTTACTCTACGATCGATACTTTAGTAGCTACAGGATGTTTAAGTTAAAAAAATAGTCGATTTAAGAAAACGTCGTTTTTTCGTAGTTGTTCATCATAATTCATTTTTGTTTTAGGATAAGCAAGTTTAGTCACCTGCTTATCGAACATACAATTCCCATGTAGATCCATTGAGAATTTCTAAACAAAACAAACAAATAAAGCTGCAAAACCACTGATTTCTCACTGACATAGTTATTCTCCGGGAAAGAGTGCAATTACGACCTGGTGATGTATGGAATAAGTGTAGGGTCTCTCCGTGTGACCCCCAGAAAAATCTGACATTTCAAGATTTGCCTCGGGGTAAAAAGTTGGAGTACAGCCTGGCTGAACGGTCAGACCTAGGTCAGGGGTGCTCGACCAAATGTCATAGGGAACCGCCTATTTAGTCCGAATTTCAAAATTGGTACACATGCTAGATTTTTGAAGAAACATTTTTTTTTTTTAAGGATTTTGTTATGCATGTGGGATGCACGTTCTTATTTGTCTAATACGGCATAGGAAATTGAACATGATTTTGTGGTATTTTCTATTATTTTTGTAACTGTATAGTAATCAGTAGATACTAATTCTCGCAGTTTATATAAACTGTTTCTCTAGGTGCAGCGAATAAAATAAATAAACCCAAATTTCCACGAAGTTAAAACACTCGGCTCCATTCTTATAAGCGTTGACGCCGACATCGACAGCAGCCCCCCTATTCTGTAACTTGTTTTAAGCTCACCTCAACGCTCACCCACATTTGTGTATCTTGACACCGCGATGCATAGTAATAGTAACTCAGCGTAAAGGTCTAGTTTCGTGACGGGTGACCGGCAGGGTGAGCCGCATTAACGCGTAGCGAATAACATCCCAGTAATCACAGCCGACGTAGTCAGCACATGTTATTCTAAGAAACCTAATACATACCTAGAACCTTCTGCATCATTTCGTAGATGTCGTCTCGTTACTCCGTAAACCTACCTTTAGATATACACATAACAGATTTGTAGATTCTTTATTGCAGTGCGGTGAATGGTACAAAGTTGTGGAACCAAAAATGAATCAGATATAACAACGTAAATTATTCATATACTTAGTGGTTATGGTGAATAAAACTTATTAAGCTTGACTTCCATAACTTTTATTTAACGTTACACAGGAGAATAATGGGAATCTCATTTTACGTCAAACCCATTCGGCTATTATTAAGACTAACAGCATTAAGTGCCCAACCATTGCTGCCAATATAAAAAGTATAAGTATATTATACGACAGTTAGTTACCAATTTGGATATTTATTAAATTATTAGATATGCGCCGAATATGGGCCTCACCGAATACGAACATTCGGCCAAATTATTCGGTTCAACGTAATACCTTTATCCGTTGTTCTAAAACAGACTAATTCAATGGTTAAATTTTGGTTCATTATCATAGCGAACTATTAACAAATAACAATAATAATGGATTAAGAGTATTTATTCCACCAATCAGTAACTACCTATTTAACATTCTTGTAACTTGTAACAAAAACCTCTTAAAATTGTTCGGTAAATATTCGGCATCTAAACCGAATAATTTGGTCGAATACTGATCAATAAAAAACATGCCGAATATGTCGAATACCGAATAATAACTGAATATTCGGCGCATCTCTAGAAATTATCTATACCATCTCCCTGTCATCTTTTTCAATTTCCGAAGTCTGGAATTATCACACGCAAAGAAGTAGTTCGAAGAACAATTGTGCATCTTTGCTGCTATATGTACCGAGTTAATAAAACTTGCTTTTTAGGATTCCGTACCCAAAGGGTAAAAACGGGACCCTATTACTAAGACTTCGCAGGCCGTCCGTCTGTCTGTTCCTCAAGAACCGCGATAGCTAAACAGTTGACATTTTCACAGATGATGTATTTCTGTTGCCGCTATAACAACAAATACTAAAAACAAAATAAAATAAGTATTTAAGGGGGGCTCCCATACAACAAACGTGATTTTTTTGCCGTTTTTATAGTTAATGGTACGGAACCCTCCGTGCGCGAGTCCGACTCGCACTTGGCTGGTTTTTTACATTGCCTAAGACTGTTTTTAATATAGAGTTCGTAAGTATGGGTTGATAAGTTAAACATAGGCCAATTAGGCAATTAAGTTGAAAAGGCAGCGCTTTTATATTACCTACGATGACGAAACCTTTTTTTTTAATAAATAAAACTTAAAATAAATAAAGAACATGTGATACTATTTTATCAACTCCTGGCAGTACTCAAATACAATGAGACCGATTATAAGTCGTCGAAAACTCTATGCGCTAATGGCTCTAAAAAGCACTGTTTAGCGTGCTGTTACGGTTCATACATTGTTCATAAGTGCACTGTTGACCACGATGTAAACAACTTAAAAAAACGGTCCTTATACAAGTAATTATTCGCAACAAGTAATTTTTGAAGTAAGGGGATTCTAAGATCGTACATATACTAGGTGATAAGCTATTTATTAGTCGAAATAAATAATCCGACTGCTAGCAGAAAAGTAGGTTAGGTTACAACCACAACCCTTACAGAACCAAACAGCGACCAGAAATGTAGGTTAGGTTAGGTTAGAACTGCGATGCTCCCAGAACCGTAAAGAAGTAATGTTTAATTTTACCTGCGGATTATATTGATAATTATAAAACAAACGGATAATCAAAATAATTTACTCTCTAATACCGTTAAATGCGGACGGCGGATAGAGATGGAAAGTTCTACGACTTTTAGCATTAGATAAGTAGGCTTTCAAAACTATAGGTACAGGTAGCCCAGACTAGCGTGAGTAAAACTAATGAACGGATTTAGGCAAAAATGTCCGGTAATGTATCTTTCTTTAATACATTATCAACAAATATTCAATTTAAGCTGAAACTTCTGTTGATGATTCTTCAAATATTTATATTTGTTTTAGCAATTTTTTACGCTTAATCCTTGAACGGATTTAGATGAAATTCTCCGTACAGGTAATTTGAGACCCTTGGAATCATATAGGATAGTTTTTATCTCGGAAATCATCCCAGCACACGACGGCCGCGACATACTCTCGATTTTTATCGCACTATACCTCTTCTTCTAAGTGTTCTAATAAGAGAGAGACGGATAGTGCGAGAAAAATCGAGAGAGCTCCCGCGCCGTCGCGTGCTAGCCGTGCTGAAGATGGTAGAACTTTGTTTGGGTCGGCGATAATTAGGTTCCGCTTACAATAATTTAATAGCAATCATTTTTCTAAGACGGTAACAAGTTCTACGCGGACGAAGTCGCGGGCAACAGCTAGTCTTCCTATAAACTAGCTTTCAAACACCATTTTTTTTTAGATAGCGTTGTTCTTTTAAGGGTCATTCGAATACTTATTATGCTATATTATTTTTTTCCACTACCGGGGTGTATTCAGGAGTAACCACTATTTTTAGTCGACCTATAGAAGATAGAGCTAGGTCTAAAAATACTGAGATGCTAGCGAGATATTTTCGTTGGACTGGTAGATTAAGTAGCATTGATGTAAAAAAAAACCGTGATTTTTCCATGCAAACTCTCAATCATTGCAGACTTTAAAAACATAAACAGATTGTTTGTAAAAAAAAATATATGAATGCCATATGAATGTATATGTATATGGTTTCGAAAGTCCAATATTAACATCATAAAATAAAATTTTCAGGTAATTTAGTCCTAAGTTATCCATTCCCAATCATTTCGGTGTGCCCCTCATATGAATGAAACAGGTTCATTGACTTGTGATAACCGTGTTCTGATAAGTATGTTTTTTCTGTAATTGGTAACTTAACAATTATATTATATTTCTATTGTTATGTAATTTGTTTTTTTATTTATTTTCATTTAGCGACAAAGTTTATCAAGCATAAGTACTCAGTATTTGTCATAAATGTTTTATATTTCTCCATGTGTAGAAGCGACATAGAACTTTGACCATGAAATATAAAATGTTTTCCTATGGTTTTTATCTTTGTAATTAGAAATTTGTTTTATGTAGTAGCTATTCAAAAGTTAAAACTGTTGGTGCATTAGGCAGACGGTGAGATCGTCACCCTAAGGGTCCTTTGTCGCCCCTCCCTCGAGCCTCCTCCCAAACAATTGTTGAACCTCCCGCCGTGATGCCTCGCTGAGCCAGCCGCGAGTGCAGTTGCATCTTGCACTACTTTGGAAACGTTTTTTTGTAGTTAAATGATACAATAACTCTTATATAGCGGCGCAACATGATCTGTGTACTTACATGGGAGGAGATGAGCCTTGTGACCTTGCGTGAGTCAGATTGTTTATACGATGAATCAAGCCCAAATGCAATATGGTCCAGTATAAAATAGGTACCTACGTATTTAATTTTAAACAAGAGAAGAGTGAATGTTGTCTAATTTGAATTAAATGAAAATAGATTATATTGTACCAATTTTATATAAGTGGGACATATTTCCGATTTGTAATAATATTTGAAATTGACATATTCCTTTCTCCATTTATCAAATGTTTCAATTTTTTTTGCTATTAGGACACAATCATATTTAAATATTTTTTCATCGTGTTATTAGTTTAGATTAAATCCATAATTTCAAATAGTTTTCTATTCATGCTCAATGACAGTAAATCTTCAAGAGTGAAGAATAACTAAATTGTAATGGTAATAATTTAGTTCAAAAACAAAGTCTCAACTGACTTCAATTCAGTAGGTACTTTGCACAG
This sequence comes from Epinotia bilunana, assembly GCA_947049275.1. Classification (NCBI taxonomy): domain Eukaryota; kingdom Metazoa; phylum Arthropoda; class Insecta; order Lepidoptera; family Tortricidae; genus Epinotia; species Epinotia bilunana. The sequence continues at coordinate 29,433,128 of OX346252.1, read as the reverse complement.
GAACATGATTTCCTTTCCACTTTACCAAATTAACTGCTTTCCGAGATTATTACAGAAAAATCCCAAGTCGCTATATGTGGGCCTATACTATTTCAGGAATTCCGTCGATTCCTCAAAGATCTCAAAATCAACGAATGAATTACCTTCAAAATATGTGACGTACTTTACATCATTGAGGAGTTCTTTGAGTCATCAGTGGTCTTCACCATCAGTTCCACTTCACCAAATTTGTGGTTTCCGAGTGTAAATACACGAGCTATAATTGGAAATACCGACTACACGCGTGCCTAATAAAATTGAGGAGTCCTCATGGATCCAATCATCCAACTGGCTTTTTGAAACCAAGAGGACTTATATGGAAGCATCAACTTAAAAAAAAAAGTACTATTCGGTTCATAAACGACGGAGTGCTGATCTAACAAATAAAACGTACATTCGAATCGAGAACATACTCCTTTTTAGGGTTCCGTAGTCAACAAGGAACCCTTATATTTTCGCCATATCCGTCTGGCCGTCTGTCCATCCGTCCGTCTTCGGCTTAGCTCAATAACCATTACTACTAGAAAACTGTAATTCGGTATGGGTATATAAATAAATCAAGCCGACAAAACAGTACAATAAAATCTTAAAAAAACATATTTTTGGGGTACCTCCCCTGCAGCTAAAGTGGGGATGTATATTATTCCTCGCCAAACCCATAGTGTGGGGTATCGTTGGATAACTTGTTCAAAAATATTATGGGTTTCTATTTAGTGGCTCGTTTGCGAGATATTTGGCCTTAAAGCCCTAATTATTGTTCGAGTCATGTGTCCCTGCCGGCTAAATGGCTACTACTGGAGATGTGAAAAATTCGTGGCAGTACATAATGAATTTAACAGGAAAACTATCACGGCTAATTAGGCATAATTAGTTACCGAGTAATAGTTGACCAGCGAAATGTACTTAGAAAGACCAACTTTCGTACAAACTCGGCTGATGACGCAACCGCAACATTTAGTTGGAGCGCGCGTGTCGATGTAACTAAGACAGTCAGGCAACTACGGAACCCTACACTGCGCGTGGCCCGACACGCACTTAGCCGATTATTTTGAAGTCGTAAATAACTATTTCGTTCCACATTAGCAATTAGAAAATAACAGATTCATAAAATATGTATTTACCCACTCTAATTGACCTACTTATAACGCATTTCTTAATATTTTTTAATGAATACTTACCTACTCGTACCTATAAAATGGAATTAGAATATTATACTTATAAATTGGCATATAGGTACCTACATGTGTCAATAAAATCTTGCGGATGCCACTATCAAAAGGTAACCTATACCGGTGTTAACGGAAATTGTGGTACTGTTTCACGGTAGGTACCTGACGCACGGCATACTATTTTTATCAATCAGAATCAAACATCAGGGTTTCAATGAAATTTCCGGATTGTCAGTAACCTGTGATTTCTTTTAAAATTTCTGAGTCCTTTCCAAGCATAAACACGCGAATTTGAGAGACGGAACTCATTTCATAAACACATGCAATGAACAAATATAATTCATACTAGGGAAGTAGGTATTCGATTTGAGCTCACACTCAGAAATGCAAACTTGATTGATTACGCGCTAACTCAAGAAGCAAACTTATTCCAAGCCCTTCCCGAAGTTCGCCAACTTATGACGGACAGGATGAGAAAAATCTTGACTGTAAAATATCTGATGAATGATAGGAACCCTAAATATTTGACAATCGCATCGTCAATATTTTCATAAAATAAGGTTTATATTTATTATATACTAGCTTCCGCCCACGACTTCGTCCGCGTGGACCCGGGATAAAAACTATCCTATATTTTAATCCAGGCTATAAACTATCTTCGTGCAAAATTTCATTCAAATCGGTTCAGCCGTTTAAGCGTGATTGAGTAACAAACATCCAAACATCCAAACATCTAAACTTTCGCATTTATAATATTAGTAGGATTTGTTTATTTCGTAACTTTTGTCAGTGTACCCAATGTGGTCAACATCAGCCTGGTGGATTGTGTAACGTTTTGTACGTTAGCTAGAACTGAATTAATCATTTTTGCATGGAAAAATAACAGGTGTGTTGTCCTATGCTCGTTCGAAAAGTCACCCAATTACCCCTCAGATCTAGGGAATAGGGTATACCCTGCTTGGTTGGTTATATTGAACGTTATATTATTCGAGTGATCATGGAAACGTATCGAGACGAGCTGCATTCCGCGAGACATTGCTATCTAAACGTAGACTTTGATTAATGATATAAAAATGTGTTTGCATATTCGATCAAAATTAATTTTAAGTGATAAATGAAACGTTCTTACAGCGAAACTGGAGTGTCCCTACCAAATTCCATTTTAAAGTAAATAACAATGGTAAAATTAAATGTTGATCAATATTTCGTAAAACAATGTACCTACGCTACGTGAGCCTGTTTCAGACAGATAGTGCTCTCTGGATTCCAGTTTATAAAAAAGGTAGCTTAAATTCCTTTTATTTATTTTTAAGCCGCTCGTACTTCGTTCGATTGGCTAATGCAGTTGCCACAAGCAATTTGGATATGTGAGCAAGCAAGTGTGTAGGTATATAGTGTAACCTACCTGCTACTCGTATAAGCTCAAATGAAATTTGTGTAACCAGCGGTACCCAAACATTCTAAAATACAGTCAAAAGTAATAAAAATTACAAATTCTTGTTTTGTTTAATATACTTTTTGAAAGTGGTTCATACCCACGACACGGGAATGAAACAAAGTGACACTCTTATGATATCCCAAGAAATTAAAAACTACTCGTAATTGTTATTTTTTTAATACTTTGATTGCATGCTACCGACAATCAAACGGCTTGTCTGATTGTGAGCAGATACCGCAGCCTATAGACGATTGCGACTCGAGAAGAATTACAAACGCGTTGCCTACCTTGGGCTGCTCCAAACATGAGCGAGAGTACATACCGCTGTGGCATAACGTTTTGTTTGCATACATACCTACGTGATATATAGTCAAACAATGAAAAGGTTCGCCAATTTTTGACCTTTCTCTAAGATGTTAAGGTCCAAAAGTGACGAACCTTTTCATTCTACGACAGTGAGTAAAAAGTCCGCTAAATGTTGAAAGGCGAAATCTGTAATAGTACATTACGTACTTAGGGCGGTGAATTCGTGAATGGCCCAGATCGCAGTTGTTTGTGGCCCGAACCGAAGGTGAGGGCCATAAATATGCGATCTGGGGCTTTACGAATTACCGCCCGTGGTAAGTACACAATTTTACGTCTTCACCTGGCCACAATGCGAGTTTTACCGTACGCGCAGCGTGCAGTAAAACTCACATTATGACCAGGTGTGACGTAAAATAATGAATAACATCGGTGCATTTCGAGCTACAATGATAAATAATAAAAGGATATCATTGTCACTCGGAATCACTCAGTTGGTTCATCTCGACTTATAATTAGGTAATGTTTATGCGTCTTAGCATGATGCATTATTGCCTTTAGTGCCGATAATGTTTATTCTCAACGTATAATCCGAGAACCAATAAAATAACTTTGTAATAAAAATGTATTCTTATTCATAAATATATGGCGGCTTGAACTACTTTAGGTACCATTCGGTTATTGGTGCAGTTTAACGCCCTGAAGTACGATCAAAAATTAAAAAAAATCTTCCGCCGATGGCTTTTTGCGCAAATAAATCCTATATTTTATACTGACGTACTGTGATAGCTATGAAATAACATAATTTTTGTGTCTATCTAAATCCATTTATAGTACTTTTTGCGCGTAAGAGTATAAGTACCAATATGCAAACATACTCCCAAACTCTGTTTCGCGTAGGTACATTAATAATGTTAGGATTTGTTCAATTAGGTATTGAAACGCGCCATGGCCACTACAAGTGCGCACACATCACAATAGAGCGCTGAGGGCGAGGTGACGAGACACGCGCGGCGGTGACAAATCCCCCGTAAGTGAATCCTTAATGCTTAATGCCTCGCAGATCCTTGAAGGACTTATCATTTGACGCCGCGCCGCGCCTCCGTCGGCCTGGCGCTAAACACTGGAAACGCTTAACCGACACATCAATTTATATTTCATATACAATAACAGTCACAAGTAATTGTTCTCGTGGCTTGCGTGTACATTTACACGCACTACTTGAACCTTTTTCTGTCAGCATTTGAACGCGGGCATGACATTTACGTTATTTTATTAAATACCAGCAAAGATATTTATCGATTTTTCATGCCTTTTAAATAAAGAAGAATCCATTTCCTGGGAAATATATCCACGGAAATGTTAAACGTGTATTACATGCATTACTTTCTTTCAATTACTACACGGAATATAGCATTATTATTATTGCGACTGCACTACTAAATGGCAACATGAAAAATGAGAGATTTATCTGAAATTACACGGCAAGCTTTTTGAGCGGCGGGCGGCTAATTTCACGAGTTCACCGTTAGGGCTTGATTTTCCGTGACAGTTCACAGTCGCGGCCGAGACTGGTGTGACAATGGCCATTTTAGTGTGACTCTAAACTGTGTATTCACAAATTCACATAAACAAGGAACCCTTATAGTTTCGCCATGTCCGTCTGGCCGTTTACTACTATAGAAAGCTGTAATTCGGCATGGGTATATAAATCAATCACGCCGACAAAATGGTAGAATAAAATCATGAAAAATGTTTTTTTTAAGGTACCTCCCCTACGTAATGTGGGGATGTATTTTTTTCCTCGTTAAGCCTAAGGTGTGGCATATCGTTGGATAGCTCGTTTAAAAATATTATGGATTTTTTTCTGTGGATTGTTAAAAATCATTTTTCTACTCAGTGGATTTCTATGGTGTGTGATATTGGGCTTTTAAGCCCAAATTTTTATTCGAGTCAGGTGTCCTCACCCCCTTCCGGCTAAATGGCCGTTACTGGAAATGTGAAAAAATTCGTTGCAGTAGCAGACCTATTATGTCTACTGTTACCGAGTAATAGTCGACCAATTTAAAATTTACTTAAAAAAACAACTTTCGTACTACGCCATTTACTTTGCGCGTGCGTGTCGATGTAACAAGTATATCTTTGTTTGTTAGGCAACAACGGGACCCTACACTGCGCGTGGGCCGACACGCACGTGGCCGGTTTTTTTATTTATTGTCATCAAGTCAGGATCCGACGATGGGATGGAGAGCAACCCTTCAATCTTATAGGCACGTATTACGTGTTTCATATATTTTCTAAATCTATTCTTTCTTTCATCCCCCTTTTTAACCCGTCAGAGGATGAATCCCGGGATAAAAACTATCCTTTGTCCTACCCTGAGATTCAAACTTCATACAAAAATTTCTAATAAATCTGTTCAGCGGTATAAGCGTGAAGAGGTACCAGACAGACAAACAAACAAACAGACAGACACAATTTCGCATTTATAATATGACATGGATGTGGATACATGGATGCCCATTGGCATAACGTTCAACGTTTGTCATACTTTTTTTTGCAACATTTTTTATATAAATAAGTTTGACCCCTAACTTTGCGGTTGTTGCTGTTTGGTCTTATGAACGCTCGCAGCTGCTATTTGTAGCCACTTTAGCATTTGTCAGCAGTCTGTATAATAAACATACTACTACTGGTAAAATAAAAGCATCAAAATTACAATCGACTCACCACGTAAACGGACAAGGATTGGTTTCCATCAACAAGTTTAACATGAATCTGTAACTTCAGCATTCGTAGCAACCGATGAATCGATTAGAGTGCGTTTTTTAGCCGAACGTTTTGTTTGTTGAGATGGCTCTTACCTTGTGTGCTGTGTAAGATTTATTTATTTACTTTGCAATATGTAATTAACAGCTCTGTGAGGATTCCAAGTTAGATCTGCTCAAGCGGGGGCCGGGTTTAATAGCTCATGAAATGTATGTAAGCAAGCCGCGGATGTCTGCCACTCCAGCGAAACCGACAAAAAGTTAATACCTATAGCTTTGTGGCGCATTGTCAATGCCCATAATTCCTTTTTGAGTGCTCAAAAAAGAAAAAAGAAAATACAGATGAAAAGATGGCATAATGATACCTATACGGTCCCATTGTTTCAATCTTCAGGATTTCAGAGTTAGCTTAGTTCAATTTTGTTTTTTATTTTCAAAGTATAATTATAAAAATGTTTTTAGATAATCATGTACCTGATGGGCGATGTGTTCCGCTCATGACATAAATATGTTTTTTTTGGGTTTTTTAGCCGAGTTGCATTGTGTCCAAAGGTATTTAATATTTTCAAAAATGCAATTTTGCGTAAGTACTTAGATCTTTTATTTATTTATTATGAATGCACAATTTTAAGGGCGGCACTCTGTACGTGTATTTTAGTGTATTTAAGGATTACACGCAGAGAGGGACATGTAATTGAGAGTATATAAACAAAGTGCGACATAGATACGATAAAAGTTTTTTATATATTTTTTCATAAATCTAGTATAAGTATGTATAAGTATGAGCGGTAGTTAAAAATATATGAAAAAAAACACGAAATAGTGCTCTAAAACGTAAAATAAGTAGGTACTTTTCTTTGCACAATTTGTAGTTACATTATTGAGTGTAATTACTAATTAAAGAAACCGGGTTAGCACTGAGACAACGCAGGAAAAACTTTCGGAAAAGTAAACATTGAACACGTCGTCAGACAGGTGACTGCAAAATGATACTTTGCGTTTGCGAGTGATTCGATATGCACTTGCCCGGTTTTTCAATGCGAACAAACCGAGTGAGTTCCAATTTCAGCGCAACCCTCGCCGCTCCAGTATTTGTAAATAACGGTATATTTTTGAAACTACTCTTTCCGAAAATCCATTTGATACCGGCGTCTGGTTTTGTCGTGGGCCATTCTCGAGGTTAAACTTTTTTTGATTGTTTACCAACCGAATACTAATTTTGCCGATACGCGTCATCGTGTAACAATTATGTTACTTGTAGCCTGCGAGCATAGATTGATTGCAATTTATATCCCAGTACTTTATTATCGAACGTGTGCTCTCGTTTTACAATAACAAGTTATGGTATTAGGTACATGTAGATATATGGTTTGCAGCTCTCATCGGGAAAACAAGCGCCGTCGAAACATAATCCTTGGGCAACGGACGCAGTAGCGAGCCAAGCAATAGCTTCGTTACTTAAATAGGTAGGTAATTGCGAAATTGAACAAAATACCGCATAAATCTCATACTCAACTAATTGAGTCGTTTTAGCTTCTTGGCAATTCAAGGTATTCAAAGGTATTCAAGTTTGTCATCTCACTTGCTTTTAGTGTTTACCGTATATTTTTTTTTATATGTATTACATTCAATAATAATTAACTTGCCGCTCTTAGTAGATAATATGCGACGTTGTGAGTTTCAACTAGCTTCAACGCGACATCTTTCCGCTGCTGGCGATGGTGGCGTAGTAGGCGTAGCTAGCAGAATAATTGTCCTTTTGCGATGTTACTCATAATCGATATGTATAGGCAAGCACCCTTTGCATACAAATAATCTCTCTACCATCAGATTGTATGTTAAGTGCAATAGGAAAAGTACGTATATAAAATTATATATACAAATAACCTTAGCAAGCAATACGGATGTTCGTACTATAAACATAATTATAATGTAACTTAATCATAATCATCATCACCATATCAGCTGAAAGACGTCCACTGCTGGACATAGGCCTCCCCCAAAGAATGCCAATGTGACCAGTCCTGCGCCACCCGTATCCAGCGGACTCCCGCAACCTTTACCAGGTCATTAGTCCACCTTGTGGGGGGGCCTACCCACGCCGCGCCTTCCGGTACGTTAGTTAGTAGTAGAAAAAAAATATTTGGAAATATTTTACACTAGCTTATTTTTTATATGTAACGGATATATTATTAATTAAATAGTTACCCAGCGAGAAAATCCGACAAAATTTCGCACATAAAAAAATTATAAATTATCTATCTTCTGAAAAGAAAGAAAAAATATTAATAAATATTTTTGTCTTTATTTTTGTTCATGTACATTTGCTCTATAATATTCAAGGTAGATCAAAAAACAAAGAAGATGCATGCTTCATTTAAATCTACATAATTACTTCCGGGTGGAAAGTTTTTCGGATTCTTTAATAAAGCATCTTAGAATAATTTTAAAATTAAATCAACAACAAAAACGCTATTGTAAATGCTATATATTAAATATATGTTTTTCAAAACCGTATTGTTCCTGGAGTAGGTAGGTGGTCGCCACTCGAGAACCTTTCCGCCCCAACGACCATCGGTTCGCTTAACTTAATATCTGCATGTAATTATGTTGTATTTTTGAAGAGGTATGAATGGTTATGCATAACATTTTGTTACATTTACAAATAGTCCGACAAGTTTCTTTTTGACCCTAGCCACGTTGTGGATTTTTAATGGAACTAATTTCTTTTACTGGCAAGGAATACTCATTTATAACAAGTCATCGAATGTGAAAAGACGAATATATAAAAAGTTCCTTTAGTCGAATCCCAGACCAAACATTTCATGATTGAGGTCGGCGGTCTTGAAAGTGACACATCAGAGTGAGAGTCTTCGGAGTCACAATTTTAACAATACTTTAATATCGAATACGTACTTTGAACCGGATATGGATGAATACAAACAACACAATGCCAATACACACTGTCCCGACTATACATGACGTAGTATGTACATTATTGCCATATATAGTGCGGTTTACAGCGAAACTACCTCAGGGCCAAATAGCGGCTTGTTGGGCTAATATACAGCCGTTTAGTTAATATTAGTGTGGTAGTCTGTATATATGTCTTCTTTTCCGTCGTTTTGTTCCTTTTTAGGGTTCCGTAGTTAACAAGGAACAAGGATAACTTCCTAACGGAAGGAGGTAGTTATAGTTTCGCCATGTCCGTCTGGCCGTCCGTTCGTCCGTCCGTCTTCGACTTAGCTCAGTAACCATTACTATTAGAAAACTGGAACTCGGCATGGGTATACATCAATCACACCGACAAAACAGTACAATAAAATCTTGAAAGATTTTTTTTTTTGGGGTACCTCCCCTACTCCTGAAGTGGGTATGTAATTTTATATCTCGTTAAACCATTGTGTTCTAAAACCATTTTTCAATTTAGTGATTCGTTTGCGAGATATTGGGCTTTAAAGCCCTCAGTTTTCAAGTCATGTGCATTCCACCTCCTCTTTTTCATCCCCGGTAACAGGATAAAAAGTTAGGTTTAGCTCCCCAGCAAAAGGGACTACTTCTATTACTTAGAGTCACAAATGACTGCATCTATCTATCTATTTAAAAAAAATGCAAAAGTTTAATTATGTACTAGACATCTGTGGCAGAATTTGGAATAATTGGCTTAGTAACTGCACCATCTGGATCAAAATCAGGAACAAATACTAGGCGTCTTTCCTGTAGACATTACAATGGTTGACGGTTTAGATACCTAGATAAGTAGGTATAATAGTGATTTGTTATGCAAGACTGCAAACTTGTTGATTGGCGCAATTGCTTGTTTTAGAACCGAGCTAGGGAAGGATTGTGAAATTAATGTAAAAAGTTTAATTTTAAGAATAGTACGCTTCATCTAATTATACTTTGTTTGTTTTAAAGCCGCATTAAAATCAAAATAACAAAAATATCAGTGCTGAAGTTAAACATGAATGTAAATGCCTGATAAGTTAGCGCAGAGAATAATATGTCTTATGTTAGTCAAAGAGAAGTACATTATGATTATGCGAACATTTTATAGTCAAATGTAAGAATGAATGACTTGTGTATGAGATTTAAACAATTTATACTTAAAAGGTTATAAAAGGATGAGTTGCACTACGTTTACTATTTTAATAGCCCAGGAATTAAATGTAGTTAAGTTATTAGGTAATCCTACAATCTGACGCTAGCTCGGGTTTCTAATCAAGCACTCGCCGAAGAACTGCTTTCCAGATTAGCATTACAAATAACTATTCTTTGCCAGTGTTTGTACAATAAACGATCGAATATATCGAGGAAGGTTATTGTCGCCGATCGTTACATACTCATCTTCGTGCGTTACGCGAAAATACATAAATTCATAAAGTAATGGGATAGTCGTGTCTCCTGAAATGATAGCGGAGATTTTTCCATTGTTATTCAACTTTTAGATCGCAGGATCAGTGGTCACTGAATTTTAGGAGAACAATAATATAAACGTTATACTATTGGTCCCGATTTTTACTCCTCTATGTTGATGCGGTGTAAATGTGATATATTTGGACGAAACTAGCGTTTCCTACCGTAAAACCGTTTTGATAGAATCTTTTTAAACTATGGTTACATTGATGTAATAGCAAGATATTATAAAAAGCTGAAAAAATACACCGTCATAAAAATTTAATCATTAATTTTTGTATTTATGCAGATCCTGTCTTCGCATTCATTCTTTTAAGTAAGTAAGTGTGGGTATTTTCAAAAATAATTGTAAACAAGCAGCGTGAGTTGTTAAATAAAAATGTACTCAGTGTCAATTATGTGACCAAATTTAAGCGTACAATATTTGAGAAAATGAACTTGTTTCACATTTAACTAACGTGTATTAAGGCATATCGTTTGTAAATTGAAGAGAAAAAGTTAACATTTATACAATCTGAATAAGTAAAACAAAACTGACACAAGCTAATTTTTATTTGGCGACTCACGCTAATACTTAGTCTAGTGCAAATATATGTACTTATCGATTTAATTCCTCATACATATTTACCGAAACCTTAATCCGCTGACATAAGAGCCATGAGACATTTTTTTTTATTTATTGGACAAGAAATAATTAGGTACACAAAAGAATTTACATATGATACCCATCGTAGGTTTACCTAGAGTTTTAACCCTCATTAGTAGGTAGTTATGCCAATGAACTTAATTTTATTTTTACGAATGTTACTCATAAATCATAAATTATGTCCCATATCCACAACTTAAAGTAATATGCACCCATATGTTGCACCCACACTTGACTGTACTTGTTTAAAAAAAATGCCCAAGTACAGATCAATGGCAGAATGAAAATTTTCAATGTGCCGTTATATTTATTGACTATTATTTTATATAAAAGTACACATAACTACAATTTGACTACTAGAGCCATGTATAGTTTGGCACGTGAAGATATCGGTTTGCTGCCTGTCAGTTTGTGACTGATCAATCAATGTATAGTGTTCGTTCGATGTTAACAAAGCAGCGGTCAAGACGCTAAGAGGGGTTCCTTGTCCACGGGCGCGCTTTCCGCTGCCCGTCATCCGTCCATATTGAGATTGATGTTAGCTCCGCGCGGCTCGAGCGTCCGCGTCGGGCGGAATACTAAGCGACCAGCCCGACCATTCTTCGCTCAATTAGCCCCGATCAGACGGGGTTTTGTCTCGGCCCCGCGATGACGCCCCAACACTTCGCCGCATACCAAATTAACGCCATATTTTTCATGTAAGCCCCCGATTAAACTACCGCAATGAGCCTTAACTTGGCCCTCTTCGAGACTTTTCCACTTGAGAATAACTTACATCGAATCCTTAACAAGCCATTTTGCTAATATCTGGCACGGCCGCGGCAGTGCCGCCGCCAAGTCGAACAAAACAGCGGCACGGCCGTACCGTCCTTTTCTCGAGGCAGTTGAGGCCATTTTCGACCCCCATATAACTTCATTGTGGACAAAACTAGAAGCCCAAATTTTCAGTAACCAAGCAGGCATTGTATAAACACGGTATATTTCAAATTTCATTCAAAATGAACTAGTATTTAAAGAATTATGACTATAGTCAAAGTTTCTTAATTTTGTCACTCACTGACTGACTGACCGATACTCAAAACTCTAAAGCACACTTCTAGGAGACATAGAAGCTTCAAGAATGCAATTAGTGTTTAGTGTATAAATCAAGAGAAAACTAAAATATTTTGCAATTTCGGTCCAGTTTTATAGATACACCAACTACATAAATCAGTAAGTATATAATAACTACCCATACACGTATATAGGATTACAAAGTTACATTTGCATTAAATGGGACAAAAACTTAAAAAGCAAGAATGGGACTGCATTCATAATTTGTATGTATTGATGACACAATAACCTACAAAAAGAAGTGAGATCCCATAAAAAAACCATATAAAAAAGGGGCCAAGTCTCGAAAGTCTTCCACCGTAAAAAGTTGTGAGATATTTCGTAGAGCCAAGTCTCACGCATGCTTATTTATTAATCTTTATTTGCTAGCTAAATTACATTTTGTGACTTGTCTCATTTCAACTATGTATACTCGTATTATCCCTGTGTATGTTTCAGTGGAATAAAAGCTACGGAAGCCTAGTGGTTCAGGAATACGGCTGTCAAGTGGCGGTCGTGGATTCGAATCCCGGCTCGTACCAATGAGTTTTCGGAATTCATGTACGGAATATATACCGCTAGCTTTTCGGTGAAGGAAAACGTCGTGAGGAAACCGGTCTAATCCCAATAAGGTCTAGTTTTCCCTCTGGGTCGGAAGGTCATATGGCAGTCGCTTTCGTAAAACTAGTGCCTATGCCGAATCATGGGATTAGGTGTTAAACCGGACCCCGGGCTCCTTTAGGATCACAACCGGGAATAACGCTAGGGGGATGATGATATATTTCAGTGGAATAGTATAATCCACTAGCTGTTTTACAAAACAGCGCTGTTTTATAATACGGCGGGTTTACGATAGGGCGAATTGAATACTGCTGAATGAAAATCCGCTAGCATGTGTTCCTGCGACATATATTTTAATATATATATTATAATATTTAACCACCGTTATTACAACCTATAGGTTCTAATCATGAGACTCACGAACTCTCTCGCCGAACCATCTTATATAATTGTAATGGACGCGTGTTTAAAACTGTACGTGTATTTGTAACCATGCATTTGCAGGTCCTTTATACTCGTACCTAGTAACCCTGGTAGAACTAATTACTGAGTCGATTCGATTTGTCACACTGCCCTGGTAAGTTAATACAACACAGCCTAGTGTCTAAACTAGAAAGGGTGGGTCACTAAGCTGCTCTTCGGCTTAAAACCATATCAATTAACTCAATCAGTATGATGCTATTATACCCGGTATCCGTGGTGCCAATTGTCAGAAGTGCAGCGAACACAGATTCGCCTCCTGTGCGCTGAGGCGGGGGAGGTCAACGTGGAGGGGAATTGTTTATGTTTTACAGATTCGTTAAACCTATTAGAGCTTGTATGGTACACTTGTACAGCCCCAACAAAGCGCGCATAAACACGCATCTGACACAACTGATCTATTAACAGGGTCGTAAGGATGCGTGAATGATATTAATATTATGTTATATTATAGTAAATAGTATAGGTATTTTTCACAAGTGTTTTTGAAACGATATTACTGTTAACCAAATCGTTAATAGTATAACATTACGCCGCCAAAAGACGGTCGCAGTTGTAAATATAATTTCGGTTTTCATTTCAGGGCATAGGTACTTTGCTTAAAGTACGTCATATGTGTTAACAGGAATGCACACAATAGTGAAGGTATGGGCCTTCTATTGTTAATTACAGGTCGTTTCATTATTGCCTCCAAATTAGCATAGCTTTTTAAAAGGGTGTTAACAAGACTGCTGCCTTTGCTCCACAATGGCGTAAACTAGGGGAACATAATCCAAACTACGAAAAGATACCATTGAAAAAACGATATTTTCTTCGAGCCACAAGGTCCTAATTAAAACATTCTACGTAAGTTTTATTCAAATTTTGTGAGGGAAAAATGTACGGCCTTTGTATTACTTAAATTGGTACATATTTTTATAGAAGAAGGTAAGTTCTATACAGGATAAAAGTAGTAGGTAAGAAAATAACAAAACCCAAATACGATTAGCATAAACAATGTAGGTACCTACTATGAAATTCCTTAAGGCCGTTTTTTATTCGTACATACATTCATCAAATTCATCATTGTTTCTATATTACAAATGATGTAGGTACGAAATTCTTCAAAAAATTTGTTCTTTGGTCTTTGTTGTTTGTTGTACATTTGCAGTTTTGCATTACATAATTATTTTTGAACGGAAATTTCAAGCATTTTTTAACTGGTATCTGATAATGATCATTGATCACGTTAGCATACTTTTGATAATGCTAGGGAGTAAATCATGCAAGATAGTTTACGTTTCATAGAATAAACTTTGCAAGGGTTCAGATATTTTGAGTGTTCTTATGAATTTTGAAATCTGAGCATTCGATAGTAAATTTTCCGAAAATACTTCAGAACTGACCAGGCTTCAACTGAGTTTAAATTATACTTAGGCTGAAGGGCAGATTCTGTTCTTCTGCCGCTTGTGTGGTCAGGGTTCGTGGGCCCTCGAAAGTTGTCTACCTACAGAACCCTACAATTCCTATTACATTTCTAGGAATAAATCATAACAAAAACAAATCCAAATTCATTCCACTACCACGCTGTAAGCCCAGACTATTGATTAAGATGAATAAGCAAATGATTTAGTGCCGCAGTTAAATATAGTATAGTATTTGTTTAAATTAGTCCAATAAAATGCAATGGACTTGGTCATTGACGTCGCCCGCGCAATTGAAAGAGTAACTGACGGGACGACAGTACGCATAATTTCATAGTATATCATAATCGGTACTTCAAATATACTTATTTTTGTGAAAAAAAATAAAAACGTGGTAGCACCAATAATCGACAAGCACCAAATAATTGACCTTTTTTTCTTTAACCGTTGAAATAAAAGATTGGCATTTTTTTTAAATAAGGCAACAACATGAACCCATTGGCATAGCATAGCCAATGGGTATATTCTAGCTTGATCCAGTAAAATATCATTTATATCGGCCGTTTTGTTTAAAGGTGGTGAATTAAAAAAGACGTGGGGTTATTAAAAAAAAAATCTTATACGAATCGTTAAGAAATTGATAGTCAACTTTTGGCGATTATTCCAATACTATCAGTATCACAGATATTTGAATGTTAGTTTATTTTATGGAATGAATTTTATGAAAAAAAAAGATTTCTTAAGCGAATCGTTAAGAAATTGAATGTCAACCTTTGACGATTATTCAAATATTATTATGATTCATGAAAGATATTTGAATGTTAATTTATTTTCTGGATTTATATAGTTATCCTTCGAATTAGATGGGAATTGAACAAACTTAAATTGAATTCTAAAAACGTCATATTTTTATTGTTGATGAAAATACACGACCTCCTAAAAGTGGTCGTCTTTGATTATTGGTTCCGTCACGTTTGCTGTACATACTGTGTAGGTACGTACGTTTATCAAAAGCAATATTGTTCCTTTTAGGCCAGACCCTTAGTAAACGCTAAATGAGGTACATTTGGATTTCACTTGTGTATTTTCTACTTGGTTGTGTAGTAAAAAATTGTAATAAGGCGAACTTAGTTACAATATTTTTCCACCAAGCAACTAAATAATGGGTCATGCAGTATTGTTTTCTAGACAACAATATAAACTATAAGCAGTTTATTTATTCCCTGCACTATTTATGATGGGTTGTGGGTCTGGGTCACTGCGGGACTCAACAGTGATATAACCCTGTCTTGACTTTGTTGGTATATTAATGGATACATTAAACTGATGACTCAAAAATAAAAAAAGCGTATCGATTATTTACGATTAAAATTTTGGTTTGGTTCTCTAACAATTAATACAGGTATATAAATTGTTAAATAATTATAGTTTATACTTTCCAGTATACCACACTATACCTAATGTGTTTAAAGTGTTCATTTTAACTGTTCTCTGCGAAACTTAACGACACTCAAGAGCAAAAGATTTGAGTATACTTTGTACTGAAATTCTATACGAAGTGTACCCATAACTTTTGCTCTTGAGTGTAGTTATTGTAATAGACTAACGACCTCAGTTGGTGTGTCCAGCACGGCTATCTCGCGACGGCCGCGACATACTCTCGATTTTTCGCGCACTATATCATAATATATATATAGAACAAGAGTGTTCTAAGTGTTCTAATAAGAATGAGACGGATAGTGTGAGAAAAATCGAGAGAACTCGCGCGCCTTCGCATGATAGCCGTGCAGTCTATTAAATATGTCGTTCGGGGTCGGCGGTGTTGGCACATAATTGGGTCGCTAGCGTCGCGCCCGCGCCGACCGACGCGACGGCGCGCGGCGCCGGCGCACGATGACGAAATGGGCCCTCGAACTTGGCCAATTTGCATGTGCGGTTCACTTGGGACACGTAAATATAATTATGTTCTTCGTAATTTTCAACAGTAGGCGTACCTACTTACCACCGACGAATTTAACAACGATCTACTTGTTTTTTTTTTTAGTAAGTTTTGTGTTATTGTTCCCAAGTTAATAATACTCTACTAGTTGGTAGTTACTATCACAAAACATAGAAACATACTTACTGCCGAATTTAACTCATGTAATATACACGGCTAATTTGATTAAGTAATGTTATTACATTTCACCGTTATGTTATAAGACGAGTATCCCGCGCTTGAGCCGTTCGCACGCTGCGCGCGCTAAGTTGGGATGGGATGACCACCAATCCAGTTTTTCGAGAATCATCTTTGTGACTCAGTTATCCTTCCATTTTGTTTCGAAACCATTCAAGAATGCCGTTCGTGAGTTCAGATAAATTATTACAATATACTTAGTATTTTTTACGTTTAATGTGTGCTGTAACATCAACTTATTACTCGTGAAATTTTAGTACTAAATAGATGGTTGATAGTAATAAATAGTACCTACATTGTACAGCAATTTAATCTTGGTTGACACAGAAACTAAATCACTTTATTTCTGCCTATCAATATGACATACTTTTGGAAAACAAGCTGCAATTAAGTATCTTACTTAATTTTAACCATTATGTTAAGACAGTGTTCTTTTATTTTCGATCTATCTAGGTAGGAATATTACGCTAAGGTTGACATTACTGTTGTTAATCTATAGTATGTTAGTTTTTAAATATACCAATTTACTTAGTGTTAAGTGTGAAACTTTTATAGGTGTACCATACTTGTTTAGTACCTAGCAATTAATGTAATGCTTAAATTCCGTTTGTTTATTAAAAATACTCGCCGATATGTCTTTTCTGCCCGCAAACCGCGTGAGTTAATGACAAATGTTTACGTACACAACACAAGGTCTTGGACTGTGACTTCACCAATCACACGGTACATAAAAAATACTTACGTAAGTGTCAAAGTTCTATACAATCCCGCATTTCAACACGACGGCGCGACGAGGAAATAATTTGCGATAACTATTTATTTATTACTCGATAGAGTAATAAATAAATAGATATCAAAATGATTTCCTAGATATAGATATTAGATAGTAGGTATATAAATTATAAATTTACTTATTGAGCAATTTATAAATATAGTGCCACAAACCATTAAATAAAAGGATCATTAATCATTTCATTACAAGGAGCCATTGCAACAAATTTAATGGACAGAAGTCCAACATAGGATATGATAATCAGGCTCTTGTGAGATTCTTTGCACGTTGCCCAAAATGAATCCTCAAATGTGTCACCAGCGCCATTACAATTGGCAGGCATTACAATTTAAATACAATGAAGTCTAATTCAACTACAGATCTATTTATAAATGTATGCTGATTCATTCCTTTACATATAAACAGGCTGAAATCCCCCTCTTACACCCGCAGGCGAAATCACTTCATGGCCACTGCTCGTGACGTAAGCGAAGAGTGCATTTATCATTTAAAATATTTTTTACCGATGATAAATGCATCTAACTAACGGTACATTTCGTATCGGTACACATGTGTGAACCGCATTCATAAAATGTGGTATTTTATGTTATAAGATATTTATGTACATTGTAATGGGACACAAACATACGAGTGTATGATACAAATACGGGCGACTGAATCCGCGATTACTTTATTCTAAATGACGATATGACGGGTGATGGCTGTAATGGATGACGGGTGATGATTGTCATGGATGATGAGTGATGGTTGTAATGGATGACGGGAGATGATTGAATGGATGACGCGTGATGGTTGTAATGGATGACGGGTGATGGTTGTAATGGATGACGAGTGATGTTTGTAATAGATGATGAGTGATGGCTGTAATGGATGACGGGTGATGGTTGAATGGATGACTCGTAATGATTGTAATGAATGAAGGGTGATGTTTGTTATGGATGATGAGTGATGGTTGTAATAGATGACGGGTGATGGTTGTAATGGATGACGGGTGATATTTGTAATGGATGATGAGTGATGGTTGTAATAGATGACGGGTGATGTTTGTGATGTATAATGTGTGATGGTTGTAATGGATGACGGGTGATGTTTGTAATGGATGATGAGTGATGGTTGTAATGGATGACGCGTGATGGTTGTAATGGATGACGGGTGATGTTTGTAATAGATGATGAGTGATAGCTGTAATGGATGACGGGTGATGGTTGAATGGATGACGCGTAATGATTGTAATGAATGAAGGGTGATGTTTGTTATGGATGATGAGTGATGGTTGTAATGGATGACGGGTGATTGTTGTTATGGATGATGAGTGATGGTTGTAATGGATGACGGGTGATGTTTGTAATGGATGATGAGGGATGGTTGTAATGGATGACGGGCGATGGTTGAATGGATGACGCGTGATGCTTGTAATGGATGATGAGTGATGGTTGTAATTAATTATGGATAAAATGGAGAGTGAACTATGCCATTGAACTTTTTCTGGTTATGAACTATCGAGGAGACAAGTTTGCAAAATGATGCTATTGTAGTTTCTTCAAATAACTACCTGTTATGCCCGTGAATTTTATGCATCTTAAGAGTGCCCACGCGTTATGACACCGTTTATGAGCTAGTGTCATACGTCACCCCTGGCCGTAAAGTAACAATAACCGTCATGGCCATTCGCAGAAAACCCTACTCCCAGGCAAGAAGAAGACAGCACGTGCAGTACCTAAGCTACATTTAGCGCCTTTGCCTTCGGCTCGTAGGACACATACTCACGATTTAAGTCATTATTTGTGTACCGCCATAGGAATAATGTAATGAACAGTCTCTACACTAATTTCATGTCATGCAAACCAGTTAATTGATACAGAAACTAAAAGGTGTGCTCGAAACGAAACTTTTAATTCAAAAGAGGAATACGAGTACAAACGTAGTTTTCATTATCTACTTAACTCACACGCACAACATATTTATTAAATACAATACTGTATAAATGTGTCATAAATATTGAATAAAACTAAAGTCTTCTTTACTGCGGTAAATAATAAACCACGGACACCCGTGCAAACTAAACATATATTGATTGCGTGAAATGATGTAACAGGAGACCGTTTATGCGGATAAAAAAACCGGCTAATTCTTTTTTATTTTATTGGATGCTATATTTATATTTACACTGCCTATCTACATACTTTAAATGTTCTATTTACTATGACAGACAAACGAGTATTTAATACTGTTATGAAATTTACCCATTTCGTTGCTGTTGAACACAAATTACCTACGTGTTTTCATTGTTCCTGAGTGTATACTATTTATTAGACAAGTATGGCGCAGCAGTGAGCAGGCATACCTAAGCTAGTGATAATTTAAGTGGCAAACAGTCATCGTAAACCTTATTAAAGCGCCTACCACTTTAGCATTACATTATACGTTTTGACAATTTGAGGCCAAACAAATTGATGGAAATTAAATTGCTTTGATCATGATGTCATCTTTATTATTTCTATATTATTATAAGCAAATTACACAGCCATTCGACAAAGCCCCTACTAATTTATCACATGAACTGCTTTCCGAGAGCAAATGCGTTTCATTACAGAAAAAATCCAAGTCGCTATATGTGGGCTAATAATATTTGAGGAGTTCCGTCAATTCCTCAAGGATCTCCGAATTGTCACTTTATTAGTTGCTTCTTCAACGTAATCATGTGAGAATCTTTGGCGTATACATTACATCCTTGAGGAGTTCCATAAGTCATCTATGGCATCATCACTTCCCTTTCAGCAAAATTGCGATTTCCGGGGGTAAATACACGAGTTATAATAGAATATACCGAAATAACTACACGCGTGCCAATTAAATGTGAGAGTTATTCTTTTGAATAAAATAATAATTTTAAAACACAGTTGACCGAGAATCGGGGAAAATATATTTAAAAAAGAATACATACCGTAGAACATAGAACCTCCTCCTTTTTTGAAGTCGGTTAAAAAGAAAAAGAAAATGATCATTATTATACACATACTTACTATTCAATAAAAAATATATTAAGTGTATAAGTATAAGTCTTAAAATGCTAATAACTCTAATAATATACTTTCAAGGAGCATTCGACAAACACTGTAATAGCATTTAAATACATTTTATTAAACAAAAGTGCTGTTTTCATTTAAAGAGTAGGGAGCAATGATTTTATATAAAAAAAGAGGTAGATAGGTTATAAGCGCTCCAAAAGTGGCACACTAAAACTCAGCCAATTGTATGACCTTGCCTCGGTGTCTCGTCGTCAATGGACACTTATAAACGTGTCTCAGCTGTCAGATTTGGTGGCCATTTTTAAACACGGAATTTCATATAAACAACATACCTACCTCTATTTTATATTACATCATTGGTAGGGAGACTGTAATGTTGATTACTGAATTTTAGTCTAAAACCACACTGAACAAAACCGTCACTACAATATTCTAGTTATTCTAAGAAATTATAATAGTACGTTGTATAATTTGCGCTGCATAAAACGCATAGCCTTAGCTGCTATTGTAATAGAACATGGTATATAGGTAACTGGATAATTTTATAATTTATTACTCGGTTTAGCGACATCAAATTCAAATTGAATGGCTCCACACTAAACCATGTATGCAGATACTTGGTTGCATGATGCCTTAAGAATAACTAACAACTACATCCGCTGCATTAAGATTAAGCAACTTTGAAAGCCTAATGTAGGTCGTCAGTGTTATCACATCCTTATCACAAGTTTTCCAGTTCCTTAACTCACGACTGTGTAAAATTGTCATTGCATCTCTGGACTGGCTTCCGCCCGCGACTTCCTCTACGTGGACCCGGGATAAAAGTTATCCTATATTTTAATCCAGGCTATAAACTATCTTCTTGTAAAATTTCATCCAAATCGGTTAAGCCGTTGAAGCGTGATTGAGTATCAAACATCCAAACATCTAAACATACAAACATCCAAACATTCAAACATCCAAACTTTCGCATTTATAATTATACTAGCTTCCGCCCGCGACTACATCCGCGTGGACCCGGGATAAAAACTATCCTATATTTTAATCCAGGCTATAAACTATCTTAGTGCAAAATTTCATTTAAATCGGTTCAGCCGTTTAAGCGTGATTGAGTAACAAACATCCAAACATCTAAACTTTCGCATTTATAATATTAGTAGGATTAGTAGAATCATTAAAGTTGGGTATATTATGCATTCCGTGTCTCAATTTCTGGTTTTCTTTTAACACTATAATACCTACATCTGAGTATGTTGTTTCATCACATTTTTATCCGACTGCGCAACGCATAGGAGGAGATTTTTGCCTAGATTTTAAACGGGATCATTTAAAATCTAGGCAAAAATGTTACTAGTAATGGGTTCTGACTGTAGCAATCGTTACGTTCCATTTAGAAATTATTATTTGCTTTGTGTGTGTCGAGCATGAAATTATTTCTAGTACATATTTCCTCACTATTACATAACATAATCCTAGCTACTACTAATATTACTACTATTACTACTACTACTACTTAGTTTCCTAGCGGCTACAAACTAGTCTTGATTTTGCGAGTTTAAAAACCACTTGACAGAAATGAAACTCTTATTTAACCTATTATTGCTTTGATAGCGGGAAACTGAATAAAGCACGCAGTGATTGGCCAATTGTTTTTTCGATGAATAGCGGCCAGCGGGAGTGCTAGGCAATAATCCAGCATAGAGTCATCCAATTTTCTTACTGGAGTCTTCACTGCACAGATTTAGCGAACTAACCGTTAAACTCCTATTTATTAGGCTAAGGAGAATTTTCGAGATTCAGTCAAGGAATCTTCAGTACGCAAAGCATTTTAATAATTAGTGTTGGACAGACCTCCGTACGAAGTGGTTAAAATGCCGTGCATACGTCTATTTCTACAATAAGAGACTGTGCAGATCATTTTGAACACTTCGTTGGCATAGCTGCTTCTGCTGTTAACTGGAATTCTGAGTAACGAACATAAAATAGTTTTTTAATTTCTAACTTTCGGTTAACAGTTTGGATGTTCGCATGTCAGATAGGGAAATTGTTAGAATTATGCTAGACTCCCTCTCACCCGTCAGAGGAGGCCTGTGCCCAGCAGTGGGGCAGGAGGCCTGTGCCCAGCGTATATAGCCTGATTTATTATTATTATTATTATGCTAGACTTTACATAAAAATTCCTGATCTGTGACATCGAATCAATAAAGTAATTTGTGTGTATTAATAACTACTAAGCATTTTATTCCTTTTGTATGACGAATGACGATAAGGGCAAGGGAATGATGATGAATGATCAATGATCATGTATCACAACAAGCAACAATTTGTTTTATAGCCAAATCTGATCAATTCTCAGTTCCAAGAAATTTGAACTCAATTTGCCTCATGATACAATGAAATTGGCATCGTTATCGACTACTCGTATTGTGCAAGGCGCTACTGCTGGGTCACTTTTGATAAACTGCCCAGATAAGTGTACCAAAAATGTTACTATTTTGGTTAAATTATCACATACAATATGTTTAAGTGTGCGGACTGAAATTGGGAGATTGAGCCTTTGAAGACCGATAACACCTCGGATAACCCCGCAGAGGGCGATCTCTTGCATAACACTTCTGTATGTTTCTTCTCTTCGGTGCTTTACCTAGCTGCTGAAACACGTGGTGTGGAATGGAACATATACAAGTAACTTACAGTACTTTAAATAAGTTTGTCTGAACCAGCCAACCTGGACCAAATTGATACCTATAGTTTTAACTCGGTCCAGCATGCATAAATAACACAGATACTTCAATCTGTGTAATATGCATTTTTTTACATTATATGTATAGGTAAACATAGTTACACGTCCACACATATACGGCCTACAGACGAACATAGAAACTCACATTTTTTGAAGTCGGTTAGGTGAAGTGTAATGCAATTTTATTTCGACCCTTTGTATTGCATAAAAAAATACTTCGATAGGTATATTATTGAGGATAAATTATTAAATTACTAATATGCATGTTTGGTGGAACTAATTTATGTTTACATATCATTGTAATTATACCAAAAAACAAATTATAATATGTAATTTTTTTAATGAATAGTTTCTCATTCTCATGTAAGTGTGTACTTATAAGTATTTGTTTTTGAGAAATAAATAAATCTTCAACCCGAAAACCGTCACATAATATATTTTGCTATAAAATAGAAAAAACTGTCGAGAAATCGCTGTGTTATATGTGTATGTACGTAAAGTCCCATCGGTTCACTCCTCATACATCCTTGAAAAAGCCCGATTAGTACCTACATATGTGTCAACTCAAATAGTTTTTTCTACAAAAAATGACAAGGGAGCGGGTCACAGATACCAAAAAACTCTTATCGCAGTTAAACGTAGGTAAAATCGTCGGCGGTGGCGCACCCATTCTCGTTTTATAACACTGCACGAAGATAGGTTCAACAGGCTATATTGGGTTAAGTATATGAGCTCTGCGTAACATCTAGATTTATTCTATTGAGTTATCAGAAATCAAGTATTCACTCAATATATGCATCACGTTGTAAGTATAGACCTGCGCGACAGCAGAGATTGGATTATATTTTCGCATGCATTTATAATTATAATTCCAAAAGCATGTTGGTGACATAATTTACTTTAAAAACAAAGTTTTAACCGACTTCAATTTAGTGAACATTTCTACATTTCTTTTTACCACATGAACTGATTTCCGAGAGCAAATGCGTTGATTATTAGAGAAAAAACCCAATCGCTGTATGTGACCCGATAATATTTGAGGACTTCCGTCGATTCCACAAGGATCACCGTTGGCACTTCATTAGTTGCTATTTCAACGGAATCTTATCAAAATCTGTGACGTAGTTTTGTACTTAAAAGTACAAACGACAACACTGTTAACTGACCATGTGTTTATATAGAACCTTATTAGCTTATTACAATGCACTTAAGGTGCACCGATGGTCAGTCAGCTGTATTGTCGATAGTACATAATTGAGGAATTCCATAAGTCATCTGTGATCTTCATCATCAATTCCACTCCACCAAATTTATGATTTCCGGGTGTTATAATAGAAAATACCAAAATCACTACACGCGTGCCTAATATAATTGAGGAGTTCCCTCAATTCCTCATGGATCCCGATCATCCAATTGAATTTTTGAAAAAGATGGGACCCACCTGGAAGGATATACTTACAAACAAAAAAAAATACGAATCGGCTCATCAATGATGGATTTCTGAGGTAACAAACATTGAAAAAAAAACGATAAAAAAAACAATCGAATTGAGAACCTCTTTTTTTTGAAGTCGGTTAAAAATAAACTTGATTTAATTTAACTCCCTATATATAATACTAATAACTTACTCGAGGCTATTTATACCTCGAGGAAGTTATTAGTAATATATATATAGGTAGGTATTTAGTGGTTTTTTCCCTTACATCTTCACTATTCCTTAATGGAGTTTAATGATCGGAGTGTTTATCAATTCATCAGTAACTCTAGATGGATATAGAGCTTGTTTTCATTCCATTTTTTACTCTTGCCTCAATACACAATCATTCTAAAATACACATGTTTAACAAAATTCGAGGCTATTTTTACAGTTAAATTAAAACAAGTTCATTTTCTCACCAACATGCTTAAATGACATCACGTGTAACGGTAGGTAATATACAATAATAATAAAATATGTCTTAACAAATACCACGTCCTAGGAAGATGCAAACAATTAAAGAAAACCAATTTAATAATCAAAATATATGCCTTTATTATACTATTCCCAAAATACCAAAATTAACTGGTTGCTATGTTCGTAGTTTAAACAAACATGGAACCGTAAGGCCATCATATCCGCATGTACAACCAAGAGCAAAATTCGACTTTAAATCTGCCTACTTACACGCAGTGCCGGCCAAGCAGCAACGCATAAACTAGCAGAAAGAAACGAAAATTTTACTTCTACATTTACACAACTTATTTAAGCCAAATAAGTGCCAAAGAATGGTCGCCACTTCTCTACATCAGATTAATTATATGTTGTTTATTATGTTGTCTTAACTCATTATTTTGCTTCGGCCCCAGGTCATACCTACACGTCGACTCAAGATAACTTTCCCTAGTTATACCTAGGCCGCTTTGTGGTATTTTGGTTCGGTTTTCCTAGAGTGAAGTTAATGGGATCATGTACCTTTCAGTGCTTTGACTAATTCGGAACTTCAACTCGCGATAATACGAAATGGATTCACGATTACTTCAAGTTCACTTGATAAAAAAATCGAATCCAAATTGCCACAAATCGGCCTGGGCACAGGTACCTCGCCTTAATGTGGGATAGGCATCTTTGCCTATAACGTAAAGCTTTTAAGGAATATGTTGTTCCGGGGATGCTAAATTGAATTTCAAAAGCTAAGCGATGGGTCTCTGTCTTACTTGGTTTCTGGGGTGAAAACCTGATAAAGTATTATATTTCGTCGATTGAACAACGTGGGCCAGTTGTAGCTAATTGTGTTTATAGGTGACTCCTAGCTCGTCTAACCTGAGTAGATTTTACTGGGTGTCTATTAGTGGCAGTGGGAAGAGTTGTGTAAGATTATCTCTTAGTTAAACAGTTTATTTATTTAAGCCGATGCAAAGAAATGTACATAAAAATTGTACTATTGAGAAAACAAATGCAATTTCAATGTAGAACTTTAAATTTTTCTAACCGATTTATTGAAGAATTCTTGCTAATTTAATTGTAAATGTTATGTTATCTTCTCAGGATTCCGCCATACTTGAACATCAATATTTTTTATTGTTATCTAAATGCACTGTTGTATGTTGAAGTTTGTTACTAACTAAGGTCTTACATGGTTGTCAAAATAGTCGCATCGGATGATAGGATCGGGAATCGGGAATTGATGTAAGTCCGCAAACTCTTAGGCAGGTGTACAATAGTCATTTCGGTTTTTAAAGTGACTCGTAGTTTCAATCGCGTTTTTACACAGGTATGATTATTTCCGAGATAAATTGAGTCGGATTGACGGAAGTCAAAGGCGAAGATGGTAAACATGGCACGTTTACTGTGTTGGCAGTATGATACCATGTGTCGTGCAACATCTAAGCAAAGGCATTATAATTATGTGAACAACCGCATACACTCTAAAGAAGAACCTTTAAAATTAAACATTTAGATTCGTTTTTATATATTGTATACCTATAGATTGAATTTTTGAGGGTATTTTGGGCACCTCACTTTTACCTGATTCTTTAGAGGTTGAAAATTCGTTAAATAGGCGTAAATAGCTGTATGCCTTGCTTATACTGTAGTACCTAAGTACTTGACATACTGGTTTTGAGTGATGTCATTTTCGTTATGAACTGAATTTTCAAGTTTTTCAAGCGAGAACGCTTGTTAGGCGGCTTCTTGGGCGGAAGCGGAGTGCTTCCCATTAATTTGATAAAGGTTCAGTTAAAGTGCAAGAGTGAATGAGCTACAAGACTAAACAATAACCATTTTTACGTTTTGATGTCCTGCTCTAAATCCAACACATCAGTATACACATTACACCGGCACCCCATACCCTTAAATGCACGTATACCTACGTACAAACTATGGATAGATTTCTATACATCTTATTCAGGAGAATCGATTAATATATATAAAACGCAGGAGAACTAAGAGATTTTCCTACAATACTAATAGTATACTAATTAAAACAGCACACCATTAGTCCATACTAATATTATAAATGGGAAAGTGTATGTTTGTTTATCCGTCTTTCACGGCAAAACGGAGCGACGAATTGACGTGTTTTTTTTAAGTAGAGATAGTTGAAGGGATGGAGGGTGACATAGGCTACTTTTTGTCTCTTTCTAACCCCCCACTTCCCTAAAATGGGGGGTGAAAGTTTGTATGGAGTTACGATATAAACGACTTCCACGCGGACGGAGTCGCGGGCAGAAGCTAGTAATGTATATGTTACTTATCTACCGGTTTACGCGTTTCAATACTTTGCCTTGTGGTTAAGGGAGACCTAACGCATAGTCAAATCCAATTCGCCACTAGCCACCCACAGTACTAAGCCTCTACGTGTGGAGACCAAACCTTCATTGCGAGACTGCAGCTTCGAACCTTCAACAACCCAGTTATAAGATTTAATAGCACTTTCAAAGGTTTCTCACCAACTTTATGTGGTTATAAAGCCGAAGAAAAAGTTTCCATCTCCTTTCTGTATCAATAACTGAACTGAGTTTTACAGAATTCAACAAGGCTTCTCTTCACGAAGAAATTAATTCCTGTATATTACCGTACGCGCAGCGTGCAGTAAAACTCGCATTATGGCCAGGTGTGACGTAAAATGTATTTGTTTCCTCGCAAATGTGATGCAAAACATTGTGTGCGAGACGTACGTTAAGAATTTTACAAACTCGAGTCATCAACGCCTAGTTCCAATAGACTCGCGTGGCACAATTTACAAGTTATTATGAAAACAATGGCAAAATTAAGATT
The DNA here is from genome assembly GCA_947049275.1 of Epinotia bilunana. NCBI lineage: Eukaryota > Metazoa > Arthropoda > Insecta > Lepidoptera > Tortricidae > Epinotia > Epinotia bilunana. Next base: position 29,405,316 of record OX346252.1, on the reverse strand, counting down.
GTAAAATCAGTTAAATCCATTTAAGAGTCCGCAGTAAGCTCGGCCGAATTTCACCTTCCCATACAAACGTAGTTACGCTCTCATTTTAAAACTACGTGTTGGATTGTAACGAAACTTTGCATATACAATGACATGAGGTATATCTATGTCTGTAATTAGTATATATGATATCAGAAGCAACATAAACTAATTACAGACATAGATATACCTCATTTTACAATCCAACATGTAGTTTCAAAATGAGAGCGTAACTACGTTTGTATGAAGAATCGAGCTTACTGCGGACTCTTAAACTATTTAGTTTAAAATTCAGGTATAGTTATTTATTTAAATAATATAATTATAACATGAATCCTAAAGTCAGTGAACTGAATTTTATCACTGGTCCCAAATAAAACAAATGTTGGTTTATCAACATTTATCTACCGGTAGGTTATCGTCTAGTTCGATGTCCAGTGTTTCTGCCAAGTTGAATAAAGCAAATACTTAGACCATTTCAATATAATACTGAAATGCATTCGCAAACCATTTGGTTTATCATTTGTAACATTGCTTAGTTGCTTATTAAATTAGGTACTTATTCTACTTTTGAATCACGCCACTGTCTAATCGACAACAAATAACAAATATTTAGTCCAACAACAGCACCGGTATGATTTGTAAAGTAAGCATCGATATACAGTAGGTACTGTACTGGTGCAAAATTGCAGTCATGTGAAGCTAAAATCTTTAGATTGCAGTATCTAATATAGCAGTTTTGTACCTGCGGCAAAATTTTATACTTAAATAAAACAAAAGTATCTCAAGAAAGTTTTTGCAAACTTTTTTCAGCCGGCGAGCGCACGTTTTGTCTTAACTGTTATAATTCCGCCAAAGTAGACTTACCTGTATCACTAAAGAAGCGGAGATAAGCAGGAGGGCCGCTACAGGGACCCCTCCAGCTCTCATGGTATACCAGGGAAAGCAGAAGTCGGTAGATGTAAGGCTGAGTGTTGGAGGGTCGCGACACCGACTACGCCGCGTCGCTGCCGAACCGCGAATGACGGACCAGTCGCCTCGCTATAACTTTGCGTTCAGCTTTACCACACACATCACCCGGCAACATGCATGCGTCGTCCTACGCTGCCTACGGAATGCGCTTTGTTCACATTAAGTGCAAGCTTGAAATTCAATAGGTAAGAGCACAACATTAGTTATGACAGATTAGTAAGACTGAAGAAGCACTATTACACTACCTAGGTTAGATTACAATCGTTGACATAATCAGCAGGTACCCATTAAAGTGTAGAAGAAAAGTGCGAATTTGTCTCGTTCTCGCGAACGAGGCAGAAGCAGGGCCCTGCAAAGTTCCATGACCTCCCTCTCCTGCGCTTATCACTTCGCCATATTATAGTGATCGTAACGTCGTAACTGCAACTCCACCACAGTCTACAAACCGGCTCTTAATTGAAAATGCAAAAGGTACATTTAACTGTTACAAACTTGAAATGTGAATCAACGTGATTTGTTATCATCACATTTCGCTTACTTTGCCGTTGTACATGCCAAGTATGCTGCAACGACGCTGTCGCCTATCTATTTTTAAATAAAAAACCTAGGTAGATATATATAACTACTTTAGGTTTTAGGTCCTGTTTATATAATGATTTTAAGACGCTCGTCGTTTATTATTCTAATCTAGCTATTCTAACTAACCAGTCATTAGGTATTTATTACCAAAATTAAACTTAAAATATCCATATAAATCCAGCATCATTTTTAATCACGCCTCTAGGTGAAAATAGCTATAGTAGAGGTAATGACTTTGACACCATCAATTCTTAGAAAATTAGTTTTAGAGGAACAAATAAGATTTGTTTAACAAATGTCTTATTTTAGGATAATATACTTAAGAGAGTTTTTCAAAAAGAGCCTGTTTGAAACAACAAAGGTTTTTCAAATTCCGGGAAAATATTAAAACGTACACTTTTGATCAAAACGGCCTCTTACCTATACAGAGCAAGGTAGTAAGTGTGAAGCCTTTCCACTCATCCTTAGAAAACAAATCATTTTTTTATTTAGATATATAGATTAACCCCCTTATTCATAATACTTGAAAAACCTCTGCTAAATAAAATGTGCTTTGTCCCTTTATGACGAACACAAATGTCAACGTGACAGATAAAGACAAACGAATTTTAACGCAATTTTAGTTAAAATAGGCTTGTAAAACGTTTATGAATACCGTAAATCTGCTATTTTGGTTGCTTACGATTTTCCATTGAATTATCATAAACAAAAAGAAAAACAAAAAGTAGAAATCCCTTTTACCGAATCTGTAACTTGGCAGTCACACAACTTTACTGCATTTATGGATTTTTCCATAGGTACCTAAAACTATGTAGTATTGTGTGATTGGAAAGTCACAAAATTTTATTTAGCTAGCAATTAAAAGATTAATTAGAATGCCTGAGACTTGGCTCTACGAAATATCACACAACTTTTATGGTGGAAAATTCGAGAATTGGCCTCTTTTTTACATGGAATGTTTTTAAGAGATCACTATTTACACATAATTAACATTCACTAAATCGATTAAGACTCCTGCTTAAAAAATATAGTTTTCCCCTCACTGCCTCGGAAAGCCGTCTTTTATCCTTGAAAACCAGTGGGCAAAAACGCATTTTATCCACTAGTGAGGAAAGTAATTTGACCTTAGAGCGTGTTTAAGTAGCTTTTGACCGATAACCGAATGATGTATTTTTGTTGCCGATATAACAACAAATACTAAAAAACAGAATAAAATAAATATTTAAGAACTTTAAAAAAATTGCTTGTTGCCTTCATCGGGCGCTGAGTCTCAAAATGTGTGGGAGAACTAAAATCCGACTCGCACTTGACCAAAATTCTACTTGATATTACTTAACGTTATTAACGAAATGAAACTAAAAAAAAGTAAAAAAATATATTATTTAAATTAAATAAAGTTGTTTGGCATGTTGCACTTTCCTCGCTACAGTGAGGTGAAAAGTATTGTGTTACACACGGGTGCAAATGTATTTTACTTCTCGTGTCAACACACGAGAGGTAAAATACATTTGAGCGAGTGTTTCAACAAACACTCGCTACGCTCAGGATTCTATTTTAGAACCACTCGCTTCGCTCGTGGTTCAACTATAGCGTCCTTTCGCTTGCTCGTGTTTCAATTCCACACTCGCGGGTAAAATACAACTTTGCACCTGTTATACAACAAATAACTATTCTACCTTCTTCAGATCTCACTTCTTTTTTTAGGTTATTGTGTTATCAATAGATACAAATTATGAATGCAGTCCAATTCTTGCTTTTTAATTTTTTGTCCCCTTCACTTCGAATGTAACTTCGTAATCCTATATATTTATATGAGATTCATGCAGTAGGTGGGTAAGGCCGTTATTTCTTGTTCCTGATTAAGCAGTTTAACTAGTCCACATTTTAATCACTTCCAGTGTGTTACGCCAATTAGCTATATAAATGTATTACTAATATTCGTAACACACTGGAAGTGAAAAAAATGTGGACGAGTTAAACTGCTTAATCAGGAACAAGAAATAACGGCCTTACCCAGGTGTAAGTATAGTATTGGCTCTAAATGGCAAAATATTTTAGTTTTTCTTTGATTTATACACTAAACACTAATAGTATTCTAAATTTGAAGATTCTATTTATGTCTGCTAGAAGTGCCTTAGACTTTTGATGATCGATCAGTCAGTAAACTACTGGTTCAAATTGAATGAAATTTGAAATATACCGTGTTAATACAATGCTTGCTTGGTTACCGAAAATTCAGGCTTCTAGTTTTATCCACAACGATGTTATAGAAGGGTAGAAAATGGCCTGTACTGCTTCGAGAAAAGGATGGTACGGTACGGCCGGGCCTTGCCGCTGCGTTTTACTCGACTTGGAGGGGGCACTGCTCCCCCCAGATTTAGTGAACGGGAATCGGTGTAGTTAGTGAACTATCCCCACATTTGAGACTGTCGTAAGCAGATCACATGAAGGTGTATGTCATATAAAGTATAACAAATAACAATCGTTAAATTATTAAAATAAAACAAATTCAATTCATTCTATAAAAAAATTGTAAAAAATGGGTCACGTGGGGTTCGTTCTCTTAACTATCTATTTCTAACGTATTTCCAAGCTATAAGAAAAATATCATTTGTAAGTCAAATAGGTGGTTGTTATAATGACACGCAATTCGTTAAATAAAACTCTAGTTCACTTAGTCGTGAGTTTGCATAGAATAAACCTAGTCCTGCGATAACGGCGCGCTAACCGACGACGGTTTTGGCCTGTTTACTTGATTTCATTTCACTTGCTTCGGAATATATCCGAAAGTCAATGAATTAGTCTTACATCATGTAAATTCGATTTAAAAGTAAGTCAAACTAGTCTATAAAACATATATTATAAAATAACACGGTTAATCAGTGCAGATTTCAATGAGCTCGTTAATAGATGCCTTTACCTTATCGTGAAAATTCGCGGAATTCAGTGCAGTGTAACTTTTTATAACTATTGACATTCAGGGAAACCGTCCATTTTCAACCCGCTGTTCCGAAAATAAACTCAATACCGAAAATAATACAAAATATTTATTACCTAGAAGCACGGCTGATTTTTGATTTAAGTATTATTATTTATGTGTCAACACTGTGAGTTTGCATTGGTTATATTTTGGTTTATAGTATTGAGTAATATGTGGTTGGTGGTCATGAAACCCGATTAGTTTATTCAGCGTGCCTATTCAGATCGTACGGAGTAAAAATAGTACATTGTCTCTCTAGGGAGCAAAATTATTTTTCACCTCACCGGCTCGAAAAGGCTTGCTTTATCACTCAAAATCTGCACCCAAAAGCCCATTATATCCGCCAGCGTGGAAAGAGTTTTTGAATTTGGAACGTGACGGTCAATCGCGAGATCCAACTTTTTTCTATATAGAATGAGAGGTCATTATACTGCGTCTAGAAACTGATGGTGTTATGCCAATAATTAATTGTTATTATGTTGATGAAATTAAATTATTAAATACTTATTCTCTCTTAATTACACACGAAATATTAATATTTAGACTAACTTATAAGAATACAATACGAATAAATAATTTTAAAATGTAATTTTATTTAAAAAAAATTTTGCTTCTTTCTGGAACGCACCGTTTGAAAAGTTAATTTAAGGAAAAACTCATATACGTACATTTAATGTTGTTTTGTTCTAAAGCCACAGTAAAACCAAAATACTTTGACTTTTTAGTGTAAGCGTAGTTATTTAAAGTTGCAAAAATGTTTATGTTACATTTAATAATTATAAAATGCTAGATTTTGATGAGATGTAAACAAACCATTATTGAAAATGAGTATAAGGTCCAAATTACTTCCACTACTTACATTTACATTTTTCCTCGCGCTGGTGAGGTGAAAAGTTGTGTGTTTCGCTCGGCAGCAAAGCTGTTTCTCGTGCCTTGAAAGCCTCGCTATGCTCAGGATTGTACTTTTGAACCATTCGCTTGGCTCATGGTTCAATCTTTCACTCCTTCGCTAGCTCGGCTTTCAATACAAGCACTTGCGCCAAACAACAAATTTGCAGCCTTGCAAAACAAATAACTATTGCTACCAAGTGGCACCTTCTATAAGCAAAATAAAGATAACCCCTGATTTTAGGGCATCAATAACTCTTTTCTGAATAGCAGGATCAGGGAAGAAAAGTACAACTTTGATCCGTTTTAGGACAACAATTAGTCTTTACTGAATAGCAGGTGTGAAAAGGTTATATCAACCTCTGTTATAGAAAATTAATAGCTATTGTTATGCAAGGCTGCAAAGTTGTTGTTTGGCGCAAGTGCTCGTATTGAAAGCCGAGCTAGCGAAGGATTGTAATATTGAACCATGAGCGAAGCGAAATTATTAAATGTAACAAACATTTTTGCATCATAAGTCACGCTTACCTACATTAAAAATGACAAAGTATTGTTGGGTACTCACGGGTAAACTAAGGCTCAAATACGCCTACGCTTTTTCCGCTAACTTAGCAGGCATTAAAATTCATATATGTATATGTTCTGCACTAAAATCCATAAACAACTTCCATTATTTTGATTTTACTGTGGCTTTAGAACAAATCAAAATTAAATGTACAGTCAAGGGCATAAATATATATACGTTCCCAAGGCGTCAAAAATATATGTACAGTTGATTAGCCAGAAATATCTGTACGGTAATCCGGTCAAAAATATGTGATCATTTTATTAGTCAAAAAGTTCTAGACATTTACATGGCTATAAATAAATGTACAATGTCAGTCAAATATATGTAGGCAAATAGATGGCCATAAATATACAGTCAAGGGCAATAATATCTACATGCCCATAAATAAATGTACAATGTCAGACAAAAATATCCATACAACAAAGAAACAAGTTTTCTAATTTTGAATTATGACAATCACCGAAAAGAGTACCGTTCTGTCATGATCGCTTTGTCCTTTTCATTTTGATCGTGACGTCATTGACGTGTCATTTGTTTTACCGTTCACCCTATTATTATTGATTCTGCTTCACAGCAATATAACATACAAGATTTTCATGTGGCTTTTCTCGTAAATATTATGGTACCGTTTGTCCGATGCTGAATTTTGTTTGTAACATTAATACTAGTCGTAGGTTATAATAATAAAGTACTTTCAATTTCGCTAATTTATCTGATTTCTTAAAATCACACACATGGCTATAAAGAACACTTAGATTTTTATTGCATAGTATAAAGTATCACATTTCAATTTTATTAGCTAGTATTTCCTAGCTCATAAGAGCCACTTTGTTATGAATTGTGCCTTCAGAAGAACAAAATGTTATTTTTTTACCCGACTGTCCGAAGAAAAGAAGGGTTATGTCTTCAAAGCATATGTACTTATGTATGTATGTATGTATGTATGTCTGTTTTGTTGGCACTTGTCGCCCTCCGTAGCCTAAACGGCTGCTGGACGGATTTCAACCTATGAGGTACCATTAGATTTGTTCTCAACTGCCGGTGTGAAGTGTAGGTATATAATAATTATTTCAATACAGCGACCGTGAAAAAATATGGGGGTTTAGAAATAATATTCTATACTGTAACAATATGGGTATGAAATGAAAGCTAATATTTAGCCTATTCTGAATATATGCGTAGGTATTATAAATTATAACACTTTTAAGAAAAATAATTTTCATATAAACGTCACAAAGAAGTAGATACTTATTTACAAAGTACAAAAAAACTTTAAAAAGCTACGGTAGCCTAGCGGTTCAGGCATGCGGCTGTCAAGCGGCGGTTGTGGGTTCGAATCCCGGCTCGTACCAATGAGTTTTTCGGAACTTATGTACGGAATATTTACCGTTAGCTTTTCGGTGAAGGAAAACATCGTGAGGCAACCGGTCTAATCCCAATAAGGTCTTAGTTTTCCCTCTGGATTGTAAGATCCGATGACAGTCGCTTTCGTAAAACTAGTGCCTATGCCAAATCTTGAGATTAGATGTCAAAGCGGACCCCGAGCTCCTTTAGGGGCAGAACCGGGAATAACGCTAGGAGGATAATCACAAAGAAGTAGATACAGTCAAGGGCAAACATATGTATACATTTAAGTACATTGTCACTTTAACCCCTTTGACAGTTCAAATATGACGAAAATAGACAAGGTACTAAAGTGTATACGTATTTTTGCCCTTGACTGTACATACATTTTAAAGCAGGTGTCGACCAAAGTACTAATTTAGGTTACTTTTAGAAACCGTGGGGTTTTTTTAATGTATACTTATAGGGAATCGTTATGACGTTTAGGGGCATGTGCACATCGTAGTTTATTTTTGATACCTCTACCTACTTATCAACAAATAAAACAAATTACTAAAAACTACATTTTTTTATTTGAAATTGTTGACTGATTTTCTTAAGAATAATATTAACAACCTAATATTTTGTATACCCTCCATCTGCATCTTTCACCGCTTGCAAACGGTCCTTCATCGAGTTAACCATATTTGCACATACGTCGGTGCCTCTATGTTGCTCCCAAATGTCGTGGACGTGTGCTCTTAAGGTGGGAGTTGTGCGAGCTTTACTTGCGTCCCAGTCCTGAACCATTAAACCCCATAGATTTTCTAAGGTGTATACATATTAATGCCCTGGACTGTATAGATATTTTTGGCTCGAGTTTTGTTCTTATGTATGTGAGAGTTGCGTGTATAGATATTTATGGCCACCTATTTGCCTACATATATTTGACTGACATTGTACATTTATTTATGGCCATGTAAATGTCTAGAACTTTTTGACTAATAAAATGATCACATATTTTTGACCGGATTACCGTACAGATATCTCTGGCTAATCAACTGTACAGATATTTTTGACGCCTTGGGAACGTATATATATTTATGGCCTTGACTGTACATGAGTTTTTTCTTAAATTATTTTTTAAACGGTGCGTTCCAAACGTGCGTGGAAAAAAATCTTGGAAAGCAAAACTACATTTTAAAATAATTTATTTGTATTGTTTCCTACTAAGTCAGTCTAATTATTATGATTACATTATGTAATTCTAAAAAGAATAAGTATTATTAATTTAATATTCTCAAAATAATAATATTGAATTTTTGGCATGACACCATAAGTGGCATAACACAGGATAATGACCTCTCATTTTGTTTAGAAAAAAGTAGGATCTCGAAATCGACCGGAAAAATGTAAATGTAAGTAATGGAAGTAATTTGGACCTTATACTCATTTTCAATAATGGTTTGTTTACATCTCATCAAAATCTAGCATTTTATAATTATTAAATGTAACATAAACATTTTTGCAACTTTACATAACTCCACGATTACACTAAAACGTCAAAGTATTTTGGTTTTACTGTGGCTTTAGAACAAAATAACATTAAATGTACGTATATGAGATTTTTCTTAAATTAACTTTTCAAACGGTGCGTCCGAATTTTGAAAGAAGCAAAATTTTTTTTAAATAAAACTACATTTTAAAATTGTTTACTTATAAGTCAGTCTAAATATTAATATTTCGTATGTAATTAAGAAAGAATAAGTATTTAATAATTTAGTTTCATCAACATAATAACAATTAATTATTGGCATTACACCATCATTTTCTAGACGCAGGATAATGACCTCTCATTCTGTATAGAAAAAAGTTGAATCTCGCGATTGACCGTCACGTTCCAAATTGAAAAACTCTTTCCACGCTAGCAGATAAAATGGACTTTTGGGCGCAGATCTTGAGTGATAAAGCCGGTGAGGTGAAAAATAATGAATGATATTTTTTTCGTGGCAAAACTGCGGTATATTTTTGTTGCCTTAAAATATTGACCACACTAGATAGAAACCCGGTTAGCTGGGGTAAAATTATAGGTAGATTATTATTTCAAATTTTCGAGAGAGTAATTATCCCATCAAAAATGTAAATGTGAAAATGGGAGCCAAGTTCAATATTAAAAATATGCGTAAAAATTACAATGTCAAATTAAAAAATATATAAAAACGTACAATAATAACTTTCCCAAAATAATCACTTCATAGCTTCGGCCGAAAACAAAACAAAAGCGACATGCCAAGTGAATAAACAACCTAAACAAAATTTTCCAAAAGAGCCCATAGTGCAAATAATGAACGTCAATAGAATCGTTGCTGATCCTAATAACATGGCGAATGCTTTTAATGACTTTTTCAGAGACCAGATACAAAGTAACAAAAACACAAATGTTCTAAATATTAATATTCATTGTTCTCAAACAATCTACTTAAGACCACTCCCCACGATATAACAACTATTATCAAGTCGTTAAAAACACAAACAGTGTAGGGCATGACGGGGTCTGTACCAAGGTTGTAAAATATGCATTGGACATCGTAGCATGGCCTCTAAGTCAGGTAACTAATCGTAGCATAACAACTATTATTAATCTGCACAAAAAGATAATAAAAGTAGTATGGCTAATTATAGGCATTGCTGTTGTCTCCGTTTTCTGTAAAATCTTTGAGAAAGTAATTTATGGAAGGCTCTTCAACTTTTTGGAGAAGCATAAATTACTAGTGTCTGAACAAAAGGGATTCCGAAAGCACAGAACTATAAATATGTATGGGCATTTTCGATCTTATCCACCCAATCATTAATGCTATGGATAAGCGAAAACAAATATGCGCCATATTTATGCACATGATGAAGGCGTTCGACTATGTCGACCATACGATCCTTTTGAGAAAACTTACTACGGCATCCGTGGAAATGCATTTGACCTCATAAAATATTTTTTAAGTAACAGAACACAGTATACAGAATTGACGCAGGTATCTTTAAACTCAAAAATGCAAGAAACCTAGAGATCTAAAGAACGAAACACTACCAAGGCAGTGCACTGGGCCCACTCTTATTCCTGTAATACATTAACGATATCCCACAATACATTGAACACCCAATGGTACTTTTTGCAGACAGTACAGTAGTTATTGAGAATAAATATAGACATCAAGTGGCTTACACATACATTCGCGCCTTTATTCCCAAAAGGAGAACCACATGAAACGTATATTCCAGCGCCACTTTTAGCATAAACGTGGGTATAGAAGATCGACAAAATGTGATATTGCAATGATAGATTGCTAGCCCTTCGCCGACAACACACTTCAACCGTCAACTTCAATTCAATTCTCAATTTCTTTAATGAATTAACTTAAATAAAACTAAGATTTTAGTCAACGTGTACCAACTGCTTCCATTAATTGCGGCTATAAAGTAACTCAAATCGAAACGGTTAATGATAGCAATTTTCTAGTTTTTTATATCGATAGCAAGCTGTCATGGAAACCACACACTGAAGCAATTTGTAGTGGCATCTACTTTGCGCTACGGAATTATATACTAGGCAAACTCTACCAACAGAGAGGCGGTCTTTAAGGCCCAAATAAGAGCAATCTGTGGACTCAATCAAAAAGACAATTTTATTGTGAACCACACTTCAAGGAATTGAGAATCTTGACGTTGCCCTGCCCCTATATACTCGAAACCGCTATCTTAATCAAAACAAACCCAGCACTGTTTAAGACGATCTCTGAGGCCTTCCCAGTACCAGATACGGCCAGGGGACCGATTTTTTACTTTCGAGCGCTCGTCTCTTTCACTCGAAAACAGTCAAAAAAGATAAAATGCTATTTTTGAAATATGAGCGATAGAAAATGTAAAAACGAGTGGTATTGACCACTCGTATTCAATTCGATCGGTTGAAAAAATTACATTTCACTTACGTACCTATTTAGTTTTGGAATGACTAATAATTTAAAATATAGATATATTGATTCGATGCTAAGTGATTGGCTGGTCTACGATTTTATTTTATTTCTTGCCGATTTTTCTGGTTGAAAACCAATATGGTTAGTCTATTGGCGGGAAAATAAGCGTTTCGTTTACTGTTACACACTACTTACTTTTGTTTTTTTTTTCTGTTATGAACCGCATAATATTTATTTAAAATTCATGACTATATCATAGATGAGATACACAACTTCCAATAAAATAATATTATCTATATTAGGTTTCAAAAATTGCTATTATTGGGTTCATGCGAAAATAATAGTGTCAAATTTTCGTGTGCGAATATTTTCTACCGCTCGCTTTTGATTTCGAGCGCTCGCAGATTCGAAAGAACGGCGCTAAAGCGTAAAAGTGTTTTTAACAAACTGCCTGTTGATAATAAAGAATTGCCTACCCATGCTTATAAGATTTGCCGCTTTACCAAATTTGTTTTGTTCAAATTTCATTTCCCAAACAAAGTTTAGCAACTATTTTGTTTGCCAATGCAAACTTTTGGACAATTTTAATACGAATATTTTCATTACGTCAAGTTTTCATTCAGCAAAATATTATTACGAAAAATTACACTATGGCATTTGGTCTCTTTGCAAATGCTTTAATAAGGCAAAAAACATTAGACAATAAACATTTAGTCAAGTGAGGCAGCGACCACACTGGTGCTTAACGCTGCGTATACGCGTTGACGTGTCGTATGCGTCACGTATTCTTCATACATTTTGCTGCGTTTTACGGTGCGTTAGCGTAGTTTAGTAGTTTTGAGCAGCGGTGTGGTCGCACCTTTAATGTTATGGCAAACTATAAATAGACAAAATTCACATTTAATTGAGTCATGAAATTTTTTATAAAACGACACGTTACACACACGGTACACTTAAAGGTTAGGTAGGTTGGTAGGCAAGGGCGTTAAATTAGATTAGGGCAGCCAAAAAAGGGGGGCTAAAAAAACAAATAATCGTAACAATTGTATCATTGGCCTGTTAGGTTAGGGTTAGCTTGTGTCCCTTAGAGCGGAAATAGGCACCCCGCGAAGCGGGGTGACGTCGACACGCTGGCGGTTAGGTTAGAATTGCGACCTCTACACAAATTAATGTATACCCCCTACCCACATAATAAAAAAGTTGTTATTTTATTGTGTATCTTATACACCATTGAAATAAAGATGCAAATGATTTGTCATTGAAGAGTTCTTCTGCTGATTAACCGACGGAATAGAAATGGTAAATTAAATGTTGATGATACAAATCATTTGCCTTATTTTGTTTTGGTTAAAACATACTATGCCAACTAACATATTTGACTGAATGAAATTTGGTCAAAGTACCAGTTGGTAAACGAGATATTGCTTAAACATGAATATGCCAAACATTAGGTTTGCGTAAGAATTATATGTCAAGTGTTAATTTGGCAAACGATTATTTAGCAAATGAAATTCTACGAATTTTTTTTTGGGTGGTGATAATTTGACAAACATTATTTGGTAAAACATAGGTAACCCGATTTCTTGACATGTGACACACTTTAATTTTAATTCTGTAGATCATAACCTACATTCAGTTTTAAAAATATACTTTTGTGAATGTAAAACATGTTATACTTATGTTTTTTATTTATTATTATTTTAACTGAATTGTTCGATTTATTTTTAATCTAAATAAAAAAAAGCTTGACAGAATCCTTGTTTATATTGAATTGTAATACTTAACTGACTTATTCTATTTATTTTTAATTTAGTTTAATATTGCTATTGACATGTTATATTCAATAAATGTTAAATTGTATTAACTGAACTGCTGTATTTATATTTAATTTTGTACTAATAGAATTCATATTGTAAGCTTGGTTTTGTACGTGTATCCATATCCCGCACCAAATATGATTACTTTCTGTTTGGCCTAAAGGTTTACTAGAAGAGAATGCCTAATGGCATTAAGTTCGCCTTTTGTATTCGTAACTTGTTACTGTGCAATAAAGTTTAAATAAATAAATATTAAGTATACTTATGTCGCACAATAATTAATTTATCTTTCAATACTTACAACGTATTTTTGCTTCTTGACGTATTTGTTTATAGTGTTGCTAAGCAATAGGTACATAAACTTCATACTAATAATAAAGTTCAAAACCAAAGAGCCCGGAAATACGTCGTCGTCTTCACAACCGCTCGCAGCATCGTACGCCAGCCATGCCTTTGATTACGGTCCCAGGGCTGTTATTCGCTACGCGCTAAATGCGGCTCACCCCGCCGGTTGCCCGTCACAAAACTAGACCTCTACCTGCGCTTAGTTACTACGCATCGCGGTGTCAAGATATATTTGCGGGTGAGCGTTGAGCTGAGCTTAAAACAAGTTACAGAATAGGGGGGCTGGGGACAGACATGTCAACGCGGCGGGATGACGTCCGCGAGCTTCGTGTAGGTAGCCTTTTAATCAGCAAGGAAGGAATTTAGCAACAAACGAAAGAACTTATCGCACTGTTCCCGCATTCGCACATCTGAACAGATTTAGATGAAATTTTCCGTACAGATAATTTGAGACCTTTGGAAGGATATAGGATAGTTTTTTCTCGGAAATCAACCAAGTGCATTTGAATATTAATATTTTTTGAGGAAGTCGGCGTAGTGAGAGCATTGTTTGTGTCTTCTGTGACGCGTTTGTCCATCGTGTTGGAGAAATGGCAGCCTCTAGGGCCTTTGCCAAAGACAAGTACAGAATAAGAAAAACATTTCACAAATCACAATACACAGTATTATTAGCATGATGTACGGTGGTAGGCCTTCACGATGCACTGGGTGATAGCTGGAGCAGTACTGACAAAGCATAATGGTCATTGTTACTGATTCACTACGTCAATAAAAATAGTACTTTCTTGTATGATGATATTAAGATATTTCATTGGTGACGAAGATTAAGTAGTCGAAATGAACGCGGAACAATTTAAAGAATTTATACAAATACAACGGGAGCAACAACAGCAAATATCAGACGATTTGCAACAACTCGTCTTACAACAACAGCGACCGACAGCGCGGCCCCCACACCAGCAACATAAGAATAAGAATAAGAATAAGAATAAGAATAGTTTATTGCCACATATCCATTACATACGAAAACAAAATAAAATTAAATTACAAAGAAGAAAAAGAAAAAACCTAATATTCATTTACAAGTACAGTGAAACAAACAAACAGAATATATTGGGCAAAGGGTTTCCAGTCTCAGCGTGTGCCGGGCCGAGGTGCCCGGCGCTGGTTTTCAGACCGGTCCCAGACTAAGACGGTCGGAGGGCAGCTTAAATTATATAATATCAATTACAATCACAACTTCTGTGCTCCTAATTAAGTGCATCTTAACCATTAATATAACATACGTTAAAGATATTAATAACACATTAAATTACAAAAGGAACATCTTAATGGCTTAGTTAATTACAGTGACAATATTTAGTTGTATACATATTGCAGCAGAGGGAACTTATAACATTAGAAGTAATAATAACATGACGTAAAAATAATAACTGTAACAAATACAAACAAATAGGAATGCTTGCGGTTAAGCGGGTGCCTGTGTGCGTGTGCGTGTGCGTGTGCGTGTGTGTGTGTGTGTGTGTGTGTGTGTGTGTGTGTGTGTGTGTGTGTGTGTGTGTGTGTGTGTGTGTGTGTGTGTGTGTGTGTGTGTGTGTGTGTGTGTGTGTGTGTGTGTGTGTTTGCTTACATGAATCAACGTTGTTTAGGGGGAGGGTATCCTTCGCTCTGCTTTGCTAATAAATGTGCCTGTAGTAACCGTCTGTATTTAGAGAGCGGTATAGGCTCACGGAGTGGTGGTGGCAGGTCATTCCACACCTTAGCAGCAGCAAATTTAAAACCCCCCCTAAAGAACGCAGTTTTATGCTTGGGCACGACTAGTTTGGTGCAGCTTCTCAATGGCCTGGTGCGTGAGTCCTTGACCCATTTTAGCTTTTCATACAGATAGTAGGGCCTCTGGAACTCTAAAACCTTCCTTACTGTATAAGCTAGATGTTGCTGCCTTCGGTTGTCCATGTTTAGCACTTTTTTCTCGTTCAGAAATGGAGTTATGTGTGCTCGTCTGGGAACCTCATAACAGAAACGAACACATGCGTTTTGTACCCGCTGAACAGCTTTTTCGTTACCGCTAAGAGTCTTGGTCCGTAAACCACGTCCGCATAGTTGAATTGAGAGAGTACCAGCGATTCCACTAGTATCTCTCTCACCTTAACTGATAGGTATTTGCGGATATTATATAATACCTTGAGTCTATAGAAAGCATTTCGAATTTTCAAATTAATATGTTCAACATAACGAAGCTCGCCATCCATAATGATACCCAGGTTTTTTGCACTGTCAGCTTGGGTGATAGGTTCGTTGTCAATTAGTACTTTTGGGTCCTGTTCCTTGATTGCTGTACGCTGCCATTTATTTCCCAGTACTACGTATTGGGACTTTGATGGGTTTAAGACGAGATTGTTTCTCTGCGACCAGTTAGCTATAGTTAGTAAGTCTTCGTTTATTTTACTAAGGGCTATATTCAGGTTCTTTGGGTCAAATGAAAAATATAATTGTGTATCATCCGCATATAGGTGTGCCTTGCAGTGTTTCAAGTTGCTAATCATATCAGCTGTGTACAATATGAAGAGCAACGGGCTCAAAATGGATCCCTGAGGCGTGCCGCGGTTGATTGTTTGCGTTTCTGATTTTACTAACCCACCATGTTCTGCTTGTATTTCTACGTACTGCTTTCGTCCTGTAAGGAATGAATGAAACCAACGACATGACGGGGCTGCTACACCATAGTAAGCCATCTTAGAAAGCAGCAGCGTCGGATTTAGGCAGTCAAAGGCACGAGAAAAATCTAGCAGGACGAGGATAGATCCCAGACCCTTGTCTGACGCTGCAATAACATCGTCCGTGACCTTCGCCATTGCCGAGGCCGTACCGTGCCTACTTCTAAAACCTGACTGTGCACAAGGTAGTAGATCATTGTCCTCTAAGTATTTAGTAAGTTGCTCACAGACCACTTTTTCCATAATTTTAGAAAGTACCGGGAGAATACTTATCGGGCGTAGGTCTTTATAGTCCTCGGTTCTATTTGATTTGGGTATTGGCTTTACGCGCGCTAGCTTCCAGACTTCGGGAAAGGTACTAGATGTAATAGATGCGTTGATTATGTGCGTTATTATTGGTAGTGTGACATATAGCGTAAGACGGATCATTTCTATTGTAATGTTGTCATAGCCACTAGCGTTAGTTTTTATCGAGTAAATTATTTTCTGGATTTGTTCTTCTGTGCAGCTTTTTATATTGAATACATTTCCCTGCTCACTATGCTGAAACATTGCCTGCATGTCTCCGTCTGTCTCAGACGTTCCTGGAAGTGTTAAAAAGAAATTTTTTATCTTGTCAGCGTCGCATAAGTGCTGAGGAATTGAAAGTACTTCGGTTTCACCCAGAACGGAGCAGCTCCTCAGATGATTCCACATTTGTTTGGGATGAGACTTGTTTTTATTAATGTAAAATGTAAAATATGCCGTTTTTTCGCGTTCCAGGGCTCCTGTTGTGTAGTTTCGTAAGTCCTTATAATAGTTATGGTGCGATTCTTTCTTAGACCTTTGGACTTTCTTTAGGGCATTGTCGCGGAGGCTCATCATAGTTTTTATTGTGTCCGTAACCCAGGGAAGAGAACCACGATTGACCTGTGTGAACATCTGGTTCGGAGTCTACCACCTCGGCGAACACCAACAACAACTGTAACAAACTCACAATTATTAAAAATTTCAAGTGCGATACGTTTAACCCTGCTACTACGTCGGTAGAATATTTTTTCGATTTTTTTGAAAAAAAAAATCGATATTTGGGACACATTGATTTAAACTTTCACGATTCTCACACATTATTTATACTAAACGGGACTTAATCGCGTATAATTAAATTATCTATTTACCTCACTGAGGTCTCCCGACGTTTCGGATGTGTTGCAACATCCATGGTCACGGGACAACTGGCTTGAGCGGGTATCAACATCTTCTTGCTGCGCGGGTTTTCCGAACTACCCGCATTTGGTCTTTATTACCCACTTGTACATTAGGGTTGTCACCCGACCGACACACAACACTAAAAATGTCCGGTGATATAACGGACGATGTTTTTTGACTCTGGCATTTACTTATGACAGGATTCCACGAAGATGAAATCTTAAAACCGTCATCCCGGTTGAAATTACGATGTTTTCTGATTTCAACGGCTTCACGTATTTTTTCAATTCAACACTACCTTGATGAACTACTCGGTGGTATACCAAACGTAGCAATTTATTTCGATGATATCGCCTTAACAGGGAAGGATGACGCTGAACATCTCGAAACTGTCTACTGTATTTGACAAATTACAACGGGCCGGCTTAAAAGTCAATTTAACAAAATGCCCATTCTTCCAAACAGATATCGAGTACCTGGAACACACAATCAGCTAGGAAGGAATACGACCAACTAAATCGATGCCGCCTACTAACGCTCAAGAACTACGGTCATTCCTTGGCCTTGGTAAATTTCTACGCAAAATTCATACCCCCACCTGCACAGCTCCTGCGCGGACCTGCATGCACTAACACGCGCGCGCCAAAAGTGGCGATGGACAGATAAATTTGAATGAATGAATCAAAACCATTTATGGCCTTTGACGAGAAGCGTCCGTTGTTTTTAGCGTGTGACGCCTCGGAAAAGGGTGTGGGTGCCGTATTATTTCATAAAGTGAATGATCAAATTTAACCTATCGTTTTTGCGTCAAGGAAGCGGAGATCAGCAGAAACTAGATATTCAGTTATTGATCGAGAAGCATTAGCCATATTTTTCGGCATCCAAAAGTTTGACCAATACTTACGTGGCACAAAATTCACACTCATCACTAATCAGTAATCATAAACCCTTGATTCACGTATTAGGCCAACAGCGCAATTTACCGAAACTTGTTAATAATCGCTTAATACGTTGGGTTTAATCATTGGTAGGTATGACTATGACATTGTTTTCACAAAAGGATAACTTAGTTTTATAGCTGGAGGATTTTTTATCCAGGATGCCCAACCCTGATGAGAGACCGTCCCGTGTAGAATTGACAGTAAGTACACAGAATAATAGCTCAACTTAATCCTAACAGTGTGTCAGATATAGCGTTGACAGAAGAAATAATAAGGGATGCTTCAAGGAATGATCCTATTTTCAAACAAATATCGGAGAACATTAAGACAGGTTGGCGGGAAAATTCATATTCAGACACCCTTAAACCTTATGCTCGGAAACGCACCGAATTGTCCATCGAAAATAAAATTTTGATGTGGCAGGGTTGAATAGTCATTCCGAATAAGCCTTCCTGAGCGAGGCTACATTGAAATACCTGCACACATGACACCCAGGAACTTGTGCAATGAAAGCACTCGCACGCTTTTACTTATGGTGGCCATCGATCGACGTTGATATTGAAGAGTACATCAAATACATGTCGTAAATGCCAAGAAAACCGGCCAAATAACCCTGAATTGCCTGTGTACTCCTGGTCCGTTCCAGACAACCCTTGGGAAAGACTTCATGTCGATTTTGCCGGACCATTTGAAGGAAAATACTGGTTTGTTCTAGCAGATGCACTCACAAAATGGATTGAGATCAAGCCCATGAACCAAATAACCTCAAACAAACTGTGTGAAGAGTTAGACTCTATATTTACAACGTTTGGTTTTCCTCAATTCTTGGTGTTGGATAACGGTCCACAGTTTGCCTCCCGGGAATTCCAAAATTATTGCAGAGACAAGGGTATCCTACATATTAAGTCATCTCCATATCACCCGAGAACGAATGTCTTGGCGGAACGCCTGGTTTGTACTTTCAAGACTAGAATGTCATCAAGTGCGGGCGATGGCATGTCCCTGAGAAGGCGGCTAGAAAACTTCCTACTTTCCAACCGTAGAACACCTCATAGTGCCACCGGTAAGAGCCCAGGTGAAATTTTGTTTGGGTGTCGGTTGCATTGTGCTTTGGACAACGCGCTGCCTAACCCTAAAATAACTCTGCAACACAAACAGATACAGGCACACATAGAGTCAGAAACTAACCCCATCTTTTAAAGCAGGTGACAGCGTATTTGTTCGCGTCCGAGACGGATTCCGATGGGTACCTGCTACAATATCAAGGCGTACGCACAGATACGCTGTGAACTCTTCAGACGGTGAAGAGAGGAGATATCATGCAAATTATGTGCGTTCCCGCGTAGCAGACCCAATCAGTCCAGCTGTTACTGACCTTCCTCCATTACGTCCAGCTGTTACTGATCTTCCTCCATTATCTCCGACAACACCTGTTGGACACCCACTAACATCTCCGTCCAAACCTCATTCTCGCTCATTGCCTCCATCTACAAATACGCCTCATTCACTAGCTTTGTCCACACCTATCAGACAGCGATCACCATCACCCACACTTAGCAATCAGCCAGTCACCTCATCCAACGGCTAACTAACCCAACCATCAATTTGGTCCTCCTGCCAGACTACTCAAGACTCGCCTGATATAAATCCAAATGTGATGGAGGAGCACATTGTCCCAAGTTCATCAGGCTCACAGAAGCAAGCGGGCACTCCACGACAAGCCAGCGCTGGCAGCCACACCTGGTCTTCCACTGGCCACGGCTGTCTTGCAGGGAGCACCAGCAAGGCGCAGTGGGCGCACCACCACGCAGCCACGACGACTTATCGAGGAGATGTAGTAGCTTATGAGGATGTGGACGAAAGCGTATACCTATAGACCTGGCTCTATGGTCTTTCTTGACATTGTCATTGTTACTGATTCACTACGTCAATAAAAATACTTTCTTGAATGATGATATTAAGTTATTTCACCTTGCACCACCAAATGTTCTATTGAGTCTTCTTTACGAATGATGTGCCCGAAGAAATCGAGATTTTTAATCCGCATTTGCACCGTTGACGATAATCCTCTCTTTGGTGTTGCGTTCTTTGGGAATCGAAACGATGCCTCGGTGCTCTGTGAACGGGATTGTGAGCATGTGCCTCCAACACCGCATTTCTAGCGCGTATTATCATTATACTTTCTTAATTACAAGAATCTCAAACCATTTTCTTAAAAAATATTTTTTTTTAACTAACAAAAAGGAATATTGATGACATAAAAACAGTACAATAAAATCTTGAAAAAAAAAATTTTTTTAGGGTACCTCATTTACACCTAAAGCGGGGATGTATTTTTTTCTCGTTAAACCCATGTTGTGGGGTATCGTTGGATAGCTCGTTCAAAATATTATGGGTTTCCTAAAACAATTTTTCAAATCAGCGCGTGTGCAGCGGGGGCCCGCGCGGGCCCGCGCGGGTCCGCCGCGTCATGCCTCTCTCACTACCAACACATTTAATATGTATCTCACTATGTATATCACACTCAGCAGCGCGGCAGCTGCGCAGCAGCTGCGCGTTAACGCGCGGGCCCGCGCTTCACACGCGACGCGCACGACACGCGGCCGCGCTGCCGAGTTGTAACTTAAGGCTGCACATTCGAAATTTTCGTGAAAATGAGTTGTTTTGTAACCGTATACATTATAACGTAACATTTTTGATGTCGGAAAAAATATATCATAATCTGCAAGATATGCGACGGGTCATAGTTTTCGTAGAAATCCATTTGTCTACGCCTTGTTCTTGTTCGGGAATCATCGGTAACCGTCGCCGGCGCAGTGCATGGTGCGGGGCGCGGGGAGGAGGGGCGCGGCAGGGGGAGTAGCAAAACGAACGTTCAACGGGCTGCTCGTGCCCAAACATACAATAAATACGTGATCTAACATCTATGTATCACCCTGTAAGATAGTTAAATCTTCATTATACGTGCATGTCTTGGACTACGAGTGTCATTTCTCACCGCATCACGAACCCCAAGATCTACTCTTCAAAAGTACACCACAAGCAGCGTGTACATATGGCGACCGTGGGAAATTTGTAACTACGCAAGAACAAAGAAACGGAATGCTGCCGTGGCGCTTTGGATATACTAGTACCTACAAGACATAATCATCGAAAGTCTATGCCGATCGAAGTAAGCCCGTTCCTTTTGTTATGCCTTATCCCTAATTAAATAACTTCTATTTGTATAATTAGTGCCTGGCTACTTGCAAACGTCGGGTTGTGTATCTAGCTTTATGCGTACCAGCCAATTTGCAGTTATTTGAGCACTAAGACTTATCTCGCTAGATTTCTATATAAATCAATGCAATTTAACGATGTGCAGTTGTTTACAAACTCAGTAATTAGCCTATAGCTTGCTGGCTTATTTTTTGCATCCTTTGTTCATTCTTATCGCTTCGCAATAAATGATTTCTATACAAATCAACTAAGCAATAAGTACTTACAAGTTTAAGTTTACGTAATAAGTAATATTGGAAGTTTAAGCAATAACAGTGCACTAGTGATAAGCATTTAAAATTGGACAAATATGTTTTAGTCGTTGTAGGAAGGTACATAAATGTACCGTTAGATTACCGTTAGTCAAATTCTTTGTTTGATATTTCTAAGCAATAACTTCGTGTTGCCTTTTTCTTTGCAAGTAAATGTTATAGCTTTTATTATAATTAACTATCTAAAAGTGCACTTTAGTATAATTTCTCGTATTTCGCTGGTGATTACGCTTAAGGTTCAAAGTCCATTCGGTACGTTCCAGTATAACCAACGCCCTTTGTTCTCGCCGGGAGGCTGCTCGCGCTGTTGCTACGCGGTTCCAAGTGGATCGCGGGAACGGGTAACTGTTGTGAGCTGTGTTCGCCTGGCGCGGCAGGTGCTGTTGGCGGGCTCAGCGGCAGCGGTGCTGGACTAGACGGCTGGATCGTGTTACCGGTTTGATTGCACCTATTTATTTGCCTAGCTCATTGTTGATTAAAAATGGTTGACAAATCGGACCCCGCTGTTCTTGCCGATTGCATTAAAAAACTTAATAGAAGGCGCGGTGGTATTAAAAGTCAATTAACCGTTTTCAAAGACTTTGTGAAAGAGGTACAACAGTCTGAGCTCACTTCATTGCGAATTAAGGAGTTAAATTTGCGATTGGAAGGACTACGGAAATTAATGGCCGATTATGATAAAATCCAGATCGAAATCGAAGATATTTCGCCTGAGTCAGAGGTACAGATTTTAGAAAGAACTCAAACTGAAAGTATTTTCTACTCGCAAATCGCCTTAGCTCAAGATATAATTGATACGTTTTCAGTAAAGGGCAGTGGGGACAGTGACTCATTTAAATCGGGGTTTTGCCATGATAAATACAGTGCGATTCGTTTGCCAACCATAAATTTGCCAACTTACGATGGAAATTATACGCGTTGGTTGGAATTTAAAGATTTGTTTGAGTCATTGATCAATAGTAATGATTCGATTGCACCGGTGAATAAGTTTCACTATTTAAGAAATTCACTACAAGGAAGTGCGAGTTTAGTAATAAGGTCAATTGACTTTTCTGCCAGCGGATACGAACTTGCGTGGAAAACATTGTGTGAAAGATACGATAATAAAAATATCTTAATAAATAATCATTTAAACGCGATCGTTAGTGTTAATCCTATACAAAAGGAGTCTTTCAAGGCTTTGAGGTATCTAACAGATACTGTAACGAAAAACTTAAGTTCATTGGACGCGTTGGGTATTTCTACCAAGGGTTGGGACCCTCTAGTTATATTTTTGGTCTCGGCGAAGTTAGATCCCAAAACAAATTCAAAGTGGGAGGAGTATAAGGGCAGCTTTTCACGTCTCTCTTCAACTCAAGAAAATACAGAATTGTCGTCTGATGTACCCACTTTGGAGCATTTTAAAGAATTTTTGCGGAATAGGGCAAATGTTTTGGAGACAATGTATTTTAGTCGTTCTAACGATAGTAAAAATGTCCATAAAGAAAATAAATATCCCAAATCTTTTGTCACTTCTGTGGAGGGTCCACGAATTAAGCCGTGTTTGGTCTGCGGGCAGAGCCATCATGTTTATCAGTGCCATAAGTTCAAGGAAATGAGTCTCGAAGATAGACTTGTTGAGGTTTCAAAAAACAAATTGTGTAATAATTGCCTGCGTACTGGCCATAATGGTTCTCAATGCACTCTGAAAGGTTCCTGTCGTAGTTGTAGAAAGAAACACAACTCGCTCTTGCATTGTGACAAGGTAACCAGTAATAATATTGTTACTACAGATATAGCGGAAAAAATAAATACATCAAGTAATTTGTCGACTGGCACGGCTGGTCAAGTGCTATTGTGTACAGCTCAGGTCGAAGTTTGTTGTCCTAATAGTAATTCGACTTGCCTTGCTCGTGCTTTGCTGGATACTGGGAGCCAGTCGTCTTTCGTGACACAAAATTTAAGAAAAAAATTAGGCCTACCCTCCAATAAAATAAATTCATTTAGAATTTCTGGGATCAATAATAAAGAGACTGAAATAACTGAACGGGTTCAAATAAGGGTAAAATCGCGCGTTAATTCATTTTCATTGAATGCTGATTGTTTGGTTATCCCGACAATTACAGGCAACTTACCCAATGTTGAAATTGATGTCGAAAAATTGGATATGCCGCGCGATGTCGAGCTGGCTGATCCTCAATTCTACAAGCCATCACAGATTGATATCTTGTTAGGTGCTGACAAGTTTTTCGAAATTATTAATTCAAGGAAAATAAAATTAGGCAAGGACAAGCCAATCCTACAAGATAGCAAACTGGGATGGATAGTAGCTGGACTCACGGGAGAAAGCTACTATCAAAATAATATCAATTGTCATTTAGCCACTACAAGGCACAGGACGTCACTACAAGATGTCGATGACTCTCTAAAACGCTTTTGGGAGGTGGAAGATTTGCCTTCCGATTGTAAGTCTTTATCTGTGGATGAAGAGTTCTGTGAAACTCACTACGTCGAAAATACTAGTCGTTTACCTAATGGTCGGTTCTCTGTAATGATGCCATTTAAGGAAAAGCCCGAGGAGTCTCTCGGCAACTCATATCCTATAGCTATGAGACGTTTTCTTAGTTTAGAGAAGAAATTGAATAAAAGTTCAATTTTGAAGGACCAATATCGTAATTTCTTGGAAGAGTATGCTGAGTTGGGACATATGACTGAAGTGGAGCGGCCAGGGTCAGGGTGTTATTTACCACATCACTGCATTGTTCGCGAGCAAAGAGAGACGACAAAGCTTAGGGTTGTGTTCGACTGTTCTGCCCAAACAAGTTCAGGCAAGTCTCTTAATGATATTCAGGCAATTGGGCCCGTCGTACAAAGTGATTTGCTGTCAATACTTTTGCGTTTCAGAGCTAATAGGTACGTTCTTACTGCTGACATCGAGAAGATGTATAGGCAAATTGCTCTTAATCAGCAACAACGATATTTACATCTCATATTGTGGAGAGATCAGGTCGATAAACCTATCAAGATCTTTCAGCTCAATACCCTGACCTATGGAACGGCTTCGGCACCTTTTCTCAGCACAAGGTGTCTCAAGCAGCTAGCTCTGGAATGTCAAGATGAAATCACTTCTAATGTCATTGAAAAAGATTTTTATATTGACGATCTTATTACGGGCTCCTCAACAGTCGAAGAGTTGAAACATATTTATACAAATGTGGTTAAAGTTCTAGATTCAGCATGCTTTCCTCTGCGTAAGTTTCGCACAAATTGTCCGCAAATTCTAGAAAGTCGGTCGGAATCTACAAACTGTCTTGACCTAAATAACGAGGCTAGTGTTTTGGGGTTAAAATGGTTCCCTCAGTCGGACAGTTTGCACTTTCCGATTGACTTAAAACCTTCAAACCAAATAACTAAGCGAAACATTATTTCTACAACTTGTAAGTTGTTTGATCCATTGGGGCTTCTATGTTGTTGTATTGTCAAAGCTAAAATTCTTCTCCAAAATCTATGGTCTGCTAAATTGGGTTGGGATGATCCAGTTCCCCCAGTCTATGAAAAAAGATGGTTGAAGTTCATCAACAATTTGGATCACTTGTCTCACATATATTTGGATAGACACGTTCTTTGTGAAGTGCCTAATGTAGAACGCACGGAACTGCATTGTTTCGTGGATGCGTCTCAAGAGGCCTATGGAGCATGTGTTTATTTGCGATCAGTAGATCATCATAATCACATCACAGTCCGATTGCTATGTGCCAAGGCCAGAGTAGCACCAATTAAAATTTTGACAATTCCTCGCTTGGAATTGTGTGCAAGTTTACTGGGCGCTCAATTGTGCACAAAAGTGACACAGTCAATAAAAACTAATATTTCGAAATATGTAATATGGACAGATTCTACTGTAGTACTTGGTTGGCTCAAAACACAGACCAAAAATTTGCAAACTTTTGTGCGCAATCGAGTAAACAAAATTAATGAGTTGACCCAGGGTTTTGAATGGTATCATGTACCGACTAATTTAAATCCAGCAGATTTGGCATCGCGGGGTGTTGAACCGCAGCATATGCAGTCTTTATCTGCCTGGTGGGAAGGTCCTTCTTTCCTAAAGAAGGATCCTCTTGAGTGGCCCGTGCAACCTCATACGTCACTTTCAAATTTACCTGAAGTAAAGGTTCTCCTAACTACTACAGACGACGCTTCAAGCATTTGTGATCCCATCGTCTCATTTGATCGATATTCTAGTTACATACGATTAAAACGCATTTACGCTTACGTTTTCCGGTTCATACATAACAGTAGGGAACCTAATGCAAAATTAACAGGACCTTTGCTTGCTCAGGAGCTTAAAGACTCATTGGCCTTTTTAGTTAAAAAATGTCAATCGCAGTCGTTTAACAAGGACATACAAAATTTAAGTGAGGGTAGGCCACTTCATCACAGAAGTAGACTTTATCTCTGAACCCTTTCGTAGATCCCAGTGGCGTTTTGCGAGTGGGAGGGAGAATCGGTAATTCAAATTATCACTATAATAAAAAACATCCTATATTGTTAGATGCTAAGCATCATTTCACGAAATTATTAATGAATTACGAGCACTTGCGTCTGTATCACGCAGGCGCACAACTAATATTGTCTTCCCTCCGTGAAGAGTTCTGGCCAGTAGGTGGGAGGAATTTGGCTCGGAATATTACTAAAAAATGTGTGAACTGTGTTCGGTTGAGAGGTAAAACAGTTCAGCCTATAATGGGAGATTTACCAAACGTAAGAGTTGCAACTAGCACACCCTTTCATTATACTGGGATCGACTTTGCCGGGCCTTTTATGATCGCCAATAAAAAGGGTCGTGGTAGTCGTAACACTAAGGCATACCTGTGTGTATTTGTCTGCCTAACTACCAAGGCTATTCACCTCGAGGTGGTCAGCGATTTGACCACAGAGGCTTTCATACTTTGTCTACGTAGATTCGTATCGCGTCGTGGCAAACCGGAAGTAATTTATTGCGATAACGGAAAGAACTTCGTTGGTGCGCACAATGAGCTTGGCAGGGTCTTACGATCCAGCCTTTATCCAGTTTCGGATTATGCAACTAACGAGGCGATTAATTTTAAATTCATACCAGCGTACGCACCAAACTTCGGGGGGATATGGGAAGCTGGCGTCCGGGCAGCTAAGTCTCATTTAAAACGCATTGCCGGAAACGCAAACCTGACTTTTGAGGAGTTGGCCACACTTTTTGTACAAATAGAGGCAATCCTTAACTCTCGTCCAATTACACCCCTTTCATCAGACCCCAACGATATGTGTCCACTCACTCCAGGGCATTTTCTGATTACTCGGCCACTTACGTCATCGGTGCCTTCATTGCCCGTCACCGGCAATCCAACGACCAGATATAAGCGAATCGAGCAAATCCGGCAGCAATTTTGGGACAGATGGCGCCGCGAGTTCATGGCGGAGTTACAACAGCGCGTGAAGTGGAAGAATAAACAGAGAGGAATTCAAGTTGGAGACCTCGTCTTACTTAAAGAAGACAACCTAATGCCGCTACAATGGCGTAGAGGACGCGTCGTTCGTCTTTATCCAGGACCAGACGACGTGTGTCGTGTCGCCGATATTATGACTGAAAAGGGGCCAATCAAAAGGGCCGTAAACAAGATGTGTCTTCTACCAATTACTGATCCTGATCCCCAATAACAAAGCTTCAGCAGCTGATGTCTTGAAAGCAATGCTTTCAACGCCGCGGAGTATGTCTACGCCTTGTTCTTGTTCGGGAATCATCGGTAACCGTCGCCGGCGCAGTGCATGGTGCGGGGCGCGGGGAGGAGGGGCGCGGCAGGGGGAGTAGCAAAACGAACGTTCAACGGGCTGCTCGTGCCCAAACATACAATAAATACGTGATCTAACATCTATGTATCACCCTGTAAGATAGTTAAATCTTCATTATACGTGCATGTCTTGGACTACGAGTGTCATTTCTCACCGCATCACGAACCCCAAGATCTACTCTTCAAAAGTACACCACAAGCAGCGTGTACACCATTTTAACAATAACAATTAGAGAAAAAGAAATCTAAAGTCACCCCTATTTTTTCACTTGTAACCATTTTACTGCTCCATTTTTTATCAGAATAATATGAAATTTTATAACTTTCTTCATACAATAATGAACAAGGGCATCATTTTCTTACTTTCTTAATTTACTTAAAAATTTATCTCGTTTTCTGAAATATTCCGCCAAAGTTCCTACGCCTCCCCGTTTTCCTCCATACGGTCAGTGCGGGACGAGACACGTTGCATGACGGACCTGTGTCAATTTGCGCTGCGCCGAAATTTTTAAATATTTGTGGAAATTGTGGACTATATTTGTTGCATAGAGTGGACAATCCGTTTTGTGATTCGTATAGTAGGTAAGTAATAAACATTTGCGTATAGTTTACTTTTTAGTGACAGATAATTTTGTTGCATAGAGTGGACAATCTATTTCGTGGTTTGTAAAGTAGTAGGTACTATAGACAAGACAGCTGACTGACCATCCGTGCACTTTATGTGCATTGTAATAAGGTTCTTGTATAAATACAGGATGGTCAGTTAACTGTGTTGGCTTTTGTACCTAATTAACATTTACGTAGGTATAGTTTAGATTTTGTTTTTTACTTCAAGATAGGAAATAAGCGCAGGAGGAAAATACGTAATATCAAGAAATTTTACAAGAGAAGAGGAAAAAGAATACACAAGTAAATACCTATTCTATCAAAGTATCAAATATCTAAACAGTATCAAAATTGGGAAATCGCTAAAACCAGGCATTTTATTAGTAAACATATTTACAATATCTATTGCTTAGGAGCATGAACAATTATAGAAACAATGTTGTTTTATCTGCTCGTATTAATGACTGTCAAGTGTTAATAGAATAAGTTCTAGTAAAAATGGTGGGGGTTGCATGCCAACTCCAAGTTCGATACAGTTATTATTTGATATGAAACAAAGTACGGTTAACGTACAACTAATCTATAAGTATATATTTACCCGAGGCCGATTTCTGTACAGTCAGCATAATATAGTTAGTAGCAGCCAAGTTAGCCAAATATATCGGAACGTACATTCATCGAAATAGTCTTTGTTACTATAAATAGGAGTAAGGAATGTGTTACGATATATTTGGCTACTTTGGATGCTACTAACTATCTGATGCTGACTGTACACGCCATCATCATCAAATCAAGGAAGTAGAACGTAATAAATATACCGAAAATTAGTTTAAAACTTAACAACCTTACACTTACACAAAAGGTAACGGACAGACAGACACACTTTCGCATTTATAATATTAGTATGGAGTATGGATATGGAAGTATGGATAGTATGGATTATATGTCTTTCCCGCTCACGGGACAATGATGTCCCGGACCTTTGGGAGGCGTGCGTGGAGCTCTGAGCCAACACGTAGAGGCCCTTTTGACAATTTAATGAAATAGAATAGAATAGAATAGAATATAAATTTATTCGGATAACACATCATTACACATACATTCACACAATGCACCTTAAGAGCTAACAAATAGGGATGTGCTACCGAAAAGGTCTCCACTCAGCAATGCAGTTGACACAGCAGTGCCAACGGCGCTGGTTTTCTGTGGATCCAGTGAGGTGTGCGGGACAGCATACTGCGCGACTCGTATTAAGGGCGGTATAAATACATAAAAATACAAAAAGTAATATTCAATGCATATAAGTTTATAAATAAAATTGTGGTTAAATTAATTTGAATCTCTAGAGTTAGTTAGAGTGAGTGTTGGTGTTGGTATGCAGCAATTATTATTATTTTTTAAAAGCTACCTAACATAACCTATCCTACCTAAGTATAAGGTTCTAGGCACCAGTACTTTGTGGGTCCAAGATATATTTTTTAAGCCTTGCTTTAAAAGTTCCGATAGTGCTACTTTTTAATATCGGCGGTGGAAGATTATTCCAGCACTTCGTAGCAGCATAACGAAAGCTGCCACGGAATGCAGCAGTACTGTGCCTCGGACATATTACTCGTGGAACATGTCTTATGTGACGACGTGAGAAGGTCAGCTTCTCATATAGGTATACGGGTTTTTTATATTGACAAATACCGAAGAGGAGTGTGGCAAAATGAAGGTGTCGGCGAGAACTCATGTTTAAGAGTTTGTTGTTCACTAGATGCGGAGTTACATGCGATCGTGGGGGTATAGGAAAGCAAAACCGCGCACAGGCGTTTTGTATTCGTTGTATAACTTTCTTGGTACGAGCTAGTAGACAGTTTCCATACACCGTGTCCGCGTAGTTGAGCTTAGAAAGAATAAGAAATGCAAGGAGTACACCAAGCGGATGTTGTCTCTGCCCGTGTCATGGGACGCACACAGAAACAGCACCCGCTGGGGTGTAAGAGTATTGCTAGTTGATGGAATCTAAATAAAACGGTTATTGGGTGAAAATGATGGACTAGTAGCTGGGCTATTGGATGAAACATCGGACGCCTGCCCAATAAAACTGTTTCACATTTTATCTCTGGCAGACGGTGACTCGCTAACTGCTAGATGGGCCCCTATTAATAGCGACATTAAAAATGGCCTAAGGGCAACAGTAGGTATGGATTATTATTATTACCTTTATATTTTTTTCGCACTATCCGTCTCTTTCTTATTAGAATATTTAGTAACAGAGGTATAGTGCGAGAAAAATCGAGAGTATGTCGCGGCCGTCTAGTGCTAGGCGTGCTGAGGGCCTACCGCGAAACGAAACCGAACTTCGTTTGTGTATCTCCCTCTCTGTCGCGTTTGCTAGTTCGAGCGACAATGAGTTATTCGAACGAATTTCGTTTTCACTAGCACGGCTAGCACGAGACGGCCGCGACATACTCTCGATTTTTCTCACACTATACCTCTCTTTCCTAATGTTCTAATAAGAGAGAGACCGATAGTGCGAGAAAAATCGAGTGTATGCGGCCGTCTCGTGCTAGCCGTGCTGACGGAACTACACTAATCGTAAGTAAATAGTATTATAATAGTAGGGACATAATTTTTGAACTTAATCAATTATGTAATTTATGTATGACAAATATCACGTTTCAATTAAGCATGACGAATGTCACCCACCCACGTCCACCAATGCATTGGTAACGATGCGCGATGACGCGTCTGTAACTTAATCTATGTAACGCTT